>OZ025293.1:176332178-178732178 GCA_964019185.1 Maratus speculifer
TACTTGTGAATCTTTATTTATTTATTTGAACAACATACATCTGACTTGGTGTGCTCGGACATGAAAGCCTGCTTATAAGTCATCGTCAATATACAAGGACGAGATAGCACAAGGAAGTTTACATCACAAGAGAAATACAACCAGGAGCCCCACACAAAGTGTTTGCGCCATGGAGCCAGCAGGAATCGAACCCACAACCTCAAGATTAGCAGAGCGGCGTCTTAACCTATCGGCCACGGAGGCCCGTGAATCTTTAGAATTTTTTTACATGGTAACTTCTTCAGACAAGATCCGCCACTTCGAAAAGCTAGCGCATTCATGAAATCTTAAAGCCTGCATCGAATCCTATGGTCTTCGAAAGTGGGTATCGAAAGGTGATAATCTATCAAGTAAAGTGTCCTTACACATAAGATCGTGACATAGTGCTTCCATATATGAGCACGCAGCAAAATGACTTCATATACATATAGTATTAATGTATAGTAAAATGCTTTTCTAGTGTAGTCAGTCAAAAGTACTCTTCCTTTAATAAGAAAAAGGAAAAAGAAAGATTTTAGCAAAAATCGCACTATGCTTCAATCGATAAGCAGCAACAATCTAATACCTATACAGGCAGTAATGGCATCGGAAATGAGCGGTGGTAATTCGACGAGGAATCTGAAACTCATAACCAATACCTGGCTGCCTCTATAAGAGAGTAACAGCATTTGATTCCCAAATATTTCTTTAACAGACGCTTTTGTCCCAACTACACTACAAAAACTTTGACCCTTTTGCTGTATCGTCACTCCACCGCTTATATAGAAAACGATTAGTTAAATGTATTATGAAGGATTCTCATTAGTCAAAATAAAGATATTCTATAAAAGCGATGAAGTGACAGCAAAAGTTTCAAATTTTTAACAATGCATTGCAATGCCAGGCATTTTTTATTATAGAATTTGACGAAGATTTTCTGGAAGAATTCGATTGTACGCGTATGCGACGTTAACAAGATTGACGAAAATTGCCCGCTGAACAAGATGCTTGGTGACTCGTTTTTGTCCAGAATCGTTTCAACCAATTATATACTGTGCTCCATGTGTCGTCATATTCATATCGAGGAATCCTACACTGTACAAAGTTTGACCCTTTTGCTGCATCATCACTCTATTGCTTTTATAGAAAACGATTACTTCACCCAATTATGAAGCATTCTCAAGGGTCAAAAGAGAGATATTCTACAAAAGCAGGGGAGTGACGTTGCACCAAAAGGGTCACATTTTTTACAGTGACACTGTAATCGGAAATGAGCGGTGGCGTATTCGACGAGGAATCTGAAACTCATAACCTATACCTGGCTGCCTCTATAAGAGAGTGACACCATTTGATTTCCAAATATTTCTTTTACAGACGCTTTTGTCCCAACTACACTACAAAAACTTTGACCCTTTTGCTGCATCATCACTCCAGCGCTTTTATAGAAAATGATTACTTTACTGTGTTATGGAGCATTCTCATTGGTCATAAAAAACATATTCTATAAAAGCTGTAGTGTGACGCTGCATCAAATGGGTCAAATTTTTAACAGTGTATCATGGAGCATTCGCATGGGTCAAACGAGAGATATTCTATAAAAGCGGGGGAGTGACGATACAGCAAAAGGATCAAATTTTTTTGCAGTGTACAATGTACAAAGTTTGTCCCTTTTGCTGTATCGTCACTCCACTGTTTTTTAGAAAACGATTACTTCAGCCTACACTGTTAAAAATCTGCTGATTTTGCTGCAACGCACTCCACCGCTTGTATATAATATCTCTATTCCAACCAATGAGAAAGCTCCATTTCACGGCCAAGTAACCGTTTTCTATACAAGCAAGGGAGTGCGTTGCAGCAAAATGCAGCAGATTTTTAACAGTGTATTGTGGAGAATTCTCATGGGTCAAGAGAGAGATATTATATAAAAACGGGAGCTGGTGATGCAGCAAAAGGGTCAATTTTTTTACAGTGCACACTGTTGAAAAATGTGACCCTTGTCCAGTTAGAGTTTCACTCTTTGAAAAGATCGTGTGTCTATGTAAGTGTAACATAAAAGAATGAAAAATGAACGTTTCTAATTGGTCGATTGCTTCGAAAAGATATTGAATTTTAATGTTTTAATTTTTTTTAAAGTTCTAATCAACAGATTTTTTTGAAATTCGAATGGGACCACATGGGCCCCATACGCTTTCAAACAAAAAAAGAATTATCAAAATCGGTTCATATTTACGAAAGTTATGCGTGAACAACAAATACATACAGGTCGAAATCATAACCTCCTCCTTGAAGTCGGTTAAAAAGTAATCTTATATGAAAATTTCAAGCAAATTTATTAATTTGAATTTCATATGTATTATAAAAGTGATTTAATTATGTTTAAGTATTACACATTAAAGAAATGTAATAATTTATTAAGTTTCTGCAATATAGGGTTGATGTGCTAGTAATGGGCACCCTTAAAGAATCTTAAATTTACTTTTTTATTAATAGTTATAATTATTATATTCTAGTTTTTTCAATGTTATATTAATCAACAAAGTTTAACCATTCTTAGGCTCATTTCCCATTATGAATCAAAATTTAATTTTAAATAACAGAAATATATCAGAACACCCAATAATGCACCCTGCTTCCTTGAAAAGTAATAAATGTAATTGTTTTTATGACTGCATTTATAGCCAGAATTTAATGAAAGCATACTAATGAAACAAAATACAGTAGACTCCCTCATATCTGCACAGCTTGGGACCAGAGGTTGTGCAGATTTTAGAATTTTGTGGATTTCTGGTCATTTCTTTGTTTATATATTTTTACACAGTAATTTTAATGTAATTGATAATGCAATTTAAGCTATAATGAAATACTTACAATTTAATAAAATATTAAAATAAATAATAAAATAAAAATTTAGATAATTTTAAAATGATTAAAATATTAATAGCAAAAACCAAGTTAATAATCAATAATATGATTAAATGTTCATAATAAATATTTAATGTATTTTTCTTAAATTATTCAGTGAAACTTGCCTCTTAAAGATACATTACTAATTTACATCAAAATCATAAAATAAGGAAGTTTAATTTCAGGTTTAACCAGACTTAATAACCAAAAAAGCTTGATTAATACATAAGTATGTTTGGTAAGAAGATATGATTACCAATGATATCAGCAACAGAATTTTTTTTTTTTTTCATTATGGAAAAAACATGAATTCAGTGATATTAACGAAAAGTACAGATTAAAATACATATGGAATTGATATAAAACTAAAAAAGTCAAATTTTGTTCCTATATCTGAACTGAATGTTTCATTGTTTACATCCATAAATTATATGCAGATTTTAGAGTTGTTGATTTGAGGTAGTCTACTGTAGTTATTTTTTTAAAAAATTTAACAATTAGTGTAGCAGTAATTAATAAATGTTTGTGATAATCACTCCCTGTTTTCATCAATTATGGTAATCATCAAAAGATTCAGGAAATTGGTATTTTAATAATTTTAGATGGATAATATAAAATACTAAACATCAGGCAAATACAGCTATCAAATTATTGAGACAGTGAGGGGATTTAAAAGGCAAAAAAAAAAAAAAAAAAAAAAAAAAAAAAAAAAAAAAAAAAAAATAGTTTAGTAATACTGTATAGTTTCATCTCACTATTTTTAACAATTTAACTTCCAGAGACTACTTCATATATTACTTTTAATAATATTAAAAATATGAAAGAAATGATAGTGTAAGGAATATTTTAAATGCTAAATGAAAAAAAAAAAAAATAAATAAAAATAAATCTGTAGGGTTTTTATTTGAAGCAACTGATCTGCAAATTTACTAGTTTCATGATTACTATAACTATCATTAATATTACAATATTTTATTCTTGTCAGAAATGAATAAGAAAACATTTAAGAGAGAAAATATATTTTAACAATTTCTGTAACTTAATTGTTTTTATTTAAATGGGGTGGGGGTTAAGCCCTATGAGCCCTTCTTTGATTGTGCCCTTTAACAATATTTTCTGCTTTCTGACTTGTTAGATTACCAAATTATAAAATATACAAGAGAGAGTTATATATAATAACAATAAAAAAGGATAAAATATTGAAATTTTACTAATCACATAAAATAACTTAAAAGCAGCTATTTACAAAAGTTTTGATGTTATTAAATTTTGGTAAGTGGCACAGTAGACTCCCTCAAATCCGCAACTTTCTAAAATCTGCTCATAATTTCCATACGTAAACAATGAAACACTCAGTTCAAATGTAGGTGCAAATTTTGATTTTTTAGTTTTATATCAATTCCATACATATTTTAATTTGTAATTTTTGTTAAGGTTATTGAATTCATGTTTTTTCATGAAGAAAGAATAATTTATTTCTGTAAAAATCAAGATATTGCTGATTGGTAATCACAATCTTACCAAATATATTTATGTGTTAATCAAACTATTTTAGTTATGAATTCTGGCTAAACCTGAAATAAAGCTTCGTTATTTTATATGTGAATTAGTAATATACCTTTAAGAGGTAAATTTCATTGAATAATTATTATCTCAATTTTTATTATTTTAGTTTATTCCTAGTTTTAATATTTTAGTATATTGTAAGCATTTATTATACTTTTGATTTTATTATTAATTACATTCAAATTATTTTTTTAAAAATATAAACAAAGCAATGACCAGAAATCTGCAAAATTCTAAAATCTGCACAACCTCTGGTCCCAAGCTATGCAGATTTGAGGGAGTCTACTGTATTTAAAAATTAAATTTTATTATTTAGCTTTTCAGTTAAAAACAAAATTTTTATGCACTGTAAAAACATTACTGAAATTTCATTTTTGGCCATGTTTACATGGGATGTCCATTACTGGAAAATGAAAAAGCCATCAGATCTTAAAGATAAATGAAATATTATAAATGGCTATCCTGGCAGCAAAAAGTTTGAAACAGGCATCACAGATTTTCTTTTTTCTTTTGCAGATTCTTTTTCATTGAACCTTTATTTTGCTTCATAGTATATTTAGCTCTTTATTTCTTAATACAAAATTTAAGATCATCAATAAAAATTTATGAAATGCCTAAAAGCAATACAGTTAAGTGATTAATTAATGCTTCATTTGTAAAAATATTTCATCAGCAGATTATTATTGACCCTAAAGTATCTGTCACAGGCACTTGGAGAATTTTCTGTTACAGGGATGGCTATTAATATATAAAATTCAAAGTTTTCTACTACAGTATAGGACCCCATATCCAAAAAGTTCTGAAAACCAGAATGCAAAATATAAACTGAAATATAATTTGTTTCATTTCAAAAAATAGAGATATATTTTAGATTAAGTATGGGATATAACAGACAGATATACACAGATCTAAAGGTGATACAATATGTGTCCATCTGTGATACTTTTTGATTGTGTGAATGAATATAAAGTGGAAAACTTTAAAATTTCTAAGAAGGAAATTATTACAGATCTGCTGGACTAAGGTAAGGGGCAATTCATGTTCAGATTCTCAATTGTTAGAACAATAGTCAGTGTAAAATTGTCCTTGCTGATGATGATGATACTTTTGTAATTCATCTGATGGCTGGAAGTGAAATATGTCACAATGACAAATGATATGTCTAATGAAAGCATGTTGATGATCAGCAGAATGGGGTAAATTAAAAATGATTCAAATGAGCTACGGATATTTTTAAATTGAGCAACTGATTTATGGAATGCAGAAGTTACTTCCATGAACAGAAAATCGTGTCATAATGCAGGATACAGGAGTAACCAGTACAAGAGACACCTTATATGTTAATTTGAATTGTAATTTAAAATGTTTTCTTAATTTACAGCAAAGTGTTCCGAGTTACGGAAAAATCCCTTATCCAAAATATCAGAGGTCCCAACCATTCTGGATAATAGATTCTATACTGTACCAAAACAATAAGCTGCAAATTTTGCATGAAAAAATAAGAATATATAAATTAATTAAATGAAGCATTTTGAATTATGTACCAGTAGAATTTTGAAGCATTTTTTTCTGTTTCTTGATTAATTTAATTAAAAGTGTCAACAGTAATGCAATATTATAAAATATTGAAGGAGGAGTTATGAAAAAAAATAGATAAATTTTCATTTGTTATTTTTTATAAACCAAAAACATTGAAAGGTGTCCATTATTGACATATCTACCTTACCTATAAAAGTACAGTAAAGTTGCATAAATAGGACCAGGAAGGAATCTCTCAGCTTGTTGAAATTGTTTTTGTTACTTGTATTGCAATTTAGAATAGAGCTTTATATTTTCTTGTTGTTGTCAAAAAATTTGTAATAATGTGAAACATTATAAAAAGTGAAAGTTCTACAAAATGTATATTTTAGTGCCCTTCACAAATGCATATAAGTTACATTATGTTTTGATGGGCATAACATCATTAAAAAGCGCTTGAAACTATTTTATCCGATTTGTCATAATGTAACAGAATACTTTTGACTGTTCCAGTATTTTAACTATACATTTGATTTTTAAAAAAACTGAAATGACTCAACAAAATTTGACAAAAAATATATATTTAAAATTTCAAACAACTTGGTTTGGTAGTTTTTGTGCTGCTATATGTATATATAATTACAAATGCACCTAAAAAACAGTTAAATTTAAAAGTGCATGCTGAAAGTGAAAACTCATTTACAGCAATTATTACTCAAAGACAGTTTTGTAGACAGATTTTTTTGTTGTGTCCATGTAAACAGATTAAAAATGCTATGAATGTCCTATTTTAACATAATCGTAGTGAAATTCAGTTTCAATACATGTGCAGTACGTAATATCATTAAAATACTCTGCAAATGAATTTTTCCCATAGATCAAAATGTAATGGAATTCTAGATCCCCATGTAAATGAACTCTTAATCCCAGATACTTCTATACAATACCAAATATGTCTATGGGGCCCTAAATGAGGTTTATAAATTAGATGAAAATTTGAGTATATTTATGGGAGTTACAGTGTGGATAGACCGACAGACAAACTGAATGCATAAACACTTTTCAACTTTGTTGTAAAGTGATAAAAAAATAAATTACTGAGGCATTTATGTCATGAAATCCTCTTTGCAGTTCCCATGCTATCACATGAGATTTAATGCTTATTTGCAGTTTTTGCAGCTGCAATCTTGTACCTGACCTCTTGTCTCGAAAGATCAGTTTATTTTTTTCCTTAAAGCCTCTACATTTAGACTTTTTAATGAATTATATTTCTCTAGGCTCACACGTGTTCATAAAAATCTTTCATATGGCAGCCTTTATTTTGTGCCAAACATTGGTGTTCCCAATGCATTTCTTCCTTATAAATGTAGTGATTTTGTCCTATGCCTTTTATCACCAAGTTGTGTATGTTCATCCATAACCCTTGGAACACTCAAGGCTGTGACACTTCCTAAAATACACAGGGGGTAGGCAATGTATCCGTCCAGTGTCCTGTAAGGGAAGATTCTATTTTTCCTTTCTTCCTCCTTTTTCAGAATTCCTACTATCTTAGCTCAGTGTTGACACTTGATATTACAAAATTTCAAAATATATTGCTTGATTTGGATGTACAATTGACAAGTGATGAAATTCAAATATTGACATACATAGGAGGATATTGTGTACAGACCTTAAAATTAAATTGCACAGAGTGTAAATCATTTTTTTTTTCAGATAGAAAAGGTTTATTTATTGAGACTGAGGACGAATAGAATTTACCTTTATCTTTCAGTATGAATGCTAAAGTTATGGAATTTCAAGATAGGATATTAACGGAGGAGATTTGAAAAAACCATCATCTCTAGTCATCAAGGTTTTAATTCACTGTTTCTGCAATTCCGAAAAATAATTTCTGTGGAGTATGAACTATACTTTCAAAAATCCAAAAACTGAATGTTATTTTAGTGAACTTAATACCTATTTATATAAAAAATTGTGACTTATTAAGCACAGATGATTAGTAGCAACAACCAATTTGATAATGTTTTTAAAATTATAAATTCATTTTCAAATACCTGTTTAAAAAATTGTACAAAATTGTTGGGTGATAAAAAATTAAATATTAAAGAATGCAAAATAAAAAAGTTAAAAAGTAAATTATTTTTAAAGAAAATATTTATAAACATATTATCAGGATACTTAAAAAGGGTAAATGAAGTTATTGCTAGATATTTCAGAATATTTTTTAATTATATTTTATTTGGAAACATGAATACTTAACATATTACATAAAACTATCTGCATGATTTTATTGTAAACATAGGAAATAAACATGTGAATCTTGAATAATACATTTACAAATATTACCATCATTATTTTATATAATTATACTTTATTAATACGATAAAATTTAAAAATATTTACCTTACAAAACACTAAAAAATGTTTAAAAAATCATCATTGTAGAAGTAACCATTCAAATTTATTTCATTGAAATTTTTGAAAAATATATCAATGTATAAAATATACATTGAATTATTATTTCATTATTATTATCAATTTACTTGATTCATACAAAAGAAAGTCATAAAAATCATTAGAATTTCTTTCTTTCTTTCTTTTTTTTTTTTTTTTTTTTTTTTTGATAAATCAATGCAAAAGCATCGATTATTTATTCTTTTATTTGCATTATTACTGTTAATGTTTGCAAGAAGAAAACTCATTTTTTACTTTGTTTTACCACGGCCGACCGCGATCTGTCACGCACTATACGGCCTTAACAAACACCAGTTTTCGCTGGAATCATTAAAGTGTTAAATAAATCGATAGATGGCGCTGATTGCTCACCTCATCCGTACGATTTAAAGGGCTAAAATGGAACATACTCTGTGTATTAAATGACATCTTATTATCTTATTAAATGACAATTAAAAACAATCTAAGCACAAAATTTTATATGTTTGAAGAGTTTTGCTCCATTTATTTACACAGAACAATTAAGCATTAGAAATATTTATTTAGTGTTTTCAATCCAAATTTTTTTAGTTATCTGATATATAAGGACTATTAACAATTTGTTATTGCCTTCTCATAGAAAAATAAATGATATTTAATTTAAACAATTTACACTTCATTTTTAGCTCACAGGCTATCATAGCCTCAGAGCTTATGTGCCCGTCCGTTCTGTATGTACGTGCGTTCGTGCGTAACGCGATAACTCATGATAAAAATATCCGATCCACTTGAAATTTTGGATGTAGGTATATCCTGACAAGGCGCTTCCCTGATTAGTTTTTGGAGTTCATTCGATATGTATAAGAGGGGGAACGGGGGGCTCATGACCCTCCCCTTTGTTGATATAAATGGGATTTTCATGCAGAATTAAGTTTTCGTTCAAAATTTAGATTAGGATCATTCTGATGAGGCGATTCCGCGACTTATTAGGTGTTCATTGAATAAGTTTAAATAGGGGGAACAGGGGTTCTAATACCCCCCCCCCCTTAATTTATATAAATGGGTTTTTTCAAGCAGAATTTTCAGATTTCATTCAAATCTCTGAATAGTTTTGGAAGTTTAATGGTTAAGTATAAAAGAGGGGGATAACTCCTTTTAAATTATATAAATGCTAAATGGGTTTTTATTAAGAATTCTCATTTGCTCTGAATTTTGGATATATATTTTTTATATGATAAAGCATGTCTTTGATAGTATAGGAGGTTCAATGATTAAGTATAAAAAAAGAGGAAAGGGGAGAGCTGTTTCCCCTTCTTAATTTTTTTTTCGAATGGAATTAACCCTTTAAAATATAAGGCTTTAATGTACAATTAGTATTTGTAGCCTGTGAGCTCAATGCCATCAGTTTAACTGGGCAGTATTCTTTATTTTTTCTTTCTTTCTTTCAATCTTCAAATTTCTTGCTTTTTAAAAAAACTCATGAAACAAGAAACTACAGATGCTCTTTGAAATTCACTGTACTTAACATCTGTATCATAACCTTTATCAATTTTAATCTAATTAACAAATTTAATAGTTGAATAAGTGTTTTCCAGTAAAAATACTTGTTTTTTTTCTTCTATTCAATTAATTTAATGTTTGTTATGAGGGAAAAAAAAACTTAAACTTTTTTTTTTTAAACTGCATTTCCTTTTAATAAAATAACTAAGGTTAAAAAAAAAAAAATCTTTACAATTAACCAATTATAGAAGGAATTTTTTTAATTGAAATACAGAAAATAACTCTTTACTACATATCAATTACAAGGAAAAAAAAATGCTTTCCCATTCAAATACTGATTATGTGTTTATAAAAATTTTCTTTGATGCCTGTTGAAAAACTGGTCTTTCCTGATTTATTTTGAGATGGTTTTTCTGCTTCATGATCTATTATGTCATTAGTGGAGGTTTCTTGAGTTTCTGTATAAGAATTTGAATTCTTCACTAATTTTTGACGCTTATTATTGAGTTCAGCTTCCACACTGTAGGGTCTTTTAGGATTATCTATTTCCGCAGTAGTGTCATTACGAATCAACTGCCGTCTGCTTTTCAATGTAGGAATTTTATATGACAGATAGTTTTCAAAAATGGAAGGCACTGCATTAGAGACTAGTTTTTTAATTTCCAATCCAGGAATAAAATCCTCTTGCTTGAAATGTTTACCACATACTACAGATGATGGCGATTTATCATTTACCGTAAAATTACCCCGGGAAATAACTTTCAGCCACTCTTTAAATAGATCCGAATTTGCAGGAAACTGGTGAAACGAAACACCTTCTTTATTCCTAGATGATGAGCGGCAATATGGTACACAATAATATACCATCTTTATTATAAAAATAAAATAAACAATACTAATCTTAACACTAAATCATTTGTAAAAGCTAATAGCAAACGTAAACAAGTTCAAACAAGGCTTCATTCGAACTTGACGCCGGTGTTGACTGAGGTGGGCATGCAGTGCCAAATTCTAGCAGCGGCCGCAGCCGGAACTATATTTTGATTCCTTCCCTCCTATTGTATTCCGCGCAACTGTTATAGCCTGTAAGATCGAGTGAAGCCTTGGTTTTACATAAGATTCAATGCAATGACATAAAACACAAAAAATGATTGGTTTTAAAAAACTGTAATATTCTTATTTTATTTATTTTTAACTTTCAGAAAACTCTGAATGAAAATAAAAAACACACAGGGAATTATTTTATTTTTCATTTAACTTTAGTAATATACTGAAAAATAAAATGAATTTCTATTATGATTACTTAAGACTCAAAGGAAAAAATAGATCATTACAAAAAATATGCCCCCCAAAAAAAGGTTATTTTAGTTATATTTTCATATAGAAAACATTTTAGAAATATCATTAGGAATTACTTTTCTGTTAGCTAAAAAAACATGTTTGATAATGTAATAAAAGCATGTATGAAATTATTTTTATCACTTTGTATATATAAATGTTATTTGCAATTAAAAACATTATTGGAATAAATACTAGAATTCATTTGTTTAAAATTAAAAAAAAAAGGTATATAAACATTTAAAAAAATCATGAAATTAATTCTTGCTTAAAGGTTCAAAGCAATGACAGAAAATATTTTAAAATTGCTTACAAATCAGTAATGTCTATATTTAAAAAAGCTTCAATTTTGCAATAATCACAAGAAATTCTTTCTTCAAAACATGGAGAAAGTGTTTAGAAATGAATTTCAAAAACATACACAGCATTATTTAATCATTACAATTTTTCTTGCTCATATAAAAGTAACTATATAAAATTCATTTTATATAGTTTTTTTTTTTTTTTGTATAAAAGTAAACTATTGATACGAAAATGTTTTAAAAAATGAAAATAAATATAAAAGCACACAAGTAAACATAAATCTATTATTTTTGTTTTATGGATTGTATTAATGCCTGATAAATATTCTAAAAATTTTTCTTAATTGCTCTCTTAAAAATAAATTTATATATACATATTTTTTTTCAAACATAAATCCAAATATAAATAAATGAAAATAAAATAATGTAAGGAATTACAACCGTGTGTAAAAAATATCAAAAATAAACCATTATTGAAACTAAATAATTGAATATATTAAAGTATACTTAAATGAATATGTAAGAATATATTTAAAAGTCTGTATTTATTATTATATGGCGATTATAACTTATTTTGCACAAAAATATCTTTGTTTTTATTTTGGAGAGAAGTATTCATGTGTCTTTGTGATATATTCATAGGTATTCATGTGCGGCATGTTTATTTACTGTCATGGCCTTGAGTTCTAAAGGTTACAGTTCTTCTCATTTGACCACCAAGTTCGGCTAGATACAATAATTGAATATCGCCACTTTGCTCTGAATCACTAAAAACACATTCCTCAAAAAGAGGCTCAGGCTTTTTTTTTTTTTTTTTTTTTTTGTGTGTACCTCTCCCCTCAGTATTTCATATACCTTCAATAAAAACTATGCATACTGTATTGGAGTTTTTGACAGTCCTGAGTTATTGCCTAACATTTCAATAAATAAGGAATAACATCTATTTTGAATACCTTATAATAATTTAAAAAACCCTTTTTAATCATTTGTACACATTTTCTTTCACCATATCTTTTTTGCATAAAATATTAGCTTATCATAAAGAGAAAAAAAAAAAAAAAAAAAAAAAAGGTTATTAGCGGCCGTTTTCTTTTGGGCCCTAGGCTTCAGCCTACTCAGCTTAACAGGTAATCTGCCTCCGAGAAAAGGTAATTGAAACAAAAGTAAAAGATAAACTGTCTCTACAAGGAATTATGGTGCAATTTAAGTACAAAAAGACATAGATATAAGACATGTTTAAAAAAAATATATTCAACTATGTAATACAGTGCTCAGTAATTACAAAGTGAAGGTAGATAACCATACAAGATTTTATACTGGGCATCACTGATAATGTGATTATTGAAAATCTTTCATAGATAAGGTAAAAAATTACTATATCACACTCACTACTATTTTTATTATAATGTAAGAAAAACAATTTCTTCAGACTTTTATTAAGCTTTGCATATCATTTTCTGCAATATAGAAATAAGTCCAAAAAGATATTTTAGTCCCTTGAAATTCTGCGTTGAACAAGTTTTATTTTATATATTTGTATAGTAACATTCTCATGCCAATTATTAATGCTAGTTGTAGCTCTGTTAAGAGTTCAAGATTACAATAACTTATCCACAGAACAATATCAACAGAAAATAACTTGAAACAATACATTATAATTAAACACTTCAAATTAAGCATTCACAAAAATATGAATGAAATTAAACCTATTAACATGGACTTGGCCTCTTGGCCATAGCCGATAAATATTTCATGCACTTTAATTTATTAAACAGGGGTGCCACTAAGAATATAACAAAAAAGAGGAAATTATGCTTAAAGTAAAATTTATGACATTTTCTCCAACATTTCTGCAAGAATTTTATAAACTATGTTGTTTATAATATTAAGTGATTATAATATGCGATTTATTAATAAAATTTGTGATTATTTTAGCCATTGACAAAATTCAAAAAATTTTCTGTAATTGACTAATGTTATTGTTTTATTCACAAGCAAATAATTCAATTTTGCAGGGGTTTTTCCCATGATCGTTTGATGAAAATTGCTGTTTTATTTTGAGATCTTATTAAAGGTTCTTTAATATGTTACTAAACTGAAAATAAACAAAAAGAAAAGATACTGACCTTTCTGGAAATCATCTTCTACTTTAAGATTGCATTTTTCTTGATCCATACCTATAAGAAAATCAGAAATCTTTCAAAAACTAAATAAAATACATACAGGTGAACAGAAACACAAGATTACCTAATGGGCGATTCTTAAGTGATGCATGGGACATTTGCACGTGTTTAAACCATTAAATTTTACCAAAATTAAAGTTATTAAATACTTTGATAATTATGGAGGTGTAAGACCCAAACTTAGATTGTTGAATTATGAGAATACATGATAGATAAGATACTAATCATGTATTCCACATGATGGAGATATTAATTACTTAAAGTAACTGGCAGTAGATGGCACCAGTGTACTCATTTGAAATTTTTTAACCAGTGAATTTTCTAATTTTTTTTTCTTTCTTTTTAATTTTGATATTTATTGATCAATTCAAATGTATTATTTGTGAGATTATGGAAAGAAGGTTAAAATGTGTTAAGATATCACATTAAAATGTTTTGGAATGAAGTATTATGTAATGCTACAAGGAATTTTCTTTCACTTTTGGCAAAGTATTTGTAGTGATTGTTCTTATGGACAAAATACTGAAAATAATGAGACTATTTTAGATAAAAATATAGTCATATGGAAACAATAGAGAAAAGACATGGGTAAGTTAAAATGTAAGAAATGAAAAAAGCTGCATTGGCAAAGTTTTATCAAGCTTAAAAGGAAATTTTTGTTTAGCCACTTATCACTTACATATTAAATGACTTCAAAATGAATTTCAGACTGATAAAAAAGATCAATGTAAAAGTTCTTCACTAGAATTTGCTAAGAATTATAACTTTGAATTAAAAAAAAAAAAAAAAATGAAGGTCTAGAAATAATGAGAATTCATTCACAGCAGCTATGTTTTTTCATAATATTTAACGTTTTTAATTTGTTCAGATGCAAATAAGAAAAAAAAAAAAAAAAAAAAAGAGAGAGAGAGAAAGAGAAAAGAAAAAATAGAGCCAGAGTTTTTATTAAATTACTTTACTACTTTGATCTAGAAACCTCTTTCTGATGAAAATAAAAATTTAGAAGAAGTAATTATGATAGACAACCCATCATTTAATTCAAGGATAAATTTATAGCTTTTTTTATATATATATATATAAGAACTTAACTGAAAATACCAGAAACTTTAAGCTGGAAATACTTTGCCACTTTCCATGGGAAAGGTGATGTAGCTCATAGATGGAATAGGTGGAAGATGAAAGAACAAAATCAATTGTTCGAAAAAGATTAAGAGCAAGCAAATTTCACAAATTGCATATTCTGCTTCTAATTTTTACAACTGTAAATATAGTAATACAAGCAACAAAACTTTTATTAATTAAAAAGAAAAATATTCTATGAAATAATGATATATAGATTAATGCTATGCCTAATTTGAGCATTTCCAGATTACATGTAAGGAAATATGTCAATAGACTATTACAGTTTTTAAACCTCTATTTTCATATTTTCTATTATTTAGCATAAAAATATGTCAAACTTTTAAATTTCTAAATTAGTCTTTTTTTTTACAACATTTATTTTAACATAAATAATCCACAGGACAAGGGTGTGTGATGCACGGGACAAATTTAAAATGCTTGTAATTCAAAAAATATTAGCATAAATTTATCTTAACAGTGTATCTATTTTTCTTTTTAAAAGCATAAAGTAAATTAGAAATTGTTTCCATCTAAAATAAATATTACTACTTGTAGTGAAACTTATAGCAGTTTTAATGTGATGCATGGGACATCTCTTTAAGGTATCTTAAATCTCAAACTAGTTTGAAAGAAGTTAAAATGAAAATAATTTCTTATTAAATTAAATAGAAATATACCTGCAGCTACTTTGAAAATCCAAGAATTTAATAAAAAAGCAATATTTTTATTTGTAGATATTAACGAAATATAGGTGTGTGTTGCATGCGATTTTTAATATTGCAAACATTTTTATCTCCATATACATATAAAAATAAATACATTAAATACTTCAGACAATGTACTTTAAATAGCCATAAATAAAAAATTTATATTTTATTTTTTTAAGGTATGGTTCACTTTTGGGAACATTGCCCTAATTATGATGTGTAGTAGATAACTTCAAACATTTATACAGTAGATCTTTATAACACAACCCTGAAAACATGAGATTGTGCATTATAGCATTATATACATCACATTTCACAAATCATTAAACTTACTTTATAAATATGGCTAAATATGTCTGACCTATATCAATACATAGTAGATCTTTATATTACAATCCTTATGATTAGAAGTTGTGCAGATTATAAATTTTTGCATAATATTTTCTACATATTGTTAAACTTGCTTTAATCCTTAGCACTCCATTGGCTCTGGTACGGAGACATTCATCATAAAGTACAAAAACTTGCAGAGTGCTAAGGGTTAATAAGCATCACCCAAATATGCCTGGACTAAATCATTCATTGTGGTATTAACAAATTATTATATTAGACATTTTCAAAAACATTTATTGCAATAATAGCAATTTTTTCATTAAAAAGATATGAATTAAGGAGATAAAGATGAAATAACATATTAAATGTAGTACTCTAGAAAGTAACTTTTTTTTTTTTTTTTTTTTTTTTTTTTTTTTTTTTTTTTAATGTAGAATATAGATGCATTTTGAATTCAAAATTCATTGCTTACATCTGAGTATATAGAGAATAGCATTATATAGAATTGCATTATAAAGATCTTATATTGCATTGAAAATTGACAATTCTAAAACTTTCAAACATTAGTTTTGATAAAATCTTCCAATATTAAAAGAAAAAAAAAAAAAAAAAAATCAGAATAGAGGAGAGTGGAGTGGCTTGGGACAGTAGATTTTTTTCCCCGGTACATATCATTCTAAACATTTCATCAATCACACATTAGATGCAGTGATAGACTAATCTTTTGCTGAAAAAAGCTGTTGATCTGAATAAGTGTATAATAGCATAAAGACACAAAGAAAAAGATTATTTCAAGTATCAAAAGTAAACTTGCTTCACATAGAGGGAACTTGGGATACTTCACCCAAGGCCTTTTTCTCAGAATCGGGGAAACTTTTGTAAATTGGAAGTAGCATCATTCCTTTTCTTTCAATTAGCTGGCCACATGGTAAAAATAACAATGGAATGATTCTGTAAGTTTTAAACTATTGGAGAAAATACATTTTTATCCTCCAAAAGTAATTTTTTTTTGTTCTGTAAACGCTGATGTTATATACAGCAATTATATATATAAATATATTGTTTAAAAGGTAAGATTTTTTTTAATTGCTCGTTTGTTTTCTATATGTTTCTAGCTACAATAACATGCTCAATAATAATAATCTACTTATTAGCAAATGGCTGTACTTTATGGTTTATACAGTAAATATGCAACTAGGGATACTTGACCTAAATCACTCAGGGATACTTTATCCAAGTTTAGGATCAATACTATTCAAATGCATTTAGCATGTTTTATTTATGAATTAAAAATATTATAATATTAAATACTATAAACACATAAATATTATAAGTAAATTATTGCATTCTTGTCAAACATTGTGGGAAATGGAATATAAGAAGTTTTGTCTGAAAGGTTCTCAAAATTAATTTTGATGGGCTTAGTATTCAGCTTTCAAAAAGAATGTATGATATGCGATTTAAATGGATTAAAATGAAAGATAAGTTGATTCTGATCAAATTGAAGCTATTCTTCATCCACCTGAGTTTACGATACAAATGATAGAATTACAAGTTTTGTGTTTAAGTATGACTTAACATTATTAGGAGTTGAATAAATTATTCCTGACCAAATTGAAGCTATTTTTCATCCACCTGAGTTTTCGATACAAATGATAGAATTACAAGTTTTGTGTTTAAGTATGACTTAACATTATTAGGAGTTGAATAAATTATTTTCTTATTCTGGAACTTGTTTAGGGATCAAATGAATTTTCAGACTACTAACATTTTAAACTTTCTACAATAAAAATTTTAATTGGGCATATTAATGTTAGGCCTATGTAATAAAAATTAAAAATATAAGTATAGTTTGATAAAAATAATAAAGTATTAATCTTCATGTTAATTTTTTTCTTATGTAAAAGTGTTTTGCTTATTATTTTAAATAATACTCCCAAATCTATGACTTGGGTAAAGTATCTCTAATGGGTGGGTTAAGTATCCCCATACATTGGTATACTAGACCCAAATTGAAAGTTTTGAATATTCATATTTTACTACTTTTTATAATTAATATTTTGGAATAGCAATAAATGTTGTGTGATAATTCATTAAGTATATATAGACTGTATTTACATAGGGGCACATTAGCAGTATTCAATGCCCTGTATTCAGAATTTCTATTGGCACCTTATAACCCACCTCCACCACAAGAAAAAATAAAAAAATCCATGCGTATCTATAAATGCATAGTGGCCATATCCTTCTGAAGTTTTTTTACTAGATCAAATAAAATTAATCAAAATAAATGACTTATAAAAAAATCACCATAAAATAAAAAGCAAATCACGATGTGTTTCAAGCTAAAACAATACAGCTTGTCATCAGCTATGATAGACACTTTACCGTAAGGGCAGAAGGTTAAAGATCAGCATCCTGCTTTGCTTTTTATTTTACGTTGATTTTTACAAAGTCTTATTTTAATTATTAATTATCGTGAGTGTATTCAGGGTTTTTTTGCAGTATCAAATAAAGTTTTTGAACCAAAAAACTTATTTCATAATTTGTCTTGTTTCTATAGGTTATTTCATTTATTAAATAAATTTTCTGGTTTCAAACTTTAATTACTTAAAAAATAAGTGAGGTTATTAGCTATGTAAATAAAATTCGAAAAAGAGAAAGACCTGTCTGCATCAAAACCCGGCAATAAAATGTAAAATTTCATTATCCTAGAAAAACTAATACCATATAATAACAATAGATTGCATTTATCTACATCCAAGAGTCAAAACATTATGACCATCCTCACATTTTGCAATGAATTCGCCTGGATGAGGTGAAAGGCACATAATCTAGTGGGACTGGTATTTAAATGCAGCTAAAGAATCTCAGAAATCGCTTTTACGCTTACGTTTGCTTATGATTGTAAAGGTTACTTATCAAAGCTACTTTGATAGAAGGTTGAATTCAATCGCCATACAACTCTGAACGAGTAACTTTCAAACTGTAAATCTCATGATTTGTTTGGGGCATATCATTGTTAGTATTTGTATAAAGTAGATGAATGACAGTGAAACCATCAGTAGAAGCAATACGTTGGGCGTCCAGGCATTATCAAATAAAAAGGACATAGAAGACCCTTTTTGGTAAAGCAAAATCAGCACCAGAGACTGGATCAATTTATATCCCAAGACTAGAATATAACCTCATCAAAAATGACAATATCTGCCTTTCATTTTTATAAGACTTCTAACAAACAAACAAATACAGATTTTATTACTGCAGAGTTTGTATTGTAGAAAAGCACATTTAAAAAATAGCAATAGATTTCTACAAATAAAAATAATGAATTTTTTAAATTTTTTACTTGATATTCAATTTCGGTAATAGTTCAACAACTGGGCAAAACAAACAGCAGTATTTCTTATAACAATAATTAACAATATAAATATAGCAACAATAATTAGCAATCACTTATATATATATATATATATATATATATAATTCGTAATGAGAATTCATTATAAACATAGAAAAAAACATGAGAAAATAAGAAATACAAAATTAGTTAAGTAAAATCTATTTATTTTTATTTTAAGTCATTTATCAAATCATTGTGTGTTTTCACGGAGCTATCCCCTTTCTTGTGCAGTTTACTTTAACATGATTTTTGTGCATAATTTTTAAATATTCAATGCCACTTTTATTCATCATGACCAGGGTTGGTAAAAAACCGGGTTTTTTTCAAAAAAACCAAAAACCATGGTTTTTTTGGTTTAAACCAGGTTTTTTTGGTTTAAACCGGGTTTTTTTTTAAATATGCTTTTTGATTACATATACATGCATTTTTATCAATAAAATAAATATTTTTGAATATATAAGTAATATAGTTTGATTTAAAAGTAATTCAAATCAATATAATTATTTAATATACAATTAGTTATATAGAAAATTGTAATAATTTAAAATTTAAGCATTTTTAGTAAAAGCTGTGTCCTGTGTTTTATAAATCAATTGCTCTACATAATAAAACAAAGACCTTGAAAATCTTAAAAAAAACATATTTTGATTACTAGTACTACAAATAATATATGATGTAGTTTTATAAATAAAATTTATTTTCACATGACTTTTCAAAATAATTTCTTTGAAA
The DNA here is from genome assembly GCA_964019185.1 of Maratus speculifer. NCBI lineage: Eukaryota > Metazoa > Arthropoda > Arachnida > Araneae > Salticidae > Maratus > Maratus speculifer. The sequence continues at coordinate 176,352,238 of OZ025293.1, forward strand.
TACTTGTTATATGATTTTTCTCATAGAATAATACGCGATGAACAATTATCTTTTATAGAAAATAAAGCTTTTTATAAAGAATTTTTGGAATGATTTGAATTTAGCAGTAAAGTCTTCACGTACTTTCAAGAAGTATTGTGTATTGCATTTGACACTTCTCCTCTGAAACTGCCAGGTTTAAAAAATATGACGATAAAATAACTAAAAATACCTATTTAACAGTTTTTTAGACTGCTGAAGAAAACATTGATCTTAACCCTTTCGGGTCTAGTGTACTATTAATAGTACATGTTTTTTTTATTGGAGTATTATTTTATTTTAAAAAATACCTGTGCTACTATTTACATGTAGTAATGTTAGTATATGTCTATGCAATAATTTTTTGGCTTCATTTATGTTTGGCATTTAGTAATAATGATAATTATTTGCTTCATTCTCTTTGCTCCGTTTATGATTCTTTTATTTTATACATATATTTCCCTCTTTAAATTTAAAATAAAAGTTACTTTCCTGGAAGAATCATGTGTAATAAAGTGAAAAAAAGTATTAGAAATTTGTAATATAAGTTAAATCTTATTAAAATAAAATATTTTCTAAACATCTCTAAAAATTCTTCCTTAGCCTATTTTCATATGAACATGAATTGAATAATGCGCAAAACTACAACATTCGTTGTCTTTGAGACCATGAAATGTTCGTTAAATAAAATTAATCTATAAGCTAGTGTTAATGTAATTAACGTAAAAGTATTTTTTCCTAAAAATTGAAAAAAAATTCGGACCTGAAAGGGTTAAAATAGGAAGTAGTTTTATAAATGCTGTCATCCACTAAAGCATTTAAACAACCATCAGACTTTGGCTTTTTTCTAAGCTACGTTATAATTCTTAGTACTTTTAAATGTTTAAACTAAAAATTATATCTTTTTAGGCATTTTTTCTATTATGTCAAAGTTCTATTATGTCATGTTCAAGTAAACCTTGTCTTGATCTATCTCTTCCCCCCCCCCCCCCGCCTATTTTCTTGGCTGATCTAAGCAGTACGTTCAGTTATACAATAGAAGATTTAAATATATCTTATTGCATATTTTAATAAAATGTAAAAGGTGCTTCCCTAGCACCCAATTTTTCAATATCTTCTAATTTGACTTCATCTCTTGAGATTTCTTTTTATTCTTAAAAGATAATACCACCAATGAAGAAAATTTTCTTTTAAAGCCTGACTGAAATCTTAAAGGTTATTTTATGTTATTAACTGTAAATCTGCATTTCTCAAAAGAGAACAATTTTTTTCAGAATATTGCATATTTTTAATTTATTTTATCTTTGCTAAATTTACATAATTTAAGTGCTTATTTTAGAGCTTTAGATATGTTCATCAGTGCATGAAATTTGCATTCTACATGCATACTAACAGGACCTAGACTAGACTCACTATGTCTTATGATGACTGCTGACATAAGTCTGTTAAAAGTAGAAATTACTTGCATCCAATAACTTAAAACACTTAAATTACAAAAATGAAAAAATACATTAGATTTGTTTAAAAAAACAATTGGTTTAAACTGTTACAACGATGCTGGTAAAAGAATAAAATCTTAATGCAAAAGCCCCAGTCGCAATGTAGAAATGCTAGAGAAACAAAGACTTACTAAACCCATTAACCATAAAGCCCCCCCCCCCCCAAAAAAAAAGTCAATAATTCATTAACATATTGCATAGATAACAAAAGGCAATCAGTGGAGAAAATTACTTGATTATGCCTTCATTGAGGCTTTGAGAAATTATGTAATCCTTAGTTAATTTTAACTAATCAAGTAATTTAAGTAGTAAAAGTGCATTTTTAGCTTGAATCTGCTATTCTGGCTATTTTTTAAGTTAAAAAAAAAAAAAAAAAGAGGAAAGAAAACTACCTTTTTTTTTTCTAACTAGCTAATTTTAGAAAAATTTATTATTCTGCCTTGTAGATTTATAGCTTGTACGAAAATTTAGGTTGATTAAAAATGTTTGTCATTTTAGAAATTTATTTATTCATCATTTCTCTAAAGCTTTGCTTGTTAGCTTCTGCATAACTTGGATTTTGCATTTATCAATGTGTAAAATAAATCAAAACATTACAGAAAAAAAATAAAAAAACCAGATTAAAAAAAACCAGCATGTTTTTTTAAAAAAACCATTTGGTTTAAACCATGGTTTAAACCACGGTTTAAACCAACTTGGTTTAAACCAAACAACCCTGATCATGACAAAACAGTCATGCCTAAAGAAACAGACTTTCAACTGCAGTGTTTCACAACATAATTTGAGCAAAAATCGCTTTTCCTAAAGCAAACTGCATCGCTCTCTGGAGTGCTCATGCAAAGCCTAAAGTAAATTTATCAGGAAAATTGTGTAGGGTAATACTCAGAATCCAATCAAATTCCGGATTACTTCACATCCTATGTTTGAAATTCTCATCATCACATTACTAAGAATGGGACCTTGCAGAAAGAAATTCCCTTGCTTTCATACAAATGCTGATAGAAGAAAAGAAAATGACAGATTTTGATTATAAATAAGGGCAATTGGGGTTGTGAAACTCAAAGGCCACATGGCCCATAGATAGTGTTAAAAAGGGCTGCCGGGTGCAATTCTCTAAGTGTCTGTGACAGATAATTTAGAGAGGAAAAATAAACTGCAGGTAAAATATTTTTACAAATGAAGCATTAATTAATCAAAGAATCACTTACCCTGTAGCATTTTTAGGCATTTTTATTAATAATAATCTTAACTTTTTGTATTAAGTAATAAAGAGTAAACATAATATTGTTTCGTAATAAATACTAGAATCTCTATTATTCTAAAACTCTTACCTCGGAATGTAGGTTATTCGCTTTTATGTGGTTTATCTCGTCTGAATGATAAGTATATTCTTCAATAAAACATTCCTTTGGACGAAACTATAACATTTAATTTACCGGACGAACACAAATATTACATGAACCACATTACTTTTCTTTTACATCTAAATTTATATAATGCGTACAAAATGTACGCCTGGCTCTCATTTGCTCAGAACAATCACAGAACAACAACAAAAACATAACAAAACACAAAAGAATACAAAAAAAGTCATTAGTTCACACAGCTTGCAAAATGTTCGTGCGCCATGGAGTTTCGAAGTTGACTGTCTGAAAACATAACAAATATGAAGCAAAATAAAGATTCAATGAAAAAGAATTCGCAAAAGAGAAAAGAAAATGTGCAACTCTGTGTCTAACTTTCTGCTACCGGGTTGCTGAGCCCTGCTTAAACTGCTTACGGTCAATACTAGACACACTTCGTTTTTAAGGAACATTGTCATATACTACTGAAAAATAAAATAGACAAAAGCAGTGGGATATATAAAACTGTTAAATATCATAATTTCATAAATTTAATTTTTGTCCTTGTCCTTCAACTTTGTAGCATTGCAAATAAATTCACAATAGGGTAACATCCCCAGTAATTGGCATGCACCAGTGATTGACACATCCTACAAAATGTCCTAAAATAAGATTTACATCCAGTCTTAAAAATGCAAGACCATATACCAGTTATATGCTCATTTACTTTAAAGATCATAACTTCGATTTATGGTATGAGATGACAATAGTGCCTAGGAAAGAGAAACAATTATGGCTTGCATCAAATTAGCCATTTTTGTTGCAAATACTTCTTTTCTGGCTTAAGAAAGGCATGCATTTCAATTTATGATTATCTGATTAATAGTATATTTTAAATTTTAATTGACAACAGGTTTGTTTAGTTGAAAAGGGTCACTTTAATTGTGCAAGTCTAAATGCCAATTACTGGTGATTACAGCAACTTTTTATAAATATATTTTTATAAAAATACTTTTTCACATATTTTTCCTTTTAGTAAGCAAAATAGTTGCACAGATATGCACTCTTTGATTTAAAAATATTTGCAAGTAAATATTTTATTTTTTGGTAATGAAAATAATGTTTGTTTTCATTTCTACTATCAGTTTGTTGGTTTGGTAGTGAAACACCCTGTATATATGTATATATATATATACAGTAGACGCCCTCAAATCCGCACTCCTAAAATCCACAACTCTCTAAATCCGCACATAATTTACAGATGTAAACAATGAAACATTCAGTTCAGGTGTAGGTGCAAAATTTGACTTTTTTAGTTTTATATCAATTCCACATATTTTTTAATTTGTAATTTTTGTTAAAATTACTGAATTCATGTTTTTTCACATAGAAAGAATAAATTTATTTTTGAAAAATTTCAAAATATTGCTGATATCACTGGCAATCAGTTTTACCAAATATATTTATGTAGGGTCATTCCATGTCAAATCACCCAGATTTTTTCAAAAATGACACCCACCATCACCAATTTTGATAAAATTCAGTGAATTTGTAGAATTTCTAATGCTGATTCCAAAAATATCAATTATATTGAAATTGATCAAATGGTTTATGAGATGAGTTTTTAAATAGCTCCCAAGATGGCCGATTTCCCACCATTTTGAATAGCACATGTGACAACATTAAAGTCCATAACTTCTTTCAGGTTTAAGCTAGAGCTTTCAAATTTTTTTTGTTTCGTTCAGAATAAAGTAAACTTTCATTTAAACTAATTTTTCTGACGCTAATTCCATAAAAATGCTGTCAGAAAAGGACTTTTTGACATTTTTTTTAAATTAAAAAAAGGTGCAACTTCAATGTCTATTTTCCCCCAATGAACCCCCTTCAATTTTCATCTAATTGCATAGATATGCACTTGAAAGTGTGTTTTGATGACTGATAAAAAAGTTTTAATGGGCAGTTCACAGGTTCTTTCTTAAAAAAATAAATTCAATTTTACTGACTTTCTCGAGTAACAGAAAACAAAAGATAATGTTGATATTTCTTTTATTACCAGGATATTACATATTTACATCTAAAACTTCGATAAGTTTTTATGTTGTATAAATACATAAATTTAATGTATCAAAAAAACAGGGAATAAGTAAGAATGCCAATAATGAATTTTTGCAAGTCGTATTTTCCTGACAAGTTGAAATTTTTTGCAATGTCTCAGTAAATTAAAAGTAAAAAAGGGAAAATCTTTACAAATAGTCACATTTTATAGCATACTAGTATATAACCCCGTCAAAAATGACGGAATTTTCATTTTCATTTCATTTTCATAATAATACGAACGGAAAGAAGATTTTAGTATTGAAGAGTTTGTATTGTAAAAAAGCACATTTTAAAAATAACAATAGATTTCTACAAATACAAATAAAGTTTTTTTTTTTTTGATATTTAGTTTTTGAACAAATTTTAATTTTAAAACAAAGAGTAGTATTTATTACAATAACAATAATAATAATTAGCAAAATGAAACTCAATTTCTGAAGATTTCACAAAGCATTAAAATTAAATATTGAAGTTTTTTAAATTTTAAAATACATTATTTTTATTAAAAGTATGTTTCGGCAGTGGCTTTAATCATGGGCATATGATAAGACTTTTAGTTCGATGCTTTTAGGCATGAATTAAGAAGCTTTGTGTTTTGTTTTTTAAAGCGCCATCTACACACAGTTAATATAAACAACTTTTTTTTAAAAAAATAGCAGTTTCTTATAGAAAATAGCACCGTTTTTCAAGAAAATTCACGTATTTTTGACTATTTTTCAAGAAAATTCATTTATTTCCCTTGATTTTTTGAGAAAATTCGCATATTTTCCACGATTTTTTGACAAAATTTGCTTATTTCCCGCTATTTTTTGGACAAATGGACAAATTTCGCATATTTTCCCCGATTTTTCGACAAAAGTCTCATATTTTCCGCAATCTTTCGACAAAAGTGACATATTTTCCCGCGATCTTTTGACAGAATTTGCATATTTTCCTTGATCTTTCATCAAAATTCTCTTATTTCTTATGATCTTTCGTTAAGATTCGCCTATTTTCCGCTATTTTTTGACAAAAAGTGTATTTTCCCCGATTTTTCTACAAAATTTTGATATTTTCCCGGATCTTTCTTCAAAATTCGTGTATTTTCGGACGATTTTTTTTGCAAAATTTGAGTATTTTACATGATTTTTCGATAAAATTCGAGTATTTTTCATGATCCTTTGATGAAATTCGAGAATTTTTCCTGAGCCTGTTCACGGAAATCGCGTTTTCCTGCAATCTTTTGACAAAAATCGTGCCTTGTTTGTGATTCTTTAACAATAATCCTGTCTTTTCCCACAATCCTTTAATGGAAATCTTTTTTTCTGCAATCCTTTGATGGAAATTGCATTATCTGCCGCGATTCTCTGAAGAAAATAATATTTTTTTCAACTTTTTTTTGTGTGTGTGATCATTTGCAGAAATTTGCTTAATTTTGTGAAGTTCGTATTAGCTTTTTTGTTCTATTTCATCCATTATGTCCCCTCCCCTTAAAAATATCAATATAGTTTAATGTATCTTTCCATCCATCTCAGGGGTAGTAAAATTCGTCGCCGAAAAAGCAGAGTTTCACGTTTTCGCGGAAAAGTAGGTCTCTTTAACAGGTTTGCGAGTCCTTTGTTAGTTCATAGATGGTAGTACTGAAAAGAGTTAGATGAGAGGAAGACGGCAGTTGCCTTCACTCCATAAAATAAAATCGTACTAACGATAAAAAACTTATCAGTTCAAACTTCCGCTGATATCTTTATCTATTATAATTGGGTATCATAAACATATTTTATATGAAAATATGCTGAACAAACATTATTTCAAGTGGAAGAAATTTTAAAAGCATCATTTTAGCACAAATTTTCAGCTGAGCCTAACGTGGCGTTGATCTACAGTGGATTCGCGAGTGGTACGACCTGGAACCGTTCTTACACTTCCTAAAGACGCAAATTATAAGTAGATTTTTATTTTTATACAAAATACAATAAAATTGCAACTGTCAAATAAAAATTATGATACTTTAAAAGAATATAAAATAAAATATATAACATGAACAGTAAACATGCTATTAAAAACCTACCTACATCAATAACAATTTAAGGAACAGATAATTAATTTTTTTTAAATACCTGCCGCTCAGCTTACAGGCAGATGTAAATTTTGAAATTAAATAACAGTAGACTCCCTCAAATCCGCACAGCTTGGGATCAGAGCTTATGCGAATTTTAGAATTCTGACAATTTCTGGTCATTACTTTGTTTATATTTTTATTTAACAGTAATTTGAATGTAATTTATACTGTAATCAAAACTATAATGAATGCTTTACAATATAATAAAATATTGAAATAGGTAATAAATTAAAATAATAAAAATTTAGATAATTTTTAAAGCGTTTAAAATATCAAAAGCAAAGGTCAAGTTAATCAATAATGTACAATTAAATATTCATTATAAACACGAAATTTATTTTTCCTAAATTATTCAATTAGCTTGCCTCATAAAGATACATTACTAATTCACAACAAAATCATAAAATAAGGAAGTTTTATTTCAGGTTTATTCAGATTTAATAACCAAAAAAGCTTGATTAATATATAAATATATTTGATAAGAAGATTGTGATTACTAATAATATCAGCAATATCGCGATTTTTTTCAGAAACATATTTATTTAAAAAAAATAAATAGAAAAATCAATACTATTAACAGAAATTACAAATTAAATTGTATATGGAATTGATATAGTATTAAAAAAATCAAATTTAGTCCCTATGTATCTGAACTGAATGTTTCATTATTTAGATCCATAAGTTATGAGTAGATTTTTGAGAGTGATAATTTATAATAAGTTTAACTTAATTTTGGTATTATGAGAATTGACAAAGCTATGAATTTTTTTCTCCCTTGAACCCTTTTTTCTCCCTTGAGGCCATTTTAAATTTAATGGAAAATCTGATACATAAATTTTTGTACCTTTTTCCTACAAGTAATAACTTTAATCTAATGTAATGTGTATTATAATTAAGATTTTTTTTTTTTACAATTTTCACAAATTCTTCCCTATTTCAACCCCATGATCTGATTCTGCCAATTAACAAATTTCATTGAGATTTTTGGTCCCTGGATTTTATGTGTCACTTTGTGAAAAATTATAGAAGTTATGCCTATTAAAAAAGTGATATTTAGATATAGAAATTTTTTGACTGGGGGGAGGGGTGATTTTGAGTTCTAGGGGTCATGATCGGCATAGATCTGCAAAACATTTCTGAAATTCCAACACAAGGGAGAGTAATAGTTAATATTTCTTATGAAATCTAATTAATTATAATTGTAATATTGCTAAAGAAAATTATGAAGTTGTTTTACTTAAAATTTGTTCTCTATGGCTTTCAGTTTTATTTCCTTTTCATTTTATGTTTTGCCCCTTGTGCTTATTAAAGACCTGGATACATCTTTAAGGCCCCACAATAGTCGCAGAAAAAGTACTCAAAAAGACCCGGATGATAATGATAAGTCTATGGGAGCGTTCTTTTCAAATATCTCGCTCAAATTTTAATATTTTTACATGATTTTTTTTTTTGCATAGGATAGCTGAGGATGCTCCACAACCGACCTAGTTTTTACTTTTTCAATTTTGCTTTTATATTTTTTATATTATAATAGTTTCAATTACAGAACCGGTTTAAACTGGTTTTGAAAGTTAAAGTAATTTTTTTAAAAAAAAATCGAACCAAAATTGAAAAAGTAAAAACTAGGCCGGTTGTGGATCGTCCTCAGCTATCCTATGCAAAAAAAATCATGTAAAAATATTAAAATTTGAGCGAGATATTTGAAAAGAACGCTCCCATAGACTTATCATTAGCTTTTGGCTTTTACCGCGTGACTAGTGTGCGCTCTTAAGTTCTACTAGTACCTACAAGTATACATTTACATTATGTGTGACTACTACATGATGCTTGTTCTCAAAAAATGAATCTTCCAAAATAACTCTGATCGCAAACAAACTATGTGTGACAGAAGAAAACTAAGAACAGTTCTGTAATTAGTATTTAAAAAAAATGCATTAAGGACAGTCATTTGTTTTTAGTTATCTGATATCGTGCAGACTAGAATAACTTTTACTTACTGTATTTTTTAAGAATTAATTTTATCATATTTTGTACACAATTTTGTTAGAAAATGTACCTATTTGTAGAATTTTGTTTGTCATTTCTTTTTTATTTATAATTTATTGAAACTACGTTAGATTTCAATTTGTCAGGAATCTCTCTTTTTCCTTTTCTTTTCACGTCTATCTCTTGCAAAAATTCATTATTGGCATTCTTATTTATTCTAATGCAATTCCCCCTTTTTTTAGAGACATTAAATGTATGTATTTAGGCAACATAAAACCTTATCAAAATTTTAGATGTAAATATGCATGATATTTTCTGGTAATAAAAGAAATATCAACATTATTTTGTGTTTTCTGTTACTCAAGAAAGTCAGAAATATTGAATTTATTTTTTTAAGTAAGAACCTGTGAACTGCCCATTAAAATTTTTTTATAAGTCATCAAAACGCACTTTCAAGTGCTTATCTGTGCAATTAGATGAAAATTGAAGGGGGTTCATTGGGGGAAATCAGCCATTGAAGTTGCACCTTTTTTAATTAAAAAAATGTCAAAAAGTCATTTTCTGACAGCATTTTTATGGAATTAGCTTCAGATAAATTGGTTTAAATGAAAGTTTACTTTATTCTGAACGAAACAAAAAAAAATTAAAAGCTCTAGCTTAAACCTGAAAGAAGTTATGGACATTTATGTTGTCACATGTGCTATTTAAAATGGCAGCAAATCGGTCATCTTGGGAGCTATTTAAAAGCCCATAACTCACAAACCGTTTGATCAATTTCAATATAATTGATATTTTTGGAATCAGCATTAGAAATCCTACAAATTCACTGAATTTTATCAAAATTGGTGATGGTGGGTACCATGGTGTGGGTGATCTGACATGGAATGACCCTGTATTAATCAAGCTTTTTTAGTTATTAAGTCTGGCTAAACCCGAAATAAAGCTTTGTTATTTTATGATCCCGATGTGAATTAGTAATGTATCCTTATGAGGCAAGTTTCATTGAATAATTCAGGAAAAACCTATTTCATTTATATAATGACTATTTAATTGTACATTATTGATTATTAATTTGACTTTTAGTATTTTAATCATTTAAAAAAATATATCTAAGTTTTTATTATTTTAGTTAACTACTTATTTTAATATTTTAGCATATTGTAAGCATTCATTATGCTTTTGATTGCATTGTTAATTACATTCAAATTACTGTTTAAAAAAATATAAACAAAGCAATGACCAGAAATCCGCAAAATTCTAAAATCTGCAAAAACCTTTGGTCCCAAGCTGTGCGAATTTGAGGGAGTCTACTGTATATACACTTTTTTTTTTCGTGATTATATGAATTTACTGATAAAACAAGTTTTTCACTTTGAACGTAATATAGTGGCTTCATGCCTGAAGTATTTTATTTTCAATGTGACTGATACTTATTAAAAAATTAATGAGAAAGAAAAAAAAAAGAAATTTAAACACTATCTATTATTGTGCATAACAATACAATATTATTCCAAAGCTTGCTTGTATTTTGCTTTTTTTTTTTTTTTTTTTTTTTTTTTTTGTAGTTTATCCATTTTTGAAGCCGGAAAAAAAGGGGAGGGGGAGGCAGCAGACATGGTAGTAATAGACACCACTTGATTTTTTTATTTATAAAGAAAATAACTAATATTCAGCTTTCAATATTTTTGTCTTATATAATCATGCCTGTTTGTAACACTTGATTAAATCCCCTGAAAAAATAAATCTTCATTTTTTTAAAATTAGTTACAATAGTATATAAATCATAATCACCGATTAACTTCATAAGCATCCCATGAGCAATTACATAGAATTGCTTTTAACTTTCAAATATTTTATTCTTTTGTGGATTTCACTCCTATAATATTTATAAACTATAAAATCATCAAAAAATGTTACCTTTTTTCACCCCTTGCACATTTGTTCCTATCCACCAGAAAAAAATTTTGTAAAAAGATTGCGAAAAAACGACAAATTTTGTTAAAAGATCACGAAAAAACGGCAAATTTTATTAAAAGATCGCGAAAAAACTGCATATTTTGCTAAAAGATCGTGAAAAAACGGCAAATTTTTAAAAAAAATCGTAAAAAAAATGGCAAATTTTGTTAAAAAATCATGAAAAACGACAAATTCTTTAAAAAGATCATAAAAAAAACAGAAAATTTTGTTAAAAGATCATGAAAAACGGACAAATTTTGTAAAAAGATTGTTTAAAAAAAACGGCAAATTTTGCTAAAAACCATGAAAAACGACAAATTTTATTAAAAGATTACAAAAAACGACAAATTTTGTAAAAAGATCGTAAAAAAACGGCAAGTTTTGTTATAAGATCGCGAAAAAACGGTAAATTTCATCAAATGATCGCAAAAAGACGCAAATTTCAAAATAGGGGCACGAAAAAAAAACAAAAAAGAGCACATAACTTGGTACCAGGAATGGAATTGCTCCCCCCTTTCTCCCACTTCTGTTGTAACCTTTCAGAAAATTTGCTGGGAATTTCATATTTTTTCACCTCTGTAATTCTATCAGATTTTCCACAAAATCAAGAAAAATTGAGTCAGCCATTTCGGAAATTAAAAAAAAAATCGGTCAAAACTCCGAAAATTCGAATATAAAACGTATCGCAAATTTTGACAAATTATTGGGGGAAAAAAATGCAAATTTTGTTATAGGATCGCATGAAATAAACGAATTCTGACAGAGAATCGTGAAAAGATATGAATTTCGTTCAGGGAATATGATTTTTAAAAAAAACGTGAATTTCGCAGAGTCGTGAAAAAAAGTTTCTTCCACAGCCCTTTGATATAAAATTTGCATTTTTACGAGGCATTTTGATGAAATTTGCGCTTTTTGTCTCTATACTTAGATAAAATTCGCGTTTCTTCAACGGCCCTTTGAAAAATAGCATTTTTTCTGCGGTCATTTGACGAAAGTAGTCTTTTGTCCGCGGTCATTTAACAAAATTCGCGTTTTTCCGTGGCTCTCTAACAAAACTTCTACTTTACACCCGACACTCTGACAAAATTGGCATCCTTTTGATGGCTCCTTGACGAACTTCGAAGTTTTTTTCCGATTCTTCAAAATTCACACTTTTGTCTGTTGCATTTTGATGATATTAACGCTTTTTCGGCGATCCTTTGTCGAAGTTAGCGTTTTTCTCGCAATTCTAAAACTAAATACGCTTTCCCTCACGATTCCTTGATGAAATTCGCGTTTTTTTTTCTTTTGTATGTGAACAATTAGCGAAAATTTTCGGCAATCATTTGTTAAAATTCGCGATACTTTTTATGCCTCAATTTTCTGATCCATGATATATATAAAAAAAAAAAGAACAGAATGTTTTTAGTCCTTGGAAATTTTGGAACAAAATCTTATAAAAAAAACTTGACCTGTCAAACACTTGTCTACCGCAATGCACGCTTTGAGAAAGCGTGGTCTTAAAAGTATGAATGAGAAAACAACTAGCAGGCGCGCATTCAGTTCGGACACAACAGCAGTAAGGGTGTTTTTTCAAATGAGGGGAAAGAAGGGCGCTATTTTTTTGAATGAGCGGCAAGAGGGACACTAGATTTTTAATAGGAGCAAGAGGTGCGCTATTTTTTAAACTAAAGGGCGATTTGTTACTTTCGAATCAAGCTTCCCAGCTACTAACGTCCAGATGAAAGGAAAGCTTCATAGAAAAGTTTAAAAAATATCATGTCGATTTGTTGTAATTAACTCCGGAATTTCCGGGGCACTTTTAGTAAAATCCCCGGAACACAAACAGGCATGTATAATTCCCCTTTCATGTTTTATAAATGTAGACTATTGTTGACACTTTTAATCAAACCAATCAGGAAGCAGAAAATGTTTCAAAATTTTGCTGTTTTTCAGTGAAAGTCTTAATGAAGATGCTAAGAGCTGGCTTCATTTAATAATTTTATACAGGGTTGCTATTTATATGGGGAAATGAAATTCTCTGACTTTTCTAGGTGTGTTAAGAAAATTCTAGTCTAACAGTGTAGCACGTAGTAGACATGCTGAGGATAAAAAAAGTTATATTACTCAAAAACACTAAAATTTCTTGAATAGAATTGTTAATAATATCTGAGCTAAAGCTCTTTATTCCAATTCCTTTCCTAAATCAATAACAATCTTTCTTTGAGGTTTACATTTGAAATCGCTTTCTCTAATAAAGTTTCATACAAACTGTGCAAACTTGTTACAAAATATTTGTACACAGAGTCCACAAATATTCATTTCGTTAACTATATCCCAAATCATTGTCCAGTTAAAATTTATTTTCAACAAAGGAGGGTGAAACAGAATGGGGAGATAGAGTCGTGATAATTACTTATTGTTACATGAAAATAACTGATGGAAAAATTTTTAAAATATGTAATAATGAGTAATAAAAACATAAAATGTGGAGGATGAAAGAGAAAATTTTTGAAAAAAGACTTTTTCTTCTATTTTCAAATATGCAGTTTGCCAAATCATGGAAGATTCTCACTTGCGGCCAAACAATGATCAAACTCTCTTAGAGATCACATCCCCCCCCCTCTTGTGCTATCAAATGTCTTCCCCAGAAAATTTGAGACTGTGTTTTCAATGGTAAAAAAGTGTAAATTTCCCCCTTCCTTTTTCTTTGAACTCTATTATGTCTCCCCCAGAACCATAGAAGTCTCTCCCGGAGAAAAGTGCCTGAATTCAACATGATTTCAGTAGCTATAGAAAACTTTGATTTTTTATATACTAATGGACATTTACAAAATTTTATTTTTAAGGTTTTAAGAGAGGGTGTCCATTACTGGGATGGTAAATTAGTCATTTTCCAGCAATGGGCATCTCTTGTAAACATTGCTAAAAATGCAATTTCAATAAGGCTTACAGTGTATAAAGTATTTTGACTTAACTGAAAACCTGAATAATCAAATTTAATTTTCAAATTACACTTACAATAATCTAAAAAGACAAGCTTTTATAAATAGCAATTTTAAGTTATTGTATGTGGGTAATACAATTTCAATATTTTATTCATTTTTTTATTATTATTATTCTTTATTATTACCTATATAACATTCCCTTGCATATATTATAATCTGGCAAATAAACCAGTCAGGAAGCAGAAAATATTGTATAAGAGCAGGGTCAAAGAGGGGCCCCCAAAGAACTTAATGCTTCCCTGTTTAAATAAAAACTTCAATTAAGTTACTAAAGCTATTAAAAATCTATTTTCTGTCTTAAATGTTTTTTTTTTATTCACCTATGAAACACACACACAAAAGTAAGAATAATAATAGGGTCACTCCATGTCAAATCAACCTAAAATATTCAATATTCAACCTGACCATTTCAGATTTCAACGAAACTGCCAGGGATCATTCTCTATGATGATATAAATTAGAGCATATTTTTATTTTTTATTTATTGCCTTAAATTTTCATACAATTAATTATTTAAATTTTGAAAAAATCATTTTTTGACGTGCATAAATGTTTTCAAGTTTGAATTTCAAAAGTTCTACCAAACAGAGAAAATTTTATTACCACTTATTTTAAAGTAGAATTTATAAGGTTTAATTTGATATGCAAGTTGACTATGCATAGTTTTAAAAAAATAAAATTTAAATTTTTTTAGATAGTCATTTTTAAAAATTTTGAAAAAAAAAATTACGTTTGTTTCAACATTATAGCTTAAAATTCTGAAATTTTCAGAGTGGGATCTCAATAGGATCAGGAGTTATGAAATAAAAGCTGAAAATTACCACATAAATTATAAATAACAAAAGAGATAGAATTCAATTGTTATTTTAGTTTTTATTTCATAACTGATGATCCCATTGAGATCCCACTCTAAAAAATTTCAGAATTTTAAGCTTATAATATTACAAACATACAATTTTTTCCAAATTTTTAAAAATGACTATCTAAAAAAAAATTTCAAATTTTTTTAAATTTTTTTTTTTAACTATACATAGTCAACTTGCATATTAATCTAAACCTTATAAACTCCTCTTAAAAATGAATGGTCATAAAATTTTCTATGTTTAATAGAACTTGAGATATTCAAAATTAAAAACATGTAAGTAAGCCAAAAAATGATGATTTTTCAAAATTGAAATAATTAACTATTATATGAAATTTTAATGAAAAAAAAATGAACATATATTCTCATTTATATCATTAGGTAGAGTGATTTCTGAGAGTTTCATCAAAATCTAAAAGGATCAGGTTGAGTCACTGGTTGATTTGGCATAGAAATAATATAAAGTTAGATAAATGTTAGAAATAGAAAGTTAGTAAAGTTATAAATAATAAAGTTATATTAATCATGAAATCAGTAAATCTGCAGATGAGTGGCCTCAAACATGAGGTCTACAGTTTTATTTTGAAATTATTTTATTTAGTATATAAAATAGTCAACTCGCAATATCATTTCTTTCATATTTGCAATATCAATTATTATAAATAGTACATCTAGTAGTATCTGGAAGATTAACTGTTAAAAATAGTGAGAAAACTATACACTAATATTCCAATTTTAAGATTATTACCCTTTAAATGTCACACTGTCTCAATAATTTGATAGCTGTAATTGCCTGATATTTAGTATTTTAAACTATCTATCTAAAATAATTAAAATACTGATCTTCTGGTAATTACAATGACTGATGCAAACAGTGAATAATTATCACAAATATTTTATTAATTATTAGTGTCCTAATTGTTTATTTTAAAATAACTTTTGTTTTATTAGTATGTTTTTATTAAATTCTGGTTCTAATTACAGACATAAAAACAATTATATTTATTACTTTTCAAGGGGTGTCCATTACTAGGCTTTTGGTGCATTTCTATTAAATTAGATGTTGATTCATATTGGGAAATGAGACTACAGGAATGGTTAAATATTGTTGATAGATTGATATAATATTGAAAAAACTGGGATATAATAACTATTAATAAAAAAATAATTTTAAAAGAAATTCCTAAAGGGTGTCCATTACTGGCACATCTACTCAATACCTAAACCTTTCCCTGGATGTCTTTAATACCACATAAATATCAATTTAAAATAATTTAGTCAAAAGCAACAAATTGCACTTTATTTAAAATACAGCGAAAACTGAGACAAGATTTCATAACAAGTCTTAAAATTTTTTGTTTACACGCATAGTTAGGCCACATGTTTAAATATGCTGATATACTAATATGTGTAAAGTTTTTTTATGTTGTTATTGTTTTCTCTCTTTAAAATGAAAATCAATGAGAAAAATTGCCATGTTACGTTAAACAATTGGAAACATTTTTCCACAATCTTACACCAAATTTGTACGCATAATAGACAGTATAGTAAGAATCTACCAAAATTTAAAAAATAATAATAAGGTCATGTTAATAAAAATTAAATCTGCAAAATGTATTTCAGATCAGAACTAAAGATGAAAATAAGGAATTTTGCTTAGTGGCCACTGGCCGGTAGGTTGTCTTTTTTTAGTAGCCAGTTATCGGCTAGTGAGAATAATTTCTTTAGTAGCCAGTAAGTACATTTGAGTTACTGAATATTTAATTACAAGATATATACGAGCATGAGCATATACTAAATAAGCAATATATGAACTAGTTAAAAATATTTTAATTTATATTGTTTGGAATAAACTTGAGATACTAATTTCAAATCTATTTTAAATTAATAGCAAGTTATATGTAACATGCATATGTAGTTAGCTACACAAATCCAACTATGCTTAGGTACTTGCATAGCTAACGACATAATAAATCCCAACCCTCTTTTTTGTAATTATTTATCTAGAATTAAGATGTAACCCCCCTCCCCCCCCCCCAATTTTTTTTCCACCAACTAGCAGGTTTGATTTAAAAAAAATATATAATACAAAATACAAAAAACTGAAATTCATAGCAAAATTTTCTAAAAATTAAAAGGGGGGGGGGGGTGCTCTCATGAAATTAACATTATACGTTTTTTCCACAATCTTTTAACATAATGTGAGTTTTTTTCTTTTTTTTGCGATCTCTTAATGAAATTTGCATTTGTTTTCACGACTTTTTAACAAAAATAGTGTTCTTTTTCGAAACTTTGTAACGAAAATCGTGTTCGTTATCACGATTTTTGGACGGTATTTGAGTTTGTTATCCCGATTTTTTTACAATATTAGTGTTCGTTATCATGATTTTTTGCTGGTAACTCGCATTCGTTATCGCAATTTTTTGACAGTATTTGCTTTTTTTTTTGATAAAATTTGCGTTTTTTGTGTTCGTTTTTACGTTTTTTGACAAAAATCACGTTTAGTAGCGCAACTTTTTTGCCGATATTAGAGTTTGTAAATGTATTTTTTTGACGGTATTTGCGTTTGTTAATGCAATTTTTTGACGGCATTTGCGTTCGTTATCGTGATTTTTTGCCGGCAATTCGCATTTGTTATCGCGATTTTTGACGGTATTCGAATGTTATTGTGATTTTTAGACGGTATTTGCTTTTTTTTTAAGAGGGCAGTTGCAATTGATATGATACTGGAGGTCACATATTAGAAATAGACAGTTCTGATTGGTGGAACTACTCTGACCTCCACTTGAAATACAATGGCTATCAGCTGATTGCAAGTCCCATATAAAATTCGTGTTTTTTGGCGAAAATCACGTTCGGTATTGTGATTTTTTGCCAGTACTTGCGTTTATTAACACGATTTTTTTAAGGTGTTCACATTTTTGCATGTTTCTTTGATAAAATTCTCATTTTTTCTGTTTGTTTTTATGTTTTTTGACAAAAACCGCTTTTGTTTTCGTTGATTTTTTTGACAAAATATGCAGATTTTTTTACGTTTTTTTTTTCACTTCTATAAAGATATTTACCATTCTTTCGCGATTCTTCGATGATATTTGCATTCTTTTTGCGATCCTTAGACAATGTCTTTTTGCGATACTTACACAAAATTAATGTTTTTCTGCGATCTTGTTAAAATTCGCGGGCATTTTTTTCTGCGATTCTTTTCACAAAACACCTTTTGGAGAATCCTGCATTTGGCCGGTACTTTCCACATTTTTAGTCACCAGTTTTTCACATTTAGTCACCGAGTGGCGACTGGCGAGTGCTTATTTTCATCTTTAATCAGAACATGCCCATCTAAAAACCTAACTTTGTAACAATGACTTTGATTTTAAGTGAAAAAAGGATCTTTTTTTATTTTCGCTTTAAGAAAAGGAAAATATGAATGCAGATGTGCCCATTCTAAAATTAAGATAAAATTGCTTGATACTTGAATTAGTGCTCAAATAAACATGTAAATTATTCAATGAGCATTACATAAGTGCTCAAATAAAAATATTCAATGAGCATTGCATAAGTGCTCAAATAAATATACAACAAGTATTCAATGAACATTCCATAGGTGCTCAAATAAATATGTAAAATAATCAATGAGCATTGCATAAGTGCTCAAATAAATATACATAAAATATTCAGTGAACATTGCATAAGTGCTCAAATAAATATACATAAAATATTCAATGAACATTTTGTAGGTGCTCAAATAAATATGTAAAATATTCAATGAGCATTTCTATTAAATTCGCATAGTTTATTTATTCCTTGAAGCTACTTACTTTAAGGTATCAACAAAATTAATATAAATAATATTCATTATAAATTTAGTTACTTATATATTCATAAATTAAGTGGGCGAAGGTTTCATGTACAGAACCACAAGAAACAACTTATCTAAACAACATTCCTTATTTCACACTAAATTTATTAAATCGCCTACATAATTTTTCACATGATTTAAAAAAACAGGATTTTCAGCAAAACATGACTGGCAAATTACCTGACTTTCCATGATTAAATCTCACAAAATTCTGACTTTCCCTGACCAAATATCAAAATATTCCCTGACTAAACGGGCACACAGTGAAATTTGCTACTTATTTTCACAATCTTTTTTTTTTTTTTTCTGCAATCATACACCAATTTTTTCTTTTTTTCATGATTTCTGAGAAATTACTTATGAATTCCCCGACTTTTCCTGTATATTTTGAAATTTCCCCTCCGACTTTCTATGACTACTTTGAAATTCCCTGAATTTTCATGATGTTGGAAATCCTGAAAATCAAGAAAAAATACTATCCAATATTTATTTCCCACCAATCATAACATCACCATTAAAAATAAACACTATAGAGAAAAAAAACAAACACGCAAAAAAAAAAAACATTGCAATCGGATTACCCAAATAAAAACAATAAAGGGAGGGGGGGGGGGACAACATATACTCACCATATATAAGGAAATAGAATGAGTATCACGCACGAATTTTAGATTATAAACACAAGAACACAATAAATTTTCAACTTGAGTTTCATTTCGTTACTTTCACATCTAACTTTCGATTTCTTCAAGTTTTTAAAGCGATAATCACACCCGTACTGTACCACCAAACAACACAGGCACTTAATTACACCACCTCAGAGATGAGATTTAACATTCTACGTCGGCAGTGTCAAAGTTGTTGCCAGATACACTCACAAAATAACAGAAGCAAGTAGAATGTTTACCTTTTGAATGTGGTGAAACTGGTGGACAATCAAGATTCTCTTAAAATAATCGATTTAAAGGGATCGATAAAAAAATTTAGATATTTTTAATCGAAAATATGTGACATTTTCTAGATAGAAAATAAATATTTCGTAAAACGAATTCGCTGTTTATAGGAAAAGAAAAGGTCAAAGGTAAACTTTGATAAACACTAATAGAAAAAAATAGAGATAAAGAGACAAAAAAAAAAAAAAAAAAAAAAAAAACTGATAGCAGATCATTGAAATTATGAAATGGACACCGCCAGGATAAAAATTTAGAAAATTACCTCACATGAGAGCAGCTAAACAGGATAAATTCTCACTATCTCCGTCTTAAGGCGCAACACTAGGCACAGAAAAAGACCATGTTTTTTAGCGCCCGGGGCCAGCAAGAAATTTTGCGCCCCCACTCCAATATAGATATTTAATAATTTCTCTGAATTTGGCGCCCGTTGGCCTCGGCGCCCGGGGCGGACGCCCCCTTGCCCCCCCCCCCCCTTAGCTACGCCACTGCCGGATGATAATATAAAGTCTATGGGGGCGTTCTTTTCAAATATCACGCTCAAATTTTAATATTTTTTCATAATTTTTCTACACAAGATAGCAGAGAAAGATCCATAACCGGCCTAGTTTTTACTTTTTCAGTTTTGGTTTCAGAATTTTTTTTTAATTACTTTAACTTTCGAAACCAGTTTAAACCGGTACTGAAATTAAAACTATCGTAATACAAAAAATATATAAGCAAAATCGAAAAAATAAAAGAAGCCGGTTGTGGATCGTCCTCAGCTATCTTGTGCAAAAAAAATCATGTCAAAATATTAAAATTTGAGCGAGATATTTGAAAAGAACGCTCCCATAGATTTTACATTATCATCCGGGTCTTTTTCTGTGCCTATTGGGGGGGCCTTACGGGCGCATCTTATAGTTTTAAAATTAATTTGTAAAGTGTGAACTTTTTGAACTATAGCAATTACTTTACTAGGTTCTGTTCGTCCAAAGGACGATATCCACGTATTGAAATTGGCAGTGGCGCAGCGAAAATTTGGTTCTAGGGGATGTTTTGAGTTTCTGATAAAGTTGTTTGCCGGTTATTTGAATCCCCGGTTAATAGAATCAGTACTAATTAGAATATTCACTGTATAATACTTAAGCTGAAAGAGCATTTGTATGGCAGGAAATCATCATTCTTTTAGCATAATACGTCTCAGAAAAGTGATTTAGTTCAAATAATCATTTTTTACCTAACTAATCTATGTAATATGCACCTTCAGTTCTAAGTAAAATTTTTGCTATTTAATCTAATCACTTTATTAAATGGAATCTCATTAAATAAAGTCGTGGAATCCGAACGTTTAAACATTAAATTTTGTTTTGATTCATATAAGCGGCAATTATAACGATCTTTCTTAGCTCTGGGAGGGGTTTTAACCCCAAAACCACCCCCTTGGCTGCGCCACTGGAAATTGAAAATGAGGACAAATAAAAATACACATTTTGTAACTGGAATAACGTCTCTTAATTTTTAACCTACTTATTTTTGATAAGGATTTTAAAATTATCTAATTAAAATAAAAAACTAGTTGGATGTGCCAATCCCAAAACTTTCTTCTATCTCATACCTATATTTTAATATTTAAAACAAAAATAGTTACTCATTTTAATGCTTTAATAATTTTAATTTAATATATACCAACTTTGATTTTCATCTTAAATTTCTGTTTCAGTCAATTAATCGATGTAAAAACGAATTTCCGACTCTGCACGAGCCAATGGACAATAGAATGATAAGCAGTTTTTTTTTTTCAAATTCAGGGAGAACCTACTTGTTATACCAAAAAGTAATCATACACAAAAATTTTAGTTCAGTTCTAGGCCTAACTTCATACAGTTGGTAGTGCAATATTGAATTTTAGGTGGTGCAATATTGAAAATAACATAAAATTCGCTATTGCAGCGCCCCCTTCTGGCGGATTTTTTTCAAATTCATGGAGGACCAACTAGCTACAGCCATACACTTGCACAAAAAATTTGGTTCAATTCGATGCATAACTTCATGCATTTTTGATCGGTACAATATTGAAACTGGCACAAAAATCGCGATTGCAGCGCCCCCTTCCGGCGGATTTTTGTTTCAAATTCAGGGAGGACCAACTAGCCATAGCCGTACACTTACATAAAAAAATTGGTTTAATTCGATGCCTAACTTCATACACTTTTGGTTGGTATAATATTGAAAATGACACAAAAACCGCGATTGCAGCGCCCTCTTCGGGCGGATTTTTTCAAATTCAGAGAGGACGAACAAGCCATAGTTATACACTTACACAAAAAATTTGGTTCAATTCGATGTATAACTTCATATACTTTTGGTCGGTACAATATTAAAAATGGCACAAAAATCGCGATTGCAGCACCCCCTTCAGGCAAATATTTAAAAATTGAAGGAGGACCTGCTTGCCAGAGCCAAAAACATTCACAAAAAATTTGGTTTAATTATGCATAACTTATACACTTTTTGATGGTGGAATGGCGACATACAGACACACGGACACATACACAGACATACACTACACACAGACACACGGACAGACAGACATTTTGTAAAAATATGTTTTCTGTAATCTCTGACCCCTAAAATCTGTAAATCCGTTGACAACCGGAAGTCGAAAAAAATTTCAATTACACTACTTTCTTCTATTGAAGATAGAAGAAAGTAATATATCCTTTCAAAAACATGAATATGAAAGAATGCCAAGTTCGTTAAAGGTTTCGCTAATAAAAGAAGTGAGATCTAACTGCAAACCAAGTTCTTTCGGAGCTCCTTAAATCATAGCTCCTGTCATGCATAATATTATTCAGTTGCTTAAAATGATTTGTTATGTTACTTGTTATTCAATTGAGCGACTTAGCAATTTTTCTCTTATTCAATTTTTTCTATTTAGTTGATCAGAAATTAAAGTTGATCTCTTCCTTAACTTATCAATACCTTAACTTCAATATACTTATTCGAACACTCGATTTTCTAGATCTTTGCCTGTCAGATTCTAGATTAAATTATACTCCGACTCAAAGATTAAAGTTGGTAGCTGAAAACTTGCCAAGTCGCTCAAATTGAATGACAAGTAACATAACAAATCATTTTAAGCAATTGAATAATATTATGCATGACAGGTGCTATGATTTAAGGAGCTCCGAAAGAACTTGGTTTGCAGTTAGATCTCACTTCTTTTATTAGCGAAACCTTTAGCGAACTTGGCATTCTTTCACATTCATGTTTTTGACAGAATATCATATTTTTTGTCAAATCACTTCTTTTATGAGCGAAACTTTTAACGAATTTGGCATTTTTTCACATTCATGTTTTTGATAGGATATCATTATTTTTGTCAAATATGTAGGTATTTGTTTCCTTTTTGAAATAAATAGGTTAAATTAGTTAAATTAGTTTTATTTAATATTAATTAATCTTTCATCTTTTTCCTGCATTTATTCACTGTTTTTTTCAGTCAAATTTAAAAATTTCAACATTAGGACTGCTTATGTTCCTTTAAATTCCAATAATAAGGATGTTTCTTTTACGTGATTGGGTACTACTTGATTATTTCGTCGACCAAAAACATTTGTAGCCAACTTGGTGAAATATCGCTATATTGACGACAAAAATTACGCACCAAAAGTGATGCTAACATGGCGCTATTTCTGGTATTTTGCCAAATTCCCATAGATTCCCATTGTAATCTGGTAATTTATCCAATAATTTTGTTAGAGCAAGGACTGTCGCCATTATTTTGGCACCTTTTTTTTTTTTTCTTTAAATCAGTTCGCTAACTACCCAAGATTGCTTAAATATTGCTATTTAGAAAGTTTTTAGAACGCTTTTCGCGCATTTTTACCCCTTTTTAATTTTGTATTTGTTAACAAATGTTCTTAGTGATCATTTATATCTTATAATTAATGAACATGCCAAATTTTATGTTTTTAGGCCCTTAACATAGAGACATCGCATTTTTAGAACGCCTTTTGCTCTTTTACCCCCCTTGGATTAGTGGAAGCCCCCTCCTATATTGGAGCAAGGACTATCACCATCATTTTGATATCATTACTTTTAAGATCGGTTTGTTGTTTGCTGAGATTGTTTAAAAATCCCAATTTAGAACACTTTTAGAATGCTTTTCGCGCATTTTCACCCCTTTTGAATTCCGTATTTTTTAGAAAATGCCCTTAGAGATCATTTATATCTTATAAATAATTAACATGCCAAATCTTATATTTCTAGGTCCTTCAGTAACACAAAAGTTGCATTTTTAGAATGTTTTTTGCTTCTTCACCCTCTTTTGGTTAATGGTATACGCATAAAATATAGCCTACGTTTGAACCGGGGCGAATTCCATCATTTTGGTATCATTAATTTTAAAATCGGTTCGGTGGTTTCAGAGAATAGCCCCGATACTCGCCAAAAGTTTCGCCAACTTGGCACTATTTCTGATATTTTGCGAAATTCCCATAAACTCTAAAATGCCAAATTTTATGTTTCCAGTCCAGTCCCTTAATATATAGACATCGCATTTTTAGAATTTTTTTTGCTCTTTTACCCCCTTTGGGTTAGTGTAATCGACATAAGCTATATCCTATGTCGGAACAAAGACTGTCATCATCATTTTGATATCATTACTTTTAAGATCGGTTTGTTGTTTGCTGAGATTGTTTTAAAATTGGTATTTAGAACTTTTTTAGGACGCTCTTCGCGGATTTTCACCCACTTAAATTTGATATTTTTTAGCAAATGTCATTAGTGATCATTTATATCTTATAAATAATTAACATGCCAAATTTTGTGCTTATAGGCCCTTCAGTAAAACAAAAATTACATTTTTAGAATGTTTTTCGCTTCTCTCTTGAACCCTCTTTTGGTTAGTGGCACAGACATAAGATATAGTCTATGTTTGAACCGGGGCGAATACCATCATTTTGGTACCATTACTTTTGAAATCGGTTCGGTATTTTCAGAGATTAGCCCTGATACTCGCCAAAAGTGACGCCAACTTGGCACTATTTCTGGTATTTTGTGAAATTCTCATAAACTTCCATTGTAATCCAATAATTTATCTTCTAACCAACCATTAATGTTTAATTAATGGTGATTTCTGATTTTTTCCTATTTATAGATCCAATAATCTACCTCCACACCAAATTTCAACTTCCTAAGTCACCTGGAAGTAGTCAAACATTTTGATGAGTGAGTCAGTGAGTCAGTGCTAAAAACAGTGGTTTTCAGACGTCAATTTCTCGTGAACGGTAAAAGATTTTTTAAAAAAAGTTTTAGGATTTGGAAATTAGAAGATGGTCTTACACGACACAAAAAATTGCAAGTGTGTAGGTCAAATAAAATTTAAGTTATTGAGGGGTCAAAAGTGGCCCGAAATGGTTCGGGACCCACGGCCGGTGTGTCGCCTTTTACTTTGTGAACTTGGCTGACACACTGCCATGTGTCTAGATATTGTCAAAATTTACTCATCTGATGGTAAAATGTTAATAATAATAATAATAAACCAACTTATCACTATTCAGAGCTTAAGAAGAAAATAAAAACAACTAAAAATTGTGGCTGTCCAAGACCAACTAATAGCCATCCATTTCACTGTATCTGACTGATATTTGGGACTGTAGTTTAGTGCAAAACGCTTTTGTCAAAAGACTTTTCAACAAGCCAAGATTGCTATTACATCACAGTTAAAATTAGAAGATTGAATATTGTGCTGACATACTAACATCAGATTTACAGGAAGTCGACTATACTAAAATATCTTTTTTTCATAACAACTTTCGTACATCGTACATTTAAAACAGCAATAATTCAGCAATTACATACCATATACAGGGTGTCCCAGAACTTCGTGTACAAATTGTGAGGAGTGATAGAGAACATCGTTTAGAGCTACAATTACATAGGAAAGCATGGGCGGAAACGTCTTATTAACCCTTTAACAGACAGGTGATTTGTATATGAAAGTACAAAATTTTTAATACAAAATGAACATTGATACCAGAATTTTAATGTAATTTTTCCATTTATTATATATGTGAAATGTCTGGCTTTTCTTCTTTGCAAATACATTTTTCTGCAATTTCTGATGTCATTCATATTTTTCCACTTTTTGTCAATGGAAGTGCTTTGTCCGTGAAAAGCTCAAAGAAACACAAAGACACAGTTGTGACACAATACGGAAAGCAGTGTAGAACGCTTTATTACACAGAAAAAATTACAAGAAATAATTTAATTTTAAATTAAATTTAAAATTATGCTTCTTTAAAATCAAGTATCTTAGTAGCTATTAGAAATTGCTAAAATGTGAAAAAATATGAAGGACATCAGAAATCACGGAAAAATGTATTTGCAAAGAAGAAAAAAATACATTTCACATACATAATAATTAGAAAAATCATATTAAAATTCTGGTATCAATGTTCATTTTGTATTAAAAATTTTGTAGTTTCATAGACATACTATTGTCTGTGAAAGGGTTAACAAGTGAAGATGACATTTCCGCCCATGCGTTCCTATGTAATTGTGGCTCTAAACGATGTTCTCTACCACACCTCAAAGTTTGTACACGAAGTTCTGGGACACCCTGTAGATATCAAGAGCATGAAAAATTTATTATAACAGTGTCATTTGCAGGGTGATTTATACTGGATCTAACAGGTAACAATTTATGCCGATCTACATCTGTCTAAGTATAAAATTTCCGTGGATTAATTTGGATTTATAATACCCACAAACTTTATTTAACACATAGATTAACGAGTCAAAAATAATTAAATTATGTTTAAAACATCCCAAAACCTGTAAATCCATTAAAAGTCGGAAGTCGAAAATCATAAATCGTTGCTTTTCATGAATCATTGCTTTTTAGTGAAAATATGAAGGAAAATATGTGCAGAAATGTATATTCAACATATCCTAAAAAATGCTTTAAATGCAATCTTATATTGCAAATATCTTTTAAATAAATAGAGTTTTATCCTTTAAAAGGAAAATCCTTTTTAAATGCTGCATAACATAGCGTATGTGATTGTTAGATTTTGTTAATATATTTGCCATTTATGTTACGTGAATGAAAAAATCAATTATTTCTACCCCTTCACTCCGAAAATATAGCAAAATTCGAGTTCAGAATGATTAATTTTATAAAAAGTACCTTTTTTCAACATTTAACTAAAATGCATTTATTCATAATTTAATGCCTTAAATACTTCAATTCTCGATTTTAGATGGAAAATCTATTTTCCATCAAAATATAACAAAACAATATTTTGTCACATTCAAATGAAATGCTTGAATCTATGTATTCATAATTAATTAACTCATTTAAAACGTGTACATTAGAACTTCAGATTGATTTGAATTCAAAGCAGCGATTAGAAACCAACCACAATAGAGATAATTTCTTAATATTCGCTATTTCAATATCTAATAGATTTTTATTAGTCTTTGAATAAATCTAGTTCTTTACATCACAAAAGAACATTTTATCGCTTCGTAACTACTGCGTATTTTCAACCATTTTGTTACAAAGCGTTTTAAATGCGGGAAAAGCGCTGAGTAACAAATATTATCTGAGGATAATTTTGTTTGCTTGAACGACGTTTGATTTAAAGTTTCGGTTCCTGTTTTGGAAAGGAGCAAGGAGTGGTTATTATACGCGGTTGTTGGGGAGCAGAGGGTAAATAAAAAATGATTTCGTCTCTTTTTATTAAATATCAGAAAGGTTGAATTAAAGATTTGTGGATTTGATTTCTAAAGAAAAGATGTTTTATAAGTCAATTGGATGATTAGTAGTTGAATTTATTAATTAAAGTTCTGTCTTTTAGGGCATCTTCCAAGGGGGGTTGACCCCCCCCCAACATACACATTAAATTTTCGCTCATTTAGTTCTCTACCATTTTTAATTTTGAAGTTTAAGCTACATCGCACTCCCAGGACTGTGGACCTCCTCTGTCGGTTACTCTCCTAACTTTACTCATTTCATCACTTCATTTCGATTTTTAAAAGGCTATAACTTTGCTTCTATGGGAGATAGAGCGGAGAGAAAAATTCTAGCATAGCTAACTTTTCCTTGCTGTTCTGTTTGCTATTTCAGCTTTCCGGTTTTCTCCATACGACCATTTTTTTTTGGGGGGGGGCAGGGGGGTTCTCATTTTTTGATGTAATATGTCTATTGAAATCTTACAAATCTAGCATAAAAAAAATTTCTCCCGTCGTTCTGGGTCACATTACGGACCCATAATTGGTTAAAATTTAAATTTCTCAAATTTCTTCGAGGTTTTCTGCCAAATCGGCATCTGAGAAAAATTGTGCCAATGCAGTGTGAGTGTGACATCTGTGCCATATAAATATTATTCAGTGTTTTTTGACTGCAATTTTTGTATGTAAAATACTATGCATTATTTTTCATGTAGAATTGCGCATTAAACGGCAATTGCAATGTAATTTTTGTAGTAGTAGTTTATAATAATGAATAAAAAAACACTTCATTTAAAAGTATTTCATGCATAATTAAAATGTTTCCTGACGATTCAAAAAATTATGTCCTGACGACTCAAAAAATACAAACGTATACAAACGCGTCCAAGATTTCACTTCTGTCGGTACTCCCGGAGTGCCACATTTTTTTTTTTCAATTTTGTGGAAATAAGCTTTTTTTTATTTATATATGGGTCCATATAAAAAAGCATGGACTAGTGAACTGCGGAACCATTTTAGTACAGCTCATATTCAAAATATTAGAATTATTGAGAAAAAATTACAAAAAAAAAATCATTTATTTATTTTTGATACTAAGTAAATGCAATTAAATTCCTTACAAATTAAATCTGGAATGTTTAGATAAGATTTTAACATTTACAAAATATAAAACACAGTACAATAAATTAGGTTTACAGCTTTCTGAAACACATCAAAATAACAGAATAAAATTTAGAATGGTTCAAAATATTAAAATATTTTATTTTGCACAACAATATTACCTTATGAATATGAAATAAATGGTAGTTAATATTTTGTAGCACCCCCTCTTTAGCTTTCATAACAGCGTACAATTGATCTTGCATATTATACATATCTGCTATAATGAAAATAGACGTAAAAACTGAATATGGAAAAAAATTCATTCTCTACCAGCTGTTCTATCTCATAAGTTTCTCTGTCCTATCAGTTAATGTTTGTTTTATGTTTTGCAGCTGCTCTGGTAGTGGCAGCGGGCTTTGACTTTCTGTGTTATCTGTAGTGGATGCGAATGTGTAATAATTTCAGAGTAATAATTATAATTAAAAAAACATAACTTATTTAATTTTATGCATTTAATCTAACAGAGTTTGCAACATCATACTGCTCAGGTTCATACAGACTGGCTTGTTGCCATTTTACATTGATAAAAGTTAAAGAATATTGATTATTCCCAGATTCATATATTAAAATTCTCTCAAACTAATTTTGAAGCACTTACAATAATACTTACCTTATATATGTGGAATGAATAATGAAAATGTAAAATAACGGAGTTGGCACAAAAATGTAATACAATAACAGAATTTGTTAATGGGATGAATTAAAGGGGGATAGGAGGAATGTCATATTATTAAAATTGTCCTGTTTACAATGTACACAAGTTTATAAGTCCAATCGTTGTACTGGTTTTCTGGTTCATGTGGATCGCCTCAGTCATTGGGAAGCAGTATTCACTCGGTCTAGTGATCCGTCTCTGGTCCTAGCTTCATTTTAGGATTAAGAGTAGCACTAGTTGTAGGGGCATTTGCAGTTTGTATTCCAACACTGGTAGTCGATCTGGATGTGTCCTTTTGTTTTGTATCATTACTAAATGTAACAGACAACTTCCTCCGTGGAGTAACATGCATGGCAGGAAACTGTCGGTCAACTTGGCACTGACAGAGTTGGTCAAAGTGTCTCTTGATTATATATCCATCATCTAATTCTATCAAGTAATGGACACGTCCTAAACGTTCGACAACTGTTCCATATTTCCACAGTATCAAATGAGTGTAATTTTGTGATTGCACTCGAGCACCTAATTTGAATGATTTGTCCAAATTTGGCTGAGGTGCAGTGTTTCTCAAGGCCTCAGATGATTCAAGTTTTAAGAGGTCTAGTTTAGTTTTGAGATTTCTTTCCTAGAGCAATTCTGCAGGTGTCTTTCCACAAGAGAGTGGGGTTGCTCGAAAAACGAACAGTATTTCACGCAACTTTTCTTGAAGGGTTCCTTGCTAAAACCGCATGCAGTTTAGTTTTGAGGATTTGGCAGTATCGCTCAGCTTGACCATTCGTTTCCGGGTGTCCAGGTGAACTATGTCTTTGCCGTATGCCATTTCGCAGAAACTTACAAATTCAGTTGACTTGAAGATTTTTGCATTATCACTGACAAATAAGTCTGGCAATCCATGATGGCTGAATATTTTTCTCAGGAAACCAATAGTTGCATAAGATTCTGGATCTCTCTTCATTGAATAGATTTCAGGCCATTTGGATTTAGCATCAATAGCAAGGAAGAAGAAATGTCCCATGAATGGTCCAGCATAGTCCATGTAAACACGTTGTCAGTTTCTTGTTGGTATGTCCCAATGGTGTATTGGGGCTTTTTGAGGGTTTTTCTGGATATCACAACATTCTTTGCAGCTTTTTACCAAGTCTTCAATATGTGTGTCCATATTTTTTTAGTAACAGTAATTTCTGGTAAGGGTTTCATCTTGACAATGCCAGCATGTGTGGAATGGAGCTCCTGTAAAATAGCTGGCTGAAGTCTTTTAGGTATGATGACACGATGTTCCCTCAACAAAATGCCTCATTGAAGAGTGATTTCTGGATCCAAGATCTTCCCGTTTAGAACATCTTTTAGTTTCGACAGTTCTTCATCAAGTGATGTTTCTTCTTGTATAGTTGTTGCTGTAATGGTATCTGTCGAAATATGATGTATCACAGATTCTTGAAAAGCATATTCATTATCAACTATTTTTATTTCGTAATCACTTAAAGGAAGAGGACTTCTTGACAGATAATCAACATTTGTACGGTCTGAGGAGTTGCGATAATCAAAATTTGAAAGAAAATATGCATATCGAAGCATTCTTGTAGCTGCCAAAACAAGAAGTTTTTTCTCTCGATGAAGTATTGCCATAACAGGCTTATTATCTAAAATTAGTGTAAACTTTCTTTCATAAATATAATAATAGAATTTCTTAGATACCCAGAAGACTGCTGTGTCTTCTCTGTCCAGTTTGCTGTAGTTCCTCTCTGCTGCAGTGAGAGATCTTGAAGAAAAGGCTATAGGTCGTTCGCTTCCATCAGGCATGGTATGTGAAAGGATACCCGATAATCAAAATGGGCTGGCAACTGTGGCTAAGGTTACCAGTAATTCTGGTGTAAATAGTATCAGAACTTGGTCGCTGGCAATTTCTGACTTTGCTCTTATCCATGCAGCCTCACAGTCAGCTGTCCACTTATATGGAATATTTTTTCTGAGGAGTTCATTCAGTGGATATAATAAGTTGATGCATATCTGATAAATTTAAAATAGTACATTACTAATCCCAGGAACTGTGTCTGTTCATCGACATTCTTTGGTCTAAGGGCATCTTGGATGGCTTTAATTTTTTCTGGAGATTTACTTCTGCATTGACTATTGATTGTTGCCAGAATTATATATTACACTTGCTAAAAAAAAAAAAAAAAAAAAAAAAAAAAAAAAAAAAAAAAAACAGTATGTATTTCATTTTAGTTTTTAAAACATCAACATTTCTGATGCAGAACACGCAGTGTATGGAGGATGGATTTTTGCACAGAAAACAGGATCATTTTCTTTGGTGGAAAAGGAATTACGTTTATTATCCATTGATGTCAACTTTAGTTAGGAAACATAATAACGTCATGGGCACATCAGTGCCCTGAGAAAGATTGTTTTCAAAGGCGGAGAATTTGGTAATAGAACGTCGTTCTCACCTCAAAACAAACAAACAAACAAACAAAAAAAAAAGGGTCGAAAAATTATTATTTTTAAAAGCAAATTCATTTCTATTGCAAAATAATCTTTAAAGAATTCGTTTTCCTCTGCATGTTAAAGAAAGTTTTCTTAATATGTTTTCTTATACTTTGAAATTTTCCTATTTTTCCTATCTCCTATAGGATATATTATTTTGTACTCAAAAATACATTTGCCTATAGATCTTTTCTTAAATGTTGTTGCTCCACTAGTTGCCGAGAGATTCTGTCTTTGAAACTGGTAGACGACATGTGCTGGATTCGAACCCAATGGCGACCGTCAGCCTAATCATTCGGAGTTTTCCGTAGTTTTCTTCAAACTTTGGATTTCCTTGCGTAAATACGGGTTGGGTTCTCTTAGAAAGACCCCCCACGGAAGGTACCCCCCTTAGGGCCCATATCCCACATGTTGATAATTGGCCGACATAAATACAACCAATCAACCAAACTTATATGTTGTTTATTAGTATTTTTTTTTAGTTTGCTTGGTAGACAGTCTAATAAAATTTTACGGTTATTCATTTATTCTAATAAAATTACTTAGTCATTTTGCTTATTGTAATTTCCTATAACGGATCATTGGTCATTACACACATCTTGTTTAAATATCTTTTAACTACGTTATGTAAATATATTTAAATTGGAAGACATTTTTTAAAACATAAATCCATGTTGAAATTATTTCAAAGTTTTATTTTTGAACATTACATTAAAACGTCGTTTGGGAGCATATTTAGCAATTGCTTATAAATTGTTTATATTTGTTTATAGTACGATGTTACAAAAATAACAGGATGTTGGAACCTGTTATAAGTGCTACTGTGGAATTATGTAACCTGTTACGCAAAAATAACCATATTTCCCATCTCTAGTGGAAGGTCTTTTACAACGGTGCAGTTTTTTGTTTTTTTCTCGAAAACAAAAATATGACACTAATAGTCTTTTCCATTTACATGCTACAATTATGGGTTGTGCCTTATTACCAACGGGGCAAACTCGCAACAGTATTGCATGAATACGATATTTGAGCAATATTATGTTCACACTGAGATAGTTGAGTCACTTAACTTGAAGTTTTTTGAAGCGGACGTACCCGGAATTTAAGATTACTACTTGAACAAGTTTCTGAAACTCAATTAACTTTTGATAATCTCCACAGACTTCTCATGTAAGTAGACTCCACATTTCATTGTTCTTTCGGCCAGAGTTTGAATACAATAGGGAACTTGCAATCAGCTGATAGCCATTGTATTTTAAGTGGAGGTCAGGGTAGTTCCACCAATCAGAACTGTCTACTTCTAGTGTGTGACCTCCAGTATGACGCCAATTGCAACTGCCCTTCGCCAAAAGGGTGCGTTTTTTGGCGGTGATCCCTTTATGGAGAACTTTCAGATTTCATTCGCGCAATAAAATAAATGTAAACACAGGGCACGTAACAGTACGTAATTTTCATTTTAGAAGCTAAAATATAGGTTCTTAAAAAAAAATCGTGAAAAGGTAAATTAAAAGGAAAAGCACAAGTGCGGTCAACTCAAGATAAATGTAAGCTTCGGCGGGAATACGGAGGAAGATTCCTTAGTATTTGGCGGAAGAAAAACCGGTTTGGCGAACTAAATCTGCCCTCCGTCACGTGACGGAAGCCAAACATCCCGGTGTCAGGAAAAGATTACCAGTTGGGAGTCTATAAGAAAAGGGCATGTTTACAAAAAAACATTTCTGTCAACCAATCTGCCACTGCAGTTTTGTCGTTACGATCACTGTAGGATTCATCTTAACGACTTAGGCTAATAATATCCTACACCTGTTGAACGCAGACATATCAAATCGCTCTAACTCATGTGTACATGTAAAGAACGAACAGGTGTTTCTTGCTTATCCACAGTTATTAGACCCACCGTGACGTCAGCTGCCGTTTCCTTATTTGTATGAGAAGTCTGTGATACTCTCTTAACTATCAGTTGAATGGAAACTTACCTGCTGAACTCTTTTTCTTATTTGAAACTGTTATAAAAATTAGAGTTGAAATCTACGAATATATTATACATTTTTGACTGAACTTTTGAATTGTTTACTTAATTCGCACGCTTCAAAAAATAAAAACAATCATAAACTATACATAATTAGAAGTTGAAGTCACAAATTTAACGTAAGTTATGGCATTTAAAATTTTTTGCAATGTAAACAAGGGTAACCTAATTCCGATTTTCCCGTTTAAAAAAAAGGTAAGTAACTCAACTATGTTAGTGCGAACATAGTATTAGACGGAAATTTCTGGTAAAATTTACCGGCGGAAGTTTGAATCTTTGGTTATCAGGCCCTGATTATGGATGTTAAAAAAATACAGACAGCTGTTTCGGGTGTAGCGAAAGTTTTTGTTATACGTCATCCATACTGGAAATTCTTAACTCCGATGTGTTCGTATTTACCACCATTTTACCCTGTACCTGAGGTTACTTACTCTCTTTATGTTTATATGTATTTCATTTTTATAATTTCAACCATTGTATCAATGATGGACATTTAGAAGTTCCGACCCATCTCTGTGCCTTTTTAAACATTCACTTACAGTTGTGACGTCAATTAAGACGTTTTGCTTGGAAAATGACTCCAAACAAACGGTTGCTATGCTGTATTTTCTATTTTATTTGTATATTATAACCTTGCATTATAGCTATACTTCACAGCTAAGAATTTTTTAACTTATAAGCAGCGGTAAAATTTTCTACGATTAACATCTAACAGAAAAAAAGCGTAGCACCTGTTTGTTTAAAATCAAATTCCAAGCAAAACGTCATAACTGACGTCACACCGAAAGCGTCTATTTCATTTTTGCTTTAGTCATGTTATCCATTTGTTTCTTAATCTCCTCCGTTCGGATGTCGTCTGTAGGAGATACTAAATAAAACAATTTAACTTAATGTAAAAGCTTCAAAAATTCTTAAAATTCTGTCTTGATCTTTTTAATAAATGCATGCATATCATGATACAGGGTGATTCATAAATATCGAAACAATAGACTATCTCCTTAAATATTGCTCCTTAATTACAGGAACATACTTCCAATTGCAAATTTTCATAAAAAGGGTACACAATTTGAGGAGATAAGTTGCATCTCCATAGGGGGTCCGTTTGAGAAAATACAAAAATTAAATTTTTATACGGCCCTCGTTGTGTAAAATTTCTAATTAGGAAATTTCCCCTTATCCATTCTCGAATTAAACAT
Source organism: Maratus speculifer (assembly GCA_964019185.1). Taxonomy (NCBI): domain Eukaryota; kingdom Metazoa; phylum Arthropoda; class Arachnida; order Araneae; family Salticidae; genus Maratus; species Maratus speculifer. The sequence goes on from OZ025293.1 coordinate 176,387,140, forward strand.
CAACAAAAAAAGAATCATCTCGATAGCTACAAATCTCACAGACATATTAAAATACAAAATTCTTTAAAATTCGTGATTTACACCACTTAAACATGCCTCTGAGCCACGAGTTTTTGTCTCATTTTGAATGCAAGATAGAGATAATTCACAAATTGTTACATTAATAAAAGTCATTAATAAAGTACATTAAGACAGTGCGTTTTCTTTGGACATAGAAGAGCAGCGTACAGATTTTACGTTAAACGTGTTTTCAAAATATTCACATGGTCTGCACTAGAGGTCTGTATGGATCGAAATATCTAGGCTCGGTAAAGACCCATAAAGGAAAAGTTCGGTATGGCCTAGAAAAAAGTTAAAATCATAGCCCGGCCTGGAAAAAAAAATCCCCATCGGCTTGGCCTAAGGAAAGGGCATCTGACGTCACTGTTGGTCGAATTACTGTTGGTCAGCAAGAAAAACCTGCCTGTTCTTTATAACTCTTACTGTATGCACGAGCTCCAGGAACTTTATTGGTCGTTTAACAGAGTACGTTCAACAAATCTATGATATGATTGGCCTAGAGTTGCCAAGGTGATTCCTCCAATGATCGCTATGACAAAAATCTAGTGGTAGATTGGTTGACGAAAGTGTTTGTTTGAAAACATGCCCTTTCCTTATAGGCGGAGGTAGATTTCGAAGAGTGTTCATTTCAACAACCAAAAATAAAATATTATTAGAGATACACCCAATTTAATAATTTTATTTTGCCTCTTTAAAAAGATATTTAATTTCATTTTTCTGTAAGAGCTGATTTTATCAGAGTCGTTTTAAGTAAAATTCGGTTCAAATGCCCATTTCGACAGCATATTTTGAAATATATTAAGCCTTTATTAAAAAAAACTGACCAATATGGCTCATTACACAGTTCCTAAATAAGAAAACCTGTAAATTGGTTGCGTTTGAGAGCAAAATTGAATTAAAAAATGAGTCATGAAATAAGCAATTTGTTATTTGAATACATCCTCTATTCTTCAATCACGATCGCTTCGAGAAATTTTGTACGAAGTGCCCACTTTAACAGCTTTCTTTGAAAAATATTTTGCCTTTATCAAAAACTGATGAATAGGACACATTAAACAGTTCCTAAATAAGAGAACCTGTCAATTGGATGCGTTTGAGAGAAAAAATGGATTTAAAAGTGAGCCAGAAAAAAAGCAAATTATTATTTGAGTACGTCCTCAATTTTTCAATCACGATCGCTTCGAGAAATTTTGTTCAAAACACCCATTTTGGCAGCCTTTTTTTGGAAATATATTTTGCCTTTATTAAAAAACTGGCCAATACGTCACATTATATAGTTCCTGAATAAGAGGACCTGCCATTTGGACGCGTTTAGAATACAAAATGAATTTAAAAATGAGTCAGAATACAAGCAATTTGGATTTGAGATATTTTCTTCAACTCCTACTTTTGTTTAATTTATTTTTGCTATAAGAATTGGTCCCATAAAAACGTGTCAATATAAAAGTTGTAGATATTATTGAGAAGATGTACAATAAATTTATTTGGATTTGACAGTTTAAGAATTGACGAAGTTATGGATTTTTTTTTCTTTTTCTATCCCCGTTTTTGTTTCCGATTTTAATTTTTTTAAAAAAATTTTTATGGAATGCATCAGAATGATTAATATAAAACGCAAAAATAAATAAATAAATAAATAAAATAAAAATAAAAATAAAAGAACATAAAGGAGATATACAATTTGGTAGTAAATCCACAACTCTCTCTTGCTTAAGTTTCAGTCAGTATATCACAATCGATTTTCATCATGCGAAAATTACATTCCCATCATTCAATTATTATGCATCCATTATCAGAGAATTTATAGAAGTCCTGTGTAAAAACAATCAAATATGTAACGACGTCCTATCGTATAATCTAACCAATTTATGGTATATCAAAAAGTAAATTTTGACAACTTGAACAAAGTGACATATTAAAATTTATGGTATGACAGTTAAGTATTTTTTCTTCTATCAAATTTTAATCTCAAATGCTGCTACTTTGACCTTCAAACTACGCATTCAAAATGAGAAGTGACGAATGAGAACAGAGTGAAATAATAAAGTAAATGGAACTGCAATTAATAATAATATATACACTACTCAAAAAAATTAGGGGAGCACATGGTTTGAACGAAATTACGCACATGGTTTTAACGAAATTCCGCAAATACTTACACCGATAAGTAACATAAAATAAATCATCCATAATTTAAAGCCTTGCAGAAAACAGAAAAGAATACTCCACACGTAAATCAAAGTTCATGACGTCAAAAACCAGAAAAAAAATAATAATAAGGGCAGAAATCGGGATGTTGCAGAAACGTCTGTTTCACTGCCTTAAGAGTCCACACTACTGATTGAAAAAGACCCGGATGACAATTTAATGCTTATGGGGGCGTTCTTTTCAAATATCTCACTCAATTTTTAATATTTTGACGTGATTTTTTTTCATAAGATAGCAGAGGACGATCCACAACCGGGCTAGTTTTTACTTTTTTGATTTTGGTTATATTATTTTTATATTAGGATAGTTTCAGTTTCATAACTGGTTCAAACCGGCTCTGAAAGTTAAAGTATTTTTTTTTAATAAATCTGATACCAAAATCGTAAAAGTAAAAACTAGGCCGGATGTGGGTCGTCCTCAGCTATCCTATGAAAAAAAAATCATGTCAAAATATTAAAATTTGAGCGAGATATTTGAAAAAAAACGCCCCCATAGATTTTACATTATCATCCGGGTCTTTTTCAGTCAGTAGTGTGGCTTCTTCGAACTGTAAAATTCGATTGCTCAGCTTTTTTTTTTTTTTTTTTTTTTTTGAGAAAGGGTGATTTGAAAATGTCTCAACAAAGTAATTTATCAGAACCCATGGCATGGCATATTTTAGGCAGACTTGAATCCGGACAAACACAATGAAGAGTTGCGGACGCTGTTGGAGTCGCCAGAAATGTTATTGCAAGGATGTGGAATCGATTCCAAGAAACAAGAATGTTAGACATCAACCAGGGCAAGGTCGGTCACGCGCTACTTTAGCAACTGATGACCGATATATACTGTTAACGAAACAGAACAGACAATTCTACTCAGCTGCAAAGACAGTTGCTCTTGGCAAATGGACGAAGGGTGTTCAGGCAAACCATACGTAATAGGCTTCATCAGGAAGTTCTCTATGCACGTAGGCCAATGGTCAGCATTCCGTTGACTTCAAGCCACCGTACGATCCGAAGAAGATAGGCTGATGAACATCGACATTGGGAACAATATGATTGGAGCCAAGTGTTGTTTACAGACGCGTCCCGTTTCAGTCTGGATGTGACACCCGACGTGTTTTGGTAATGAGGGAAAGGGGCACTCGAAATAACCCCACATTCGTTCGTGAAAGGCCAGAACATAGACGAGGTGTTTGATGTTATGGGGTAGAATCAGCATAGGAAGACGCACGGACCTGCATATCATTCGGAATGGTACCTTGACGGCCCAGAGGCTGATACATCATGTCGTACCTTACACTGCAGTTGATGGGGATTCCTTTATTTTCCAGCATGATAGTGCCAGACCGCAAACAGCTCGTCTTGAGGAGAACAGGCTTGAAGATGAAACAATACAGTGTATGGAGTAGCCAGTGTGCTATCCTGACCTCAGTCTGATCGAGCATGTTTGGGACATGTTCGGACGATGCATTACTGCGAGACCAAAGCCTCCTTTTATTGTCCGAGACTTGGAGATTGTACTTCTTGAGGAGTAGAATGGAATTCCCCAAAGTCTTATCAATAACATCATCGCATCCATGGAAAACAAACGTGCAGCAGTCTTAGCTGTTCGAGGAGACCACACGCAGTGTTAAAAATCTTGCATTTGTCATATTGCAATCATTTCTAAACAATACTTTTTTAACTCTTTGCAGCGCAGGGCAAATTCATTGCTTAAGTGTTGAAATTAATGACTGACACCGGAATTTGAAAACAACTTTATTTTTAAATAAGAAAACGCTATATTTCACGCATTCAATAAACAGTAATTGTTTTAAACAAAATTCCGGTGCCAATATGGCGTTTGGGTATTAAAATTAAGTGGTATATCTATGAAACCACTGCGCCGCAAAGGGTTAACATTTATATGTAACCATACTCTTGTCCTAAATTATCTTTTCATTTTTTCCCATCTTTTAAAAGAATTAAAGCTTAGTTAAAAAAATTTTTAAACTCTTTTCTGTATTGCGCATTGATACGCGTGTATTATTCATTTCATGACTGTCTCGTACATTTTCTTACCTTCTTTGCTTGCTCCCCTAATTTTTCTGAGCAGTGTATTTTCGCTTATTAAGTTTAATCCAAGAAAACTCTTCTACTCTTAATCAGTGCCTTATTTATGGCAGAGCGGGCCAAGAGCTCTTGATTTTCAGGCGTTCCCAAATGCTGCTGAAGGTTTTTCAATTATGGTCCAAAATCTGATGTAGTTTTAATAGCAAATAGAATTTTACATTTCATTCTACATTCTAGTGTGTTCATATTGTATTTTTATAACGTTGTATATTTTGTCTGAAACATCCATATTTAATTACTTTATTATAGTGAGTATTTTCTTTTATCATTATCACTTTAAAACCATATTGTATTTTTATTTCTTATTTAATCTTTTTCCTGTTATCATAAGGTTATTTTACGGATGGTGAGCGTAGATTGCAAGTAATAGTGCTCCCTAATATTTAAATAATTGTAATTGGGTTGTCGAAAATTTACAATTAGTTGTTGCATACTTTATCATTCCAGATATAGACTTGTATAGGCAAAGATAATCAAAGCCACACAATCTATACTTATATACTTATATAAAGTAGTTTGTCCTGACTGACTGATAATCAACGTACAGCCCAAACTACTGAACCTAGAAGCATGAAAATTGGGGGAAATATACTTCTTGTGATGTAAGCGTGCACTAAGACGGAAATTTTCGACCCCCCCCCCTCTAAGGGGATTAAATGGCAGGTCGCAAATTATTGAACATCTAGCTATATCTCTGCAGGTATTATAAGTAGGCACGTGAAGTTCCAGATTATAAATAAACAAAAAAAAATTATTAAACACATATTTCAGCAATTTTGAAAATTTCCCCTCATTAGGGGGTTAAAAGGGGTCGAAAAGTTTAGAACATTTGGCACATCTGAGCGGCCGTTTTATATAGGAACATGAAATCGCAGAAAATAAATCTATTATAAAAATAATTAAACATGTGTTCCAGCGATTTAAAAATTTCCACCACTGGGGGGAGGTAAAGTGGGGCTCGAAAATTTTCAAACATTTTTTGGACCCGTCATGTGATATATCATCTTAAAGCATTCGGACCACACTTTCAAATTGTCGACCTCTCACTCCTCTTCCCCAATTTGGACTCCCGGGATGAGGGCATTGTTCGAACTTTTTTGAAATTGCAGTTTTTTTTATCATTTTAAATCGGAAATTTTTGCAGAGCTTTTTGATAAATATTATTAAGGATATATGAAAATTTTAAAGAGTGAGAGAGAGAGGAATGTTTTCCGGGGAAAACGATAGATGGAACCATAAGATGTACTTTTTCAACTTTTGCTGAGACCAATCGTGTGACATAACGCTGTAAAGCTCTGCGGCTAATATTTTATGTTGTACACATTCCTCTCTGATATTATCTGATATTATTTGTCCCAATTCTGTAATATTTAAAAAAAAGTTAACATAACATCTATAAGGTTTATGTATTTGCTTCCTTATCATTAAAGTGGTAAAATTTGATTACATATGCAGGATTAAGTTATTCAAAGAAGTTCTTTCTTATCTCTTTAACTTTTCGATATTGTCAGATTTGGCATTAACCCTTTCACTTCCTGTGAGTCCAAATGGCATCATGACATTATTTATTTATTTTTCTATATTTAATTCGGATATTGCAAATTCATACCAGAAAATTAAAATAGAAATACTTGTTTCATTTAATAACAGACATTCGAAATTTAAATAAAACGAAATTTATCATTGCAATTTTCTGGTGTAAATTCAGATTTTCTGAACTACTGAATTTCTAGAACGTATTCAACCTTAGGAATGAAAGGGTTAAAAATGATGTATGAATATATTAAAGTGTCCATACCATTTTTAGTAGTGTTTTGATATCAATATTTATATACTTTGATTTTACATTAAGAAGAATAAGAAGTGGTCAATTACAAGTGAAAGCTTATTACAGTTACCGGATTCCAGTGTCAATTATTAGTGCAAACTCATTTTTAGGACTTTCCAACAAAGTTGAAAAGTGCTTATGCATTCGGTTTGTTTGTCCGTCTGTCCATCTGTTCGCGCTCTAACTCTCCTAAATATACTCAGATTGTCATGAAATTTTTGGACGTTAATGACGTTTACCCAAGCACGAACCCTATTGAAATGAGGTTTCTGCCATGATTAGTTTATTTACAGGGAAACAGTTTTCCATTACATTACGGCCTATGGGGAAAAATCGTTTCAAATGAATTTTAAAGGTGTTACACTCTGTCAAGCATCTTCAAATTCATATGCATCTCCGAAGTGCACTAAAATATGTATTTTGTAATGTATGCAGCGAAAATAATAGTTATTATTTATTTACAGGGCTACACGAAAAATTCCAATACATAATATTAAAGAGGGGAATTGTTTGCGACATATTTTAATTATGGTAAACGATTTCATGTATAATCAAATTGATATACGTTGCTGAGGAATAATATGAGTTATTTCATGCATAATACGTAGTGCATAGCATTTACAGGGACATACAAAAGATTTCAAACAGTATATTCTACTCGAAGTACTGAATGTTATGGCTGTTAGATGGATGAAATGCATTTTTTTTTTAATTATGCTATACGCTTTTAAGTTTTACTAGATGTATGCATATTATATGACTTATATAAATGCTAATTGTTACACGATTTAGATTTATAGGGTTACACAAAAGATCTCGGAAAGGTTACTGAATATGAGCATAATTTACTTAAAGGTGGTTTTTAAATATGTTATGCCTTTTTATGTTGAACTGCATTTAGTTTACTAAGATATGTTTGTAGAATATAGAAAAAATGATATACAGGATCACACAAAGAACTGGATACATCTTCGCCTTTGGATGATAACTTCTGGAAATTTGATTTAAGTACTTTAAGGAGATTTTTTTAAACTAAATTTTAGCAAAATATTTTCGTGCATTAAATGTACTATGTATTTTATAGGGCTAAACAAAAGTATTCTAGTATGTTTCCATCTATTAGTATAAATTGATGAATGGAAAATTTCAGACAGTTAGACGTTTTCTTGCTAAACTAAAATTTTACCATTATATAGTCTATATATCAACGGGGCTTTTCGGGGCATACGACAGGGCTTTTCAAAAGCATTAGAATATATATTTGGATATGGACAATAATACGTTATTTCCCTGGATAACGAAGATTTGTTAAAGATTTCAAAAAGTGATGGAAAATGCTTCATAATTTATGCTTAACGTATATTTTTTCTTACTTGTTTAAATTTTACTGTTAAAATTTAAGTTGTAGAAAAGAAAAAGATTTTTTTCGCATTGGTGAATTCGTTTATAGTAATTCGGATTTACGTATATTTGCAGAGAAATTGTTGGTAATTATATTAAAAAAAAATAAAGTGAAGAAATTCGCACAATATGATCAATTATTTCTGCCCTCACTCTTTACTAACCTGTAAAAATAATGTTATGTGCCATAGCCAATACCCAAAAAGTGCTACTATCTATCTTTTCCCTTTAGATAGTACTATAATTGGATCTAGGCCTGAATCTCTGAATTTATCCTTTTTGAGTACTTTTTTTATTCGGAAAAGTTTTACTAGATTCTACAAACATTGAAACTCATGCATGTTGCATATATTACTTTCGGGAATGGCTTATCGAATCACATACAGTGTGTCCCACCCCCATCGAAATAAGGCCACCACGATTTTGTATCGTAATTGGAGAAGAAATAAACCAATGAAAACGAAACAAATATAATTAGAAAGTTTATATACAGATGCATATTTACAAGGCGTAACTCACTCCTTGCCCCATCTAGACAGGAAAAAAAACGAATGCATAAATAAGAAGGGGGTAAAAGTGTCCGCCGAAATAAAGTAACCACAGCGGCCAATATATCCGCCATGTTTATACAGGGTGTTTCGCTACCAGACCGACAAACTCTGAGGGTGATAGTAGACATAGAGACAAACATTATTAAATGGGAAACCTTGGGGCGCAAACGTCTTCTGTAGGAGCTAGGGGCCATTAAAGTTTGAGGTCCAAAACTTCAAACGATGATAAAAAACGGAGAAAAGGGTCGATTTGTTTGCAGTTTTCACTAAGATCATTCTTTATATCACGATTTTTTTAGAAAAAAATTTTAAAGGTTACATTTAAAAATTGTCGATAGAGGGCGCTTTAGACTTTAGAGTAACGAACAACTACTTTTTACCGTTATTTTGTGCATGGAGTTCAAGTTATACTAAAGTTTAGTCTTTAACTTAAATTTTAAGACCAAAATCGGAAACATTGGGATCGGATAACTAGTGAAAATTTAACTGTGAACAGAGGGGAGAATTTTAAACGCTCATAAACATTGGACAAACTAGTCGATTTTGTTGCGGTTTGCGTGTAAGTCATTCCTTTGGTAATTATTTTATTCAAAATGACGTACAGCTTTGATGTCCTCATTTTTTGATAGAGGGTGCTTCCGACACATCTCCGACATTTCAATGGCTTTACTTCTAGGTGTTTTACTACCAGAACAACATACTTCCAGGATGTGTTAGGGATGCAAAGACTACTCGGAATCACATAGGAATGTAACTTTGGAAATGCATTTTTTTGGAGTTACGGTTAAAGGAAGCAGAGAAAAAAAGCAACAGAAACAGCAGAGAAAGAGCAACCCATTAATGTGAAAGAAAACAGTTTATTTAAATGTTTTAGTAGAAAAGGTGTTCGAAATTACGACCAGAAATAGTCCGGCATGCTTGATAGCGGCGTCGCATGGAATTCCTCACATTTTGAAAGATTCCTGGAATCCCAGAAAGCTTTCTGGCAGCTACAGAAATATCAGCTGCGAGGTCTTCAACTGATGGTACGGAAGTCTCATACACCCAACTTTTTACTTGACCCCAGCAGAAGAAGTCCATACATTATCGGTCTGGCGATCTGGCAGTCCAATGAACCAGGCCACCACGACCTATCCACCGCTATCCATATGTTACTTTGAAGTGTCAGCAAACGTCATTGGTAAAATGTCTATGAGTCCCATCGTGCTGTTCATCGTTCAAATACTTCCTTCTGCTACCTTTGAAACCGGTTCGCGAATGATAGCTTCAAAATGATCACTGTTCACGCGCCGTTTAGCGCCATCTACCGTCACTGTCAAACTTGCCGGAGTATTTCTGGTTGTAATTTCGAACACTTTTTCTAGTAAAACCTTTAAATTTACTGTTTTCTTTCACATTAATGGGTTGCTCTTTCTGTGCTGTTTCTGTTGCTTTGTTTCTCTGCTTCCTTTAACCGTAACTCCAAAAAAATGCATTTCCAAAGTTACATTCCTATGTGATTCTGAGTAGTCTTTGCATCCCTAACACATCCTGGAAGTATGTTGTTCTGGTAGTAAAACACCTAGGAGTAAAGCCATTGAAATATCGGAGATGTGTCGGAAGCGCCCTCTATCAAAAAATGAGGACATCAAAGCTGTATGTCATTTTGAATAAAATAATTACCAAGGGAATGACTTACCCGCAAACCGCAACAAAATCTACTAGTTTGTCCAATGTTTATGAGCGTTTAAAATTCTCCCCTCTGTTCATAGTTCAATTTTCACTAGTTATCCGAACCCAATAATTCCAATTTTGTTCTTAAAATTTAAGTTAAAGACTAAACTTTAGTATAACTTGAACTCCATGCACAAAATAACGGTAAAAAGTAGTTGTTCGTTACTCTAAAGTCTAAAGCGCCCTCTATCGACAATTTTTAAACGTAACCTTTAAAATTTTTTTCTAAAAAAATCGTGATATAAAGAATGATTTTAGTGAAAACTGCAAACAAATCGACCCTTTTCTACGTTTTTTATCATCGTTTGAAGTTTTGGACCTCAAACTTTAATGGCCCCTAGCTCCTACAGAAGACGTTTGCGCCCCATGGTTTCCTATTTAATAATGTTTGTCTCTATGTCTACTATCACCCCTCAGAGTTTGTCGGTCTGGTAGCGAAACACCCTGTATATGATATAGAATATATGATGTGGCATACCATTTCCCAATCTCTAGAAGATAGCAGCATCTTTATTATCCCAGGCATCAAAGATGACGGCCTCCAGTTCTGCCATAGACTTGAACAGTCTACCATTGGTATATGCAGGTCTACTGAGGATACCCGGCACATTTTCATGAAGGTTGAGATCAGCGTACAGGACTGACCATTCCATGACATGCACCCAATTATCAAAACAACATTCCTAGGAGGATTTTGCAAAGATTATGGGGGTGTTATTTTGCTGGAAAATCCAACTTAGGCCATAAATTCTCTCTCTGCAAATGACAGTAAATGGGTTTCTAGCATTTCTTTTAAATAGGTAACCTGCATACGTTCTGAGTGAAAAGCCAGATTAAGTTTACCACCATAGTCGAAGCCTCCAAGCTTCATTAATAAGCTTCCGCGTACCAGTCTACATTGAAAGCTATCCACAAGCACGGCCAGACTTCATGCGCTGACGCTATGAGATCAGTCCGGCTGTGCCAGAAGCAAAGCAGAGTCGATAGGGCCAAATATAAACAAACCTGGAAGGACCAGTGGCACCTTGTTATGTTCTCAGATAAGAAAAAACATAGTTTGGATGACTCAGACAGCCTTTCTTTCTATTGGCATGACATGAGGAAAAGGGAAGAAATTTCCTCCAAAAGACAGCATGGTGGAGGCTTATTAACAGTGTTGGGAGGCTTCGGCTATGGTGGTAAACTTAACATGGCTTTCCATTCAGACCGCTTATAGGCGACATATTACCAAGGATTGCTAGAAACCCATTTATTGCCAACTGCAGAGAGAATTGATGGCCACTGTTGGATTTTCCAGCCGGAAAATGCCCCCCATAACCTTTGTAAAATCCTCCAAGGAATGGTTTTTGGATATTTGAGGATATGTCCTGAAAGATCCTATTTTGTACCTCCATTTTAATTCCGAAGAAAATATGTGGGGTTTCTTCAGTAGAGCTTTAAATGCCAATGTCAGACAGTTCAAGTCTGTGGCAGAACTGTAGACCTCCATCATAGAACTCTGGGATATTATTGATGCTACTGTCTTCCAGGGATTGGCACATAATATGCCACATCGTATATTCCAAGTCATTTGTAAGCATCGCGGAGATATTGGCTATTAATAGTAGTGACCTTTATTTTGAAGGAACACTTTTAATCCCCTCTTATTTTTATACATTATTTTTTTCCTGACCAAGTGGGACATTGAGTGAGTTACTCCTTGTGATTATGCATTTCTATATCGCATTTTTAAATATATTTGTTTTGTTCTCGTGGATTTGTTTTATGTCCAATTACGGTACAAAGTCATGGCGGCTTTATTCCGGTTGATCACACTGTATATTTATTTCATTAATTTCTTGATTACGGATTGTGGCATATGCGTCGAAGCAGACAAGTTTTTTTTTGACGTGACAACGTCTTGTAAATTGGTTTGCCGGGAGACACTTCAAGAAACTGCGTTACGTTACGTTACGCTCCGCTCACGATACGCGCTCACTTTTCTCTTAACTTTTTCCGGTCACTTGTGGGACCATTTTCTGAACGTGAATGTGAATTCGCTGCAAGGAAGGGGCGGTGCTTAATAGGAATTTTAGATAGTATCAAACTAAGACGAAATACGTTATGTATTAGTTATTAGTATAAAGTACAAAGAAAATAAGTGTTGTTTATTTCGTAATTCGGTGGTATATTATGGAAAACTAATGATATGTGATTAGTGAAAGCCATTTTACTTTAGTTATATTCTGCTCATTGAAAAATTCTTTAATATGCTGTTTACAAAATTCAACATTTGACATCAATAAACATGAAGTAAAATGTGTTTAACAAACACAGTGTATTGCAAGTTATTGTATGTATATTTGTATATAAATACGTATGTATGTGTAAAGGTAAAAATAAAATTTTGTTAATATGAAATTCAGTGCGAGATTCTTTGTATAAATTAATGTTTTAAATATAATTCTTTGTATAAATAAATGTTTTAAATTGTTACTATTATTTCATCCTTCTTCCTACTATACGAATGAATATTCACATTAAAATTATTTTACAACTCAAAGTCGTTGTCACGTAAAACTTTCGCCCGTATACCGACTTTACAGGCAACCAATTTTTTATTCTATGCATTCTACACTGTTAAAAATCTTGTCCTAGTTTGAACCAAATTTTGGTGCTTAGTAGCTGCCGCCATCAGATGGTGAAACCTGGATCCAACATTCGGAGCTCTGATTGAAGCAGAGTTCCAATAGTTGGAACAACATTGCAATAGGAAGCTCCAAATATTAGTACGAGATTTACCCATCTGATGGTGGTAGCTATCGAGCACCAACATTTGGTTCAAACTAGGACAAAATTTTTAACGGTGTACTTTATGAAAACTAATCTCTGTTATGTCCTTATGCTAGGATATTTCAAAGAGAAATCTACAAAAAATAAGAAAAATATATGTCTGTAAATTGTGGCACGATTGAATATAAAAATAGTCACTATTCTTGGCCGTTATCAAAAATCAAAGTTTTAAACAGTATTTATGTGCTCCCTCTACATAGTATAGATAAAGTACAGGGTGGTCATAAAAAACTTTGCCGATATATTGAGCTCTAGCGGCTGGTTCGTTCAACCGTTCGAGGTGAGATTTCAGATATAGTTATTATGAGGTATGAGCTCGGGTTTCTGTGAACGGCAACAAAGTGGTTCTCACGGTTACAGTTATAGGTACAGAAACTCGAAAATTTCCAATGGCAACGCCCATTTTTTTCCGTCGAAAAATGATCAGCGCATGCGAAAACCCAAAAGAGCGTTAGAACCGTACGTGTATCGCAAGAAACGGACTCGTTATGCACGCACAAAAAATAGCTTTTTAAACGCCCCCCCCCCCCAAAAAAAAAGTTCGGAGCACACAGAAGAAATTTGCATTGCCGTATAGAGGGAACCTGTTACAGAGCAAGTTACAAATCCCTGTGGTATCACTTCCTAAAAAGAAATACGGCCCGGGAATAATTATGCATACAATGCCGCACCACGTAGTAACTTACATGTTGTGTAAAGATACGGGTGCACAGCCTGGGAATTCGTGTCTGCCCACTGCACACAATTTTTTGTTTTGACATTGTCAGTTAACGTGAAATATGCCATAATACTCTAATATACATAATAACGTGAAATATGCCATAATCTGTCCATAATAAGTGAAGAGGCTAGTCCTTATCTCCATAATATTTGATAAGAAATAGATTAGCAAAGTCTATACTTTGTTGATGGTCCCTTACTTTCATCATCTGGACCCGCTGGTACAGGTAAGGAAACATGCGGATTAAAGAGCACCCTAGCTTTAGCACCGTTGATTTCGGTGTATCCAATACAAGAGATGCCCCTCTTACAGTTTTGCGTGTGTCCTGCAGTCACAATGTGATGCACTTCCATAAACAGTATCCTCAAGAAAAGTTGGTCGTCTGGATAGCGGTCTACCACAGGTGCAGCCAATTTTTTTCGAAATTATTTACGAAATCACAAAGAGCTTCCGGGCTACATGGTCAAAGTATTTGGCAATGGTTTAGACCGTAAACACGCAAGATTTTCGCAGCATTCATCCCATTCAAAAATTGAGTTTTTCAATTTACCATGAACTTTCGCTGGAAGAGTCATTTCGTCGGCATGTGCGGAGAACTAACATTCCCATCCCACATTTTACCCGTTTTCTACACTGACTATCTGGCAAACGGCGTTCCGTAATAAGGAAAGGGCATGCTTACAAACAAACACTTCTGTCAACCAATCTACCGCTATATTTTTTGTCATAGCGATCATTGTAGGAATCATCTTGACGAAGTAGCCCAATCATATCATATTTACTTATGCAATGGCAAACTTAGACCAATCAAATTCCCGGAGTTCATCCGTACAGTGTCAGTCGTTAAAGAACGGACTGGTTTTTCTCCCTTATCCACAGCAATTCGTCCACAGTGACGTCAGCTGCCCTTTCCTTATTGGTGTTTTGCCTCTGTTATATGCAAATTGCCTTCGTGCGCCGTGATCGTTTTTTTTTTTTTTTTTTTTTTTTTTTGGTCGTTCGCAGAGTTTTTTTTTGAGCGAGCATAACGCGTCTGTTTATTACGATAAACGGAGGGAAAAAAATGGGCGTTGCCATTTGAAAATTTCGAGTATCTGTCACTATAACCGTAACCGCGCGCGCCAATTTGTTGCCATTGACCGAATATCGAGCTCATACCTGTGAATAACTATATCTAAAATCTCATCTCGATCGGTTCAATGGGCCGGCAGCTAGAGTTCGATATATCGGCAAAGTTTTTTTATGACCACCCTGTATATTTGTAATATATGCATTTGTTGTATGTTCACCTACACTGGGTGATTTCAAATCAGTACATCAGAATGCCGTATGATTAGTAGTTATTAGCCTGATCATATTCAGATTTTTTGGTTGGGTAAGTTTCTTGAAGTAGTGTGAATTTTCTTGCGTATTAAGCAAATTTTCAGTTCCAAATAAATAAAAATTGCAATCTTAAAAAAAAAGTTCTATAGAACAATTTTTAATGATAAGGCGAAAAATTTAGCACGGTGTATGCCGGCGTAATAATAATAATAATTTAATAATTATCAATGACTAACTAAAACGTGAATTATTTGTTAAATTGCTTATCTAATAAGTTTTTCCTAAAAATAATGGTATATTTATGACTGTATAATAAATAATTACATTATAACTTTTTTTTTTTTTTTTTTTTTTTACAATTTTTAAAGTTTATTCTCTTTTTTACAGAACATTTAATTAGAAACTGAATATTAAATGATTTAAAAAGGATATTTTATTTATAATGTAAGGTATCCTGGGGTAATAACGCCACGCTAAAGTTCTACCAATTTTCACGGCTTAGTTTTAGATTGTATTTTTCAAACAAATATAGAATTTGATACAGCAACTCATTGACTATCTATATAAAAAAGATAATTTAACAGATGTATATTCATAAAAAGTAATGGCGTGATTTCTTGACCAATGCTATTTGGCGTTATTACCCACCTACCGGGTGTCCCAAAAATGACTGATGGATTTTAAAATTCAATAACTTGCAAACGGTGACAGCTATTTAAAAAATTTTTGCAGGAGGGCTATGTATAATGTCAGGAGTTTTTTTACCGCAATTCTTGATTTTAGTTCGAATTTCAAACAACAGATGACGCTGATGGCGGTTGGCGGCTAGTGGACGCCGAGACTTACTTCATTCAGCTTTGACGCAAAAGAAGGAGATTAAGGCTATGGAGTACGTCTCATTCTACAGTACAGTCTTGCTCTCGGCCCCAATTCTGGCCTCATTCGATATGATTTCAATGGAATGCGTTGTTGCCATGGAAATAACAGATTGTTCGATAGTGGAATACAGCGTTCAGAAGTCGGCATAAATTTCGCAAGCAGTATTTGAGTTTGCAGAAGATTTTCGTTTAGGAAGTTTTATTTTCCCGGATTAAATTACTTTTTTTATGGCACGATTTAAAGAATATTTTATGCATCATATTTTAAAACTAGATAAAGAGATTTTTTCAGTTTGATGATTTTTGTTATATTCTTAAGAAATTTTAGATCTTTTAAGAAAATTCGTCAGTAGATTTTTAGGAATGTTCAAAAAATAATCATGAAAACTGTTGATAGTACATTATTGTGTAAAATAACTACCAAAAACAAATATTATAAGTTGCCTTGTTTAGCCCTTTTCAATAGGATTAGTCTATCGTTGCATTAAAATAGAAAAAAAATAAAATAAATGTGAGTTAATTAAAATTTATTTTCCCGGATTAAATTACTTTCTATGGCATGATTTAAGGAATATTTTAGGCACCATATTTTAAAACTACACTGTTAAAAATTTGAAACCTTTGCTGCATCGTCACTTCTCCACTTTTATAGAAAGAGATTACTTCACTGTATTATGGAGCATTCTCATTGGTCAAAATAGGGGATATTCTATAATAGCAGTGGAGTGACGATGCAGCAAAAGTTTCCAATTTTTAACAGTGTACACCGTTAAAAATCTGCTGCATTTTGCTGCAACGCACTCCACCGCTTGTATATAATATCTCTATTCCAACCAATGAGAAAGCTCCATTTCACGGCCAAGTAACCGTTTTCTGTACAAGCAGGGGAGTGCGTTGCAGCAAAATGCAGCAGATTTTTAACAGTGTAGGTGAAGATATCTTGCTACAATCTTGCTCTTACACTATAAAAATCTGCTGCATTTTGTTGTATACGCACACTCTTGTATAGAAACAGTTACTTGATTGTATTATGAAGCACTGTTATTGGTCGGAAAAGAGATATTATATACAAGCGGCGGAGTGCGTATGAAGCAAAATGCAGCAGATTGTTAACACTTTGGGGCCCGATTCTGAACTCATTCGATATGATTTCAATGGAATATGTTGTTTTCATGGAAATAACAAATTCTTCTATAGAAAAATACAATATTCAAAATTGAGCATGAATATAACAATCTAAATCGATCTAAAATTTCTTAGAATATAACAAAAATTATCAAATTAAAGAAATCTCTTTATCTAGTTTTAAAATATGATGCATAAAATATTCTTTAAATCGTGCCATAAAAAGTAATTTAATACGGGAAAATAAAACTTCCTAAACGAATATCTTCTGCAAACTCGAATACTGCTTGCGAAATTCATGCCCACTTCTTAACGCTGTATTCCACTATCGAACAATCTGTTATTTCCATGGAAACAACGCATTCCATTGAAATCATATCGAATGAGTCCCGAATCGGGGACTGAGAGCAAGACTGTACTGTAGAATGAGATGTACTCCATAGCCTTGATTTCCTTCTTTTCCGTCAAAGCTGAATGAAGTAAGTCTCGGCGTCGACTAGCCGCCAACTGCCATCAGCGTCATCTGTTGTTTGAAATTCGAACTAAAAACAAGAATTGCGGTAAAAAAAACTCCTGCAAAAAAATTTTTAATAGCTGTCACCGTTTGCAAGTTATTGAATTTTAAAATCCATCAGTCATTTTTGGGAACCCGGTATATGGGTAATAACGCCATGCAAACAAAACTATAAAATAAGATGGAATAATGGCATGTATATTGCCCAATTCTAAAAATACAAACTCTACACCTCTAGAAATTGAGAAATTGCATTCTAAGCTATTGAAAATGTTCAATTTTTTTGTGAAAGTGTAAGAAAAAGAAAGGTGTGGTGGGGAGGGGAGGAAGCAAAAGAATATCAGATTCTAAGCAAATTTTTGCTTAAAAAGAGCCATTAGAATAGAATTATTAGAAACATTGCACGGTTTTAACCCATTAGTGCCTAGCGTCCCTTTTTAGGGAAGCTTCAAAAGGTGCATTCAGCACTATTTTTGACACCGGTAAAAAAGAAAAGCAATAATTATTTTATTTAAATGATGCATTTTCGTGATTAATGAACTAAACTTAAATCTTCTAAAAATAGTGGTGCCAACTAAATAAAATTTACGCAAAAGATGCTGGGCACGAATAGGTTAACTGTGTTTATTTGAATCAGTATTTATATTCCCATATATGCATTCTATGCGATAGAAAATATTCAATTTTTTGTGAAAGTGAAAAAAAAAGGAGTGAGGGGGAGCTTCAACAGAATATAACACCCTGTGCCTTTCTTTACTTTAAAAGACCCGCTTGAATATAATTACAAGAAACATTGCATGGTTTAAACCATTTATAATGTAATATTTTAATCATGTGAAATTTTATAATAACTTGAGTTATAAGTATTAAATATTTTTGTTAATTCTATTATAGTCTATAATAGTAAATAGTTTTTAACCCATAACTCCACATTGATGCGGATTATCTAAACCTAAAGTTAAATTGTCGAAGTTATATAAAACATGCTTTAATAAATTTTTAATTAATTGAATAAGATTTTTGTTAAAAAAATATTATCCCAATTAGATCTCTTATTATATCTTATACATGATTGATGTGGTTATATATCATTATCTCTATATTAGTAACAAAATTAACCTTTAACTGCTATTAGCAATCTCACTGAACGCTGTTTCCCACCTCGCTCCCAAAATTTTCGAGTTTAACTTATATTTTCCAGTTTAACTATAGCTACAACTGAAATTCTCTTTCGTTTGGAGTCCTCGTACTATTGTGACAAATATTTGAATAGATTAAATTTAATTAGAATTAATTCTGTTCATAAAATTTAGTGCAGGAACAGTATTCTATGATTTTTAAGCATTGATCGCCTTTTAACCTTTAACTAATATTACCGGACTCAGAGACCACTGTTTTTCTTTTAATTTTTATAGTTTATCTTGTATTTTTCAGTTTAACTACAAACACTACTGAAATTTTGTTTCATTTTCAACGAGTACTATCACCAGAGACTTTTAAATAGGTGTATATTAAGTATAATAGTCTTGTATAAAAAGTTTAGTGCAAAAACGCAATCCTATGAGTTATTCCCACCTTTTATTCATCTTTCAATCTTGCGGTCTCACAAACCGCTTCACATTAGTTACGTTACAATTTCTGTTACATTGGTTAAAGGTTAAATTTGTAAAGTTTTGAAAAACCGAACACTGAGAAAGCGGATAGTTAAAATTTAGAACTCAATTGAACAATCCAGTGTAAATTTAATAGAAACCTGATTTTGAAGATGTTCGAATTAGTATATTGAAAACAATTTCATATAGTTTTATTTATACGAGTTTAAAATTATTTTTTACATTAGTATTAAAAAATACAGAGATTAGTTTTGGGTATTGGACCACCTCCTTTTAATCTTACCATTTCAACAATGATAATAATGCTGTCCCATATTAATAATTAAACCCCTTTCGGATGTAGTTCGGCCACTGTTAGAAATCAACTGGGGTAATAACGCCAAGGACTGGCGTTATTACCCCGGTATTCTTATTGCGCAGTACATTTTAAACTAAAAATTATCTCGAGAAGATATCTAAAATCTTCTATAACATTTTGAAAATACATGAAATGCACTACAAATTTATGTAATAAACAAAGTGTTTCCGGAAAAAAAATATAGTCTTCACATCTCAAAACTTATCTCGCAAATTTTAGATCAAGCGTTAATTTTAGTTGCTTGTAAAAGCAATAAGACCTACAAATAGAACAAATTAACCTTTAGCTGTTTTTTGCGAGTTATATGACTGAAAACCCTTCTGCGCAGAGCACATGGGTGTCATTTACCAGATTATTTCATAATTATGCATAATATTAGTACTTGGCGTTATTACCCCTCCTGGCTTTATTACACCAGAACACCTTATTAATAAAACTTCATTATTCAAAAACTTGAACGTAGTCAGCTACCCATAAACTCTATAATAAATAACTATATTGTAATATATATATATATATACAGTCGAACCTCTATATAACGAAACTCCATACATCGAATTCCTCCATATAACGAATTTTTAGTAAGAACGGTCCCCTTTTCGCATGATTACATTAAAAACAGACTCTATATAGCGAAATATCTATCTCCATGTAACAAATTTTTTCATAAATTGATCTTAATTTATTCAGTTTTAAAAAAGCTTCGAAATCATATGGAATCAATTTTCCATCACTTATTTTTGATTTATCGTTCAGTGGAGAGGTTTTTTTTTTTTTTTTTTTAAATAAATATTACTTCTCTCCTTATTCTTTAAATCTAACAAGTTCATCCCACCTCCCACACACCTTTCAACATCCTTCTCAAAACACAGTCAATTGAATTGTTACACATATAAGAGAGGAATCAATGAGAGCACATAAGAGAGACCTTCAAATGGAGGAAAATATCAACTACAATTTTTCATTCCTTGCTAAAATTTGAGAATTTTTTTTTGAGAGCGTAACAATTGTAATTTTAAAATCAAAACAACAAAAAATTACAGATTTCTTCCTCTGAAATTTATGTAAGTCTTCCTTATTTGATTTTCATTAAGCTTTCAAATAAATGTCTTTTCTCTTTTTTGAAACTGCTTAAATAAGTAAGATATAAAATGTTAGGTTAATATATACTTTTAAACATTTCAAATTCTTAATTAAACAGATCAAAAATAATATTTGTTCAAAATTTACACATTAAATACTATTTTTAACATCATACTCTATACATCGAATTTCTCTATATAACGAATTTTTTACTGGAACGATGGATTTCGTTATATAGAGGCTCGACTGTATTTACATATTTTTAAAATTTATTCCCTTATTTACAGAACATTTAATTAAAAGCTGAATATTAAACTATTTAAAAGGGACATTTTATTTATAATATATTAATAAAATTTCATTATTCAAAAATTTGGAAGTAGTCAGCTACCCATAAACTGCATAAGATTTGAATTTAAGTTGAGACGAATTATGTATTATTATTATTGTATTACTTCTTTTGGTAAGTAATTCTCAACCTTTTAGGATCTCAGTCTTCTATCATAATATTATTACAACATACTAAGAATATTCAGGATCTTATTGCGATACAAGTGTTACACTACCGAGTGCTATAATGTAATTATTAAAAGAATAATCACTATACGATACTACATTTGACTTTTGATGTGCTCCTTAAATGAAGTAGCTGAATAATAGGCTAGTGTAATAGACTAAATTTTATTAAATGGAAAAATATTTTGCCTCACTTGAACGATGTATTCAGAATTCGTAGCGATATCAATGGAGTTTTCTTTAGGCAGTTTCATGAGGATACTATACATTAGCCTGTCATTTGTAAAAAAAAGTCTCTCCTTGTTTCTCAACAAAATAAATGGTCCTTTTTATTGCTTTTTGTATTAAAACAAATACATAAAAAAAAAAACTTGTTCATCGGCGCGTCTTGAAAAAATGTTCTTACTTTTAAATGTAAAAGTGTCTTTAAATATTTAAAAAAAAAAAAAACCTTTAAGAATAAAAAAAATGGCCTAAAAAGTCGCCTTTTTTCCATTAGCAGCATCTTGCTCTTTTTTAAATCCGGGGGAAATTGTAATGATATTCTATTAAAATTTTGGTATGTCTCTGCAAAAACTGATATATTAAAATAATTGTGTTTTAAAAAGACTTACAGCTGCTTGAATTAAAAAAAATATCTCTCTGTAAAAAACTATACGAGGTGTAATAACTATATTGTTAAAAAGAAAAATATTGCTGATTAGATAATAGAGCATTTCGCGGAAATTGTTATATTTTTGTTATTTCTAATTGCTAAAAAGGTGTAAGATAAAAACTATAAAAACAGTAAAATAGTTTTATTTGACTGTTGACATGTTTCAATTCTAACCGAGTCATTTTCAAAACAAATAAATAATAATAATCTAAAATTGCACGGTCTGTGATGCTATGACCTGAAATGTCACCATTCAGATTTTCATGTAACGCACGTGATTATTATTATTATTTTTATTTTACTTGGATATTTATTTCTATTTATCCAAGTAACAAAAATAAATAAATAAATAAAATAAAATAAAATAAAGTACGTTATATGAAAAGCTGAAGGATGATGTTTCGGATCATTTCATCATAGATTATTCAATTTTAAAATGACCATGCTTGTAAGTTTAATTTCTTCTCATTGAAACTGTGATAAATTGTGATAGAAATAGTACAATTATTAAGGATTAGGTTAGAAAAAGGCCAATTTGTTGTTAAAGAAATTCTGTACAATTTGGCGACTCAAAATATCACATCGTCTAATATAAAACAAATGTAAAATCGGATTGCTTTAATTATTGATATAGGTATTTCAAAACATTTAATATATATATATATATATATTTGCTACCTAAAACGCAGCTTGCTAATCACTACTTGTGATTAAATGTTAAGATAAGATGCCAACCAATAAACCGGCAAAATATTTTATTAGAATTCCTAAATTCTATATAGAAATAACATACAGATATCAAAACTTATCGCTCAGTTTTTGACACATTAGTGTTAAAGTATGGATAGAGTACGGTAGTACTGGTAGAGTATAAACAACGAATAATTTTTGCATAGTAAACCTATGTCATATTCCATTTATTCGAACAAAAATACAGAGTATTTCATTCCGATCCGATCCCAGATTTTTGTTCGGAACTTTAAAGGTAAATTTAGGCGGTTCTCAAATCCTTAGTTCATGAATGCGAAACTTTTTGACATTTTCTTGACTCACTTTTAAACATAAATGCATAAAATTGGCAGGCTGACTATTGAAGCGATTTGGAATCGAACTCCATTTTCCATTTTTGGATAAATAAATTACTTATCGAGTTACAAGCCAATGTGGTCCAGTGACAATCATTTTAAAATTTTTCTCTCGGTGTCGCTTGCGGGAATGCATTTCAAAACACCAACTTTGACAGCATTTTCTGAAAGATTATTTGCCTTTACTAAAAATGGAAGACGCTTTTCAATTATATAACTTTTTAATTGTAACACCTGCCAATTTCATCCATTTCCAAACAAAATTGATTTGAAGAATGTTAAAAAGTAGCTCCTTGGATTTGAGGACAGCCTTAAAAAAGGCACTTTAACGAAATTATCAGAAGACATAATAATTTTGCGAAATTTAACGATATAACTAGTGGCGGTCAAAGTGATCATTATCCACATCCAAATAACACTGAACTAGGCACTCCCTATTTCCGAATGTAAGTAACATTAAGTACGATCCCAGAACCAAAATACTGTACATTTCCAGCAGTTTTCGCGATTGCCATTTATTTTACACTGAACAAGGAAAAAACTCTTTAAAATTAAAGTTATGAACAAATATCTGGGTTCGGATTCGAATGTGACATTTTGTATTTTAGACTAAATAAATGGATTACAACTCTTATTTTATTTGCAAAAAATATTTGTTGCAGTGTGCTCTACAACCTTCAACTATCAATTTATCAATCAAACTATCAATTTTAAATCTCCCTATAGAATAAAGCTGAGTGAAATTAAATTTTCGTAAACTATTACACAAATGTTTTGAATAAGGTATATAAAATTTAAATTTTTATAAGTATAATATCGAATAGACCTTTTAGACCATTGGTAGTTTCACAGGGTGATTATACTTCCCAGGCCTTTGAATTTTCACGAAAATTTTCCATTTTGTGTAAAACAGTTTATAAATCATGAGTTCTAGTTTTTGGAAAATTTCTAAATTTCTAATGGCTTTATATAATGAAAATATTAAAGTCTTTACTTCTCCTGGGGTATCTCTTTGAAACTGTTCTTGCTTTTTACCGATAAAACGTAGAATTTTTTTATGGTGCGTGATTTTTTTTATTCTTTTGAAAAATAAGTAAATAAAAAGAAATAAAATTAAAATCACGCACTTATTTATGAATTTTTCCATTACTTTTGTAGATTTATCGGCTTATAATTCTTTTTTTGACAATTCATAAAATTACTGTTTGCCATATTTAATATTAAGTTCTGTGTTAATTGTTGCACACAGTCGAGCGTTTAAGTTTTAGGAAAATCATTTGAAGATGTGTTTGTAACTGAATTTAAAACACCATATTTCAAAGAAAAAAAACCTAGTATTTTTTTACAAATCTATAATATACTGTGAATTGATACATTTGATATTTTTAATAGGCAAGAGAAAATAGAAAAATTTCTGGTTGCTCATTGTAAATCCTGAAATAAAGTTGCGAAATATTTGCCTGATAGATTGCTTTCCATTCTCATGTTCGGCTTTTAGGCCAGTGGTCCGACATAAAGTTGTGGCATTCGATATTCGGAGGGTTACGATTAAGCACTGACGTCCCTCTAAAATCAATAAGGTTTCTCGCCGGGGTTATTGGAAGTAAAGTAGAGGGGAGTAGCTTTTATCTCCGCCACTTCCTGGGGTCTCTAAATTGAATAAGTTTCGAATTTTAAACGAGAAACCAGCTTTTTTTAAAAGTTTTTTTTTTTTAAAATTTATTTATCTATTTATTTTTTCAATTTATAACTTTATTCATAACAGTCTGAAATTAAGTCAGTAAAAAATATAGTTTTACTGGGCATTTATTTATTTATTTACGGTATATATTTCGGTTAAATTTCCAGGAAATATTGGGTAAAACTTCGACTGCTGCTTTCTGTTTTACTCTAGTATATTTTTCTTTAAAACCAAAGCTCAAGCATCGTAATCAGAAATTTGAGTATTTAATAACAGGCTTTTGAACATTCGCGAATCTCTAGACGATATTCAAGATATAGATCTAAAAAAGATTGAAATTTCGAAAAAAAAAAAAAAAAAAAATGCAAGGCATTTTGTAAAACTGCAATGAACATCTTTCACCACCTCTTAAAGACGCCACTCGAGTCACTCAAAATGATCCGGATGATAATGCTAAGTCAAGGGGGCTTTATTTTCAATATCTCGCTCAAATTCTAATATCTTTACACGATTTGTTTGCATAGGGTAGCTGAGGACGATCTACAACTAGGCTAGTTTTCACTTTTTCAATTTAGGTTATATTTCTTTATATTAGGAAGGTTTCAATTTCAGAACCGGTTCCAACCGGTTCCGAAAGTTAAAGTAATAATAATTAAAAAAAAATACATATATCTGAAACCAAAATTGAAAAAGTAAAAACTAGCCCGATTGTAGACCGTTCTCAGCTACCCTATGCAAAAAAAATGCATGTAAAACTATTGAAACTTGAGCGTGATATTTGAAAATAAGGCCCCCATAGACTTAACAGTACCAGCAGGGACTTTTTCAGTGACTAGTGTGAACTCTTAATGTAAAAATTGTCAGTGGACACTTATCAGTGTTTGTATTTCAGCAACACTATTTCCGCATAATAATCTTCGTCTTATTTTATTTCAGGAGTTTTTGATTAATTATGCAAAAATTTCTATTCGAAAGCAATGGAATCAAAAATAAGTACCTGTATCCGTTTTTTTACACAAAACACAGAGAACAAACAGCCCCTGTCAATTGCCGCTGCTTGAAAGTATCTATTCCAAAGCAGCTACTTAATCGTCTCATTTCTTGCAATGAATCTGACTATTTTCATTAAATATTTATTTATTCGTTCAATTGTCGCATCCTCAAGAAATTGTTAAAATTAATTTGCCGATTAAGTGAATAGTTGGCAACTGCCACTATTTAAGTACAATCAAACTATGAAAAATTTTACAACTTTCAAATATTTTTTGACATAGAGAGTTTTCTGTATGTTCATTGTAGTATTTTATTAGTATTATTAATAAAATATTGTGCTTTCGTGCAAAGTGTATAAACCATATAGCAAATTTATAAAGCATTTTATGCTCGCAAAAAATCGGAGGTATTAATAATAAAATTCAGATTTCTTAGAGTTCAGAAAATAGACAAAAACCAGTACAATTATTTTGAAAAATGCCCTTCAATAATTTCAAGAATAAGCTTTTAATATGTTGAAGCTTTTTCCCATTATCTTAAAAATACTGCCATATTATATCAATAAGGAAAATCATGTTCTATAATAGACAGATTCCTTTAAATACTTGTTTGCATTTATCACATTTCTAGTTGCTTAGGATACATATCTTCAAGGACACATACAAAATTTGCCTTCTCAAATGTCCTGGTATTATTCCCATTCTAAACTGTTGCCCTCTCTTCCTCCACTTTTTCAAGTTATTCGCAACTATGAAATTCATAGATGTTTGTTTGTTTTAAAGAATTCTGCGAGTATCCTTGAAGAAAAAGAAAGAATAAACTCTGACGAATTCATATCATATTCCCATTCGTCCTTATTTAACGGCGTTTTTTCTACCTTTGTGTTTATTATTTAGTTTTATTTAATATTTTCCCCAGTTTACACGTCGTTTCTCCTTAATAAATAAAATTTTTCGCCTTTGAATTTAATTAACTCTTAATTGTTTAATGTCACACAGATTTTCTCTTTTTGTTTTTCTACCACTTTCATTTTTGTTTTCTGTTCTTCCTTTTCATCTTTCTATTTCATCGTGTCACGTTTCGCTTCTGTTGACTCAGGTGAAGTTTAGAGCCTTTCACATCGTATCGAAATATCTTAAAAAGCGAGAGTATGCCGTGTCTATTTCCATTACAATCAATACAGAAAACCTTTAGAATTGACAGCCAGTATTTTTCTTTAAAATTGAAACCAATGAATGACTTTAATTTTTAATTTGACTACTGTCGGACGTTCCTCTCAGTCCACACAACTTTGAAGAATGTCCGTGGTAGATATAGCTGCCACCACCGATATTACTAGGTGATATCGGTCACCCACTGTGAGGTTTGTGTAAATGAAGACTTACGCCGTCAGGTAACTGAATTATCAGTTTATTAAGAATATATGTACACACTAAATACGCTATTTACAAATATATACAATTACAACTCGGATATAGGTGATCCGGTTCAACATTAAATTAGATACAGTAAAGATTGGCTGTGTACTATTCCAATTACACTTTCCACCTCACACTCAATACACGTTAAATTCACTTTATCGGAGCTCAACCTTGAGTCTCCCAACACAAGTATACTAGGCCTGCACTTCTTAGCCCAGAGCACTAAACACTAGGACGTCTGTGTCCTTTGCTCACTAGAAAACGCACTGCTTACGCTCTACAACACAGAGCACACTTTACCAGAACCTCTGGCATACACCTTCTAGGTACGAAACCCAGGAACGGACTGACTTCTCTGAGACCAACTTGCCCTTCTCAACTCACGGGGTCACACAAATGCCAACCCCCTCTGGAGCTTCCTCATTGGGCACATTTCCCCACTCCTTTCTTGCCTAGTGACATGTTGCTTATCCCCTGATCATCCGCATACCTCACTGACAGATGGA
The DNA here is from genome assembly GCA_964019185.1 of Maratus speculifer. Lineage (NCBI taxonomy): Eukaryota > Metazoa > Arthropoda > Arachnida > Araneae > Salticidae > Maratus > Maratus speculifer. Next base: position 176,414,301 of record OZ025293.1, read on the forward strand.
CATGCCTGTCAGCAATCTTCTCTTCCTCCAACACACCACCTGCATAGGATTATCTGGCAATTCCCCTTTCCACAAAGAAGGAATGTCACCTTGGAAATTCTGTACACAGCCATACAATACGAAATATTGAAATAGAGAAATAGTAGAAATTCCATTCTTTAGCACAGGTGCTATCAGAACCCGACAACTACAAAACAAGATCGAAAAATTATGCATAATGAAAAACTTTCCAGCAGTATAAGAATATAGTTGCGAAATTTTCTTTTTTCATGCAATGAAAGGAGTTATATAAATGAAGAATTTAAAAATTACTTAAGGGGTGTCAGCAGGCTTACTTTTTACCTGGTGGTGCAATTTAGCTACATGTCACATTAAATTTCTTTCTCAGTCCCTATGAAACATAAATGCATAAAACTTTTAGTATAGACAACTTAATATCTATTCTATTTAAAAGATTTTTTAAAATATTCTATATTAAAGTTTTATTTCATTTTATTATGTTTAATTTTGATAAAAAAAAAAATAATAACTGTTCTTTGACTGCGCGCAACCTTTTTCAAAAAACTAATAAAGAAATTTGCATTAAACTTGGTAAATATCTACATTTTAAGTTATAGAATAACTTATATTTCAAATTTAGTATTATAGTTGCATTCATTATTTAAATTCGGTAATTTTTCAATAAAAATGAATTTTTCTTTAATTTTAAAAGTAAAATTAAAATTTTAAATGGATAAATTGATTTTAAATGAAGTTTAAGTTCAAAATACATTAGTTTTATTTCATTATCAATATTCTTAGGGGACCTTGAACCAATAGTTTTGTACAGTCTTGCGCGCAGTGGATGCAAATAAAAAATATTTTTTTTTTTTTTTTAAATCAAAGCTAAATATTAAAAAATAATAAAATTTCAATGTAGACTATTAGAGATGTATTTTGAATCGAAGATATATGAGGATCCCAGAAGCCAAGGGGTATAAGTGACAAAATTGAAAAAAATGAGTTAAGTGCACAGGGTATCTGGAAATATGCTTTTTTCATTTCAGGTAAAGAAATATAGGTCATTTTCTTATTATTTGGGGAGTTATAGAGATAAACCACTTTTTTCGAAAAACAAACAATATTGATTAATTATACATTTAAAGAAAATTTTACTCTATTTTTTTTTTTTTTAACAGTTATTGAAATGAGAGTTCAAAGATTAGAACGCAACAAGCAGATGTTACCTATTTCAATTTGGTCAATTGTTATTGATGTTCCAATTTAACATCAATTATCTTTAAACTCAATTTACTTCAAATCGACATTTTGTCACTTGTACCCCTTGGCTTCTGAGGTCGTCATATTAAGTTCTCTATATTAAAAGTATTTTGTATTAATGAGAAAAAAAATTAAATGTGAAATATTGCTAAATTGTACTACCAGATAAAAAGTAAGACTCCTGCGACATTAATTATTTAACGGATTTTGTTTTACAGTGTATATGAGTCTAACATGCTAACATCAACTACTCGGTTAATTTGAATTTCTAAATTTAAGTGCTTGATTTTATCAAATTACTTTTTAAATATGATTTGAGATATTAATTTAAGGGATGATTTTTAAAATTAATTGAAAATATAACTATGACATAAAATCTTTACAGTAATATTTAAAATTCACGAGATTTTCATAGATACGAAATTATTTTCTTTGCCTCACTGTTGATATTCGTCTGTTTAAGAAAATGTTGAAATACATTGAATTAAACTAATTAACTTCTCTTTTTCCTTTCCGAGCCTAAGGAAAGTATTGTAATCGTGCTATGTGTGAGTAAAATTGATGGCTTCCAAATGGTACTTCTTATTTCAAGAATATTTTATAAACTACTGTAACAAGAACACACAGATTTCCGTAGAAATAGAATTACGGATAGGATATTAACCCATTCACCGTCCGAGAGTTTTCCTATATTTTTATAAGAATGCTTAGAAATCCCAATATATAGATATGCATTAATTTCAGTTTGGTGCTATAATACCTTTTACATAACTTCTGTATATGTATGTTTAAAAAAAGAATTCTGTTTAAAGCATTTTTGTCTACAGTCGTTTTAATATGATTTCGAGAAATAGAAAATTCCGGTCCAGCTGGTTAAAGGGTTAAATCCATTTTGAAACCAACTAACTATATAGGAAAAATCACCAATACAAAGTGACAGAGTCATAAATATTGTTGCAATCTAGTGAAGCTTTATTGACACAGAGAAAATATCTTTTGTTTCTAGGTCTAGTGTTCGAATCCAGCTAATTTCACAGTGACTGGAATTTAACTGAATCTATGGTATTCCCCAAAATGTAAGGAAAGTCAAGTCACTTGAGAAAGTTTTTACTTAATTTTTTTTGCGCAGGGTCGATGCAGGTTTTTTACGTTCCTTTTAGAAGTGCAAAAAGTTATTTTTATGAAATTTATTACAATGTTTGAAAAAAAAAATTGTAACGAAAGTTCAAATTTATTTATTCCAATACAAACTAATTATCAATAGTATTTATTTATCTTTAAGATATCTTGCTAAAGTTTTGTAAAGTTTTCTTTCTTGTGATTTGAGGATTATTTTTAAAAAATCACATTTTAAATTCTAAAGAAAAAACTGAATAAAATAAACTTTTTGAAACGGCCATTGCTATTAAATAGAATTTAGCAAAGACACCCATTTCTTTTTATTTTATTTTATTTTATTTTTTTTTTTTTTTGTAATATATGGAATTTTGTGAATAGACCCCACTGAGCATTTATGTATTTTCTACCTAGGTCAAATACCAGATATACACATTTCGATAAAATCGCTTTTAAGTTTTTGGAATATTTTTGAGTACTTCGTCAGTCTTCTCCTCGCTTTAAACGCGAATTGAATTTTGAATCTTGGACATCATCGACTGAAAATACTGTATATTCTTTCTGTTATTTTAAATTAAAACAATGTTTAACAAGATTTATTTTTATCTTCAAAAAATTGCTTCAGGATATACTTATGTGCTAAAAATGGGATAAATTATGCATTTCAGTAACTGCGGATAAACCAGGCTTCTTATACATGGAAAATTATGCATCTATGTTATGAAATACGATATTTTTTAAAAACATTCAAACTTCTCTGCTACTTAAATTTGAGTTCTCTAAGCACTTGTGTCCAAACCATTTATGGGTATTCGGGAGACCGACAAAATTCAAAGCCCTTTCCTCACCTAAAGTCATTCACCTAATCGCAAATCCACATCAATCCATCGACCGATACGACCATAGTCTGCACAGAGGTGTCCATGCGGAAGTAGAGGTGAATGTCCTCAGCTAAGTATATTGTTGGTATGCTTCAAGGCACGCTGGTGCCCCCACTCACGAGAGGAAAGGATACGAGGCTTCCTTCTCCGTTCAGAGAAAGTGATCATCCATGAGATAGTAATCGCCTTCAAAAAAGAAAAAAAAAAAACATTGCGACAATGTTCAAATCACCCATTTCAGGAGATATTTATTTTAAGAAGCAAAACCAAAAAAGTGAAGCGAGAAAAGTTCTAAACCCTGGTGTGTATTGTAAGAAGAAAAAAAGGAGTGTGTGTGTGTGTGGGGGGGGGGGGGGGTATGAAAGGGCTAATGCTAAGTTTTATTAAATGTATTTTACACATTTTTTTTCCTTTTTTCTATCATCAATAGAAGAAAGTATTGTAATCGAAATTTTTTCGACGGATTTACACGTTTTAGGGTCAGAGATAGCAAAAAACATGTTTTTATAAAATGTCTCTCCATATGTCTGTGTGTCCGTATGTCGCCATTGTAACATCGAAAAGTGTATGAAGCTATGCATAAAACTGAACCAAATTTTTTGTGTATGTTTTTGGCTGTGGCAAGCAGATCCAATTTCAGTTTCGAAATATTCTGCAAAAAGGGAGCGCTGTAATAGCGATTTTTGTGTCATTTTCAATATTGTACCATCGAAAAGTGTATGAAGTTAAGCATAGAATTAAACCAATTTTTTTGTCTAAGTGTTTGACTATGGCTAGCTGGTCCTCCTTGAACTTGGAATATTCTGGATGGGCCATAATTCTATTCCGGACTTTTTTTAAATAGACAAAACATACTTTAAACCAGAAATTATATTTAATGAAATAATTCATGTATGTTTCAATTAGACACCATATAGAACGAAAAGACATTTCTTTTAATAAATTTTCTGGTTGGAAGTGAGTTTTTTCATTAAAAAAAAAAAAAAAAAAAAAAAAAAGCGGGAGATTGGCAAGACGATTTTCTCAAAAACTATGTTTCCGAGGGTAATCGCTGTAGTTTCCAAGCAAAGTTTAAATTAACATCTACTAGCTCTAATTTTTTCAAAATTTTAGTTTCAGTAGATTCGAAAATAGAGGGGCGGAACATACTTTTGCGTTACATTTTAGACAATATATCTGAAAACATAATACCTAAAATTAAAAGAAGACGTTCTTAGAGGTCAGCGTTACGAAAGTTTTCACACGATACGCAAAGTAAAGTTTTTTTTTTTTTTTCAAGTAACTTAATTAGCCCTTTTACATTTTTCCTAGATAAATTTCTGAATGTTTAATAATCTTTAAATGTGTGGGTCAACAATCTCTATTATTTTCCCGAATTTGAACTTTCCATAGTTTACGATTAAAATGGCTATGACAGACAGCCACAAGAGTTATCTTATAAAGGCCCCGTTTTTATTTTTTAAGTGCGGAACCCTAAAAACTGTACAGATACGAATTATTTTATGTGATATTTCAATATTTTAACAGAAGCTTTAAATTTTTGGGGAAAATCTTAAAATTTCCCGTAACAAATGGAAAATTTCCTTTTTATCCCTACTCAATGAAAGTTAAAACTGAAGTTCCCGAAATTGAATTCGCAGAAATCAACGGATATGTTGCAAACTCTTTCAATTGAGAGTGTCAATTTTTTAAAATTTACGTTTGTTCTTCTAACCAAGCTGATGGTTGTAGTGTGTGGTACAGTGAGCATCGATCCCTTATAGGCGAGCACCGAGGTTTGATACCAGAGGAAAGCGAAATCACTAAAAATGGATGTGGTATGTCGAATATAATTGGCTGTTCTATATAAATATGGATTAGTCTTATGATTATTATTTATATTTTTAGAGCGATATTGCTCACATTTATTTCTAAAAACGGAAATTGCCCGTATTGAATAACTGAAAATTTCCATCTTGAAAAGGGAAGGGATGCCAAAAGAGAGGGTTTAGGAAAAAGCGGTGAATAGAAGGCAACGTTTCTGACAGCACATTTTCTGTTTTTTCACGGATTTAATTTTTTTACAGTGTTGTTATCTTTTTGATACGTTTGTAGCACATTCACAATAAGCTTAGTAAATTTTTAAAAAATAATATTAATAATATTTCTTTCATGTGATACTTCACGTGCAAAGTTTGCAGATTTGACCTGCTAGTGGGGTAGATGTGTAAGATTTCTGTATTTGCAATTGGCAAAAAATAGATTTCATCCCAGTTTTCGTTAAAAATTTTCTTAGAGAATTCCCTAAACTTGCGGTAATATAACTTAAATTAATCACTGCCTATTAAAGCCTTCCTTTCTTTATCAAAGGAATTGTAACGATTAAGCTCAGCAAGGACCTTATTGCTCAGAAAAGAAACCTCACATTAGTAAAGTCTGTATTATAAAATATTTCCTTATTTTTGAATGAAGAAGTATGTTTAACGTGTGGGATGGTCATAATGAACTATAGTAATGAAACTCATGTATGTATAAAATGAGTGATATATGAATAAAATTTTATAGATAACTAATGCTCACGCAAATACAGCAAGCTCTAAGATGAAATCGACCGGAAGCGAGAAAGTTTTTCGTCGTAGAGAGTATTCCGCGTTAGACAGAATTTAATGTATTGAAAATCGTTCCGCGACTGACAGATATCTGCCTTGCTCTTGCACCAAGCTACCATAGACAGAGTTTACTCACAACCTTCGTGCAATACGCGCATATTAATTCGATTTAACCCCTTGAAGGGAGGTAATGCAATTATCACATTACCTAATTTTAATTCCTGATTAGCACAATGGCACCCGAATTTTTGATGGAAATTTCATTTTATGAAGTTTGCGAAAATATGCTTTTATTTGTTTACAAATAAATTATCTTGTAAATACGGGTGTCATTCAATTATTTCACAATTTTACGAATACATGTACCTTGCCCTTGAAAGGGTTAAAATCAAAATGGCTTCTGCATTCTTATGTGCTGCAAAAGATTATCTCTGCATTTGAAGAAACAATAATCCAGGAGTACCCAGGATGTCCATTTATGTGTTGTAACTGTAAATGTTGCGTGAGATTTCTTCAGAAAATGGAGATTATATTTTAGATTATAGGATGATAAAATGATTTTTGAAAAAATAATTGAATAGATTAACTATCAAGTGCAATGAATTTGCGGGGTCGACACGAAAAAAACCCCCTTTGATAAGACCGCTGTCTGTGCCTGCTTATGTGATAAAATTGAACTGATATTTAAAAAAAAGCCACTGAATATGAATATTCACAAAACTCAGTACTTCAAGCACTTGCGCAACACTGAGCCATGTCTATGTGTGAATGTATGTCCATAATCAGATTACAAGCAAACCTGCTTTCAAGGAAAAAATCGTCTTCGAAATTATTTCCATTGAATATTTTCTGCTTAATTCAGCACGCCAGTGAAATTCGAGATGTTCACGCGGACGCGAAAGAGAAAAGAAAGAGAGAGAGAGAGATTTGGACATAAGTGTTCAAACGCAACTTTTCTTAATCCCTCAATCAATATTCTCGCTCAGTCACATAACTGCCCCACTTTATCGTTAGTTGGAGCTTGCAAAAAATTCCCCTGAGCGAAGTTCAGTTTTCTAACGATAAGATGACGGCGCCTTCGCGCTATCAGGTTCTCGGCAGAACGCTTACTTCGAAACTTGTCTCTCCAAATCCTACAGGTGAAGGACGCTAGTTGTAACCCTTTGGCTATCATGTGATATGCGTGAGCGATGGGGTCGAGCTCGGTGAGTCTGGTCTACAGTTTAATAAGACCATAGGCGTAGAATTGTATGGGCCCATGGGGCTCGGGCCCCTCCAATAATTTTTCCAGATGGGCTGTATTTTTTGGCTTCAACCATTATAGAAAAAATTCAAATTTTGAAATAAAATTTTTCAACGTATATTGTTTTCCAAAAGAAAAAAAAATCTTTCTTTAAATTTGTTATTTATTTTTATACTTTATAAACGACAAAAACAGCCTAAAAAAACTTCCACCGTATATTGCTTGGGTGAAACGAAGCCAGTCTCCATGGAGTTTTTTCTTTCTTTCTTTATTCTTTGGACGGTGAACATGGTTTCTAGGAAGTATCACATTTTCTGATTCGTGCTACATAGAGGGCAATAAATAAAGTAGACTGTGTCCGATACGTTGCGTTTTCTCAAACATATCTATAGAAGGGGCCTTTTGACCTTGGATAAAATGGTCTTGATTTTGAAGCTTCCAAGAACTCGGGAGATGGCAGGTGGGGGAGTAAAGAGGAGTTTTGCTACTGACCAAACCAAAACTGTCAGTTCAATAGTGTCGAATCAAAAATAGGCGGGAAAATTTCAGATGGACAAATATCTATTAACATTGTCTAAAGTTACCAAGCCGTCTCTTGCAGTAACGGATACGTCTCAAGCATTTAGTAGTTCCGATAAACAGTAAGTATTCAATAGTTCCTACAGTGGCGTAGGAACTTTGTACAAATAGGGGGAGCCGGGGCACATCATATCAAAAGATCACCAACTCTTTAATCCAGTTAAAATAATTTTTATTAGATATACTTGACGCTTAGAAACTTAGTTTATGGACGATCCCGTATATAATATTCAAATTTAAGGATTCTCCCACTCCCATTTGCCAAAAGTTAAAAGTTTTTTCTGTTGGCTTGCATAAAAATTCTTTACAAATCTCTTCCAAATCAATTTTCAAGGAAACCCCTTTATAAATACGTAGTAGCATCAAGTAATTAAGTATTTGTAGTAACCTTTCTTTCTGGCAATCAAGAGGATCTGAAACGATTAGAAAAAGGATGCAGGCACAACCAAGTGTCCTCACTCCCTCTTCTCTTTGTTCTTTATTGTATGAATTTCCTAAAAAAGTAGACTTTATTTTTTAATTCAATAATGTGTCAAAAACATAAGTGGTGCGAGAATATCTCTCGAGGGAGCTGAGCCCTTCTGAAATATTTTAGGAGGAGCCACAGCTCCCCTAGCTCCACCACTTCCTACGCCTATGAGCTCCTATTTATTATTTTAAATAATTCATTTTTTGTTGTCAAAGTTATTTGATTAAAAGTCTTCATAGACCTGTGCCAGGCCCGAAACTTGAACTCGGGACAATTTTCTTCCACTGATCGCAACCTAATAAAGTAGGAGAATTACATTACCCCATCCCCTTCTCTTGCAAACTCAGGTTAAGTCTGAACTTCAATGTTTCTTGGTCCTGTCTAGAGGAATTTTCAGGTCCGGTTCCTGACCGAAAGGGAAGTTATTTTGGCCCGGCCTGTTTATATTTTTGCATTTCTAGGCCCGGCCCGATATGGTTCGGCACAATTTCGACTATTTCGATTGTTCCTATTTATTATTTTAAATAATTTATTTTTGTGTTGTTTAAGTTATCTGATTAAAAGTTTTCACGGACCTGGGCCGGGTCCGAAATTTGAACTCGGAACGGTTGTCTTCGACTGACAGCAACCTTAAAAAAATAGCCTACATTGGAGGACTGCACGAACCAAAATTTCCAGGCCCCGAGCCCGGCCCGATCCATAGAAAAAAAAAAATTGGCCGGCCAGGCCCGTAATTAAAGTTAAAATTTTGACCCTAGCCCGATGCGGTTCCATAGAAGAAAATTAGCGGCCCGACCTGGCCCGATATAATTGCTAAAATCAAGGCCCGAGCTCGGCTCTGCCCAGAAAAAAGTTAAAATTTCGGTCCAAACCCGGCCCGGCCCGACCCATAGAAAAAAAAACTGGCCGGTCAGGCCCGTTATTAAAGTTAAAATTTTGACCCTAGCCCGATGCGGTTCCATAGAAGAAAATTAGCGGCCCGACCTGGTTCGATATAATTGCTAAAATCAAGGCCCGAGCTCGGCTCTGCCCAGAAAAAAGTTAAAATTTCGGTCCAAACCCGGCCCGGCCCGAGTGAATTTCTACAGAACATTGATCTTTACTCTTACGGAAGAGCTCTAAAAAAAAACTTATTTTTATTTCTCTCTCTCTCTCTCTCTCTCTTTTTTTTCATATGCAGAAGTGCCATAGGCCGTGATATTTATGCTTTTAATGAACCTTTTTTTGTTGTATGTAAATGTTTCAGTTATCATTAGTATTATTAATCCATATTCCATACAATGGAGACATAAAAATCTAAAAAATGGTATATGGTATAAGTAAAAATTTCTAAGACGAAATCGCATTGGAAAAAAAAAAATTCCCTTTTTAGCAGGTGTAAATGTTTAATATTTTTCTTTCTTGCATATTGTTGTATTCATTTTGCACGGATGAACAGTTTAAAAGAAGTTTAAAAGGAATTTCCAATTTTCAGTTTTAAAAAAATTCCGTCCCAAGCTTTTTTTTTTTTTTTTTTACGTGTTTGATTCTATTTTAATAAGCGTAGAAATCTACGGTTCTTTAAAAAGAATAAATTCTAATGTTTAATTGTAAAATAAAGAGGTCTTAAAAGTATATGTCTCTTTTGCAAAAAATTTTAGACAAGCCATATTTTACTGATTTTTGAACAGACTTGGCCAGGTCGAGAAAAGGGTTTTCTTACGGAATGATTCAACCAGAACTGATTATTTTGGTCCGTGAAGACTAGGAAGAATGAAATCAGTCTCGGCTTCGTACAGAAAAAAATAAGATAGACCCGGCCCGGCGCGAAAAGATTAGTGACTAAGTTCGGCCCGGCCCAAATACCATTGATGGAAATTGGCTTGAACCCGGTCCACGGACCGGGCGGGCTCGGGCTTTGGTCCGAGGCCCGACCCTTGTAGATCTCTAGCCTACATCCCCCCCCTCCCTACTTTTGCAAACTCAATTTAAGCCTGAACTTCAGTTTTTCTTGATTGTGTCGAAAGGAATTTTCAGGCCCGGGACCGGTCTATTTATATTTTTATGTTTATAGGCCCGGCTCGTACAGAAATCGGTGAAAACAAGCCCGGCCGCGGGCCGATCTGGCCTGACACAATTTCGACTATTTCAATTGTTCTTATTTATTATTTTAAATAATTTATTTTTGTGTTACATAAGTTATCAGATTAAAAGTTTTTACGGATCTGTGCCAGGCCCGAAATTTGAACTCGGGACGGTTTTCGTCCACTGACCGCAACCTAATAAAGTAAGAACTACCCCCACCCCCTCCTTCTTTTGCTAACTCTTGCTAAGCCCGAACTTCAATTTTTTTTGGTCGTGACAGAGGAATTTCCAGGCTCGAGCCCGGACCGGACCGGCCTGTTTATATTTTTACATTTCTAGCCCGGATCGTACAGATACCAGTGAAACCAGGCCCAGCCCAGTACAATTTCGAATATTAAAAATCAGATTTTTATTATATAATAAAATTTCTTTAAAGAATACTGCACACATATTTATGGGATAATTTTACAGTATATTTTATACAAAAAATACACAATAGCAACATTAATGATTAATTAGATTCTTTGACTTTCAACATTCAAATAAAGATTCAGTAAAAAAAAAAAAAAAAAAAAAAAAATATAATTTAGAATAAAAGAAGAAAAAAAGAAAATCAAAAACATAATAACTTTTGAAGCTGTATAATAAAAAGATGTTTTAAGAAAATATTTCTCATTTTGTTAAAGACTTCCTCAAATCCAAAGGACCTACTTTTTGATACATTTTTGAATTCATTTCTTTTCGGAAACGCTTATGAATAGCAGGTGTTTTCATTCAGAAACTGTGTAATCGATTAGCGTTATTTTTTTTTTATATACAAGCAATTTAAGAAAATACGCTCAAGGTTAGCGTTTTGAATCGAATTTCCAGAAGCGAGCATGGGAAGGGAGAAAAATCTGGAATCACGTGACAAGAATTGCTTATATTTCAACAAGTATCTTATTTACCCCCCCCCCCCCCCCAAAAAAAAATAGAAAACGCTATTCGATTCTAAATCCCTTCAATTGTCAGACTTGTCAATTTTATACCTTTGCATCTAAAAATTACTCAGCCAAACATTCGCATTGTTGATAAATGAATTTAAGAACTACTAAGAAGTATAGATTCAAATATTACGCTAACGTAAGTTCTTTATCGCTATTAATACTTTCATAAAGCACGTTGTTTGCCCTACACATCTTGAGAACAATTAAGTCTAGTTCCGGCCCGGCTCGACTATATAAAAAAAAATGTAAGCGTGATTTTGGCGCGTCACAAGTGAGCTAAAAAATACTAAGCATGGGTTAGACACAAAGTAACTCCGATGTACAAGTTACATTTCAGTATTGATGTTGTCAAATTAGTATCGGCTCGCGACGCACATTTATACTTATTCTCGTTAATATCATATTCATTGAAAAAAGCTATTATATCGTTTTTGTTTAAATCTTCATAACAGGTCAGTAGGCCCGCTATTTTTTTTATCGGCCTGGCCCTGCCCTCATTGCCCGTTCATTTTTTTTTTCTGGCCCGGCCCATTAGAATATTCGGAGTCATTCCGCCTGATTACGGGCCAGGTCCGGGCCCGTACAGACCTCTTGTCGTGTCAACCTCTTTGGGCTTTTATGGTATACTTATTCATATTCATACTTTTCTAGTAATACAGTAATACTCGACTCTACGTTATATAGTTTATTATATAGTCTTACCATTCTTTTAGCAACGATTTTTATTAATAAAAAAGTTAATATTTCATACATTTATTGTATGGATTCCTCTGAGCGTGAGTAATGTTCGCGCTTGACCATTTATTTCAATTATAAATTTTCCTTTTTTTTTATTTTTATTGCTATTTTTTCCTTTTATATGTATAAAAAGCTATCATTAAGCTTATTTGCATTATTATTATTTAAATCTAATGATGTTAAAAATGATTTAAAATAGACATAATAGCAATTATGATTTAATGAAGGACATTTTAAAAAATTCCTTTTTTATAGTTTTATACTATACCGTTATGTAATTTCAGAGATTCTGTACTTTAAAAATGGCAAGACGGAGCTTTAGTATCTGAAAGATTTGAAATTTCATAAAATTCAAAATATCCTGATTAAATGTTTGTTAGAATGTCCTAGTTCGATCGTTCCCCTTTCCATGAAATTTATTTAAAAAAATTCTAATAAAATGAAATTAATATTTAAAAATATAGATAATGACTTGCTGCGATATTTGTAATCCGATTTTCTACACTTTTCGCTTTTTCTTGACCCTGTATTTCATTCAAAATTGGAAATGAGACGATTAATCCGACGCAATAAACTGCTAGTTAACAGGATTGTCATTTAAAGTTGTAAGTATTTTTTTATGCAGTTCGGTATTAATTGATTATCCTGTCGACCAAAAAACTATCGCTTAACTATAAAATTAAATATTTATTTAATTTTAATTAATTTTTCAATTAATTTTTTCAATAAGTAAAGATACGCTTGAAATGATTGAATACTTGATAAATGACCATCACATTGCTAGTTAAGCATAAGAACCAGTTGGTTCTACTCTTAATTAGTAACGTGATGGTCCACTTATTAAATATTCAATCATTTCAAGCGTATTTTCACTTATTGAAAAAATTATTTGAAAAATGACTTAAAATTAAATATATGTTCACCGTTGCTGGGTCTCTTTGTATGTCTCATGTTATGCCACAGGTTTGTGTGCTCATGAGAACGTTTCCATCTTGTGCCGCAGTTGCAGCCTTACCAACAAATGAGTGAGAATGCCAAGCTAGGCATCGTCCTCATAGCTTAAATAGTAGAGCACGTAAATGGGAGAGTGCTATTCCAAGAGTTCCGGGTTCGATCCCCGACTTGGACATTTTGCACTTTGTTGCTTTCTACGCTTAACTAGCAATGTGATGATCACTTATTAAGTATAAAATTAAATGTCAATAATAGTTTATGGTAAATGTCACATTTACTTGACTTTAAACGAGTTACATGTGTTTATTACGTCATCAAGTGATATTGATTTCGACGTTTTACTTGTATTTTTATTAAACTTTTACAAGTTTATTTGTTTTTTCTTTATTTAAATAAAAAGTTATGCCAATTTGTGTAATTTACGAGTAGTTTGGCGATTTATATAATTTGCCGAAATAGGTCGATGGGATAATGAAGTAGACCCGCAACTCCGTAGTAGAGCATTACTATGTATTAAAAATATTTAAATATACGCTTAAATTTTATTTAAGAATTACGACGCATTTTATAAATAGTTTACACATATTTTATTTTCATATTTTATATTATCCATAGCCATAATGGGTAAAGTATTATGGTGGTCCCCAACGACTAAAATCCTCTTGTTTACACGTAAAAGAATTTTTGAGCTAAACCTAGTAATGTAGCGGGGGTTTCTTTTCAGAAAGGAAAGGGGGTGTCTATAATTTTTTTTCATTTTTATATATATGTATAGTGAAACCTACTAAGACTAAGACGGAATTAGAAGGCGTAAAATTCCATTTGTTTGGTTTCTGGTTTCTGCCTTAGAAGGTGTATTGAAAATTAGAAGTGTTCTTCAAAATCATAAACTGTAGAAGGACCTTCCACGTAATTTTTTCAACAGTACTATAGTATTTTTCTGATTCACAGTAGGTCCGAGGTAGGTTCACAGGTCCGGTTCAGTTCCGTTTTTTTGATGTATTTACATATATCTCTATATATATGTTATATGTACATTAAAACCTGCCAAAACGGAACATGTCTATAACAAATATTTGCAACTTTTCATCTGGACTTTGATGGAACGATTACCATACAATCATACTTATTATAGTCTGCAGGAACCTGTCAAACCTATTATTTTGATCCTTTGCATTTGCTTTTTCACAGATTTCACTTTATAAATATTTAACCTTTTCTATAAACGAAAGCAGTCTATAAAAGGATACTGTCTCAATCTGAAACATTCCATTGTCATAACTAAATTAATTCCTGAAAAAGTTACCTGCTAAAACGAAAAACCTGCCTAAAACGGAATTTTCCCTTATTTTTTGAAATTTTGTCTTAGAAATTAATGTTTTTGTATTCACGGTGAAATAATTAATTCCTCGTTCCAAAGGGGTTCAGATTCCCCCCCTTCCCCCCCCCCCCCCGACTACGTCACTGAATGAGCCCCTCCAATAATTTTGAAAACTTTACGCCTATGAATAAGACCGTTCCAAAATTGTCTTTCCCGTTACCCGAACTTATTTGCCCGTCTCAACCGACAATGTATAACCCACAGATATGTCTTTTTCTTGGTCTATTTCAATTCTAAGAAGCTGTCGTTTAATGGTTATTAAGCCAAACGCACTTTTTTTTTTCTTCAAGAAATCGGATTCTGCAGCAAATTAATAATAATAATAATAACAATAATAATAATAACAATAATAAAAGCTTTGAAAATTACTTTTCAAAAACATTTAAGATATATTTTTCTCTTTTACAAGTTGTTTGATCATGTTACAATTTTTCAGGAGGAGGGAGGGGTTGTAATTAAACTATTTTTAAAACTTTGTTACAGTTGTCGCCCTTAGAAAAAAAAAATAATGTGTTAGGCAATTTATAACAAGTGCATGATGGCTATTCCTGTTATCAAAGGAACTATTTCACTGTAATACCAATGACTTAATAATTTGTAAATGCTAAAATATCTGCTTAAAACTTTTATGGATTTTATTTACTTACATATTTTTCATCTTTAAATTTTTCACAGTGCAAGGAAAGAACTCTCAGAATCATATTATGGTTGTTTTTTATGACTTAAGTAAAAAAAATCATATATTCATTTAGTGTATTTGAATATATAAAAAAAATCGATCTAATCCGCTTCAAAATAATTCCCTTCAAGGTATCTACAGTTATAAATCTTGCTCAGTCAGCTTACTGATCTACATATGCTGACCACATACGTACATAGATAATTAAAATTGTGTTAAAACGAATGATAGATCGAAACAGGTTTTTAAAGCCGAAACAGAAAACAAAACTAAGTTTAGAAAATCTTCCTATTTTCGATCGATTTTTTTTTAAACCTAAATCACTGAAAAAACAATTCTTTACCTTTTTTAAAGCATTTTTCCAACTGGAACTTTCTTTCTCGCAGAACAAAAACACATTTTAAAGGAGGATTTTTTAACTGAATATTTGAAAAATAAACGGTTCTTCCATCTATTATTTTATTTTACAATTTTTATTCACTTTCATATAAAGTTTACAAGTAATAAGGAGTAAAATATATACGCAATAAAATATATACAATTTTCTGACGAAGTTTTCTAATTATTATTTTATACAAGCTCATATGATGTTACTATGTGTGACAGAATTAACCCTTTTAGTGACAAGGAGCGCCGTCGCGCTGCTTGAAAAATGTCAGCGTCGCGATAGTGCGTCCATCACAACACTCGGTAACACGGCCGTCCCTATGTTTATCCAATGTTCGAAATTTTATCACAACAAGAAAAACAAAAATATTTTTTCAAAGATATTTAAAAAAAAAAATAATAATCACGATGTTTATATAAAAAAATGTGTGATCGGAGATAGTTAGAATGCAATATAATGAATAAAAATACGAACACGGTAGCACGGCGTCACTAAATTTATCTAATGTTCGAAATTATATCACAACAAGAAAAACAAAAATATTTTTTTCACACAGCTTAGAAAAAACTGCAGAAATAAAATGATAATGTCTTTCATTCACAGTTTATCGTTTGCAATAAGAAAACTTCTTACATTTTGGTATTTCTGTTGCTAGGCGACAATAAATTTAAATAGCACTTTATCAAACACTGCGCACGCCAGAAGTGAGCTTTCGAAAGGATTTCACAACTAGCGAGAGCAGCGCGACGCCACTGCTTGGAACTAAAAGGGTTAAATAAAAAAGATTTACTCAAGTTTTATGTACAGGGTGTATCTAAACTCTTGGTCAAAACTTTAAGGGGTGATAATACACATCAAGATAAACAATATTAAATAGGAAACTAAGGGTCCCAAACGCCTTCCGAAGGCGATATGCGCCATTAAAGTTTAGGGTCGAAAATTTCAAATAAACATAAAAAACGGAAAAATTGGTCGATTGATTTGCGGTTTTCACTAAAATTATTCTTTATGTCAGTATTTCCTTAAAAATAAATTATAAAGATAGATTTCAAAATATTCCGATAAAGGGCGCTTTAGACTTTGGAGTAACGAACAACTATTTTTTTTCCATTACTTTTTGCATCTCATTCAATGTTTACAGAAGGTTGGACTTTTGAGCTCAAAATCTGAATAGTTGGGAGTGGTTAAGTAGCGCAAACAGAACTATGTTCAGAGTAGAAGTCTGCACGGGCCGGAATTTCCAGGCCCGGGTCCGGCCCGTAGGAAAGTTTTTTGGCCCGGCCGGCCCGTTTTAAAACTCAAAATTTCGGCCCGGCCCGGCCCGTTTTGGCCCGCTACAATTTTCTAAAAATTCAGGTTTTTAGTATATAATTAAGGTTCCTTTAAAGTTTACTGCATACTTATCTATGGAATGATTTTATAGTATATTTTACAGGAAATACACATTAGCAACATTAATGATTACTTAGATTCTTAGGCATTCAACATTCAAATAAAGATTCATTAAAAAAATTAATATGGCCCAGAATAAAAGAAAAAAGAAAGAAAGTTAAAAACATCGTAACTTTTGAAGCTGTTTAATAAAAGAAGATTTATAAAAATATTTCTATATCATTTTATTAAAGATTTAAATCCAAATTCATTCGTTAATTCAAAGAAGCTCCTTTCTGATACATTTCTAAATTCATTTTTTTTTTCTCAGAAACGCATAAGATTAGCAAATGTCTTTATTCAGCAACTGTATAACCGAATGGCGTCCATTTTTTGATTCAAGCAATTTAGGTATACTGCAAGCAAATAAAATAGTGTCACAGTTAGCGTTTTGAATAGAATTTCAGGAAACGATAGCATGGGAAGGAAGAAAAACCTGCAGCCATTTGAGAAACTATTGTATCTCAACAAGGTTATACAAGTATTTTATTTACCAAAAATGAAAAACGTTATTCGATTCCAAATACCTTCAATAGTCAGGCTTATTATACTTTTATGCTTTTGCAGTTAAAAATTAATCTGAAAATGTGTGAAACTTTAGCGTTATTGAGAAATTTATTTAAAAACCATCAAGAAGTATATATCCAATGATTAAGCTAACATAAGTTCTTTATCGCTGTTAATAATTTTAAAAATCATGTTGTCCGCCCTACAGATCATGAGAAAAATTAAGTCTAGTACCGGTCCGGTAAATCTATATGTAGAAATATAATGCAAGCTTGATCTCGGCCCGGCACGAGTCAGCTAAAAAAATATTAAAACGGGTTACACACAATGTAACTGTCCGATGTCTCTACACTGTACAAACTACATTTTTATATTGATGCTGTCAAACTAGTATGGTTCGAGACGCACGTTTATACTTATTCTTGTTAAAACCATTTTCGTTGAAAATAGGCCTATTTTACTGTTTCTACTTAAAATTTCTACTTGACAATTTTTTTATCGGCCCGGCCCGTATGGCCCGTCCAATTTTTTTTGCCGGCCCGGCCCGTTAGAAAATCTGAAACGATTCCGCCGGCCCGGGCCCGTGCAGACCTCTAGTTCAGAGGCTCAAATTTCAAATGATTGTAAAAAACAGAAAAATTGGTTGATTCGTTTGCGGTTTTCGCTAAAACTATTCTTTAAATCAGTATTTTCTTGAAAATAAATTTAAAAGATAAATTTCAAAAAAGGCCGTTAGAGGGGACTTTAGACTTTGGAGTAATGAACAACTATTTTTACGGTTATTTTTTGCATCTCATTAATTTTTTTTTTTTTTTTTTTTACGCTTAAACGTAAACTTATTCAGATTTTGAGATCAAGTTTTGATCTCAAAATCTGAATCGTTGGGAGTGGTTAAGTAGAGCCAACTGAAATGAGTTCATAGGGTGGGTGGGAGAGAAGGTTAAAATTTCAAATTATTACAAAATTCGGAAAAAATGGTCGATTCGTTTGCGGTTTTCGCTAAAACTATTCTTTATATCAGCATTTTCTTAAAAGTAAATTTTAAAAATAAATTTCAAAAAATTTCATTACAGGCGCTTTAAACTTAAGAGTAACCAACAACTATTTTTAACCCTTTTTAGCACTTTCCAACAAAGTTGAAAAGTGCTTATGCATTCGGTTTGTCTGGCCGTCTGTCCGTCTGGCCGGATGGCCGTCTGTCCGTCTGTCCGCGCTCTAACTCCCGTAAATATACTCGGATTGCTATGAAATTTTCATACGTTATTGAGGTTTACCCTAGCACGAACCCTATTGAAAATGAAGTATATTCCATGATTAGTTTATCTAAGGGCGAATCAAAAGTTTCCCATTACATTACGGCCTATGGGGAAAAATCGTTAATATGCTCAGATTGCCATGGAATTTTAGGACGTTATTGAGGTTTACCCTAGCACAAGTCCTACTAAAAATGAAGTATCTACCATGATTAGTTTATCTACAGAGAGAATCAAAAGTTTCCCATTACATTACGGCCTATGGGGAAAAATCGTTAATATACTCGGATTGCCATGAAATTTTAGGACGTTATTGACATTTACCCTAGCACAAGTCCTATTGAAAATGAAGTTTCTACCATGATTAGTTTATCTACAGAGAGAATCAAAAGTTTCCCATTCCATTACGGCCTATGGGGAAAAATCGTTAATATACTCGGTTGCCATGAAATTTTAGGACGTTATTGACGTTTACCCTAGCACAAGTCCTATTGAAAATGAAGTTTCTACCATGATTTGTTTATCTACAGGGCGAATCAAAAGTTTTCCATTACATTACGGCCCATGGGGAAAATTCGTTAATATACTCGGATTGCCATGAAATTTTAGGACGTTATTGACGTTTACCCTAGCACAAGTCCTATCGAAAATGAAGTTTCTACCATGATTAGTTTATCTACAGGGCGAATCAAAAGTTTCCTATTACATTACGGCCTATGGGGAAAAATCGTTTCAAAGGAATTTTAAAGATGTTATACCCTGTCAAACATATTAAAATATGCATTCTATAAAATATAAGGTGAAAATGTAGCTATTATTCATTTACAGGGCCACACAAAAGAATTCCATTAGATAATGGTAAAAGGAGGAATTGTGTGTGACATATTTTAAATATATTAAGCTTTTTCATGTATAATAAAATTGATATATGTCACTGAAGCTTAATATAAATTATACGCAACTGTCTTGGATAATATGAAGTACATAGCATTTACAGGGCCATACAAAAGATTTCAAATAGTATATTCTTTCTGAAGTACCGTATATGTGTCCGATGATGGCTGATGGAGGGATGAAATGCATTTTAATTATGATATTCGCGTTTATATTTCGCTAAATATATGCACATTAACCTACCTAACCTGCAATTTGAACCTACTTCCCGCCTCTGAACACAGTTCAGTTCGTGCTATTTAACCACTCCGAACTATTCAGATTTTGATTTCAAAATTTAAGTTAAGGCTTTTGGAAGCATTTAATGAGATAAAAAAAACAATAATAACGGTTTAAAATAGTTATACGTTACTCCAATGTTTAAAGTGCCCTCTATCGGCATTTTTAAAAATGTATCTTTAAAATTTATTTTCAAGAAAATGCTGGTTTAAAGAGAAGTTTTAGTGAAAACGGCAAACGAATCGACCAATTTTTCCGTTATTTATAATCATTTGAAATTTGAACCTGTGAACACAGTTCAGTTTGCGCTTTTTAACCACTCCCAACTATTATGATTTTGAGCTCAAAATTTAAGTTTAAGTTTAAGCTTTCGAAAACTTTTAATGAGATGCAAAAAATAACGCTAACAAATAGTTGTTTGCAAAATTTTAAAATGGAGGGCCAAAATCACATTAAAATAAAATCCAGCCACCTCATTGGTCATGTGGTAAGGGTGAAAATCACGAGCTTGTTTCTCCATTTGAAAAAAGAGTGAGGGGTTAAGTAATTTTGAAGCGATTGTTACGTCTGTTCTTATTTACGATAAACCATCAAATTTAATTCAATTAAGGTATTTTAATGACATTTTATAAAATGATAGTGAAAAATTTAGATTATAAATGAAAACAGTTAAGATTTACCTCAAAATTGCGACATTTCACCTACCTACGCTAAGAGATTGTTGTCTGAAAAGGACGCAACTCAATAACCAATGAGGTGTTTGGACGTCACAGTAATGTGATTTTGGCCCTCCATTTTAAAATTTCGCTAGTTTTCGTTACTCCAAAATCTAAAGCGCTCTCTATTGGCATTTTTTGAAATTTATCTTTATAATTTATTTTCAAGAAAATACTGACATAAAGAATAGTTTTAGTGAAAACCGCAAATCAATAAACCAATTTTTCCGTTTTTTATCTTTATTTTAAATTTTGGACCCTAAACTTTAGTGGCGCCTATCACCTTCGGAAAACGTTTGGGACCCTTAGTTTCCGTTTTAATATTTTTTGTCTTGATGTGTACTATCACTCCTTAAATTTTTGCCCAAGAGTTTAGATACACCCTGTATATATAACTTCCTCAGAAATTTATAATTTTGCATTTATTGCACAAGCAGTTTTTAATGCTCATGAGGTTTTTGGTTTTCGTGATGTATTTTGTAAATCCCGTAATCAATACAAAATCACTCATAAATGTATATGGGTACCTAAAATAACAAAATTAAAAATTAAACAAAAATATAATTTGCCGAATAAATTAAAAAAATAAAATTTATTTCCTACACTATTTAAGCCCGAGAAGGGACAAATATTAAGATAATTGTTTTATTTATTTTGACATTTAATATTAAATTTTGGTAACAAATAAGTTAAACCAAGCGAACATTAAAAAATAAAAATGAAATTCAAACAATGTGATGCTTAACCACCCTAAATCTTAGACACCGTTCAAATGAAATCGAAATAAATCTCAGACTTTTTCTGTTCATTTGCTTTTTACATTGCCTATTCATTTTGTTTACACCTACTGTAAACATAATTCAAAATCTGCAATACAAATATTTGCAAGTTGAGTTTGGAAAAAAAGTCTTAGATTTATTTCGATTTCATTTAAACGGAGATTTAGGGTGGTTAAGTATCATATTGTTTGAATTTCATTTTTATTTTTTAATGTTCACTTGATTTAACTTATTTGTTACTTAAATTTAATATTAAATGTCGAAATAAATAAAACAATATCTTAATATCTGTCCCTTCTCGGGCTTAAATAGTGTAGGAAATAATTTTTTTTTTTTTTTTTAAATTTGTTTGGCAAATTATGTTTTTGTTTAATATCTCAAGTTTTTAAATAACTATTGCATTCAGACGAACTCATTTCAAAATTAACTGAGGGTATCATCTTCAGGATTTCCTTGATGCGGTATCATATCACAATTACTGATGCAATTTACCCATCGACATCGGAAATGAGCACTGGTACCTGTATATTGTTTTCGAATCTGATAACAGGAACTTGACTGTCTTCATATGAAATTTTCTGTTCCAAAACTTGACGATGTTGTTGTTGTTGTTGTATTGACCAAAATGTTGGCCCGGTGAGCAGCTTTACATTTCTATATAGCTGTCTTACTCCGCTAAGCTGCATAAAACATACCAAAGTCCCTACTTCCAATTACAAACGTCATACAGAAATTCGCAAAATTAACTCCTTCCAAACCCACAAGTAGAAAATCACAGAAAATCTCAAACCCAACCTACTATATTACATCAAACTCCATGCACCGACAATCACACATTAACGAAAACACAGACTAACTCACAAATACTACACTACTGTCCTCCAAAGAAAACCCCACCAAATGAACGTCTCCAAAACCTAACCGAGCACCAGCCTAACCATTACCGACCCACCGAGGGCAATGCATGTATATTTCATCCAGGAATTTAGCCAGCCACATGAGATAATCTCCCCCTTTTCTACCAGCTATCTCAAAAATATCCGTATATGACGCATTTCCCGAAATATGAAATTTTTTATACAACCTTAAACGAGCATCCGTGAATTTTTTACATCGTATTACTAAGTGTTCCTCAGTTTGATCTTCCTCTCTACATAGATTACAATTCGCATCACCCCCTTTGAGAAATTTTCTTTTTCGATCCAGAGTAAACACCGTTTTAGTTAAAAATCTGATATACACTACGCCATACTTCCTGATTAAGTTGTGGTGAGGATAACCTATATCGACATAATTCCAACAGCGGCTACTATTGTTCTTATGATATTGTTCCCACTCCCAATCCATCTCTGTCAATTTATTATGTTTAACCTCCATTATCCGATCTTCAGGAGATATCCAAGGAATCCAAATATTACTATAAGGCCCATTCCTAGCAAGGTTATCCGCGATTTCATTAATTTCAATCCCCTTATGTCCCGGAATCCAAATAAAGGTTATATCATAATTGTCTAACTTTTTTTTATTAATTTCATCCCTCAAGCAGGTAATTATGGCAGCCGATTTACGATGTATATTTTTTAAAGCCACTAGAACACTTTTAGCATCAGTGAAATAAAAATAATTACCTCTGTCCCTGGTATAATATTTTATAGCCACCAGTAAAGCCATGGCTTCGGCAGTAAAAATCGAATTTATAGTAGGAATGCGAAAAGCCAAACGACTCCCAGTGTGATGGTTTACCATACTTATAGACGTGAACTGATTATCCTTCGAAGCATCAGTCCCAATGAAAATAGCCTTGTTCTTATAAGTTTGAAAAAAGTGATGAAAAGAATTCTTAATGACCTCATCAGGGAAGTCTTTATTCTGAAATGCCCATGTATTGATGAAAATTTGAACACCTTTGTCCAGTTTATTTCCCCACTTATATATCACCATTTCATTGACATTAGTATTATAACTATTAAGCCTATTGATTTCTTTGTACAATAAGTCTTTAGACAGGATATCAGTGTACTCTTTATGTTTGTATTCCGAAATCGTCCGTTTAATCGCTAGGAACTCCCTACGTAAATCATTCCTCCATACCCCGCTCTCTTTTAATAAAATTGAAATAGGGCACCATTTGGATAATCCAGTAGCCCACCTGAGTCCCATATTTTGAATAACTTGAACCTGACTACTTTCTTTTTTAGTGCAGTGCATCAATATTCTCGGGTTACCATCTAAAACAGAGCCAATGATACTTTTAGATATTTGTATTAAGTGTTTGGTTTCGGTCCCCCAACTAATGCCAGCTATCGCTTTGAACGTGTTCAGTCTTTTACTTGTTTTTTCTTTTAACATTACTATATGATCTTTTAAATTACCTTGTTTATTAAAATACACTCCTAAAATTTTAATTTTTTCCAAAAACCCAACTTCTTGCCCCCGTATCATAAACTTATCATCTTCACTTTCATTCCACTTTCCAATTTTCATGATTTGGCATTTGCTAGGGTTGACTTCAAGATTCCACGCCCGAAGCCAAGTAATAACTCTTAATATATTGTCCTGTAAGATCCTTTTTAACCAATTAATATCGTCATGAAACCCGTATAAGAAAATATCATCTGCATATATTACGCACTGAATCACAGAATCGAAAATTTCGAAAATATCAGCTAAATAAATAGCAAAAAGAAACGGGGACAACGGGCTACCCTGCAGCAGACCCCTATGATAGTTAAAAAACCTAGAAAAGCTTCCCCTCCATTTAACCCGAATCCTCAATTCCTGTATCAGATTCCGAATTATTATACAAAGATCAGCCCCCAATCCTAATTTTTTCAATTTAAACAACAAACCCTCCCACCACACATTATCGTAGGCACCTTTGATATCCAAAGCTATGAGGTACCCCTTCATCTTAGATTGCCGGGCCCTCTTAATATCTCTGAAAATTTTATAAGAAGCAGCTTCACAGTCTCTAAAAGGAATAAAACCATAATGATTAGGGTGGAAAACTTTATTCTCTATACTCCAATTGAGTAAAATATTTAAAATTAATTTTTCGAAGATTTTTTTGCTAGTGACAGTAAGAGCTATTGGTCTATATCCATTAATATCATTTCTATTTTTCCCAGGTTTTTTAATCGGAAGCATTATGACCTCTTTCCAAATTTCCGGTATAGTTTTTGTTATCAAAATCTGATTGTACATTTCAAGAATCAGATTCAACACCCGTAAATTTAACTTTTTGTAAAAATTCATTTTTATCCCATCAGCTCCCGGAGTAGTAGATTTGCTTTTCTTTAAAATCTCTTGTAATTGGTCCAAATTAAACTTTAAATCTATCCCATCCTCCCCAGAAAAATCAATGGGAATGCCCTCCCTCACATACGAGTTCTGAAACACAACAGCAAGCGAGTTTGCTTGGGAAAAAGCGTCAGGTGGACAGTTTGGAAAATTAAAATCAATGTTTTCTTCAACAATATGATCTCTATTAAAACTTTTAATAATTTTGTAAATTTTAGGCCCCCTACCAGCCTCCCTAGCCATAGTATCCCAAAAGGATTTATTATCCTTCTTTATTTGCTTTTTAAGTTTAGCATTAAATTTTTTGAATTTGCACCACAAATCAACTTGACAAAGGCGAACCGCCTTCCGATGATAGTATCTTTTAAGAGCTAACAATCTCCGAGTAACAACACTCCACCACGGAGGAAGAGTCCCCCTATTAACAGGAACCAAATCCGTACGTCCTTCGATAACATTGGTAACCTCTTTAGTCCATAAATCAAAGCCATTCTCATATATCTGACTATTAAAATTATTTACATCTAGTCCCACCCCTTCCCAATTTATATGACTCCAGAAATCACCCCTCCCGATACCCCCACTATGTAACTCCTTAAAACAAACTGGGTAGTGATCTGAACCCATCGGATCCGAAACCACCTCAAAAGCAAAAAAGCAAGCCAAATTCCCCGAAACTATAGATAAATCTAAAAGAGAACAATCCCCCCCAACATTAAATCTAGTAGCCTGATCAGTGTTCATTAAAACAACATCATTACTATTAATCCAGTTTATTAAATTATCCATTTTCTGTTTTTTCGGATTGTTATGCCAGTTTAAGAAATTAATGTTAAAATCACCTATAATAAAATAGTAATCACCAATTAAATGTTTGATGTTTTCTAGCCAATTAACAGCAGTAAAACCTTTGGGGGCGTAAATATTGATAATGGTAATCCAACGTTTCTGATACCAAATTTGAATCGCCTGAAATTCATGACCCTGATCGATCCTGGGAAGCTTTAAAATTTTAACAGGGATTTTATTATGAACCGCCAATAACAGACCTCCCCCATTTCTAAAAGAACCACTCCCTCTATCCGTCCGAAAAACATTTCTGTTTTTTAAAAAAATAGTAGACTGTTGATTTAGAAAGGTCTCTTGAAATGCCCAAATCAAACTATTACGAAATAAACCCATACGAAGCCAGGGAAGATTAGATTTAAAACCACGAATATTCCACTGTATCAAAAAATGTTCCATACAAACAGAAAAACAATAGACAAAAATAAAGCAACAACTGCAATAACAAACAGACTAATACACAATATAACACTTACCCCAACTTCAGCCGCAAAGTGACGAATTCGATACATTCCAGTTCAAAAATCAAAAGCACTATCACAAACACCAAATAAACAGAACATTCCTTATATAACAGTCCAAAAAATTATGAAACACTTTCAGTGTCCGTTATCATATCCGAAAATTCTAGATTTTCTACATTCTGAGAAGCTTCGTTATTTTTATTACTAAGCTTTATTTTTTTTCCTCTAATCGTGTTGCACAGTTCTGCTATGAGGTCTGAGTTATTATACTTTTTTTTCCCAGTGATGTTTTTCTCCTTATCATCTGCTACAGTATTTTTGTTAGCTTCTTCTTGTTGGCTCAAATTAATACCCGTGAATATCTGTACTAGGTACTCTGTTAACTGCTGAAATTTTAAATCTATTAAACTGGCCATTTTTTGTAAATAACTATCGACATTTATTTGTTCCGACTGCTGTTTGACTTTAGCAGCATAAGTTTTGACTTCTTTTGAGTTAAAATGCCTCCTGGCTTCTGCCAAAGTTACGTGTTTCTCACTTTTATAGGTTAGTATCTCCTGCTCTTTTATTCTTATTTCACATTTTACGTCATCCGCTTCATGATTTTTTCCGCAATTTGGGCATTTGACTTCAGTTTCGTTACAATTGAGTTCCAGGTGGTTTTTTCCACATCTTTTACATTTTTTCTCATTAGTTGGACATTTATTTGTTCCGTGTGTATAACTCTGACACAGATTACATCTTCGGGGTCTGTCTATGAACATTTTGATTTTATGTCTGACGTAAAACAATTTAATATATTCCGGTAACTTATGTCCGTATATAGTGACCATGACTGTCCCTGTAGGAACCAATCTTCCACCTTGATTTTTTAGAAATCTCTTCACATATTGTACCTTGACATTATTTTCTTCTTCAATTTCTTCACGTATTTCCTCAACAGTTATCTCATTATCTATTTGAAATAATAGAAATCTAGTGGAGATATTTTCGTTCAAGAAGTGATGTTTTACATCTCTGTCAAACAGTTTCTTTTTGTTAACTATTTCTTGAGCGCAGTCGTAGTTACTTGTTGTAGTAAGTACCTTATTATTTCTGGTAAATCTAAATACATCTATATCTTTATGTCTTACAAATTCTTTAATAATTTCTTTTTTAACTTGAACGGGAGATAACTTATGAAAATTCCCTTCTTTACATTCCGTGATAATAACATATTCCGGTAGTTCCGGTATAAATTTTATCTGTTCCGCAGCATTTCTTAAATCATGTATATTATATTTCTTGAAATCAACATTATTTATACCTACACTATCTTTAATTTTTATCTCTGTCCCCGACATGAGTCGAAGTTACCCAGAGACTTGTTTCTGTTATAATGAACCAATGCTTAAAGCTGGAAAAACAAATCACCTTACCTAACACAAATACAGATACCAGCTATTTAATAGAAGAGTCAGAACGCTCGCAAAACAACTTTATAAAAGACCAAACCACTATAGGACACACCACGACTCACACGAAGTATCAAAAACAGCCAGACACAGAAAGCAAGCTAGCTCACCGACAAAAAACTTGACGATAGTCGCCTGAACGAATACTATTATACGATTTCAAGAAGTTATTTAGCTTCACTTTAATGGCAAGGTCATAAAAAATATTTCGCGATTTTCTTTTCTCTAGACTTGTCTTAACCTATCAAATATCCCCTCATACTACCACTTTGATATCGAGGAGTTCTGTCAGAAAAAACTGAAAGCATTCTTATACTGTAAAAAATTTGACCCTTTTGCCTCATCATCACTCCCCCGCTATTATAGAATATCTCTCTTTTGACGCATGGGAAGCGTAATTTTTTTTTTCTGAGCACCTTTGTCGCTCCAAGCCCAAGCTCGCACTCTGACTGGTTGTTGCTCTCGGCACTGTTTTCACGTAATTTGGAGATAACCATACTTGGCGAAAAATACTTCGCTCGTAAGTGAACGAGTAAACCTAACCTACTCATTCTTATTCTTCCTTCATTCTTATACTCGTGGTCATGTGTTCTTGTGTGTAAAAACTTTTAAAGAGTACAGCTTTCAGTAAGACACGTTCCATACAATCCAATGCTGCAAGAGAAAAGTTACTTTGTACTCGGTTCGGAAGGAAATGAAACTCGACGGACGGAAGCACCTATCGCTATGCCAAATATGATTATCGCCAGGTTACATGAAAACAGTGCCGAGAGCAACAACCAATCAGAGTGCGAGCTTGGGCTTGGAACGACGAAGGTGCTCGGAAAAAAAAAAATTTCGCCCATCAGAACTGGCTGAAGTATTCGTTTTTTATAAAAGCGGTGCAGTGACGATGCAGCAAAAGAGTAAATTTTTTTACAGTGTATATTTAACTCGATAACTGAGACTGAATCTCAAGACAGTATCGATACACATAGCAATGCACTTTAATTTCCTTGTGCATCCGGCATAGAAAGGACCCTGATACACAGTCACTTGCTCTCTTACATATAGGGGTAATTTAAATGTGGATTTTCAGCTTTTTGTCAGCTATTTTCGATGTGGGTAAGGATCACTGTAAAAAATTTGACCCTTTTGCTGCATCGTCACACCACCGCTTTTATAGAAAACGATTACTTCAGCCTATCATGGAGTATTCTCATGGGTCAAAAGAAAGATATTCTATAAAAGATGGGGAGTGACGATGCATCAATAGGGTAAAATTTTTTCACAGTGATCGATGCAGATTTTCCATTTTGGTGTACACTGTAAAAAATTTGACCGTATTGCTGCATCGTCACTCCACAGCTTTTATAGAAAACGATTACTTCAGCCTATCATGGAGCATTCTCATGGGTCAAAAGGGAGATATTCTATAAAAGCGGGGGAGTGACGATGCAGCATAAGGTTCAAATTTTTTACTGTGTACACAAGAATTTATCCAGTTAAGATTTCGCACTTTGGAAAGAGCTCGCATCTCTGCAACAGTGGCTATAATCCATACACTGCAAAAAATTTGACCCTTTTGCTGCATCGTCACTCCATCGCTTTCACAGAATATCTCTGTTTTGACCAATGAAAATGCTCCATAATACAGCGAAGTAATCGTTTTCTATAAAAGGGGTGAAGTGACGATGCAGCAAAAGGATCAAATTTTTTACAGTGTATTTTTTTCTGTGTTTAGCGAAATGAGATTAACCAATCAGAAGCCTGCATTTTTGCAAACTTCTCCCTGTTTGAAGCGAGGCTAGCGAGAAAGACAGGCTACCGCAGTGCATTATAGGTATCTTTTTTTACAGACCGCTGGAGTCACGTGATGCCCGAATACACCAATGCGGGTGCACGAATAGAGCACTACGTCATTGTAGTGGTCTGTAAAAAAATATACTTTGGGTGCACCGCGGTAGCCTGTCTTTTTCGTTAGCCTCGGTTTGATAGGTGGGGCTTGTTGTGCTTAACGGTCGTATTCATAAAGAACTTCGACCGAGAGTTAAACCACAGGTCCAGTAACTCCGAGTTGGGATTTTTAACCGAGAGTTGAAAACTCGTATTCGCCATCGACTTCGGATGAAAAGTTACCGAACCCAGAGTTCCTGGACCCCGGTTGAAAGAAGTATGCCTATTGGTTTAAAAATTCCCGTCTTTTTCGGTTTCGCGTCACGACATTATTTTTGTTTTGTATGAAAAGCGTTTAAAAAATAAAAGGGGGGGGAGGGGTTCAAAAAGAAGGAAAAACAAAGATTCAATGCGATTTTTTTTTTCTCTACAAAATATACGGAGGAAATTAAAACTTGCAGCCACTAGATATGGAAATTTAATTTATTGAAAGTTTTAATATTTTTTAAACAATTGATTCAATTACTTTTTTTTCTTTTTTCAATTGATAAATGAGTTAGGTAAATGATATGAATCGTGTAACGGCTAAAAAAAAAAATTAGTTATTTAGTATTTTTTCATTAGTCAGTTTTTTTTTTTTTTTTCAAAATAATTTTTACATATTTGCTTAAAAATGGAATTTCATTTGGATAAAAACTAATGAAATTTCACTTGAATAAAAACTAAAATTTTATTCCAACAGTTATTATGTTTTGATTTCCATTATTAATAGCTTTAATTAGTAATTAAGTAATTTCTAATAAGGAAAATATTAAAATAAAAAAAAAGGAAAAAATGAAAAAGGTAGCCTGTATATCAGTATAGATGTTATCCAAAAATAATAATTTTATTGTTTGGATTTTCAGCTAAAACGGTTAATTTTAATTGAGCTAGATAGCTATTAATATTCCAAATAGACTGGAAAAAAGTAGTGAAATAATATTAAGGCCCTACATCAGTAACGCTCCGAAATAGAACGGCTAATGTTATTTCAATGGAAGAAATTTATCGCTTTCATTCCTTTGCATTTTGCTCAAATTTAATAATTTTTGTTGTTTTGCAAACCTGTAGGTTTAAAGTATGCACGTCATTCTGAAATTTTATTTCTTTTTTGAATTTTAAGGCGATACAAGTGCGTTATTTTATAGTCTTTAAAATTCACCTTTAATGTCTTATTACGAAAAATCTGTTTGACATTTTAAAATTTGGTAAAACAGCATGCAGAGTTTAATTATTTAGCTTTCAGAAAATGTTTTTTATTTTGATTTTTAAAAAAATTTAATCTATGCTATTTGTATAAAAAGTTGAAGCACTTTGATTTAAAAGAGTCGAAAATGGTGTTTAACTCCGCCTTTAAAAGGGAGACGCCTTAAGAGTAATTAGGGTGAAAGACGATATGGGTTTACCCTGTAGGGAGTCTTACAGGGACGAAGGTGTAAAATCTTGCCTGTGGCTATTAGTAAAATGTTGTTTGCTGCTTTAGGATGAAAAAATAAAAACATCCTTTTCTGAATGCATGATATCTCACGCAAGAAGTTCGATCAGAAATGAATTTCAGAAATGATGTAAATACATGTTGATTTCAAAAAGTTTGTTTAATTAGACATCTAATCTCAAATGTACTTTAAAAGCATTATTGATTTCGAATAAAAACAGATTTACCATTTTTATTATTTTTCTTCCATATATTTGAAGTTTAATTTCTAAAAAAGATTCTTTAATTGCGTACAACATCAAAGTGATATATTCGTTAATTCATAAAACATAACAGAATTAACTTTTTGTCATCTGCAGTCGACAAAGGGAAAAGAAGAAAGGGCAGAAAGAAAATAACAATGGTTCTGACATTAAAAATGAATAGATATATTCGCGAATAAATACATTTGTATTAAATTTTTCTATGTCTTTTTTTTTTTTTTTTTTTTTTTTTTTTTTTTTTTTTTGTATCATTCTTTTAGACAATTCTTAATGAATTAGTTTAAATGTTCCTTTTCATAAATATTTCATAAATATTTCTATTTTAATCAATAAAAGTTTGCAGTATACCCACTCTAAAATTTAAAGTAATTATTATGCAATTTATGATTAAATTGGATAACACTAATTTAAAAGATAGAAATATATTTATTTTGACACTTCTATCGAAAATTATGACTAATTTACAATACTTTAGCAAATATATTCTGTTGCGGTAAAATTCACATCCGTAAATGATACATTTATGCTTTATTGTATATAAATTGTCTTTCCTGTCTTTTTCCCTTTCAGAAAGATTAACGAATGATTTTTAAAGTTCTTATACTATTTTAACTAAATAATACGTATATATTCCAAAGCCTGTCATAGTCTAACTGATCTAAATTTTAGAATAACGGTTTTTTCAGTCACGCGAAAAGACAAACTCAATTATACTAAACCTACGGAAGATTTTTATAAAGATGCCATATTTTCATTCCAATTTTTAATTATTTTTTTTCTGCATAGTATAGGTGACGATGGTTAGTATAGAGGCCGATTTTTACTTTTTTCGATACTGATTGTAGATTTTAAATATGAGGATAATATCACTTTTGAAAACGGTTCCGAAAATGAAACTGTCCTGTAAAGAAAATTAAAAAAGTAGAAAAAGGCCTTTGAAGAGATCGCTCTGAACTATTAAAGGGGGAAAAAAATATTAAAATGCAGACGAGATTTATTTATAAATTTCGACCGTTGGATTATCGTCGAAAGAATTATTATAAGCTAGTAAATTGTTCAACTTGATTAAAGTTTTTTTTTTTTTTTTTTTTTTTTTAATACCCGTAAAATAAATCGAAAAATAGAAAATGGCCTTTGTGCAAATCGATATCAACTAGGCAAAGTAAGAAAAAAAAAATACTTAAAACTATTAAAACACAGACGATAAACTTTTATAAATTTCTTTCATAGCATTAGCTTTAAAGCGAAGACATTGTTTCGTTTAACTGCAGTAGCCTCTTTAAAATAAATGAAATCGTAAAGGCTATTCAATGTAAGAAAAAAAAATAATTTTTTTAAATGTAGGCGAGATATTTTTATAAATTTCTACAACGGGATTTCGCTTGACTGAAGTAAGTCCCTTTAAAATACCTGTATCGAAATCAAAAATTGTAATACGGTCTTTGTACAGGAAGATCTCAGCTGTTCAATATAAAAAAAAATTATTAAAATATAGACGAGATATTTCTATAAATTTCTGTCATAGGATTTCACTTCATTGAAGTAAACACCTTTAAAATACCCGTAAAAAAATCGAAAAAAATATAAAGAGGTATTTGTAGAGAAATATCTCAGAAATTCAATGCTAAAAAAATCATTTAAAAAATTAAAATGTTGACGAGATATCTTTATAAATTTCTATAATGGGATTTCTCTCTATTAAAGTAAGACACTTTAAAATACCCGTAAAAAATCTAAAAAATGTAAAAAGATCTTTGTACAGAGAAATCTCCGATATCTAATGCCCCCCCCCCGAAAAAAAGTTTAAAGACAATTAAAATACAAACGAGATATCTTTAAAAATTTCTAAAATGTGATTTAGCTCTATTGAAGTAAGTAATTATAAAATACCCGTGACAAAGTCGAAAAGATATAAAACGTTCTTTGTAAAGAAAGATATCAGTTATATAATGAAACAAAAATTACAAGTATTAAAATGATCTATAGAAATGACTTTTAAATGATCTTAAAGATATCTTTATAAATTTCTACCATGGGATTTTACTTGATTGAGGTAATTATCAGTTTATATTTACTTGTAGACGAGATATCTTTATAAATTTCTAACATTCAATGCTAAAAAAATCATTTAAAAATATTAAAATGTAGAAGAGAAAAATATATATTTATATGAACTTCAAAACTTCATAGGATTTCGCTTGATTGAAGTAAGCCCCTTTAAAACCCCCATAGCAAACTCGAAAAAATATAAAACGGTCTTTGTACCGCAAGCTCTCAGATATCCAATGCCAAAAAATCATTTAAAAAGATTTAAATGTAGAAAAGATACATTTATAAATTTCTACTACAGGATTTCGCTTGACTGAAGTAGCCTCTTTAAACACCTGTAAACAACACCAAAAAAGTACTAAACGGTCTTCACACAGAAAGATCTCAGCTATCCAATGACAGAAAAATTATTTAAAAATATTAAAATGTAGAAGAGATATTTTTATAATTTTATGCAATTGAATTTCACTTGACTGAAATAGCTTTTTTATCTTTCCCCTAAAGAAAGATCTGAGATATCGAATGCCAAAAAATAATTTAAAAATATTAAAATGTAGAAGAGATATTTTTATATATTTCTACCATTGGATTTCACTTGACAGAAGTAGCTTTTTTAAAATGCCACTAATAAAAGTCTAAAAAGTACAAAACGGTCTTTGTACTGAAAGATCTTTGCTATCCCATGACAAAAGAATCATATAAAAATATTAAAATGTAGACGAGATATTTTTATAAATTTCTACCATTGGAATTCACTTGACTGAAGTAGCCTCTTTAAAACACCTGTAAACAAAGTCGAAAAATAACAAAACGGTCTTTGTACCGACAGATCTTAGCTATCCCATGACAACAGAATCATTTAAAAATATTAAAATGTAGACGAGATATTTTTATAAATTTCTACCATTGTAATTCACTTGACTGAAGTAGCTTTTTTAAAATTCCCCTAAATAATGTCGTAAAAGTACAAAACGGTCTTTGTAACGAAAGATCTTAGCTATCCAATGACAAAAAAATCATTTAAAAATATTAAAATGTAGAAGAGATATTTTAATAAATTTCTACCAATGGATTTAACTTGATTGAAGTAGCCTCTTTAAAACACCTGTAAACAAAATCGAAAAAAGTAGAAAACGGTCTTTGTACCGAAAGATCTCAACTATCAAATGAGAAAAAATCATTTAAAAATATTAAAATGTAGAAGAGATATTTTTATAAATTTCTACCATTGGATTTCACTTGACTGAAGTAGCTTTTTTAAAATTCCCTTAATAAAAGTCTAAAAAGTACAGAATGGTCTTTGTACCGAAAGATCTTAGCTATCCCATGACAGAAGAATCATTTAAAAATATTAAAATGTAGACGAGATATTTTTATAAATTTCTACCATTGGAATTCACTTGGCTGAAGTAGCCTCTTTAAAACACCTGTAATCAAAATTTAAAAAAAAGTACAAAACGGTCTTTGTACCGAAAGAACTCAGCTATCCCATGACAAAAAATATTTTAAAAATATTAAAATGTAGAAGAGATATTTTTATAAATTTCTACCATTGGATTTCACTTGACAGAAGTAGCTTTTTTAAAATTCCCCTAATAAAAGTCTAAAAAGTACAAAACGGCGTTTGTACCGAAAGAACTCAGCTATCCCATGACAAAAAAATATTTAAAAATATTAAAATGTACAAGTGATATTTTTATAAATTTCTACCAATGGAATTCACTTGACTGAAGTAGCCTCTTTAAAACACCTGTAAACAAAATCAAAAAAGCAAAAACGGTCTTTGTACCGAAACATCTCAGCTATCCAATGACAAAAAATCCCTTAAAAATATTAAAATGTAGAAGAAAGAATTTTATAAATTTCTACCATTTGATTTCATATTACTGAAGTAGCTTTTTAAAAATTCTCATAAACAAAGTCGAAAAAGTACAAAACTGTCTTTGTACCGAAAGATCTCAAATATCAAATGAGATGAAAACATTTAAAAATATTAAAATGTAGAAGAGATACTTTTATAAATTTCTACCATTGGAATTCACTTGACAGAAGTAGCTTTTTTAAAATTCCCCTAATAAAAGTCTAAAAAGTACAAAACGGCGTTTGTACCGAAAGAACTCAGCTATCCCATGACAAAAAATATTTTAAAAATATTAAAATGTAGAAGAGATATTTTTATAAATTTCTACCATTGGATTTCACTTGACAGAAGTAGCTTTTTTAAAATTCCCCTAATAAAAGTCTAAAAAGTACAAAACGGCGTTTGTACCGAAAGAACTCAGCTATCCCATGACAAAAAATATTTTAAAAATATTAAAATGTAGAAGAGATATTTTTATAAATTTCTACCATTGGATTTCACTTGACAGAAGTAGCTTTTTTAAAATTCCCCTAATAAAAGTCTAAAAAGTACAAAACGGCGTTTGTACCGAAAGAACTCAGCTATCCCATGACAAAAAAATATTTAAAAATATTAAAATGTACAAGTGATATTTTTATAAATTTCTACCAATGGAATTCACTTGACTGAAGTAGCCTCTTTAAAACACCTGTAAACAAAATCAAAAAAGCAAAAACGGTCTTTGTACCGAAACATCTCAGCTATCCAATGACAAAAAATCCCTTAAAAATATTAAAATGTAGAAGAAAGAATTTTATAAATTTCTACCATTTGATTTCATATTACTGAAGTAGCTTTTTAAAAATTCTCATAAACAAAGTCGAAAAAGTACAAAACTGTCTTTGTACCGAAAGATCTCAAATATCAAATGAGATGAAAACATTTAAAAATATTAAAATGTAGAAGAGATACTTTTATAAATTTCTACCATTGGAATTCACTTGACAGAAGTAGCTTTTTTAAAATTCCCCTAATAAAAGTCTAAAAAGTACAAAACGGCGTTTGTACCGAAAGAACTCAGCTATCCCATGACAAAAAATATTTAAAAAATATTAAAATGTAGAAGAGATATTTTTATAAATTTCTACCATTGGATTTCACTTGACAGAAGTAGCTTTTTTAAAATTCCCCTAATAAAAGTCTAAAAAGTACAAAACGGCGTTTGTACCGAAAGAACTCAGCTATCCCATGACAAAAAATATTTTAAAAATATTAAAATGTAGAAGAGATATTTTTATAAATTTCTACCATTGGATTTCACTTGACAGAAGTAGCTTTTTTAAAATTCCCCTAATAAAAGTCTAAAAAGTACAAAACGGCGTTTGTACCGAAAGAACTCAGCTATCCCATGACAAAAAAATATTTAAAAATATTAAAATGTACAAGTGATATTTTTATAAATTTCTACCAATGGAATTCACTTGACTGAAGTAGCCTCTTTAAAACACCTGTAAACAAAATCAAAAAAGAAAAAACGGTCTTTGTACCGAAACATCTCAGCTATCCAATGACAAAAAATCCCTTAAAAATATTAAAATGTAGAAGAAAGAATTTTATAAATTTCTACCATTTGATTTCATATTACTGAAGTAGCTTTTTAAAAATTCTCATAAACAAAGTCGAAAAAGTACAAAACTGTCTTTGTACCGAAAGATCTCAAATATCAAATGAGATGAAAACATTTAAAAATATTAAAATGTAGAAGAGATACTTTTATAAATTTCTACCATTGGAATTCACTTGGCTGAAGTAGCCTCTTTAAAACACCTGTAAACAAAATTTAAAAAAAGTACAAAACGGTCCTTGTACCGAAAGTTCTCAGCTATCCAATGACAAAAAAATTATTTAAAAATATTAAAATGTAGAAGAGATATTTTTATAAATTTCTACCAATGGATTTTACTTGACTGAAGTGGCCTCTTTAAAACATCTGTAAACAAAGTCGAAAAAGTACAAAACGTTCGTTGTACCGAAAGATCTTAGCTATCCTATGACAACAGAATCATTTAAAACTATTAAAATGTAGACGAGATATTTTTATAAATTTGTACTATTGGAATTCACTTGACTAAGGTAGCTTTTTTAAAATTCCCCTAAATAAAATCGTAAAAGTACAAAACGGTCTTTGTACCGAAAGATCTTAGCTATCCAATGACAAAAAATCATTTAAAAATATTAAAATATAGAAGAGATATTTTTATAAATTTCTACCATTGGATTTCACTTGTAGGAAGTAAATTTTTTAAAATTCCCCTAATAAAAGTCAAAAAAGTACAAAACGGTGTTTGTACCGAATGAACTCAGCTATCCCATGACAAAAAATCATTTAAAAATATTAAAATGTACAACTGATATTTTTATAAATTTCTACCATTGGAATTCACTTGACTGAAGTAGCCTCTTTAAAACACCTGTAAACAAAATCAAAAAAGTAAAAACATTCTTCGTACAGAAAGATCTCAACTATCAAATGAGAAAAAATCATTTAAAAATATTAAAATGTATACGAGATATTTTTATAAATTTCTACCAATGGATTTCACTTGACTGAAGTAGCCTCTTTTAAACACCTGTAAACAAAGTCGAAAAAGTACAAAACGGCCTTTGTACCGAAATATCTTAGCTATCCCATGACAACAGAATCATTTAAAAATATTAAAATGTAGA
Source organism: Maratus speculifer (assembly GCA_964019185.1). NCBI lineage: Eukaryota > Metazoa > Arthropoda > Arachnida > Araneae > Salticidae > Maratus > Maratus speculifer. Next base: position 176,451,778 of record OZ025293.1, read on the forward strand.
CGAGATATTTTTATAAATTTCTACTATTGGAATTCTCTTGACTGAAGTAGCTTTTTTAAAATTCCCCTAAACAAAGTCGTACAAGTACAAAACGGTCTTTGTACCGGAAGATCTTAGTTGTCCAATGACAAAACAATCATTTAAAAATATTAAAATGTAGAAGAGATATTTTTATAAATTTCTACCATTGGATTTCACTTGACAGAAGTAGCTTTTTTAAAATTCCCCTAATAAAAGTCTAAAAAGTACAAAACGGTCTTTGTACCGAAAGATCTTAGCTATCACATGACAAAAGAATCATTTAAAAATATTAAAATGTAGACGAGATATTTTTTTAAATTTCTACCATTGGAATTCACTTGGCTGAAGTAGCCTCTTTAAAAGACTACTCTAGTTTCATTTCTCTTTCTATTTACTTCTATAAATTTAATATTATAAGTATTTTGTTGTGTACAGAGCAGTTTTGTCAGAAATGAATCATGAAATATTTAAGACAGAAAATAATATATCTTTAACAACTTGTATAACCTAAAATAAATAAATAAATAAAGTTACTGAAATGGCACATCTACCCTATATATATATATATTATTTTATTTTGTACTATAAGTAATGCATTCTACATAAAAATGATTTTTAATTTATTCTTTTTATTTATTACTCTGTTTTCGAAGGAGATTTCAGATGGAGACAAAATACGAAAAATGCTTTGCACATAGCAAAATTTGTAATTTCGTGTTTGTTTACATAATAGAAAATAAATGTGAAGTAATATTTGAAGGGGGGGGGGGACACTTAGTAGAGCTATTGAAAACTGAAGCTCTCAGAATTTTAAAGAAAACTAAAATGTTTTAAAATATTTACATTTTGATAATATTTCAAGTGCTGTTCGTAAGTCTAATAATGCTTTAGATTTGTTAATATTTAGAAAATGTAAATTTTTAGAAATTTTTTATGTTTAGAAAGTGAAAATTCATAGATATTACCAGAATTATTATTAAATACGCTAATCTGATTTCCAAAATGTAGCAAATATGCCTTTGTGGACGCAAATTGTGTAAATAAAATTTGTATTATCTTTGTTTAGCTTAACATATTGTATATATCATTGAAAGTGTTCATAAACAAGATATTTATTTTTCTTTGTACCATGTAACTACTGATGTAATTAATAAAAATATTGAAAGTTCAAATTGTGATTACGTATTTAAATGGTTATTTATAAATATATTTACATTTTATTCTGTTAGTTATTAGAGCAAAATCATATATAAATAAAGTCATTATCATATTTCATTAAATTCAATAAACAGGCATAGAAACCGCGATTAAAAGTTTTTTCTCTCTCTTTCTTATTAGGTACTAATTTGGAATTAAGGTGATAAAATGAAGCAATTTTTTTACAATTATTACTATTAATATTATTTTTATTTATTTATTTATTTATTTTTTAATTACTAGCAATGACAGCCCCGGCAGACATATGGTAAAACTTTCTTGAAGCTCTTTAACATTTTATTTTTCTTTAGTAGTCAATTACAGTCTGTTTATCGATCTCAAAAATAAAATCTCAGTAACAAATTGCTAAGCGAATAACTTTATTTATTCATTCATTTATTTAAATTTTACTGTTTTAACGTATGCTATGAAAACTAAAATATTTCCGATAAAAAATTTCTTCTAAAATTGAGAAATGTCAATGATTTGTCAATTTAACTCTAATGGCTATGTGGGGCACTTGTGAACAGACTAGTTGAGGCAAATACGAATAGTTCATAAATGCGCCAATAATAGTTCTGTGATCCTGTTTCTTTGACAAGTTTCCTGTTTCTTTAAAAATATTAAAATATAGAAGAGATACTTTTATAAATTTCTTTCATTGGATTTCACTTGACTGAAGTAGCTTTTTTAAAATTCCCTTAAACAAAGTCAAAAAAGTACAAAACGGTCTTTGTGCCGAAAGATCTGAGATATCCAATGCCAAAAAAAAAACATTTAAAAACATTAAAATGTAGAAGATATTCTTTTTTTTTTTGTTATTACTACCATTTGATTTCACTTGACTGAAGTAGCTTTTTTAAAATTATCCTAAACAAAGTCAAAAAAGTACAAAACGGTCTTTGTACCGAAAGATCTGAGACATCGAATGCCAAAAAATCATTTAAAAATCTTTAAAAGTAAAAAGACATATTTATAAAATTCTACTATAGGATTTTGCTTGAATGAAGTAGCTTCTTTAAAACACCTGTAAACAAAATCAAAAAAGTACAAAACAGTCTTTGTTCCGAAAGATCACAGCTATCCAATGCCAAAAAAATCATTTAAAAATATTAAAATGTAGAAGAGATATTTTTATAAATTCCTACCATTGGATTTCACTTGACTGAAGTAGCTTTTTTAAAATTCCCTTAAACAAAGTCGAAAAAGTACAAAACGGTCTTTGTACCGAAAGATCTGAGATATTGAATGCCAAAAAATAATTTAAAAAAATTAAAATGTAGAAGAGATATTTTTATAAATTCCTACCATTCGATTTCACTTGCCTGAAGTATCTTTTTTAAAACATCTGTAAACAAAATTAAAAAAGTACAAAACAGTATTTGTACCGAAAGATCTAAGCTATCCAATGACAAAAAAAAGTCATTTCAAAATATTAAAATGTAGAAGATATATTTTTATAAATTTCTACCATTGGATTTCACTTGACTGATGTAGCCTCTTTAAAATACCTGTAAACAAAATATAAAAAAATACAAAACGGTATTTGTACCTAAAGATCTCAGCTATCCCATGACAAAAAATCATTTAAAAATCTTTAAATGTCGAAAAGACATACTTATAAAATTTTACTATAGGTTTTCGGTTGACTGAAGTAGCCTCTTTAAAACAGCTGTAAACAAAAAGGTCTTTTTACCGAAAGATCTCAGCTATTCAATGACAAAAAAAACATTTAAAAATATTAAAATGTAGAAGAGATATTTTTATAAATTCTACCATTGGATTTCATTTGACTGAAGTAACCTCTTTAAAACAACTGTAAACAAAATCAAAAAAGTACAAAACGGTCTTTGTACCAAAAGATCTGAGATATCGAATGCCAAATAATGATTTACAAATATTAAAATGTAGAAGAGATATTTTTATAAATTTCTACCATTGGATTTCACTTCACTGAAGTAGCTTTTTTAAAATTCCCCTAAACAGAGTCGAAAAAGTACAAAACGGTCTTTGTACCGAAAGATCTGAGCTATAACATGACAAAAAAATCATTTAAAAATATTAAAATATAGAAGAGATATTTTTAGAAATTTCTAGCATTGGATTTCACTTCACTGAAGTAGCTTTTTTAAAATTCCCCTAGAGAAAGTCGAAAATATAAAAAATGGTCTTTGTACAGAAAGATCTCAGCCATCCCATGACATAAAAATCATTTTAAAATATTAAAATGTAGAAGACATATTTTTATAAATTCCTACTATTGGATTTCACTTGACTGAAGTAGCTTTTTTAAAATTCCCCTAAACAAAGTCGAAAAAGTACAAAACGGTCTTTGTAGAGAAAGATCTAAGCTATCCAATGACAAAAAATCATTTAAAAATATTAAAATGTAGAAGAGATATTTTTATAAATTTCTACCATTGGATTTCACTTGACTGAAATAGCTTTTTTAAAGTTCCCCTAAACAAAGTCGAAAAAGTACAAAACGGTCTTTGTACCGAAAGATCTGAGATATCGAATGCCAAAAAATCATTTAAAAATATTAAAATGCAGAAGAGATATTTTTATAAAATTCTACCACTGGATTTCACTTGACTGAAGTAGATATTTTAAAATTTCCCTAAACAAAGTCGAAAAAGTACAAAACGATCTTTGTACCGAAAGATCTGAGATATCGAATGCTAAAAAATCATTTAAAAATATTAAAATGCAGAAGAGATATTTTTATAAAATTCTACCACTGGATTTCACTTGACTGAAGTAGATATTTTAAAATTTCCCTAAACAAAGTCGAAAAAGTACAAAACGATCTTTGTACCGAAAGATCTCAGCTATCCAATGACAAAAATTCATTATAGAAGAGATATTTTTAGAAATTTTTAGCATTGGATTTCACTTGACTGAAGTAGCTTTTTTAAAATTCCCCTAGAGAAAGTCGAAAATATAAAAAACGGTCTTTGTACAGAAAGATCTCAGCCATCCCATGACATAAAAATCATTTAAAAGTATTAAAATGTAGAAGACATATTTTTATAAATTCCTAGCATTGGATTTCACTTGACTGAAGTAGCTTTTTTAAAATTCCCCTAAACAAAGTCGAAAAAGTACAAAACGGTCTTTGTAGAGAAAGATCTAAGCTATCCAATGACAAAAAAATCATTTAAAAATATTAAAATGTAGAAGAGATATTTTTATAAATTTCTACCATTGGATTTCACTTGACTGAAATAGCTTTTTTAAAGTTCCCCTAAACAAAGTCAAAAAAGTACAAAACGGTCTTTGTACCGAAAGATCTGAGATATCGAATGCCAAAAAATAATTTTTAAATATTAAAATGTAGAAGAGATAATTTTATAAATTCCTACCACTGGATTTCACTTGACTGAAGTAGATTTTTTAAAATTCCCCTAAACAAAGTCGAAAAAGTTCTGTAAACGGTCTTTGTACCGATAGATCTGAGATATCGAATGCTAAAAAATAATTTAAAAATATTAAAATGCAGAAGAGATATTTTTATAAAATTCTACCACTGGATTTCACTTGACTGAAGTAGATTTTTTAAAATTTCCCTAAACAAAGTCGAAAAAGTACAAAACGATCTTTGTACAGAAAGATCTCAGCTATCCAATGACAAAAATTCATTTAAAAATATTAAAATGTAGAAGAGATATTTTTATAAATTTCTTCCATTGGATTTCATTTGACTGAAGTAGCTTTTTAAAATTCCCCTAAAGAAGGTCGAAAAAGTACAAAATGGTCTTTGTACCGAAATATCTGAGATATCGAATGCCAAAATGAAATCCAATGGAAGAAATTTATAAAAATATCTCTTCTACATTTTAATATTTTTAAATGAATTTTTGTCATTGGATAGCTGAGATCTTTCTGTACAAAGATCGTTTTGTACTTTTTCGACTTTGTTTAGGGAAATTTTAAAAAATCTACTTCAGTCAAGTGAAATCCAGTGGACAGAAAAAATAATTTAAAAATATAAAAATGTAGAAGAGATATTTTTATAAATTTCTTCCATTGGATTTCACTTGACTGAAATAGCCTCTTTAAAACACCTGTAAACAAAATCAAAAAAGTACAAAACGGTCTTTATACCGAAAAATCTCAGCTGTTCAATGCTAAAAAAATCATTTTAAAATATTAAAATACAAACGAGATATCTTAAAAATTTCTATCTTGGGATTTCGCTTTATTGATGTAAGCCACTATAAAATACTCGTAACAAAATCGAAAAAATATAAAACGGTCTTTGTACAGTTCAATGATCTCAGCTATTCAATGCTAAAAAAATCATTTAAAAATATTAAAATGTAGAGGAGATTCTTTGGAAAATGTTTAATGTGCAATCTCTGACATAATAATCACGATCTGTATGTTGTCTTTTAAAATTACATATAAATGATTCAATTTCACTTGAAACTTTCTAACAAAAAAGGTCAATGTCGACTTGTTTTAAAACGGATCCGAGTGTTTTGGTAAGAAATTATCTCGAAGAAACTATCCAAATGCACATATCCCTCGGGCTATCAGTATTGAAAAGGTGCGAGAGTTTTTAGCATTTGCTAATGACTTTTTTCTTCCTGGGGTACCTTATCCCCTTTTTATCGCCTGGAGGTAAAGGGTGGCGTGAGATGACCATTTTCTTATTAATTACAAGCTTGGAAAATATCATTGGTCTTTTAAAGTGTCAATCTTTGGGTTCGGGATACGCCTTTCTGGTGGCAACACGCATAGGTTTGTGATAGGATTTTCAGTTTCGGTTTGACTGATGCAGGCTCTTAAGAGAACTGCAGAAAAAGATGAGCTGGAGATTCTGGCACTGCCCCGGCATTAGGGACCAGGCCGCAGAGGCACGACACATGGGCGCATATAGTTATCAATTCCGATTGATTGATCAATCTTTTTCATTTAACTAATAGTTAAATAAATTTCCACACTTCTTGTAACTTTAAACTGTATACAGTGCGATATTTTATAAGAAGTTATTTTAAGGAAAAGAAAAAATTTAAACCTTTTAAAATTATTAGCATATGAATTTCCATCCAACACACAGAATCGAATAAGTCCTTTTAAAAACAATGATAAATGAATTCCGAACACTAACCAGTCAAATAAATGTGAAATATTACAGAAAGTTGATTTTTCATTGACCAGTTTTTAGAGCCCCCCCCCCCCTTCTCTACTCTTTGTTTATGAGAATTGTCATTCTCAGATACAAGATCAAATTTGATTTCGTAAAAAAGAAAAAAAGAGAGAGAGAGAATCAAATGAGTTAAGCTCATTTGATTCTCTTCGACTATTTTTTTTTTTTTTTTTTGCTAAATTAGTGTTAAATAAATAATTGTGAAATATTATTACATGCACGCACGCACCTGTTTTTGGATCCAGTATTCCATTTGAGAGAACGTATTTACTTCTCAAAGTAAATTATAAAAAATCATATTTTATTTTATATATTTTTTCTAGCTTTATTATTTTATATTTTTTACTCATTTAAATATCATTTAATTAGATGTAATAAGAATTTTATTTAGTATAGAAAGAAAAGAGATTTTATTATATATAATTAATGAAAGATGATGATTAATGAAAGATTTCTAGACTAGATTGGTAAAGTAATGATAGCAATCTATCAAAACAGTTCGAATTCATTACTAATAATTTCATATAATTTTACATTACATAATAAATAAAAAAGTTGTCTTTTGTTTGTGAATTTGTGGAGAAGAATGGGTCCCCATTAGCACCATCCTACCCATTCCTTCTTTATTATTATTATTCTTTTATTTATTTTTGTGTATGTGTCATGTGTTAATTAAAGTACTCAAGATGCTGTATAAGATATAGAAATAAAAATTAAATTTAAAATGCTACCAAAAATAGAAGAATGTATGTAATCTCATATATATACATATATGTTATCTGTTTTTAACTAGTTTATTTATATTTATACATATATTCCCAACATTATATGTTGAATTGTTTGTTTTCATAAATAATCATAGTCGCCAACAATTTATTTGCCTTAAAATAGTCAGCATTACTGAAAGAGCTGATAAAATTATTTTTGGTATGGGGTTGTTTTTTTAAAAAAGCTGTTTTTTTATCATTGTATTTCAACTTTTTAGTAATTTATTGTTTTTAAGCTAATTAAGGAGTAATAATTATAAGTGATCTCTAAAAGAAATCTCACAATTTCAGGAGGTAATTCAGTTTTATTTAAAAATTGTGAGGCTCGTGTTTTAAGAATCCAAAAGGATTTATTATTACTATTATTTTCGTATAAAATAGCATTTCTAATGAAATATTTTATACTACATATAATTTTAAAATTAAAATGCAGTTGAAAAATAGATGTATTTAAATTAAAAACTTGAAATTTCACAAAACTTCGGATACAAATAATAACAACAATGCTATAGTGTTAATGATCGGAGGTATTTCATGTAATACGATTCATAATTTTAAAAAGAACAAACCTTCTAAAAGTCTTCAATAAACCGATAAAATCCAAATGAATTGTTTAAATTTTAAGTAAAAAAATCTAATTTATAGATCTGATATACATTTATCTAAGTTTGTACATAAACAATAAATCTTTCGTACAATAAAACCAAAATTTAATTTTCAAACTTACTATAAGTACGGATAAAAAATCTACAGAGAATGTACGGATATTTAAAAATAATCTTCGTATTTTTCTACTTTAACAAAAATGCAAATCAGAAAGGTATCTCGCATTTTAATTAGACCTTATGTAAATACGACATTTATTTCGGCACTGTTAAAATATTATTATTATTATTTTTTTTTTTTTAAACATCAAAATTGCAAAATGTAAATGACTTTAAACAAACTTTAGGCAGACGAATCAGTTATTACTGTTGGCTATTTTAAAGCAAATATTTTTTTCGCGATCACGCGTATTTTTGTAAACAAACAATTCAACGCATAATATATAGAGTATTTATACGTAAATATAAATAAATCAAATAAAAATATTAAACGTAATACACATATATGAGATTACATACCTTTACATAATGTTCTTCTGTTTTATTTGACTGTAAAACTTTTATATTTTGACAGCACCTATATTCAGTACGAAAATACGGCAATCGCCATTGTAAAATGTCCGTCTCCTCCTATCTTCCTGCTTGTTTTTCGTAAACTACGCATGCTCGGTTATGAGAAACGAATTTGAACCTACTGGAGAGCTTGGTTAGGTTAATCGACTTGACCTTGTGTTTTCCCCTTGAACCGGTTCTGCCAGGTTGATGAAGAATACCGATATTGCTTTGAACCTGGGTTTCGGGCGAAACTTCATGGTAACTCCAGGTCCAAGTTGATAGTGAATACGAATGTAAGCCATTTGGTAGGCCTCCCCACCTAGCTGAAACTGTAACTGCCTCAGTTTGAAGTAAACAGCGAATTTGTATTTGTATTGCTTTGAGGTAGGCGCTACAGGTATTCGCCGGCATAACCTCCAATGATCACAAGAAACCATATAGAAAACTTTATTACAGAATATCCAGTACATACATTTTTCACAAAAACAACACAGACACCCATGCCGCTAGCTGGACTCGAACCAGGGACCAGCGGTGTGGGAACAGCCTCCACTATCATCCACGCCACTGGTAAACGGCGAAACGTTCGTAAAAATGCAGTCTTCTAATTGCCAATATCATTTTGCCCACAGCGAAAGAAAACTGGCGGGATCCAGTAGATTTTGTGCTACACTGTAAGAAAATTTATCCTTTTGCTGCATCGTGACTCTATCGGTTTTATAGAATATCTCTGTTTTAACTAATGAGAAAGCTCCATAATACAGCGAAGTAATCGTTTCCTATAAAAGCGATGGAGTGACGATGCAGCAAAAGGGTAAATTTTTTTACAGTTATTAACGAAAACAGAACGACCAATTAGAAGTCTGCATTTTTTGCGAAATTGTCGTTAATAATTTTTGATTGGACGAAATTTATTTTTACACAATTAGTATTTTTGTAGAAAATTTGTGGAAGCGCTTAAAAAATGTGGGAAAATGTCTAGTAAATAACTCATTTAATGTTAAATTCCGTATTAAAATAACATTACAGACTCGCACTGAAAATAAATAAAGCATAGCACTGCCATGCTACGCTTTAAATGTACTACAAAATCACACTATAAAAAATGTATGTAAAGTTGCTTCATAACATTGGTGGCAGTCTTGTCGCCTTTATTTTATTGAGTAATTTAACCGATATAACTGGTGTTACATTAAATTAATGTGAAATATTACACCAGTTACATGAGTTTAAATTACATCATTATATAAGTTAAATTACTCCATAAAATTAGAGGTAGCATGTTGAAACCAATTTTATGGAGTGACGTTATATACATTTTTAACAGTGCATGAGTTAATTTACTTTTTGCGAATTTAAAATAGCGTCGATTGCATGTAAGTTCCCTAGATTTAGTCATTAATATCTTGATTCTAAAAATGATTACTTATCCAAGGCACTTTAAATATTTTTATAGTTCAGCGATAAACTTAATTTGACATACATGGTGTTTTAAAATGCGTAAAATAAGGAGAAATGTGACTAAATAGCGAAATAAAAGATGCATTATCAATATTATCTGGCTGTTAATAAAAATTTGTGTTCTCAACCTCTGTAGTATCCCAGGATCGGCTATTAAACTCTTAATTTCATTTTTTATTTTATTTAAGGGAAAATAATACCATAAATATATTTTAATGCCTGAAATCATAGAAAAAAATATAAAAAAATTATACAGGCCCAATTGATTTGCCCAATAATTAATTCCACGACATTATTGACGAATTTTAATTTTTGAAAAAGTTCATGAAATTGGAATTCTTTGATCGTTGTTTATCAGCATTTACCGCTATTTCTGTTATTAACAATTCGACGCCGTATGGCCAGCAATATAGCAAAAAACTAGTCAGATGTGGCAATCCCAAAACTTTCTTCTATCTCATGCATTTTAATACTTTCCAAAAATTTAAACATATCAGCGTCACCGGTTAGGTAAATTACTCCAGAATCTAATTTGGATCAACTTTTTTCAAGTTCTAACTGGATGTGAAATCTGATCGAAATCAGTGCATTAGTATTTGAGAGAGAATCGTCGCAGAAACCGTAAAATAGGATAAACGCGCCACCTAATGAGTTATTTACTTCAAAAACTGAAGAATACTAATTTATATCAGCTACTAACAGCATCTGATGTTTGACGAAAATTCGTGCTTTAGTTCCGGAGATAAAGCTATTGCGATAATCATGAATAATGTCATATAGCAGCGCCATCTGTTGAACGATCTACTCCAAACACTGAAGAATACTAATTTATGACAGGGACTAACTGAATCTAAAGTTTAATAAAAATCCGTGCATTAGTTTCTGCGATAGAGCAATTGCGATTATCACGAATAATGCACCACAGCAGTGCCACCTGTGAAGCGATTTGCACCAAAACGTAATCAACACTATCTCATATCAAGTACTAAATAATATGAAGTTTTATGAAACCCTCTAAGCGTTTGGCCCGTAATTTTCCGTACACTAAGCTCCAGGTTTCATTGCAATATAAGCAATGTTTAAGATATTATAATTCTATAAATTTAATGAATTTTCAAAGTATTGAAGAATGATTAAGACTCTTAAGGATTACATTTATATTCCTAAATAAGATTTTTTTATGTAATATTGAAATAATCATATTTTATTAGCATTTAAAACAAAATGCATAGAAAACAACATTACAATTTTACCCATTTGCAAGACGCTTGGAGGGTGAAAATCCATGCACTAGTTCTTGAGATATGGTTACTGTGGTAATTGTAAATTATGCAGCATAGCATCACCATGTATTGAGTAATATATACCAAAAAATAATCAGATCTAGTTTATATCAAGATCTCACAAAATCTAAAGTTTTGTGAAATTCCGTGCATCAGTTCTTGAGATAGAGCGCCCACAAAATTTTTGTCACATACACACAGACAGACAGGGGGACAGACTGACAGACAGACTCAAAAACAGATATTTTGTAAAAACTTGTTTTTCGGGTTCTTTGACCCCTAAAACCCGTGAATCCGTCGAAAATCGGATTGTGGAAATTTTTACTTTCGTTGACTTTTTCGTAAATAAATATCATTCAGTGTTCAGAGTTGTTTTTGTATGATCTTTATATTCAATAGTATGAATTAAAATAATATGCAAACTGCTGAAAACACCATTTTCCTTGAAAATTTCTGTAGTACCAGAAAGGTGCGCAACGCCAATTTAGAACTTATTAAAATTAAAAGATTTAATGCTATTTAGTTAGAACGTATCCCTTAGCTCAAGGATGGTTTTATTCTTTTAAATCTCCTGCTGATAAAACTTGTAACTCAGGTTTCAGCTTAAAGATCAATAGTGAATGATGTAACATGGAAACGGAAAACGTAGCACTGTGACCGTACTTCTTAGAAATATCTATAGTTGGAAAGTAAAAGAAAATAAGAAAGGAGAGGGTTTTACTTTCGTTTTCTGACCGCAGTTTTTTTTAAATTCAAGAACTATTCCACTGATTGTCCAATTTTCTTAAATTATTGTCTATGAAAAATTCTGAAAGCAAATATACTTATTTTATTGCCAGAAAACACTGTTTTACGAATTTGAAATATAATCCATCAGCGTTAATCTGCATTAAAGCAATCAGTAAAAGTAAAACCTAAACCAAGATAAAACAAAATATTGAAAATATTTTTTGCAGAAATCTTTTGAATTCATGACTATAATTTTGGATAAACTAGCGACTCTTACCTCATGTGCAGCAGAGAACAATTATCCATAAGCGAAATCAAAATCAATTCTGAGGACAAACATTTAATTTTTCTACATAAATAATAAAACAGAAAGGCGTAAGATGCCCAATAATTGAATTGTCATCGCAAAAGAGGAGTAAAAGAAATGTAACTTGTGGGTAAAAATGTTCTGTTTACTATTATATAAAAAATTCCTGTCGGCTTGGCCTATAGGCGCAGATAGATTTCGAAGAGTGCTCATTTCAACAACAAAAAATAAAATAGGATTATAGATAAATCCAGTTTAACAAATTTATTTGGCCGCTTTTGAAAAATCTTTAGTTTTATGTAAGAACTGGTTTTCATCAAAATTATTTTAAGCTGAATTCGGCTCAAATGCCCATTTTGACACCATATTTTAAAATATACTCTGACTTTATTCAAAAATCGACCAATACGGCACATTATATAGTTTCTAAAAAAGAAAAAAGCTGTCAATTGAATGCGTTTGAAAGCAAAATTGAATTTAAAAAGGAGTTGAATTTAAAATAAGCAATTTGTTATTTGAATACATCCTCAATTCTTCAATCCCGATTGCTTCGGGAAATTTTGTACGAAGAAGTGCCCATTTTGACAATTTTTTTTAAATATATTCTACATAGAGTTCTGCACGAGCCGTAATTTCCAGACCCGGGCCCGGCCCGTTTAAATTTTTATATTTTAGGCCCGGCCCGGCCCGTTTTGGCCCGTTACAATTTCTACGATTTCTAAAAAATCCAGATTTTTATCATATAACTAAGATTCCTTTAAAGAATACTGCATACATATCTATGGAATGATTTTACAGTATATTTTACAACAAATACACATTAACAACATTAATGATTACTTAGATTCTTAGGCTTTCAACATTCAAATAAAGATTCATTAAAAAATTATTATGGCTTAGAATAAAAGAAAAAAGAAAGAAAGCTAAAAACATCGTTAATTTTGAAGCTGTTTAATAAAAGAAGATTTATAAATATATTTCTATATCATTTTATTATAGATTTCAAATCCAAATTCATTCTTAAATTCAAAGAAGCTCCTTTCTGATGCATTTCTAAATTCATTTTTTTTTCTCAGAAACGCATAAGATTAGCAGATATCTTTATTCAGAAACTATATAATCGAATGGCGTTATCCATTTTTTGATACAAGCAATTTAAGAATACTGCAAACAAATAAAATACTGTCATAATTAGCGTTTTGAATAGAATTTCCGGAAGCAATAGCAAGGGAAGGGAGAAAAACCTGCAATCATTTGAGAAACTATTATATCTCAACAAGGTTATACAAGTATTTTATTTACCAAAAAAGAAAAACGCTATTCAATTCCAAATCCCTTCAATAGTTAGGCTTATCACTTTTATGCTTTTACAATTTAACATTAATCAGAAAATGTGACAAACTTTCGGATTATTAAGAATTTAAAAATCTTCAAGAAGTATATATCCGAAGACTAAGCTAACATAAGTTCTTTATCGCTGTTAATAATTTTACAAATCATGTTTTCTGCCAATAATTAAGTCTAGTACCGGTCCGGTCAGTCTATATGTAGAAAAATAATGCAAGCGTGATCTCGGACCGGCATGAGTCAGCTACAAAAATATTAAAACGGGTTGCACATAATGTAATTATCCGATGCCTATACACAGTACATTTTTATATTGATGCTGTCAAGCTAGTATGGCCACATTTATACTTTTCTCGTTAAAATCATTTTCGTTGAAAATAGCTCATATTTTATCGTTTCTGCTGAAATTTTCAGAACGGGCCGGCAGGCCCGAAAATTTTTTTTATCGGCCCGTCTGGCCTGTTCAATTCTTTTGCCGGCCCGTTAGAAAATTCGAAAAGATTCCGCCGACCTTAGAGGTCTGCACGGGCCACGGGCCAAGCCCGGGCCCGTGCAGACCTCTAATTCTACCTTTAACAAAAACTAACCAATACGGCACATTATGCAGTTCCTAAATAAGAGAGCCTGTCAATTGGATGCGTTTGAGAGCAAAAATGGATTTAAAAATGAGTCAGAAAAAACGCAATTTGTTATTTGAATATTTCCTCAATTTTTCAATCACGATCGCTCCGGGAAATTATGTTCAAAATACCTATTTTGGCAGCTTTTTTTGCAATAAATTCTGCCTTTATCAGAAAAAAAAACTGGCCAATACATCACATTATATAATCCCTAAATAAGAGGACTTGCTATTTGGATGTGATTGAAATAAAAAATGAATTTAAAAATGAGTAAGAAAATAAGCAGTTCGGATTTAAAAATTTTCAACTCCTATTTTTGTTTAATTTATTTTTGCTATAAGAATTTGTCTTATGAAAAACTTGTCAGTATAAAAATTGTCGATATTATTGAAAATATGTAAAATAAATTTAATTGGATTTGATTGTTTAAGAATTGACGAAGTTATGGATTTTTTTTTCTTTTTCCACACCCCTTTTTGTTTTGTTTTTTAATTTTTTTTACCGGTATGAGTTAGTCCTATCAAAAACTTAAAAATACATAAGTTTTAGATAAATTTAAGAACATTTATAAAAAAAATTAGATGGATTTGATATGTTGAGAATTGACAAAGTTATGATTTTTTTCTACCAAAAACACTCTTTTTCTTCGTCGCTTGAGCCCATTTTTAACTTTATCAAACATCTCTCAGGCATAAACTTTTGGCCCATTTTTTAGAAGTAATATAAACTTTAAGCCGATTCTATATTTATTTTAATTAAGAAGTTACAGCATTTTTTCTCTTTTCACAAAAATCCTCCCTATTTCCACTCCCTTGGTCCGATTTTGCCCATTAACGAACTTGACCGAGATTTCATACTCCTTGATTTTATATATGAGTTTGGAGGAGATTGGAGCAGAATTATAGAAGTTATCGTGTCCATAAAAAAATGATATACACTGCTCAAAACAATTAAAGGATATTGCGGTTTTAGGTGGATTTTGTATCTGGGAAACTTTTTAGCTGATTGATACATGGCCGACAGACATAGTAGGTTATATGAGAATAAATTACACATGTTTGGCAGAAAAAAATGCATTTTATTGCGTATTTGTGTACAAAAGGAAAAAAACACAATTTGTGCATATGAGAAAAAAAGAATAACAAAAGGTGTTTTCTTCAAAGAAAATCATTTTCAGTAGGGGTATGGTTTCCACGGGCGGCCAGCAACGTTGAACACCTTTGAGGCATGGACTCAATGAGGCTTTTAATGACGAGTTGGGGTATTCTGCCCCACTCTTCCAGAAGAGCTCTTTCCAGTTCTTGGAGAGTTTGTGGGGGTTGTTGGCGGCCAGAAACTCGTCTTTCTAGAGCGTCCCAAACGTGCTCGATTGGATTCATGTCTGGAGAACACGCTGGCCATTCCATTCGAACGATTCCTTCCTCGAAAAGGAAATCCTCCACCAGGTTTGCACGATGTGGCTTGCAGTTATCGTCCATTAAAATGGAGTTATCTCCGATTGCTGCAGCGTAAGGGACTACAATAGGTCTGAGGATCTCATCCCTATATCGGCGACCAGTCAGAGCTCCATCTCGAATGATGTAGAGGTCAGTGCGCCCGTCAATGAAGATGCCACCATACACCAACACTCCTCCACCGCCAAATCTGACACTTTCGTGCACGAACGCTGGATTATTCCTACTGCCACGGTCCCGCCAGATGAAAATACGCCTATTATCCGGATGCACAGAAAAACGGGATTCGTCAGAAAACAGAATATTGCTCCATTCATTTCTCCTCCAGTTGACATGCTCGGTTGCCCACTCCCTGAGGTCACGACGATGCCTTGATGTTAATCTAACACATACCATCGGTCGGCGAGCATACAGACCTACAGCATGGAGCCGGTTTCGGACAGTCTGAGTTGAAATCGTGGTGCCTGTAGCCGAGCGAAGGTGTTGTTGGAGAAGAGTAGCGTTCATGTTTCGGTGTCTCCGAGCTGTTAACGCTAAATACCGATCTTCATTGGGCGTTGTTGCCCGTCTACGACCTTGCCCTAGTCTTCGGCCTGCACATCCACTCTCCAAAAAACGGTTCCAGATCCTGGAAATGACAATTTGTGACACTCCAATGGCTTGCGCTACTTCGGCTTGAGTTTGCCCCCCTTCTAACCTACCAACAATTCTCCAAGCTTATGAATCTGTCAAATGACTTCGCTGAGACATCATACTCGTTGAAACAAAGCAATCACTGAATGCCGATCATCCTTGTCTTCATTCTCTTTTATCCACTTGAAAGTCAAATTTCATTCGCTGCCGCTGAAGCGACGTTTCTGACGTCGAATTCAAAATTTACATACTCCACAGTTTGAAAACCAGAAAAATTTGCATTTGTGATTCTCTTCTTCTATTTTCGGCAAAAAAAATTTCGTTTTTATCTTTATTTTATATAAAACTTCAAATATCTTTTAATTGTTTTGAGCAGTGTATATTTATAGATAGATAGATGGGACCAATATATATATATATATATATATACATAAACTTTTTTACTGATGCTAGAGTTGGTGTCTAAAGGTCATGATCGGCGTAGACCTGCAAAAAATTTTCAGAAATTCCAATATAGGAGCGACTGCAATAGGTAGTATTTCATACGAAATCTACCTAAAAGAACTCAAAATTCATTTACTGAATCGGATTTGCATTTTCTTTCATAATTCCTCTCTGCTTCACTTGAGGAAAATCACTAGCAATTAATTGCTTTCAAAATTATAGTTGAGGTTTTAGTAATTCGTAAAAATCAGCCAGATTTTTTTTTATGCAGAGTCTTTCAAAAGTCTCACCGTATCCACACTTTACCCAGGAAATGCGTTGGAATTTTAGAAAAAGGTGAAATACGTGTTCAATTATTTGAAGGAAGTCTGACAGGGTTAATGTTTATGACTAGGAGCGGCTTGGTGTTGAACTTTAAAATTCTAAACAGAACGGTAGGTTTTGATGCATAACGCTACAAAGATCTCTTCAAGGCAAACAATTTAATTAAAAAAATGTCCGTTAAGGAAGTTATGACTAATTAAAGTTATAATTTCAAGAAAAGGGAAATATTTTTAACTCCCAGTGTAACTCAACCTAAACAATACTCGAATTCACTGCTTTTTACTTCTTGGCAGTAATAGAATCACTGCTGGAATTTATTCCTGACTGCCTTAAATGTGTGGCTGAAGTTTTTACTTTAAGTGAACTTTAAGTGAATGACAGCCTTACTGTAATTCACTGTTTTAAGTCTTCGATGAAATTAGATGCGAATTATTCTATAAAAATATCGCAACGGAATGTGGTCATTTGGAGCTGTATGTGAAAACTCTTTTCTAATATATTAGCAGCTAAATATAAAGATCAAAATCTTCTACTTACCCTCTCTCTCGATCAGGTAAGTTCTGGCTGTTTCGATTCAGTAATATTGGGTCCGCGCCAGGCTGGTTTTCAATGAATCATACTCAAAGAAAAGTTGCAGGCATTAATTTTAAAATTATGTACATTATATTACAATAATATTTACAAGGTTACGTTTGTTTAACATTAAATTCGAATATTTTCATTAAATACGAAGTCACAGCTTCGTTCAAAACAAAACAATTCTTCTAAAAAAAAATCTACATCACCATAGTAACGTCAAAAAAAAACATTCTAAACATTTTTAGTTTCAGTTCAGTTCAAATAAAAAGAAAAAAAAAAGAGTTCAGTTTTCATACAAAAATTAAAGTTCGATTAAAAATCGTTTGGAGGTGCGTTCAATCTTTACAAAGAAAAACAGAGGGAGCTGTCCGCGACAGGAGCCAGGTCTAAAAAACAGACACAGAGAGGTCACTCTAAAAATAATGCTCGGTTCCTAATCCATTCATCTGGATAATTCTGATTGAGCTAATCTCCGACATGTTTTTCGTAGTGAGTGGGACATCCATCCTGTTGGAAGAAGATCGTTATCGTTAGGATTTAGCAAATAATCCGATCTCCAGGAAAATCGACGGAATTTTCACCAAATTGTGTAAACATTATATCGCCTTCATACTGTAGTACTGCAAGATTGCCAGTTATAGTTTTAGCTAAAAAAAGTGACTTATATTATCTTCTAGAATTATAGCATACACATTACCTTGGGGATATTGGATCTTGACACCGCTAAATACTTGCGAGATAGATTTGCATCATATGGAACGTTCTGAGGTCTTCTCGTTCTCCAGATATGAAGCCTGTAGGGACTCTTGTTGCTAGTCTAAAATACATATCCACCAAATCTATGAATTGAAGAAGGCTGAATATCTCTCTAGCCACATTTCCAGCTGTCAGTAGTGAATTGATGAGGCGGTGCGACTGCTGCCAAGAAATGAAAGGCAACGAGTTCGATTACCTTTTGGATTAAGTTGGTTTAAGTTTTCCCCTTTCACGAAATTAAGAATTAAAATATTAATTAGTAATAACTTCCTTATGAAGTATGAGAGAGCAATTTAAAAATAATTTGGTTGTTTTGGAGAGATTTTTCCAGTTATAAGCTAACAGATAGCCTTTTCCATTTGAAATTTCAAAGTTGAGTGATCCAGATTTCTCCCAGCCACAAGATGGTTTAACTAGATAAACTGTTAGAACTCGTCTTGCGCAGTTTCCCAGAATGCATTTCTGGCCATTCAATCCAATACATTTCCGGAGTAAGGAATTAAGTATGCCCTTTGACAGACTCTGTATATTTTAGAGTTCTAGTGTAAATTGTAAGCTATTCAAGGGCCATATTAATGTTACATCAATGGCATTCCTATATTATTGTTCATTAAAAATTACTCATAGTTGGTAAATTTACTTTACAATTATAGAAATTGCTTTAACTAAATATTCATGATCGACGATTCATGTAAAGACTATAGTAACAAATATAACTTTATTGTATAGACATTTGAAGTTATTTTAACAAAATATATGTTTTGTTTTCATTGTAAATTTGATAGGTTAATGAGGTGGAATTAATTCATTGTTCAAAATACACAAACGATGGGATTGAAATCTGTAATTTCATATTCATAATCAAAATTCAAGACCAGTATAATATAACCTTTAAATGGTTACCTCTAAAGAATTTACCGGGACACATTTTAAAATAATTTTTACACATTGGATTAAAATTCTGATTTTTTTTAGGGTTAACCATGTTATTTGTAAACAAAATCACTTGATAAAAATCCTCAGAATTTTTTTAAAAAATTTAAATTTTAAAATTTTTAAAAAAGGGGGGGGGGGGTAATTTAAAATCGTCGTAACTCGAAATATTATTTGTAGAATTTCAATTATTTTCATTTAAATAAGCAGACATATATAAATTTTATTCAGCATTTAAAAAAATATTAATTTAAATAAAAATTAAAAATATTTAAAGTAAAAATCTTTAAAAAAGCAGTGTAACTTAAAAAAATCATATTTTCAAAAGTAAATATTTTTTCAAATTTTCTGAATCAGAATTAAAGTAAACTAATAGAAAAAGCCATGTTCCAAGTTTCAACCATTAACTTTAATGGTTCTTGAGTTATAACAATTTAAATGCAAGAAATTGTGGAAAAAATCCCATAATGAAGAAAAAAGCATTTTCACAAGAAGTCGTTATCATGCCAACTATTTGCTTGAAAGGTAGATTTAGAAAAAAAACCAAAATGAAAAAATTAATATTTACTGTTTCAATTGATATAGAAACATGATTTGTATATCATTTTAAGCAGAAATTTTTTTTTTAGTACAATAAAATTAGTTTTAGTAAATTTGCAGATTTCTGTGTCCCGGATCCGCTTATCGTAATTTCCTGCGTATAATCCGCGGAACAAACAATTATTTTTTGACCCACAGTTTAAAAAAAAAGAAATGTAACTTATTAGATCGCCGTAAATATTTGTCTTCAATCACTAAATATTATTTCTGGGTCCAAAAAGAATTGTTTGATCCGTGGATTATACGCAGGAAATTACGGTAAGTTAGTTATCTCGTCATAATCAATACATAATTGCTTTTTTGTTACACCTTTTTTAAAGGAAAAAATACTTTAACGAGCATAAGCAACAAGAAAAAATAAATAAAACTGCTTATTATTAAAAAATAATAATTATATAACTTGTATTGCAAAATCAATACTTTTACGAGAAAAAACAACTGTGGAGAAATTTCTGTCCATAGGCACAACAGATTTTTAATACGAAAAAAAAAGTAATAACATGTATTACTTTTGCCCGCTAAATACTTAATACATTTATATGTGGATAAGAAATAACACTGGAGCATTTTACACACAAATAACAACTAAAACGTAATTTAATGTAACTTTTAGTAAATCATACATTGAAAAGCAGGGATAATCACATGTTTGCGTACATACGTAACAAATTTTTTTTTTCTTAGTGCATTTGACAAAACATATTTGGAAATAAAAGAAATTCAACAACAATAGATCATCTGAATGCAAACTTGGAAAATCACAATCATATATATACAATAAAACTCCAAATATACATAACGTAATAGGGGGAAAAAAAACAGAATCGAAAGTATTTTAAATGCAATATTTTTTTGTTTTATTAGTGAGCATTAAATTTGAAATGAATTTTGTGAACACGACTCAGATTAAAATATAAGCAAGTTTTAAATGCATGAAAGAAGACAGATTTGTATATTATTTTGTTGCTGCATTTTAAAACATTGTTATAAGGAGAATGAATGACACCTTACAATACACATTTTTGCTTCGTGAAATTTATTATTACGATTATAAAAAAAATGAAGTAATTTTACCATTTTACACATGAAAAATAGCGCATGGAGAGCATTTTATGTGTTCATTATAGATAAGAAGAGGTCCGTATAAGTTTTTAAAATATATGTTAGGAAAATGCATGTAAGTTTTAGCTCAGCATTTTTTACAGCCGGATATTTTTCACGAAGAACAAGTAATAAAAGATAGTTAAATGAAGAGTTTAAATTCACACTTTTCCGCAATTTAGAATCATTGTTAAATCTTTAGTGGTGTAAAAAGTTCAATTGTAAATGTTTCTAGAGATACTGTATTGAGAACAATGATAGAATAAGAAAACTACTTTTTAGAATGCAATAGCTATTTATTCATGTTTAAATTTCATTTAGAAGAATATATATTTTATAAGATAACCATCTATTGATAGAATAGCGTATTTTTTGGAGTTTAATGAATTAAATATTTCACCATAAAATAAACATGAAATAAGTTTATTTTTTATATACATAATTTGGAAATTAAAAAAATGTAACATTAAAAAGGCTATAATTTAAATAGAGGAAAAATGATTGCATTTATATTATAAATGCATTATGATAATCAAGGCAAGGGAATTAAAATAACAATTTCAGTATCATTTAATTATTTCTTCCCCATCATATTTTTTTAATAGGGGAACGTTAATAACATTAGTTAAAATTGTTTTACTACACTGGATATAATAGTCGGTATAATCGTGGATTTGAATAGCCGCTGTAAAATTTGGAAAATTATGATAAAAACTGATATGCATCAAAATCACTTTCATTTTAATGATATTCTAATTTTGCGATGAAAATTTTTAATGATAACATACTTATTATCACTCATGGGATGTTATAGATACGTACATATTCTGGAATATTTTCCGATTTCAGTCAGAGAATATTTCGTTAATTTTTGTCAACAATTAAAGAAAAAATTCGCTATTCAACAGAAGCATATAGACAGTACGATTGATCCCGTGTTACTTTCTGATTTAACTCGATCAGTTTGAAATAAGAAACATAAATAAGTCAAACTCTATTAAAAGTCTTTTAGATATTTAATAGATACTTTAAAAACTTTTCAGTGTAAAAATAAAACTGATTTTTCAGCTAAGCATCATTTAGGTGCACGTTAGAGCACTCCAATCTGGATTACTACTTTATCTTATTGTGTAGGATACTAAAAGGTCACGATAAAGAAAGTATATTTTGCAAAATATACTGTACACTCTTTTTATTTTATTCTTTTCGTTTATATATATATATATATTTTGCAATGTGACAAAATAATGCCTTTTGAGTATACATAATGTAAATTACTGGGTTTATTTTTTAACTACTCATTAATTAAAAATATTGAACTAAATAACACCCTATCAGTATATTTTAACCCTCTATCTACTGGCTGTACTTAAAAGTACTATTAAAATTACTTATTATAAAATTCTTTTAATACGTCAATTAGTTGTAATACTGTTTAGAATGAGTTACAGATACATTACTTTATTATTTTGTTCCAAAAGCATTATTGAGAACAGAAAACAAAAAATATTTTTGAAAGGATTATTTATTTTGTTTTTGCAATTTTTCAACTTTCTTGGCGCTGAAAAAGTAGGATGGGGATTTTTCAATTCGGAAATGTTTCTATGTTTATATTGTAAAAACAACATATTTGTACATCTTATAATTCTACAAAATACTATGAAAATAATTTAAAATAAAAGATTTGAGTGGGGTTATAAATATTGCATAAAATTCCTGTAAATTCAAATTTAATTAATCCTTCTAAATCCTTCAATCCTTCTAAAATCCATCAGAAATTTATTAAATGATTATGTAAATCTTTTAATTTAGGGAAAAAATTCACGTAAAATGTTTTAGAATGTAATATTTTCATGAATTCATAATTGGTGGATAAAGAGTTAAATACCAAATAAAATTAAAGTGCCAAATAAACTGGCATAAAAACAACAAAATAAAACTCACAAATTGTTAAAACAGATATTTTTAAACATGAAAGATTTAATATAAAAAACACAAAATCAGATCATTAATACAATATTGATATGTTATAAAAATACTAGGCATAATATAATTAATGACAATAAAAGACTGTCTTTTTAAAAACATGATGCACCAATCAGCTAATAAAAAAAATAATAAATAACACATTAGAACAAAAAAAAATTTCATTTGAAACATAAGATGGCTGAGTTTTCTGAGTTATAATAAAAAAACATCAACCATGTTAAACACATAAATACTTCCAAACTACTAATTATAGTACTGAAAAAAAATACACTAGTAGTGTGCTTTAAAGATTAAAATGTTTAATTGATGCTTTTTTTTAACCTTAAAGTAACAGAGTTAACAAAAAACATCTTTAAAATATGTACATATTTATGTACTTCAAAAATGTTTGTCCAAAATATGAAAAAATATTTTGCGGCATTCCAAAAGATTAAATTCTAAAATTTTGATTTTTTTTTCAATATGAAATTAATGTTTGCTTATTAAACAGAAATAAAATACCATTCACCACAATTAAAAAAGATCTTTTAAAAAGTAAACATATAAAATAGGAATAAAGTACGTGGAAATAATTATATTTTTAAAAAGCTTTGTTATCATTTGCTTAAAATATCCTGAATATGATAATTAATTACTGTAAAAAAGTTACGTTTATTTTGAAAAAATGCAGAAAAAAAAAGCACCCGATTACTTAAAAGTGTTGATATTTTTAAAAACTTGGTGCATTAATTTGGTGCTTTACTTTTTAGGAATATTTTTAATTACGATCCAAAAATTTTATTTCTAAAGAAAATTTAAAGAAAATGTTTTCCACTGCTTATTCTTTAAGAATAGAAACAACTCCATAATTTTGTCATTTTAATTATTTAAAACCTCATAAACTCAAAATAGGCAAATAAATAAATAAATAAATAAAAAGCAGCAAATTGAAGCCCATTCCAAGCATGAAAAAGTATCATATTTGATTAAGTAGAAACACAAGTTTAAACAAAAACGTTAACTCATTCTTCTAAAAAGAAAAGGTAATAAAAATACCTGGTTTTCAAAAGTGCTAAACCCCAAAATACTGCATTTTTTTTTTGGAAAAATTTTAATAATTAATTTAAACGCTATATCAATACCATCTTTATGTGCAAAAATTAAGGAAGTTTACATTGAAACAGTTTTCAGATACTTCTGACTTAACGAAAGAATTCAATTTCCAAAACTAGTTGCATCCAACAGCAATTTCAGCATTTAATGCATTGTAAATATTAAGTAGTATGCATGTGTGTAAAAAAAAAAAAAAATCGATAAAAAAAAAAAAAAAAATCATAAACTCGGACGGAAGTGAATGCATTCGTTCTATAAAAATCTCATTAAGGCAGAGGTACCTCTTGTTCGATAAATAGTAATAAAATTATACATAAGCAGTATAGACAATGGCGAATGATTCAGACATTATTACAATAAGTTGTGTGTGAATTCTATAAAAACGTACAAACATATCTAATACATTTATTTTTTTTTAGCTACAATAACATAAAAAAATGCTACAAACTTTTGCAGCTTTACGAAATACTCAGAAGTAACTCAAAGTAGGGAATTGAAAGATAAACAAAAATCTCCAGGGGATTTGTTAACTACTCGCTATGCTTCAGTGATGTGCAAACTTATTCAACCCAGACGACAAAATGTTACGAAAATAAGTTAATCTGCTATTCTTTGGAAGAGAAATCGACATCCGTTCACATGTTTTAGCTATAAAGAAGTAAATCTAAGAAGGGACTGACTAAAGCCCTCGTTTAGCTACATAATTTCAAGAATAATTTAAACTTGTATGTTTTAATCAAGGTTATAAAAAATCTAGAATCTGTAGATTGGAGAAAAATCTAAGTGGCTAGCATTTTAGTCATTCGGTATAAAACTTAATTAAGATCCAGAGAGAAAATGTAAAAGCATAAAAAAGGGTAAAAGTGCTATCTTAAGCAGCATATTAAAAACAGAGAAAGCGAGTTTTTTATATATGCCAATTCATTTTTTAAGGCGATCTTAATATGGTCACATAAGCAGACTTTGTCGTGAAGTGATTAACATTTGTTATCAATATGTTATCGTCATCATACGCTTCATAATCAATTTTCATTAAAAATCGTGATGTGTTATTGTTACTTTCATAATTTGACTATATTTTTATCAAAATTGGAAAAAAAAATATACATATACAAACAGAAATCACAATCATCGTTAACTGAAAAATCAGTTGTAATACGTAAAGCTAAAGTTCCGTGCATTTCTGCTAAAACTAATGGAAACACACTTATTATTATTTTTAAGTACTTAATTATGATATAAAATTGCAATGGCGCGCAAAAAGTTGCACAAAAGTGTGTAAAATTTTAATTCACAAAATAATGTATAGCTCAATATAAGGCAAATTTCTGGCTGTTATTATTATTATTTTTTAAAAAATAATTACATTAAATAAAAGGCAGTTTGGAATAGCCAGCTCACAGACAAAATCAACTTTATCTGTGAATGAATATTTTTGTGCGATAATTCAGTTATAAAACAAAAAATAGAAAATTCTTAAAAAGAGCCTTTTACATAAAAGAATAGAAAATTTATTCAATTTTAAATAAAACTAGCAAAGTCGTCTGTTACTTTTATTAGATGTTTAGCTGCGTAAAAATACTATCTTAAAATGTTATCTGAATAAAAATATGGAATTCAAAAATTTTAAATGTATAAATTTAATATTACATATGTATGACAGATGAGAACAGAAGTACTATTGTGAATGATTTTTTCAAATCAGTTATAAAAACTTTCGTAGATAAAAACTCATTTAAAAATTTTTGTAAGCAAATTTTCATATAGCATATATTCTAAAACACAAGGCACTCTAAAAATACAACTCATTTACAGAGAATAAAAAAGGAAAGATATCAAGTATCAGAAAAAACATGATTGTTTTGAAATGCTCATAGTATTTTGCGAAGGATTCACACCAGAGCATATCACAGAAAAATAAAAACTCTAAATATCATTATATAAGTAAAAGAAATATACCATTAATTTAAAATACATTTGTACAAGCAAAAACACGTAAAATAAAATAATTACGAATGCTCTTACTAAATTGCAATGCAGTAGGCTAAAAAAACCCACACTTAGTTAATAACAACAAAAACATTCCTCTATATTTTTGGAGAATTAGCTTCTAAATATTATATGTAATGTACATAAGCAAGGCCGCAATGCAACACAAGGATTTGCATTATGTATTATCACAGTCTTAAGGCATAAAGCTTTAAAAACCTCTATTGCAACTGACAGCTTTAAAATGCATTAGCCATTAATAAATATAAAGGAACTTTTAAAAGTCAACGACTTTCATGTCTAACAAACAAAAAATGTTTTT
This sequence comes from Maratus speculifer, assembly GCA_964019185.1. Classification (NCBI taxonomy): domain Eukaryota; kingdom Metazoa; phylum Arthropoda; class Arachnida; order Araneae; family Salticidae; genus Maratus; species Maratus speculifer. Next base: position 176,478,041 of record OZ025293.1, read on the forward strand.
CCTTTTGTTAAAAGAAATTGAATTGTGAGGTATGCTATGGTGATAAAGGATCAACTTTTAAGCCATTTTCCTTTGGCTGAGTCTCGTCGTTTTTATTCTCATCAGCATCATCTCGAGTGGGTGTTGTTTGGGGGGCTGCTTTAGAACCTCTTCGCGATTTAACTGTGCTACTTCGCCTTCGACCTTCAGCACCTTCAGGTTTTTCAGGTAAAATGTCGTCTTCCATCAGTATATTTGCATCAAGTCCTATTGTAGTCCCAATCCTCAACTTGGCCATCTCAAAGGTTGCTGACAATTTCTCTTGCACTACATTGATACACATAGATGTTAACGCAAGTCCAAAAAGTAAGTATATAAAGGCCGCCATCATGTACATGGGATGATCTGGAACATAATCTCCAAACCCGATGGTACTCATTGAAATAAAAACAAAGTAAAAAGACTCGAAAAATGTCCATTCCTCCCATAAAGTGAAAATAAGTGCACCTAACATCATATATGAAATAAGCAATAAAACAGCTAAAGAAACGGGCAAATTAAATTCATCATCTATATCTTCATCTGCAGTTATTGCGTGATCCTCGATTTCTTGTTCCATTTCAACATCTTTAGTATCATTTTCCTCACTTTTCTTGGATTTTCCTTCTTTGTCTTTCGGAACTTTATCTGAACTTTCACTGGTAGGTGATTTGATACTCTGACACTCAATATCTCTTTCTGGTGCAACTGGAAGAGGCTCGATGGGAGATTTCTTGCCTTGATAAACCATATAAGGCATTTTATTCCATGCTACTGACATATACTGAAAAAAAAGAAAGGAAGTCGTATTAAAGCACTTGAGACATATAGATGAAATTACATTTTACATAATTCAAGTTGCCTCTTTTAACAATTTTTTTTTATATTTTCTGAATTTAAAAATTATTATTGAAAACGTCTTCCTAAATACAATTTAACACTTAAGAGGCTACTTTAATCACTCGAAGAAATGAAAACGCTAATGTCGATTCTTCTTATGGAGTGTTATTTTCAAATTTCTCGCTTTAATTTTTATATTTTTGAATTTTTATTTCTTTTCTTTTCTTTCTTTCTTTTCTTTTTTTTTTGCATAGGCTAGCTAAGGACGATCGACAACCTGGGTAGTTTTTACTTTTTCAATTTTGGTTTCAGATTTGAAAAAAAAAATCCCTTTTGGCGCCAGTGTTAACCGGTTCTAGACTAGTTGTTGATCGCCCTCAACAGGATCCTATGGCATAAAAGACAAAAGAAATATTAAAAAGTATTAAAATAAAAGCGAGAAATTTGAAAATAAGACCACCATAGACGTAACATTAGCATTTTCTACTTTTTCATGACTGAAGAAGCCTCTTAAGTAGTGTGTAAATAACTTCCACATATTACTTTGAGTCTTTTCTCAGGCTGCTTGATTGAAAGATAGATAAAATGCTCGATTAACTCACAGGAGACTGATTAGATGCTAAACTTTATCTACAGAACTACTATAATTAAAATTCACCTATTTAGAAGTCTCTAACAATAGTATTAGATTTAAAATTTCAATAGTATTTTTATTCAAACTGAAGGTTAGAAGTTAAACTGTGAATATTGGAAAAATCAGCAGTTTGTCAGACCACTAACATCACTTAAAGGTTATGCACACATACTTGTAAATCATATATATTATAAAGCAGAAGTTCTGAAACTTCCAAACGAGTGTTTTCAAAAACTACTCGATGGATCTTTTTGCAGATTATATCATTCGATAGGAAATATTTTTGCGGAAGTTTATGATACAAATATACAGGGATAACTCTGATTTTTCGTACTAAATTTCGTGCTTTTCGGTTATTTTTGACGGAAGGGTTGCAATAACTAATTTTTTGGCGATAATTATATCTCAAAAAAGAAATGAAATGCTTTCTCTAACGGAAAATAATATAAACATTTCGAAAAAAAAAAAAAAAAAAACCTCTGTTAATTCATTGATTTAAAATAAATAATGATAAAAAGAAAAAAATCCGTTTAATGCAAAATAATATTATGAAAGGAAAATATTTATCTTTAACGAAAAAAAAAAGAATATTTATAATAACTAAGTGTAAGTAACTCAATGTGAAAGAAAGTTTTGAAGTGACACAATATTTGGCTATTTATTTCTTTCGAGCCAGATTAAAAGAAAACAACACATCAAAAATTTCATTAGGTAAAACATAAGTATTTTTTTTCTTTCTTTTTAATATTTTTAAATCTAATTTTCCCGTTATGTGTTTTACAGAAGAAACTCGCAGAATTAATTTTTTTAAATAAAAAAGGCTCTAATTGTTATTTGTATGTTGTTTGTTCCAATCTACTTTTGTCGCCAATCAATGCGATTCTAAACCAAAAAAAAGCACAAGACTGAGAAAAAACTATTCTCTCTCTCTCTTTTAATGAGTGAGAGCATTTTTTGGAAAACATTTTACATTTAACTTAAATACATATATAGCAGTTAATACCACAAAAATGAATAGTATTTAAATTTTAGGGTAAATGTTTTTCCACATACATAGATATTGTAAAATAATTTAACTGCAACTTAATTTTTTTTGGCACAGATATCTCATACGCACTACGTTGGTGCGATTTGTCTCTTACGCCAATAACATATATACATCTGGGTAATTAACTGACGCCAAAGTGTCATTATTTTGCTTGATATGGCAACCCGGATGTTATTGTCTATTAATTAATAAATTGTTTATTTACAATTTTTTTCTTTTTTTTCCCCAATTATATAAACTATTTTAATCTACGCACATTTGGTTGGTTGGTTGTATAAGGTTTAATGGCGCAAAATCCCTTGTGGGACATGCTGCGCCACTACGCACATTTGTCATACATGCACCACATATGCGCGACTGCAATAAAATGACGATTTTATGCCTGACTTGGTAACCTGGCTATTGTTTATTTATTAATAAATTTTTATTTTATTTTGTTTTATTTTTTAAAGGATATAAATAGTTTTGTTTTACAATTATTAACTAAACTTTTTAAAATTTATTGTTATTTTCTATTTAAAATAACAGAAAATAATTGTAAACTCCATATGTAACTGGTATTTGAAAAAAAAAATTCTCTGAATCGGCATCAGAAGAAGAAGAAGAAGAAAAAGAAGGAAAAAAAAAAAAAACTCGCCAATGTGGTGCGTATATGTCATGCATACATTTTTTTCACTATACTACAGTATTTAAACATGCTGTAAAAATAACGATTATTGTTTTTTCCAAATATGTTTGGCACAGATATTTTATACACATTGAGGTATCTGACTATCGCCAAAACGGTGTTATTTTGCCTGATATGGTAACCCAGCAATAGTTGTTTCTGTATTAATAAATTGTTTATTTACTTTCAATTTCTTTTTAGAAATTCTATAAATTGTTTTGTGCTATAGTAACTGTATTAATATTTTCGTTTTAAAATAACGAAAATAATTTTTAAAAATGCACATATCTTTGCTATTCTAAAACGAGGATTTTGCCGCAAAGGTATTGGAAGGAAATCTTGCAAATCCGGGTTTGTGCCGGAGTTTTTTGTGAAATATGATGTTTTCAAATGTAAATTGAGTGCTGCTTGATTAACACGTGAGCCAGTTTCGCCAAACTATTCAAATTTACATAAATTCATTTTAAATAAACGAAAGAACAATAAACATAAATAATAAAAAAAATAAAAGTCGAATTAAAAAGCACTTATGACGTAAAAAAATACGTGTATCACGTGTAATATCAATTGCTATCATACTTACGATCATCGATTATTGACATTTATTCCTATATTCTGCTATCAATTTTTTTATCGATAGAATAATCAAGTACATTGTTCAAACTTCAGTTAATATTACAAAAATAGAGCTAAATAACTAAATTTAGGTGCAAATGCACACACCCATGTTGTAAGAAAGAGGCACAAATGTCATATATGCACCACGTTGGGGTGATACATTTCTGGCGCCCCTTTAACGGAAACTTCGTTTTCAGATGACAGATACATTTCTATTTTACTTTTCTATGTATAGAGCATAACATTTTGTATCATTTTAAAATGCAAATGAAAGTAAATAAATAGTTCATTAATAAATTAAAGACAAAGTTGGATTACTATAAGAGGCATAAAATGTTCATTTTGTTTCAATCACGCCAACGTAATGCGTATATGACAACTGTATCAAAAAATGAATTTCACACATTCAAAAAACATTCACCTTATTTTTCTAAGGAAAACTTTATTTAACTTATTTATTCTGCTGCATTCCAAAAACGGAACACTGTAATAGATTTGTCAAGAGCAGATGTACGTTGCGAAATATAATATAATATTGATAGAGGATGTATTAAGGTTTCCACAGATATCCATATTCTCAAGTTGAGAGGTTTAGAGTTCAAAAACTATCAAATGAAAATGAATCACTTGAAAATTGTTTAAATTCAATGGTCAGTCTCTGCGATCATAATGCACGCTATTTTAGAAGTAAGGTGAATAGACAATATTTAAATTGCTCTTTTCATAATTGTCTCATTTATCTATCAAACTCTACAATAAATGGTCAACTGAAATATTTTTCTCTTAAAAGCCCGAATTTTATCGAATGCATAAGCTGATAAACAACATAATATTTTATTATTATTTTAATATATTTTGGCATCAACGGGCCTTGATTCCATTGTTGTTGTTTTTATTTTTGGCTCAGTTTTGTTTTTTCTAGCTCGCTGAGTTTTGAACTGATGAAGAATCTCGACAGTAGATTCGAAACAGCTGTTTGCTAACTTTTAATGCATTTTTGGTGCATTTATAATCGTTGGTTTTCTATCTTTAAATACAATGGCGTTTTGTATGATTTTCTGAAATGTGAAAGAGCATTCGAGGTGAAGTTGCTTTAAAAAACACAATCATATTCAATATTTTGTTTGATTCATGTTTTGTTTTGAAAAATAGACCAGCGCAGCGGGCTTAGCCTGCTAGTAAATTAATAAATATTAATTAACAACTGATGCATCTTTTTATTTCCTTCACAATATTGATTAAATTTGAAATTATAGCTGGAATTTTTACCTTAAGCAAATTTATTACTGCATATCTATTTCCCTTTTCACTGAAAAAAATATTTTTCTTTACAACAAGATATATTTATGGAGAAACAATTTATTAGATATATCTGTTTTGACCTCTAACAATGCAAGATACTAAAATTTTCCTGTTTTGAATTTTCGTTAATCTATACTAATAAAATCCGTGCGCCTCTGAAATTATTTTTTGAAAATAAATGAAATTATTTTTTCATGAAATAATGCGCCAATGAAATTATTTTTTTTTGCGCGTTTTTTTCTTAAACCATCATGCAGACAGTTTTTAAAGTAGAAAAAAACTGATTACATATTCAGAATCTGCGTAAAAGTCTGCTTCTGATGAACCAAAAAATACGAGAAAATGTCTTATGGACGCGCAGCACCAACCGTGCAAAACCAAATATTTTTAACGGGACGATGGCGACAAACGGAGCGTAGCGCCCACTGTGCGAAATCACATATTTTTAACGGGATAATGGGCGCATAACAACCATAGCTCTTTAATTTACTTTTTTTGTGCTTGAGGATTCGAACACCAAGCCAAGACTTGCTTATTAAACGAATTTTTTTGCTTATTATATACTGCTTAATATCGAGGTTCGTTTGGAAAAAGTGGCCCAGCTAGCGGCCGTAGCTCGCTAGTCTATACTAATAAAATCCGTGCGCCTCTGTCTGTCTGTCTGTCTGCTTGAAGCCGATTACAGTTCGCAACGCGGGCGAGTTGGAAGTCGCGAGAGGTGTCTTTCGATTCGAAAAATTCCGGGAAAGTCATTTCGGGCATTTTCGAGACCGTGGGACCAAAATTAAAAAAGTTATGAATTAAAAACCGGTCGGGAATCGGAACGGAAAACGTCTTATTTCCCAAACAGGTCTCAAACGGAGCTCTGAGGCAGAACACTGCGCTACCTTGCGGTGAAGAACAGGAACTTTTCCCCTTTGGCTAAAAGAAGAAGCAGCCGAAAACCTATTTTTCTCCCGTCAATTTGTCAAAGAATGTATAAGAGAAAAAGAAGTAATTGATAAAAAAATATTAAACACTGTTTAATTAATATAATAAGTACAACTATTTAAGCACAGCAAGATATGTTCACTAAGAGGTAACAGTGTTGCTAATTAATATTTTGAGTATCTCAGATGTAACTGGCTATTCATATATTTATCCTGTATGTGAGTATTAATCGCTGTAGCTCATTTTCATACTTTTTCTTTTTGGTAGCATACACGAATATTGTGTAACCTAAGATTTACGCGATTAATACTAATTTTTGTTAGTACAAACGGAAAACGAGCTGCCAAAATTATTTGTTAGTTATGTTGTTTGTGATATTAATGAAATTACTTATTTTTTTTAATAGCAGACTTTTGCAGTTTTTAATACCCAAACTTTTTTTTGCGCGTTTTTTCTTAAACCATCATGCAGACAGATTTTAAAGTAGAAAAAAACTGATTACATATTCAGAATCTGCGTAAAAGTCTGCTTCTGATGAAACAAGAAATACGAGAAAATGTATTATGGGCGCGCAGCTCCAACCGTGCAAAACCAAATATTTTTAACGGGACGATGGCGACTATGGCGCGTAGCGCCCACTGTGCGAAATCACATAATTTTAACGGGATAATGAGTGCATAACAACCATAGCTCTTTAATTTACTTTTTTTTGTGCTTGAGGATTCGAACACCAAGACTTGCTTATTAAATGAATTTTTTTGCTTATTATATACTGCTTAATATCGAGGTTCGTTTTGAAAAAGTGGCCCAGCTAGCGGGCGTAGCTCGCTAGTATACTAATAAAATCCGTGCGGCTCTGTCTGTCTGTCTTCTTGAAGCCGATTACAGTTCGGAACGCGGGCGAGTTGGAAGTCGCGAGAGATGTCTTTCGATTGGAAAAATTCCGGGGAAGTCATTTCGGGCATTTTCGAGACCGTGGGAACAAAATTAAAAAAGTTATGAATTAAAAACCGATCGGGAATCGGAACGGAAAACGTCTAATTTCCCAAACGGAGCACAAACGGAGCTCTGAGGCAGAACACTGCGCCACCTTGCGGTGAAGGAATGAATTTTTCCCCTTTGGCTAAAAGAAGAAACAGCCGAAAACCTGCATTTCTACCAGCGCTAATTGCGTTTTTTCCCGCATGAATTTTTTTTGACTTGCCGTAGAATATTTACCGTAGTTTTCGCTAAAATATTGAACTTAGAAATAAAACAGGACTATCGAAACTTTTTTTGCACGTTTTTTTCTTAAACCATCATGCAGACAGTTTTTAAATTAGAAAAAAGCTGATTACATATTCAGAATGTGCGTAAAAATCTGCTTCTGATGAACTAAAAAATACGAAAAAATGTCTTATGGGCGCGTAGTACCCACCGTGCAAAACCAAATATTTTTAACGGGACTATGGGCGCGAAGCGACCATAGCGCCGATCCACAATCTTTTTTTTCAAGTGCACGTGGCCCACAGTACGAAATCACATATTTTTAACGGGACCATAGCTCTTTAATTTACTTTTTTTGTGCTTGAGGATTCGAACACCAAGACTTGCTTATTAAATGAATTTTTTTGCTTATTATATACTGCTTAATACCGAGGTTCGTTTGGAAAAAGTGGCCCAGCTAGCGGGCGTAGCTCACTAGTCTATACTAATAAAATCCGTGCGCCTCTGTCTGTCTCTCTGCTTGAAACCGATTACAGTTCGCAACGCGGGCGAGTTGGAAGTCGCGAAAGGTGTCTTTCGATTGGAAAAATTCCGGGGAAGTCATTTCGGGCATTTTCGAGACCGTGGGACCAAAATTAAAAAAATTATGAATTAAAAACCCCTTGGGAATCGGAACGAAAAAGTCTCAATTCCCAAACGGAGCTCCGAAGCAGAACACTGCGCCACCTTGCGGTGAAGGACATGAATTTTTCCCTTTGGCTAAAAGAAGACACAGCCGAAAACCTCTTTTTCTACCGGCGCTAATTGCGTTTTTTTTCCGCATCAATTTTTTTGACTTGCCATAAAGTGTTTACCGTAGTTTTCGCTAAAATATTGAACTTAGAAATAAAACAGGACTATCGAAACTTTTTTTTTGCTCGTTTTTTCTTAAACCATCATGCAGACAGTTTTTAAAATAGAAAAAAACTGATTACATATTCAGAATCTGCGTAAAAGTCTGCTTCTGATGAACCAAAAAATACGAGAAAATGTCTTATGGGCGCGCAGCGCCAACCTTGCAAAACCAAATATTTTTAACGGGACGATGGCGACCATGGCGCGTAGCGCCGGTGGGCAGTAGGCCGGTGGGCGCATAGCGCCCACTGTGCGAAATCACATATTTTTAACTGGATAATGGGCGCATAACAACCATAGCTCTTTAATTTACTTTTTTTGTGTTTGAGGATTCGAACACCAAGACTTGCTTATTAAATGAATTTTTTTGCTTATTATATACTGCTTAATATCGAGGTTCGTTCGGAAAAAGTGGCCCAGCTAGCGGGCGTAGCTCGCTAGTAATGTAATAAATTTTGAATTTTGGCTCTACAAATGGTACATCAGACTTACTTTATAGTCAAACACATTCGTTCCTTCAAATTATGCATCTAAACAGGACTATTATTATTAGCTGTTGGGAGGCTTGATCTACACTAACAAGTGTTTTTTAGTTTCATTAAAAACAATTTACAACATCATATAAATTTAAAAATTACGTTAAAAATGCAGAACATGTAAACTAAGAATAGACTTGTTCGGAAGCATTTAGCGTACCATCCTCAGTACAAAGAATAACGGAAACTTGATCAAATAAATAGGAGAGAAGCGGATTCAAGTGAGAAATTCATCATGCCAGCTGAGAATAAGATGGTGCTATCTAGCCAAAACCATTGACTTTCTCATAACATACGCCAAATCCCATTGTTATCTCGGCATGGTTTCGAATCCAACATCTTTGGCGAAAAGATGCTGTTTTTTGGCGGTGATCGCTTTATTGGCAACTTTCAGATTTCACAAAGAGAAAAGAAGGAGTGCGGTCCAATTCAAGACAAACATAGCAATATGAGTTTCGGCGGGAGAAAAACCGGTTTGGCGTGCTAAATCTGCCCTCCGTCACGTGACGGAAGGCACACATGTCGGCCTACGAAAAGGTTGCTATTTTGGAGTCTAAGTATCTTAAGGTCATTGGCCAAAACTTACTTTGCAGTTAAAACAATTTGAAAATCAGCATGCTCTGTACGTGCAGCTATTAAAGTTAGCAAAAAATTTTTGGTAGTAATAAGTTCGTATGTAGGTATAGGCAACAAGTCTACAAAATCATGGTTCGTAAAGAATATTTTTGTGGAATTTTTTACATTTAAAAAATTGATAAACCCATATTATTCTCAAACGTCGTGTGGTGCTTAGAATAACAGGGTTTTAACATAAAAGAATCATGTTGTTCTTAATTTCAGTAAATTTTATAGCTTAACAAAGTGAAATTTCGTTCATTAATTCGAATAAACATCAGTGGACAGTAAAATATTTATTACTAACTATATTTTAATAGTATAATAACTTCAAATTGCTGCTTCCATTTATTCAGACTAATTAATAGCATCTTCACAAAATTAATGAATTTACATAATTTAAACATATTATTTAATTGAACATAAACTTCCTTAAATATTTAATTATGTTAAATATGAACGCGAAAGTTTTCTCTTTCTAGTGTGCTATTTTAATAGGGCGGGGAGGGTGAAGAGAAAGGGAGAGTATGAAAATTAAGACAAAAAGTTAGTTATATTGAAATTAAACGAGGTTTTTCACTGTTTCTTCATTGTTTTTTCTGCATTCCTGAAAGTAGACATCATCAGTATTTGTAAATTAAGCTCTGATTTTTTTTTTCTTTTTAGTGTTTACTCTGTTGTAATGAGATTCAATCTTTGGAAATCTTTCAGTATGAGATTTCATTTTACCCTGACATCGTATGAGATTACCCTACTTGAAGTTTTATCCCACTTATCACTATTTAGGGCATCCGATTTTATATCCATATTTTGATGTACTGCATAAAATAATTTACGATTAATGGACAATGTTCCCAATTAGAAATGTTTGTACACTCTAATTTTGTCACTTTTCATAAACAAATAATAATAAAAGTTCATGAAAATTTATGTTGGTGCTTAAACTCTTTTGCTTACCGAGGCAATCAGCCATTTTTCCATTGAAGTAATATTTCTCATTTTTTGAAATATTATAATATTTATTAGAGAGAGACATGCAGTCTCTCTTCGTCCGAGACTATTTTGAGCATTTGAATTTGCAAGAACTTATGCACTTTTTAAATGATTTAATTTGTATTGGCGTAGCAAACATTCCCTTAGCATTAACATACCCTTTCGATTTTGTTCGGAGCTTGGTACGAGGTATTGGCATGTGGATGTACGCAACTATGTAAAGATATTTTTAACATACGAAAAACTCATATTTGACATCATACAAAACATCATACTGATAGGGAATATCAGTTTGATTTGTAGGAATTTTCATTACTGGTCCTTTTTGAACCCATTTTATAGAAAGAACATCTAAAGTTGGTATTTCATCTAATCTGCCAATCCATTCTCCCCATACGATTTTGTATGTCTGAATCAATTATGATTAGTACTTCCTCCCTGCACGGATCACTTCCATTAATGAAATAAACTTAAACAGAATTCATCTTGCTTACCGAAGTACTAGAAAATATATTTAAAAGGATTTTTACTGATAAAATTTTTTTCGACATTTTATCGAAAGAAGATTTATTTACCAAAATAATTTATTCTTTCACACAAGGAACAAAAGCTTGCAGGTTTTCATGAAATATTATAAAACAAAATAAAAATATATTATATGATATGCTGTCTGCGATTGCTTTGCACATAGAACTGTGTTATTCTGTCTTCTTTCAACAATTTCTGATAAAACTATATTAATCTTGACGCAAGCAGAAGTAAATTATATGTAACAAAATTTTTATGCAGAAATTCAGTCATACATACGAATAGAATATTCCTATGCCAAAAAGTTAATTTTAAAAAAATGGCAGCGAGAACCTTATTATTCTCGGATGACGATTAATCAGTAGGGAAATATGGGTACCAGCCAATAGGAGAATAGTATAGGTAATGCAACCAAAAATGTGAAAAATGCCAGTAGTATTTAAGAAAAAGGGGATTTTATGTAATATTTTCAACAATTTAATAAAGGGGAAATAGCGAATTCACAATTAATAATATTGTCAAAATTTTTGTAGACATGAAATGCTTCAAGAAAGTTAAGTACATGTATAGAAGTGGGTGTAGAGAGGATTTTAGCTGAACTGAAATCAAAAGAGTGGTTCATCTCACAGCAATGTTTAGCAATTGAAGACTTATTGGTTTCCGACATAAGTTAAAATCTTTAATAAAGATTTAACGCGTACAAACATGGCACAAATAAACAAACAAAAAAAAATTACATATGGCCATTTCAAGGATTCTTGATACCCCTTCCTCACAAGGAAGGTCTCCATTGGGGGCATACTCAGAATTTTTTGAAAAAAATACGAATTAAACTACTCATGTAGGTAATAAAGGATCAGTAAAAATTAGCGGCGGAATTACATTATTAGATATGTAAAAAAATAAAATAGTTTGGAATAATTGGCGTGAAAAGCTGAAAGCGACGCAGGATTTGGCGAGCAGTGCATTTCCTCGCCAAAAGCAGACGATTTTAACGAATCTGAAAATTGATTTTAATTGACTTCACTGTTAAAAATCTGCAGCATTTACTGCAACGTCACTCCACTACTTTTATAGAATATCTCTCTTCTGACCAATGAGAATGCTCCATAGCACGGTGAATTGACCGTTTTCTATAAAAGCGGTGGAGTGACACTGCAGAAAATGGTACAGATTTTTAGCGGTGTTGTAGCTTGTGCAACACTGTTAAAAATCTGCTGCATTTTGCTGCAACGCAATCCACCGCTTGTATATAATATCTCTATTCCAACCAATGAGAAAGCTCCATTTCACGGCCAAGTAACCGTTTTCTATACAAGCAAAGGAGTGCGTTGCAACAAAATGCAGCAGATTTTTAACAGTGTATTTTTCAATTTGGAACAATTTTAATCAATTTAAATTGTGTTTTAAATGATAAAATATATTAATTTCATTTTGTTATAAGTACATATAAACGTATATGACAAAATTACACTTAAAGTAAAGTAAAAATGCAAAACTAATATTACTTAAACTAAACTTATTTAAATAAATTGAACATAGAAAGTTTTTTCTTTAAAAAGTATTCGAAGCGTAAAAGCGTATTTTTCAAAATTTCGTTTTTTCGCCAACCGGAGATAAATCGCCAAATAAGCGAATTTTTTATTATTTTTTACGGACGTTATAAGGAGGTTCCGCCGAAATTTTTTTATAAACACATATAACTATATGAGAAGAACATTCTGTAATTTTTTCAGATTTTTCTGAGTATGCCCGTATGGAGACCTTCCTTGTCAGTGCAAAGAAAAAAAGAAGAAGATTGGTTCAAAGAAACCCTTGGTTATAATCCCAAGTACTGGCTAATGAATTGATTGAAAAGGCGAAAACAAGAGTTTATATATATCTTACAGAAATGACGTAAGAGACCGGAATTATAGTCCATTTAATTAACGGAGGCGGTTCAGTTCTCCGACTGGCCTTGCTTGCTATGGTGAAAATCACTCACCGCTCTTCTTTTTTCCCACTGCTATTCCGCTATGACAGTTCGGTCGGGAGCCGCGAAGACACATATTTGGTGCTAATTTCTCCATTAAATTTTATGCATTAGCCCAGGTTTTACCCGGGTTTGAATGATATTTATTAATGGATATACATCGTGAAATTTATCCTATATATTTTCTTCTAAACATCATTATGCTGGATTTTTTTTTCCGATACATTTAATATTTACTTTTAAAATATCATCCTATAAGACATCTTTTAATTTTTCATTCAAAGGAAGTGTAAATAAACAACATGAGTGCAATCAATCGAGCCAAAAATATATTAATCAGTAGTTTTATTTTCCGCCTTTTCCCCACAAAAAATTTCTTCCATTGATAATTATGAGTTTTGAATAAAAATATTCATTTGTATGTAACTTATAATTTATTAATTAGTATAAGTATAAAATATTTCTGATTCATTTTAAATATGACGTCATTATTTATCTCGCTTCATTAGCTACTGATATTCATACCCCTTGTATTTTTAACAACTGCTATAAAGTACCTGTTTTATTTCAACTATGACGTCACATTTTCATAAGTGAACCATTTTATTAAAAATAAAATTCTTTTTCATTCTTTTTACTTTTAATTTATGTCGCCATATTTTACACAAAAATTCCCATTAACTAAACAAATATCCTTGTTAAATATATTATAAAAAATGTACCTTTTATTTTAAACATGACGTCATATTTATTTTCTTTTAAATTATTTTATTATAATTTTTTGCGTGGAAGTTTTTTATTAAAAATTCATTGCCGCTGAAAAATTATTATTCCAATTTTTTATTTTCTTGGCAACAGGAAAGGAAAATGGTTAAATTTTATCTGAAAAATGCCTATTGATTTTGGGCGAAAAATAATGAAATTTTTGAATTATTAAGGAAAATATTTGAATAAAATAAATAAAAATTAGCCTATGTTCATTCCACTCCTATAATCTATCTATATGCAAAGATTCAAAGACATTAATCCATCCGTTTTGAAGCCAAGTTCATTCGAATTTTTCGGACACATTTTCACATTTATAATAGATATAAGGATAATTATCGTTTTGCTCGGGGAAAAAAAAGTTAGTGCTCGTGCGCGATATTTTAAATTATTTTACAGTAATAAACCAAATATTTCTGGGAAAAGTGTTCCCACCCAATTACAGCACTGCATATCCATTAAATAAACAGCACTCAAACCCGGGTAAAACCAAAACCTGAGCTAATGCACAAAATTTAACGGAGAAATTAACACCAAAAAATGCTTCCTCCCGACTCCCGACTGACCGAAGTGTCAGAGCGGAACTGCAGTGGGGAAAAAGAAAAGAGGCGGTAATACGCTGATTTTGACCATAGCAAGCAAGGCCAGAGGGAGAACTGAACCGCCTCCGTTAAGTAAATGGACTATAGCTGAAAAAAGGTGTCACTACGCAGGGTCCTTTCTTAGTAGCGAGAGGGTCTCGCTATTTGTGCAAGAAGGGGAGATGTTCCTTCAAGTTTGATCTTATCTCCTGACTCATTGTTGATACTCTCCTCCTTTTATTAAAAACCACAAATAGGGTCCTAAAAGAATGGCTTTATTACATTAACAGGATAATCAGTCAATTTTGCTTTCGCAGCCTAAATTTTATTTTTCTTCGCTTGTTTCCAAGACTTCTAGAAACAGCCGCATGTTTTTTTTTTTTTTTTTTTTTTTGTCTCATGTTTGTAAGTATTCGTGCGTTAAAACGCAACCTAAATCTTTTTTTCTTTCCCTCGCATTAAGAAAGGGGATCCAAGACTCCTGCAAACGGTCGTGTGCGATTTTTTTTGTGTGTCTTGTGTATAAGTATTTGTGTGTTAAAACGTTGTTAAATATTTTAGTTTATGTATTAAAATTCGGACAAAGCGTTTGATTTGTATCCACAGTTATTATCCTTTTGTTATCTTCCTTGTTGTTATACATGTGAGGAACTATATTAAATACAACGTTAAGATTTTTCGTTTTTATGATTCTGAGTAATTTTCTTATCTTCACCCTTATCATGAACTTTAATATATAAATTTCCGTAGTGAAATTTACTGTGTTGCAAATGAGAAATTTCAATTGAACGATTACCTCTGTACATAATATAAGAAAGATTGTTTTTTAATGTTTTATTATATAATCTGATAAGGGATATTTTACTCGTAATATATAGCTTTATATGACATCCAACACCCCAATAAAGAAAAATCATTAACACCGCAAACTTGTATTTACAAAATTGTACTGATTATTTTTATCTTGTAAAACTTTATCTAGGATGTATAAGTTTTAAAAATCTTTATTAAAGCAATTATTATTTTTTAAACCTGTTATAATTCTATCTGTTATATGAACGTTATAAGCGTGATTGACCAAAAGTTTAAAAAATATATTCAGTTTTCTTGCCTTTTGATGAATTAACGACAAGAACAAAAACAAGTATATCATTTATTGCACATGAAGCTCCTACCATCACTATAACATAGGTGAAGCCTCCCTAGGTCAATTTTTACTTGTGAAAAAAAAAAAAATTAAAGTTATTAGTAGCAGACATTTAGCTGCTATTCAGTTTAGAAATAGAAAATTGATTTCATATAATCGGCTTGAGAATGTTCAAAAGCTTCGAAAATAAATTAACATTATTTATTTTTTAATGACATTATATATGAGAAGCCCAGAAACCAAGGGGTATAAGTGACAAAATTGAAAAAATTGAGTTAAGTGCACAGGGTATCTGGAAATATGCTTTTTTCATTTCAGGTAAAGAAATATAGGCCATTTTCTTATTATTTGCTGAGTTATAGAGATAAACCACTTTTTTTCGAAAAACAAACAATATTGAGTAATTATACATTTAAAGAAAATTGTACTCTATTTTTTTAACAGTTATTGAAATGAGAGTTCAAAGATTAGATGTTTCCTATATAGATGTTTCCTATTTCAATTTAGTCAATTGCTATTGATGTTCCAATTTAACATCAATTATATTTAAATTCAATTTGCTCCAAATCGACATTTTGTCACTTATACCCCTTGGCTTCTGAGGTCGTCATATATAAAATCCCTCCGTGTATAACGATTCCGGGGTCAACCCCATCCACGAGAAAAAACACTTATTGTGACTAATGACAAATTCCATTGTGAAAAGTTATCTCCGATTTTAAAGGCTATCAATTTTTTATCCAATGCAAACGTTCCAGAGTCGTAATGGAGCGTTCTTATTTGTTAGATTTACAGTTTGAGCTGTAAATGACGTCACTACATTTTATTGTGCTTTGAAATATTTTCCCTATTTCAAACACAATATTCACACTGTTAAAAATTTGACTCATTTGCTGCAGCATCACTCCACCGCTTTTATAGAAAACGATTACTTTGCTGTGTTATGGAGCATTCTCATTGGTCATAAAGGAGACATTCTATAAAAGCTGTGGAGTGACGCTGCAGTAAATGGGCCAATTTTTTAGCAGTACACTGTTAAAAATTTGATCCTTTTGCTGCATCATCACTCCCCAGCTTTTATAGAATACACTGTAAGTAACACACACAAAGTAACCGTTTTCTATAAAAGCATTGGAGTGATGCTGCAGCAACTGTTAAAAATTTGACACATTTGCTGCAGCATCACTGCACTGCTTTTATATAAAGCGGTTACTTTACTGCGATATGGACCATTCTCATTGGTCATAAAAGAGATATTCTATAAAAGCTGTGGAGTAACGCTGCAACAAATGGGTCAAATTTTTAACAGTGTAATACGGTAAAGTAATCATTGCTGCATCATCACTCCCCAGCTTTTATAGAATACACTGTAAGTAACACACACAAAGTACACTGTAAAAAATATGACTATTTTGCTGCATCGTCACTCCCCCGCTTTGATAGGATATCACTCTTTTGACCAATGAGAATGCTCCATGATAGCCTGAAGTAGTCGTTTTCTATAAAAGCGGTGGAGTGACGATGCAGCAAAATAGTCATATTATTTACAGTATAACCATTTTCTATAAAAGCGTTGGAGTGATGTTGCAGCAACTGTTAAAAATTTGACCCATTTGCTGCAGCATCACTTCACTGCTTTTATATAAAGCGGTTACTTTACTGTGATATGGAGCCTTCTCATTGGTCATAAAAGAGATATTCTATTAAAGCTGTGGAGTGACGCTGCAACAAATGGGTCAAATTTTTAACAGTGTAATACGGTAAAGTAATCATTTTCTGTAAAAGCTGTGTAATGACGATGCAGCAAAACAGTCACATTTTTAACAGTGTTTAATTAAAACTTTTTATTTAAGAAAAACGAAGGTGCATTTTAAATACAATATTGTTAGAATTTTTATATTCGTGTTGCTTTATTTATCTATTTTTTTATTTTTATTTAGTTATATATTTTTTACAGCCGTGAATGACTTCATTGTCACATAACGAATCACGATTGTTTACTCTTTATTGTTGACATTTGTTTTCGATCTTATAAAGTATTTTCTTTTAAGTATTAGCTAATGGTATAAAATAGTTAATTCACAAATGTTTTAAAATAGCATTATTAGTGCATGTTTTGCATTATTAATGCATGTTAATTTGCATGTTTTTTGTGAAATAATTACTGTAATTTTGTGAGTGAAATTCATTAGCTGCTTATTCTATGCCATTATTTTACCCATTCAATTAATAATTTGGCTACCCTCTCATATTCGTCTGGAAATGGCCAAAATGGGAAAATTTTTTATACATTTTGGATATTTTTATTATTTTCTCCCAGTATTTTAAAATATTTTTTGGCTGTAGTTTCACAATGTATTCTTTTATAATTGATATTTTACCTTACTTTATTCTTTTAAAATTTATACATTTACCATTTGTTCATTACAATCCCTCCCCATCCACCAGATAGTTTTGTTATAATTTTAAATGCAGATTTCTATTGACTTTTTTTTTTAGATTTTTCCCTCATGTTCAATCTTATTTTTCAAAATTGTTTAAGCCTAAAGTGGCTATGATTGACCAAAGTTGTAATGTTTTATCATCCTTTTAAAAATGGAAACACGTCATTTTGGCGGGCTATCTTCTAGTGTCTCTATAATAATTTAATTAAAAAAAAGAAAAAAAAATACATAGCTTTCAAATTAAGATAGGCGACAACTTTCGTTAGTACTAATGTATTATTGACTATTAGAAGTTTTTAAAGACATAAATAATATGGGCGAAGTTTTTCTTGAACAGTCTTTTCCCGTGTTCTTTAAAATATTTAATGAGAACGTTTTGGCTGATTTCTTCTTTAAATAAAATACATAAGAATGAGATTCACCATTTATCTTTTGTATAAAAATTGTGATATTACTTTATTTATTGAAATTATTGCATTTGAATAAGTATGCTTTAAACACATTAAAAAACTATCATAGATTTGTCTGACAAGTAACGAAAGTAAACACAATTGATAAGATTGCAATAAAATAGTTTCCTTTTCTCTATCTGTATTTGATTTAATTCAATGTAACTTTAATTGAATTTTTCTTTAAAATTTCAATTAATGTTACAAACTTTGAATTAAATAAATATTGTCAATAAAGTATTTTATTCCAATTTTTACCATGATTGCATTTATTTTCATTGCATGCTCTAAAAGACGTGATTCTATTAAAATGTCCATAAAAGAAAAAAAATCTCAATCAAACATGAGCATTCTTTCCTATGAAAAAGTGATTATTCGCTTCTCCCAGGAGTGAAAAAACGTCCTCGTTTTTCTAGAATGAATAGTCACTCCTCTCAAAGAGTGATTATTAACTCATTTTTAGGGTGAATATTCACTTTCCAAGAGTGAGTATTCACTCTTTCAGAGTGTCAAAATTTCCACTTTTGCTCAGAGTGAATAATCAATCTAAAGAGGCTGGGCATATTTTGAGTCTGTGATAGAGTGACTATTATACTACTTCTTACAGCAAGAAGAAATTTTTACTAAATATAACTTATAGGATCCAGGTATCGCATAAAAATTAAATTTCATAACTTTTATAGAAATGTTGCTTTACTTCAATGAAATACATTTTAACTTAATTGGATTTTGTTATGATAACGAGTAGTATTTTAACCTTCCTACCCTGTTCAAATTTTACTCTATTCTTGATAAAAACATTTCACACCAGAATTGTTATTTAAAACATTTTAATATATTTAATTGGCTTATTTCTCTGAATCTGTTATTTAACTTTCTTTCTAAAAAAAGTTCTGGTTCGAACCGTATAAAACAAATAATAGTTATGGGTCGATTAGACCCATTCAGAGTAGGAAGGTTAAGCATTTTTGCAATCGGAACTATACTTCTAAGGATAATAATTTAGGCATTAGCTATAGGACAACAATAACAGGGTAAATCGTGTTTAATGTACTAATATATAAAAAATAATTAAAAAAGAAACACTCAATATATTGAATGTTATCGGTAATATTGAAGGAAAATAGAGGGTGTTAAAATTTTGCAGTACCTACAGCCTACACACTAGCCAGAATATCCCAATAAACGTGAGTTGGGGTTTGCTTCCTATTTCTTTAACCAAATCAAGCGATAAATTTCGCAATATAATTAGGCAGGAAAACTTAAGCAGTCCAAAAGAGCTTATTGAAAAATTAATAAAAAAAACTAAATGGTTAAAAAACTTGTATTTTAGATTTTTTCAAACATAAATTTCTGACGAAGTTCTCTTTTTGAGTATTACAAACTTAGACTATTAATTTGAAGGAGAACATAACAGGGCCATTAGTTTTTGTTTCTAAACCTGGGATATAGATAGAATATAAATTAGCCGTGCATTTACAGACAATTCTTTGATTTTGTATTTAAAAAAAAAAAAAAAAAAAAGGGATATTTATCTGTGGTCAACGAACCATTAAAAATTCTATTTTTTTTCTTCAGATTTTTGTCCCCCGCAGGAGAGAATTTTTTTTGATTTTTTGGCCGAAAGAAAGAAAGAATAATCTTTGCTTTTTGGCAATGCTTCAGATAGTTCTAAGCATTTTCTTGATTATGCGTGCGAACATATTCAAGTTATAGGATTACCTCATTTCGTACACACGAACTTCATGTAAAAAATAAGCAACTTATCACGTAATAACCTACATACATATTAGAAAACAAATTTTTTCATTGATCGTTTATTATAGTTTATTGTATTTTACTTTATTGATCATTTCTTTAAGAGCTACGTTCGACCTGTATTCGAAAACATCTTGAACTTTTGTTTGAAAATGACTCTAATGCATTTCAGTAGTTATCAGTGAACTAAATGGACAATTTTTTTTTTCGATTTTTAAAACCATTTCGAGGAGAGCATATCACTTTCCAGCTTACATGGTTAAATCTACTTTTATGTTATTAAAATATTTGTTTTCAATTTCCTCCTCCAAAACTGGAAGCATAAGTTTTTAAACATTGCTCATTCATGTATGTTTGTTTTTGTCCTCGTTATCAGTATTAAATCATTAAAATACCCCTTTACAACTTAAATTTTTACTTCTCCACGGAACGTCTTAACAACTGGCACAATAGTTGGCTTAAAAAAAATAGTTTTCTGTAAAGGTAAAATAATACACCAAAATCTTAAATTCCATTTCCATGCTGCTGCAGCACACACGAAATAAATCTTCGATTTCAATGAATGGAAGGAAAAAATTATAAATAAAAATCATGCATCATATACAGTTTAGTAAAATTCTCCGACTCTAACAGTATAACAGAGCTGCCAACTTCTACGCCTATTTAAATCGTATAAACATGTTTGGAACCACAAAAATGTTTTAGTAAAATGCATACCAAATATATTCAATGTTATGCATTACAGCATATATTGTTAATCATTTACAAAAATTTCTGTTTTAAACATGTTTGTTTGACTCTAAATAGGCGTAGTAGTTGGCAGCCATGGTATAATGTTGTGGAACTTAAATTTTTTCATGTGATGAAAAGGGATATCTAAATAAACAATTCAAATTAAACAACCCTATTTTTAGCAGGTGTCTCCCAGAGATGGTAATGTATTCGAATACTTTTGTGCAATTCTGCGTCTGATGTAAAATTTTTTGGATATATCACACAGTGTAGTAAAAATTCAATTTAGCTCAAAAACGTATATGGCAATGAGTGAAGATTCCGGCAGTTATAATTCATACGCGTTACTGTAAGCATATCACTTTGAGTACTTCTGTGTATGAATTCATTTATAGTGTACTCACTTCATGTGGTACAATAAAGTTTAATGCAGCTGAAAAACAGCAACACAGGTGGAAACTCTCTCTCAGCAATTCCCATTAACAGAAGATAATTAATTCGAATTCTTTTTCGCAGCTCTGTATATAATGTACAGAATTTATTCAAACTACATAAAGTAATAGAATTTAGTTGAAAATGTTTTATTAAATTAAAAATGCACTTCCTAGAATGATCGTTCATAGGAGATAATAAATTGGAATCATTTGGGGCAACCCTTAAAAAAAAAAAAAAAAAAAAAAAAAAAAAAAAAAAAAAACATTCAACTTTAACTGTCCGATTTTCTAAACGTTAGATGTTAAGGCGCATATAAATAGCACATATCACCGGTTTTCAACCTTTATTGGTACGCGACTTACCCTTAAATAATAATAAAAATAAATGAAAATCACCAACTACTTAAATGAGGGTGTATCTTATATCAGTATGGAAATTGATGTATCATCGCTACATAAAAGTTATCGTCTACACTATACTAAAAAGACAAATTTTGTACGAAAGATGCTCTATAAACAAGAACAAGAGTTGTTAATCCCAATGTGTGTTAGTGGAATAATAGGTAACTAAAGAAACACACGTATTACAAAGATAATAAAAAATGCGTTTAATTATTATCAAAACACAATTTTACAATCAGTGAGATTTCTGTCACTCATGTTTATCTATGTGGGCATTTATGTTAAGGTTAAACCTAGTTAATTTTAATCTTAAGTAACTTTTACACTTGTTTATTTCCGTACTATCTTTTCAAAAGCAGAAAAGCATGTTCACATAAGTACATCGCGTTGAACGCATCAATATTATTCTGTTCCTATCTTCATCCAGAAAAAACTAAGAATTTTTCCTTGAAAACTGTCTTCAAAGAGGTATCACAAGATTTTCCAATTAATCAATTTTCTTCGTGGGTTGAGAGTTTTAGGCTTTTCAAACGTTCTTCTTCTAAAAGCTTTTTGATCCATAAATCGTCGATTTTAGGATAATAGCTCCTAAAAGAATTTTATTTTGTTAGTAAACGCATATAAAGCATTTCACTTTTTAGCATATACAGAAATTTTAAAATCTTTACGGGTACTTTAAATAAAAAAGAAACATTTTAAAATAAATAAAGCCTGCAAATTACTTAAAATTTATTGAAAAAATTTAAAAATTACCTCAGACTAGACGTCGATGCTCCACTGTATTCATTTATGTTTTCGCGATTTCCTTGTTGACTTTTATTTTGTATGATTTCAGGAAGTCGTGCAAGACAGGAAAAGTATCAAAATTAATTTCTTCTACTTTGCAGACCTACCGTTCACGTTTTTGAATCATTGCATCGACTTTTTTACTGTCATAAAACTTGTGGACGTCCTTTCTCGGAGTATCAAGTTCATCACCCTGAGTGTGCTGAAAATATCAGCCAAACATAGAAGGTGTTTTAGCCATTTCTCGTCAGAAACAGATTCATTAAAGTATTTTATGGATTTGTCGTCACTATCGTGTTTCAATAAAAACATTCTTAGATCAACACGAAGTTCAGGCAATCTTGGCCGTACTTTACCTTTCGAAATGTGTTCACTGCTTATTCCTTCACAAAAGAAACCAAATAGTTTTGAGTTTTTTGGCTTAAGATTTTAGGTTAATTTTCACAGCTTTGTCCACAGTATTTTTAGGCACTCATCGAAAACGTTTACAGCCAGAACATTTTGATGAAGCCTGCAACGACTCTATTGTACTGAATAGGCAACTGACTTAACTTTGACGTACTGAATATTTCCAAATGAATGAAAAAATGTCCAGGCTCAGAGGTGCGCCAACAGTATCCAGCGCCTATGGGCAGAACTTTAGTTGGCGTCCTAGTTCCCCCCTCCCCCCGAAAATAAAACTTTATATAAAAAAAATCTATGAGTAAATGCATAGCTGCGTATCCTTCTGGAGTTTTTTCTATGGTCAAATAAAGATTTTTGAACCAAAGAATTTATTTTATAAAATATGGCTTGTTTCTATAGGATTCGTATTTTATTTCATTTATTAAATAAAATTTTTTAGTTCGAAACATGTTTAACCCTTTCAGGAGCAAGAAAATTATGTTCGCAAAATGGGGAAATAATTGACTGGCATCTTAATTTACAAACGAATTTTTCATAAAATGAAAACCTGCCTTTCTATGGTTTCATTATGAAAGAAATTATTTTAATGAAATATTTCTGGTCCCGTTTTTCAGTTTTGGAATTAAAATTAAGTGATCCCGCCGAATGACCACTGCTCTTGAAAAGATTAAAACATTTGAAAAGTGAGTAAATTTGGAAACTATGTAAATAAAAAGCTTATGAAAATGTAACCTGACTTTATCAGAATCCTACATTAAACGCTAAAATTCATCATCCCGGATAAAATAATGCAATACAATAACAAAAGATTGCGTCTAAATTAATAAAATAAACTTGTTTGTCATTGTTAATTTTCATGTCTATATTAATAAAATAAAGGCGTTTGTCTTTTCTTTGCATGTGTATTCTGGCTTAGAAAGTAATCCGAAAATAGAGGTCTGAAAATTTGGATAAAGATAGACGATGACAGGTTTAAATGCACCTGAGGCTCAGATTTTTCATTTTTTGATAATTAGTCGAAATATTAATTAAAAGACATAATGAGCATTGTAGAATGACGAGTTTTTTTCAAAGCGATCATGTTTGGACATTTAACTAGATTTTAAGCGGTCCTTCGCACTGAGCGTAGCGTTTGACTTTTACTGCATTTTGTAATTGTGATAGCCGGATCCCGAGTGACAAAAAATAAAAAATCGAAAAAAAAATTGGCTTTCCTTTGCGATTTCAACGGTACCTTTTGTTACTATTTCAAAGAACCTTTTTGTTTTGCCGAGAATAACATCAGTTTTCAAGTTTTTCCGTTTATCTGAAGTTTCAAACTTAAAACAAAAACAACAAACAAACAAAGGCACTCATTGATATATATTTTATATTTTTCCGGTTCTACGACATCTGTGTGCGAAAAATGCATTAAAATTTACTATAAAAATTTTTCTAAAGTCATTTCAAGGATGCAAAAGAGATATTTTTCTCTCGGTGCAAGTTTTCCTAAGATATTGTTTCCCGTTTAAGAGATATGTACTTTGGATATGATTTAGCTTTTTTAAAAGATGAGTGAAAGATGCACATTCTATATTATTTATGCTTAATAAAGACTCTTTGGTCAGATTTAAAAGTTTTATATATTTAAATGCTATAAATTAAATAAAAATTCAAGGCTCGCTTGAAAAATCAGTGTGGAGAGTGCATACGATTCCCGGTGTACGTCATCGAAGGCAGCGGGACCTTCAACTCGGGCTTCGTTTGGATAGATTTTTATTTAAAAAAAATACAAATTCGAGGTGGTACGCTGAAGCAGTGTACGTAGTCTAAAGCAGTGCTGCTGACAATATTACATTCGTTTGGAAACGTTTACGTTTAAAAATATAAAATGAAAACAATCTGGACCAGCGCATTGCATGTCCGGTGTATTTCGTTTAAGACAGAGGTGCACAACCTTTGGCCCGCGGGCCACAATTATACCACTATTTTTACGCAGAATAATTTTCCTTATAGTAATGACAGAAACTTTACTATTAAAGAAAATAAACTACACTTTTCAAATATTCTGGTGCCAACCGATTTTCTGGTAAAAAGGTTGTGCATCCTTGGTTTAAGACATAATCCCCCTCCTCCCCCTTTCCTGAGTTCTTTTGAAAAAATAAAATAAAATAATCCAACATTAGATTTTCGACACATATAAGGTTACTTTCATATTTGTAGGCAATGGCACACTGGCGATTAGTACAGCATAAAATGCACGGTAATTTTAAGCTTTTTTTTTTTTTTTTTTTTTTTTTTTTTTTTTTTTTTTTTTTTTTTTACAAAGGGCATAGCCGGATAAGCATTGGAAACATGCCTTTCAATCAAATTTCTTGATTTTTTGCCATGTGTGGCTACTTATCTGACAATGTATTTTACCTATTATCATCTTATAAATATTGATATTTTATGAGATAAAAATGTTTTTTCTATTTTTTAAAAACTTCATTTTCTCAAAAACTATTGAACCGAATTAAATGCCATTAATTGAGTGTATATAGACATCAAATATGCATAACTGGGAATTTTTGTATAATTCTCTGATTGTAATAAGTGTGTGAAAAAGCGATTTAAAATTTTACAAAAATAAAAATAATATCTTATAGTTGTTGGAAAATTACCATTTTCTTGTAAAAAGTTCCTTATATGTGCCCAAATGATATATAAAAATACCAAAAGTTTGCGTTGGGTACTACATATAAATATTTACAAAAATGTTCATAAAAATGATTAAAATTCATTTAAAGGCGTTATTTGGGGCGGAGTTACTCATCTACGCCACCTGAAGAATTTTTGGAATATACACTTACAGAATTGTTGTATTTTAAATTTTAATGATCAAATAAGCATCGTTCTCAACGTTGACGATACCGTTTCGATATAAAAATAAGTTATTGGTGTTGGATAAAACAACAGGAAAGAATATTTTCAAACAAAACTACATTCTTCGATATCCAAATGTAACGACACTGATCACAAACAATTAAAATGTTTCTCACCAGTTTTTATATAGATAAATTAAAGTTAGTAGTTTCAAGCTTTTCAACCCACCGGTATACCTTGTTTAGCAACATGTGAAATGCGTAGGTACCGTAAAATGGGGTGAATCGGAGCACTTTTCAACTTATCGTTAAAAAAAGCAACAACTGATTTTTTTTTTTTTTTTTTTCTACTAGGAACTTCGGTCTTGTTTTGTTCTTTACTTTTTAAACAAAAACGAAACATTTTTATGTTTATATTATTTATTTTTTTAATGGTGTTCCGATTCACCCCGCCGATAAGGGTGAATCGGAACAAATGTTATGATCTTTATTTATTCTGATTCAAACTTTAATAGGGTTAATAAAAATAGGTATTAATGATAAAGGAGGAATAGGAACACGTAGTTACTGTGAAACCAATCCTTTATTTTGTATACAAGTAAAGATATGCCTTTTTAAAAATTAGAAAACAAATTTGAAATCAAGAAAAATTAAAATTTATTTAAAGAAATTATATTCGAATTCCAGAAGTAGAATTTAATACAAATTCAGCCCTGTTCTGTATTGTCCTTTATTAGCAGTCATTGGGTAAGTGAATCTATTGAGTAGCCCCAATCGCTGCATTATTTATACGATCTACTAATACGCTCTCATCCTCAGCCTTTAGTACTGTTTGCATCCCTCTCTTTTTTAATTGATTTTTCATTTTGAGATGTTTGTGTAATGTTGTGGATGTCAGAGAATAATTTTGTGCAGTTTGTCTAATTAATTTGCCATTTTTAAATTCTTTTATTGTGTGTTCCATGTCTGCTGGATTAGGCGTTGACTTTTTTTGTTTAACTAAGTAATTTATTGGCACCTTTAAGCTATTCAAGTAATTAGAACAGACAAAATATTGTTACAATACATATTAATACATATGTTTTCTTATATTGCATGAAACTATTACTGTATAGAAAAAAAACCATGAGAGAAAACGTGTTCCGATTCACCCCGTAAATCTTAAACCTCTGATATTACAAGCCATTTTTCTTTTTTTCAATATGTAGTTTAGAAATAAGTAGAATTTAACACAGCATATCGTTTACGGGTCTATCATTAATTAAAAATCACCTCTCTTAGGTTTAGAATACGAAAAATACTGTAGTTACATACAAAGTTTTGAAGACGTTGAAAAAATGAGGTTTTTGAGGATCCTCTTGAAGTTTTTTATATACCCTAGTAGTGGTGCCAACAAGTCAAAACTGAATTTCCCAACTCTTAGTTTTATTACCTTCTTATAAAAAAATTAGCAAATAGAAATATCATCGCATATATTTATAATGAATTTATTTGTATGACCGGGTAGCTTCGTTCCTATTCGCCCCGCTGTTCCTATCCACCCCATTTTACTGTAGTTGATAACTGCCACGATCAGAAACTGATTTATTGTAGTCAATGATTTCTATTTGTTACGATGTCATCTAAAAATGAAAATACGGAATATGATTGTTGTCGAAGTTTCTAGGAAACAAAAGTGTGGTTACAGAAAAAAAATCAAGTTTTTATTTTTATGTATAAAATAATGCATTACCTTATCACGTGTCAGCTGTTTTTCTCCATAAATGTCAGAGTTCTTGAAAGTGAAGCCTAAAGCACTGAACTATTTATATATGCATATATATTTATAATATATTCACAAAGAAATAACTATGTCTTTACAATATTTTAATCTCCTGCAAATTTTTCCACCGTGTTTTTGGTTTGAAATTTATTTATAAAAAATCAATTTATATAAAAAACATTTTTATTTTATTTTATTTTCAAATATTAAACGGTTCAAAATTACAGAAGTATCTTAGTACAAAATATCCCCCAATGTTGTCAGTATTCTTTTTTATTTTTTTTAACTCAAATTATGTTCTTTTCGCTAATATTTATCAACAAATAAAACAACCACAGAAATCTATCGTTAGAATATAAAAAGTTGCTAGTAGCGTATTTAGACAAAAAGCTAACCGCCTAAAAGTTAGCCCCCCCTCGACGGAAAATGAAAAAGTGACATATGCATTTCGTTTGATCATCGTTTGATTAGATTTGATCAACAATTTTCATCGTTTGATCAACATTATTTTACGAGTTATGATTAAAAATAACCAGGGGGGGCTAACTTTTAGGATTTTTCAAAATGCTCAAAATTAAAAAAAAAAATTAGCGATTATTATCAGAAATCGATCGTAGAGATTTGATCAACTATTTTTAGCGTTTGATCAAACCCGGAAGTGCCCCCAAAATCGATATTTTTATTTCCAGACACCTAAAAGTTACCCCCCCCCCCCATGACGGAATTTCGAAACAAAAATGGTGTCATCTAACGTAAAATTACTTCTAGAGATTTGATCAACCATTTTTAGCGTTTGATCAAACCCGGAAGTGCCCCTAAAATTGATATTTTTAACTCCAGACCCCTAAAAGTTAGCCCCCCCATTACGGAATTTCGAGACGAAAACGGTGTCATCTAACGTAAAATTACCTCTAGAGATTTGATCAACCATTCTTAGCATTTGATCAAACCCGGAAATGCCCCCAAAATTGATATTTTTAGTAATAGAGCCCTTAGGGGTTTAGCTCCCCACCACCTCCAGATGGAATTTCGAGAAAAAAATGGTGCCATCTAACGTGCAATTATCTGTAGAGATTTGATCAAACCTGGAAGTGCCTCCCAAAATCGATATTTTTAGTAATAAACCCCTAAAATGTAGCCCCCCCCCACCTCCATGATTTAATTTCGAAACAAAAATGGTGTCATCTAACGTAAAATTACCTCTAGAGATTTGATCAACCATTTTTAGCGTTTGATCAAACCCGGAAGTGCCCCCAAAATCGATATTTTTAATTCCAGACACCTAAAAGCTAGCTCTCCCCCCCATGACGGAATTTCGAGACAAAAATGGTGTCATCTAACGTAAAATTACCTCTAGAGATTTGATCAACCATTTTTAGCGTTTGATCAAACCCGGAAGTGCCCCCCCCCCCCAAAATCGATATTTTTAACTCCAGACCCCTCAAAGTTATCCCCCCCATGACGGAATTTCGAGACAAAAACGACGTCATCTAACGTAAAATTACCTCTAGAGATTTGATCAACCATTTTTAGCATTTGATCAAACCCGGAAATGTCCCCAAAATCGATATTTTTAGTAATAGACTCCTAAGGAGTTTAGCTCCCCCCCCACCTCCATGACGGAATTTCAAGACAAAAAAAGTGCCTACTAACGTGAAATCATCTGTAGAGATTTGATCAACCTCTTTTAACATTTGATCAAACCCGGAAGTGCTCTTAAAATCGATAGTTTTAGTAATAGGCCTCTAGGGGGTTTAGCTCTCCCCCCACCTCCATGATGGAATTTCGAGATAAAAATGGTGCCATCTAACGTGAAATCATCTGTAGAGATTTGATCAATCATTTTTAGCATTTGATCAAACCCGGAAATGCCCCCAAAATCGATATTTTTAGTAATAGACCCCTAAGGGGTTTAGCTCCCCCCCCCCCCCACATCCATGACGGAATTTCAAGACAAAAAAAGTGCCTCCTAACGTGAAATCATCTGTAGAGATTTGATCAACCTCTTTTAACATTTGATCAAACCCGGAAAAGCTCTTAAAATCGATACTATTTGGCGCAGATCGCTAAAAGTTAGGGCTCTCTTGACGGAATTTAGATACAAAAATGGGGCCATCTAACGTGAAATTATCTGTAGAGATTTGATCAACCCCTTTTAGCGTTTGATCAAACCCGGAAGTGCCCCTAAAACCGACATTTTTTGGCGCAAACCCTTAAAATTTAACCCTTCTGCTAATTAAAATTTCAAAAAAAAAAAAAAAAAAAAAAAAAAGTTGTCATCTAACACGAAATTGTCTGTGGAGATTTGATCAATTATTTTTAGTGATTGATGAAACACGGAAGTGCCCTAGAATCCATGTTTTTAGTTCCAGACTACTAAAAGTTGCCCCCCCCCCCCTTGACAGAATTTCGAGACAAAAATGGTGTCATCTAACGTGAAGGGGGATCCCTTTAACTCGCACCCTTAATGAGTCCCATGTGAGGGAGGGATGGGACAAGTTTTCAAAATGACAATTCATATTTAATCCTTAGAACTATGGGTAAAATAATGGCAAACATAGTGTGACATTTACATTAAAAGGGTTTAATGTAAATCACAACGTTTATTTTATATTACACATTTTGGAAAATCCAAATCAAATGAAAAATATGCTTGTGCCCGACTAGTGCTGCCAATTAATTTTGGTTAATGCAGTTTGCAATTATGTTTTGTTCATTAATCATGGAATAGTCAATTTCTTGCGAGGATGACTTTTTTTCTTTTTCAACACAAATAGTGTATTCAGGGCCTTAGCCAAGGGGGCGCTATGAGCGGCTCACCCCCTCCCCCTAAAATATTTTGAGCCTTCTCTGGAAGAGCCTTCCCAAGGTCACTCAATGAATTTCTGTTCCGAAAATTCAAATGAAATTCAGCTCAAAAATCTAATTTAGTTTTGAGACCCCTCTCACAATTTTGCACAAATACTAAATTGTATCTAAAATAGATAATTCAACACTCCCTCATCCTATTTGTACATATGAAACTAACATGATGTTTAATTTTGCACCAGTTATACACTCAACATTTTTATCATTATACACTATTCTTAGCATAAAATGAAGTTATTACAGCAGTTTAATAAGAAACATACTACCTACAATGTGAATATGCACTAATTTATCTTTCTGCGTAAGAAAGAGAGGGAAAAAATGAGCCCCCCTCCCCCCCTATTGATCACTTCTAGCTAAGGCCCTGAGTGTATTCAATGTAAAAAATAAAAAGTTGCAGTTTGAGTTTAATAATTATTATATATTTCATATATTATATTTCAAAATGGTAATTTCTGCAGTATAATCGAATGCTTATCATAGGATGAACCCAGTACCATTTGTGTATGTATATATATATTTTTCTAATTTCTAGAATAAATGATACAAAATTACAGAATACTTTATTTCCTGCAAAAGATACATCTTATTTAAATGAAAAACATCAAATTGAAAGTTTTCTAATATGTCAATATCGTCTGCTTATTTTGACTGAAGCGGTAAGTTCTCGTGGATGTAGCAGAGCAGATGTTTATTTTTTCATTGGAAAACCAAATCATCGAAAAATCGGCTGTCTGCAGAAAAATAAATAATAATAATATCCGAATTAGAATAAATAAATTGGCAGGTGTGGATTCCAAGCTGCAATGCAATTTAAAAGTAAACTCAGATGCGATTTCCGGCATAATCTAGTCTCAAAAGCCTATACGCATATTTATTTTGGAAACAACTGATATCCACAAAAACCAGAAAAATATTATGTTAATAATTGGGTATCAACGATGCGATGCAGTGTTCTTTATTTCTGTATTTGAAATAATTTCAGATGATCTCGTAATGGCAACTATGGATTTGAAGTTGTGGTAATAAAAGACAAAGATTTATATTATTTTTTTTTTTACCGTACAATCCACGACAACAGCATAAGCAGGATTTCATTTGAAAAGGGTAGGGGGGAGGGCATTTATAGGAATAATCAGTCCAAATCAGAGATTTAAAGAAAAAAAATATTTTAGCTGGAGGATATTCCTTACCCAGATAAATTACCCAATGTTTAGGGGCTGTTCATATATAATGTTATCAGTTTTCTAGTAATTTTGGATTCCCTCTCCTCCCCTACGATATAATACGTTATTTTTTAAACCGTAAAACCACAACTTCCATAATAATATAGTTATCAATGTCTAATTTTTTTTCAATTGTTTCTTTAGTTTGCAGTGATGTATGGATATGGTTCTATATTTATTATTTGCATAATTATTTTATTCAAATGAAGAGAAGTGAATAAAATATTACTATTTTTAATGAAATAAATTTGTATGAAATAACACTTAAAGAAATAACTGCTGCATAAAAATAATTAATAATTAGCTTCTTGTTACGTAATACATTCAATAATAATGTATCTTCGTGCACTTGCCGCCGCCAGGCAGGGGAGGAGGGAGGAGAAGAGAGAGCACGGACAGAATTTCTTCTCAACAAAACAGATGGACAATGTTATTTCACTTTTCTTTGACGGTAAGCACAAATATCATTTCAAACATACTTCGGAAAAAGTTTTCAGAACAGCGGATAATGTATAGATACACATTAGGACAAAATAGAAATGTCACACATTGGAGTATTCCATATTTATGAATTAAATAATTTTATAATCATATATAGTCGTTTAATTTTATAATAAAAAAAGACAAATAATTTTTAGATTAGCATCCTTTTGTAAGGTATCAAATTTATAACAATGTAGCGTTTTGAGATATTACATTTATAAATCTCAGTTTACATTTGGACATTTATTCAGAATATGTAAATGAAAAAAAAATGATTCAGAACTTTGTTTTATAAAATGATCGATTTTTGAAAAGAAAAAAAAGAAATGCTTTTCTGAACAGAGAATGAACACAAATTTGTTAACATTTGGAAAACTAATTGAATGATTTGAAAAAACATGTTTTCTAAGGGTTTCGCTTTTTTTCGATACACATGGATAAAAAAAAAAATCAAACGGAGAATAGCATGTACTTTAATATCATTTTCGCGATTTTTACATTTAAAACTATAAATTCAGACAAAACAGAGTTAAAGATATGAAGTCATACAAGATTGAAACTCATTTAAGGGTGTTCTTAACTGATCCGCTCAACAAGTGAAAAACGTTTTGAGACATTTACAAATTCATTTTTTAACAGAAAGTTATAAAATTTTAATGTCTGACTATGAAAGCGATTTCGAATTGAACTTATTTTTCCATTTTATGATAATTAAATTACTTATCGAGTTATAAGCTATTTCGACGACGCAATCACCCTTTTTTCTCCTCCTTTTCGACCGGTTTTTCTGCTTTCGTCGGGAAATACGCTCAAAAGTGTCAACTTTGAAGGCTTGTTATGAAAAATCTATTGTGTTTTTTAAAAAAGAAAAGAATGAGTGCAATTAAACAGTTTCTGAATAACAACACCTGCTATTTTAATGCATTTCCGAACAAAAATAAATTAATGCATGTGTCACAAAGTTACCCTTTTTGATTTAAGAACACCCTTAAGGGACACTCATCCCGTTCAAGGCCAGAGAGTACTCTAGTGTATGTCTCTCTCTCTCTATATATATATATACAGATAATTTCATGTTAGTTTCATGTTACTTTGTGTCTCGAATATCATGGGAATTATAATTTATAGGTCTTGTGCTAAAATTATTGATTTTGAGGGCACTTCCGGGTTTCATCAAATGCTAAAAATGGTTGATCAAATCTCTAGAGGTAATTTTACGTTAGATGACACCATTTTTGTCTCGGTTTGTAGTTAAAAATATCTATTTTGGGATCACTTCCGGGTTTGATCAAACGCTAAAAATGGTTGATCAAATCTCTAGAGGTAATGGTACCTTATATGACACCATTTTTGTCTCGAAATTCCATCATGGAGGTGGGGGGGGCTAAATTTTAGGGGTGTATTACTAAAAATATCGATTTTGGGGGCACTTCCGGGTTTAATCAAATGCTAAAAATAGTTGATCAAATCTCTACAGATGATTTCACGTTAGATGGCACCATTTTTATTTCGAAATTCCATCATGGAGGGGGGGGGAGCTAAACCCCTTAGGCGTCTATTACTAAAAATATTCATTTTGGGGGCATTTCCGGGTTCGATCAAATGCTAAAAATGGTTGATCAAACCTCTAGAGGTAATTTTACGTTAGATGAAACCGTTTTTGTCTCGAAATTCTGTGATGGGGGGGGGGGCTAACTTTTAGGGGTCTGGAGTTAAAAATATCGATTTTGGGGGCACTTCCGGGTTTGATCAAACGCTAAAAATGGCTGATCAAATCTCTAGAGGTTATTTTACGTTAGATGACATAATTTTTGTCTCGAAATTCCGTAATGGGGGGGCTAACTTTTAGGGGTCTGTAGTTAAAAATATCTATTTTGGGATCACTTCCGGGTTTGATCAAACGGTAAAAATGGTTGATCAAATATCTACAAATGATTTCATGTTAGATGGTACCATTTTTGTCTCGAAATTTTGTCATGGAGGTGGGGGGGGGGCTAAACCCCTTAGGGGTCTATTACTAAAAATATCGATTTTGGGGGCATTTCCAGGTTTGATCAAATGCTAAAAATGGTTGATCAAATCTCTACAGATGATTTCACGTTAGATGGCACCATTTTTTTCTCGAAATTTCATCATGGAGGTGGTGGGGGAGCTAAACCCCTTAGGGGTCTATTACTAAAAATATCGATTTTGGGGGCATTTCCGGGTTTGATCAAATGCTAAAAACGGTTGATCAAATCTCTAGAGGTAATTTTACGTTAGATGACACCGTTTTTGTCTCGAAATTCCGTCATGGGGGGGGGCTAACTTTTAGGGGTCTAGAGTTAAAAATATCGATTTTGGGGGCACTTCCGGGTTTGATCAAACGCTAAAAATGGTTGATCAAATCTCTAGAGGTAATTTTACGTTAGATGACACCATTTTTGTCTCGAAATTCCGTCATGGGGGGGGCTAACTTTTAGGTGTCTGGAATTAAAAATATCGATTTTTCGGGCACTTCCGGGTTTGATCAAACTCTAAAAATAGTTGATCAAATCTCTACGATTGATTTCTGATAAGAATCGCTATTTTTTTTTAATTTTGAGCATTTTGAAAAATCCTAAAAGTTAGCCCCCCCCCCCCCTGGTTATTTTTAATCATAACTCGTAAAATAATGTTGATCAAACGATGAAAATTGTTGATCAAATCTGATCAAACGATGATCAAACGAAATGCATATGTCACTTTTTCATTTTCCGTCAAGGGGGGGTTAACTTTTTAAAAAGTTGTCAATTACCACACATCACAGATATGTTAAAATTAAAAGAACTGATTAAGATTTAATCATAGCTATAGAACATTTGTACTAATTTTAGCTATAAAAAAAAAGAACTACTTTTTTTAAATTATTCTTCGTTAAAAGTGGTGAAAATGTTTCAATAAAAATCATTGTAATAACTGGCGTTACATTTTGATATCGAAGAATGTTAGTGTTTTCCAAGCAAAAGTATTTTTCTCTACTGTCTTCGAAACAAAACATCAGTTTTCGATATCGAAATAATATCGACGGTTTTGAAAATTATAGCCTATATGCTTAATGAAATCTAAAATACGTGAATTGACACATCGTCTCTTGACATTCTTTCAAAAAGTCTTCGGATAACGAAGTTGAGTAACTCCGCCCCAAATAACGCTTTTAAATGAATTTTAATCATTTTCATACACATTTTTGTAAATACTTATATGTAGTACCCAACGCAAACTTTTGGTATTTTTATATAATATTTGGGAACATATAAGGAACTTTTTGCAAGAAAATGGTAATTTTCCGACAACTATAAGATATGATTTTTATTTTTGTAAAATTTTAAATCATTTTTTCACACACTTATTACAATCAGAAAATTATACAAAAACCCCCAGTTATGCATCTTTGATGCCTATATAAACACAATTAATTGCATTTAATTCAGTTCAATAGTTTTTGAGAAAATAAAGTTTTTAAAAAATAGAAAAAATATTTTTATCTCATAAAATATCAATATTTATAAGGTGATAATAGGTGAAATACATTGTCAGATAAATAGCCACTCATGGCAAAAAAATCAAGAAATTTGAATGAAAGGTATGTTTCCAGTGCTTATCCAGCTTGCCCTTTATGCTTTTTTGTTCCTGTTATAACCATCATTGTAGTTCCTAACTTATTAATGTCTAAATTGAACTCTTTTTTTTTTCTTTTGCCATTCTACTTTTTGCTGCGATGTGTAATGTTAATAAATGCTCAAATTTCAGTACTTTCAATTTATGTGTTTAGACACGCGAGTACCTAATGTTGCAGGGAAAGTCTGCCTATTTCAATCTTTGAAAAAGTAAGAATTTTCGGGCATCTATGGACAAATTTAGCATACTTTCATCATCCCACCCCTTTAACAAAAATTCTGTTTTCGCAATGATGATAGGTCTAGATCAGGGGTGCACAACCTTTGGCCCGCGGGCCACAATTGTACCACTATTTTTACGCAGAATAATTTTTCTTATAGTAATGACAGAAACTTTGCTATTAAAGAAAATAAACTACACTTTTCAAATATTCTGGTGTCAACCGATTTTCTGGTAAAAAGGTTGTGCATCCTTGGTCTAGATAGTGTGTCTTGTTTTACTTAGTTGATTTTAGAAACTGAAAGAATGCAATTTTATAACTCCGTGTGAAATAACGTTTTCGGGAAAATATAAATGAATTATTTCTGATAGCACATGGAGCTATTATAAAAAAAAATATGGAGATATATGAATCATTAGATAATCGATTTCTAAATTGTGGAATATATAAGAAATATTATGCATAAGAAAATTTGGAACGTTTCAGTTAATTTGCTAGAGCAGACGATTTTTTGAATTCTTCTTTCAGGGATGAGATTTCCGCGTTTTTGCACACCAGTAAAATCTTAGAGAAAATGCTATATTATTAAATCGGAACATTCTCGTGATTTCAAATAACAACATTTTCTTTAAGATTTTACTGGTATCCAAAAAAGCGGAAATCTCATCCCTATTCTTTGTTACCTGTCATTTTACCTGTAGGAAAATGCACAAAAAATTAAATTTACTACCTTTTTTGAATAGTCATATTTTTATGTAATTTATTTTTTACTTTATCGTTAGCATCATTTCTATTTTGGAAGTATGTTTTGAGAAAAGAAATAAAGAAAAAAAGATGTACATTTTTCACGTAGAAAATTGAAAAATAATGTTGTAAATAACGAAATAATAATTCATATTTCAACAATATCTGTGGTTTAAAATGTAATTTAAAATTTAGTTTGTCATGATATATAAAAATCAAGGTGCGTGTGTTACATGAGAAATGTTCTCTTCCTTACACGTTAAAGTCACACCAGACAAAATTTGTGCATTTAAACTTTTAAAACAAATTTTAAATTACCATGGAGTTAACTTTGGAATAAACGTTCTTCGAAAGAATGTCCGTACTGTTGTTTCTTTAGTTTTGCATTTTGCTGTGCCCAATGTATTTATCTACATCATGACGGACAAATATATCCGTGCATAGCGCTGACATCATTTGACAAATGGCAACAATGCATGATACAATTCCAATTTTACAATTTTTGCTAGTGCAATTTTTTAACCTTCTAAACATCGTACATTTTCAAATTTTATATCGTCTTATAGGATAAGAAATCAAATGCAATTTGGTTGAAAACTGTATCTCATCGACTCACTTATTACGGCTACATAATTTTCAAGCTTTTTTTTTATTTCTATCATGTATCTCCGTTAAGAAATAAACAGTTTGCACATAAACCTATAAATATTGTTCTGGATGATTTTTCATGACGAAATTAAAGCTACATTTATACGTAAATAATAGAATGATATATAAAAAGCAACAATTTAACATGTAATCAAACAATTAAATTTTTACACTGTCAAATAGAAAAAAAATATTTTGAAAAACAATTTCTTTGAAAACCATATCTTAGTTTATTGACTGCTGTGGTTAAAAAAAGAAAATCAAGTGTTAATTCTTTTTAAATTTATCTCTGTCGCCTGAACCTTGATTGCGAAAGATTAATGCATTTGCCTTTCAAACAATGTAAAGACTTAAGAGCTTGTTTCCGGCTGATATATCACAGTAAAAATCAAACTTTCTCTATAAATAACTTAATAAAATAATAGGTCATTCCATGTCAACTTATGATACATTTGGAAGAAATTACTGCAGTAATTTTAGTAATATAACACTATAAAATAATTAAATGTAAAATTAACATGATTCGTCAATGAAACCTATCTAAGTGTCTATGTGGATGAAAATTATCTAAAAGATGATAATGAAAATTACACTTTATATGTTAACTTAATTTAATTTTCAGTAATGGCAATTACCATAGTAAATAAAACTACCAAAATTTAAGAAATAACATTAAAATTTGGTAATGTTCATCTAAATTGGGCTTTGAATAAGTTTAATTAGAAAACCATATCAAATTTACATTTTGAATAATTTTTTTTTGTGTGTTATATTACTAAAATTACTGAAAATACTTCAAAATGTAATGTAAGTTTCCATGGAATGACTTTAATATAAACAAATATAAATTTAATAGACATGAAATTGAACTACGCGCTCAATGCATTCAAATGTTCAGAAACAAAGATGCTGCAAAATCTTCGGCTAATAACTCCTATTTTACGTCTAATACGAAAATAACGCATTTGATAATTTTCAAAGCTTTATATGATTGCATAATTAATAGGATTCATATAAAATTGCTGTTTGGAGTTAGTTGGCAATTAAAAAAACATTACGTATGAAAATATTTTTAGAATTTTAAATTTTAGATTTAAAAATAAGATTTTCTTTTTACTCTCTTGCCCGGAAACTCCGGGTTCGATGTACTAGTATAAATAATAGAGATACGTAGAAAGATATATCCACGAATTAAGTCAAAGATAACGAAGTGGGATGGCAGCAGAGTGCAATAACATCGTGTTATACTGAACTTATCGAAAGCAAACAACTTCTAGATTGTAGAAAAACAAAAAAGTCAACTATTTTCATACTGTCGATAAAGATGTTGGGGGAAAAACTCACTCCCACAAGGTCGCATACCTGTAGCGACATTTTACTCACACGTTTTCACGCTTTACATCAAAGAAAGCAAGATATCTATTTCTAGAATGTGTTTTCAGTCGTGTTAAAAACAGTAATTTTTTTTAAATGTATGATAATTTAAATACCTGTTAAAAGTGAGAAGATATAAAGAGAGAAAGTTATCCGTATTTCACTTTTAATAGGAAGGGAATTATAGTTTTGAATTCTCAAAAGCCATGCAGGTATGAGTAGAAAAAAAAAATAATAATAAATAAAAATTAAAATGTCCAAAAAGGATTCGTTCTTGATAAGTTGGTTTTCAACTCGAATTTTTTTCCTTCACTCAACTGATTACGAAACATTTAATATACAGGGTGTCCACTCTCAACGGTGGCCAATGGCTAATTCCTAATCCGTTAGTCATAGACATATAATTCCAATTACAAAAATGTTTTAAATGATATAAAGAAATATTTCAAAAGCGATTTGGGTCAATAAAAAGATTTCTATAAAAGTTACGAAATTTAAATTTTTATACAGTCCCCCGCTCCTATAAGTTATATTTAGTAAATCTTCCCTATTACAATGACAAGTAAAACAAAAAAAGTTCCGTTTCTATAACACTAAAATTGACTGAGTTATGAAACTTTAAAAATGCATGACTTATACCACTTTTCTGCAATTAATACAAATGAGTTCAACCATGTTTTAAGGGGTCATACACCAAGTGATTAAAGTATTCAAAAAGCTTATTTCATGTGTATCTGCGCTTTGAACATACACGAATATTGAACATGAATCGCACACGTATTACGACTCTGTTAACTTTAAATTTATATGCATGATTTAGCACTTTATCCTAAAATTATCTTAATTTTTAACCATAATGTCAGGATTTTTCTCAAATTATAAATTATCAAAGTTAAAAAATAACAAAAATTGCATGCATTGACAGCAATGCATTGCATTGCATTGTATGGTGTGTGAAATGTTTCTGTAATCGATGCTCAAAACAAGATTTTTCTTGCAATTTTTTAGTTCAGCAGTTTTTTAATATTTCCTAAAAAACTTGCATATTACTGCACTTTTATTATATGGAAAATTTAACATAATTGTTAAATTTTCCATTATGTCTAATTTATTAATTTTTATAAACTCATGTTACATAAAAATAAAGAAAGGAAAATGCACTGTAATTTTAGATTATATACAAGTTTCATCTTGGTTTCTTGCATGTTTTCATATATTTAAAGGACGCGTTGAAATTAGTTCGAAGTAAAATAAGTATCAAGCAAGAGTGTCAGGGAGAAAAGAGGGGGAGAGGGTGTCGGCTAAAATAAGTTTTTCTTTTATTCAAGTCATATGATTATGTTTTTTTAAATATCTCCTATTACAAAAACACTATAATCTCTTAACATTCGCGAGCCTTGAAATAGAAAAAGAACATTTCAACATGCGCACCACTTTAAAAAAGAAAAATATTTTACATATGCGTTGACAACATTTACAGGAAAAGTATAATATTACTATCTCGGCAAAGCTATCATGTCAATGGGCAGAAAGTGATGTGTATCTCCGCGATAATAGAAATAGTTCCTTACTGAATTTTAAAGAAAAATCCCTTTAAATTTGATTTTTTTTTAGATTTTTCCATTGAAAAACGATAGACGGATTAAACAATATACATTTAACTTATTGTATGCTCATATATATGGCATAGTAATATTCAAGGTTAATGTATTTATTCGCGCATAATAGTTCTGGCGAGATTTTTGACGGTAGAAACAAATGAGTAACTAACTTTTACACCCCACACAGAAGTAAGAGGAGTGACTTTCTATATGAAAGTCTCATGTCATTTTTAGAGACACACGCTTTTTCATGTCTAATCAAATGTTTTACTTTTTAAACTATTAATAATAAAATAAAATTTTGATGGATTCGGAATTTTTCAGAAAATTTCACCTCAAGTACATAATAAACATGCTGATGGAAGTATGTAAATTAGCGATAATTATCTTTAAAGATAAATAAAACGAGTGAAAGAGTTCTTTATGTACGATTTTGTTAGAGGATAGACAATATAATATTCATGTATTGTTATTAAGTAGATTTCGCACGAAATACTACCTATTGCGGTCGCTCCTATGTTAGAATTTCCGAAATTTTTTTGCAGATCTACACCGATCATGACTTCTAAACCCATAAACTATCATTAGTAAAAACGTTTATATATATATATAGCTATATACAGGGTGTCCCTAAACTCATGGTACATACGCTAGGGGGTGATAGAACACATCAAGACGAGTAATAGTAAATAGGAAACCAAGTGTCCTAAACGTATTCCAAAGGAGACAGGCGCCATCAAAGTTTAGGGTTGCAAATTGCAAATGATGATAAAAAAGGGAAAAATGGGTCAATTTATTTGCGGTTTTCGCTAATATCATTCTTTAAATTAGCATTTTCTTAAAAAAAAGTTTTAAAGAGAAAGTTATAAAAATTCCGGTAGAGGGCACTCTAGACTTTGGAGTACCGAATAACTACCTTTTACCGGTTACTTTTTAACACTGTTAAATGTTTTCTAAAGCTTAGACCTTAACATAAATTTTGTGTGCAGAAGTGAAATCATCGGGAGTGGTTAAGTGGAGCAAATTTAACTGTGTTCAGGGGGTTGATTTTTGAACGA
Organism: Maratus speculifer; assembly: GCA_964019185.1. NCBI lineage: Eukaryota > Metazoa > Arthropoda > Arachnida > Araneae > Salticidae > Maratus > Maratus speculifer. The sequence goes on from OZ025293.1 coordinate 176,519,211, forward strand.
TCGTATGTAATGACCAAAATAATAACAAAATGATGGAAATCAGGACAGACAGAGATGGAATGAAAAGAAACCTACAAAAGAAAGAAAAATACTTTATTCAATCAAATGAAAATAAACAACATGAAGTACTCCATGACAGAAATTGTTCAAAATTGCGGCCTCCAAGACGAACGCAGGCTTGAAGCCGTCGATGGATTGACCGCTGTTCATTTGACTACACATTATAACTGTGGTATTCAAAATACCCTCGCGTGTGAATATGCATTCGTCCGTAAACAACACATGTGCACAAAAAGCAGGGTCCACAGCCCTTTGTTGGAGCAATCACGTGCGAAAATTGACACGTGCCTGGTTACCCACACAACACATATGTAGATATTACGTCTATTTTGAGCTCTTTACTTCCAGAATACATCCATGTACATCAAACTGATGTCCATTCTAATACGTAAACTGGATTGTTCAGCACATGACATCCATCAAATGTTTATATCCCAACTTAATATAGACCAACACAATATGGACATAGAACTTACATCAATTGTAAAACATAAACTAGATCATCGTAAGTAAATTACATACAGAATACGTCTATATCCCAACAATTTATAAACTAACATAATATGGAGGTAAATTAGAGTTAAATATTTTATTTCTGATACATTTTTTCTTGTGGCAACATCAACTTTATGCTGTTTTGTAAACAGAACACGCCGACGCCATTATTGAAATTTTTGTTTTTAGCAGTTTTTTAGTTCGTTTAAATCAGACTATCAAAGATAGTTTATTCTTATTTTTATGAATTTTTAGTTGTATTAAGAAGAAGATTTAAATTTGTTTATTTAAAACAATTAGAATTTACAGCAACCACTGAATATAACCATAGAATTATGTGATGTTTATAATTTATATGCGTGATACAGTGTGACATTTGGATTAAATATCGAGCTGGATTATATGTAAGTAAATCCTTTGAGTTATTTTTTACTGTGCATCTTTATTTGACATTATATTTTAGTAGTTTTTTTCTTTTATGATTTTAAACTTTATTTTTAAATAACTATAAACAAATTTTTAATCATAAAATTGACTTTGAATTAATTTTTCAAATTTTTTGATATTCTCTTGACATATTATAATAGTAGAGTGATTTTTGTACTTAACTTACGTGGTTACTCATTGATTTGACATTTTAAATGCTTTAATTTTATAGTGAATCTTAATTTCGTACAATAAACTATACAAAGTGTTTGGATTATATTTAATTTCTTATTCTCTTTCTCCCATACTCCTCAAACTCTAATTCAAATGCTACTAAATATTATTTTGTATAAATACAGGACAAAAACTTTTTGTGATCAACAGTTTGTTTTAATTTAAAAAAAAGGTCAACAAAACAATAAAAACTTTCAAACAGTGAATTTCTCTTGAATAAAAGGAAATAAAACAAATGAAAACAAGTATAAATTTGCTTGATAATAAATAATTTTCGAACATTAAAAAAACTTACCTCTTTATTATGTTATTAAATTATTTCATTAAAAAATTGTTTCATAAAAAAGTTTCTTAATCTCAAAAGTTATCGATACAAGTATGTATCGAGTTATCTTACAGCATAGGTCATCAGTTTAAAAATATTTGTTAAATTAAAAATTTACTGTTTTTTCTTTCCAAAAAAGCACTTACTTATTATTCTTACTTTTTTGAAGATGAAATTCATTATCAAAATTCAAAAGTAAAATGCTGTCTATGGAAAATTCTTTGATTTGAGTCTTTGTGTTTGAATGTATAATAAATATATAGTTCAATCATGAATTCAATTGATTCAATGGTCAAAATGTTAAAAGTTATGAGAAAATAAGTCCTAGTTTTGTTGTTGCTTGTAGTGTAATATGCATTTTTAGAACATATAATTAAGCGAGTAATGTATTTAAAAAAAAGAAAGAAAACTAGTTTGTAGAGAGCGCCAATATTATTTTTTATGTTATGTCAAGAAACAATATCTCGATTAATACAAAATATATACCAGTGGAGATAAACATCTGACAGATCAGTTGTTGCCGAGACAGATCTTACTTCAAATTTGAATGCTTTCAAAAAATCACAAGTGTGTAGTTTTCTTATATAATAAGCAACTATCACTAGTGATCTTTTGCGAGCAACTAGGATCTGTGTATTGATGAATTGATGGTGCCCTTGGACTGTATGCTGCCTTTGCGAGGAGTAAGGATTCATCTTCGCATTGAAGATTTTATAAAAGAAAACTTTTAAGAAATTTGTGTGTGTGGTGGAATTCCTACTGCTGGGTCAAAAGTGATATAATAAAGTAAGTATACTAAAGTAGCATAAAAAATAATATTGGTGCTCTTACAAACTAGTTTTGTTCCACAAAAAGTATGTTACATTATAAATTATGAGAACACAGTGTCGTATAATAAGAAAAATAAGCACAAAAATTAAGCTGAAAATATTTTTAGATGACCATGTAATAATAAAGTAATATATTCTATATAACGTGAATTAAACATTTATATATATTTCAGTCTCAGACATAAATAAAATCTGCCGCTAAATAAAAAAAGATAGTGTGAATCAGCCTTGTTTTTTATCAGAGCAATTATACTATTTGGTTTGATTTGTAAAGATGAAAAAAAAGGGGGGGGTGATGTTTTTAAATAAAAAGCCTTATTTCTAATGCAATTTCTTTTTATATTGATGGACGATGAATGTTTTTGAATGTAAAATAAAAAAAAAGCATTTTTAAAAGATATATTATTTATGTTTTAAAATGATAAAACAAAAATGCTTTCTAATTTCTTATATTTTCTTATGTTAATCATATTTATTATCTTCCGAACAATTAATATTTATGCTTTTTACCAATAATTTTAACTTTTTAAAATCTGAAACTTTCATGTATAATATTTTTTGAAAAAAAAAAAAAAAAAAAAAAAAGATGGCAGAAGTGTCTAGTATGCGCATACAGTTCCATATTACATATAGATATGATGTACATATATATGTACATACTACATGCACATGATGTATATATATGTACACATTGCATAGATATGATGTATATACATGTACATATTATGTAGATATGATGTTTATACATGTACATATTACGTAGATATGATGTATATATACATACATATAACGTAGATATGATGTTTAGAAAATGATCTACATCTACATAGACATCCGTTTTACATAGATATTACGTCAATCTGGATGTCCAATGAACATTATATGGATGTATTCGGAGAGACATCTGATGGTAATATCTACGTAGATACTACGTAATATGAAACTCCTCGGATGAATTCTAGACATGGTATATAGATGTAATTTACGTTATATGGATGTCATATTTACCAATTTGTGCTGTGTGGGTATCCGCTGGTTCTAAGCCTTAAACTCTCTGCGCATACGCATAGTATGGATGCATTCCTTCATCTCGCAGAACTCGCCACACGGTATTACGGGAAACGTTCACTTCTTCGCACAATTCCCGCCTGCTAGATTCAGGCCTCTCACTGATACGATCTAAAATGTTTTCCGTAACGGATGGCGTTCTTACACTCCTGGAATATCTGGTATCCTGCATGCAACTTGCAAAGGAACCCCTTTCGCACAGTTGTTGGTGCAGTCGTTGAAATATCCTCGCATCAGGAACACGTCTGGTTGGAAAACGCTCTCCGTACAATCTTTGAGTTTCTGTTGCATTGCCGTGTGCAGCTCCGTACATATTATGCATATCGGCCTTCTCCTGGTTAGAGTACGAAACCATATTATTGGCTTTCCACAGAGCAAATAAAGACAGCTGCTGTGAACAGTTCCCAGTTTTACAATTACACACTCGAATAAATGACTTTTATATTAGCGAAAATTTAGATACATGTTATTGTTCTTCCCCGTGTCACATTTTCATATTCTTCTTCCGGAAGCTTACATCATAATGGTAGCTATATAGCAATTGCATGTATGTGGTTCGAACATGCTCTAACACGTTTGCGTTTGAATAGAAAACATGCATTACTTAGTGAATGTTGTTTGTTTTGATGTGTATTATCACCTCTTAAAGTTTACTTCATCACATATTATTTTGCTCATTACGATCGTTCAAAAATCAACCCCCTGATCACAGTTAAATTTGCTCCACTTAACCACTCCCGATGATTTCACTTGTGCACAAAAAATTTAAGTTAAAGTCTAAACTTTAAAAAACACTTAACAAGTTTAAGAAAAAACCGGTGAAAAGTAGTTATTCGGTACTCCAAAGTCTAGAGCGCCCTCTAACGGCATTTTTTATAACTTTCTCTTTAAAACTATTTTTAAGAAAATACTAATTTAAAGAGTGATTTTACGAAAACCGCAAAAAAAGGACCCATTTTTCCCTTTTTTATCATCATTTCCAATTTGGGACCCTAAACTTTGATGGCGCCTGTCTCCTTTGGAATACGTTTAGCACCCTTGGTTTCCTATTTACTATTACTCGTCTTGATGTAATCTATCACCCCCTAGCGTAACCATGAGTTTAGGGACACCCTGTATATCTATATATATATTATTTTCTTCTGGACACGATAACTTCTATAATTCTGCTCCAATATTCTCCAAGCTAATATTTAAATTCAAGTTGTATGAAATCTCGGTCGAGTTCGTTAAAGTTCAAAATCGGACCAATGGGGTGGATATTGGGAGAGTTTTCGTGAAAACCGAAAAAACGCGATAACTTCTTAATTAAAATAGATATCGAATCAGTTTACAGTTTATATTACTTCTAAAAACTGAGCCAAAAGTTTATGTATGACAGATTTTTGATAAAATTAAAAATGGGCTCAAGAGGCGAAAAAACAGGGTTTTTGGGAGAAAAAAAATTCATAACTTCGTCAATTCTCCAGGTATTAAATCCATCTAAATTTTTTATAAATGCTCTTAAAATTATCTAACACTTTTGTATTTACAAGCTTTTGATAGGACTAACTTTTACCGATGAAATAATTAAAAATGAAAAGAAAAAGGGGGGTGGAAAAAGAAAACAATCCATAACTTAGTCAATTCTTAAACTATCAAATCTAATTAAATTTATTTTACATCTTCTCAATAATATCTACAACTTTTATGCTAACACATTTTTCATAGGACGAATTCTTATAGCAAAAATAAATTAAATAAAAATAGAAGTTAGACATAAAACCTCAAATTCAAAGTGCTTATATTCTGACTCATTTTTAAATTCATTTTTGATTTTAAACGCATCCAAATGGCAGATCCTCGTATTTAGGAATTATATAATATGACGGATTGGCCATTTTTTTGATAAAGGCAGAATATACTTCAAAAAAGGCTGCCAAAAAGGGTATTTTGAACAGAATTTCCTGATTCGATTGTGATTGAAAAATTGAGGACGTATTCAAATAATAAACTGATTACTTTCTGACTTATTTTTAAATCTATTTTTGCTCTCACACGCATCCAATTGATGGGTTCCCTTATTTTGGAACTGTATAATATACCTTATTGTCAGTTTTTTTATGAAGGCATAATGTTTAAATGAATTCCGTCAAAGTGGCATTTTGAACAGAATTTCCCGAAGTGATCGTGATTGAAAATTGAGGAAGCATTGAAACAAAAAATTTCTTATTTTATGACTCCTTTTTAAATCCATTTTTGGTCGCATAAGCACCCAATTGACAGGTTCTATTATTTAGGAACTGTATAATGCCTTATTCTTTAGGTTTTTTTTTTTAAAAGGCATAATGTATTTTTAAACAATGCTGTCAAAGTGTCATTTTGAACAGAATTTCCCTAAGCGAATGTGAATTGAAGAATTGAGGATGTATTCAAATAAAAAATTCCTTATTTTCTGACTCATTTTTAAATTTAATTTTCCTCTCAAACGCATTCAGTTGACAGTTTCTTGTGTTGAGGAACTATATAATGCACCGTATTGGTTGATTTTTTCATGAAGTCAGAATATATAATACCGCCAAAGTGGGCATTTTGAGCCAAATTTTGCTTAAGATGATTCTGAAAAAACCAGCTCTTACAGAAAAATGAAATTAAAATTTCTTCAAAAGCAGCGTAATGAAATTGTTAAAATGAGTTTATCTCTAATTATATTTTATTTGTTGTTGTTGAAATGAGCACTTAACGAAATCTACCTCAACTTACGGGCCAATTCGACAGGGATTTTTTTTGTTACCTGTTATTTTATAAGTAGAGAAATGGAAAAAAAATTAAAATGAAAATAAATAAATAAATAACAGAAATTTTTTTTGAATAATTCTTTTTTATGTTATTTATTTTTTGATTCATTTATATTTTGGAAATATGTTTTAAGAAAAAAAAAATTGTACATTTCTCACATAAAAAATTGATCAAAAATTGAAAAAGAAAAATGTAAATATTGAAAGAAAAATTTTCTAATTCATGGTCTAAATTGAAATTTAAAATTTGGTTTGGCATGATATATAAGCATTAAATGGCACAGAAATTGCGGCATCTGCTTTGCATGTTGAAGACAAAATCTGTGCATTTGAATTTTTTAAAATAATTTTAAATTTACCATAGAGTTAATTTTGTGACACACTTTCTTTGAAAAAATGCACGTGCTGTCATTTCTTTACTTTCACATTTTGATAGGCGCATAAGATTTTTGATATGTGCAACATCCCTTCTAAATCTTGAAGGACAATTGTATCCGTGTTTAACACTGACATTTTATCAATAGCAGCGATTCAAGATGAAATTTCCATTTTATAATTTTCATTACTGCAAATTTTAATCTTCTAAACTTTGCACATTTTCAATTTTTACACCGTCGCATAGGAAAAGAAATGTACTTTCGAATGCAATTTGTTTAAAAAATGTATCTCATTTAACTCACGTATTACGGTTTTATAATTTTCAAGTCTTTTAAAAATTTCTACCGCGTATCTCCATTAAGAAATAATAATAAACAATTTGAACATATACCTATAAATATTGTTCCGGATACTTTTTATAATGAAATTAAAACTGCTATCACTATGCATATCTGCTGAAATTAAAGGTATGTAAATAAAAGAATGATATTTAAAAAACAAATTTAATATGTAATCGCACAGTTTGAATTTTACACTGCTAGATATCATAAAAAATATTTGAAATATGTTTTGTTTGAAAACTGTATCTCAGTATGCTGATTTATTGTAGTTTAAAAATGTTTTTCAAGTATGAATTATTTTTAAATTTATCTATTTCAAATAAACCTCGATTACGGAAGATTAAACCATTTTCTTAAAACAATGTAAAAATTTGAGAATTTGTTTCCGGCTAATGTAACATAGCAAAATTAAAATTTCTTTGAAAAATCACAAAATGAAATAATATAAATTTAACAAACGTGTTATTGAACTGTGTGTTCAATGCAATGTAAATATCAGAAACAAAAATGCTGCCAAAGCTGATAAATCCTTGGCTAATAAATCCTGCTTGCGTCTAATACGAAAATATCGCATTCTATACATTCCAAAGCTTAATATGATTGCATAATCAATATGTTTCATATGAAATTGCGTTTTGGATTTATTTTGTAATCTAAAAATCTTATTACATTTAAAAATTTTATTAAAGTTTTCAATTTTAAATAAAAAAAAGTTTTTTACCTTCACTCTGTGAACCGGGAAACCCGGGTTCCAGGTACTAGTCTATTTAAAAGTACATACACCAGATTTAATGCAAATTAAATAAATTGGTCTCACTTCTCTAAAGTTAGCTATTTTGACCATAAAGGTATTTTGCTGGGAAATTTCAAACTTGGTTTACATTTGATAGATATGAAAAAGTATCATTTAAAAATATGTTGAAAACATATTTTTAAAAAATCGCCTATAATTTATAATATAATTCCGCTGCACAAACCAGGTTGGAATCCAAATCATTCAATGTATGAAATTAAAAGCTTTTGTAGGCTCTTATAAATGAATTGTTAGATTGTGAGGGAGTGACCTTTGTAATAAAGGCACTCTAGTTTTTCTGAGATCGTGACGTCACTAATTTAACATGTGTAAGCGTGAAAGCGACATCTATCCTCGCTTTTACTTTAATTTTCTAGAGCGTGTAAGTCTCTTTCGGATTCTGCAGTTATGTCGCGGTTAGTAGTAATATGTAAATTTGAAGTATCTCAGTTTGCAACATATAAAAGCTTGGAGTTTGAGTGTGTGTGGTGTGTCTCTGGCGACGTTAGCCAGCAGAGTGTGTCTAGCGATATTAGCCAGCTAAGGAGTGTCTCTAGCGGCGATTGCCCGCTGGTGTCTAGCCGATTGTGTCTAGCTGCGTTGATTGATCCAGAGTGAGTAGTATCAAGTAGCATCGAGCCTCCAGTGAGTTGGGAAGGTGTTTTGGAAGGCAACTCGGGAAGTTGGCCGGTGGTAAGAAATTTAATAGTAATTAGATTATCTCAAAGTTAATAAAGAAATATATACAGCCACGGGCTGTCTAATAAGATTTTATCTAGCAGCTTAGCCGAAAGATAGCTGAGAAGTAATCAGAGGTGCCCCGATTGAGCTAGTTCCGGAGCTGTGAGTATGAATTTAATCTTTTAGTAGTATTCTCAGTTGTGAAAATTACAGACTTTGAGCCCTTATCGTTTTTAATAAATTGTTTTTATCTTAATTTCTGAGTTATGTCTGCATTTAACTCCCAGTACGAGCACCCAACCGTTACAAGATTCACATAAGTTGCAAACTTGTTTGAAAAATTTATCAACTATACTAGCAATAATGATACACAGTCCCAATTAGACTCTATTTCGTTTAATATATCGGAACGTTCAGGATGAAAAGGTTTGCATTATATATATATACATACACTGGTGTGCAAAATTTAAGGACGAGTCCCAAAATGCCAATTTTCAAGGGATTTCCAAGTGATAATTTTCACGCGAATATCCAAAAGGAAGTAATATAACTCGAATAATTACTATCCCTGCATAACAGCTAGTCCATATCAGTATTGGGTACTCTCTTAAAACGAAAGAGTGGATTTGGCTTCTCAAGAAAGAGTTCTAATTTACTGGATCGTGAATGAGTTGATTTTTTGGCGGTCCACTCATCTTGATTTGGATTCTTCTATTTCTAATGCACTCACAAAAATCGGACGCTAAGCAGCTCAACTCGAGAAGAAACCAAACTTTCCCGCCTGATATGCGCCCGCCGGCGCTGCTGACGTCACCCATTGACTTGCAAGATGGAGGACTTCCGACGCTCACGCTAATTTTCCATAAATGTTCATGTTCGTGATTAATGCTATTTGCACAAGATTCTTTAAGATGCCGACATTTTACGAAGTAAGTACTATGAAAGTATTTTATTTGCATTATGCTATCTTTTAAAATATATTTCCTTTCTCTTTCTAATAAACAATTATGGTCATACTGATACGTTCCGTACATAACAACATCATAGCTTGAAATAAATTGGTATGTCAAGCGAAGTAAAAGTTTTCTTATAATGTAAATACTTAGTTCATTTAACTGCCTTGTAGTATAAAAGTTTTAAAGAATGAAGTTATGCAATTATTACATCTATATTTATAGAGATTTATCAAAATATTAAATTCACATGTTGTATTCAGTGTTTTTTGGTGAAAACATGCACTGGTTTATATATATTCAGGCTACTTAGAAGTGCTTATTTTTGAATACATACTCCTATTTCTCAATTTTGCCAATGTTGTTAAGGGATTGAAAACCCTATATAAAAATGAAAAACAAACAGTTCTTGTATTTTGATCTACCTGTTGCTGCATTTAAGAAAAAAAAAACTATAGTGTATGTATATAAACACATTTCTAAGACTTTTGCATTCTTAGCGTTGAACATGTGTGCACTTTGTTACTTTTTTGTCCCTTGTGTTACTTTTTTGTTTGGCAATGCTTTACATTGCTATTGAGCATAATTTTTGCATGCATGATCTGTATTATAATTGTTTAATATTTAAAGTATTTAGCTACATTATTGTTACATAATACATTTAAATGTAATATTGTTTTCTTGCACTTGCTTTTGGGTAGGTTTAAATGAGGATTTATTAACAAAATGTAAACAAATATTTACTTTCTATACTGGTAAAAGCGAGTATCATTTCCCAAATATTATGCTCCTGACTTCTCTAACAATGAGTTATGCGGCAGGAGAACTGGAATGTCAAACATTGGGAGAATTTTAAATTTTGGAATGAAATGATTTTATACTATGAGCGTTAGAATTCCTAAAAAATGTCGCTGGTCCCAAGGACCAGTAAAGCATGAGAATTTACTGGTCCGCAGACATCATCACTGGTCCATTGCATAAAATTCTATTAAATAATTTTAACACTTTGAGTGGCCTCCCCCCCCTCCCTGGAAAATAAACCAATCTCACTTTGATAATTTTCAGCATAATAAAGTGTAAAATTATAATTTGCTAAAAGTTTAATAAACAGTACGTAAAGAAAAACTGTCAAATTATTAGTTACAGTAGCGTAGCTATGTTTTTTGGCGCCCGGGGCCAGCAAGAAATTTTGCGCCCCCACCCCAATATAGATATATAACAATTTTTCTCAATTTGGCGCCCCTAGGCCTTGGCGCCCGGGGTGGACGCTCCCCCCCCCCTTAGCTACGCCGCTGATTAGTTAGATATTTTATTTGCCATTACTTTTTCAACTGACAGCAAATTTTGTCCAATTTTTCTCCCGATTGTAGCCAGAGTGGTGGAATTGTAACTAGTAATAATAAAAAAAAAATCTTATGTGCAATCGGTTGCAGTTTTCTCAGGGCCTCAAAAGAAACACTGGTCCTGCGGACCACTAAATTTTTCAAATTAGTCATCCAATTGAATTATCGGTGGTCTCAGACCAGCAGACCACCAAAAATTTCGAACGCTGACTATAATGATATTAATTTATAAACTTTTAATGACTTCAATCAGTAGCGTAGCTATGTTTTTTGGCGCCCGGGGCCAGCAAGAAATTTTGCGCATCCACCCCAATATAGATATATAACAATTTCTTTCAATTTGGCGCCCCTAGGCCTCGGCGCCCGGGGCGGACGCCCCCCTTGCCCCCCCCTTAGCTACGCCACTGACTTCAATAATAGCTTTGTATTTTCACAAAAGGTATAATAAATCTAACAGACTATTTAAATGTTATAAAATGTTACTGAAAAAACAAAAGTTTGGCTAAATCAAAAACAACTATCAAAAAGCAAATTCCCTCCCTTTTAGAAATGTCTTATATTATTGCCTCCCTGTAAAGTGATAACATTAGGATGCACTGCCCCTTAGCAATATATCATGATCACTTTTGATAATTTGCTCAGCACATAAATGTAGGAAGTATTCAAGGTTGATGTATGATCACGAGGAACTGAATTTAGTTTTAAGCTTTGTTTAAAACTAAATTAATCTAAATTAATCTTAAGCCAGGCACCATAGTCCCACAAAAAAATTCACATTTAATTATAATTTCAGGAGATAATTATACCAATATGAAAATATAATTAACATTAGAAGCTCTAAATTTTAAGTGTTTGATTCAAAAACTTATTATCCAAATGACATAAAATTTCGTTTCTAGACATAGTTTGAACCAAGATTATATCTTGTGAAAATTTGCCATTAAAAACAAATTTTGGACTGTTTTTGGTTTGTAGGTTGGCCTCCTAAAAAAATTATGCACATTATATAAAAATAGAGTTAATTTCCTATTGTTTGGTTCTAGTAACTTTCTTTTACGATTCTTACTGCAAAGTTAGTAAGGAGTATTTACTTTTTTTTTTTCCTGCGATTGTATACAGCGTTCAAAATCGTTGGTGTACTGCTGGTATCAGACCACCAAAAAGTTAATCGGACCACTAACTTAAATTTAGTCGTCCGCAAGACCAGTAACTTTTTCCCCCTCTGTCTGTAATGTAAATTTTTCAGTTTCTGAAAAAAAAAAAAAAAAAAAAAAAAAAAAAAATTAACACAAATCCCAAAGTTTTATTCGAAAAAGATACATATTAAAAATCTGCATTATACCTTAGTTGATAAAAAAATATACATAATTAATAATTGTATAGTTTTTGTTTATGTATTGCATACTTTTTTAGAAAATTATAATTTTACATTTTACTACACCGAAAATTTTGGGTAACTGCGAAGGAAATTTGGTTTATATTCTGTAGGAGGGGGGGGGGGTGTCGCTCAGTGTGTTAAAGGGTACATAATAGATTTTTATGTTTAGAAAACTAACAATTATCTGTTTAGAAAAGAAAATGATTTGAATTTTAATGTTAGAAAAAAAACTTGCTAGTCCTATCTAAGTTTTAATAAACAGCACTGTAAAATGTATTTTTCATCCCTCATAATCTCATTGTTTAAATTTATTGCTTTATCTGTTGCATATCTTTTTATTTACGTTCTAAAAAATTGTTCAATTAACCCCAATTTCCTTCTAGTGACACCAGTTAACGGTTTGCCCAATTTATTCCTCTGATGGTCCCCTCCCCCCTCCCATGGAGTAAGATTTTGCATTGGAAAATAAATGTTGAAAGCAGGGCCCGCTTAAGACTTGGAGTTAGTGGAAGCTTGCATCATACAGGGGGCCCCCCTTATTACTCAATTATTTTGCTTAATCATTTACGAAATTCTCTTTCATATGCTTGAACAATGAGATATTTTACTATCAAAATGTTTAATGGGTTTTTTAATATTAAACTATCAACCTATTTATACATTTGAAAAGTACTTTATATCAGGGTTGTTATGATTTTGCCCAGCCCAAAAGACCCGGGTGGGTTTTTTCTGAAAAAACCCAAGTGGGTTTTTTCAAAATTTCAACTTTAAATTACACATAAAATGTATTTATATTACATATATAATATATTTCTTAATATCAGTACACCACTCATAAAGTTTATAACCACCACCCCTCACCCCAAAGAAAAGAAATGTCCGAATTATACCAGCACAATTTTTAAAAGAAATAATTGTTAGTTAATCTCTGTAGCATGTGTAAGTAACACAATTTTTTTCCCATTAAAAAATACTTTGATGTGTAATCCGTTCTATGTTATACAATAGAAACTCATAACAAAATACCATATATGCTTAGAATCCTAATTTAATTATGTAGACATGTAGAATTACTTAACTTATTCTATTATTTAGTAATAATAAAAAATACTTTATAAATTATTACTAATAATCAATTTATCTAAAAGCAAAGCATAATTGTGATTACTGTCATTGATTTATATATATTTGTAATCAATTAGCTACTTTAAATTTAGTAATAATTACATTTTTTTCAAGCATTCTGAACCACCTCCCATAACCCCCAAAACCCTGAAAAAAACCTGATAAACCCCAAAAATCCTGAAAAAACACAGTGGGTTGGGTTTATTCTGAAAAAAAAAAAAAAAAAAAAAAAAAAAAAAAAAAAAAACCCGGGTATTTAACAACCCTGCTTTATATTCATATATATAGTACATAATCATACAAGACAAATTAATTTCGTAAATGAATCAACAATCATAGAACTCAGGTTGTGAATATTTGAACTTCAAAATTTATTTCATAATTTATAAATTGTAGCATCTTTTAGTGCTAAGAACAGTTCAGGGATTAAAAATAAATTGACAAACTTATAATTATCTTCAACACAATTTTGCTACTATTTTAGATCAGACATTTTATAATTACTTCCTCTTTTATTTAAATAACTAATTCCAGATATTTCATTTCTGCACCTTTTATGAATACAAACAGGATAGAAACAGATATGTCTGTGATCTGCAGAATGAAACTGGTGCTAAATTTAACACACTTTTTCAAAAATGCCATTTTCAAAAACATAAACACCTATCTAAAAGTTACTTTCAAGAGATTTTATCGCCATAAAAAAAAGAAAAAAAAAAAGTCAAGATTTGAAAATGATAGTTATATTTTAAAACAAAATATTTTTATAGTTTTGTAATGATGATCAATTTCAACAGTTAAATGTTTAGAACATTAAAATGTATAAACACAATTGAAAATAAAAGATATATTAAAAGTATGCAACATAAGATTAGATTAGAACTTTAGCATCTGATAAGAAATCAGATCATTAAAATCAATTAATATGAAGTAAAATTTAAATTTTGCTTGTGTTATGCAGGCAAATTTTTAAAGTTATGAATACCATATTTTAGAATAATTCTGATTTTAAAGAATCGAATCTAAAAATATCTACATAATGCAAGATGTGAAAAAGTGTACAAAGTAAGATGGAAAAACTTTGTAATCCACCCAAAACAACATAACAAGCTATATTTTCCACACAAGTAACAACTATATGAGGTGCCACTAAAATTTTACTCCTTTTTTTTGCTAGGTAAATTTTAATTTTATTTTTTTTTCTGCAGACAGCAAAAACAACTGATGCATGGAATATTCCAAAACAGATTAAATTTTCTATTATTTTTTAGCACATGTTACAGTCTTAAACATTTGAGATTAAAATGTTAAGCATTGATATACATAACATTTAATTAATGTTTCTTTGTTATTTATTGTATAAACAGAAAAAAAAATATAGAGAATAAAGATATCAGTTACAGTCTGTCTAAAGGGAGTTTTCTGGTACAATATAAATTTATTATTCTATTTCTAATAATATTGTTTAATTAAGTTTGTGGTTATATTTATAATTGTAAATAAAAAAATTATATCTATTAACTTAAATGAGAAGCCGAAATTATGGAATGATCTTGAAAATTTTAGCAAGGCATATTCTTAACGATTACTCTAAAAAAAAACATTATAGTTTACATCTGTATTTAAAATGAAGCAAGCAAAATATAACTTTCAAGTAATTCAGTATGAAATTTTAAAATAAATTTAAACATATTTCTTATGTAGCATTTAATTATGTATTTAAATTTTTAATAATTATTGAAGCTATTCCTATAACACACACAACACAAATCAAGGCACTGTTTACATCAAATAAATGATTTGGTAACATTTATTCTGTTCTGAAAAAAAAAAAATCTGTATCAGAGTAAGTATCAGAGGAAGCCAGTTTCTTGTTCCATTTTTTTCCATTGCACTTTCACTAAACAATCCGTGCAAAAGTATGAGTTATGCAGTATTCGAAGACTCTTTTTCCCGCACACCAACTGAATTTTCTTATATTAAGAAAAAGCGGTTGTTTCGCTGGTTTTATAACACTTGTTTTATAAGTCTATAGCAAGAAATATGGTTAGATTTTTTGACAACAGATTGGTGACACAATTATTCTTCTAAATTCAATTAATAATTTGTAATTGTGACTTAATTGTTGATTTAAATTAATTATAAGTTTAAATTATTTGTGATTTTTTAGGACATACAATGTTTTCAACATTCGTATATTCATGAAGTTTCCTACTATTTTAAGTGCAAAAAACCCCTCCCCGCCATATATATATACTCGTATATATATATATATATATATATATATAATATGCATTTTATTTTTTTATAATTTACATTATACTGTGTTGCTGTCTTGTTATCACATTTCCGTCTCAGTCATGACCCAATTATCGATATAAACAGTGATGTAGTCGTTAAAAAAAAAAAAAAAAAAAAAAAAAAAAAAAAAACAGAGTATACGATATAAGTAGGGGATATATGCTATATCATGAATGTTCATAGATAGGGTATACACTAATGACGGTTTATTTGAGAAATAGAAGGTATGCAGAACTTCTTTAAAAAATCCGGAAGACATACAGCGTGTACCACCATATGCCCTCCACTACATCCCTGGATATAAAATAGCAAATTCACAGCTTTTTCTGAAAAAAAAAATTGCATATAATAAAAGAATAAAAATCAATTGAAATTTGAATAAGAAGCAAAATACAAATTAAAATAGCTCCTTCATTTATAGAAATCTAAGTCAGAAAAACTAAATTTTTAATTATGAAAATGTTTTATGAATTTAGCGATCAATACATTCAGATTTAAATCCGAGAATTTGAGCCCTCCTTGACCAACATCCTTAAAACAAAAACAATGAATAAATAATAATGGGAGGGGTTTAAACATGGTTCAACCAATTCATACCACTTTAAAATTATTCTTTATAATAATTTTAATATGAGTGTCAGATAACTCCTTCTCTTTGGGGTGTGTGTTTGGGGGAGGGGGTATCATTAAAATCCATATTACATTCAGCTTTATTTTCCTTGAAATCTTTCTCGAGCGTGGGTAAATACATGCTATTAACTGTTTTTTTTTTCTAAAAAAAAATTGAAATAACTCTTTCATACATTAAAATCTGAGTAAGAAAAATCTTGTCTTAAATTTTTAAGGATGAAAGAAAATGCTTTCATGAATTTTGCGGGCAATAAATACAGTGGATTTTCTCTATATGAACACCCCGGTATTAAGAATGCATTTCGATGGTCCCGGCGAAACTCCATTGAATTAACATAAGTAAACTTTCTGTATTCTAAACACCCCACTATTATGAACGCTACTTTCGATCCCCCTCTCTTCTCCCCCTTCAGGAAATTCCTGCATCATAGAAATTCAGCAGAATTTGTTGCAGAAGAATAAAAAGGTTTAATGAACTCAAATAAGTATAGAATTGTAAAATAGAAAGCAGGAAACAAGAACAGAAACATTAATGTTGGAAGATTTTTTGTCAAATGAGAACAAAGTATCATCCTGTCACTGGACTCCTACTTAGGATTTTTCAGAAAAGCAGAAAATTGCAGAATTAAAGGCATTGGAATGATTGTTGACTCATTTCAAAATTTAACATAACATTGAATTCTAAATAATCAACGATGAAGCTGCAAGTGTAAATATCAGCACTGTGGAAGAATAGAAAATAAAATTTCTGAACATAACGTAGGATTTCGATACAGCAAACATTTTCAATGCTGACGAAACCGATCTGTTTTTCACAGCTCTTCCAAATGAAACTCAAGCAAAAAGAAGCGGAAATTGCATAATTGGAAAAATGTTAAAAGAAAGGTTTACCATTATGCTCTGTACCAGTTTTATGGATGAGAATCTCAAATCACTTGTGATCGAAAAACGTTTAAAAAGTGTGAAGATCGCATCATTGCCTGCACACTATAAACCCAATTGGAAAGTGTAGATGATGCTCACAATTTTCGCATAGTGGTTCGGGAGAATTAATGAGTTAAAGAAGAGAGAAATGAAGAAAAAAATTGTTGTTTGTTAATACCAGATCACTTGCAAACATGCAGCTGAGCAATATAACCTTGAATTCCCTGTTGCGAAACTGTACTTCTATAATCCAATTACTGGATCAAAGAGTAATCAAGACCATTAAAACTTACTACCAAATCCATTTTCTGAAGAAATTGTCCCTGATGATGAAGGCGGCAAATTCGGCAGAAGGTCAACATTGTGGATGCTGGATTGGATATCAATGGCATTAAATGAAACAACCTCCTACACCATCCAAAGATGCTTCTATAAAGTTGGATGAGAATGGTCAAACAAGAATAGAGGACCAAGCAGCAACAGCTGTGAGTGACTTGGGATAAATTCTTCAGTAGCTTCATACTGAAACAGAATCTGTAGCTTATATTGAAACCGATGAAATCTTCATAGTTTGCAAGAACAACGTTGTTGAAGAGGAAAATGCAGGAGAAGCAGAACTAGAAGAGACTGATGAAATAAGGCAAATGATGATTACATTCAAGCAATATGATTAAGAGATCCATTCAAGACTGTTGAACCATGTGTCTGAACATCACCTGAAAGCTTTTCCACTTCTTAAACAGCCAGATAACATGTACATTGCATGAGCACGTACAATGCAAAAAAAAAAGACTAGAATTATTCGTTTAATTAAGTAATGCACTGATTATGCTTTCAAGAGGTATATTGTAGTGTAAATGTATGTTTTGTAAAAAAATTTAATTAAAAAAAAATGAGATGGTACAGTACAAAACTGACTAAATTTAGTTGGCATTGCATAATGGTATCATTTACCATGCTAAATATTTTATATCGACTGTAAATTCAGTACATAGTAGTAGTAGTAATGCATTTCCTATTCTCCCTCTATACTGAACAGCCCCAAAATCTGAACATTTTTGGTCGGTCCCATGAGTGTTCGGAATAGAAAGAGTCCACTGTTTATTCAGATTTGAATCTGGGAATTTGAGCTCTCACTGATTATCACCCTTAACACAAAAACAATAAGCAAAATAAATAAAAGACGAGAGAGAGATGTTAATTAAAATATTCTGCTTCATTTGCCTCGAAATCTTCCGTGCGGAAGGGGTAGTGATTGATTTGCACGGGTCGGGATTTTCAGGCCCAACTTAATCTCTATTAGGGCCAGTAGGCCTGGTAAATTTTTTTATCGTCCCGCCCTGTACGGCCTGTTTATTTTGCTTATTGGCCCGGCACATTGAAAAAATTATTCTAATTCTGCAGGCACGTTAGAAAATTTGGAACCATCCTGCCGGGCCAGTTACAGACCTCTAGGGAGGGGGGTATGTATATTTTCAATTATGTTTTAATATGATTTTTTTTTTAACTGTGCGAAGAGATATGCCACATGCTTTAGATGTTGCTTCTTGTGTTTGCATAAACACATCTTACCAGGATTGGAAGCAACAAGTTCTTTTAAATAATTATATACATTATAAATAACTTTCTTAGACTGTTTTCTGATATCAGGACTGGTTGCCATAATTAAAAAAAAGGAAGCAAAAAGGAGAGAAAATGAAAGAAAGAAACGTAATCAAACAAAGAGCAAAGTAATACTGATCAACTGTATCTCTCAAATGGGGTGGAGAAAAAAAAGAGCGGTTAATTGGTCATGTGACTGGGGGTTACCATATTTACAAGTGTGAGATAAAGGCTGAGAGTGACAATCGCGAAGGGGACATTTGGCCTTGAAATGCCGATTTTTCTTGCGGCCAGTATAGTTTCAAATTTCTCAATGAAGAATTGGTACAAAAAGAGATATATGCTTTCTTAACATAAGACTTATGTAAAACTGACACTTCATTTGCACAGTAGGGGTAAAAAAAAAAAAAAAAAAAAAACTTTTCTGATTATGTGCAACTTTGCAAAAAAAATTCATATGTGCACCTTCAACAACTGTTTATTCTGAATGTATATTTTCAGAAGCAGGCCAAATTTATAGTAGTAAAAGAAATGCCCTGTGTACTGATAATGTAGAACATTTGGTGTTTTTGCACTGTAATTTGAAATATAATAAATTTAATTATTAATTTTTTATTGCATTTATTGTATTTTTAATTTCTTTATCCAAAATAAGTCTTTTCTGTTTTTCTATATATCAAAAAAGTATTTATTTTTATTTGTATAAATGTGAAATGTTATGAGGGTTTTTGTTCTTAATTTTTTCTATATTTTGCAGACATGTTGTTAAATAACGAGTAAATAGTTTTATGAATTACTGCATGTATTATACATTGATATTCGAATAACTTTTTACAGATTAGTTATAAATTTATATACTTTTAAAATAAAATTCTTACAACTACTCAGTATTGGCCGAGTAACGAGTATTTACCTAGTACTTGGTACGGTTCTAATTCTGATAATGTCTTGTAAGAGATAAAAAATTTTGGGATTGCACCATCTGACTGTTTTCTGTTGGTCTGAGAAAATAGCAACAAAAATAGGTAGTAATTTGCTATTTTACTTTTCCTTTTCATCAGAAATGGAGTTCTTCGCTCACTACCATTATGTAAATGACATTACAAATTACAAATAAATTAACATCTCTAATTAATAAATTGATATGCAGTTTTCAAACAAATTGCATTTAAAAGTGCTTTTCCCCATTTTTGACGGCTCAGAAATTAAAAATATGCAATGTTGTTTAGAAGTTAAAAAAATTACAATAAATTTATGTATTTATCTGTACAATGATACACCATACACCTACTTTGTTTTGCGGTTGGTTTATGATTAGTTGTAATTTACTTTTTAATGACAACAATGTATTTGTTGGTTGAAAAAAAGTATAGCATCGGAGGCTAAAAAGTAATAGTTTTTCTGAACACACTTCTGCATTCAATGGTCATCTTGAAAATACCATCTAAATTTTTTACTTAATGTTATTTTTTCTTCAAATCTTCCCAGTGCAGTTCCTCTTTTTCTTATTTTAAAGCTTGATAGAAAGCTCTAGAAAACTAATTTATCTAAAAAATATATAATTTTTGTTTTTTTAAAAGAAATTAAGCAGGAAATAAAAAATGAAACATTTTTAAGCTTTTAGGGATATTGAAATTGATATCTCTATATATGCATACAGTCACAAATTATTCATTATATTATATTTTAATAGTACTGTTCACATTTTTCATTTATAATATTTTATTTCTTACATTTAAGTTTTTAAAATGTTTCATTGTTGCAATTTCAATGTGCTTTGGCATATTTTGGTGAGCATTTGTTGGCCATTGTTTTGTTTTTATCTAATACGAGTTACAGAGAATGTTTGACGATTTATCACCTGTGGTGAGCTAATTCAAAAATGTCTGAAAAGTAAAGAATTAATTATTAAGTTCTGGAATTTCTAAAATTTTGTTCTGTCATCGGAAACACCTTTGTATATAAATTTTACAGTTATGGTACATTAGAATATCAATATATCTTTACATACAAAAGCCGAACTACATTAAATAAGACTTTAACAAAAGGCTCGGTCTATTTGGTACTATATTTTTATATCAGTAAACATATGCATTTCAAAGACCAGGCTTAGCCATCAGCCTTGATATTTTTACTTGACCGATTTTGATAATTATATTTTTTAATGAAAACTGTTCATATGTAGATGTATCCATTTTAGCCATTTTATTACAATTTTACAATTTATTTACAATTTATTTTTAACAATTTTTTTTTTTTTTTTTTTTTTTACAATTTATTTTTAATTTTAAAACTTATGAAATTTCTTCAAAACAGTGGCAGTCGCATTACTTTCATTGTTCCAGAGAAATAAAAAATAATGAAAACTATTCAAACACGTTGCTTTTAGAACATATTCCCTAATTTGCTTGTTAAATTTTGTAAAAAATAGTTATACACATGTACTAAACGATGTAACCCGAGTGGGTAGGGTATTTACAAATTATTTTAAGATTTTATCAAAAGGAACAGAAACAAGCAAATAAGTGTGATCACACAGGTTTCATTTTCCATTTTATTCACAGTTTGGTTGAATTGTCAGTGGTGTAATTTTTACAAAGCTAAAATTTTTAGTGTACTTATTTATTCTATTAAATTTGTTTTATTATAATGTATTTGGTTTATTTTTTGTTCAGACTATGCATGGGAAACTTGTAAAATACTTTAAATCTGAAAACTGCAAAATGTTTTAATATTTCATAATCACTTCTTAACATTACAATTATTGCAATTAACTTAATTTCAATATTTTCTTTTAATACAGGAAAATAGTGATCTCATGGAAAAGCACAATTCCACTGTGAAGCGTCAAATTGAACAACCCTATTTAATCTTTCAAAGATCTTCAATGGAGAACTTTTGCCTTAGACAAGAAAATGTTAGACAAATTACATAAGGGTCATTAGACTTCAATGTTTAATGCAAAAAAAAATTTTTTTCCCTTATCTTTTCTGGATAGTTATAAAGATCCGGTTAGAGTTCTTTGAAACTTGTTCATCTGTTGTTGAAAAGAATTGTTATCAATTAATGTTAAGTTTATTTTCTTTTTCTTAAATAAAATGTTTTTTGATAAATAAAATTCTTTGTAAATAATGTGTATACTTTTTTTCTGACAACATTCTAAATTGCACATTTGGCTCTTGCTGTTGACTTAAAAAGCTACAATCTTATCCCATTTTAAAGTTTTATATTTCTTTAAAAGTTAGTCTATTTGAGAAACATTGAATAAAATCAAAAATTAACAAGAAATAATTAGAATTCGGTACCTAATGGGTTGGTGTTTATCTATTCAGCACATTGTTCCTTCTAAACAGTTATTGTTGAGCATAAGTTCAAGTTTAAATTAATGTTTTTAATGATATGATGAATTAAGTTATGCATTGTTTGAGTCAATAAACTCATTTCTCGGTTATTTATGCTACAATATTTAGTGAAAAGTTCTTCATAAACTGGCATCAAATAAAATAATAATCCATTACCAAAATTCTAGCTATTCAAGTTTTAGTATTTTTGCCAATGTATGATTTCAAATCAAATGAAAATGCACGTTGTGTATATGAAAAATGAATAAAAAGCCTTAAGTTGCATAACAAGACACATTTGTATGTATATTGGTAAAATGCCATTTTAAATTTAATTTGCATGTAAAGATCTATGCTAAATAGTGCAATACATGTAATTTTTTTTTCCTTATATATATTGCTTAAAGGGTGGGAAAGCATAAATGAGCACATTTTATTTCAACCTTCTAGAATTTAAAAAGAAAAAAAAATATTAACCTAACAGTTTAAAAGAAAAATTTTAATGGCATTTTTCTACCCCACCTCCCAAGTGCAATGTACTTTTATAAAAGCTATAGATAAGTTAATGGATGTCAAAGATTTCAAAGCCAACTCTGATTTCAAGCTAAACAATTTGAAAGTTAGTCAGTTTAAGAAATAGTAAGATTTAAATCTAATAATTACAACACAGTATCATGGGTTGATGTTTTTCCATTTAGATATATTTTTGGTTTCACTTAAGCCTTCCGCTAGCTATGTGGGGAGTGAAAATAAAAAGGATGATGCTTGGGAAAGTTATTTTCAATATTTTGTTTAGATTTTAATATTTGCATTTTTTTTTTTTTTAAGTTGAGGACAATCTGTGTACTGACTACTTTTTGCTTTTTTAATTTAGGTATATTTTAAAAAATACTTTCTTTTCAGAAATCTATATTAATATATATAAACTAACCAAAATCGCAAAAGTAAAAACTAGTCCACATACAAATAATCTTCAACTATCTTATCCCCGCCTCCCACACACACACACACACACAAAAAAAAAAGTGAAATTTGAACAAAATATTTGAAAATTTCTGCATAGGATTAACATTATCCCCTTCTGGATCTTTTTTAGTGACTGGTGTTCTGACATTGGGTCCTTTGCTGTTTTCAAGTTTGTTATAGATATTTTTTCGATATTTTTTTGTAAGATGCCTAAGATTGGTTTATATAATTGTAGTTCTTATTTACTTGTAAATCACAAATTTTGAATCAAAAAATAATTATTTACTATTAAATAAGAAAGCTAATCGAAAACATTATGATTGCATAAATCAATCGGAAGCTAAGAGTATCATTGGAAAATGCAAACTTGAAAACGTCAGAGAAAAGAAAGGAAAAATCCCATAGCATCACAGTATCAGAAGCTGACTGATCCTTCTTCCTGAAGGAAATATTTTGTACATTGTGATTCGATTACTGTTGTACAGTTATGCAAATTTAGGCAATTTGCATTGATAAGTTTTTTCCATCGAGAAAATAACAAACTGTGGTTATAAGCTGCCTTCAAATAATTAGGGGCTTATTGGTTGCTGAATATTCTTTTCGAATTTGTAATTTTGAGATCATCAGTATTATTTTTAATTTAATAAATATATGTACTTTTGATTTTGAACAAAAAAAATACTGATGCAAACAATTTCTGATTTCAGAAAAAAATAATGAAAAATTCATTCAAGTTCCATGGAATTTTGTATAATGATCCAGTCTTCTTTTTAGCTATTTAATTGACATAGGAAGCAATTTCCCTCAATAAGTTAAAAAAAATAAAAGAATTTGTTTTCATGATACATTACAGATAGAGACATGGAAGTAAGATCAGAGAACCTGTCACATTTTTTTAAAATTCATATATATTCTAATGTCAATAAAAAGAAATTTAAACCTGATATAATTTAACAGTTATAAGAATTGAACTGTGAAACTTGACAATGTAGTAAGAATTCTATGTTATATTGAATTTTATTGATAAAATCCAATCAAAGATTACTGAATTTCATTTTAAATGATGTAATTTTAATTAGTCAGTTGATTAGAAATCACTTGAAGGTTTTGAAATTGAGTGAATTCGCTTTCCTTAAAATTGAATTTATTCAAAATAACTCAAGAGTTGTTGGATTAATTCTTAAATGAGTTGATTTCAGCTATGTATGAAGTGGTTATGAATCGCTGAAGAATTACTAGAATAAATCGGAAATGACTACATTACACCCCAGTTTGAATTGATATAAATCACTCAAGTGCTACTGAATTTAGCCTTAAATTATTTCATTTCACTCGAATTCGAGTTGGCTGCAGGTAACTCAATTGCTACTCTATTTAGTCTTAAAGGACTTCATTTCACTCAAGTATGACTTAATTACAAATCACTCAAGTACTACTGAAATTAACTTTTGTTGATTTGATTTCACTCAAGTATGGCTTAATTACAAATCACTTAAGTACTACTGAAATTAACTTTTGTTGATTTGATTTCACTCAAGTATGACTTAATTACAAATCACTCAAGTACTACTTAAATTCACCTTTATTGATTTGATTTCACTCAAGTATGAGTAAAATAGAGATCACTCAATCATGAGTTGATTAAAAACAACTCATTCACTCGAGTTGTTTCAACTCTTGATGAGAAGGTTCCTTTCAAGTAGGCAGATGAGTGGATTTCAGCTCAAGTTGAGTTATTTTAGCTTTTTCGTTTTAAGAGAGTATGAACGCGCTCACTGAACGAAAACTCACGAGTTTCGCTCACTATTTGTGAACTTTGAACTGAACGTAGCTCACTATTTTATAGACGAGCGTGAACTGAACGGAAACTCAAAAAATAGACGAGTTTGAACGAAATTTACGTTCAAATTTGCGTTCAATTTTTTCATAATTTATTTAAAATTTTTCCAAATCTTAGTACATTTTTTCCCTCTTTCAAATGCCATTTAGAGGTCTACACGAGCCTCAAGATGGGTTAAGTCTGGATATAACTTCTCTGGGTAGTATCCTATCTTACTTCTTCTGCAGACTCGGGTCGCGCCGAACCGGACCTGGGCTGTATACAATTTCGCCGAAAATAGATATATTTTTTTCTTTCCAATAAGGTTTCATCTTAGAAGATTTTACTTTTACCATATATCATTTTTTAGATTTTTATGTCTCCATAACATGGAAGATGGAATAATAATACTAATGATCGCTGAAACATTTACATACAACTAAAAAAGGTTTTATTAAAAGCATAAACATCGCAGCCTACGGCACTTCTGCATAAATAGAGATTATAAACAGACTAAGGTAAGTTTTTATGGCCAGAACTCTTGTGCAAGGATAAATATTAATGTCCTGTAGAAATGTACTCGGGGTCGGTACGAAATTTCAACTTTTTTTACGGGCCAGGCCAAGCTCGGGCCTTGTTTTTAGCTATTATATCGGGCCGGGTCGGGCCTTGTTTTTAGCTATTATATCGGGCCGGATCGAGCCTTGATTTTAGCTATTATATCGGGCCGGGTCGGGCCGCTAAATTTTCTCTTCGAGTCGGGCTGGGCTCGGGCTGAAATTTTTGTTTTAATATCGGGCCGGACATTTTTTTACTATGGATCGGGTCTGGAAATTTCCGTCCGTGCATACCTCTATCTTACATATCAAATAATCAAATGATTAGTTCTCAAAATTTTGTAAATTAGGACAATAATATCCAAACATAAAAAAATGAACTTTTTAGTGAACTTCGTTCACTTTTACAAGTGAGTTTGATTTGAACGAATTCGTTTGAAAATTTTTGAATTTGAACGTGAACTTAAATCACTTTTCAGAAATTGAACGTGAGTTTGAGTTAGTTCGTTTATTTTGTGAACGTGCCCAACACTGGTCCATATAACATCTCATTCAGGTCACACATGGTCACAAGAGTCACAGTCAATACGGTGAAACAAAAAAATAGGAAATTTCATACGTCTCTTTTATGATACTCAAATGACTACTATATGTGACTCCACTGTCAAGTCACTGCGACTGCTGGCTGCTTTGTAACGAGTCACCAGGTGACTTTACAATGTCGTTTTATTGAGACTCTCGTGTGACTGTCATTTGGAGGCTCAATTTCAAAGTCATTGTGAATGTTGCATTATGATAAATCACCAAACAATATCCCATTAAAGTCACATGGTGAGTTTTCACCATTTTTCCCAGTGGTTACTTCACAGTAGGGTCTCTGTTACCATTTGACAAAGTCTTGTGACAGAAAGTCACCATGTGACTTTAATGTGTCATTATTTGGTTATTTATAATAATGCAACATTCACAATGACAGTCACATGAGAGTCTCAATAAAACGACACTGTAGAGTCACCTGGTGACTCGTGACAAAGTAGTTGTCGCAGTGATCTGACAGTGGAGTTACATATCGTAGTCATTTGTGACTCATAAAAGAGACGCATGGAATTTCCTATTTTTTGTTTCGCCGTCGTGACTGTAACTCTTGTGACCATGTGTGACCTGAATGAGATGTTATATGGACTAGCTGTTATGCAGGGATAGTAATTATTCGAATTATATTACTTCCTGTTGAATATTCGCGCGAAAATTATCGCTTGAAAATCCCTTCGTCCTTAAATTTTGCACACCAGTGTATATATATATGTCATGATACGACTAAACGATATTCCATGCAATGTACAAGCTCCAGTGGAAAACCATGTTATTTGCAGAACATTCTACTACTCACTAAGAATCAACATCGGGACGAGCTGAGCAGTCGCTACGGTAGTTTGACAAGCAGTGGATTAGTTTATTTGGGTATTTCCCCATAAAAAAGCTAAATCAATCAGTCTTTAAATTCAGTTTTATTAGAACTCATAAAATAAGTTAAGTTCTTCCCCGCAGACACCTTAGCACACATCGAACGCTACAACCTTCGTTATCCAGTCTACATCATCAGATATTCTAATTTATCGGAGAAATGAAACGGGCATCTTAATAGTTTAAAAGTTAGTCGAATTCTGAGCCCCGAAAAAAACCCAAAATGAGAATCCAACACCTGCACAAAAAACTAGCCCCTCCTCACTCCGCGTCAATCATTTTAAAAATTCAATTAGGATTAACTTCGAGGCCACACATCATAAAACAGCACCTCTGATTGGTCCAAGAGGAGTGGTCTTCCGGTAGGAATTCATTCTTGTCTCGCAAATAGACTAGCCTGCAAACATCCGCGCATTAGCACAGATCACGTGATGTTAAATAAAAAAAATAAAATTGAAATCCCGAGAATATTCTAAAAAGGAAAAAAGTTACGAAATAACTTCCCGCCTTTTTTAAGAAACAAGCAATAAATTATTAATAAGTGAAATAAAATAACAAAAAAGAATTTTAGCTGTTAAAATATTAATACATTACGAAACTAAGATTAAAATATGTTCCACAATTTTAGAATTAAAAGCTCAGAGAGAACAAAATGGCGCAAAATTTTTATTTTATTACAAATCCCCCCCCTCTCAAAAAGACGGGTGAAAATGTAGGTCTGAGACCTGCAAGTTCACTGAAAGGGAGATGATGCAGACTTAGATCACGAAGTTGTTGATATAAGTAATAATAATTAGATACTAAATAAAAGAAATTTTTTTTTATAAATATGGAATTTAAATGTAGGACACTAAGATGGTGCCTGGAATAACTTTAAATTTACATACATTAAAATAGGCATCAATAAAGAATACAAGATATGATCTTGTTTAACAGTACATATCAGGAAGTAATTTGAAAATATATGCAACTAATCTTAATATATTAACATGAAAAAAAAATAACGTTGAATTCATTCATGATAATGACAAACCTAAATATAACGAATTTCACTAGAAAGTTCTAGAAATCAATGTAGCAAGTTTGTTTTAAAAAAATCCTCTAAGAATCATAATTGGAGTGGTATAGTCCATTACCTCTTTTCAAGGAAGTCTAATTATATTGTTATTAATTGTCCAAATTCATCAACTAATATGATGATAGTAGTTCAGTTTTTATGTGAATGAGTCCTTGAACATTCATATCACTTCCATTTTTGGGAATCTTTGTCAAAATACTTTACACTTGTAATTCAATATAAGAACACATTTTATAGTATAGTAATATAGTAATAATAAATTTTAACAACGTAAATAATAAACAGTATAAATAAGAAACATAATAAGGAAAAATATCAATAATAATAAATATCATAATAAGTATAAGTAAATCTTTCAATAAGTAATAGTAAATATCTCAAAAGACATTCTTTAAATTCTAAATTGGTATACTTAATCTCGTTTATCTCATCTCATATTTTTGGGATGAAATATAGAGAGAAGTGAAATAGAATAAAGAATATAATCAATTATATAATCATTTACTTAATCTTGTAATTCGAGTACATGATTAAGTAGGAATATGTAAAAAAAAAATAGAAATATAATATGATAAAATAAAATAAAATAAAAATAAATAAAATTTTGTTCATGTTTGAGAAAGAGAAAAAGAAACAAAATTAAATTTTAATTGACATGTACTTGGACTGGAATACAGAAACAAAGAGAGAGAAAAAAAATTAAAATAAGTGATAAAAGTTTTGATACTTGGCAAATAATTAATTTAATGATTGATAGATTAATTTTAATATTACAAATAGGTTCAGTCAATAATTAAAAAAAATTTTTGACCTAAAATTTGATTGTTATTATATCATTCTAAGTTATACAGTAATTCAATACAGAATAAGAAATTTTTACTTTGTCCGTCTACGCCGGCATAAACAAACAAATATAAAAATTTCCAGACAAGTGATACTCTCGCTGCAGTCAAGAGATATCATTGCCATTCTTGTAAGAATTACAGGATATTATCTGAATTAAAATATGGAAAGAAATTTACTGTTTAAGAGAAAAAGAAAAATTATAAAATGATAATAAACTAGAGATTAAGTCTAAGCTACAATTTTTACTTGAGTTTGTTGTTGTTGATTAGGGGGTTGTTGCTCATGACTTAATTTAAATTTATCAGGGGAATAATAAGGCCTTAATTTAGATACATGTACTATTTCTGAACTTTTGAACTGGTTTTGCCTATCAATTTCAAAATTTACTTCGGATAATTTGTTAAGAATTTTATAAGGGCCACTAAATACTTGTGATAACGTTCTAGTATTAGGGTACTGAAATTCTTCCCCCATAACTAGATCCCCAATTTTAAATTTTGGTTCGATATAATCTTCATCATAATATTTTTTATTTTTTAAATGAAATTCATCCGTTCTTGCTTTAACAAGCTTAAAGGCTTCATGAACAGGGGGATAATAATTTTGTTGTAAGGGGGAGTCATAGGGTAATTGGCCAAAAAGTAAATAAGCAGGTGAAAATTTAGTAATAGAATGGGGTATATTATTATATTCATTAATTACCTCAGTTAAAAGCTTAGTCCGGGGAAATTTAGAGGTAGTGGAGTTTACATTTTAATCTAGTTACTATTGTCTGATTTATTCTTTCACATTTCCCATTCGTTTGCGGATGATGGGCAGTGGTCAAACGTTGCTTAATATTATGATTTCGCAGGAATTTTTTGAATCTTGAAGAAGTAAAAGCAGCATTCCGGTCACTTAGTATTTTTTGATGGGACTGTATACTTGAAATTTTATTAAAGCAGAATTAATTGTTGAGAGATTTTGATATTGAAGATTTGTTTCAGACAATTTGTATAAGTTTCTGTAGTGACACTTTTGGAAGGAAATGTCCAAACATATCTTGTTGCATGGTCTATTATAATATGGAGATATTTTTTGTAGAATTATAATAATTGAACCCTCCTACAGTATCAACAGACAGACAGTCAAAAGGTTGATCTGTAGTGGGCATAGCTTGTAATAAGCCAAATTTTTTCTGTTTGGGTTTTTTATTTTTCTGGCAAAAATCACAATATTTAACAAAATTGGTAATGTCTTCTGCCATATCTGGCCAATAATAATTAGGAGAAATTAAATTTTGCATTTTTTGAACACCAGGGTGACCAAACTGTTCATGAGCAACATTAAGTAATTTTTTTCTTAGGGACATGGGAACTACTACTTTACGAAAATCTTTCTTTTTAACTATAATCAGTCCATTGTCATTAATATAATTTGAACCACACACATTTTCTCTTTCTTGCATCTCAATAATCTCTTTAACGTCAAGAAGAAAAGTAAGGGGTTTACAAAAATGAGAAATAGGGTTTCTGGACAGCATGTCGACTTCGACATTTGTAGATCCCTTTAAGCATTCAATTTTGTAATCGAACATACTTAACTTCAATGACCACCTAAATAATCGGCCTCTTAAATGTTTGACATTTTTTAACCAAACAAGAGATGCATGATCAGTATGGACAGTAAATTGTACACCATGAAAATAATGATAAAATTTATCCAAAGTATCAATGATGGCAAGACACTCTAACTAGGTAATGAAATAATTTTTCTCATAGCTTCCCAATTCTCAGGAAAAATAAGCAATTGGATGTAAAAAGTTATTATGGTCGGGTTGTTTAAGAACGGTTGTTTGCACCTACCGCCACCTGAGAAACGTCAACAAACATGCGTAGGGGTAATTTTGGGTTATAAACCTTTAAAATTGGTTTAGCAATGAGGGCATCTTTTAATTTTTGAAAAGAGTTTTGACATTCAGAATTCCATTCCGAAATTGTATCTTTCTTAAGTAATTTATTTAGGGGGTGTCTAATTTCAGCATATTTGTCAATAAATTTATGATACGCATTTATAGAACCAAGAAATCGTTGTAATTCTTTAGTATTAGTAGGGGGTTTTAATCTACTTTTTATATTAGTATTAGCTGGAGTTAAAGTTCCATTTTGGATTTCATACCCTAGAAAATTGATTTGTTTTTGAGCAAAAGTACATTTAGATAATTTTAATTTAATATTTTCTATTCGGCATAAATCAAAATTTTGGATGAGATGCTGTTTATTTTCATCTATTGATTTAGAAAAAATAATTATATCATCAAAATAATAACAAGCAAAGTCTATTTTATATTTTGTAAGAATTCTTCTAATTGTCCTATTGAAAATTGGGGGGGGGGGGCTACCTTAACACCAAAGGGGAGAACATTCCATTCCCAGAACCCACAATTAGTAGTAAAGGGTAACTTTTCGGAATCTGCTGGGTAAATAGGTATGTGCCAATAGCCTGAGGCTAAATCCAGTGTAGAGAAATATTGGGCACCACTTAATTTGTCTAAAATTTCATCAATTAGGGGTAAAGGTTCAGTGTCATTTTTCATAATAGAATTTAATTTTCGGTAATCAACACACATTCGGGTTTTTTTGCCTTCATCTCGTTTATTTACTAACGTAACTGGGGAAGAATATGGGCTATAACTTTCTTTAATTAATCCAGCAGCTAATAAGGATTGAATTTGCTGAGAGATTTTTTTTTCATCAGCAATGGATGTACGATAAGGCCTCAAAGATATTGGTAGGTCAGATTTAAGAAAAATACGCTGAGGTTCAATATTAATTCTCCCTACATCATATTTATTTTTGGCAAAAATATCTAAATAATCCCTTAAAAGTTCCCTTACATTTTTATTTTGAATAGTATTTAGATCCCCAAATAGATTATAATCATCATTATTAGTTCGCGGCAAGGATTGAGGAGTTATTGTATTTCCATAGTCGGGTTGCACAGTGGTATGATTTTTTATAATATCAAAATGAAGTAATTCTAAATGATCGCTGGATATGCTGACAGGTTGGTTTAACGTAATATTGTCTTGTAGCAACTGACTTTTTGCACAATCAATTTTCAATTTAAATTTGGCACAATCAGGTAAACCTAAAATAGCATAGTCCAAATCTATCTAACTTACTAAAAAATTAACATATCTCTTTATATTACCAAATTTAATACATAATCGACAAGATCTATTAATTATAAGAGTTCCTTGTGCCTGTCTAATAGAAATAGGGGAAACATTATGTGAACTAGCATTTAAATATCGAACAAATTTGAGAGGTAATATTGAGACAGTTGATCCACTGTCTACCACACAACACACTTTTTTATTGTCCACATATCCAGGAATAAATAATTGTCAGATATTATTAGTAGGGGATGGTTGTATATCAGCAGGAGTTTGAGATTGCAAGGAATTTGTGTTAAATATACAACTTCTCTCCCAATGATAAGCATTTTGTATACCTCTGTTTAAACATATTCTGCACGGGCGACTTGGATAATTATTTTGATAATGTGTTGTAGGTATTCTAGGAGTGAAAAATCTAGGATTAAAATTTTGTGATTGTTGGCTTGGAATGGGTCGAGTCCAATGTCTAGGAAGAGGATTGGGATTGTGCATAGGTCTAGTTTGTTGAAAATTTCTATTGTTGTTATAAGGGGTATGAGTTGGAATCGCTGCTAATTGTTTAGCAATGCGAAACCATTCACGAGTATTAGAAGGGGGGTTTACAATTAAACAATTTTGATACTCAGGCTTAAGTCCATCAGTTAATCCCTGGATAATTAAATTTTCTCCAAGCTGAAGTTGTCTTCCAATCTCAACTTTCTTTCTAAAATAAGAATCTAAATCATTTAGATCATTTAACTTTAAGGAGCTAAACTCAGAAAATTTTGGAACTGTAATCTGGATAAATTTTCTCTGTTAAAATCTCAACAATTTCATCATAAGTAGCACAATCCAAACAATCATTAATAAAAACCTTTAGAGATTCATCCTTTAAATATTTCGAGATATTATGTTTTTTCCAATCATCATCTTTTTTTTTCTCCAGAACATTCATTATCAAAATGTTTAAACCATTTTAAAATATTCATACCCGACTCAAAGTCAAAAGGGACAATATCAAGTTTATTTTCTGTCATTTTTTCTTCATTTACTAATCCCGATCTTAGCAACATAAAAGAAGGATAATTCATACGGAAAATATTTAAATGCTATACTTCAATTTCGATAAATAACAATAAAAATAATAAATAATAAATAAATCAACTCTTTCTTTGAATTCATGTGGAAATATTAAATAATAAATAAATAAATAAATAATAAATAAGTATCACAATTTTCAAATACATGTAAAATAAACAATAATTTTAGAACAAAAATAAGTTCCTCTTACGTATTGAGAACACTTTTAACTTAAGTAAAATTTCTATGAGCAGAAAATTTCAATTAATAAATTAAGAACAAACTTTATATTTTTGATATCTGTAAAAATCATGATAAAATAAACACTTTAAATAAAGAAATCATATTAGATTTTATAAACAATAACAAAATAAAATAAAAACAATTAACTTACAATCACCTCGATATAGAACTTGTTCAAATACCTAAATTTTATTTAAATAAAACAAAAATAAAGCACTTCGTAGATGAGACTCAACAGGTCGAAATTTCAATTATCTTGTGCTACCGATGGAATCTACAGTAGTTTCGCAATCATACTGCAGGTGTTCATTTATTATTTTTGTTTTGCGTATCTCACAGCTGAGAGGTTTCTCATTTGTATGCACATGAAGATGTTGTTTCAAGTTACTTTTATAAGTGAATTTTTTTCTCGCATACCTCACAACTGAACGGTTTCTCGTTCGAATGCGACGCATATTTCAGAATTAAAAGACCTCCCATCCGTATGCAAGAGAAGGTGCACCTTCAAGTTTTTTCTTTCTCTGAGGAAAAGTCCTGTTGCACATCTCATAGCCAAACTCACGATTGTTTAAGGTGAGAATAAACAAAGGCAGAAATTCTAGTAATTAGTTTTAAGCTCGGCAAAAATGGCGCGTGCGCAAACAGCGCAAGCAATTCTCAGACAAAGGTTCAGTTGGTAGTTGTTCAGCTCGATAATTCTTTTTCAAAAATCGAACGCCGGTTCATTATACATCCTGCCGGCTTAGATTGTCATGATACGATGACGAGACGATATTCCATGCAATGTACAAGCTCCAGTGGAAAACCATGTTTTTTGCAGAACATTCTACTACTCACTAAGAATCAACATCGGGACGAGCTGAGCAGTCGCTACGGCAGTTTGACAAGCAGTGGATTAGTTTATTTGGGTATTTCCCCATAAAAAGTTAAATCAATCAGTCTTTAAATTCAGTTTTATTAGAACTCATAAAATAAGTTAAGTTCTTCCCCGCAGACACCTTAGCACACATCGAAAGCTACAACCTTCGTTATCCAGTCAACATCATCAGATATTCTAATTTATCGGGGAAATGAAAAGGCATCTTAATAGTTTAAAAGTGAGTCGAATTCTGAGCCCCGAAAAAAACTCAAAATGAGAATCCAATACCTGCACGAAAAACCAGCCCCTCCTCACTCCGCGTCAATCATTTTAAAAATCCAATTAACTTCGAGGCCACACGTCATAAATCATCACCTCTGATTGGTCTACGAGGCGTGATCTTCCGGTAGGAATTCATTCTTGTCTCGCAAATAGACTAGCCTGCTAACATCCGCGCATTAACACAGATCACGTGATGTTAAATAAAAAATTGAATTAAAATCCCGAGAATATTCTAAAAAGGAAAAAGGTTACGAAATGACTTTCCGCCTTTTTTGAGAAACAAGCAATAAATTATTAATAAGTGAAATAAAATAAGAAAAATAATTTTAGCTGTTAAAAGATTAATACATTACGAAACTGAGATTAAAATATGTTCCACAATTTTAGAATTAAAAGCTCAGAGAGAACAAAATGGCGCAAAATTTTTATTTTATTACATATATATATATAGTTATATTGACGATAAAGGTATTTTGCTATGAAATTTCAAACTTGGTTTTCATTTGATAGATATGAAAAAGAATCATTTAAAAATATGTTGAAATCATTGTATAAAAAATTGCCTATAAGTTATAATTCCGCTGAACAAACCAGTTTTTAACCCAAATCATTCTATGTATGAAATTGAAAGCTTTTGTGGGTTCTTATAAAAGAACTGGTAGATTTACATAAGTTGCATACTTGTTTGAAAAACTTATCAACTATACTGGCAATAACGATACACTATCCCAATTAGACTCTATTTGGTTTAATATATGGGTCATTCTCAGATAAAGAGAAATTTTGCCTTTGAAAAAAAAACTTTTTGTTTTTAATTTTCTTTTTTTTTTTTTTTTTTTTTTTTTTTTTTTTTTTTTTGTGATAATGGAATGTTTGCATGTCTGACATTATGGGAAAAATATCAGCACAAATCGTTAGCCTTATTTATGGCCTTAATTTATAGAAACCCAAATTAATAATTGGAAGATCAAACTAATTCCTTTATAATTCAATTTCTTAAAATGCAAGTGCATTAAAAATTAAGAAATTTATGTTTAATCATTTAACCACTTGTTATTATCATTCATGAAATAAATATAAACATTAATAATGTAAAAGAAAAATCATTTTTGTTCACAAAAATCAATGAAAATGATTGTTTTGTAAAATTGGATTTATTAATTTTTTAAACAATAAGTCAGTAAGTTTAAATCTTTATAGTAACTCAAGTTTATGTTATTGATGATAATTTTTGTGAATTAATATTAGAAAATACAAAAAGTCTTGAAATTTCTCATTTCCATTGCCTGTTGGCCATTACCATGTTTGCGAAAAGACATGGTCATGACTACCATGGCAGTGACATTTTTAATGTTTAAACAATCAACTCCATCAACTCCAGGGACAAAGTTTAATTAATTAAAGTTAAAAGAAAAAAATGTTTTGAAGCTAAAATGTTAATTATATCAGAAGTAGAGAGATAAAAATTTATTATATTGTTGCTGTTTTTGCTCTAAGCTTTCGAACACTTCAAAGTGTAATTTTGAATTATTAAATTTGAAGTTAGGAACATGCCATAGTAATGACATTTACAACTTTTTATTTTTTTTAAATATTAAAATTATTATTTTCCCCATGTTTAAACTGTTGCACAATGTAGTTCTTTATATATTATTGAAAATAAAATTAAAACATTCATGATAGACTTATTAATATTTCTTTTTTTGGTCAAGGACATAAAATTTCCCTTTATCTGAGAATGACCCATATCGGAACGTTATCAGGATGAAAAGGTTTGTATTATATATATATATATATATATATATATATATATATATAGTTATATAGTTATATAGATACTATAAATAGGTATATAAACAAAAAGACTGCAATAAGTGGATTTCTGAGAAATCAGTCTAAAAATCTAAAAATAACATTGTTACGAGATCGGTTACTTGCCGCTGATGAAATTTTGTTCTTTTTCTTTCTTTCCCAGACCACTTTTAGGAAAAAGAAAATGCTCATTTATCTAAAGTTTAATACAAACAAAACCACATTGACAAATTTAACATGCATTAATGATCGACAGAGTTTTATGTTTTGCCTTACATTGAATAACTACAATAAAATAATTTTTAAAACCATTTTTCAGTCTCGGTCGTTATGCATGGAACCAAATATATTTTTGCAAAATGTACTTAATGCATGTATTTTCTCACACATGCGTACGTTTAGCAAAAATGTTATATCTCCTAAATTGTACAGAATATTGTTATATAAAATGCATTTTAAAGTTCAGAAAGAATCATAAAATTAGGTAGTTAAGGCCTTTTTTAGTATATAAAATAGTATGTTTAGTCATAAAAATAAAACTTCTGTATTATTGTATTAAAAGATATTAGTTTATTTGAATTGCTAGTAAATTAAAGGACTACAATTAAGCACAGTTACGAACGTGAATTTTAAAAAGGGTCCACATTTGGAAACTCAAATATTACAGAAAATGAAACAAAAGGAACTGATCACGTTTTTCTTTGACAAAGAAATCTTTATATATTAGATATGAGCCCGTCTCGTTCACCATCGATTGATTGTCTATTTAGATCTTAATTTCACATAAACAGAAAGTGGCCCGAAATTCATTTTTAAAATTCGCCATTAAACACTGTTCATTGTTAAAATATTTAAGTTAATATTATATTGAAATATAGAATAGTTGTAAAAAAAACACATTATACCTGAACAGGGACAGCAGTAGCTCTTCTTCCAATATTTCTCGCTTTCCGACATTTTCCAGTGTGGTAAAACAATTTAATGTAAAAAAAGATGGCTTTGATTGCACGAGTAAAGAGTTTTCCAAGATCTGCGAGAACCATCAATAAAAATGGAATTCCAATGAAAGCATAAACGATAGTGATTGCCCGACCAGCTGTTGTAGCAGGAACTATGTTTCCATATCCTAGAAAAAAGAAAAACTAGGATGATTCTTCAGAAAATAAAGTTTAAAAAAAAGTTATATTTCAATATCTTACTACATTAAATGATATTTAAATAAAGTTTATGAGTTTGAAGGGAAAATTTTAGGGTAAAGCGGAATTATAAACTATATGGGATACCAGTTGGAACATGATGGTGCTTATGCTTTTCTAAATTGCTGTTAATTATACTATTCGATTTCGATAATAACAATCCCCATGGAAACTGTTAAAAATAAACTAAAATTTAATTTTCGTAATCCCCTCCATTTTGAAGAATACTTAGATAATATTTATGCATTTTCAAGACAAATTCTAAGTTGAGAGTGCCATTGGTTATGCTTCCTACAGTGGAATAATATTATCAAAATGGTTCTTTATTATGCAATTAATCTCCAACAACAACAGTTCATCGTTATATCATAGGAATCAGCAATTTCAAGTAATGCATTGACACGTCATTTAACCCGCAATCGAACTTTGAGTAACATTTTAAAATACATATATTATCAATATTGTTCATGTATAGTTTTTTAGCTTACAGGTTATCAAAGCCTGAGAGCTTATGCGCCCACCCGTTCTGTATGTATGTACGTGCGTACGTTCGTACGTACGTAACGCGGTAACTCATGATAAAAATATACGATTTACATGAAATTTTGGATATAAGCTTATTATGATAAGACGTTTCCTTGATTAGTTTTGAGAGTTCATTCGATAAGTATAAGAAGGGGAACGGGGGTTATTGCCCCTACCCTTAATTTATATAAATGGGGTTTTCATGCAGAATTAATGTATTTCGTTGAAATCTTAGATGTAGGATCATTCTAATGAGGTGCCTCCGTGATTAGTATTGGGTGTTCATTGGATAAGTTTAAAGGAATGGGGGGTAATGCCCCCTTCTTAATTAAGGTTTTTACGGAAAATTTACCGATTTGCTTCCAATTTTGTATATAGGTTTATTCTGAAAAGGCGCTTCTCTGATTTGTTTTTGAAATTCACTGGATAAGTATAAAGGGAGGATAGGGGAAACTACCCCTCATAATTTATGTAAATGGTTTTTCATGCAAAATTAACCGATTTGTTTCAATTTTTGGATACAGGTTCATAGTAATAAGAAGCCTCGTTTATTTGTTGCGGTGTTTCTTTTGTTAATTATAAAGAAGGGTACGGGCGATTACCTTCCCCTTAAGTTAGCTAAATAGAGTTTTATGCAGAGCTGTCCAATTTGCTTTAATTTTGGATGTAGGTTCTTTCTGATAAGTTGAATTTCTGAACAGTTTTCGAGGTTTAATGGTTATTTATAAAGGAGGTAACGGTGGACAACGTTTCTTAAATTACATAAAAGGGTTTTTATGCAAAATTATTCGACTTGCTTCGAATTTTGGATACAGATATATTACATGATAAGGTGTATCCCTGATTAGTTTTCGGGCTTCAATGATTAAGCATAAAGAAAGGAAATGGGGGGGGGGGCTACTTCCTTCCTTATTTTTTTTCGAAAGGCATTATTATATAAGGCTGTAATATACAATTAGTCTGGATAGCCTGTGGGCTCTATGGCATCAGTTTAACTGGGCATCATCCTTTTTATTGTCCCTGTAATATTTGAAATATTTTTACGAAAAGGAAAACATATTTAGTATATTAAACATGGAAGAAGAATAGTAATGTATTATTTACTTTTTGATGATATTCAACTGTAAGGAACTTCCGCGAAGAGACATGACACACCAGAAAAAACTTTTCTTGTCAAATTTGGACATTTGATGTTTAATTTGAATGTTTAATTTACACAGTGTCCATTATAAAAAA
This sequence comes from Maratus speculifer, assembly GCA_964019185.1. NCBI lineage: Eukaryota > Metazoa > Arthropoda > Arachnida > Araneae > Salticidae > Maratus > Maratus speculifer. The sequence goes on from OZ025293.1 coordinate 176,558,318, forward strand.
CTGAATACATCTAAGTGTCAACAATGCTTTCCATGGTGACTTTGATTTGGAAAGACTGAAAGAAATTTTGACGCCTCAAATTAAAAAAGGCTGTTTTTTCTGTTTTCTCGTCATTTGTCATTTTCTAATCGTTTATGTACTGTACATAATATATTGTTAAATTACTTATAAATTCTTTGTTATACCATGCTTTATAAAGTAGCTTTATCTCTGCTATTTTGCGTATATTCTATACTTCAAAAAACTCGAAATAATCCTGTGTGGAACATTTGAACCACATCCTGACAAAAGATTTGAACAGTGGTTAAATTCTATCACCAGTGTGCACGTGCTATAGTTAACTTTTATAACTTTACTTAGCTGTAAAAACTTCCTATTTCTCCGTACCACTATTTCACTTTATTTAATGACATAAATTTGTGATTTTACAAGACAAAGAGATTACTGCTCAAAAATAGGTTGTATTGAAAAATAAAAAAGTTTGACAGCTGGGATTTTAATTTTAAATTATTTTATACTAGCTCAAACAACAAAAGTCTTTCCAAGAAAAAGAGAAGTGCAGAAAAAAAAACTTTTTCATAGCAACAAATTACTAATGCGTTAGAAGTTGTTGGTAAAGCGATGTCATTGGCCTTTTCTTTACTAATAATAAAATTCTGCGATTAGATAAAGCAGAAATTACTACTCGAAATAATGATATTCAAAAATAAAGATCATTATGTCCTCTGTGATATGTTGATTGAACTTTATTTAAATTTCGCTACTATTTAAAAAATATATATACAGGGTGCCCCAGAAGTAATGAGACAAACGATAAAGGGAGGTAGGGGACATCACAAGGATTCAGAATTGCTAAGCAACCCATGGTCGGAAACGTCATGGGAAAGTAGTATGACAGGTACAAGGGACGAAGAGACACAAGACTGAGATCATCTGAAATAATTTATTGGTTAACGATATTACATTTACTGCGGTAGATGATATGTGAAAATGTTACAAAAGATGTTTAAAGTTTCCACCATTGCCAGCATTGCATGCATTACACCGTCGAACCATAGATTGGCAGACTCGCTCAAATACACCTGGATTTTGTTGGATATCCGCAGTAGCACAGATGAGTCTTGCAACCAGAGAGATCTCCATTTCAGATTCCACAGACGTTGCGTACACAGCGTTTTTCAGAGCACCCCAAAGAAAGAAATCGATGCTGCTTAAATCAGGAGAGCGTGGTGGCCAGGGAACCGGCCCTCCACGGCCAATCATTGGTGACCAAACACCCGATTCAAATGTTCACGAACGCATCTACCATACTGGGGAGGTGCCCCATCGCCATGTTGAAACGACATATGGCGTTTGACATGTTGTGGTACATTGTCAAGTAAGCTTGGTAGCACCTTTTGCAAAAAGATGCGATAATCTGAAGATGTTAGAAATGCTGGCAACAAGTAAAGCCCGACTACAAGGTCGCCGACCACACCAGCCAAAACATTCACTGAAAAGCGATGTTGGGCAGCATGTGATCCCACACCATGGGGATTCTCGCCAGCCCATAAATGAACATTGTGGTGGTTGAATACACCATCTTGCTTGAAGTACGCCTCATCTGTAACTAAAACGTAGGATGAGAAAGGCAGGTCTTGGCGACATTGGTTGAGGTAACACTGTGCAAAAAGCACACGCGCAGGTTAATCTCTGGGGAGCAGTGACTGTACTCTTTACCAGGGGCGTAAACCACCCTTGTTGCGTAGGGGGGTGTGGACTCATAAATTTCTGACTCCCAGAAGGAAAATTTCCGAGTAGTATGAAAAATAAAATACCGACCATAATATACATACATATATGTATGTATCTGTATATTGTACATACATATATATAAAATGTCATGCATTAATTTCATGGAATCCTGACGGCTTATGAAACATTGTGTAATTCTGCAGTCGACAAACCTAGTCAACTTGTGTGAAATTCTTGATAATAGCTGATATCAGAAAATTGAAATTGAGAATACAAGGTGGTTGTTTTGCAGTCGTACTACTAATCTACACGGTCAGAGGTAAGTGTAGCAAGGCAATGGATTCCATAATCCGGTGATTTCTGCACCAGAAACGGAGCCAGTTTGTTTTCTAAGTTGTTTAATCATCAAACATGAGAAATTAAAATGAGTCTCGCATATGAAAAAATTCGTAAGCCCTTCATTCTTTGGCACGAATCATTATGTTATACTATATGATTTTAAAAAGAATATTTAGAAAATTACAAGCGTTGTAGACAGGAGATAATGTATGTCGAAACACTTCAAACAAGACAGAAATCTAAGCTCCTAAATCACTGCATCTGCTTTTTGTTAGATTCGCAGAGGACGACAAATATCGACGTAGTACAGAAAGGAATCAATCAGTGAAAGGAGTACATCTAAAGATGGGCAGCTAAGCTAATCACTCAAGAGGGGGAGTTGCTTAAGAAGCACATACCTGGTAACGTGGTATTTTTGAGGTAAAAAGCCTAGCATCGAAAAAGCATGGGAACATAGATTAAAGGAATTAAGATTGGAAATAAAAATAACAAAATGGCTTTTCAAACATTCGAAAATAGTAACTAGCTTCTTTCAGAATATTATAGATTGGGTAGATGATAAAATTTATAAAGGACTAAAAACTCTAGATTAAGATTTTCAATGAGATATTTATTAATATACGCGTTTTAAAATTAAAGGGAAATTAAATAGGAACAAATAACAGGCATTATTAAAAAATAGAATGATGAAGAATATGCCGGAAATTAAGATAAATATTGCGAAATAAAATTTTTATGTAACACACACACATGCATACACATATATGTACTAACAAACTTCACCCGATACGCTAGTCGGTTTCCCTAAAAGATTATTAAATAAAAAATATATCACAGATAAAATTAAAATAAAACTATTTTCTTATCATCTACTAAATTAACCATTACTGTTGTCTTATTCGTATAATTTTATATTATCTCCTCCAAAGTCGATGTTGGCGATGAATAGACAAAATAGCTCTAAAACCACTGAAGTACTGTAATTAACAATTTTTTGGTAGGTTTGTTATACTGAATTTTACGCTCCTACCTAAAATTTGTGTTTAGATATGGTGAAACGACCTAAAACTCACCATCATCCCACTAAACCTACCAACTTGATAATTTCCAAAACTAATAAAATATATGTTTAAGTATGTTTTAGTATATTGCGAAATGATCTAAAGAGTTTCAATATCCTCCCTTTAATTCTCTTAAAAGCGGGAAAATTTCTAAAATCTCTGAAATGCATGTAAAATTACTTTTAAATTAGCTTGCTAACTTTAATTTCATGCCCGAACCTAAAACTGCTGCCAGAACATGGCCAAATATTTTAGAATTTTTGACTCCCTTTAACTCAGTTAGAGGGCAATTTTTTGTGCTAATTTAAAGAATAATGAAAAAATTATATCATGTCACGTTTTCTTGAAAAAATCAGTTTTTTTACTTAGATTTTTATGAACATTCCATCAACCTTATATCCCATTCCTCATGAACTTGTTATTAATTATTTGTTTCAGATTTTTTTTCTTGAATTTCACGTTCCTATTTAAAACGACTGCAAAAATATGGCCAGTTGATCTAAAAAACGATGTCTCAACAAAACCGAATTGCACGACTTGCATTGCATTTTTGTTGTTTTCATTTAGGAGGTGGCATAATTGATACAAAAACATTGAATTATTAAATATATACAAAAATATTCTCATGAATAGCAACATATAACGATTAACAGCCTTAACGATTTCGTGTTATATGATCATGAGCAAGAATTCTAATGGTTTAAGTAGTATAGAATTAGATATTAAGAAGATTGGTTATAAAGGATTCGTAGGAATGCCCATCGTCGTTCTGTTTTTTAACTGACACATGGGAAGGGTTAAACTTGTCTGAGTGCGCCAAAGCATTACCTGGAAGTGGAAGCAATGTTTTAACTCTTTAATTTTTAGCAATCAGTTAAAATCTTTTTAGCGTTACTTTTATGAGTAAAATTGAAATTTGATTGCTAAAGTACTATTTTAAAAACCAAAAGTTTGTCAAAAATACAGTGTATTTTTTTTTATTATTTAAGTTTATAAATCTTTCTAATGACATACTTAAAATTTGCGTAAAAAATTGGTGTTAACTACGTTTTTTTCGACTAAACAAAATGTAGTTATAATAGTATGAAAAAACAATCGAATACAATTGATTAAGGAAAAAGAAAACGAAAGAATTATTTCTGATAGATGTAAAGTCATATAGATTGTAAAATATCCAGTTTAATTCGATGTAAAAATTCAAAGTACTTGTGTGTTTTCAATTTTTATCTATCAATTTTCATTAAAATTACGTAAAGTAAACAAAATTCACATTAAAAAAGCAGTTAATAGAAAAAATAAAACCATAATTTTTGATTAAAAAATTAAATTCGTGTAGCTTGGAAAATATCCAGACTGATAAGGAAAAGCACTAAATATTTGCAATTCATTTTTGGATTTTTATTGATATCATCTAAATTCAGCGATACACATTTCTAACTAAATTTAAACTTACAGAAAACGTAGAAGTTTCATCACTGCAAACAGCATATCTTAAAATCCCCCTCCCCCCAAGTAAAAAATTTTCGACAATACAACAGAATCTCGATAGCTTGAAATCACAGTGCACGAAAAAAATTCGGAATATCAAGGTTTTTGATGAAAATATCAAGGTTTCATATAAAATTAACATCACTGGAACATGTATATACGTATTTTTTCGTCATATCAAGGTTTCTGAGTTCACAATATTCGACAAATCAAAGTTCATCTGTATAGATTTCACCGAAAGAAGAAAATCCGATACACTTCCGACTAAGAAAAAATTTACGTAAATTTTCTTTGTTCAAAATTTTTTTTCTTTTGTTTTTCTTCTAATTATAAACTACAATAAAAAAAAATAAATTCTCCAATTCACAAGTTTTTATAATTTAATATATATAATGCTTTTGACTAATCGTATACATTTTCCTGATCGAACGGGAAATTTTCCGCCTGATTTTTTACTTTTTCAAATTTGTAAGTCCTTTTAGATAAATATCATTTTTCTGACTAAACGTATTTTTTTCTATCGAATGGGAATTTTTCTGATTGATTTTTTTCGTTTTTTCAATTTGTAAGTTCTTATAATAAATAACATTTTTCCGACTAAACATACATATTCCCGATTAATTTTTTTTTTTTTTTTTTTTTTTTTTGCATTTTTCCAGTTTGTAAGTCCTTATAGGTAAATACCATTTTTCCAACTAAACGTACATTTCCTCTATCGAATGAAAAATTTTTCGACTCAATTTTTTCGTTTTTCCAATTTGTAAATCCTTATAGTATATAACATTTTCCCGACTAAACGTACATTTTCCCCACTGATTTTTTTTTTTTTAGTTTTTCCAATTTATAGGTTTTTATAGATAAGTACCATTTTTTCCAATTAAGTGTATTGTTTACCGACCAAACGCGAAATTTTCCGACTGATTTTCTCAGGGGGGGGGGATGCCGTACCCCCATACCCCCCCCCCCCGGGATTTACGCCCCTGCTCTTTACAGATGGTATGGGTGTAAGCCTTCACGTTGTAAAATACGATGAACAGTACACCGAGATCCTGCTACGGCAGAAGCGACGGCTCGTACGCTGGTACTCGGATTTCGTTGAACAATATCTAACACATTTTGCTCCATGCTAGGTGTTCGATGGTCTGCCCACTCTATGCCTATTACCTCGTAAAGATCCATATTCACACAAATTGTGATGCAAATTCATAAAGATCATGCGGTCCTATGCATATCTCTGTGGGTACCTTTCGCGATATAATCTTTCTCTTCTCGTGCACTTTCCTGTGCCAATTCGTATATCAGGTGCACATCTGCCAGCTCGGTGTTTGTAAAGCGTTGCATACTCCAGTGATGGAAATGAAAGATCCAATTACTGCAGGTCTGTCTTCTCCAGCATTTCGAGTTAAAATCTAGATATATCTTTAATTTACGTAAGCAAAAATGCTATGTACAATTTCTGGTATGAATTATGAATTTAAAAATTCCCGAATCTGAGAAAACTGTTTTCCTCCGATGCCCTTGTGAACAACACAACCTACCGACGAACGAAGACGTTTCTGACCAAGGTTTGCTATGATATTCTGAATCCTTGTGATGTCCCCTACCTCCCCTTTAAGTTTGTCCCATTACTTCTGGGACACCCTGTATACATATACTGTATATTCTGGTGTGTAAAGGTTACCTAAATTTTCAGACTTCATTTTCCTATTTTTAATACATTTGCCGTATACTGCACACCTTCTCCTTTGTAATGAAAGCTTCAAAATTTACAATATACAATATATATATCAAGGGGTGATAGTACACATCAAGACAAACAATATTAAATAGGAAACTAAGGGTCCCAAGCATCTTCCGAATGACATAGGCGCCATTAATGTTTAGGGTCCAAAAATTCAAATGATTATAAAAAACAGAAAAATTGGTCGATTCGTTTGCGGTTTTCACTAAAACTATTCTTTATGTCAGTATTGTCTTGAAAATAAATTATACAGATAAATTTTAAAAAATGCCGATAGAGGGCACTTTAGACTTTGGAGTAACGAACAACTATTTTTTACCGTTATTTTTTGCATTTCATTAGATTTTTTTAGAAGGTTAGACATAAACTTAAATTTTGAGTTCAAAATCTAAATCGTTGGGAGTGGTTAAACAGCGCAAATTGAACTGTGGGGGGAGGTTCAAATTCCAAAAGATTATAAAAAACGAAAAAATTGGTCAATTAATTTGCGATTTTTACTAAAATTATTCTTTATGTCAGTATTATCTTGAAAATAAATTATAGAGATAAAATTCAAAAAATGCCGATAGAGGGCGCTTTAGACTTTATAGTAACGTAAAACTATTTTTTACCGTTATTTTTTTCATCTCATAATTTTTTTTCAGAAGCTTAGACATAAACTTAAATTTTGACATGAAAATATGAATCGTTGTGAGTGGTTAAGTAGTGCAAACTGAACTGTGTTCAATGGTGGTGGGAAGGTTCAAATTTCAAATGATTATAAAAAACAGAAAAATTGGTCGATTCGTTTGCGGTTTTCGCTAAAACTATTCTTTATGTCAATATTTCCTTGAAAATAAATTTTAAAAATAAATTTCAAAAAATACCGTTAGAGAGCGCCTTAAATTTTATAGAACCAACAACTATTTTTAAACGTTATTTTTTGTATCTAATTAAATGCTTGTAACTGTTCAAATTTAAGTTTTGAGTTCAAAATCTGAATCGTTGTGAGTAATTAAGTAGCGGAAAATTGAAATGTGTTCGAGGGGTGGAGAGGGTAACATTTCAACTCCTGAACACATTTCAGTTTGCGCTTCTTAACCCCTCCCATCGATTTAGAATTTGAGCTCAAAATTTAAATCTAAGCATTTGCAAGCATTTAATTAGATACAAAAAATAACGGTTAGAAATAGTTATTGGTTGCTGTAAATTTTAAGGCGCCCTCTAACGGTATTTTTTGAAATTAGTCTTTAAAATTTGTTTTCAAGGAAATATTGACATAAAGAATAGTTTTAGCTAAAACGGCAAACAAATCGACCAATTTTTCCGTTTTTTATAATCATTTGAAATTTGAAACTCCCCACCCCCATCGAATACATTACAGTTTGCTCTACTTAACCACTCTCAACGATTCAGATTTTGAGCTCAAAATTTAAGTTTATGCCTAAGCGTCTAAAAAAATTTAATGAGATGCAAAAAATAACGGTAAAAAATAGTTGTACGTTACTCCAAAGTCCAAAGCGCCCTCTATCGGCATTTTTTGAATTTTATCTTTATAATTTATTTTCAAGATAATACTGACATAAAGAATAATTTTAGTAAAAATCGCAAATTAATTGACCAATTTTTCCGTTTGTTATAATCATTTGAAATTTGAACCTAACCCCACAGTTCAGTTCGCGCTACTTAACCACTCCCAACGATTTAGATTTTGAGCTCAAAATTTAAGTTTATGTCTAAGCTTCTAAAAAAAATTAATGAGATGCAAAAAAATAACGGTAAAAAAATAGTTGTTCGCTACTCCAGTCTAAAGCGCCCTCTATCGGCATTTTTTGAAATTTATCTGTATAATTTATTTTCAAGACAATACTGACATAAAGAATAGTTTTAGTGAAAACCGCAAACGAATCGACCAAATTTCTGTTTTTTATAATCATTTGAATTTTTGTACCCTAAACTTTAATGGCGACTATCTCATTCGGAAGACGTTTGGGACCCTTTGTTTCCCATATAATATTGTTTGTCTTGATGTGTACTATCACCCCTTAAAGTTTGTACCATGAATTTAGAAACACCCTGTATATATATATACAAGGCGGCCATAATTAAATAGACGGTACTCAGAATGTTCTGTAGCGCGATCTAGTTGCGAGAATGACACCAAATTATGTAGGGAGATTAAACAAGACGGGAGACGAAGGATTCTGCGAAAAAACGATTTAGTTCCAAAAATCACCATTAGGGAAATATGTGGTGTTCGAAAAAGCGAGTTTCAAAAAAGAAGAATCACTACTGAAATAAAATTACCGTTTATTTAGCACATCCGACACTGTTTCAATGTGGCCGCCTTTTTTGTGGACCGCATATTGCATTCTGTACACAGCATTTACAACAGCAGGGAATAACATGTCCGCATGAATCTCCCGTTCAGTTCACGATTGTTATCCTTCAACGTAGCCAGGTCCTGGACAACTCCGTGATAGACCTTGGACTTTAGGTAACCCCATAGCCAAAAGCCGCAGGGGGCCATGCAGTTAGAAAACAGCGCTAATGGCTTTTTCTGTTGTGAATTTCTGTTGTAGCAGCTACAGTATCCTCAAAGCAATTTATGGAGGGGCTCCATCTTGCATGAAAAGGAATTTCTCCAGATACTGTCTGCTGAAAAGCTGGAATAACAAAGTTGTTTAGAATTTGGCGATATTTGTCTCCGGTAAAAGAGCAAGTTACAGGTCCCGTCGCAGTGATGTTCTCATAGAAGAATGGACCAACGATCATATCTGCTGTGAAACCACACCAAACAGTTATCTTTGGTGAATGCAAAGATATTTCCTTGACTGCTCTTGGGGACTTGTTATCTCAAATTCTACAGTTCTGGGAATTTACAGTTCCATTAAGGTAAAAGTGGGCCTCGTCTCCCCATAAGATTTTCCACGGAAAGCATCATCTAACTCCATTCTGGCAAGAAAAGTGAGAGCAAAAGTCAATCGCTTATCATGGTCGGTGTGACGTAACTCTTGTACATGGCTGATCTTTTACAGATAAAAGTGGATAATTAAATTAATTTTAAACATGATTATTCAATCGGTAAATTAATTATAACAGATGTAATTTTTTCCATTTTTCATTTTAGGGTGAAAAAAAGTCCGGTTCAGGATTCGAACCAGGGATGTATTGGCTGAAGCCGCCAATGCTCTTCCAACTCAGCCATCCCGGACACGAACACCGGAGGACTCTTTCTCCCATTTAACCACCTCAACGATCACTTTATCTGGTCTGATACTCTGGATCAGGCTCAACAGAATAAATCGAAAGTCAATATATGGAACTGCAGAAAATCGCTGCATACGAAATTACATTAGATTAATTTTAAACACGATTATTCAATCGGTAAATTAATTATAACAGATGCAATTTTTTTTCCATTTTTCACTTTTGGGTGAAAAAAGTCCGAGCCAGGATTCGAACCAAGGATGTCTTGGCTGAAGCCGCCAATGCTCTTCCAACTGAGCCATGCAGGACACGAATACCGGAGGACTATTTCACCATTTTTACATTCACCATCACTCACATTTTAAAATTAGAAAACTTGAAAATTCCTCATTGAGGAATTTTCACGTTTTCTAATTTTATCTAAAAACAATAGAAAACTAAAAGATATGACGTGCAGTGAAAATTTTTTGTGATTTTGAGCTGTAATTATTGATTTATAACGGTTTTTACATAGCAATATTTACCGAGTCGCGAAAACGCTACTTTTCCTACACCGTCAGTTGTGATGTCATCGTTCATGACAACACACATCTGTTGATACGCGTTCGGAGGGACTATGCGTTGAATACCAAGCTTGATACATCGAGTTCCTTTTTCTCTCGTTATATAATCCATGTGTATTACATTATTTATTATGACTGACATTACACTCTCATTATAACCATATATTTTTGTTAACAGTTTTATATTTTTTCTAATTATTAGTTGAAGTGTGCAAATTAAGACATATTATTTAAATTTCTTATTTCAAACAGATGCAATTATTTAATTTGAGGAACATGGCATTTAATTATTTTAAATCCGGAGTTATTCCTTTAATTGTAATCACAATGACAATAAAGCAATTTTACACGCAGTGGTGTAGTAATTTTTTAAAAAAAGGTGTATTTTATAATTAGAGAATATATCCCTTCAGAGTATTATAATTAGAGAATATACCCTACAGAGTATTCGTTAAAGCTCTTTTGAGAAACAGAGGATATACGGTGTTTCTTTAAAAAATGAAGGTATACAGTAATGGTGTATGTCACGTTTATTTTTCTTCTTTTTTGGGGGGGAAGGGGGGGGGTAAAGGCAGAAAATGAAGTTAATGTTTAGAAACGAATTTCCAGACCACTTTGATAATCATGCCTGAAATTGATGCATTTTTAGATTGAAAAATGAGTCAAAGTTCCGCAAAGGGCAACTTTATGACATAAGTTTTAATGTATTTCTGTTTGGAAATGGATGAAACTAGCAGTTGTTGTTCAGAAACTATATAATTGCACTCATTTTCTCATTTTTTATTCAAATGCAACAGATCCTTTAGAAAATAGTGTCAAAGTGTGCGTTTTGAACCGAATCTCTACTAGAAAGAAGTATAACCACTCAAACAGGGGTGAAAAGCGTGTTTGTCACATGAACAAAATCACTTATAACTCAACAGTCATTTTTCTAATCCGAAAGTGGAAAATATCGTTCGATTCCAATTTGCTTCCATAGTCAAACTTACCAATTTTATATCTTTCCGTTAAAAAATTAATTTGTAAATATGTCAAAACATTTTGCGCTTGTTGAGCAGAGTAGTTGAAAACAGACTTAATAAAGGGCAAAACTGGGAAATTTCATAACTGGCCAGTTCTCAGTAGTGCCAATTTTATAATAGTGCACTTTCTTTTAACTATCAGTCACTTTCTATTTAAAATTACTAAACAGTTGACTTTTCTCAAATTTCTATTAGTAATAATCTAAAGTTGAATAGCACAAATAAAAATGCTAATATTTGCAACGAGATAATAATTGCAACCAGAAAAAATAGAATAATATGGAATACAAGAAAATGTTATGACTACTTTTGCTCTTGATTGCATAAAATTATTTCAACATGCTACAATGTATAAGCATGTAGAGGGGGTAAAAACTGTACAAACCTGGGTTTTTTTGTTTCAATTTCTTGTCAAGACTATGGTATGTGCACTATATGTATTCCAAAATCATTGTTGTACCCAGTGTCTGTGCTCTGATTTTGTTTACTTCTGCCTATTTTCTAATATTCTTTGATTTTATATTCAAGCTTAACTGACCCTGAAGCCATGTTATTTTGTATATAAATCTATGTTTAAAATTGAGTTTCTTTTAAAACTTCACTCGCTAGGGAAAATAGAAATTAGACCACGAAAAGAAGAATTAATATATATTCTTGAGTTTAATATTCAAAATATAGTACAAAAAAAAGTATTACAAAGCTATACATATAGATCAGGGTTGCTAGAAAATGTTTCTTTATTCAGAACTAAAATTTTCAAACAATAACCTTTCTAGTGGAATTTACGAAGCAGGTTGATTTAAAATAGGTAGGAAATGTAACAAAAAGAAACAAAAAATGTCGTTTGTGGCAATCGTGAGAATAGAATGTTTTAAAGAAATTTATGCTCGATAACAAAATCTTTTAATTTTTACAAATATGATAGGCCTTCTTAAATATGCCCATTGTGTTGGTGCAGATTTAAGACAACTGTTTTTCTTATTGTTGTTACACACACACACACATATATATATATATGTGTAATTTTTCCTTATTGCAACATTAAAAAAGCTTTAATTTACATTTTACAAGGACAATTTATGTTTTTAATTCATTAAAAAGAAACAGACTAATGTAGCTTTTTTTTTTTATTGAAACTTTTCTATAATACTGGAAATAATTCCATTTTATTTCCACTAATACGGTAGATTGATGAAACCTAATAAAGATAAAAAAGAATAAATAAATTTGCACGTAAGAAAATTTTTAAATGCCTCCTAAACATAGGCTTATAGAAACAAAGCCGCTTGCTTGCTTCAAAAACGCCTGCCAACAAAACGTAAACACTGGTCTATCGTGAGCTATGACGTCACAGCCAATCACGCAGCGTTTTCTAGTCGCGTGCTTTTCTGTTAACTTTAAGCTTAACTTAAAAACTATTGACCCATTTTTTTGCATTTTTGATGAAATTTTTGGAATGTATGAGTCTGTAAGTATCAGAAAAATATGTAAAATTTATTTCCCGATGTGTGCAAATTTCTCATTAACCTCAACGATCACTTTAGCTGGTCTGATACTCTGGATCAGCTCAACAGAATAAATTGAAGGTCAATATATGGAACTGCAGAAAATCGCTGCATACGAAATTACATTAGATTAATTTTAAACACAATTATTCAATCGGTAAATTAATTATAACAGATGTATTTTTTTTCCATTTTTCAATTTTGGGTGAAAAAAGTCCGGGCCAGGATTCGAACCAGGGATGTATTGGCTGAAAATGAAGTAAAATGGGGAAAAAATTACATCTGTTATAATTAATTTACCGATTGAATAATCGTGTTTAAAATTAATCTAGTGTAATTTCGTATTCAGCGATTTTCTGCAGTTCCATATATTGACCTTCGATTTATTCTGTTGAGCTAATCCAGAGTATCAGACCAGATAAAGTGTTCGTTGAGGTTAATTGGGTGAAATAGTCCTCCAGTGTTCGTGTCCGGGATGGCTTAGTGGAAAAGCATTGGCGGCTTCAGCCAATACATCTCTGGTTCCAATCCTGGCCCAGACTTTTTTCACCGAAAAAGGAAAAATGGGAAAAAAATTTACTATATCCAGATTCCGAGCTATCCCACAAGCGCTGGAAGTGGTAGCATTATTATCTGGTGCTTTGTCGACAACCGCCGTTGCCACTTCTTCGATTGTATCCTGTGATACGGGTTTTTGTCCTCTTCCTGACTGAACATTTAGAGAACCTATTTTCTCTAACTTCTCAACCTTTGCTTTTAAACCATTAACTGACAAAGGACCATAACCTTTACGCATTTTTTGTGATTTCTAAAAGCACGAAGAGCGGCTGGCACATTGCACTGGTTGAAGTAAAAGAATTTTACTACACTGTTAAAAATTTTAAACTTTTGCTGCATCGTCTTTCCACCGCTTTTACAGACTATTTCTATTTTGACCAATAAAAATGCTCCATAACACAGTGAAGTAATCGTTTTCTATAAAAGTGGTGGAGTGACGATGCAGCAAAAGTTTCAAATTTTTAACATTGTAGTAGAGCTCGCTCGACTAAAGAAGGAGACATTATGAAAGATAACATTCAATGAAATTGCTTCTAACAGTAAGTACATTACATTTTAAAGCCGAACAAGCTGGCACTGGGCCAAAAGATGTAACGTAAAATTTGAATAAATAACTTTTTCTTCTGATGTTGCTTTCTTTGGGGCTCTGTAAGTTAAATTGCAGATAAAGAAACTTTAGCAGTGTTAATGTAAATTTTTAGCTTTTTATAAACTGTTATTATTTTGAGCTTGGATTAAGTTGCTAAATTCGTTAAATAAACGGTAATTTTATTTCAGTATTGAATCGTCATTCTTTGAAACTCTCTTAGTACCGATAACTAATTTTAATATAAAACTAATAATAAAAATTCTCAGCAAAAGAAACTAATTATTTCTGTTTCTGTCAGAACTAACATTATTAACCTTCTGGCGGGCGCGCCGTTGTAAAAAGTACAACATTCGCTTTCTTTTTCCTTTAAAACAAAATTCACGCCTGTTTTAATATGTTATAACAAAATAAATCTAAGTGTATTGCGGAATACTTTCAGAAATTGTGAGCAGAGAAAACTTTTATGTTATTTGTAAAATTAAAACAAAACAGCAATAATGGAATGTTTTCCTCGTGTTGTACAATTTACAACACGCGCCTGCTCATGTGAAGAAAATTTGCGCGTCCGGCGAAAGGTTAAAAAAAATTTCATTTCATTCTGACAGTTATTTTTCACTAAGTGCAGAAATTTGGAAAAGGGAAATGTAAGGGAATCAATTAAATAGTAAAACTTAGTGTGACAACTTAAAACAAAAGAACACACAAGAAGCATCCATCTTCAAAGGGATTATGTATTTGACAGTTTTATCAATTTTAATCTAAAGTTCTTTGATCACTGTTTAATAATATTTGATTTAAGTATATTTATATGTATGTTCAGTCTAAAAAAATGTGTAAATTTACACTTGAAAACAGGTATATCGACGATACAAAAACGATTTGTCTGTATGTGTAAATTGGTGTGTAAATTGCCGAAATACGCGCATAATGCGTAAATTTGAAAATACACATTTTAATGTGTTATTTGATGATAAGTCTAAATGTGTAAAAGTTAACTAATAAGTCTTGAAATACACACTTTAATGTGTAAATTGCAGAAGAATACACACATTTATGTGCAATATTCTCACACATTCATACGTGTAATTTTCTGTAATTAAAATTATTTTTGTGTATAATACAAAAACACATACTTTTGTGTTTTGAGCCGAAAATGAAAACGAAACCGAATTTTGTTCCGATATCAACTAATAATTTTGTGTAACATGCTAATTCTTGTAAATCCAGATATTTTTCTACTTTTACACATTTTTCTGTGTAAATTAACCGATAACAACTTACAGACTAATGTCACTAATAAAATGCACATAAAAACAAGTAATTCTTTTTACAAAATGTGTATTTTTTATGACAAGTGATAGATTTTAGAAATTTACACACTTATCTGTGTATACATAACTATGCGTAAATTACAATAAGACACCATTTCGAGTAAATTGAGGTATTTTTCTACATTTACACACTTATTTATGTTTTTCAAGTGATAACAAATTATACACTTAGTTTCATTTGCTAAATACACATAAAACAGGTAAAATTCTGCAAAAAAATGTGTAACGTTCATGGCAAGTGGGTAACTTTACAAATTTACACATAAATATGCGTAAATTTGACTATCTTACACATTTATTTTTTGAGTGTATTTCCTATATTTATTCCCCGATTGTATCTGTTATTTGCTCCGAATTTTCAATAAATTAAAAAAGGTCATTCTTCTATAAGAATGAAGAACTTATCAATACATTTTCCTATATAAATAACATTCTTTTACGATACATACATAAAATTTTATACTTATGATAAACTTATAAAGGCGAATTATACTGAAAGAAAATAAAGCACATTTGTATAGCAGATTTCAAAATCGAACACAAATAAATCTATATACAGACATTTAAGGAAGTATTAAAAAAAGAAGGTATTTTGAATTCAAAGATGAATCTTGAATAGTGCTTTATGTACCAATAAAGAACCGAGTTAATGGTTGAGTTGACCTGTTCTTTCCTCTTTTTTTTTCAGGAAAATCTACTGGATTTAGAGTTATAGTGGAGAACATAATTAATCGTATCACGAAATTTTCATCCATTGAGAGAAATTTCACAAAGAAAACATTTCCTAATTAGCCACGTGAATAATGCCATTAAACCTGAAACACCTCATAGCTAAGCAGCTTCTAAATTATAAATTACGGTACGTGATTTCCTACTGATCCGAGGTATTTTTTAAGACCTCCAAAATTCGAACGTGTATTTTTAACTGGCAGCGCTGGACACAAATAATAAGGAGCTGATAAGCATTCTCGGGTAAAAATGTCGTAAACTTTTCAACCATGACCGCCGTCGGAATGTCGATAAGCCATACTAGATAGTAGGATGAGAAAAAAAATAGCATTAAAGGCTATCATTTAACGGTAGATGAATTTTGCTGTAGCCAAAGTATTACCTAATTCTAGAGAAGTTAAGTAGTAAAACTAATCGTTAAATCATTAATTTGTCGCAGGCACTATTAAAAAGAAATAAAGTGCAGAGAAAATTTGTATTATTTGGAATGTGGGGGTGAAATTGATGTAATTCTTCGAGCTGAATAACGAAAAGAATCTTAACTGGGGGGGGGGGGGTTGAGAAGTTCCCAATAGAATTAAAGCAGACTAGTTCAGTGCGATACGTTATCCAATTCAAGGATAATATTTTTACGGTGATGCAAGTTGTCATCAAACGATAAGCAAGTAAGCTTGATAGGAAAACTCTATTAAAGCACACTAAACAAGAAGAGTATAATATGTTATTTCTGGAGGATTTCTTTATGATTTTAGAAAACTTTGATAGTTGACGGGAATTGTGATTTAAAAAAAATGTTTTTCAGTATTTATGTTATTCCAATAAGAAATTATTTTAGAAATTATTTAAAGAAGTATTCTTTGCAACGAGTTAAATTTGAAAAAAAAAAAAATCATTTTACTAAAAATTTGGCAAAGGATATTAATTTACTTTTTTATTTTCAAAAATTCTCCATACGTTACAGTTTTCGCAATATTTTTTTCCTTTTTTATTTTATTACGTAAAAGGACATTATTTTTAAAAATGTATATAAAGTGTTTGACTCAACAAACAATTTTTGTTTAAGATAGAAAAAAAAGTCACAAAACTGAAATTTCACTAAAATTGTTCCTGCTAATAAATTGTATTATCACTTTCAAAATTTTAATAAAACAATATTCCCTAACGGATAAACAGATTTGTTGTAGATTTTATCAAATTATCACCATTTCATATACTGATTATCACTTATACACATTAAAAATTTTGAGCAAAAATTAAAACGAAGGAGAGTCGCATAGATGCATTGACTGAGACATACACACTGTTAAAAATAAAGGTGACAAACAAGTTGCATTTGGCGCCCAGGGGTGAAAGACGTTACCATTTGACACCTGTGGGCTTGAAAATGTGTTTGGGGTGCCGTTTGATCTCTCTCTGAGGGATTCACGCTAATTAGGGTGCCGCGCAATGCATACCGTTGGAAGATTTTCACCCCTTAGTCATTTGAGTCTCTGTATCGTGTATCCTTGCCCTTCAAATCGCCGTCACTGGTAGATCAAAACAGCAATTTCTCCCTACGATGACTATCGCCGCTATGCGCTATCCCAATTTCGTTCAGAACTTCGGATGGCTAACTTTTGCCGATCTTTTTTACATAAAGCTACCTTTGAGTTTCCGGACACTTGAACATATCAGGGAGAATTTGAAGGTGAGCTCGATGGTCGAGCGGTGCGATGAGCTTGCAGTCAGTCGTTGTGGGTTCGAATGTTTCGAGGGCCAAAAGTCGGTTTATATATTTTTTAATTTTTTTTATTATTGGGCACTCTGGCTTAAGGGTGCCATCTTTTCACCCTAATTAAAGGTGCCATTCTGGCTCCTTTAGAGGTATCACCAGTGAGACAAGCTTTTCACCCCTAAAAGGTGCAATGTGTCACCATTAGTTTTAACAGTGCATATTTTAAGAAAAATGCATTTCAAACACATTTTGATGTGTTTATTTATTTTATATATTTAAAAAGTAACAAAATAGACTTTCTTTCAAGCATGCACGTATGGCAACATTAATATTTAAAAAAAATAACAAGAAATTAAAAAATAAAAACAAAAAGTCTTATTTTTCGCTGATTTTTGTTCATTTAAATTCCGACGGTACCCTTAATCCTTTCGGGTCCGAATCTTTTTTTCAATTTTTGAAAAAAATTACTTTTATGTTAACGACATTAACACTTATTATCCAAAAAAATTAATTAGTGTTTAATGAATATTTCATTGTCTGAAAGATAACGAATACGAATGTCGCATTTTGCGTGCTATTCAATTAATATTCATATAACAATAGGCTAAGAAAGAATTTTGGAGATGTTTAGAAAATATTGTATTACAATAATAGTTGACTTATATTACAACTCTCTAATTCTTTTGCTCCTTATTACACATGATTCTTACAGGAAAGTAACTTTTATTTTAAATATAAAAAGTAACATATGTGGTTAATATAAAAGAATCGGAAATAGTGCAAAAGAATTAAGCAAATATTTATTATTATTATTATTCCTAAATGCCTAAACATTAATGAAGCCATGCAGTAAATGGATAGACATATCTAACATTACTATATGTAAATAATAGCAAAAGTATTTCTTAAAACAAAATAATCGTCTATTAAAAACGTGTACTATCAATAGTACACTAGACCCGAAAGGGTTTATTAAATATTACTTTACTTGCGGATGAGCAATATATTTTAATGCAATATTAATAGCAATGCGTTATGCATGTATGTATTTAAAATAAAACTAACGAATTACTTTAAAAACTACGCAAATAATTAGGCCACAATAATGTATTTTAATATATGGAACTAAATATTATTGAACAGCTTTAATTTCATTCATTTTTTAAATAAAACATTAAATTATTTATTTCTATTATTTCCTGAAACTGAGTAAGGGACTTTCAAATTAAAATTCTCGAAATAAGTTTTTAAAATACAGCGAATTGAATGCCTTATTCAGAAATATATTCTGCCTTTATCGAATAACTCACCAATACGCCACGTTATACAGTTCCTAAATAAGATAACCTTTCAAATGAAAGCGTTTGAGAGCAAAAATGGATTTAAAAGTGAGTCAGAAAATAAGCAATTTGTTATTTGTTATACTTCCTCAATTTTTAATCATGATCGCTTCGTTTAATTCTGTTCAAAACACCCACTTTGACAGCATTTAAAAAATATATTCTGCCTTTATCAGAAAACTGGCCAATACGCCACATTATATATTTTCTAAATAAGAGAACCTTCCAGTTGTATGTGTTTGAGAGCAAAATGAATTTCAAAATGAGTCAGAATATAAGCAGTTTTGATTTGAGATTTTTTTCTTCAACTCTTATTTTTGTTTTATTTATTTTTGCTTTAAGAATTGGTCCTATCAAAAACTTGCCATTATAAAAGTTGTAGATATTATTGAGAAGATGTATAGTAAATTTAATCGGATTTAATATCTTAAGAATTGACGAAGTTATGGATTTTTTTCTTCTTTCATCGCCCTTTTTGTTTCCGTTTTTAATTTTTTTTCACAATAAGAGTTGCTCCGCTCAAAAACTTGTAAATACAAAAGTTTTAGATAATATTAAGAAAATCTATAATAAATTTAATTGGATTTGATATTTTGGGAATTGACGAAGTTATAAATTTTTTTCTCCCAAAACTCCTGTTTTTTTCGCCGCTTGAGCCTATTTTTAATTTTATCGGAAATCTGTCATGCATAAACTAATGGCCTATTTTTTAGAAGTAATATGAACTTGAAACAGATTTTATGTATATTTTAATTAAGAAATTATGGATTTTCTTCGGTTTTCACAAAAACCTTCCATATTGCCCCCCCCCCCCAAGTTCCGATTTTGCCCATTAACGAACCTGACGAGATTAACGAGATTTTATGCCCCTTCACTTTATGTATCAGTTTGGAAGAGATCTGAGCAGAATTATAGAAGTTATCGTGTCCATAAAAAAGTTACATATCTATATATATATAGATAGATAGCTAGGTAAACATTTTTACTGGTGGTAAGTTATGGAGTCCTGCTGTCATGTAGATCTGCAAAAAGTTTTTTGAAGTTCCAACATAGGAGCGACCATAATAGGTAGTACTTCATACGAAATCTATCTAATAATTAAAACTCGAAACAAAAGTTGTCTTGTGATTTTTTTTTTCATTATTTATCATGTTTTTAAAATTATAATTAATGAAAGAAAATAATTGAAAAAAAAAACTCTGTGGTAGTTTTCTATAACAAAATTCTACAGATTGTGAGAAACAAAAAATGCAACGTAAATATTATATACGGCAAATTAAATAAATAAAACACATTTTTCTTCTATTTTTCAGTAACGCGTTTTGAATCACTCTCTCCGCTACTATGACAGTTATTATATGAGAAACAGCGTTATTGAAATGCATATAATATTATGAAAGCGACACAACTGAGTGATTAATCGATAATTCACATGTATATAAGAAAGATCTCAATAAATGCTCCATTACTAGATTAAAGCTAGATATAGTTTCTGCTGTTTTTATTTATGACTATACTGATAAGAAATCTATGCGAAAAAAATTCCAGATTTTAAAAGTTTTTTGAAAATTGACTACGGAAGTTCCGATAGTGAAAGTCATTATAATTCACGTATAAAAACATCATAAGAAACAGTGCATTGTTATTGCGGAATATTAAAGTAGTAACATATTACATGATATTAACTGACAATTTCAATATTTGTCGTTAAAATATACGAATGGAAATTTTCATCGTGCTCTATATATTAATAAAAGAATTACATACGTAGATGGCGTTTTTTTAAAATAACTTATCAATAAAAGTTCTATTGGCAATTAATAGCCACTTGCCCCGCTAGTTATTAATGCAGATTATGTATATTAATGGAGTTAATTTTCAGGGTGAAAATATGCGTCGAAACAAACCTTTTTTTAAAAAATATAACTTGTATTCAATCATAAATACAAGGTATCTCATTTCAATCCGAACGCTGATTTTCTTTAAAAACTTTAACATTAATGAAATAGTTAAACAATATTTTAAACAGACATACTTTACTTTTTGTGGAAAACATGACATCACAAGACGTGCTATAATGGAACAAGAATAAGATTTACATTCCATAATTCGTAATGTTTCTGCAATACATACAGTATTGCACAGTACAGCACTTGCAAAAAAAGCAAAGGAAAAGCAATTTTATGAAAATCGCGCTATGATATATCCATTATTGTTGAAGTAGTGAATAAAAAATCGGATTAAACTTGTAGCTATAATTTTCAGTAGATAAGTAAATAAGTCGATTGTGAGCCTGTATATATATATACATGCATATAAGTATCTGTGTGTATGTTTCTTCTTACACGTATTATACCTCTTGAAGCCCAATAATTTAGAAACACCCTACATAAATATGCAAAATAATATATGATTTTTTATCCTTTAGATACTAAATGAATTATTAAATTTTTAACAGTGTTTTTTTTACCAAAAGTTATACTAAAGTGGTAACTGTTTTCATTTTCTATATTAGGTCGCAATGAGGACAGCAAATACTTTTTAATTTTTTGTCCAGCTCGGGAAATATTCAAAGACCTTCAGTGGTCACATACAAAGTTTACCAGCGAGATGTTATTTTGAGCCATAGAATCAAGCCTCGGGTAAAACAGCCAAAAATGTTACCAGCAATCAGGTCAAAAATTCTGGTCTGGGTGTAAAAGGGTCAAGTATTATTTTTAATTTCGAAGCGGAGGTAACTCGCGGGGAAAAGAATGGAATAGCCTTTGACTGAAAGTAAACATGTATTGCATAACATCGAAATTTATACTTCCAGATCATGTATAAAAACAAATTACAGCAAATAATTAAATTTATGATATTGGAAACAAACATTCTTTTGACATATTTATTTCATATAGATGAACTTAAAATGTTATTTTTTGTGAGTATTTATATTTAAAGAGTTTAAATCTTTACATATGTTATTATGTGAAAATTAAGTAAAACAAATGTAAAAATTATGATGGCATTATGAGCGCATCATATCGTAAAAATTAAATGTATATAATTGAAATATTTAATTCTCAAAATAAATTTATATATCTAACCTTATATAATATACTTTAAACAAAAAGCAAAAAGCTGTAGATTTGACTACTAAATTATATTAAAACCACCAAAGCATCTTAGGAAAAAAGAAAACTAAATTTTACACTTTCGGAAGGATGAAAATCAGTTTTTATTCATTTATCACCTTACAAATAAAATTTATGACAATGACTGCTACTTTTTTTTCATATCGATTTTATGTAAGTGACCTTTATGTGTTATAATTTAAGGTAATTTACATTTTAAGAATGTTCTGATCAAATGAATATTAATTATCACAATTTATTTTTATGTATTTACGGATCCATTAGAAAAAGCAAATTGCGACAGCAAATAAAATTTCTCTTAGCAATAACTCTTTTTATACTCTTTGATTTCAGTTTTCTTTAAAGATTATATTCATTTAACCTTTTAATGATATTATTTTTATATATAAACCAAACAAATGATTAATGAGATCATTTGCGCTTTATTCTATAATCTGTTAGAGATTTTATGAAAGTATATTTGTACAAAAAATAAAATTTATGAAAATTATAATTAATATCCTTATGATAACTTCGTTTCACATAAATTCCCGTTAAATAGTTCATTATACTAAACATCTCTCGGTTGCCTCATTTATGTATATATATATATATAACATTAAGGAATACTAAATTATCTCTAGTAAGCTTGAATAGTTATTTTTGGTTATTATAAGGACGGATAGTTCGTGAATAATATAAAGGAAAATTAGTATTAAAAAGTTTTTGATGTGAACTTTAAATATCCGAATAATAATTAAAAAAACCTCACAAGATTTGGCAACACTGTTTGCGGCTAGCAGCATTTACTTTTAAAGGTTGTACTGATCAAATGAATATTCAGGAATTTTATTCGCAATTTAGGGATTTCATTCTCAGTTGATACAGGATTCATGAATGATTATGGTAGCCAATTAAATTTATGAAAGAAAAAGCTAACATTTTTTTTAACCAATTGGCTCCATATAAATGTCTTTTAAATGCTATATAATTATACATTTCAAAGGTAATTTTAAAGGTAAACTCAGCAAATGAATAATGACTTTATTTGCATTTTTTTCTTTTATTTATACAGATCACATAAAGTATAACAAACTAGTGTGATCAATTAAAAAAAAAATCCTCATAACCACCGTAAAATGAAGAAATTTGGTCTAAAATACTAAGAAGGAGCATTTCTTTCAGATTACTTATGAAATCTAAGCTATAACAAATAGTGATATTTATGGCAATTAACTAATATTCTTTTAACGATTTCATCTTATGCATATATTCTTTAAATGCTATATTTTAAAGGCATCTAGATTTAAAATAAACTGTCAAGTACAAGTATTACTCGCACTCAGAGGTTTCCGTATAATAAATATATGCATTATTAAAAGTTTTATTACAAAAATCGAATCGCTAAAAGAATAGTAAGACTTTTTTTTTAAACTATACAACGTAGAGTCGTGTATAAACAAACAAGTTTTTTTACTTTGTGTATAAAGCATGAATAGGTATGCAATAAAATTCAAAGAGTTATGAAATCTAAATAACATCAAATATTGCTATTCTGTATAACTTTTTAAATCGTATCCTATTTTTACTTAAAGAACTCAATTCGGCACTGACGATAAAAGTAGTGCATATTTAAACTTCACTTGACATTTCATAAAATTAAATTAATTTGCAATAATTATTTCCTTTTACAGTGCAGCTAAAACAAAACCCTTGTTGAAAGTTTAAATTTGGCATTGTGCTAAGCGAGCTTTAAAGGGAGGTTACAATGAGGCAACGCGCGCCGCCTTGGTCTATGCCGCGTTTTTCCAAATATTTCTTTAATTAACTTTTAATGACACAGGAGACGTATTCAGAGGTTATTCAGTGCAAACAAGTCTCGAATCCCATTGTATTTATGTAATTAATTCTAATTAAACTAGTAAGAATTTAAGAATTTTACGTTTATTGCTTTTATACTTCTATTGGAGTACATTTAAATGCATTTGTGTTGAAAGAACATGGTGATAAAATGAATATTTATGCTTTATGTAGTTACACAGGATTTATAAAATGAAAATTATGATAAATAATAAAATTTGTGACAGTGACAACCAATGTTCTTAATAATTCGAATCCATGTAACTTTATTAACAGGATGGCCACCTGTCAGGAAATTTTTAAGAAAAAAAAAAGTATTTTTTTATAGAAAAACTTGTGAGGGAGTGACCTTTCCATAAAGGCACTCTAGTGTTTCTGAGATCGTGACGTCAATAAGTTAACATGTGTAAGCGTAAAAGCGACATCTATCCTCTCTTTTACTCTAACTTTCTAGAGTGTGTGTGCTCTTTCGGATTTTACAGTTAGCTTGCGGTTATTAGTAATATGTTAATGTGAAGTATCTCAGTTTGCAGCATATAAAAGCTTGGGTTTGAGTGAATGAGGAGTGTCTCTGGCATTAGCCAGTGAGCGTCTCTGGCATTAGCCAGCGGGAGAGCATCTGTGTCTAGCCAGTGTGTGAGGATCTCTGGTATTAGATAGCGAAGTGAAGTATTGTTCAGCGAAGTGCTAGCCGATTGAAAATTAGCAACGAAGCCTCCAGTGAGTGGAAAGGAGTTCCGACAGTTGACTTAAGAATTGGCCGGGGTAAGAAACCTCTTAGTTTCATTTGGATTGTTTGTGAATAAAGGATTACCCACAGCCACGGGCTGTTTAATTAAGCTTTATCTAGCAGATCAGCCAAGAGATAGCGGAAGGTATTAGTAGGTGCCCCGACTGAGCTAGGCCGAAGCTTGTGAGTATGTGTTTAGTTTTTTCATAGTCTTCTCAGTTGCGTAAAATTAAGACTTGCTACACTTCCCTTCAGCCTTTATCATTTCAATAAACGTTGTTGTTTTATCTTAATCACTGAGTATGTCTACATTTAACCTCCACCACGACCAACCTAACGTTACAAA
This sequence comes from Maratus speculifer, assembly GCA_964019185.1. NCBI lineage: Eukaryota > Metazoa > Arthropoda > Arachnida > Araneae > Salticidae > Maratus > Maratus speculifer. Next base: position 176,583,273 of record OZ025293.1, read on the forward strand.
TGACACCCAGCATGTATGTAACGTTACAAACTTATCATATATAATTCGCCTTTATATTAAATTTTCTTTAAATTTGCAATTAAATAAGGCGAATTTTTCTATAAACAAATGCTGGTATTTCCCTCCAGAAAATCTCTAACCGATAGCTGCACTGTATAAGCTATGGTCACTATACATTTTAAGGACATACATTTATTTATGCATTTAATCTCAACTGTGCGAATGAATAATGCCTTCATTTACTTATTTTTAATGCTCTTTCAGCTCATTTACGAACCACAAATAACAACGTATAAAAAAATCTATAGAAAAAGTTATTGAACAATTTAATTTGAAAATGTCTTTTAAATGGTATAGCCTTGCATTTAAAAAATATAAAATGAACAACAACAACAAAAAAATACTAATTGTATGCACAATTTTTTTTTTATTTTATTTATTTATTTATTTATTTATTTATTTATTTTTTTTTTGTATACATTCAGTTTATTGATAAAATGTAAACTGTAACAAGCATAAATTTTATAGAATTACGCCATTGAAGGACATTTATTTAACGATTCGACTCCAAATGTATATTCTTAAAATATTATATTTATACATTAATCAAATTAAACTTAGCCAGTGGGTAAGGGATAAGGGATAATTTTATTCCCACGTTTTTATCCCTTACCCATATTATAGTTAGTATATTTATTTATATATTTTCTATGAAAAATCAAAAGTAATATCATCTTAAATTTTCAAATATTAATTTTTCAACAAGATATTTAATTTATGTTTGTTGACAGCATGTAACATATATGTACTATTTCAACATAGTATAGCATATTTAAACAAACGTGTGATATAAAATATGTATACTGTTGGGAAATATGATTATTTGAGAGTCACACATCTCCCCCACCCTTAAACGATCACCATACAGTACATAGATTTTCTATCAGGGCGAGATTTTTACTATTGAATACAGTTGTAATAATATGAATAAATTACTATAAAAAATTACGGGGACATTTCATGAACAACATGTTTGCGAAAACTCGGTATAACATCATAGTTACTCATGCTTAGATACTCATGCATGGTTACTCATGCATTTCCATTATCTTCAGAAACCTACAATAAAAGAACCCAGCATGCTCATAAACCGACAGATTTTCAAAGAAACTTTTCCAAATTTGGTGGACAGCAAAGTGGTACTTTAATATCAGAAACTTGTAGTTTTCTGGGATTTATCTCTCCTTCCCCTTAGAAAACAATTTGAAAACCTCCTGTTGGTTTCTGAGGTCTGACACATGAAAATTGCTGAGGATAAATAAAATTTTTCAAATATCAGGATAAAAGAGGTGTTACACTGTATTTTTTTAGAAGTTTCTACTTCTTAAATCTAAACAAAGTACTTGCGACTAGAGATGGGAAATATAGTTATTTTTGGTTAACAGGTTACATCGTTCCTCTCTTTTACAGGTAACAGGTTCCAACAACCTGTTATTTTTATAACATATAACTAACGGATGTTTTAATTAGAAGGCCTTTCAAACAAAACGTTTTAACATCCTGACTGCCGCCGGCTGATTTTTTCACACACTAAGCTGCAGGTTTCACTGCAACATAAGCAATATTTAAATTAGTATAATTCCACAAATAAAACCCAGTTCTGAAAAATTAAGTTAGGATTGATGCTATCAAAGATTATACACCGATACTAATAACGTATTTTGCATCCGGTTGGAAAAAACATCTTTTTTTTATATTTTTAATAAATTACAGAGAAAACAACATTACAATATTACCCTTTGGCTGGGCAGTCAGGGGGTTAAATAACTTTTTGACGTAATTATAAATGCTATATTTTATTAAGATTAATCAAAATCAGTTTGTGATTAAAAACTTAACTTTTGCAAGACAAGAAAAAACTTAATAAATTATGATGTTTTGAATTTCGTGCATTTTTGGCATTTTCTGACACTAAAAACAGGTTTTTCCAGTTAGAGTGATTAAAACATTAGAAATTCACACAATTCTAAGTATCATAACTCAGTTTTAGCATACAAGAATAAATTTTTACTGTTTTACATGTTAGAACGTGAAAATCTTTAAAAAAAAAAAGCTTATTGGGCCCACGCATTGGATAAAATTTGTAATTTCTTATGTATTTAAAAAAAAATGTAAATTGATTTTTTATGTGATGCAGAGGAGAACAAAATTTGAAACATTTATACAACTGTAACTGTAACTCTAAAACAAACGGTTTAGAAATTACTTATTGATAAATGGTAAGAGACACCATGCATAAATAAATAGAGTTTTAACACGATTTCTAACAAACAAAAAAAAAAAAAAAAAAAAATCATACAGTATAGATTATGAAACACCTTCTAACACATTTAGAATACCATAACAAAACTTGACAATTTACAAAGGTGGAAGACGGCGTCTTATTGAACAATTTGAAAAAAAAAAAAAAAAAACCCACCATAATGCATTTGAAAACACGATTTCTGCTATTACCACGGATAGTCGTTAAAATAATACGATTTTTTTCAGTACTGTATATGATCGAGAGACGTGTGCTTACTACATATAATAACTGCTAAAAGTTAGTTCAGTTAAACGCATAGCATAGTTGAAAATTTCCATACAGCAATTTCATCCAAAAAACGGATGTTGTTGAGAACATTTCTTCGCCCTTGTATATGATCTAAAATTTGTACAAACCAAGTAACTTTTAAAAAGTAGTTAAACTTTAAAAGGCATACCATTATTGAAAACTCACTTCCAGCAATTATTGTTCGTAGGTTTAAATAGTTCATTTAATTTTAATTTTCTCCTAAATCCAAATTACTTTTGTATGTTCTCATAAATAAGCGATAAGTTCTATGCACACCATATTCTTTAGTAAGAAACTTGTAGTACACCACAATGATGTATATCAATTTCAGTATGTTTTAAATACTGTAATATCATTAAAATACATAGCGATTTTTCAACATAGGCCGTAAACTAATGGAATTCTTCTAAGTGGCCCTGCAAATGAACCAAAAATATAAAAAAGCTACACACTTCCTTCTCAAAGCCGAACATACTATACTAAATTCTAATATATATACATATATATATATATATATATATAAATTTCATGGCAATCGGACTATATTTACACGAGTTAGAACAAATATAGACAAACTGAATTCATAAACACTTTTTAATTACATTGTAAAATATTATAAAGGAAAAATTGATCCGCGACTTAATAGCGGCCACATCAATCAACACACATTCAAAGTTAATTTCACAAGAACACAAAAAAATTATCTACATACTTTTAATTGAATGCAATTCTTCAATTTAATTACAACTGTAGTAAAATTAAGATATTTCACAAATTATAGGAGACTATTTCCTTTCTTTCATTTTTTTCATATGTCTTTATTTTTTTCAGCGAAATAAAATCTTTTAACGCAAATACAAAATAAAAATAATAAAAGTATTTGGCCGAAATTTATAGTTCCAAAATCTCCTCTCCCCCCCCCCCTGCCTAAAAAAATCCATGAACATGTAGTAATAACCCTTTTAAATATTCAAAAGCGAGTAAACCCTTCTATCACCCTTGCAACATCAACACAGAATCTTTCCCGATTGAAAATCATTTAATACTAAATCTTTCATTACTTCCGAAAACCATAAAGAATAAACCAACACTTTTAATCAAATGTCATTCACTCAGACAAAATTGTTAATTCTGTTATATTTATTATCAACATATTTTTTTAATTTAAAACGAGTTGTACCTAATGTTACAGTGATCGCAGAAAATGTTTACAGATAAATAATAATTGTAAACATGTTAAATTATCTGTTTTTATTCAAAGCCCAACGAATTTTTAGCCCAACGATAAATGATCATTATCTATTTGAAGAACTAGATTTACTGCAGCGACAAGAAAATATATCAGAATGGATCGAGGAATATTAAAGAATTATCTGTAGCTGTTTTTCAACTGCGTTTTTCAATTGAACTCAATTTCAAGTTCTAATGTAGCGCCGTGCGAAAGCGGAGGGGGGGGGGAGGGGAGGTCGCCCCGGGCGCGGAAATTTAGGGGGCGCCAAACTGAAATTTTGTCCCGGACGCAGTTTTCTCTTTCCCTGATGTACACATTTTGGGCGATTTAATCAATTAAAAAATTATAAATTCGAGCACTTTATTTGAATGTAGTAAAATAATGTTCAGTTTTTAAAAATAGATTGTTTATTTAAAATTGAGAATTAATTTTTAAGGCATAGAATTATAAATAAATGCATTTTACTTAAATATTGCAAAAATGTACTTTTTATAAATTTAATGATTCTAAGCTGAAGTTTCACTGCTTTTTCTTGGTGTGTGTGTCCGGGGGGGGGGGATTAGAAATCAATGCTTTCCTCACTGGTAACACAAATGGCAAATATATTGCAAAACTCAATTTAAAATGCATTTGGGGGAGGAAGTGTTTGTTTTTTGATATAGATATATTTTTTGATTCAATCAAATTTTTCTCTTTTTATTTGTAACATGGTCTTTGGTTGAAAATAGTTTTTTTTTTAGTAGGTTATCTACTTTTGCGTAAGAGATTGATGAAATGCAATACATTTTTTAAGCACCACACGCCTAACAGAGTTGCCTATGATTAGAGAGTGAAGATAGGACCAATTAGGTGCTCTCGTCTCAAAAGAAACTGTTAAGGACATTTTTAGTCAATATTGTTCTATTTTAGAGGAGAGAAATTGATTTCTTGATTAAAGCAAATGAATGAAGACAATGCCATTTAAAACCATATGTTATTTAATTAACAGGGACTTTTCGGTAACATATTAACGCAATATTAGGTTCCAGCATAGTAACAGTGTTTTTTATCCTAATACGTTAAATATTGCCCACCCCTACTTTCGACACAATTCTGAATTCATTTGTGAAATTGAAAAGTGTTCTTGTTCAGAAAGTATGTATCCGAAAGGCGTTTCCCCCTTTCTTGTTAAATGTGGAAGACTTTTCAGAAAATATTGTGAATTTGGATGTTTGAAACCGAATTACCGACGCGGCAACTTGTGAAAGGAGAAAACTTGTCATCACGTGAAAATATGCCCTCATTAATGTTAATCCTTCGAGAAAACTTTTTGAAAATATCTCGTGTAATTTCAATATTTTAAAATGATTTTTTAAATCGATCTCAACAAAATCCGTTTTTAACTTTTTCGATTTTCTTAACAGATTTTTTTTATTGGGATACTTTCTTTTTCCGAAAATAAAAATATTTCCATAAAAATGGCCTGCAAGCAAAATCTAATGTATGAAAAAAGCCTTTATAATGATCCTAGCTAACTAGTTTAAAATAATTGTTTAAAAACAATGTAAATGCGACATTTAAAAAAAATCCTCCCTCAAAATTGACATTAACAAGTAGATATTTTCGTGTGAGTGAAGTAGTTCCTTAATTCGATTAGTAATTTATTTTTCAAAATGGAAAACGCTATACAATTCGAAATCGTTTCAATAGTCAGACCTACAGCAATTTCATGTTTTTAACTTTAAAAATGCAGCTAAAAATGTATCCGAGAGTTTTAAGTTGATGAGCTGAAAATTTGAGATCCACTTTGGGGCAGTTTTCCTACATGTTTATGGTGCACAAACGACATCTTAAACCAGAATCAATTCATGAAATTGAAAGCATCTAAATATTGATATTCTCTTTATTATTTTTAATTCAATCATACTAACTGATAAAGATATGCCATCAGAATTTTTCCATGTGAGGAAAAATTCATTTCGTAAGGCATAATTCATATTCTATAAGGATTATTTGTAAAATATATCTTCTTACAATATTTGAGGAAGAATTGTTCCTTCATTTTACATCTATGTAAAATGAAGAATGAATTGCGATTTCTTCTTTCGCAAAATCTTTCCTGAGGGCATCACCACTTTAGAACTAGGATCGATATCTTGGACCAAATCGCATCAAAGTCACACTTTAATCTCACTCTCATAAAGTAAGGAAAAAAAAGAGTAGAATCAATTTTATTTTGTACAGAAGCAGCACATTTCTAAGCAAAAAAATTGCCCACAGTATAACAGCTTTGCTATGCCGAATGTATTAATAGACTATTTCACGGACAGTATCTTTGAAAACACCCATACATGTGATAAAATGTATTTAAAAAAAATCTGTAATCATCACTAATCTCTTCTTGCTCAGTTTTAGAAAACATTCTCCCCTCTTTACCCTTAATCCTTTCAACGACTTCCTAGTCCATTCCGCGATATACTTGATCGATTTTTGCAATGCCATGGAGAAATAAGATTTAGGTGTCCCGTAAGAAGTTTTATTATTAGATTTTCTTTCTATTAATTCTTCAAGGGATGAATCGCTTTTGTTACTAACTAATTCAATAAAAAAAAGACTTAAATAAAATCTCATCAAAAACAACTCATTGTAAATAATCCGCTAAGCTACAAACCTAAAACATCAGTCATAAAAAGAAGTAACATCACATAAAACGAGCGATACGCAGTGATACTCCCAATGCCGTTTAAAAATCTATCAACACTCATAATGTTTCCAAAGGACCTGCTTGGCGACCTGCAGGCTTTTAGAATATATAAAATAAACCAATTTCAAAAATCTAAAAAAAAAAATTTCAACTGGTGTTATATCATTTTTATAAATATTTTTGTATGAGAAAGATCAGTAAAAAAATAATTCAATAAATAAATAAAAAAAATAAAATAAAAAATAAAAAAACAGAAAGAGGTGAAAAACAAACAGGAAATGGTATGTAAGTGTGCTAATTATCTAGTATTGCAATCGCACTTTCCAATTTTTCTTGCCATAAAATATAATTACAAATACGGTTAATAAACTGTTTCTTAGAGAAACGTGATAAAATGGACGGAATTATTTTAAAAAATAAAAATGTCATGTTTTCCACAAAAGAAATATCATATAATACTATTAAAACAGATTAAAACAAGCTTAACTAGAACAGATCTCCCCCCCCCCCCCAGTGCTATGCGAACCAGTATCCCATTATATGCAAACACAGAATCTTCAACTTTTTACAATTTCATGGGACCAGTAATACAATTATTTTGATCTAGTCACATTTGATTGCAGGAAACACAAACACTATAAAAACCTGCAGGTCGCCAAGCAATTTTCTCATACTCTACCTCACTCCGAGTCCTTTGGAAATATTATGAGAAGTGATAGATTTTTATACGGCACTCGCATGCATTTCTATTCGCTTCTTTTTATGATTGACGTTTTAGGTTCATGGTTGGACGGGATCATTTACAATGAGGTTTTTTGATGAGATATCGCTCATTTTTGTAATATTTCATATGTATTATACATATTCCATTTTTATTCAGAAAAGAAAAGATAAAAGAAAGATGACAGACGTTAAAAAAATTATTTAATAGTGATGCTATAAATTTTTCAAATGAATAACATGTCTAATAATACATAATACTGGACTATTTTAAAATCACCTAAAATAGTTGTTTAAGTCCTGTAAACTATAAAGTGATTCCTTAATAAATTCAGCAAGGATTTTATCCTGATAATTTTTAAACCAATGATTTTACATTTTCAAAATTTATATTAATTTATACAAAATATAGTTTAAAAAATATTGAAGTGAACATTATTAAAAGGCAATAAATTTATGGTAAATTAAAAAAAAGATTTTAGGAATACTTTGCCTTAAAATGCATGCGTACTGAAAATGTACTTCAATCATTCGAGAATTTTGTCAACAAATGTATGAATATACTATTATAAGTTATTGATGCCACAGCTCTATTTCACATCGCAAAACAATCACAGTACACATACATATATACAAGAAATATAAATTTAACAATAAATACATAATTCGTCTATCATATTTTCCATTTATTAAGTGTAATTTATCATAGATTAAAAAGAAAGAATAGCGATGAAGTATGGTGGCTAGTGGCGACGCCAAAGTATAACCCCAAAATACCATACATTAGACCCCAACACAACCAGATGCTTTCGCCAAAAAAAAGGAAAACTTTTAGTAATATAATTTTTAATTCATAATACAATGAAATGCTAGTTTAGAATGCATGAATATATGCAGATCACTTTCATTTAGAGAAAAAATGCACGGCTGATGTCAAAGAATTCGATCCCTGTTCCATGTGATTGATTTGTTTGAGCCGAATGAGGACAACTAAATTTGAGTGAAATTCACGAATCATATTGGAAACATTTTTTACGGTATACCGCACCCCCATCTATCTCTTTTCTATATGGTGATTTATGAGTAATACAGCTTTATTCAAAACCCTTGGAAAGAGATACATATGTAGCTGAAGTTGACATTTTAAAATCAAAACACTCATTTTAATTTAAATAAATAAAATATTAAAACAACCTTTTGAAAAAATGATATCCATTTCCCAGAATTTTTATTCTGTTGCTATAGTTAAATTTGGCTACTTCACGCCAATATTAATTATACCATGTTAATTATCTCAAATCATTATAGCTGTGTTTATTTTTCAAACACACCATTTGCATACATTACATACATTCGATAACTTGAGATCGAAAGAAAAATCTTTTGAGTTAGGCGATAAAGTAATGCGGTTAATCCCTAATTCAACTAACATGTTATACTCTAGGTGGCAAGGTCCGGCGACTATTGTCCAAAAATGAAATCAACATTCTTTTATAGTTGAGCTTGCCGACGGGAATAGAAAACATGTGTATCAAAATATAATAAGCTCGCCAAGTTTTTCGCTAGGAACAATGTAGTTAATATTGTTTTTGAAAGTGATGAGAAATTTGGAGACGTTAGGGAAAGTACTATTTTAAACAGGAAACAAGAGGTAGAGAAATACATAGAAAGATTTGAAATAAAAGGGTTATCTAATAGTTAAGTTAGGGATATAAAATCCATTTTGAGGAAAAATAAAGAAGTACTTTTGGGTTCTGTGAAACCGGCAGAAGTGGAGAAGCACCGTATTGATTTGACCCGGGTATAGTCAGGAGAAAGACAAAATTGTATAGTGTACCTTATTTCTTACAAAAAGGAAGTGGATAGACAGGTCCAGGAGTCTTTAGAATGAAATATAATCGAAGTATGAAATGCCGAAAATACTCATCAGATTGTTTGCGTGGCGAAAAATGTTGCAACTGTTAAGCTGTGTATTGATTACACTCTAATAAAAAGGAGTAAATAGTCATTCTATCGCAGACTCAAAATATGCTCAACCTCTTTAGAGAGAGTACTTGATCTGAGCAAAAGCTGACTTGTTGACTCTTTGAAAGAGAGAATACTCACTCCTGCAAAGTGGATACTCACTCTAGACAGGGGTGAATAATCACTCTTTCGAGCAATTATTATTCACTCTTGCTAAAGGAGTGCGTTTTTTCAACTACGGTAAGAGTGAAAAGTTAGTCTTTCGTAGGAGTGAATAGTTACTCTTTCGTAGGGGTAAATAGGTACTCATTCATAGGAGTGAATAGTCACTCTTTCATAGGAGTGAATGTTCATTTTTCATGCAGTGAATTCTTTTTTTATGTTACTTTATGGATATTTTAAGGACATTGTAAAAATATCACATCTTTTAGAGAATGCAATGAAAATAAGTACAAGCGTGATAAAGATTGGAATAAAATACGTTATTGAAAGTATTTATTTAATTCATAGTTTGTAACATTAATTGAAATTTTAAGGTGCAACATTAATTGAACTTTTAAGGAAAAACTTATTCAAAGTTACATATAAATTAAATTAAATTACTGACAGAAATAAACTAAAATATTTTACTTCAATCTTATAACTTGTGTTTGCTTTCATTGGTGGCCCTATGAATGTAAGATAGTTTAAAGAAAGAGCATGGTCTCTTGGAGTATACTATCAGCGTATCTGGAAGATATAGAGTGATCTACGATAAATAAGTTTTAGCAAACGCAGTGTGAGAGGGATATAGATATTTTAATAAGTGAACCCATTACGCAGAAGATGTTTGTTGTATTTAACTAAATGTCGGACCGGATCATCTATATCCGAGTTCTTAATTGTAAATATTGTTTTTTTTATAGTTAAATAATGTGCAAATAAATTGCTTGTTAATTTTAATTGGATGAGTTAGTATTCCCTTTGATAAGCGTTTTCACATCGTGTCCAATATCACGTAGTCATAACGGTGGTGGCAGCATTCAGCATTTCAAAATAAAGGAACATTCTTCGAAGTTTTGTGGACTAAGAAAGATTGCGACCTAAACTATCCCATCTCTTATTTTATATGTTAAACTTATTCAGATAAGCTTATTCATTCGGCTGTCGATTCGTCGCAGTTTATGAATATCAGAACCGTTAGTGCTTGCATAAGAAGATATTGTAAAAGAGCTGTTTTACACACATTAAAATAATAATAGTAGTAATTTAATAAGAGAAAAAAATTAAAATTTATGCTAAATCATTTGTGTTTCCTTTTTCATAGGTAAAAAGTATTTCAAGCTCTACTATAAAAAAAAAAATGCTTCATTTTCATATTGTACCTCATCTAAGTGAAAAAAATCTCTCTTCAAGGTAATAAACCATAAAAAATTCTAAATTTAAAAATATGATTAAATAAGTAACATTTTACATTTAATAAACAGAATTAATTAAGAAATGATAATACTAGTTTTAATTGGTAAACGTTATCGTGAAAATAAACATTAACCGTGTAAATGTTGAAAGGGATGAAAACTATACTTTTACGAAATTACTTTTATGACGTGATTCGTCTGAAAGGGGAAAAAAAGACAAGGAAACTTGTTCAGTTACAAACAAACAGAGATGAATATTTTTCCCCTCTCTGATTTTGAACAATTCAAAACATGTGACTTGGTAAGATTGCAAAACTACATTGGTTCTGAAGGATGTGTATAATAACAGCCCCTATCCATCCACGCTAGAGCAATTTTCCAATGCTGGTGGATCAAAGAGTTTAGTAGTCTAACATAAGGTTTGACGTATGTAGGTCAGCGGCATTCTTGAAAACCTTAATTCTTTAAATACAGATGTTAAAAGACACGAGTGGGTGTACAGATACAACATATAAATGATTCGTAAATCGTGCCGTAACTGACAGAAGCAAGAACCAATCAAGTAACAGAGAAGCCCAGGATATGATGATTCGGTGCCCCCCTTCCTATACTATTTCCCATACTATTGAAAAATTATTTTTTTTTTACTTTCTTTAATTATATAAGTAGGAATATATGAATACAAAAACACACATTTAGATAAATATGCTTTTTCTTTTTAATTTTATCCTAGTCTAGAAGTATAAAATATTCATTATAATCAGTATAAAATCATATCAGACTTAAACTTAAAGGTTTATGAAAATTGTATAATGAAATTTGCAGGCCTCCAAAATCAGGGGCATCAGAGATATGAAAACGTTGGCTCATGCAGTTGTACCCACGTCGTATCTGAAAATAAAACTTGAACTGTTATGTTAAGCTTAACATACTGCACAGTATTTATGCCTGGAATAAGAGCTCATTACTCTGCATTACTTAAAACCTACTTCCATAAATACATTTTATCTAAATAAAGCTTACAAAATATTTCTAAAAACACAACTTATGGACTGAAAATGCCTCACAATTGATTTTTACATACTTATTCATACTTATTTCGATTATCTATATAAAAAAGGGGACAATTTTTTGAGCATTCAAGCAGCTTTGGTTAACACCAAATACACAAATACACACCAAATTCTACAAATAATATTTCGAATTGTAAAGATTTTAAATTACCCCCACTTTAATAAATTTTAGTTACAAAAAAAAAAAAAAAAAAAAAAAAAATCAGAAGTTTTATTAACTGATTTTGTTTACAAATAATATGGTTAACCATCACAAAAAATTCGAAATTTTAATTCAATAAATAAAAGTTATTTTAAAATGTGTTTTTAAAAGACCCTTTAAAAGAAAACACTTTCCAATGTTTAGCTTAAAATCTATTTTTAAAAAATCTGTACAAATAATTATTCCATATAGCACTAGAGCAGTTGGACATTTAACTAGGATCATAATATAGAGGAGACTGGGGCACATGTAAACAGTTCACATAAATATAGCTTTTTCTCATATCTGGGTTAATTTCTATAAATAAAATCTACTGAATATAACAAAAAGAATATTTTTTATGCTTGGTAATTTTTTAAAAATCATCTTTATACATCTTATTTTTTTTAAATATTTTTCTAAATTCAAAAATTTCTTACATGTGCCCCACCAGTGGGATGGTTGTAAACAGACGTGGGGCACATGTGAACACAGGAAAAAAAATCTTTTAACATACTTTTTATTCTGTTATTTATTTAGCGTTATAATCATTAGTCATGTGTTAAAACCATTAAAGAGAAAAAAATGCGTACAAATTTCTACATTTCTGTGTGATATGCTTAAGTACAACATTTTAAAATGAAAATAAGTATATTGGGGAAGGATGGAACATTACATGATTAATTATTGTTGCAATAAAATAAAAAATAAAGAAGTAAATTTGAAAAAAGAAAAATAAACCTTTTAAGTTTTACATAGAGTTTTTTGTTTCGGAGAGATTTTAGGGAGAGAGCATTCAGGTAATATTTATCGGAAATTTGTCGAAATACGGAGAATTTTAGCCCTTGTATTTGACATATTTACTTTTAAATTAATGATAAAAACGGGTTTTTTAATGATTAAAAAATCTCTATTATAAGCCCCCCTCATTCCAAAAATTGTCTTCTTTCTCTTTTGAAAGCTTTCATTGCAAGTTTGAACAAAATAAAATATAAAAATTTGCAAAATTGTTTAACATAATACTTTTTGTATGAACAATGAATAAAAAATATTGTTGTAAACCGTTTAGTATAATATGGCCTAACATTATTGTATTTTATAAAACATTAAACTTATTTAAATTAAAATTGAACAAAACGTGCTTATTGCTCTTTATGTATTTGTTGATGCATGTTTTTGTGAAAATTTCAATACAAAATCAGTTGTTGTATGACGAAAAGTCTTTTATTTCAGAAAATTATAGACATTGAAGCTGGTATTATTTCACAGGATCACAGAATGATTATTAGGGCACTTATGAACTGTTCATATCTGCCCAACTAGTCTGTTCACAAGTGCCCCACATGGCCAATCAAGTAAAAATTGACAAATCCTTAACATTTCTTAATCTTAAAACAATTTTTTTATAAAAAATATTTATTAGCGTTCATAGTATATGTTAAAACAAAAATGCATTAAAAAAATGCAAAAAACAAATAAAGTTATTCGCTTAGCAAGTTGAAATTTAGATTTTACTTTTGTGATCTATAAACAGTATTTTGGCTACTGGGGGCAAGTAAAATCTCAAAGTACTTCAAAAAAATTTTACCACATGTCTACAAGAGTTGTCACCGTTGGTATTTCTTTTCAAAAAAAAAAAAAAAAAGTATAATAATTGAAAAATTGCGACGCTTACATCTGCCCCAAATTCACATGGGCCCCAGTCTCCCCTATATATTTTACGCTAGAAACTTTATTTAATGCTACTTAATTTAATTATTTAAGCTATTTTTATGTAGCATTTATTTTATTTTATTATAGAATTTCTGCTTCGAATCGAAATATATTTATTTCGTTCTGGCCAAAATGACAGCTAGTGTTATGCCACTAAGTGCATATAACCACGTATAAATTTCAAAAATGATTTATAATGTGTGTGTATGTAGTTATTGAAGCTATATCAATACCATATATTTTACACATAACAAAACATTAAAGAGAAATTAATAAATTGAATTCTACTCGCTGTCACTAATTTTGAATAAAATTTAGATTCGTTTCGTTTTTGTAACACTCATTGCATTATATTTGTCCTCGATGACATGTTCTTGATTAACAAGGATTTTTTTCCTTTTATATTTTAAGTAATCTGAAAGTTTAAAACTTGAAATTGTAAATAATTGAAATTATATTTCCCTGTATATTTTTTCCAGCTAGAAAACGCGGATCTTATTAGTAATTTCGTTCTACGCAATTATTAAGAATATTTTCGAAAACTGACATTAAAACTAGCATATTTTTAAAATAATACTATGAACAACCGCACTTATACCCATTTTCAAGTGAAAAAGAAAGTTTTATTCATTAATCAGTGATCCGTTTTAAATCTATTTACTGAACATTAAAACAGCTCTGAAAAAGAAAATGTAAAATCCAGTATGTGTTTCTGTATTTGCTTGTTTAAAATCTTTAAGGTTGAAGTGCTGAAATTCACATGTACTCATGCATGCATTAGCAGCAGTGTTTCATAAATTTCTCATAATACGCTGCTTTGAAAGTTTCCAAAACCACTTGGAGTTACGCAAACGGGGACTGGACGAATGCACTCCTTTGCAATCACTTTCTCGTGCATAATGCACGACTTGAAAAATCAAGGTCGATGAAAACTCGTCTGTAATTTAAGGAAGCGAAAGGAATTAGTATCTCTGATTTCAAATAAATATTCTGGTTTCAAGGATCACGTTTACCCAACGTAGCCGGTTTTTTTTACCATTATTTATTTATTTATTTATTTATTTTTCAGCAGAATACAGGTAAAGAGCCAAAACTGCAGATATTTGATTTTCAAGGAAAAGTAGCGCGTATTTTGTTATTACTTTCAAACAACTTCATTTTATCTGTTCGCTTATGAATCGTCTTATTTTACTAAAAAGACTCGGTATGTTACATAATTATAAGCGTACAAGAGATGAAAGCGCTAAAAATTTTCTTATTATAAAAATACACAAGAAGTACATGAGAATGTATTGCATTAAGAATATTACAGTCGTGGAAAACAAAGAAGGACCCCCCCCCCCATCCACACACACACATACAGCGAAAAACTAATTCTGGCAAAATACATATTTAATGAATTTTTGATGAATTCGAAATAATGTTATTTAATTAGGATGATGTGTAGTAGGGTGGAGCGAAAAAAATTATTTTTTAAAAATCAAAAATGGGTAAGTGTCAAAAGTTGCCTTTATGCTAGTACATCAACTGCGTAAAATTTTACCGCTGAAAAAAAAATGGCTTGAGTCTGCGCTTTTGCTCCAAAAATCGAAATTTTCGGTAAAATTTGTCATTTTTTGACGTTTTTTCAAAAAAATTAAAAAATTCATACAGAGCTGGTTATTATTTAAAAGTGTTACTTAAACCTTTATATTTATCTAATTAACATATTTAAACTATAAAACAATATCTGTAGTCTGTATAATTGGAGCAAATCTGACAACTTTTGGTAAAAACCAGCGTTACCTCGCTATTGCAGCATACAACGAAATGTTGTTTTTAATGCATTTTTTACCTATCTGCTTTCAAAACTATTATGTATTCGTAGATGTGGTTGCATTTCATATTCCAACCGTGTCAGCCACCCAGCAATCTAGGCCCAATGTTTTATTTATGTATTGAATAGTTATTTTTTTTCCCGAAGAAGGTCATAAGTTTTCAATGTATCAAAGTAGTTTACCTCTTCTTTGTTTTCACTGACATTGGATGCTACTGTTGTGACTTGCTGTACGTATATTTTTATACCATGTATAACAGAAGAGAAAGCTGAGTAATGTATTAGGTATGTTTTTAATTGAACCTATTCAGCAGTCTGTTACCATCATTAAATTTTCATACAATTGATACATTACGATTAGGAGTTCTGTTACCACAACATTTTTTCAATCAATTACATTACACATGTAATGATATGTCTAAAAATTGATTGTATCAATTCAATTTCTAGTACGTCATCATTTGCTGTACCTATTACATTGAATATATTTTGAGAAGCTAGCATTTTAATATTATGACGATCGTCACAGAGGATTGCAAACAAAATTTGCGTGTAAAGCAACAATATTTCGAAAGAAGTTTTAGTATTTGTTTTATGTCATTTCCAGTATTATTTCGTAGTCGAGTAATTTCTAATAAGTTTTCAGACCTACTCTTTAGGTGTGTATTACATTTGATATAAAATATCCCGCGGTATAATCTTTGATTAAATATTTTGTGAAAGAATCTATAGACTCTGATTGCCAATCTGTGCTTATATAAAACGGAAAATTTTATTCGCTTTATAAGCTGTTTTTTTTTTTTTTTTTTTGTGCGAGATGTTTTCTAAATTCCTATTCCTTATTTCTTCTGAGAAATAGCTTTTCTTATGAATTAGCTTTGCAATCTCCGACAGAAATTTATAGTCTGTTCTGAGTATCTTTTATTAAATATGAGAAAATATTTTTTCAAAATTATTATCCATTTTATAAAAAAATTGCAATAGGAAATGACTAGTACGTAGACAAAGATTTTCTTATTGACCCAGTGAATCCATGTAGATTATAACGTTTTACAACGACTTTTCTAATAATTGACTCAGAGGAAATTCACTGGAGTTGAAGTAGCATATGATCCATTATTATACACAATTTTAAGCTTCCCCAATGCAAAATGGCTTACAGCGACAAATAGAATTCTCCTAAATTTAAATGAGTACTTATAGTCGATTAGAGTCTGTACATTCTCTCAAAAAGTAGTATGCATTATAAGTTTATGCCCAGGACAGTTCACCATCAAATATTGTTCACTTATAAAATGGGGATCTAAAAGTTAATGGGAAATTACCTGGCTACGAAAACACTTAGAAAACGGCATAAAACTAATGCAAAAAAAAAAAAAAAGTTATTTACAACAACGGTTGTTCTGCACGTGCAGGACAAATTCCCATTGCAATTCTCTCTGACGATCACCAGAAATCACATTAAACAGCTTGCTTCTCAACATATAAAAAATGCAAAAGCATAATAAATGATGGCTTACTTATAGTTGAAATACCCGAAATCATCTTTGAAATAGGTCATTACGTAAAAAAATATAATTGACTGAAAAAAATCTTGTGGTAACATCCAATCACTTTTATCAACTGGATGTAAGTTTGATAAAGATAATAGATGGCCGAATAGATCCCTTTAACAATATTCCCGTACATTACTCTGCTTGTCATTTTTTGTATATGCTGTAAAATTATACATTAAGATAGTCACAGCAGCATGTGGATACAAAGAACAGATAAACTAGGTGGATGCATCGAAAACATGCCAAATTTTGATAAAGAAAATCACAAATCAATATACAAATAAAACACTGTACTAAGATGATCGAATAGTTGGGACGGGTGGTATATGAAATATAGCCACCTCCACGACGTATGTCCAAGGTAGTTTTGAAAAGAAGAGCTGCATTAAAAACAACAATTCATTGTATGTCCCAATAGAGTGGTAATGCCGTTTTCTTACCAAAAGTTGTCTGTTTTGCTCCAACTTTACGGAATAAAGATTTTGTTTTATAGTTTAAATATGTTAAGCAGATAAATATAAAGGTTTAATTAACACTTTTAAATAATAACCAGCTCTGTAGGAATTTTTAAATTTTTTTGAAAAAATGTCAAAAAATGAAAAATTTTACCCAAAATTTCGATTTTTGGAGCAAAAGCGCAGACTCAAGCCATTTTTTTTCAGCGGTAAAATTTCACATAGTTGATGTATTAGTATAAAGGCAACTTTTGGCACCTACCCGTTTTTGAGTTTTAAAAAATAATTTTTTTTCGCTCCACCCTAATGTGTAGGTAAGGTTTTAGCAAAACTATTTTAAAATTTCTCCAAGGATTGTTTCATGGGTAATAATAATAAATATAAATATTGCATATATATATAAATATATATTCATAAATAATGCCTTATATAAATTTAAACATGTGTAAGTTATATCTACTGTACATTTATGGCCTTATTAAATAATGAAAACCCCCATAAATTCTATGAAATATCATTGATCAGGAATTACCCCAGCAAACTGAGTTATAAATCAATATAGTTACATAACCAGTATAATAAATGTAGGAGTATATTATTAATATAATTTTAAAGCTTGTACTATATATAGTTGCAAAATAACATTAACAATAGCAACAACAACAACAAAAAAAAACCACAAATGTTGTACCACTAAGGATTTTGGTAAAATACGCTATTTTAATATATATATATATATATATTAATTTCCAACAGAGATTGAGACTGTTTTATATTGTATATTAAACTACAACGCTCATGCTGGGCTGTTAACAATATATATATATTTTTTTTATTTAAGCATACTATTATGATATAAGATAAGGGATCATTAATTACTCCGGAAACATGTTGGTAAGGTCCCTGCTTATTCCCTATTGCTTTTTAATTTTTGTTGAATATATTGACTTAGCAATGAATAGAAAGTATAATATTTGCTTATACTTTAAAAATAGTATTTTTATTTTTATTTTCATAAGAATTACTTCATTATTCTTAATTTTCTTATTTTTGTTTCAGTCCATAATGTATAGAAATTGATACAGCATTAAAAAAATAATAAAAATAGTAATATCTTTTTTGCTTCTCTTATTAGCTATCTTATATTTCACATATAAATGTTAGACTCTGTTTATCTCAGGCGCTGAGGGAATTTCCTCCAAAATTTTCAGTCACTTCGTCCCTGTGTAATTATTAGCTGGGTTTTGCTGGACAACGCCTTGCAGCTGTGACACATACACACATACACACACAAAAAGCAATTCCAAAACAATTAGTCCTGTTTTTAGATGTTAAAGATATCAACCAAAGTTACTTTATTTGATCCTTTTAATTTAAATAAAAGGAGAAAGGTCAGTCGCTTGCAATGTTTGGGGATGTCAGTGCACTAACGCAGATGAAAAGAGATTTTATAGCAAATAAAAATTTTATAAAACAGAGACATGTATAGCATATTTAAATGTGTTTTTATTACAATCCATACTTTAGCGACCTTTAGTTGCTTTCATTATGATCATTTTGAACCATCATAGATCTGATTATCAAATGATATATTAAACCGATTTCTTTTGTCGTAAGAACTAAAGAAATGATGAAACTCAGTTTTAATTTAATATGTGGCAAAGGAAAGATTAATAGGGAAAATATACAAGAAAGAAAACTAAAATTATAAAATAAGCTTTATATATTATTATTATTATTATTATTATTATTATTATTATTATTATTATTATTATTATTATTATTATTATTATTATTATTATTTTATCATTTAAGATGCCCAAGGCTGCACTGCAAGTTTTGTGCTTGAATGATTCTTGTAACCTTAGATGTTTTATTCTGTTTTTAGTGTTTTTTCATGAAACGACTAACGTTTCATGAAATTCAATGCATCATAACTCGATGAGTTTTGGTCGCAGGAGAACAATATTTTCTCTATTTTACTTGTCAGAGCATGAAAAATGCATGAAGACTTTTTTTAAATACATCTTAAAGGACCCAGGGATCATATAAAATTTTAAATGTGTAACTTTTGAAAAATCATAGGGAAATTATTAAACTAATACATTCTTAATTCATACTTTATTTTGAACATTTTTGTAATGTACATTACCTATATATCTCCAACAGGTAAAACATTAAAGCACGCTTCAATATTTTGTGACATACTGTGCAAAGTTTGTAAATACAGGGTGAGTCATAATTACTGAAACAATAGGCTATCTCCTTAAATATTAGTCCTAGACACATACTTCGAATTGCAACATTTCATAATAAAATGTGCAAAATGTGCTGACATTACTTGCAACTCCACGTGCGTCTATTTGAAAAAATACGAAAATTAAACTTTTAAACGGCCTCCGTAGGACAAAATTCCCAATTAGGAAACTATTCCTTATCCATTACTAAATTGAACAAAAAAGTTTTCGTCTCCATATCTAAAAAATTGAAAGAGATACTAAAATCCAAAATTCTCCAAAATTCGTGACTTACACCCCTTAACCACCTGCTTTCAAAATATTTGGTAGTCTGTATGGGTCGAAATATCTCGATCCGATCTCAAACCGACCCATAGAGGGGGAAAATTCGGCGGAGCCTGAAAAAATGTTAAAATCATAACCCACTCCGACCTGGAAAAATAATAAATCATAGCGTCTCAGCCTTGAATTTCCACATAGTTTTTTAATTCGATTTGGTTAAAAATGTTTAGTATAGGGAAATTCTGACCAAAAATACTTATTATAGCATTTAGTTTTTCATATTCATATTTTTTATTATTAAAGAAGCGCCAAAGTCTTTGATATATTTATTTTTTCAACGAATCTCTCTTTATATATAAATGTTTTACTTATAATTCAATATCGTTAATCCATATTCCATATGTGTTGGAGACTTTGAAGAATGCTGTACAGTTAAACTTTTTAAGACAGAATCACATACGAAAAAAAAAAATTACGTTATAGACATTATAGTTCGTCCCGTCTTGAAAAAAGTTAAAATAATAGCTCTACCCGGCCTAACTGAATTTCTATTAAGTTTTTTTTTATATCGATATGGTTAAAAATTGTTTTATATGGGTGAGTTCTGATCAAAAATATTTATTATAACTTTTTCGAATTTTCGTGTTTAAAAATTTTACTTTTAAAGAAGCGCAAAACACTGCGATATATCTGTTTTCTTAATGAATCTGTGTTAATACGTAACTGTTTCACTTTTCCTTCAATATCGTTTTCGCAATTTCGTTTCGGCAAATTTGAAAAAAAAAAAAAAATTACTTTTGAACATACAGTTTTCGAAAAAATAAGTTACATCATTTTTCATATAAATATTGTTAATATTTTTAAAATTAATATTTAAAAATATCCTGAAACAAAACTAAAATTATATTTTCCTCTTTAATTAAATGAAAAAAAAAATGAAATCCGATTGGTAATGTTTCGAGTTATAACGATTTTAAATTATTGCACGAATGAATTAATTTTTTTTTAATTGTATGATAAATTTTATGATGCGATTTTGTTTACAAATTATATGGTTAACCATCACAAAAAAGAAAAAAAAATCAAAATTCCAACTAAATAAACAAAATTAATAATATCCAAATTAATATTTTTTTAATGTTTGCTAGAGCTCTTAAA
The DNA here is from genome assembly GCA_964019185.1 of Maratus speculifer. Classification (NCBI taxonomy): domain Eukaryota; kingdom Metazoa; phylum Arthropoda; class Arachnida; order Araneae; family Salticidae; genus Maratus; species Maratus speculifer. The sequence goes on from OZ025293.1 coordinate 176,604,354, forward strand.
ATAACATTTTTCTCGAATTGCACAGATTTCAATTTGTGTCTAATCCCTTAAAACCATAACTCTGTGAGTTTCGCAGACATAAAGATGTAATTTTTATGTTTAATTTAGGAATAGATGAGGAAAGTTTTCCTAATTGGAATTTTTAACTTACAGAGGCTGTATAAAAATTTAATTTTCGTATTCTTTCAAATACCCTCCCCCCATGAAGTTGCAACTTATGCCATCATATTTTGCACCTTTTTTTATGAACTTTTGCTATTGGATGTATGGGTCTAGGGGTAATATTTAAGGAGATAGCCTGTTGTTCAGATAATTATGACTCACCCTGTATATGAAGTATACTTATCACCTCTGTTATCTTCTCTATTATATATATGTGAAGAAAATCCCAATTTTTTTTCGAAATTTACCGTTTCAATTGTGATTTCAGATTATCTGGTAAAAACGTTTCTTTGTGAGCTTTATTAATGTATAACAAATATTCTCTTAAATTTAAAACTATCTTTATATAAATACTTAATATGATCATTAGCTGAGTATATATTGCAGGGTAGAATACGCCTTGTATATGTATAATATATTTTGAAATGACTTGAGTGAAATTAAGTACTTGGTTTTACTTCAAAATCAAATAAAAGTCCTAATATATTAAAAATTACTGACGTTTCTATTTCAAAAATTTAATTTTATTTAAAAGAGGTAGAATAATAGCACAAATAAATAAGAAAGAAAGCAAATCAACTTGCGAGAAGTTAAGCAATTATGAAATATATATATTTTTTATACAGGATGTTCTGATCTACTGAGATAATTGTGTAGAACGAGAATTCTCGCTCGCAGTACAGGAAAAGTGTCCAAATTGCCATTCTCCAAAAATTGATTACAAAAATGCGAAAGAATAAAGTATGACGCTTTATTTGAAGCATATACAAAAATAAGCTTTATTGAACAGTATAAACAGAAAAAGGGAGGGAAAACAAAGATTTAAAATATAAAGCAAAAAAGATAAAAATTTACTAAATAGACTTGCGCAGGCCCAATTAACGTTATGTGAGGGATCGCAATTTTAGGTCCCCCTCTATCTATCTATAGAATATTTTTGTGAATAATATAGAAGAGACTAGTACTAAACTTCATATGTATTGTATGTATGTATAAATTTTGTACCCAGTCCAGTTCACATCTATGTATAGGGTATCACAAAAAGTAGTCACAACTTTAAGAAAAAATACTAGTGAGATAATTGCAGAAAAAGTGATAGATTTATTAACAGAAATATCTCTTTGCAAACTTTTTACTTTTTTTTATCTACATGCTTTATAAGATGCCTAAATAAAAATCCCATACTGGTCATAATTAATGATTTTAACTAGTCACGTTATGTGGAAAACGTTAATAAAGAATTCCTTGTGAAAACAATAGAATACTAAATTATTATAATAAAACTTTAATTATTAGTTCTTTAATGAGGTAGTTTTCTTTTTGCATAAATGGATGGGGTACTAGAAGCAAAGAGGGGAAGAACGATCACACTATATTCTTAAATATTTGAAAATTTATGAATTTTGGTCACTTTTGGTAAATTTTAATCATTTGGCACCTTTTAATAAAAACCCTGATTAGTCTCATGGGGGCCCCTTAAAAAGGAGGGTTCATAGTTCAAACACATAAAGAACATCAGATTGAAATTGCTTAACTTTTAGGTAGCTTTCATTACAAAAAGTAAAAAGCTACCTATTGCAGCCGTCCGGAGGAAAGCACTTCCGGAAAATTTTGGTATATTTTCACCGATCATGACCCCCAGACCCCAAAACCACCCTTCGTTCAAATGTTGACATATATATATATATATATATATATATATATATATATATAACCATATATATATATATATCTGATTTTTGTCATGCGATAACTAACGTATTTATGAACCGATTTGAATGAAACTTGGTATGTACATAGTACATACAAATATCTCGACCGAGTTCGTTGGTCAGCATCATCCGCCATTTTGTTTCAAAATGGCGGCCATTTTAATTTTTTTAAAAAATTTAAAATTTAAAATTAAATACGAAAAAATTAAAAGTTAAAAAATATTTTTCTTTTACGTGTTAGAACTTAAAACAAAGATTCCAGAACACTTTTTATTTTGTATATATCTTAAAAAATGATTGAGTTATAGCACTTTGAATTTTTCTTTTGGCTGACATTTTGAAACGATCTGATTTTTGTCACATGATAACACGCGTATTTATGAACCGATTTCGATGAAACTTGGTATGTACATAGTACATACAAATGTCTCGACCGAGTTCGTTGGCCAGTATCATCCGCCATTTTGTTTCAAAATGGCGGCCATTTTAAATTTTTAAAAAAATTTAAAATTTAAAATTAAATACGAAAAAATTAAAAGTTGAAAAATATTTTTATTTTACGTGTTAGAACTTAAAACAACAATTCCAGAACACTTTTTATTTTGTCTATATCTTACAAAATGATTGAGTTATAGCACTTTGAATTTTTCTTATGTCTGACATTTTGAAACGGTCTGATTTTTGTCACGTGATAACACGCGTATTTATGAACCGATTTCAATGAAACTTGGGATGTACATAGTACATACAAATGTCTCGACCGAGTTCGTTGGCCAGCATCATCCACCATTTTGTTTTAAAATGGTGGCCATTTTAATTTTTTTTTAAAATCTAAAATTTAAAATTAAATGCGAAAAAATTTAAAATTGAAAAATATTTTTCTTTTACGTGTTAGAACTTAAAACAACAATTCCAGAACACTTTTTATTTTGTCTATATCTTAAAAAATGACTGAGTTATAGCACTTTGAATTTTGCTTATGATTGACATTTTGAAACGGTCTGATCTGAACGATCCACAATGTTGCTTTAAAATGGCATACACTTTATGATATCGTGGAATTTGGTGACTCTCTAAATCGCTTAAAATAAAACCAGGTTGAATAAAAGATGACTAATTTCTAAAAACTCCTATTAATATTCAGTCTTGACAAAAACTAGTTTCAATCTTATAAAATCAATAATTTTATAAGATTATTTCCACTAATTTGAGCTTAGTATTTTTGAACAATATAACTTACCTTAAAATAAATAAATAAATATATAAGTGTATGAAAGCTACCTCTTCCTCCCGGCATTGCCGGAAGGACTTTTTTAGACTTTACATTAGATGAATTCTTTTTCCATTTCACACTTACAAGAGGTGTAGAGGGATGTTGAAAAATACATGTTGTTTCAGTTCAAATTTTCGTGCAAACACTTTATCACATTCATGACAAGAAAATCTCGAACTTGCACATAATCTAAGATGTTGCTTCGAGTGAAAACTTGATCACATTTATCAGTTTTAAACGAAGAGTGTTCATCAGTATTATGAGTTTTCGAATGTCTTAAGAAGTTTTATTTCCTTCCAAATGATTTTTTGCATGCATCGCAGGTATGCAATTTCTCATTTAAGTGAATCTTCATATGCTGAATCAAACTGCAAGAGGTCGAAAAGATTTTACTGCAGATGGAACTTTAATATATCACCTTGACATTCTTAAGAGATTCTTCTAATGCTATGTCGATGTTCAAATTGCTTTGTGGCAAATTGTCCTTTGGTGGAGATAGTTGAAAAATCCTTCACTCTCTAATTGCTCAACATTAGAATGAATCTTGAAGTGTTTTCGCAAATCAGATCTTCTTCCTAAACAATTGTGACATACATGGCAAGTATACAACTTCTTAATTAAGTGAATTTTCATATGTCGATTGAAATTTGGAATGCTCATAAAATCTTTCCCGCAAGTCAAACAGCTAAGAACTTCTTCGAAGACTCCATAACAATAACAATTTTTTACTCAAAATAAACGAACAACAATTGTATCGGATTAAATGAATCACTTGTGAAAAAGCGGAAGCACTAAAAAACACGTTAAATCACTAGTAAGAAAAATCAGGAAATGGTAAAAATCATAATTTCCGTTGCTATTTATACTTTTCACACCCTTAATAGAATTGAATAGCTTAAATATGTAACATTCCTAAGAATGTTTGCGAAGTTGTAGTAGCAATTAATAGTGCATTAAGATTTTAAGAAACCAACCAACCAATAAGCAGCACTGACGAAAAAAGTTAAAAAAATAAATAAAATTTATAACTAGCAGAACAGAATATAAGAAAAAAAGGGTTGCAGTACAAGTAGTATATAAACGAGAATTTAATCTCACCAGCAGCAACAGTATTATGAAGCAGATTACTTCTGCTGTTGAGAGTCGTACTGTAGTAGGATGGTGAAAATGAAGATTTCTGCTGTCAAAATCATGTTGTAATGGGAGGATAAAAATTGTATGTTAGATGAGTGTTTCTGGTCGGAATGCTGCTGCGCTTAAACTCTCGTTAACCTAAAAAAATGAAATGAGATACACATCCTCTTTTCATAAAGAAACTTGTTAGCCTAATCATTGATTGCTCGTTGAATGCGCAATTGCGCTGCTGCTCTTGCTCTTGTGGTCCTTGAACCGCCCTCCGATCCCTTAATCATCTACTTTAAAGCAACATAAACATAAAATTTGTATTTATAATGTAGAAATTTTTTACAATTGAAATATTTTGAAAAACAACTCAAATGTCTTTTAAAAGAAATAGCAAAAAATCTTTTGCAATTTCTATCTTAAAACCAATGAATTGAGAGGAAACAGGAAACATGTATCATTGATGTTAGGATAAGGAAATCGAATCTTATTACAAAAGCTTTCTGTGTCGCAAAAGTGTGGAACATTCCCTATTAAATGTCGAGATTTCACACATCAAACAATTCCTGTTTCTCCACAGATGTTTCAGTAAATTTCCTTATAGTGTAATTGGCGGTTAAATGAATGTGAAAATTTAAGCTTTGGGATTTTAGTAGATTTCTCAATATTAATTTGTATTCATTACTGTTTAGAGCCTGTCAGAAAATAGTTTTATTTAATATTTTTATATTCATAACTAATAATAATAATGATAATAATAATAACAATAATAATAGTGACATATATTCGATTCAAATGCTTTACACCGAAATGAGAGTAACGATTCCCATTTATTCAGTAATGTAGGAGAATTAATAGTTTATACTACACTTTTGGAAACATTTCCGCTATGGACTGTAACGTTTCTTCTTCTTTTTTTACAGGTTTACAGGTTAGGAAAATAGGAAATAGCTTAATTACTCAAATAAATTCCAGTTTGCGCATGCATTGAGTAAAAATAAAATGAAATAAAACAAGTCTAAATCTCCTAAAAAAAAACTTATAAAAGTATTTTAGTTTATATTGCAACCAAAATAAATACACTAAATATCATCCAGTTTTTTTCCCTAAAACTTTTATGAACAGAAAATGGAAATAAGTTTAATAGTTGTTAAGAGTTCCATCAGAAAAGGGGAAAAAATGTTTGTTGCACACAGCGCAGACTGTTAGTTCAAACCGTTTAATTTATCTGATAATGTGTTTCTTCTTGTGAAATTTTTAATTTTTGTGAAAAAAATATTAGGATGTTATTCTTGATTTCAAGATAAACTAAAAATTAAAATAAATGTGTTTATGGTATATAGCCTCAGTCTGTCAGACATTAGACTTTTCAAAATACAACAGGGAAAAAGAAAAAAGGTAAACGCCTACTACCTCTGCTGTAAATTATTGTAGAAGAAACTTATTATCAAATTAGAAATTAAGATTACTTTTAAATGATGTACATAAAATTTGTTTATGGGGTCATCTACATGTGAAAACGAACCCAAACTTTGTTTCTCCAATAGCAATACCCAGGTTTCAGAACATAAATGAAGTGTACACCCTTCAATTAGCCAAGGAAATTTTTTTCATGAAATTTTTATGATTAGTTTACGAGATAAAAATTATTTTGAAATGAGAATATTTTAGGGGCTGTTTTAAAATTGAAGTCCCGCGCGCGATTGTTGAAATGCTCCAAAGTAACTGTTTCACTTCAATTAATCTATTATTTCTTGTTAATATGACCATTTAAAAATAAAATAAAATAAACTCACTATGTTATTTGCTTAATATGTTTCGACTATCGCCAGCTCAAGTATTTCAATAAAATGAGCAAAATGTATATATTTTTCAAGTTATGCTTTTCTGCTCATCCTAGACGGTCTCTTAAACAATTATTTTAAGTTTTTTTAATCATAATTCAGAAAATACTTAGAAGAAAAAATAGAAAATGAGAGTTGGCATAAAGCAGGACATAATAAATATAAATCGATCAAAAAATAGCAGATTGAAATTCATATTTTCTTCAAATATTAATTTCATGTATCAAAATTCATATTATATATTCTTTAAATTGCAAATTCATATTATAATTTTTTTTAATTACAAACTTAATGTATTTTTGTTTGAGTTTTTTAACATTATTACAAAACATATCACATTAGGTTTATAACTTCAGGAAATATCAATAAAAAAATGAAAATATTATTTAACATTAAAATCTCTAAGTTTTGAAAGATAATAATACAAAAACTTGTAATCCACATGGTCTGAAATATCAATTATAGGCATAGTTTGAACTGAAGATTTATAATGTATTGACAAAATTGGATGTTGTCATTGAAAAACAAAATTGGTATGATTTTCGTTTGTAAATGGACGGGAAAGCAAATTTATATACATAATTTAAAAATAGACTATTTTCAGTTGTTTCATATCAGTACATGTCTTTTATTATAATTAGTTGCAAAGTTTGTAGGGGGTGTTTACTTTTTTCCCACAATTGAAACTTACAACGTTTTGAAGATCATATATACTTTTAAATGTAAAGATTAGGAAGACTTTTGAAGGAAAAATTAATTGAATGACAAATTAAAACTGAGAATTATACCCTCTTTGAATTAAAATTCTTCTAATACAGGTCAGGAATATTAGTAATAACTAATAGGATATTATTTTTGATTTCAAAACAAATTAAAACTAAAATATAAAATGAATACGTTTTATGAAATATTCCAATATAAAATATTTTAATATGCGATATTAAAGACATTTATATTCAAATTTGTCATTCATTCTAGCGTAAATTATTTAAAACTGATTTCTTTGGTAGAATGAGTAATATGAGCTCATATTCGAAAATTTCAAACCTCACAAATAAAGCTTAACTACTAATTATTGTACATTTTTTTGCTTGTTTGTTTGTTTTATTTCCGTTAGATCTATTTAAAATATTCCATAATTTATTAATATTCCAAGCTTAAGATCTATATTCAAATTGGTCATTTATTCTAGCGAAATAAATTATCCATAAGTGAACTTAATGAGAGGAAGTAAAAATTGTTTTATGGAAATTTTGAATCATTTAAATCGTTGGGAATCTTGCCAGAAATGCAAATGGAAAATATTTAAACATCGTCCTAGCAAAACAGTATTATAGGTAGAATAGCAAAAAAGTTAAAATAAGTTGTTATTCAGAAAAAATATATATTGTTAAAAAGGAGTGCAAAACGCATTAATTAAGTTAAAAGAATTCTTAATATCATTAAGAAAGTTAAAATAGAAACATTTTAAGAAATAACGACTCCCTATTTTATTTATTTATTTATTTATTTATTACGTGTATTTGCATATGCCCCAATTGAAAAGCAATTGTCACTTTTCTAGGCATTTCGGAAACACCAATTTATTAGATTTCTGCTGCTTTTTTTCATTTTATTTTTATTTTATTTTATTTATTTTTTTTTTTTACTTCGGTTAAATTTAAAATTTGTTGAATTATCAGTAAAACACCGACAGTTTTCTGGACCATGTGCAAGCGGATTTGATCTAATGCATAGGCCTACCAAATTAATAATTTGGCCAGCACTGTATGATAGCAAATTTAAATATAAACTATGATAAGAAAACGTTTATCTTCCAGTTTTTCTACAAAAGTAAATTTTTTATTTAAAGCATCACAAGCGTTCCTGAATTTTATGAATTAGAGAAAATACTTTATTTTTGAATGCATTGTAAAATATACCTTAAAACATTATTAAATAAATTTATATGGAAGGAATCGTCGGCCTAGAATGATATTTGTTTTTCTTATATTTGTTTTTTGTGTTCTATAATTTTTTTTGTTATATATAAAGCTTCTTCAAGATCTATACTAAAAAACAAATTTTATGTTATCAAGGATTTCAATATGTTCAAAACATTAAATGATAAAAATCAAGATAATTCATTATACATTTTATCGAAAGGAAATAAGCTCAAGAAATTTCTATTTCAAAAAAATGCATATTTCCCAATGTAAAAAATTGTAAATTCAAAAAGATATGCAAAATGAAGCACTTGTTTTTCCATATTAAAACAAACAGTTGTTACTATTACCACTCCAAATAAATGACTTTAGAGTAAACAAGTAAGAAAAATCATGCTTTAAGCGTAAATTATGCAACACTTTCCAACACTTCCTGAAATCTTTAACAAAACTTTGTTATTTAGGGAAATAAGATGCTACTGTCCAAGCCAAATATGTAATCCAATACTTTTAAACAACCCTGTATTTGATACGTTGGTTCATATACATATGCTATATAATAGGAAAATTTAGTTTAGCAAGAAAATGCTCAACTGCTTGAAATTTCTGTTTCAGCATTTTATTCCAATATATACAAAATACTTGAATACTTTTGTTCAGCTCTGTAATTTACCTAGTACCTTCATTACATGTCAGTATTTTGTTAAAATTTAATTCAAACAAAAACACTGTTAAAACTACTGAAATGACATTTCCAAAAATTATCATTAATGGGTGAGTACGTAGCTAATTCTTTGCGTGACCGTGTATATCATTTTATCTATATTCTACAAACATTTATAAGTAAACTGAAAGCAGATCAACGTAAAAATGCATAGATTATTTAAAAACCACCTTTAAGCAAATTACCCTCACATTCAGTAACCATTATGAGCTCTTTTGTGTAACCCTGTATAACAACTATAACATTTATATATATAACACTGGTCAACAGCTGTTTTGGTGCCGGGGTGTTTTTAGCTGATTTTATATGAATTTGATGTCCTGAATTCAAATATGGCATTAGTTTTTCTCTATCAGCTCAGTTTTTTAAGATAAATAAATTTTTGTGAAATATATGATTCATTATTTTAAGGTAAATCCATGTATTAAAAAATGTATGTAAAAATAAAATAAATACAGGATTTTTATTTTTTATAATACACAAATGTTAGTTTTTATTATTATGATATACACATATTCAAACAATAATTTTTTTAATTATATTATACAAATATTTTTACTCACAAAAATAGAGAAAAACATCACCGATGAAACCGATACTCATTATATGCTTCGGAAGCTTCTTTTCCGTGACATTCTGGAATATATTTTAGAACAGTTTCTTTTTAAACTCAAACTATAATCTGAAACCCTTTGCATATCTCATCTTTTTTGGTAGCGGTCCTCCATAGTCTTAAGATTGTGGTGAAATCTTTTGGGTTGTTTATCACTTGTGCCTTCTTTATTTACAAGAAAACGCACTAAGCGGCAATCTAAATAGTGCACTTTAATGCTTCTAGTACAACCAAGAGATTTAAAACTATTATGCTTTTTATTTACCAGTTCTACATTGATTTCTCCTTTGCATTTGCCCGGAATGTTTTTGTGAATTGCCCCAAAAGAAGTCCAGGCTTTTTATTCAGCCTCATTCGTTGAATTTACGAAAGCAGGATCCTTAATCAGTTGTCTTATTTATTGTCCGTTAAATATTCCTGCTTTAATATCTTCATAACTCAATTCGGGTGTTTTTACCTTATATATACAAATCATGACCCGTTCTTATGGAGAATTTACACAAACTGCTTCATAGGACAGAGCTTGATATGCAGTGCAGAAAGTATGATTTTCTTTCGCCCAACTAAAGTGTTATTAATGACATTTCTTTCCCCAACATCCATATTTTCTTTCTTAGGCCTCTCTTTTCTAATCTAGTAGTGTGTTTTATCCCTGCTATCCCAAAAATATAAAAAAAAAATAGTATTTTGTATAACTTCTTTGCTGTCCAAGGACAATCATCTGGAAAATATTTAGGAAGAACCAATTTTTCTAACAGTCCTCTAAATTCATGACAAAATACAAGATTGTTTTTTTAAGAGAAGAAGGGTAGTAGACAATTTTGTCTTGATTGATAAAATGTAAGTTTGGCTCTTTGTTGTAATAAATTTCTGTCTTTTAATCTTGAAACCAACCAGTAATTCAGAAGCTTCTTTTAAAACATTGAAATATTTTTTGAAATCACTTAAATCCACCTGGTTGAAAAATTTAGGCATTGATGACCAATATTCATCCTCACTAAGCTCTGGTAGCTGATGAAATGTTGGGATCGATAATTCCTCTGAGTGAGGAAGTGGGGGTCTTGGAGACACTAAATCAGGATAAGTTTTCTTATTACAATTGTTTCGATTAATTCAAATAGTATTCCAGTGCTAGGTAGGAAAAATAGTCATAGAAATGGTTTGGAGTTCTCTCCAAACCATTGGTAAGCCGAATTTGAGACTTATTCTTTTCCGTCAGCTCACTGTCATAAATGTTCTGTACAAGTTTTACAGACCTGTTGCGGTGCGCAGATATTATCCTGATCACCAAGTCTAACCCCAAAGTATCCAAGATAAGCTCTCTTTACAAAGTCAGTAACATATTTTCTGTGCTCTTTCAACTTTTATTCTCCGCATATGTAGCAAAACTTATCTGGATGATTTATACAACTTTTTCTACTTGAACTCATTTAAATTCCATTCTACAACGCAAACACAACAATCTACAACACTACGAGTTTTGCGTTAAATTGATACGAATTCTACCTTAAACACAAATATCATGGAAGTTCAAAAACTTTAGAAAGTCAAAGAAAGCCAGTTCTGTTTCCATGGAGCGAACTCTGAAACTAACCTTATCTCTTGGAGGCTTTTACATTTGGCTTTATGAATGAGCAGCGCGAAATCATAAGCATGCGTAGATCCTCAGTTTTGCTTGCACATTTGTTTTTTTTTTCAAGATCTTGTGGTATTTCAACGTCCTTCAAATCGCCTTGAGCGTCGTTACAGGGCTATGTATCATAAGATCAGTTTAAGTGTTCAAGGTCACTTTAGTTCTAAAAAACCTTTAGTTCGCTTTGCATATCTAAAAAAATAGAGCTGATAGAGAAACACTGATTGCATATTTGGAATCAGCGTCCCAAAAATATCCAAAATCAATTGAAAAATCTCAGGCACCAAAAAAATTTTTTTTTTGTAGGCCTGTGTAATATAAATTGCAGACATTTAGTATAACGTAAAAATGCATATCATAATTGAAAATGTATTTTATCTATCCATCAGCTATCATTGATAATATACAGTACTTCGGATAAGAATATAAGATTTGAAATGTTTTGTGTGTCCCTGTAAATGCTGTGCACTTCATATTATGCGTTAAATATTAAGTCTCAGCGCCGTATATCAATTTTATGATACTTAAAATCGTTTAACGTAATTAAAATATGTTGAAAACAACCCCCCCCCCCCCTTTATTATTGTGTAATGTAATTTTTTTGAGTTACCATGTAAATGAATAGTAACTATTATTTTCACTGCATATTTTACAAAATGCATATTTTAGTGCACTTTGCGAATCCATATAAATTTGAATATGTTTGATAGGATGCAACACCTTTAAAATTCATTTGAAATGTTTCCCAATAGGCCATAATGTGCCGGAAAACTTTTGACTATTCCTGTAAATAAACTAATCATAGTAGGAACTTCATTTTCAATAGAGTTCATGTTAGGGTAAACATCAATAACATATAAAAATTTTATAGCAATCCAAGCATATTTACGGGAGTTAGAGCGCGGCCAGACGGCCAGACAAACCGAATGCATAAACAATTTTCAAGTTTGTTGGAAAGTGTTAAAAAAAAAGAATTTCTTTTGGAATATAAGCATGTGATACTATATTTCACTGTATGTCAAAATGTTTGGCAATAGATAAGTTTGCTCTGTCATTTTAAGGACAAATATAATATGAAGTCGATATACTGTTAAAAACTTTTCTGTGAAATTACAGAGAATATACGAGTAATCCATTATCTCAAGTCTATGTAAAATTACAGAGATTAGAAAAACCGAGATTCTGTGAAATAACAGAGACATTATTCGGTAAATTTAGAATAGATTCTGTAAATTAACTTCTTAAAAAATACACAAAATTCTGTGCATTTAATTTTAATGATAATAATTTAATTAAGCTTTTTAAAAAATAGTGAATCACCCAGTCTTCAGTGAGCTTCAAAGCTTGAGTACACTTGAGTTTTTTGAGTAAATTTGAACTACTACATTAATAAACTTTAACAATTTTTTCTAGGGTTTGAACTCCCTAGGGTTCCGTGATGATAAGGGGTGAACGTCCTAGGGTTTGAACTCGAGAATTCCTGACAGCGGAAAAACACCATACTGACTAAGCTATAGGAGTTACTGAAATTAAGAACGAAGTAAATCTTTTATGATTCATCGGGGGAAAATCCCCACTGTACCTGATGAGATGCTATTTCGCTTTTTTAAAGTATTCTATGTTTAAAGAAAAACAATCTTTAAACTATATTTTCTTATTTAATATTTCTAATAACATTGCAAAAGAATTTTAAAAGTGTGTAATTTGAATTGCGAAATTTAACAAAAATAGATTTTTCTTTAAAAATTACTTTAAACTTCAGAACCAGTTGGAACTGGTTCTGAAATTGAAATTATCATAATATAAAAAATATTTCACCAAAATCGTAAAGGTAAAAACTAATCCGGTTTTAGATCGTCCTCAGCTATCCTATGCGCAAAAAAAATCATGTTAAAATATTAACTTTTGAGAAATATATTTGAAAATAACGTCCTTATACACTTAATATTACCATCCGGGTCTTTTTGAATGACTCGAGAGACATTATATCTATATTATAAAGGCCAAACGTATCTGTGCGTACACTGTAAAAAAATTGACCCTTTTGCTGCATCGTCACTCCATCGCTTTTAAAGAATATTTCTGTTTTGACCAATGAAAATGCTCCATAATACAGCGAAGTAATCGTTCTCTATAAAAGCGGTGGAGTGACGATGCAGCAAAAGGGTCAAATTTTTTACAGTGTAACGCATACGTCATTTTGCGAATGGCAATACTTTCCCATGCAATTTAGTTTTGCATTTTTCGTTACAGTAAATTTTATACTTCAAAACATCGCCTATTTCTGATTTTTACACCGTCGTATGGGAAAAAAAATGTACTTTTAAATGCAATTTGTTTGAAAGCTGTATCACAATTTGTTTTTGAAATATTAATTTTTTTTATAGTTTTTAATACTAATTTGGTGATTGTGGCAACAGAATTATTCCATTTTTCTCATAAAATTGGGAAAAAAAGTAGAAATTAAAACGTGTATACTTTGCAAAAAATGTCGTCTGTTATAAAGTCCGTGATTTCTGTTTTATTTCGTTTTTATAGATCAGTTAAATAACTTCAAGTTTTGAGTTAAAGCGATTTAAAAATGATCCAATTAAAATACTATTTTTTTTTTTTTTTTAAACAATGTGAATACAGATATTATATTAATGTATAACACGCTTATTCAATCGATAAATCAATTATAACAGATGTAAATTTTCCATGTCGGTGAAAAAAAAATCCGGATTGGCTGAAGCCACCAATGCTATTGCAACTGAGGCATCCCGGACACGAACACTGGAGTACTTGAGCTGATCCATAGTATCACACTAGATTATGTGATCGATCAAATTACTTGGGTGAAATAATCCTCCAGTGGTCGTGGAGGCGTCGCACAGTGGGGCAAAACCCCAAAAAGCTGGCCAAAAGTCGAAAAATGAAGTTACGATTTAGGGAATTTCGATTGTACAGTAGGGTGGATCGATTGTCTATGGAGAAAAAAAAATACCATTAATCAAAATCTACCTATGCGGAAAAGATGTTCTATTGTATGGAGATTAAGGGAAAAATAATAAAAAAAAAATTAATTTTAAAATTTAATACTGCCACAAAAGGGATGAAATTTCGAAAAAATTTGAAAAAAGACCGAATTTTGGTTAGGTTATTTTTGTCAAAAACTAATTACTTTAATATTTTTTTTAATCCAACAGTTCGGAAAAGATTCTATATCGTATGGAGGTTAAGTAAAAAACAATAATAAGTAATAAATTCAAAATTTAATACTGCCACAAAAAAAGTTGAAAATTCGATAAAATATTGAAAAGACGGAAAAAGATCTAAATTTGGTTAGATTTAATTTTGACGCAAAATAAAATATTTTAATATCAATCAAAACCTACCTTTGCGTAAGAAATATTATATTGCATGGATATTAAGTAAAAATAAATAAATAAATGAATAAATAAATAAAACTAATTTCGAAATTTAATACTCCTGCAAGTAATTTAAAGTTTCGAAAAACTGGCAGTTCCAGTTTTTTCAGTTAGAATTTGTCTGCTTGTGTATTGTGTACTGTAGCTTAGTGTACCTTGAATATTACTGTACCATGGCGTTGTTAAAATAAAATAAAAAAAGAGAGAGATATGAATTACACCCTATTTGGGTCTAGCTTTGATATGCCAGTAAATATGCTCCCTAATACAAAAAGTTATAAAATTTACATATTGGTATTTAAAGAATAACCGAAGAAAGAAATCGGTCAACATCCATTTATTTCCTGCCAGTGAGAAGGAGTTGCTAATAAGTTACTAGTGACCTGTAAATGAGATTCAATCTCAATAACTTACCATAGCAGCCTTTTAAGAAAAATTAAACTGTTTAACGACAAATATTGCGCTCTTCTTAATTCCTGTAAAACAAAATAAGACACTGAAAGCTACTACAGTCTTTTGGACCTTTCCGAAAATACTGCCTATTTTTTTCAGTTCAATAGATTTGAATATGAATATGAATGTTGAGTGTAAACTAAACCGACGTATTGAGAGCAAACTCACTTTTCTACATCATCAGCTATCATTGAAAAGCCAAAATGCTGTCAAGTTAGGTGTCACATCATCAGAATATTGGAGAGTTTGGGCACTTCCGACCAAGCAGGTGCTGCCATCGTGTCTGGTGCACTTCAAGACGTGGGCATTTTCTCACAAAACTATGAATCGAATGCTACTGACAGAAAAAAATCGGCATGACAAAACAAACCAAAGACCACTCCATCGTTTTAGTCATTCTCTTTAGTCATTTGTAAAAGATTATGACCATGGCCATTTTCTTTAAACTTTTATGGGTGTAAAGACTGACTGCATCACTAAAAAACAACAGAAGAAAAATGATAATAGAAGCAGACTTGAGCTTGAAAAAAGAACTGGATTCCGAATACATCGGCCACATATGTATGAATTCCGGGAGAGTACCAAACAATTTGAAAACACGACGTACATTTTTTGTCATGTGTTAACAATAATATACATGTAACAAAGTTGGTTGCTATCGGTTGTGACGTAATATCTGTTAATATAGATGTTAAAGGATGTGTTATTCGAAATATGGGACTGATCTTCAAGCGTCCACTACAATGATTTTTGTGCTAGTTACACACCAATGAAGTTTCACTATGTCATCTTTTTGCAGCGTGGATGGAACCGCGGCTGGGCATAAATGTTTCACTGGGGAAATAGAAAGATTATTCGCAGCATGTTAGAAGCTTTTTGTATTTTCATTTATGTCAGTATATGAATTCTAAAAATGCGCGAGTGAAATCAAACGGTCTGCTGTAATCCTAATCATTACATAAAAACTATCTATATTTTCCATTTACCAGCTTTTTGACCTTTTGCGACGGATTTCATAGATTTAATTAAATGGGAAAATGTGTCGAACCTCCACTAACTGACGCATTTAGTAACGACATGATTTCAGAAGCAATATGTAAATCCAGCAATCATTTCAGTGGCAATAACATCTACTATCAATAATATCTATTCGCGCAACTCTCATTCTACAAAACTAATAATCAAAAGAGTCACGGAAGTATTTCTGCTGTGTATGGACCATACATAAGTAACAGTTTTATAAAAATTGAATTGAATTACAAAATCTCATGTCGATTTTCAATACCGAACGTCATTATCGCCAATTGCAATGTTGACGATTTTTCTTGATTTAATACTAATGAAGCTGTTAAATAAGAAACTAAAGTTTTTATCTTGTAATCAATTAAATATCCTCCCATTGTAATAAATGTTAAAAATGTCTAAAATTCATATTTTATTTTACAAAACAAAAGTTGATTTTTTACCGTAAAAACGCTCAAATACATAAATTTGAGCCACATTGCGGTAGATTTAAATTTTGAAATTAATTTTTTTAATTATTTTTCTCATACTCAGCATATAATATAACATCTTTTACGCATAGGTAGGTTTTGGATAACTTTTTAAACTATTATTTTGAATAAAAAAATATTCTAGCCAAAATTAGGTCTTTTTTCACTTTTTTTCGAAATTCAACCTCATTGTGGCAGTATTAAAATTTAAAATTAATTTTTTTAATTATTTTTCCCTTAATCTCCATCCAAGAGAACATCTTTTCCGCATAGGTAGGTTTTGACACAGTGAAAAATATTTTTCGATCCACCCTATTGTACAGTTGGCTAGAATAATGATTGGAGAGTCAGAATCTGTATTTAAAAAAAGATTTTTGCTTTGCCCTTACAAACAGCATCATTTCAAAAATGATGCTTGAAGGAGTATCATTTAGAGCGAACAAAAACAGCAAAACAACAGTTCCTCTAAACGCGTGCTACATCTATACTAATAAAATCCGTGCGCCTCTGTCTGTCTGTCTGTCTGCTTGAAGCCGATTACAGTTCGCAACGCGGGCGAGTTGGAAGTCGCGAGAGGTGTCTTTCGATTCGAAAAATTCCGGGAAAGTCATTTCGGGCATTTTCGAGACCGTGGGACCAAAATTAAAAAAGTTATGAATTAAAAACCGGTCGGGAATCGGAACGGAAAACGTCTTATTTCCCAAACAGGTCTCAAACGGAGCTCTGAGGCAGAACACTGCGCTACCTTGCGGTGAAGAACAGGAATTTTTCCCCTTTGGCTAAAAGAAGAAGCAGCCGAAAACCTATTTTTCTCCCGTCAATTTGTCAAAGAATGTATAAGAGAAAAAGAAGTAATTGGTAAAAAATATTAAACACTGTTTAATTAATATAATAAATACAACTATTTAAGCACAGCAAGATATGTTCACTAAGAGGTAATAGTGTTGCTAATTAATATTTTGAGGATCTCAGATGTAACTGGCTATTCATATATTTATTCTGTATGTGAGTATTAATCGTTGTAGCTCATTTTCATACTTTTTCTTTTTGGTAGCATACACGAATATTGTGTAACCTAAGATTTACGCGATTAATACTAATTTCTGTTAGTACAAACGAAAAACGAGCTGCCAAAATTATTTGTTAATTATGTTGTTTGTGATAGTAATGAAATTACTTTTTTTTTTGCGCGTTTTTTCTTAAACCATCATGCAGACAGTTTTTAAAGTAGAAAAAAACTGATTACATATTCAGAATCTGCGTAAAAGTTTGCTTCTGATGAAACAAAAAATACGAGAAAATGTCTTATGGGCGCGCAGCACCAACCGTGCAAAACCAAATATTTTTAACGGGACGATGGCGACCACGGAGCGTAGCGCCCACTGTGCGAAATCACATATTTTTAACGGGATAATGGGCGTATAACAACCATAGCTCTTTAATTTACGTTTTTTGTACTTGAGGATTCGAACACCAAGACCAGAGTTGGGCAAAATACATCAAAAAATCATTTTCGATACAAAATACAAAATACATTAGTTTTAGAACCTAAAATACAAAATACAAAATACTTTCCTATTCAAAAAAATTCAAAATACAAAATACATGTATTTTGAAAATACATTAAAAATACAAAATACATTTGAAAATTTTAAAAGTTTGTGTATAACATTGGGGGTTTTCACAGACCGTGTCCGGCACTGTCAGCAGTCCGGATTCGGACATTTTTTTTATCCACAACACTCTGGCCAGGCCGGCCCGGACTTGCTCTTCAGTCATTCCAAGCTGGTCCGGCCCAGATATCCAGTTTATATTTTCCTGAAGGATAGTCTCAAATGGACCTTTTCATTACTCTTTCGGGTCCCGGGCTTTACTTTTTTCTTTGAGAATTCGGGACGGGCTTGATTTATTCTGTCCAGACCAGACCAGGACTAGACTTCATCCTTCCTAGAGGTCTGAATAAGTCAAAAATTGTAATATTTTTCCGAATCCACCCCCCCCCCCCCTAAGCTGGGTATCCCATCCCGGCCTGAACTATCCAAAAAACAGTACAATTTGGCTCGACCCAACAGCTTTTTCCAAATAATGTATGTATTTTTAAATTGCTGTAATTTTACAGTTAAAAGTTTTAATTTTATCATTTTTAAAGAATGGTAAATATATTTCTGGATAATAAAATTAAAGCACAATAAAAGGAACTCTGAAAATGACTCTGTCAAGAAATCCTGTCTAAATGCTGTTCTTAAATCCAAATAGAATTGAAATAAGTTTTGATTTATTTTTTGTTCGAAATGGATCAAAATAGTAAATGTTGTTATTCAAAAATAATGGAAAGTGTTTTTACAAACACAAAAAAAAGTGTTTCAGAAAATATTGTCAAAGTGTTCATTTTGAACTGCATTTGTGCGCGTAAGAAGATTAACCATTCAAACAGAAACAAGAAACGTGTTTGTCTCATGACAAAATCGCTTATGAATAATTCATTGATCAAAAAATCGAAAAAACAATTCGATTCCAAATCGCTTCCATAGTCGGGTCTTTCAATTTATATCTTTCCGTTAAAAAATGAGTTTGTAAATGTGTCAAAATGTTTTGCGCTTGTTAACCCCTTCGCGACGGAAAACTTTTACGAAATTTTTAATGTTTTGTCACCGGTTTTTAAAAACAGAAATTTGTGGTGCCTTATTAAATCGAGAGTATGCTCCGATTAAATAAGGAATATTTTTCAGTAAAATTTTACTGGAGGGGATAAACACTTAAAAGACTTTAACACAGATTCTTAAGCCTTTTTATGGCACGTATACGTGTCGCTCGTCCCCAATGGGTTAAGCAGAGTAGATGAGAACAGCCTTAAATGGCAAATGTGTTAATTCATGCAAAATGGATTTAATAACAAGCAAAAAGAATATAATAAATTTAGAGAAAACTGCGTATCAGCTGAAAGGAAATCTGTTAAAGGATTTTTTTCCTTTTAGATTTTTAGAGACAGGGGCGTGCGAAAAAAACTGCGCCCGGGGCAACGTTTCAATTTTGCGCCCCCTGCCCCAACTTTTTCTTGTGACAGGCTAAAAAATGACGTTGGTAGTATAAATTTGCCGCCCCTTAAATTTCCACCCCCGGGACGACCGCTCCCTTCGCCCCGCTTATTTTTGCACGGCGCTGGATAGAGCGCCCACAAAATTTTTGTCACTTACAAACTCACAAGATGGACACTTTCTAAAAACAATCAAATGATATTCAGGACTTTCTAAAACATACAAATCCATCAAAAACCTGAAGTAGATTTTTTCGCGAATCCAATACTTTCTTATTGTAAAGATAGAGGAAAGTAAAAGGAGCGAGAGGTTGAAAATCAAAGTGTCAGTTCAGTAGTTATTCTTACACGCAACATAAACACACATATATAAATAATTGTATAATCTCTTTCGTTAGAAGTTTTTAAAAAATTATATATAATTTGATAGAGCTTCGCAGATATATTTCCCATGAATAATAAATAAGATAAAATTTTATAAGAAATATTAAATAAACAACATGTTAAACATTTTCATTTAAATCCTGGTAATATTATAAAATATAACAATACAACGTTTGGAATATCATGCCACCAAATAATTTTTTGTTGTTTTTTAAGTGATGGTGTTTAGTGTTTAATAGATAATTAGTGTATTCCATTTGTGCATCGCTATTCTTCATGGTCTGTTTCAACATTTTGAAGGAGAAGCAATTGTGTCTCTGTAATGTTAAATTCACACCGGAATAATCGAAAAATTTTATAGATTAAAAATAAAAAAAAAAGCAATTTTGAAACATTTTTGAACCAAAGTTAAGTACATAAAATTTAGTAAAATAATTTAAAAATTTTTATTAAATTTTTATTATTAAATAAGTAAAAAATTTAGTGCGAGTCTTGATTAAAATTAAGTGGGATATAATCAGTGTTGAATTCAGACACTTTTCTCCGGGAGAGAATTCACTGGCTCCTGAGTGGGACATTATAGAGTTCCGGTGGGGGGGGGGGGGGGATTGAACTTTTTAACTATTGAAAACGCAAAATTTCAATTTTTCCGAAAGATGACATTTTATTGCTCAGGGAATGAATGTTCCCCCGGGCCATCCCCTGAATTCAACGCTGAATATAATATATATTTCACTGCCCCTCAAGAAGTTAAAGACCCTACAATCTTGAACTGGTCATAGCATTAAAATAAGTTTAAAAACTCAAAATGTTTTTTCCATCATTCATATTGTAAAACTGCATTTAAAACTCATGCATACTATATTTGTTATAATGATTGCAAATTAAAAATTGTTATTTATTTTCTTTAAGCATGGATACACTACTATTCTCTTAAAGAATCTTTTATTGATATTTGTTTTTGATTAATTTGCAAACCAAATGTTAAAAATTTTGGAACTCTGTACAATGAACATCAATCTCGCTTGATACAAAATAATCTCAGAATACACGGGATACATAAATAATTGCACAAATAATAATGTATACATTTCTGTACTTATAAATCGGTACAAAATAATGTTAATTATTATTATTTTTTTAATTTAGGAACGAAGGAGGTGGTCGCCCTGAGCGCGGAAATTTAGGGGGCGTTAGATTTATACAATCAATGTCATTTTTAGCTTGTCACAAGAAAAAATTGGCACGGGGTGGCGCGAAATGGAGTTTCGGCTCCGTGGGTTTCTCTTCACATGCCCCTACACATATCCGTACATTTAAAACCATAAATATATATCAAAATAAATATCAAAATCATAAATATATAATAAATCTGCTGTAAAAGAATATTTTTTTAATTAACTTGATTAATATTTTTATCAATAATAAAATTTTTATCTGAGAAATTTTCGTTTGAAATTTTCCTTTCGAAGTTTTATTACTTATAATTTAAAAAAGGAATAAAACTTCGGTTTCAGACAGCAACTTTCGTTTCGGTCGGACACTATTTTATATTTTATATCTTCACTAAAAAGCATTATAAAATAAAACATAAAATGAGGGAAAAAAAATCACGCTATATAAACACGTATCTCCATTAGAGACAGGTCTGTAACCAAAACTCCGGTATTTAACATACTCAATCGTAAATACAATTATTAAAAGTAGATCTCTATATCAATAAATAAAACTATCTATATAATAAAACTATTTCCCAATTAAATGAATATCAGGGGTGGGTTAAAATATGCCCGAACTTTGATAAAAAGGATACAAAGAAACTAGATAAAATATTGCAATCAAGATATAACGGTATAAAACTAAAAATTTTACCTTTAAATTTGTTTTAAAATGCGCTGTTGCATCGAATGTTCCACTTATAACGGTAGACTTTATTTTACATATTTGGTATGCTGCTTTAACTTTGCCGTTACTATCAACAGAAGTTATTAAAAAAAATTTCCATCTAATATAGCGCAACGTGCACTATCGTAATTCATTGATATATTGTTATCCGGATCTGGGGCAATATGAACCATTCTTTCACGAGATTTAAACATACATTACATTTCTTTCTGCTACTGCATTAGCTTCCTTTCTATGGTTCTTAAAAAATTCTATACACAGCAAAACTGAATGATTCTTCCTGTTTATCACACAGTAGTTTTTGTCGTTCTCACAGCAACGTTATAATCATAAAAACTAGAACGTTAGAATTGTACATGTACAGTTCAGCAAAAATACTTAAGTAAAACAGAAGCATTCATTCTAATCCTTATCATAGCAATAGTTGAAAAAATATGTTTACATTAACTTCTAGAAACGAATCCTATCAGACAAAACAAAACAGAGAGGCACCTATTTTGCTTTTGTGAATCTTGCATCTGCGGTGGTTTAAACGAAGCAACTTGAAAGCTACAGAAATGTATTTTGAGTATGAAATGTATTTTCAAAATACAAAATACTTGGAAAAAGTGTTTCAAAATACATTACTAAAATACTTTCGTTTCGTTGGGATAAAATACAAAATACAAAATACAAATGTATTTTCAAAATGTATTTCAAATACATGTATTTTCGATACTGCCCATCTCTGACCAAGACTTGCTTATTAAACGAATTTTTTTGCTTATTATATACTGCTTAATATCGAGGTTCGTTTGGAAAAAGTGGCCCAGCTAGCGGGCGTAGCTCACTAGTCTATACTAATAAAATCCGTGCGCCTCTGTCTGTCTGTCTGCTTGAAGCCGATTACAGTTCGCAACGCGGGCGAGTTGGAAGTCGCGAGAGGTGTCTTTCGATTCGAAAAATTCCGGGAAAGTCATTTCGGGCATTTTCGAG
This sequence comes from Maratus speculifer, assembly GCA_964019185.1. Taxonomy (NCBI): domain Eukaryota; kingdom Metazoa; phylum Arthropoda; class Arachnida; order Araneae; family Salticidae; genus Maratus; species Maratus speculifer. Next base: position 176,627,016 of record OZ025293.1, read on the forward strand.
ACCGTAGGACCAAAATTAAAAAAGTTATGAATTAAAAACCGGTCGGGAATCGGAACGGAAAACGTCTAATTTCCCAAACGGAGCTAAAACGGAGCTCTGAGGCAGAACACTGCGCCACCTTGCGGTGAACAACCTGAACTTTTCCCCTTTGGCTAAAAGAAGAAGCAGCCGAAAACCTCTTTTTTCTCCTGGGAAAACGACTTTTTCTTTCGTTTCGGTTCTTTGAAAAAGAACTAATTGGTAAAAAATGTTAAACACGGTTTATTTTCATACTTTTTTTTTGGTAGCATACACGAATATTGTGTAACCTAAGATTTACGCGATTAATACTAATTTTTGTTAGTACAAACGGAAAACGAGCTGCCAAAATTATTTGTTAGTTATGTTGTTTGTGATATTAATGAAATTACTTATTTTTTTTAATAGCAGTCTTTTGCAGTTTTTAATACCGAAACTTTTTTTCCGCGTTTTTTCTTAAACCATCATACAGACAGTTTTCAAAGTAGATAAAACTGATTACATATTCAGAATCTGCGTAAAAGTCTGCTTCTGATGAACCAAAAAATACGAGAAAATGTCTTATGGGCGCGAAGCGCCAACCGTGCAAAACCAAATATTTTTAACGGGACGAAGGCGACCATGGCGCGTAGCGCCGGTGGGTGGTAGGCTGGTGGGCCGCCTTTGCACGGTGGGCACGTAGCGCTCACTGTGCGAAATCACATATTTTTAACGGGATAATGGGCGCATAACAACCATAGCTCTTTAATTTACTTTTTTTGTGCTTGAGGATTCGAACTCCAAGACTTGCTTATTAAATGAATTTTTTTGCTTATTATTTATTGCTTAATATCGAGGTTCGTTTGGAAAAAGTGGCCCAGCTAGCGGGCGTAGCTCGCTAGTTTTATAATATTATCCGATTTTAATGATTTGAAATGGATTCACACTATGATAGTATGTACTTTTTTAGCATGTATTACAAAATTTATATTAAGCACGTAAAAATTAATAAATTCATTATCATTTTTGATAAAAATTTTTAGGAAAAAAATTTTTTTTTTTGCTTTTAAACATTAAAAAGTTTAAATGTTCCACAGTGTTCCGCAACGAAATTTAATGGAAATAATAACTTGGGCTATTGTCTATTGATTCATAAAAAACCAGCTGCCAAAATCTGCCTTTCTGCATTTTACGCATATTTTAGTAATTACAAGTAAAAATGCCACTTTTTCGGCCGCCTCCAAAATTTTGAAATTGACTACTTTTCACATAATTTAGTTGATAAATATTTTTGAAATTTTTGAATTATTCAATTTTATAATAGTTTATTTTCCTATTATATTGTAAATAAGTACTATAATCATAAGATTACATTAATTTGATAAGTAAACTTAGTAATGAAAAAATGAAAATAATTCTCTATTACTGATCCGGTAGAATAACATTTTCTTATCTTTATAGGTAGTAATTTTGTTTGTTCTATTATAATTATAAGAATTATTTTGTCAATGGCTATATTTGCTAAATCAAACTACTGAGCGTATTTCATTAATGCGAGTAAAAATCATTATGAATATCACTTTCGCTTATATTAGTAATTTGGATTTGAATTGCAAATGAGGATGTGATGGCACATCTATTCTGAGTACATTTAAACAAATATTTAGGTATGAAGATGGCATTATGTCTAATATATTTTTCTTTTCTTCCGTGATACTAGAGTACATAAATATTGCGAATAATTCATGAATCGTCAATTTGAAAATATCAAGATCTTCATTTCACTGATTTTATCGGGCCAATCAAGATCCATCTTTCTTTTTCAAGAAATACGGAAGCAACTGTCAATGAATGGGATTGCATTAAATACTAGCAGAATAAACTTATTTCGTTTAATACAATCATTGATACAGAAGGAAAAGTCGTTAAAAACGAAATAGTGCAATACTCAACGTTGCTACCTATGTCAGACAGCACCAAAACAGCATCTTACCGATCTGACATCTTTTATTAAAAATGGATTGAGATAACTTAGAATTCAGTAAATCTAAGTTACATGCAAAGATGTTTAGAGAGGCCTGGCAGATAAACAAAATTAACACCTGGCAGACAACTGGATAGAAAAAATGAAAAGCCCGTACTCTGCATGAAAAGAAGAACACTGAAATTGCAAAAAAATATGTAAAAAATATTTCATTTACAATCAAGACTTCTCGTCGAGAAACTAAATCCCACATTTGGAAGCACAAATGATGGAAACACAATTCAATGATTCTTTGAAAACGCAACTATTTGTGTTTCTAAACGAGCATATACGAAGATTTGATTAAACGTTTCTATGCCATAAATAATTTCTTGTAGCCATGTTATTTATTTGATAAACTTCGAAAATTTTCCCTTACAAATAGCTCGTAGATTTGAGCAGCACCCCTCGTTCTATATGCTTACTTCAGTACACAAACTATTTATTAATGACAAAGAAATAACATTATCTTCATTACTGCCAATTTGTCAAATGCCATAAGGTACTCAAGAATCATGCAACAAACTGATCAAAAGGCATCGAGAAGATTTTTCGCAAAGATGCAGTAGCGAGAAAAAAAAGATATTTTTACGTCTTTTAATGTCATCAGATTCTTTCCTTTCCAGTTTAGGTAAATTATCTTATAAGAAATTAAAATCATTGATCCTAAGAGTCACAAGATCTTCCAATACCGCCAACAAGTTCTGCTAACTACTTCGACACCTTGACCTCTGAAGAATCTTTTTATTATACTACAGTTGATTCTAAAGGTTAATTTCTAGAATATATTTTCGTTTTTATTTTAATAATATAAAAATTAAATAGTCTAATGTTTTACTTTCCATTGACGTACTTAAATTTCGTTTAAATATGTCTTGGTTTTTTGAAAATTCCCTTTTAAGTTTACCTCAAAATTTTAAATTTTATTTAAATTTTATTGTTTTTACTCTTAATCTGCAATTTTATTTATTTATTTATTTTTAAAATTTAACTTTTGAATCCTAATTAGCATCCTGAAAAGTTTACGAAATTGCATATAATTGAATAACTTTCGAGACATTTTAATTTTTATTCGGCCATATTGTATCCGCCATTTTTTTTCAATTTTAATTTTGTATTCTTACTTAGCATCCTCAAAAACACCTGTATAGGAATTTTCGTATAATTTGAATTACATTTTCATATTTTGGCCAGCTTTTCGGGAATTTGCCCCAGTGTGCGTCGTGTATAGCTCAGTTGGAAGAGCATTGGCGGCTTCAGCCAATACATCCCAGGTTCGAATCCTGGTCCGGACTTTTTTCATCCTTTTGGAAAATTTACATCTGTTATAATGTGAATACAGATATGAGAAGTACGCGTTTAAATTTTGAGAAGATGAAAATTATGATGGGTTTTAATTTCGCGTGAAATTATATGATCGTGTCATTTTGGAATACATTTTGTTGTTTTTCATTCGCATTTATACCAAACATAAGAGTGCCAATTGATAAATTTATCATAATAGCTGATGTTTATTATATTTTATTAATTTAATATGCGATTAAAATTTAATTTTAAAAATTTGGAAAACTGAGTTTTTTAGTGTTTTGTTAATTTTAGCTTACAATGATATCTTTTTTAAAGTTATACTGATCAATATAAGATGTATTTTTTATAATATTTGTTTGAGATGTAGACTGATGAATATAAGATGCATTTTTTACTGTAAGTAATTTGATTTATTATAAATCAATAAAGCAGTTCGTTCTTAAACATTTTCTTTTCGTCGAATTTCGACGGGTTCCACCTCGTATATATAAAACCACTCCGTGTATAACAATTCCGGGGTCAACCCATCCACGGGAAAAAGGAACTTTTTATGACCATGTTAGGCTTAAGTATTCCGAGCCGTTTACAAATATTCTAATTGTTTAACTGATGGAAATATACATGTAAAAGATTTATTCATTACTCATTTTCTTTAAAACCTACAAAAACTATCTAATTATAATGTTTAAGTTCTAAATAAAACAATCAGCAATTACAAGAAAAACAAACGATGTAAGCAAATTAATGCTGTTGCCATTCAAGAATGACAAATTCCAAATCTATAAAAATATTGCGAAAAGTTACCTCCGATTTTAAAGACTATCTATTTTATGACCAATGAAAACATTCCGTAGTCGTAATGGAGCGTTCTCATTGGTCAGATTTACAATGGGAGCTGTAAATGACGTCATTACATTTTACTTCGCTTTGAAATCTTTTCACGATTTCAAAAACAATATTTAATTAAAACTTTTTATTTAAGAAAAGCGAATGTGTGTTTTAAATGCAATATTGTTAGAATTTTTATATTCGGGTTGCTTTATTTATTTATTTATTTATTTACTTTTTTACATTTTTTTAATAACTCTTGATAATGACTCCATTGTCACATCACGACTCACGAGTGATAGTTTACTCTTTACTGTTGACATTTGTTTTCGTTCTTATAAAGTGTTTTTTTTTAAGTATTAGCTAAAAAATTGAAGTTTTACATTGTTATAATTTTTTTAAATGCAATAAGCGAAGACGAAAGTCCCATGCAAGACGACGACGATTGAATATTGAGCGGCAAAGACAGGAGTTGCGGAATATAATTAGGACGGCAAATGCTACATCCCACATCCCAACAAGTTAGACTCGAAAGAGATGTAGAGAGAGATTTTTTTTTAGATCCCGCACCCCCCATGTTTAATCGCTGTATTTTTCAAAATTGATTAAGCCTAAAGTGGCTATGATGGACCACAGTTGTAATTTTTTAGCATCCTTTTAAAAATGCAAACACGTCATTTTGACAGGCTATTTTCTAGTTTTAAATAAGGACATGCAAATCTTTACAGGGAATAGTTGTGAGATAAAGGAAATGTGTGTAAAATGATTACCGAGAAACTCAATCGAATACGTTTAACCGAGAACTGGTGTAAATTTTCGCTTTTTTCAGAGCTTTTATATAAATCTACATCTTTTACATACAGTGTAATGAAATCAAATTGGAATGCCTGACTATGGAAGCGATTTGGAATCAAACGGAATTTTCCATTTTTTGATTAATAAATTACCTATCCAGATCTAAGCTATTTTGATCACGTGATCACCCGTTTTTCTCCTGCTTTTCGACCGGTTTTTCTGCTTTCGTCGGGAAATGTACTCAAAAACGTCAACATTGAAGGCTTGTTATGAAACATCTATTGTGTTTTTAAAAGAACAGAAAATTGAGTGCAATTAGACAGTTTCTGAATAACAACACTTGCTAGTTTCATGCATTTCCGAGCAAAAATAAATTAAAGCATATGTGTCAAAGTTGCTTTTTTGGATTTAAGAACACCCTTAAGACGCCACACTAGGCACAGAAAAAGCCCCGGATGATAATGTGAAGTCTATGGGAGCGTTCTTTTTATATTTCTCGCTTAAATGTTAATATTTTTATATGTTTTTTTTTTTGAGCAAGATAACTAAGCACGATCCACAACCGGCCTAGTTTTTACTTTTTCGATTTTGCTTATATATGTTTTATATTACGAGAGTTTCAATTTCAGAATCGGTTTCGAAAGTTAAAGTATTTTTTAAAAAACATCTGAAACCAAAACTGAAAAAGTAAAAACTAGGCCGGTTGTGGATCGTCCTCAGCTATCTTATGCGAAAAAATCATGTAAAAATATTAAAATTTGGGCGAAATATTTGAAAAGAACGCCCCCATAGACTTTACATTATCATACGGGTCTTTGACTGGGCCTAGTGGTGCGCCTTAAGGAAAAGTTTGCAATAACGATTAATTTTAAAATTCAGTTTATTCTATGCACGTTATTATGAGTCATTATATTCTTTATAAACGTTTATGTTACATTATTCATTTTGAAATAGATGTGTCCTTGTCTTTCTTTGCTTTTTAATTTTAAAATATTAATATTTGTCACGTTTTAATTTAATTTTCATATTTTTATTTCAATAAAGAGGAAGAAAAAATAAAAATAAAATAAAAAGTTATGTGTTTGAAAAACGCACAATTATGAACGAAAAATATTATTGAGATATGTCCTTTACTTGTTCAGCTCGTTGGATAATATCGTTCGAAGATTTTTGCGGTTTTACTTATAGCTACATCACACACACCTTTTCCAAGAAACTTGCCTGTGGAATTTTTATCAAGCATTTCAAAAGCTCGGGATTTATAACGTAACAGATCAAATAGTTTTTATTATTATCATTATCCTTATTATTATGATTGAAATTTATTTCTTACTAACTGAGACTTAATCCCTTATGCCCCGATGGTACTTTAAAGTACCACTAACAAAAGCCATGCTTTGTTTGGATTCGCGAAGCATTATTTTATAAAACAGATATTTGAAAGTAACAATGTTTTTTTTAATTATTATTTTTGCATCTTTATTAAACAAAAACGTTATTTTATGTTTTGGCGCATTTTAATTTTTTACTTATGATGTAAAACTGGCATAAGATATTTTCGAAGCAAACTTTTACAAAATTTTTTTTAATTTTCAACTAAAAGCTCTTTTAAAGATGTTTTTACAATTTCAAGTAGCCACTGGTGATATTTAATTGTTTGAAATATGCATGTTTCCAATCTTTGTAATCAACATCCGCTAATCTTTGATAGCTATTTTAGAATAATATATTTGAAGAAAGCTTGAAGAAAGTTACTTCTTCAAAATCCTATTTTCTGGAAAAAACATTTGAAATCTGCTTTCGTTGATACTATGAATTTTCAACTGTAAAACATTTTATTTTAATTTCTTCATTTTTATACATGTTAGCGTATGAGAATTGCTGTAATTCTCTCCGCGTGGGAGAACTGTTTACTTTCTGCGAATGGCAACTCAATTAATGGAATTACCTTTTAACGAAGCGCTCTCTCATTCTCGCAGTGACGTTTTCACGAATAATTATTGTTGTGTTTGCGAACTTATTAAAGTCTTATTTTTCTATAAAATCCTTCTGATTAATGAGTCGATATTATTTAGCCACAATACGACCTTCGCAAAAATATTTATAAAGAGCTTGAACCAACAACTTCACGCAGATCTTTTAATTTTTCATTTATATAACAAATTTAAGAATTAATTTTATTTGTTTACAATTATTTTGTTGCCAATTTACAAAAAAAAAAAAAAAAAAAAAAAAAAAAAAAAAAAAAAATCTATAATACAATTCTTTTAAAATGTTTAAGTGTCATCTGTGCAAACGATTTTGCGGGATAATGAAATCATGTTTTATTTAATAAATTAATCATGATTCTATCTATAATTATTTACTCCATGATTTAAACTTTTTTTTCTGAAAATATACGCGTTTCATTTTTTATTTATTTGCTAAAATGCTTCCGTATTGGAAATGCATGTAAAATAAATTAATTAAAATAATAATTTTTTTAACGTTTTACTGTAAAAAAAATTATATTCTGCAAATCTACAGATCATAATTTATTTTTGTGTTTAATTTGAAGTTAAAATATTGAATAGTTTTTTTGTAAAGCGTACGACAAATTGTAATTTGAGTGGACTAGTACAGGATTCGCTTCGCTCATCCTAATTAAAATAACTTGTTATAAAATTAATTTAATGCATTCAATTAGCAGTAATCTAGTTTAGAATGAGTTATAGATACTTTATTTTATCTTATTCCAAAAGCATTATTTATTGCACAAAGCAAAAATATTTTTAAAAGGATGATTTCTTTTCCTTTTGGATCTTTTGAGAGTGTATGACGTTGAAATATTGTGGAGGAAAAAGTTTCAGTTCGGAAATATATTAATAATTCTATTGTAAAAGCATTATATTTGTACATTTCCTAACTCTATAAAATTCTAAAATATATTTTTTAAGTAAAAGATTTGATGTGAATGGAGTTACAAATACTGCACGAAACTGGCAAAATCCTTCTAAAATTTATTATACTTGTATACAAATCTTCTAATGTAGTTTCAAAAATTCACTTCAGAAGATGAAACTTTCATAATTTCCTGATTTGGAACATAAAGATCTAGAGGTAAAATGTATCAAAGAATAATTTGAGTTAAATGATAAAATGTTATTACTTTTTAAATCATTTCAAAATTAAGAATATCACTATTGTTTCTGAAATATAAAAATTAATATGATCTGGCAGTTTTATTGGTTTCAAATGTGAAATGACATACGTATATATATATATATATGTAGAAGTGGGGCGGATGAAAATCGAGTATTCGAAATGAGTAAAGAGTTGCAAGGTTTCACTGAATGAATATTTAATTTAAAATAAGTTTCTTGATTATATAACTGGTACATATGAAATCACAATTCCGGACTAAATAAAGTATAAAATGAACACAAACATAATAACTGATTAAAGTTACTTATGGGTATCAATCGATCCATTTTACAAAGTTCTGAAACGGAATCTCGTTCCGTTAAAAACACGAGTGTAAGCCAACCGCATCTGCTCGGAGCCGCAGATGGAGGCATTCTCTCTGCAAAATCTTCGAACTCTCACACTTTTCTTATCGCACTTAGCTTGCAAATATTTTTCTGGGCTGGGCTTTTGAACTCTGCTCAGCCATTGAAACTATGCACATACATTGTCAGTCGAAGTTTTGTGGTTTCTGAGGCTAATTTACCTCTACATCTCGTCCATCCTGACCTATCTGTGCCCTCACAGAGCTTAATACCAACTATAAGCTCCAGGTCAGACTCCATAAGACTTTCATGAAAATAGTGAAATCACAAACACAAACACTAAAATTGCATATTAAATCATTGAAAAACTAATAATAATATTAGTAATAATAAAAAGTCTGTTGGTAGTCCAAGTGTTCATAAACTATTAAAAGTTTTTTTTTTCTCTTCAGTCACAGTTCAGTTTTTTTTTCTTGTATAAAATAATGTCTAAGAAAAATTACGTTAAATGGATGCACTTGGAGTCAAAAAACACCATATGGTGATACATAAACAAATAAACAACAACAAAACACATAAAAGAAATACTTGAAAAACATCATATTTTAGGGTGTAGAAACCCATGGTTTCATGCAGTCAGCTGCAGTCGATGTCACTCTTGGACCCTTTTGGAAGCCCACTTTTTCGACATCGTATCTGTCATTGCTTTTGATTTTGATCACTTTGTAAGGACCAAAATATTTAATTCGTAATTTCATGCCGACCCCAAATTGGGTTCTTTTTATGGCAACTAGATCATCAACTTTATAACACCTTGCTTTTTTCCGCTTACGATTAAAACTTTTACTATTTTCTTCCTGGATTTTTAGAATGTTTTGCTTAGCAATATTTCTATTGTTAAGTCTTTCTTCCATGAACGCGTTTTCATGTTCCTCATCAATAATTCGTTTAATATTTAAATCCTCCTTATCCCTTAATTTTACTCCCGTTAATAACTCAAAAGGAGTATACTGAGTGCTACGCGAAATCGTACTGTTCATTATTCGTTGTACGATTGGCACATATTTATGCCATTTCGTCTGATCATCGATGGATAATTTACTCAGGATATTTATGAGTGTTTTCTGTGATTGCTCTACCTGGCCGTTTCCCCTCGGTATACCTGTCGTAATTAAGACGTGTTCTATCTTTTCATCTTCGAGATATTCCTTAAATTCATTTGAAGTAAAAGCGGCTCCACGATCGCTAATTATGCGTTCTGGATTTCCAAATATGGCTTGTTGAATTTTTAATTTCGAAATCACTTCCTTAGCGGAAGTTGTTTTGACAGGATAAAATCACACAAATTTGTGAAAGCGTCCACTACAGAGAAAATAAAATTATAATTTTTGTTTGTCGAAGGTAGCGGGCCTAAATGATCGATATGGTAAGTTTGAAGTGGCGAATCTTGTTTAGGGATGGGATTTAGCAATCCTTCCCCTTTCCCTTGTTTCCTGTTACATAGTATGCACTCAATACAATTTCCTATCACGCTTTCGATCTGTTTTCGAAGGTTAGGGATATAATAATCCTGTTTCACGATCGCTTCAGTTTTAGCAACAGCATAGTGTCCCTTATTGTGAATTTCACGAATAATTTCCCTTTGCATGCTTTCTGGTACCATAATTAATTCTCTATCGTTTTCATATTTATACACAATATTTCGCCTAACAAAATAATCATTACTTTCGTTTTTTTCGACTAATGTTTTTATAGTTTGAATGCAATCATTTTCGTTTTGCGCTTTGGTCAATTTTGCAGTAAGTTCATCCTGTGAACGCGTTAAAGTTAAAACCGTGTTACGACTCAATGCATCGACATGTTTCATTTGATTTCCGGCTCTGTGAACAATTTTGTAGTCAAATTCTTGAAGAAATAATGCCCACCTCGCAACTTTAGGTGTAAGATCTTTGTTCTCTAAGGTTTTTTGAAAAGCAGAACAATTGGTTATTATTTTAAATTTATTTCCTAACAAATAAGTTCGAAATTTCTTTAATGCTTTAATGACAGCAAGTGCGTCGAGCTCATAACTACTATTTTTCGCTTGATCGGGCGTTGTTTTCTTGCTCATGAACTGGATGTAAATTTCCGTAATCATCTTTTTGTAACAAGATTGCTCCGAAACCTAAACTACTAGCATCCGTATGTAATTCCGTTTCCGCCCCCTTTCTAAATATGTGTAATACTGGTTTACTAGGCAGTTTATTTTTTAGAATTTGGAAAGCTTCTTTTTGACTTGGTCCGAAATTAAATTCATTTTCCATTTTTAAAAGATCACTCAAAGGTCTAGTAATTCTAGCATAATCGGCGATATACTTCCTGAAATATCCGGTAAGTCCCAAAAAACTCTGGCGTTGTTTTTTATCTTTTGGTTCAGGAAATTTTGTAACAGCTATAACATGTGTTTCGGAAGGTCGAATTGTTCCATTCTCAATTACGTATCCTAAGAATTCGATTTTTCTCTTCAAAAACTGACATTTAGGAAAATTAAACTCGAGGCCATACTCTGATGCTACCTGAAAAATACGTTTCAATTTAGAAAGCGCCTCTTCTTCAGTCTGCGCAAGGACGATTATATCGTAGAAGTACACGGAAATCGTTTTATCTCTTATTAATTCTTTAAGGCATGCATATATGTAACGTTGGAAAAATTGGGGAGCAACATTTAACCCGAATGGCATTACATTATACTCGAATTGTTGATTATTCGTAACAAACGAAGTAAACTTTCTATTATCCTCATCAACCTCTACGTGAAAAAATCCATTTTTCAAATCCAATGTACTGAACACCTTACTCTGCCCAATCTCATCTAAAATATCATCTATTACTGGAAGAGGATAATTATCTCTAATTATCTTTTTGTTAAGTGTCCTATAATCTAAGCATAATCGGTAGTCTCCATTTTTCTTTTTCGCTAAAACAATAGGCGCAGCATAATTTGAATAACTTTCTCTTATAATACCCTTATCAAGCCAATCTCCTATTTGTGTATCAACAAATGCTTGTTCAGCAATCGCTAATCGCCTTGGCCTTTGTACTACTGGTATGTCATCGCTTAACACTATCTTAACTTTCAAGTCAACACTTTTCGTTTTCTCAGGCTTATAATTCGTAATCAAATTAATTAATTCTTCCCTTAAACCGCAGTCGGCAATATGCGTCATATCGATTTCATTTACATTAACCGCATTAGCTATTTCTGCTAAGCAAACAGATTCGGGTTCATGAGAATCATCTAAAGAATTTTCAGTCATGGGTGTGTTTGAAGAATTCAACCGCAAGTTTAGGTCGGGCCTGGGAACCTCTTCAACATCTAACCGCAAGTTAGATTTAACCGTGAGAATGTTTTTAACATCTTTAACCGCGTCTATCTTTGGAATTCCTAAGGGTATCTTCGTAACAACATTTACACTGTAACTTTTCCCATCGTTTCGCTTACCTGTTACTTTTAAGCCATTGTTTGATATTTCGAAATTTAATTTATTCAAACAGTTATTTCCGAGAAGCATTTCATATTTTAAATCCTGCAAAACGTACACATCGCAATTTACACTAACATCATCAATTTTTATATTAGTATTGAAAAAACCTGAAGGAATTACTCCATCATCACTAATACCTGTCAATTTCACATCATTTTTACTTAAATTAGGCCTTCCCAAAATTCTATAAAGTTCATTGTTTATCATTGTCACATCCGATCCGCTATCAACAAAACAATTTACGCGTTTCCCTTTAATTTCAATACTTTTAACAATTTTATCCGACGGATAAAATTTATTACTCATGGCGTTCACCGCTTTCATGTTATTTAAACCGTAGTGATTACTTTTATTTCCATCCATTCTGCGAGGACACTGATTCGATTTATGAGAGACAAATTCATTGCAATAAGAACATTTAGTTTTGAAAGGGTTATAATTATTCCTTACCCCGTTCTTGTTGTTTTGGGAAAAATTGTTCTTCCGGCCAAAACTTCTCTATGTTGTGAGAAAAACGTTTACTATCGCTATTTTTTACTTCCAAATTCTTCCTAACAATATTACGGGCGTTCTCATAATCATCAATTTTACTTGTAAAATCTGAGACCTTAGTAAACTTAGGCAAGTCATCAATAAAATGCTCCCTTACTTCCAATGGTAATTTTTTCCTTATTTGGTCAATAACTAGAATGGTTTTTAAATCGTCAAAAGACGAAATGTTAAGACCTGTCAACCACTGTTCTAAAAAATTCGTAAGTTCAAATGAATAATCGCGCCACGAGGCCGAACTTTCTTTTCTGTGGGCAAAGAATTTTTGTCGAAACTGTTCCGCACTAAGCTTGAATCTTTTCAATAATAACTGTTTGACATAATCACAATCATTCGAGAGTTCCTCCTTTTCGCGACCTATTATATTAACTATTTCCAATGGTAACAGACCTAGCAAATAAGTTACCCAATTCTCTTTTTCTACCCCTAATCGTTTTATTTGTCTTTCGAACAAAGTGAGATATATACTTATTTCTTCATTGGTGTCATATCTCGCGATTAATTTTAAAACATCAGGAGTTTTCATTCCGGTGTTAAGCGTCGACATTTCAGATTTATTTTTTGCACGGAGTTCTAACTCTAATTTTTTTAATTCATATGCTTTTTTTTCGTTTTCCTCGATTTCTTTATTTTTTTCTTGTTTCAACCGTTCGATAACGAGTCCGTCTAATAAGTTTTTGACTAAGTCTTCATTATAACCGTCCGATTTGGTTATTATGTCGGTTAACTGAACTTTTGTCGCGCTTTCCTCAGCACTCAGCCCCAATTCATTTAACACTGACAATAAGTCTATTTTCTTTGCCCTTACCAAATATGCCATTATTCCTACAAAAACTCTATCAAATATACTAAAGTATCTTATAAAAATATTATATATGTAAGCAAAATTATTTTCTATTCATAAACTCACATTACAAAACAAAATTCTTTAATGTTTAAAATAAAAGCAAGATGCCATAGTTTTATAGTTAATTACCATTTATGGGAAAAAAACCATTTACTTCATTGTGGATATCCTCTGTTCTCACATACAAAAATAATACACAAAATATATTAATAACTTCAAACAATATAGATCGATCAATATGTCAATATATATTTGTATATATTAAAAAATATAAGGACTAACAAAATGCACCGGGCTTGAAAAACTTATTTAGAGACTTTAGCCTATATCACTGGCTTCGAAAAGATTTCACACGCGTAAAAATCGCCTCGCAAAAAAAAAAAAATCACAGCGAGGGTTTTTGAAAAATAAAACATGCACCCAGTACGCACAGTTAATCGGTTGGTAAAAAAAATAGTACTTAGCTGGTAAAAAAAATACACTACCAGCATTCGTTGCACAAAAAAACCACAAATTCGTTGCACTCGCGCACACACGTTAACTTTAAAACTCGTAAAAAAAACTCACTACAAGTTGTTTTTTTTTGTGTCACCGCAACAGCACTGTTTTTCTTCTCGAACAGTCGAAGCAGCTCCACGATTTCCTTTCTCCGTGAAAACAGCGATGATTCCAGCAATGGGAAAACAGAAACGTCTAACTTTACCACCGAACCGCTGAAAAGTTGTTAAAAGTCAAACGTTTCATGCTATTTCTGCCAAATTACTATCAAAAGCAAATTACTATAAAAAGTTCTTGCAAGTCCACCGGTCCATCGCGGCTATGAGCCCCCAAAATTTGTAGAAGTGGGGCGGATGAAAATCGAGTATTCGAAATAAGTAAACAGTTGCAAGGCTTCACTGAATGAATATTTAATTTAAAATAAGTTTCTTGATTATATAACTGGTACATATGAAATCACAATTCTGGACTAAATAAAGTATAAAATGAACACAAACATAATAACTGATTAAAGTTACTTATGGGTATCAATCGATCCCTTTTACAAAGTTCTGAAACGGAATCTCGTTCCGTTAAAAACACGAGTGTAAGCCAACCGCATCTGCTCGGCACCGCAGATGGAGGCATTCTCTCTGCAATATCTTCGAACTCTCACACTTTTTTTATTGCACTTAGCTTGCAAATATTTTTCTGGGCTGGGCTTTTGAACTCTGTTCAGCCATTGAAACTATACACATACATTGTCAGTCGAAGTCTTGTGGTTTCTGAGGCTAATTTACCTCTACATATATATATGTGTGTGTGTGCATATTTGTCTTTGATACCTATAGTCAGTTTTTACCAAAAAATCTAACCAAAGAACAGCTACCCAATAAAATACGAAAAGTGAAAACAGTACATTTAAAAGCTTATAAATCGTTTTAATAAACAAATTTGTATGTTTTTTTTGCGCACAATTGCGGATTTTTTCAACATTAATATTGATTAAAAATGTCTTTCCGAAATACTGTTTTAAAAATGAAATTGATTAACAAATATCACATGTTTAATGAAATCAGGTACTTTAGTTTCTAATCAATGAAGTAAATATCTAAATATCAGGGAATAGTTTATTTATCAGTATTGATCTTGAAAAAGTCGGTGATTGTGCGATCGAAACATGTGGTTATAAATACCTTTTGTTAAAAGGTATTTAAGTTTACTATTGTCCCTTTTAGGATGTACAACTTTAGTTTTATTCAAAAAGTGCATCAATACTCTTTTGAATTCATGTTTATTAAGTTCGTATTTAAAAGTTAAAAATCAGTTGATACAGTTTGCTTTAATATTCACGTAACAATAATGCATTAAAACGATATATAGTGTGTCCACATGAAACCTCCATAGTTTTGAACGTTAATTGTAAGAAAACTACGATTTCAAGTTTTGTAGTTTTCTGTATCATGAATAGGAGCACAAAAAGTTTATTTTGCTGCATTTTTTTTCTGAAACACTTAATTTTTGTTGTATGTATTATGACATGTCATGTAATTGTCATTCTTTTTTTGTAGATGAACTGATTGATTAAATATCGACTGGACATTCTGAGAACCAGGAACGGAGGCCATACCGAAGAGAATACTTAAATAAAAATGTAACTTTTTGAAATAAACGTTTGCAGCAAAATAAACTTGTTGTCATAACGTATCCATAATGCATACAATAAGAATTAACTGTTTCGGGAAAAAAAGCAGCAAAATAAACCAGTAAAATAAACTTGTGCATCTATTCATAATACCGCAGACAGCAAACTTCTAAGGATTCATAGTTTCTGTACAACTAACATTTGAACCCGGGGCGGTTTCATATGGGCACCCTCTATTATAATTTCTTAAATTCAAGTCCCTTATTTTATTTTGTTAAAAATGAAAAACATTCCGGTAGACAAATAATCAGTTTGCGGATCGTAATATTTATATATTTTTTTACTGAAATCGAGAAACTCCTTAGAATGCTCACAATGATTTTCTTTGGCTTTCTAAAAATATTTCTATAATCCGTTGTATTATGAGTCTATAAACAACTGGCAAATGTTGAGACATTGTCTTTTATTTCAAAACTTATTTAAAATCGTGTATCTTAAATACAGATATCCTAAAATAATCAAAAGAAACAGTCGCTCGTAAGGCATTTGATAATACTGACATGCAACGTAAAACAAAGGTTTTCATGAAATCTTATGACGTCTATGTCTATAAATAATCGAAAGAATTTTCATGATATTCTGTAGCAAAAGAAGCGGTATCACGAACATGAGAAATTTCACAGGTGAATCAACACACGCCTACAGCACACACGGACAGAATCAAATTTGTTCTAGCCAGTAAATTCAGATTTC
The DNA here is from genome assembly GCA_964019185.1 of Maratus speculifer. Lineage (NCBI taxonomy): Eukaryota > Metazoa > Arthropoda > Arachnida > Araneae > Salticidae > Maratus > Maratus speculifer. The sequence continues at coordinate 176,643,250 of OZ025293.1, forward strand.
GTTTCAAAATTCCTCTTCTAATAAAGACAGATGACAGTTTTTAAGGTTCTTTTAAAGCTTTACAGTAAGCATTTAGATAGCTTATTAAAAGAAAAATAGAGCTAATATTTTCAAAATGATGATGTCAATCATACTTAAACTATATTAAAAATTCTCAAAATGCCTAAATAGGAATATATGACACATTGAATAAAATCGTGTATATATCATTTTTATCTTTAACACATTCGCTGCCAATCACGCGCCAGCGCATGATACGGCGCCAACGTTAAGGGGCTACTTACGCGCCAGCGCGTGATGTGGGGTGATGTCCAATAGCCAGTCACGCGCTGGGGCTGGAAAATCTTTCACTGATTCTTTGTTGTAAAAAGTAAATCGGCTTCTGAGAAAAACCCTCTTCTACAGTGCGGCATTAACCCTTTCTGGCACGGGCAAAATCTGTTAGTAAAATGAGAAATTATCGACTGACACCGGAACTCACAAACGAATTTTTCAGATATTTTGAAACTCCTAATTTAAGCTTTTATTCTAAAAGCAAAATTTTACTAAAATATTATTATTGCCAAATGCAAGTTTTGAATTAAAATTAGGTATCCCAGACCGGTCACAGTGTGTAGGAAAGGGTTAACCATCATCACATCTTCACGTAAGCGGCAGCGAAGATGTTAAGTGTCTTTTAGCATAACTTTTCATCTGAATATACAAACGATTAGAAACTACACTTATTATGATTCAGTTAATTATACTTACATATAAAACTATTTTAAGACTGTCACATATATCTAAAAAAAAATGAAAGAAAGAAAAGAAAAGAAAGAACTTTTACCTCCAAATGAATAATCGATTCTGAGCATAATCACAACTTCCGGATTTTTATTTTCTTCCCTGCTTTTCAAAAAAATTTTAAAAATATCCTTTCACAGACAAAAAAATAAAAATTACAAAACTGTAATTTAACAAATTGCGACTATTTGGGAAATGATATTTTCAAAGACTAAAATTTTGAAGACTTATAAATAAATTCTATATATAAATTAATAATAATAATAAACATCATTTTTATGATGATCATAACGAGTCATATATTACGTACGCCATGCATTGAACATGAATATCCCTAGACCAATGATAAAAATACAGAAGATTATAGATATACAACTTTATCTGTTTAAAATGTGCATTTTTATTTGATGGAGTTAATCAGACTGACTTCTGAACGCATCATATTACGTAAGACAGGGATTAAACATTAATATTCCTGGACCCATCATAAACAGACTTTAAATGAAATTTCAGTTTTACAATTTTCGGAACTGCAAATTTTTAAACTTCTAAACTTCGCACATTTTAAATTTTTACATCGTTGTGTAGAGAAAAAAATGCATTTTTAAATGAAATTTGTCTGAAATCTTTATCACAATTTGTTTTCAAATTATTATTATTATTATTATTTTAGTTTTTATTACTTTTTTGTCAGCTTGGCTACAGGAGTATTCCATTTTTGGACATTAAAAATGGACCAATCAGAAAACGAATAAAATAAAATAAGTTGTGGAATTCAACCAATAAAAAGATTCAGATATACTTCAGATTTCCCAGTTCTCTACCAATGACAACAACTATTTTCCAGATAGTTAATAACAATTAATTTACTAGTCTGTGTAACACTGTGGATATATAGGTCTGTTAAAATTGGATTATACTTGTTCCTGAAACGCGGTGCATACGTAGGTCTATTAAAATTGGACTATTTCAATGAATAAAACAACTTGTACTTTGGTCCTGGGTATGATTGTTTATGAGCATGGAATTTTAGAAATTTTCTTGTTATTCCATAATAGATGCTAATTTTAGATTAAATGTTTCAACTATTAAAGGTTTCTGCGGATATGAAGAATGACTGGTTCGATTTTAACCCTCATTTTACTTTTATTGATACTAAGGACCTCCCGGTTAACAGAACACAGATAAAAATCTTTTTCTAAGACTGAAAGCGATAAAAGATTTTTTTTTAATTTAATACATTTTTACTACTAGCTAACAAAACCAAACAGAATTTTTAATGTTAAACTTATTTATTATGCATTTAAATAAAATTTTAAAATTTATTAAAATCGATGTTTCAGGTTAGCCGCATGGTAAAATAATCGCCACAAAGATTTCACTAATTACAGAGCTTTTTTATTATACTATTTACAGCAGTTCAAGTGCGTAGTTCGAATATATATCTATTAAATGTGTGTTTGTTCATACTATTTTATTACTTTATTTATATATTGATGATGTAATAAGTTCGCTATGGAATATTAGTTGTAAACAAATACCGAACTATTTACATTCTTTTAAGATAGAGATAGCTTTAAATAACTCATGCTTGAAAATTATTTTAAAGCCATAAAAATATCAGTAAATTGAGATACAATTTGAAAACACATTTTATTTGAATGAACGTTTTTTTCTTTATATGGCGGTGGAAATTTTGAAATTGTGCGATATTTAAAGGTTAAAAAAATTGCAGTAAAAGCGAAAGTAGTCAATAAAATTCTAAAATTATTATACGTCTCTGTTTCATAATACAGATGTTTTTAACACATTATATGAATACACCAATCGCAAATTAAATCATAAATATGTAAATTACTCTCTTGTAAAAAATATTCTCTATAAAATCAATGTTTGGTGGATATCAATTTCATATATTACATTAAACGTTTTTTAGCTGATACATGATATCCCATGTGTGGTTATTGGATAACGTTTCGTCATATACACTAGTGTCCAAAAGTTAAGCATAATTGGTAATTAAGTAATTATTTTTAAGTAATGAAAGAAATATGAATCGGAATGAGATGAAACTCCAGGTGTGTAAACAAAATAGTACGCGTCACATATTTTCGCGAAGAGTTTCCCCGAAATCGAACAGGGGACCGTCAACAAATTGAAAAAGAACGAAGATCTTTTGGATAACCCTGTCAAAACTAATGTAGCAAAAGCGTTCAAACTGCACATTATGACTAATTGGCTTATTGTAATGTACTGTGTTAATTTTTACAAGGATAGCATGTATACTCGTAGAGAAATTAAGGTTTTTATAAAAACAGTCCTAAATTTTTCCAAGTTTTTTGCTTATAATTTGCAGAGGTCGTATTATAAAATAATGTTCTTTTCTGAAAATATGACAAACATCATTGTACACAATACCCTGTAATCAGAATTTAAAAATAATAAAAATTGTATGAAAAATGAGTATGTTTAGTAAATAATTTTTTCATTGCGCATGCGTCAACGATATCAAAATGTCATTTGCATATTGTGTTAGCTAAATGTATAGAGCAACTTCTGTAAAAGTTTCAAAAACATAGCTTGAAAACTCTGAAAATGGGAGCCTATAGAATCAACTCAAAATCCGTTATTCCTAAAGGAAGCAAAAAAATCAGGGGTTTTACCTAAATATAGTTGTACATGCAATATTGTGTAGGCACAAAACAATGGAATATGGATACAGCCCCTGATATTTTTGCTTCTTTTAGGAATAACGGATTTTGAGTTGATTCTATAGGCTCCCATTTTCAGAATTTTCAAGCTATGTTTTTGAAACTTTTACAGAAGTTGCTCTATACATTTAGCTAACACAATGTGCAAATGACATTTTGATATCGTTGACGCATGCGCAATGAAAAATTATTTACTAAACATACTCATTTTTCATACAATTTTTATTATTTTTAAATTCTAATGACAGGGTATTGTGTACAATGTTGTTTGTCATATTTTCAGAAAAGAACATTATTTTATAATAAGAACTCTGCAAATTATAAGCAAAAAACTTGGAAAAAATTAGGACTGTTTTTATAAAAACCTTAATTTCTCTACGAGTATACATGCTATCCTTGTAAAAATTAACACAGTACATTACAATAAGCCAATTAATCATAATGTGCAGTTTGAATGCTTTTGCTACATTAGTTTTGACAGGGTTATTCAAAAGATCTTCGTTTTTTTTTCAATTTGTTGACGGTCCCCTGTTCGATTTCGGGGAAAACTCTTCGCGAAAATATGTGACGCGTACTATTTTGTTTACACACCTGGAGTTTCAACACATTCCGATTCATATTTCTTTCATTACTTAAAAATAATTACTTAATTACCAATTATGCTTAACTTTTGGACACCAGTGTATATATATATATATATATATATATATATATATATATTATATATATATTAATATTAAGTATTAGCTTGTTAGATCATAAATAAGGCCTATTGATTAGCGAACAATGATTCCTGTGATAGATTTTAAGATTATCTATATCTTAAATTTTGAACAGTTAGAGTAGTTGAATTTTTAACAGCAAAGTGTTACTTTAATGTATGCGAAAAATTTTATTTAAAAAATTGCGAGAGAAGGGTGGATGGTGTCATGTAAGTGAAAAAGATAGCTACAGTTATATAATGTAGGTCATAAATAAATTTTATCATGAACTTTATTTGCATCTTGGGGGAAGAGTTATTTTATTATACACTCTTGGGAAAAAAGTGGTGAAAGAGAAAGTGAAACATTTCAATCGATTAAGCAGAGTCTGGCTGTATTAAAAGGTAATCACATTCCACATCCAGTAGCTCCTTTTCTGGAGGAAAAGTTGAATGTGAACACTAATTCGACCTCCAAAAACACAATGGAGGTCACCTCCATTCTCGCAAGTCTCCTGTCACAAGACCTCAGTTTTGGTTTCCTCACCAAACAAAGACACTACCTTTACACAAGAAGAAAAATTTATCTTCATTGGAGAAAGAAACTACCTAGTTTGTTTAAAAATTTGGATATAACGCGTGCGAAAACAAATAACATGCACAAAGAAGAAGAATCTAAGATAGAAATCGGTAGGAAAATTAATCAGTTTGTATCTTACTGCGTGAAAGTAGCTAATGTTCTTTCATTTTAGACAGGGAAAATATCGTATCTAATAGACTTTACAATAATAAAATCATTGAAATTCTTTGTTTTCAGCAAAATTATTCTTTAAAGGAAACGTTCATAAAAAGTTCTCACAAAATTCAGCTAGCTTAGAAGAAATTTTAAGAGTTCGGATTTTTTTTCGTTTGTTTAGAAAGTGGCTAAAAGATATATTTCCACCATTATTCCTCTCGGAAGAAAATTACTTTTTTAAATATATGTCGATATATATATACACTGTCCTCCAAAAGTTAAGGTTACAACCGGTTTTTGCGTGTAATTTGCAAATGAATGAATATAGAAACAACAAATTTGGAGGAAATGTGCGCTCAACTGTTATTTATTAAATACGACATAAAAATTTACTTAAGTTAAACGTGTAAATGAAATTACAACAAAAAAGCACTCATAATGGAAAATTCCATTTTTGGAGAAATCAGTACATCGCAGTATTATGCAGTAAAAATTGATAAAAACATTAAAAGACAGGTTCTAATACAGAATATGTCCACCACAGACTTGAATGCATTGGTGTCATCGACTTTCCATGCTCTCAATTAAACTGTCGGACACCGAAATATGTAGCGCTGACCAGACATGGAATCAGCCATGTTTCAGCTCATTTAATGACTTTGGAGGGGAACTTAAAGTCACAACCTGTCTTCCAAAATTGACCCAAAGGTATTTTATCGTATTCAAGTCTGGAGAGTGAGCTGGCCATTCCATTCTTTCCAAACCGTGATCCTCAAGATAATCATCAACAACCACAGTTCGGTGTGATCTCATATTATCATTCATTAGAATGAAACCATTGCCAATAGAACCGGCATATGGGCGCACACATAAATCAACGATCTCATCCGGATATTTCTCCCATATATATATATATATATACACTATATTGCCATTGATTATGGGACACTTGCGATTTTAGACATTTTACTAAATATCTAGAAAAATACATGAGGAATCATCTCGAAACTCTTAGTGTATAAATATAATAGTAAAAGTCATACATCTCCGTGAAGATTTTTTCCCGAAACTCCAAAGGAGACCGTCAACAAATTAAAAAAGAATGAATATCTTTTGAATAACCCTGTCAAAACTAATGTAGCAAAAGCGGTCAAACTCTAGATTGTGATTGAATGCCTTATTGTAATAAGCCTTATTCATTTTTATGCAAATAGCATGCATACTCGCAGAGTAATTAAGGTTTTTATAAAAATGATCCCAAATTTTTCCAAGTTTTTTCCTTATAATTTTCAGAGTTCTTAATATAAAATATTATTCTTTTCAGAAAATATGACAAACAACATTGCACACAGTACCCTGTAATCAGAATTAAAAAATAATGAAAATTGTATAAAAAATGAGTTGGTTTACTAAATAATTTTTTACTGCGCATGCGTCAACAATATCAAAATTTCATTTGCATATTATGTTAGCTACATGTATAGAGCAACTTTAGTGAAAGTCACAAAATCATAACTTGAAAATTCTGACAATAATCGTCAATTGAATAAGTCGAAAATCCGTTATTCTCAAAATGAAGCAAAAACAAGAGGGGTTGTATCCATATATTCATTGATTAGTGTCAATATAGAATACACAATATGGGATGTACTACTGCATTTGGATAAAATCCCTCATTTTTTTTGCTTCATTTTGGAAACAACGGATTTTGTCCTTTTTCTATAGACGATTACTTTCAGAATTTTCAAGCTATGATTTTGAGACTTTTACAAAAGTTGCTCTATACATTTAGCTAACATAATATGCAAATGAAATTTTGATATCTTTGACGAATGCGCAGTAAAAAATTATATAGTAAACCTACTCATTTTTCATACAATTTTTATTATTTTTTAATTCTGATTACAGGGTACTGTGTGCAATGTTGTTTGTCATATTTTCTGAAAAAAATATTATTTTATATTAAGAACTCTGAAAATTATAATGGAAAAACTTGGAAAAATTTGGGACCATTTTTATAAAAACCTTAATTACTCTGCAAGTGTGCATGCTATTTGCATAAAAATGAACACAGTGTATTACAATAAGGCATTCAATCATAATCTAGAGTTTGAGCGCTTTTGCTACATTAGTTTTGACAGTGTTATTCAAAAGATATTCATTCTTTTTTAATTTGTTGACGGTCCCCTATGGCGTTTCGGTAAAAATTCTTTACGGAGATGTATGACGTATACTATTATATTTATACACTAAGAGTTTCGAGATGATTCCTCATGTATTTTTCTAGATATTTAGTAAAATGTCTAAAATCGCAAGTGTCCCATAATCAATGGCAATATAGTGTATATATATATATATATATATATATATATATATATGGGAGATGTGGACACATGTTGACAATTCGCATAAATATAGATTTTTTTCATAACGGGTTAGTTTCTATAAAGAAAAATCACTCAGAACTTTTTCCGATGGTATTTTTAAATCACTTTTATATTTCTTCTTACTTTTTTAAATAGTTTTGTAAATTCAAAAAATTGTTCACCTGTGCCAAACCGGTGGGGTGCTTGTTACCACACGTGGGACACATGTGAACACAAGGTAAAAATACCTTCGACATGTTTTTTATCCTGTTATTTATTTGTCATCATAATCATTAGTTATGTGATCTGTTAAAGTCAATATAAAGGAAAATAAAAATGTATATTTTTTTATAGTTAATGTATGATATGTTTCAACATAAGATTATAAAACGGAAATAAAAAAAATTTGAGGTGGAGGGGAGGCTTATATATTGATTAAATACTGTTGCAATAAAATAAAAAATAAAGAGGTAAGTTGAAAAAAAAAATCAAAGCTTTTAAATTCTCCTTAGGGGGGTTTGTTTGGGGAATATTTTAGGGAGGGGAAATTTATATAATATTTATCAAAAATCTGCCGAAATACAACAGAGTTTCACCCGCGTATTTGTCTTATTTACCTCTACATTAATGATAAAGAAGAGTTTTTTCATGATGATCTTTTACGAAAGATAATGATAATAAATCACCCCCTTACAAAATTTAACTTGTTTTGCTTTTAAAAGAACGAAGAGTAGTTGCTTTCAATCGAAATTTTACGGAAGTTATTAGTTTAAAAATTTTACTTTCTTAAAATATTACTGATATCCATCTCCATTCTAAGCATCATATACATATCTATTTTAGAGATGAAAGTAAGTCATCATTGCAAGGTTGGAACAAATTAATACAAAAATTTGCAAAGTTTTCTAACGAAATACTTTTTGTATTGACCAGGCATAAAAATATTGTTGTAAAACATTTAATAAAATAATACATAACACTTATTGCATTTTAGAAAGCATTAAGGTTATTTAAACTACAATTAAACGTAAACTAGCTTGTTGCTCTGTATGTACTCACTGACAGATGTGTTTGTAGAAGTTTCAATAGAAAATCAACTTTGTATGAAAAAAATGTTTTCTATTTCAAGAAAAATATAGCTACTGAAGCTGAAATTATTTCTCATGCAATTAATTAAAAGTAACAGAATCACAAAAGATTATTGAGGCACTTATGAACAGTTTATATCTGCCCTAACTAGTCTGATCACAAGTGTCCTGTTGGAGTTAAATTTCTAAATCATTAATATTTCTCAGTTTTAAAAGAAAAACAAACTTCATCGAAAAACTTTATTAGTATTTACATTATATGTTAAAACATTAAAATTAAAGTAAATGAATAAATAAAGTTATTTGCTTATTAAGATGGAACTGAGATTTTACTTTCGAGATCTATAAAAAGTATTCCGGCTATTAAGGACAAACAAAATGTCAAAGAGCTTCAAAAAATTTTTACCACTTTGTCTATAGGTGCTGCTATCGTTGGTGTTTTTATAAATAAATAAGCATATAATTATTGAAAAATTGTGATGTTCACATGTGTCCCCCTTTTTCTCTCTCTATAAAAATGATAGTTATAATAATAACCTCTATTGTGATTATCTCTTCAAGCTGTTGAAGTACGCCTTTCCAAGCATTCACATTCTGTACAAAGCCAATTCAACAGAAGTAAATACGAATGCAAAAGTTTAGAGAAAGATTCTAGAGCATTTTGCACTTATGGCTTCCTACGGACACATGCATCCTATTAAAGTCTATTCCTTCCACTAATGTGTTAGTGGACTTGAAACATTTTTATTAGATAACTATAAGCTGATTGAACCTGAGCTTTAAGGACATTAAATATGATACAAAAAACAAGTACAACTTTCAGTTGTTCGTTCAAAAATTAGACGGTCATGTTTTTGATCTTATTAACCCTTTGATTCATACGGGCCTCATATGTGGGCAGATAAGTATTGCCCTACAAAGAAAAAAAATCAGCATTTCTTTATGGAGATCTTAATTGTGAACAGATAGTAGCTGGCATGCAGCACAATAAAAAAATTATAATAAGTTCTCATTCATTACAAAAAGAAAGAAAAAAAAAAGATTTTTGTGAATAATGAAAAATACTGAAAAATAATTTGTGAATGAAAGAGTTAATCTGTATTAGACATGTATAAGATAGATTAATTTAAATAATAATTGTTTAAATATATCAAGTGTTTAGTCTTTTAAGACTGCATATTGCTTGAGACATTTCTATCCTAATCTTAGATTAGAGTAGGAATGATCTAGTAAGTTTAATAAGTATTCATACAGATTTTCTTTTCAAAATGTTCGAAAATATATATTATACAATTTTATGCTTCTTGACCTCTTAAATAAGATATTTCATTGAATTTTCTCAATTTTTTATCTTTTTATTCAGAATTTGCGTAATACAAAAGGATACAACTTTATGTGATGATTTCGTTAAGTCTAAAATCCCTCTCATAGGCTTCATTATTGAATTCATCGGTAAATATAATGCACATTTTAAAGTAATCTCTGTTTATTTCTATTGAAAATACGAAGGGGAATTTTTATAAAATACCGCATTTTATATATATAAAATGTGCAGTGCACGCATCATAGAAGTAAAGAAGCTGTGTTACTATTTTCGTAGATAAATTTATTTTTTAAAGTGAGTGTGAAAGGTATAAAATTTAATGGACATGTAGTTTTGTATTATTCATCTGGGAATGCTGTGTTTAGAAATTTTAATAGATTGCATGTACAATTTTAATAGATGCATCTTATACGCAATAATTATTATATAAAAAATAATGCCTTCAATAAGTTGCTTAAAGCATTACATTATAATATTTGATTATTATTCTATTGCAAGTTTTATTACAGTTAAAGTATTTCATGTTTTAATAATGAAAGTATTTTAAAAAAAAATGTGTTAACATAATCCTAAATAATCAAATATCTTGCTTATTAGAATAATAACATTAGCAAAAGAGATAATAGACGACTATGAAAATTTATAGAAGCTACCAAAAGCTTTAAAGTATGTCTCAAACTTTACTTGTTTAGATACTCACAAAATTCTCTCTACAGGATTAAAAAAAAAAAATTCCTCAGAATTAGCAATTATATAATACGCTAAAGATGCTGTTCACAGAAATCATTTTTCTCAATAAATGCGTAAAACTGACAAATACAGATATTGCTAATTATATTAGTAATTATAGATATTACTAATCACGATTACCCTGCTTTCAGTAAAATAACTGAAATTTTCAAAAAACACATTTAAAGTTGATATTTTTAGCCATTATCAAAAGATCAAAATGACAGAATTGGGGAGGGGGCATCGAGTAGCAATTGACTATCAGTCAAAATACAGTGGGCTTTCATTAATGCATGTATCTGTTTAATAATGTAATTCTTTATTATTTTCTACTTGCAATTAATGTAACAGACATGGATCAACGCGTACTTTTTTTTCGGACAAAATTGAAATTATTTTGAAGGGGAAACTGGGGCACATTGATACAGATTTTTCTAAGAATTTTTTTGGTGTTTTCAAGTTATTTTTCCATGAGGTGTCAGCAAAACTTGTGTAGTGTGTTATAAAAAGGTACGATCGTTGTTTTATATAGTATTTTTGCATGTAATTAAAAAAATCAAAAAAGTCCTTTGTATCAATGTGCCCCAATCTCCAGGGCAGATTGATGCACCTCTTGGGGCACTTTGATACGTTTGGGAAAAATGGAGACAAAATAACACTAATGCACATTTCTCATAGAAAATTAGTTAGCAAACCATTTTATATTTATTTATCGAAATTCAAATCACCCATATTTTATTTGTAAGTAATATTAAAGCAATCAAAATTAAATGAATAGTGACTAGATGATCTGGCTGTTCCTAGTCTGATTGTTGGCTGTGATAACTTTGTCATATCTGGCACTTCATCCCCAGCATTATCTTCTTTCTTAGGAAATATGAAAAAATTACCAGGTTTTCTGCTTATAAATCGGTTTATAAACAGAAAACAAAAAGGACAATTATATAAAAAATTCTGTTTATAATATAATTATCCTTTGCAGTTCTGCAGCTGGTTTCTCTTATTTAAATTTTCTCATGTCAAAAATACTTTTTTCTCTGGAGAATCTATATAAATTCGAGATTTGCCAGGCTGCCGTACTTTTCTTTTGTTAATTCTACTAGCACTAGATGTTGGGTAAATTCGCACGTCTTCTGTTTGCAAAAATACTAAGGTACCCTGGGGTAATACGCCACGTTAAGGTTCTACCAATTTTCACGGCTCAGTTTTAGTTTGTATTTTTCAAACAAATATATGATTTGATACAGCAACTCACTGACTATTTATATAAAAAATTATTTAACAGATATGTATTCATAAAATGTAATGGCGTGATTTCTTGACCAATGCTATTTGGCGTTATTACCCACCTATATGGGTAATAACACCATGCAAACAAAACTATGAAATAAGATGGAATAATTGCATGTAGATTGCCCAATTCTAAAAATACAAACTCTTTTAACTTAGAAATTGACAAATTGCATTCTAAGCTATTGAAAATGCTCAATTTTTTGTGAAAGTGTAAGAAAAATAAAGGTGTGGTGTGTGGGAGGGGGGGGGGAGGATGAGGCAAAAGAATATCAGACCGTGAGCTTCTTTTTGCTTTTAAAGGACCGCTTAAATAGAATTATTAGAAACATTGCACAGTTTTAACTGTGTTTATTTGAATCAGTATTTAGGATGTAGCTCGGCCACTGTAGGGAATCAACCGGAGTATTAATGCCAAAGATTGGCGTTATTACCCCGTTACAGTTATTGCGATGTACATTTTAAATTACAAATTATCTCGAGAAGATATCCAAAATCTTCAACAACAATTTGAAAGTCCATGAAATGTACTACAAATTTATGTAATTAACAAAGTATTTCCGGATAAAAAAAATAGTCTTCGCATCACAAAACGTATCTCGCAAATTTTAGATCAAGCGTTAATTTTAGTTGCTTGTAAAAATAATAAGACCTGAAAATGAAACAAATTAACTTGAAGCTGTTTTTTTTTGCGATTTATATGACTCAAAACCTTTCTGCGCAGAGCACATGGGTGTCATTTACCAGATTATTTCATAATTATGCATAATATCAGCACTTGGCATTATTACACCTGACCACCTTATAAAATGTTCTAAAATAAAAAAATTAGAGCTATTTCACTTCGATAAAAACTAATAATAGAAATTATTGGCGAAAAATGGTTGGATTAAGGGGTGTATGATAAAAAAAATAATAAAAGGTAATGAAAAAATGAACTAGAAAAGGATTTAGATTGTTTGTAGCTATCATGGGGCACATTGATAAGTGCCAATGTGCCCGACATAGACTGTATCAATGTGCCCCATACAGCCATTTTGATTAAAATGAGTCTCAAATCCAACACTTCATAATTTACCTAACAATAATGAATGAGGAACTGATAAAGAGTAGCTTTACTTGCCAGGGAGAGTATTCTTTTCGGTTGAAAATACTGGAACAGTTGTATAATAACATTTCAATTGTACAACTCAAATTTACTTTTGACCTACAAAAACAATCAATCACCCGTCCCATTTCATCAAACTGCTGAATCATGCCAAGACATCCAGTATGTAGTTGTGTACACTAGCATCAACTTTTCAATCTGTTATGAAACTTCCTATAATGACCCTGTGAGCAGTAGAGAGGGTGTATCAATGTGCCCCATGTAGCAATGTGCTCCAGTTCCCCTTACTTTATTTCTTTGAAGGTAGTTTTCGCGTAATTGTTGTTATTGAAATATCAAGAAGTTGTTAGTGACAGTAATGAAGAAAAAGAAGATCTTCCACTCACCAAAAACGCGAAACATTAAAAAATTGCTAATGGCTGTTTCCCGATATTACCAATGAAAATATAATGCAACGATAATTTCAGTGTGCATCAAAACTAGAACATGACGGGATAAAAAGATTATACGTTCAATTATCCTCCCAAAATGTCAGAGATTATTTAAAAAAAAATAAAAAAAATAAATAAATTGTGGAAGTACGGCAATTTCTTTGCATTGCTATTCGTCTATGTTAATTTTATATTGCATTAACAAATTGTCATTAACTTACATTTTTAATAAAATTACTAAATTTCAGGAAAAGCTGCAATACCTATTAAATTTCTGCCACAAATTGAATTCCCTTTATTCAACGGAATTGATGATTTTACATTTTTCAAAAGATTTTTTTAATGAGATAACACCATCTTGTGATTGTCTACATTATCCATTCTAACTCTTTCGGGTCTGGAGTAAGGAAGACTGGGGCACATTGGCCATAGGGGTAATTTGGCCAATTTGATTTAATTTCCAAACCAGTCACCAGATGTCGCCACAAGTCTGGAAATATGTTAGAAAACCTGTTCCCCTACCCTTCCAGAAGTTTCATTTGTCTAAACAAAAGCAAACTAAAAACTTTTCACTTTCGTCGATCTCGAAGTAAATTTTCGTTAGTGTGCAGAAAGCTTTAATGTTCTCAAGCGATACTTCACAAGAACAAAGATGAATAATATTTTGAAAGCTCAATTTATAACTATTCTTTTGATATAACAATGAAGATTAAATGTTGTTAAGATATGTGTAGAATAGCAAAAGTATTTCAAACATCGCGAGGGGGCAAGTTAGCCCACTTACGTTGGGGCACGTTGGCCCTTTCAAAAAATATGTTAATTCAGCCTGTGGTGGTTGGGTGACAACTGATAGATGCCCTATATTCCGGGAATTGTGAAAACTGCCCTTTCCAATACAATAAATCCAGTTAACATAACATCAGGTTTTCAAAAAACTGGAATATGCCCTTTCAGTAGGAATGTTTTTACTAACTCTGATTTCATGCCTTCGTATGTCAGTGATAGACCAGAGCCTTCAAGCACGCACGAAAAAGCAATTAGTGAAGATTCTAATGAAACCCAGGTAATTATGGATAGGCGTATTTTCATAGATGTGCCTACCGCATCTTCTGCTCCATGCAAGATAACTCCAACACCTGATGACATAAGAACATTCGAAAAGGCAGAACCAAGGAAGATAAATGCTTCGAATAGAATGAAGCGAACTTCTGCAGTCCTCACAGACATCCCAGTCAAATTTGCTCTTGAGCAACAACAAAACTCAACAGAAGAAAGAAATAGTGTCAAAATTAAAAGTGATATTAAAAGAAGAAATCAGACCAAATAACTCAAAGGAAAGCAATCTGTAAAAAAGATTTTGTTTCTTTTTGATTCCTAACAGCCTGGATGTAGTGGTCTGAATCGTCAAAAGAGGAAGAAGAAATCTGTTAAAGAAAGTGACGATGAGGAAGACGAAGACAATATCTGCATACGTTGTCTGAAGGAGTTTAATCAAAGTATGTCTGGAGAAGAATGGATCCAGTGCGTGAGTTGCAAACGTTGGGTTCATGAGAAATGTGTTCGAAAAGAGGTTAATGGATTATATTTTGAATGCATTCACTGCAATGATCCCTCTGATTTGTAAACTTGATTTGCAAATAATTTTTCTTTATACATGCATTAAAGTTCCTAAATAGTTCTAATAGTGAACTATTATGAATTTTATTTAACATCGAAATAAACATAAAAAAGAGCATTGCAGTCCAACGTGCCCCACTCAATGGGCCAACCTACCCCGTGTACGGGGTAGGTTGGCCCATATGATATCACACCATAAATAAATTCATAAAGTTCTTAAGATTTCATATTAACTAAAAATAAGCGTTTTCCCTACTAGTTAAAAATACTAGGTATTGTAAAAAAAAAATACTAAATTTGGAAATAAACAAAATTTAGGTAATGAAAAAATGAAATAAAAAAAACTGGGCCTACAGGCCCCGGTCTGCCCTACTATTAATAGTACATGTCTTTCATGAAATATTATTTTGTTTTAAGAAATACTTTTCCTACTATTTAAATTTAGTAATGTTAGTATATGCCTTTGCACTTAATATATGACTTCATTTCTGTTTAGGCATTTAGTAATAATAATAATTATTATTATTTGCTTAATTCTCTTTGCGCTGTTTGCGGTTATTTTATTTTAAACATATATTTCACTCTTTGAATTTAAAATAAAAGTTATTAGCCTGAAAGAATCATGTGCAATAAAGCTCATAAAACATTAGAAATTTGTAATATAATTAAATCTTGTTGTAATACAATATTTTCTGAGCATCTTCTGAAATTCTTCCTTAGCTTATTGTCATGTGAATATTAATTGAATAGTACACAAAAAAACAGTATTCATTATGATTCAGATGATAAAATATTCGTTAAACACTAATTAATCTATTTGGATAGCTAGTGTGGATATTAATAACAAAAAGTAAATTTTTCTAAAAAATGAAAAAAAATCGGACCCGAAAGGGTTAAACGCTGACCATTGTTCACATTAAACAATGATGTAAATTTTGCATCATCGTTTTATGGGTACTTCGGTTTGTGAGGAAATCCGCACTAATGAAAACTCGCTTTATATCGAATTAATATAAAAATAAAGACACTTTGAAAATTGCAGACAAACAGGAATGGTAATAAAATTGTGAATATCTCAGAAATATTTGTCTAGGGAGTCTTAATACGTTTATGAAACTCTTTTATGAACGTTCGCTTCACTGTACGACAGTAAAGGTACAAAAGGCTATATTATATAATTTTAGAAAACGCTGACATTGGAATATATTAGAAAAATATTCCGATTATTTCCGTTAGCCGTAGATTATAAAAAGAAGTTAATTTAAAGCACTATTAAGTATTTCTATATTCTGAAACACATAATAACTGAATTGCATGATTCACTCCATAAAATTTACCTGTATAAAGAATGTTGCTTGCATGTTCACTGCGAGATTGAAATTATTGTAAAAAATGGTTAAAAAAATGAACATTTATTCAGATTCATGTGTATATTCATATATACGAAGAAATCCAAAGTTTTTTTTGTTTGTTTGTTTGTTTCATTTAGGGTCAGTTAATATGTTTACGAGTAATAATTACAAATAATAAGATATATGCTTAAGGAATTTCTTGTAATAGTTATGCTTACTTTATCCGTGAAAGAATTAACTGAAATTTTTCAAGATTTATTACTGAAACCCTTTTGAGAAAACAAGAAATAGCTGTCCTGTTTTGTATTCTAATATTCAGGTTATCAATAAAGTTTAAAATAAATAAATATATGGTGAAAAGTTTTATCAAATGAGGTAGAAACCTTAAGACATATTATCGAAATTTTAGTTAAATAGCCTAATATATAGTGTTATTCAAATTTTTGACAACGTGTCAGCTAATTTTCTAAAGAATCGCCAAAAAAGTAATATATATATTCGTCATTAAATATTGCTTGGCAAAGCATATTGAAATGAAGCCAAATAAAGCTAATCGGATTTTAAGCTCTTTTACAAATGATGTATCTTTCTTTTACTTCAGAAAAAGAACATTGTTCGTGTATTTCTTTAGAATTTCAGTTGAATGTGCATTTATTTTAATTTTTCCTACATTTTAAATTAGTTGTACTGTTTGACTCAAACTGTAATTAGTTAAATCAGAGCATAATTTGTATTCAAAAATTAACTTGTTGAGTAAAATGAATTACCAACTCTTACTTTCGATAGTTAGAAAAGGAAAAGTTAGACGAAAACAATTTTCTGTAAACTGTACTTAAATGATATAATTTATAATTTTAATATAAATAAAAAGGAATTCCTGCACTTAAAAATAACTTTACTATATGATTTATGTGACAGTTACTTAACGATTCAACGCATAATTTGTATTCTCAAACTGACTTGTTGAATGAAATTAATCGACCACATTTTATTAGGTGAATTCGTAATAATGTAAATACGTAGCACCTATAGTTGTCGTTCAGTCCGTTCGTCTGTCCGTCCGTCCGCATATAAGAAAGCAAAAAATACCCAACCGAATCATTTGAAATTTAAAATATATAATTATTACATAATTTTGTCGAGGCATTTCAAATTTTATGAAAATTCGATGCATACACTCTCAGAAACAAACTCTCACTTTTGACGATTCAGATATCCTTGAACCTTATTTCGTCGTTTTTGATCACCATTTCGAATCAAAATCACATGACTTTTAATGAAACGTGAACTCCCAAATATTTGACGAAAGTGCTTCCTTAATCATGACCAGACTAGATGAATTTTAAGAAAACTGTTTTGGGATCTGTTTATAGAAAGACCCGCTATTGTGGCCCCACCAGTGGCCGAGAGGTTCTGATCTCTCAACTGGTAGATGGCAGGGGCTGCGTTCGAACCCAATCGCGGCCGTTGGCGTAACCACTCGGAGTTTTCGTCGTTTTCTTCGAGCCTTGCGGAAATACTGGTTAGTTTCTCTTAGAAGGACCCCCACGAAGGGCACTCCCTCTTGGGCCTATATCCCTCGAGTAAATAATCGGCCGACACAAAGTAAACCGAACCACATATAATAATAATAGTAATAATAATAACAGAAAGACCGTGAACAACATCAAAAAAGGAAAAAACGAGCTTTGTTGACATCAAACTTGATTATCCAGTGCAAATAAAAATTATTGAAATGTAAACGAGTTATATAAAAACAATCTTCAACAATATTAACATTAGCAAGCAGTTCCTGGGAATGAAGTAGTCCCTAAAAGCCTATAAATAGTAATTATTGGAAAAAGGCTTTTAACTTTGCTAAGTATTTTTTTAAATGTTTCTTTGCGTATCTCTAATCCTTGTATGAAAAAATATACATATAATAGAATATTGTTGATAGTATAAGAAAGTATATCATAATCGATGCATGAAGAATAATTTTTCATTTTATTTAGTTATATTTGGAGGTTTTTTAATGTTAAAATTACTGTAAAATAAATTACGTTTAGTGAATTTATTTTTCTTTTTAAATAACTGCGTACAAAAATAAATAAATAAATAAAAATGAAATGAAATAATCAAAACAATATAAATTAATTTTTTAAATTTTAATTATTTTTTAATTTAAGTTTAATTTTTCAATTACTTTTCTTTGGAATACAAAAGGCGAAGTACGATTCAAAATCAAGTTTACCCTATGGATGACGCCGAGTCTAATGCTCGGGACAACGAGCGTCCCCCCCCCCCACACTTTTTTTTTTCACCAGGATTACACCGGGATAGTTGCAATGATACGTATGCGATAAATCTCTTCTGACAAGATGTGTGCCTGAAGATCATTAACAGGGGGAATTACAAGGGATTATATAGCAGTTGCATATAGTCAACGTTCAGTTCTGAATTTCAGTGAGGTGCGTGTTTTAAAAGACCCATGTGTAGAAAGCTATATCTTTTATTGTTACTTTATTTCTTTTAATTAGGCGCGTGTTTTAAAAGACCCACGTTTAGAAAGCTATATCTTTTATTGTTACTTTATTTCTTTTAATTATCATTAAATTTAGATCTAATCTTAAATTGTAGATAATCTCTAAATTCATAAAGATTGTATGTTTGTAAAATTATTAACTAATGAAAAATAAATCTTGTGCATAATTAGCCCAAATAGAAAAAATCTATACAGGAAAAACAATCAGTACTTTAAAAATAAAATATTTTAAAAATAAATGATTGAATCCATTTTTAACACTTTCTAACAAAGTTGTAAGGTGTTCATGCATTCGATTTATACATTACGGTCTATGGAGGAAAATCGTTTGCAGAGTATTTTGATGACATAACGCTATTGCAAATGTATTGAAACTGATATAAATCACTGAATTTCACTCGATTAAATTATAATTGGACATTCATAACAGTTTTAATTCATTTGCAGAGACATGCAAAAGAAATCGTTACAATAATGTATAAGATTAATACCTGTTGGAAATGAGTTTTCAACTTCGGCATGCGTTTTTAAATTTAACTGTTTTTTATGTACGTTTGTAGTTATATAAATAAGTAGCGTCTATTGATGTCGTCAGATCTGTCTGTCTGTCTGTTTGTCCATCTGTCAGCCCGCGTGTAACAGCATAAAAACTACCAAGCGAATTGTTTGAAATTTTAATTATAGATTTGTTGCAGAATTTTGATGAGTCATTTCAAATTTATTAAATACGGATATATAGTTCAAATACAGGGACAGTCAAAAGTATTCTGTTACATTTTGTAATGGAGATTCTTGTAGCGTAGTTTGGTAGCAGCTGCTATTGTATTAGCATACTTAGAAGAAGCGTGATCATATAGTAGTCCAGATTCGGATGTACGAAAAAAACCCCACAATGATTGCTAAGTTACAATTTATTTAGACATATATTACTAAGGGGGGCACACTTACAGCACTCGGAGAAAATCTCCGAACCAAAAATTAGCACGTTGACAAGACAAGCGCAGAGAGTCAAGTGCCCTCGTACATAGCAACAAACTGCCACCTTTGGCATCATAGAAAATCGCCAACATACACAAGTTCGCCCATGCACAATGGATAGTATACGCCAAATACAGTTAAAATGCAGCCGGCAAGATAAGAATTGGATATGGTTTCCAAGCTGGGATGGGAAAGGAAAGGTTGCCAAACGATAAAATGTTACACGTGTTATTATGTCTAATAAAGAGGCACACCAAAGGGATATCAGATTTTACTGCGCAGATGTTAAATTCTTTTTAGGGTTTTGTCGAGAAAGGAAAAAGAAGCGTAAGCATAAATTTTAACTGTGAAACAGAGATGATCTCCTTATAAGGTAATGCAGAATTGCTTCGATCGGAAATAGCAGACCTCTGGAAATAGTTTTAAACGGTTGATTAATATGTGAGTGTATTTCTCACAGACAAAGTTAAGCAGCTGCCGATTTTTCGGTTAGAGAAAAACTAGGCGAGGAAAAAAAATGGAAAGTGAATGAAGGACACTTAAAACTGATTTTGAATTGAAAAGAGACTGGGGGGAAGGAATAATTTAAGAAAATAACCAATATATAACGAAATAATCGTTATATATATCACCCGGTGCACCACAAAAAAAAACTTTTGCTGTCCAATGTGCATAGGCTAGCATAAAATATTATAACATAAAAACATACATAAATGCAAAAGTTTTTTTTTTTTTTTATATCTATATGTAGAAATTTAACGTCATGATAATGGAGACTTTTGTATTCAAAAACAGTCAGCAGTTCTAAAGTCTCTATATTTTTTTTATATTTGTATTTCATGGATCCAAGGTAGTACTGTATTTTATATGTATACGTTGAGTCGACTCAGACAATACAAAAATCTTACTGCAGCTTTGATTGTTATCATGACATAAGTAAAATTTTGAAACATATACACAAAACATGAAACTAATATTAAATGAATATAAAATGGCAATACACAAAAATAACATAATAGCACTATATTTTTCAAAAATTAAAAAAAGAGTAATATGATGTATATTAAAAAATAAAAATGTTTTTGTAAAAAAGTGTTTCATGCCGAAGCATAGGATGACAAAAAAAAAGAGGTGCTCCAAGCACGCCCATAAAAATATGCGTCACCTGAATCTTGTGTACAACACAAGTATTATGGCATCGGCTTAGGGCCTAGCCTTAGATGAGGAGGGAATTGTGATGCTCCCCCGAAGACACTAGCGGTCCTCTGAAGGAGCCCACGTCGAATTACATGAAAAAACTTGAATTGTTGTGAATTGGAATCACAATTCAAAAATTTGAATCGAAACTCCAATTGCAAAATTTTGTCTCTCAACACAATGAAGCTTGAACCCTTAGGGCCTTAATTTTGAACGGGAACAAGACTTCAAAGGGAAGAATTCAAAAAGAAAAACAAAAAAATGTATATCATCTAACAACTAATATGGGGAGACAATCCTAGAGTGAAGAGAGACGAAAAATGTGTCACAATCGAGTGGGGTGATGAACAAGTCATATATGAAAACTGTGTTTTATTTAATTACATGAATCATTTGTTTACTTTTCTAAAGTACAGTACCTGTTTATCTAACTATAATATGTTTGACTTATAGTACAGGAATTGTTAAGTGGGAGGTTAGCTAGTGGAAAAAATACTGAATTAATGAATATTGTCAAAGAAATTTTAAGTGATCTGCAAAAAGAAACAAAATAAAAAGTAACTAAAATTTAAGTGAGTATGAAGACATAACTAAGTGTTAAAGGATAACAATGATACCTAATATTGTTCCTAAGAGATCTTCAGAGCAACAGTGATGGACCAGCCATGATATTGTTAAAGATCAGTCAAAAACAACATACACACAACCATGAGCTCTTTGGTTGGATATGTGGTATCATAAAACAAGACATAAAAAATAATAAATAGTGTTTTTTACATTAGCTTCTGTTTCTTAGATTGTATGTGTGAGGTTGATAAAACGTATTAAAGTTAGTGTTGTTTATATGACTTGACGCATCAAATAAATGTCCATAACGAGGAGGTGCTAGTAAAAGTCTATCAATATGTACCCGAAATGCTGTGTTATCAGGAGTATACAACCTTTTAATTGAGAATGACACAGGGGAATGTTTACAAGTGACAATATATGGACCAGTATACTTTGTTTTAAACTTGTCATTTGATTTTAGATATACAATATCTTTTAAGAAAATGGATCTTAATTTAGCTTTCAGACCGTAATATTTATATCTTTTATCTTGAGCAGATTTAATGTTGTTATAGGCTTTGTGATATATCTTACTCAAATCATCAAGTAATTTGTGGACTTCAATATGTTTATCAAGAAAGGGTTGGTTGCACGACTGATCAAAAGTGTCAAAAATTAGAGAAAGTTCATGTCCAAAATGAAGAAAATTAGGAGAATATAATGTAGTTGCATGTTTCGAACCATTATAAAGTGATTTGTGTATAAATACAGCATTTTCGAATGAATGACCTTCTTGTAAAAGAATATTAACTGAATATTTGATTGACTTATTGATTCGCTCTGCAATCGCATTTGATTGTGGTCTCGAGGCAGAACTGTGTAATACCTTAATGCCCATTGTATCATTAAAAATGTTATATACCTGAGACGTGTACTGGGGTCCTAAGTCTGATAAGACAACCGAAGGTCTCCCAAAGGTGGTTATGTAAGAGAATAAGCATTTAACAACCTTACTCGCAGATATGTCATTAAGTGGAAAGAGTTCAATATGTCTCGAGAAATGATCAGTGATAGTTAAAACATATTTTCCATTAGCAAACGGTCCAAGGAGATCTGTACTAATAGTGTGACCAGGGTACCTGGGAGTGTATGTGGGCTGCAAAGGTGCGTGTGGAGTTTGGTGATGTTTAGTTTGAAGACATTTGATACAGGATGCAACAAAGTTTAAAGTGTCTACATACATACCCTTCCAAAAATATCTACCTGACAAGAATTCATAAGTTTTATTAAAGCCAAAATGAGATAAATGTGAAATTATTAAGACTTTGCTTTTAAGTGAATTTGGAACAATAATGTGATATGAAAAAGTGTTATTAAAAATATTTTCCTTCTTTAACATTAATACTTTCGAATCAGGATGAATGAAGTAGTTAGGAAATTTTTGAGAAGATCCTTTCCTTAAGATTTCTTTATAAACAACAGACAAAGTAGGGTCATTTTGTTGTTCAGTAGCAAATGTTTCATTCGAAATTTCTAATAAAGGGTCAGGATTTGTTTGTGTACGAGAAATAAGGCAGTTAACATGCATATTAGAATCACTCGAGCTGGAGTGTGGAGTATCACATTCTACAATAGGTAAGGGTTGAGTGTCATGAATAAGTTCAGGGTTTGTAGCTAAAGTCTGTTGATTATTTTCAAAGTTACAGCGAGATAAGTAGTCAGCGAGTACATTCTTTTTACCTGGAATATGTTGAAATTTGTATGTGTATTCTGAGAGATCCATGAGCCAGCGAGAGATAATATCAGCCGGGTTTGTAGTTTTGTTGTACTTTTCTAATGGTTTACTATCTGAAAGGATTACAAATTCTCTGTTGTATAAATAATATTTGAAAGCAGTAACTGATTTATGAATCGCCATGAGTTCTAATTTAAGTGCAGGATATTTTTTTTCTGATGCTTTTAAAGATTTTGAAAAGTATGCAACAGGTAATAGTTGTTTATCATGTTCTTGTAGTAAGACGCCAGAAATGGCAATATTTGACGCATCAGTATTTAAATAGAACTTTTTGTTCCAATCAGGTAATCTAACCATGGGTGGATTAAAGAATATCTTCTGTATGGTGTCCATAATTTTTTGATGTTTGCTTGTCCACTTAAATTTGGCTTTTGGAGTAGTTAAGTTTATGAGAGGTTGTACAAGTTCAGAAAAGGATGGAACCAGAGATTTGTAAAATGTAATGACGCCTATGAGTGCTTTTAATTGACGTTTAGTTGTAGGTGTTGGAAAAGATGTTATTTTTACAATGTTCGACTGAACAGGAGAAATAGTTTGATTTTCTATGTGAAATCCAAGATAATCTAAACTGGTTTTGTGAAAAGTGCATTTGTTAGGGGACAGCGTTAAATTATATTTTACTAGTATTGCAAGAATTTTATCCAACTTATCACACATTTCTTGATATGAATTGGCACCAACAATGAGATCATCTTGGTAGGTATAGACACCTTCTAACTGTAATTCATCAAGTAACGAGTCCATTAAAGCTTGATAAATTGAGGCGCTTGTTTTTAAGCCGAATACTAATCTCTTATACCGAAAAGAACCGAACATTGTAGTAAATGTGAGCTGATTTTGAAATTTTGCAGGCAAATCAATCTGATGATATGCCTGATGAAAGTCGAGAGAAGAGAAAAAACGATATTGTGAAAGATTTGAAATAATAGTTTGAATTTTTGGAAGTGGATAGGACGAACCTTGAATTATAGTATTAACCATTCTGAGATCTAATGCGAGTCTATATTTCTGTATACCTGTACCGTCTGGTTTCTTTTTAACAAGGAGCATGGGGCAGGCCCATTCGGAACAATGACGTTCAATGATTTTGGCATCAAGCAACTGTTTGATTTGATTTAAAACATCCTTTTGCACAGCTTGGGGAAGAGGGAAAGGGAGTGTCTTTATGGGGTAGTCATTAATGAATTTCAAATCAGGTACAATTTTATCAGTATGACCAAGTGTGTCTAATGATTTGGAAAAGGCAGGATAATAATTAAGTAATAATTTAGTTAGGTTCTTTGCTTCGTCAGATTTTAAGTGAGAAAGTTTAAAATCATTAGCCGATAACTCCTGCTTTCTTTTTTGTAAGATTTCATTAGACGCCTGAATGAAATTTACAAAGTGCTGTTCTGAGTTATTTTGCTTGTCAGACATTTCAGAAGTATAGTCGCGAATTTCCTCAATCTCAGATAATTGACCTATTTTTGTGTGTTTAGGGAGATGAATGGTCTTTTCAGAAGTGTTTTTAAGTGTTATTGAGAAGAAATGATGTATTTGTGAAGTTTTCTTTCTTTTATTGGATAATTTATTCATTTGAATAATGGCATCATTTCCTATTAATTCTTTTGTTTGTGCCAAATATTCAAATAGATAATTTCTGTCATTGTTGATGTTATTGGAGGTGTAAACAGAGCACCATATTTGTTGTTGAGGTTCTACTATAATTTTTCGAGTTAAGAACACCGCTTGATTCATTACAACATCACTCAAAGAATTGCATGATTTTGATTGTTTCTCTTCAGAAGATTCTTTACTGGTTTTTAAAGGAACAGAGAAATTATTGTTGACATGGAGACACTTGTTAAAAGTATCAATGACAACATTGTATCTAGTTATGAAATCAAAACCTAAAATGCCTTCAAAACTGGAAGACTCGGGTATGTCAACAATATAAAAGTGGTGTGAAAACGCTTTTTGTTTTAGCTTAATGGATGTTCTGATGCAGGCGGAAAATGAGACATCAGAATTGACAGTTTTAATATTGACGTCAGTGGACAGTCTTTTATATTTTAAGACAGGTTTAAGTTGATTAAATAATTTTTGTGAAAGTAAAGATATACTACTACCAGAATCAGCCAACAAAGTAATATCATGGTTTGCTATAGTGGCTTCAACAAGAGGGAGGGATGGTGACATAGTGTTTACACTACAAATTATTTGAACATTATCACTTTCTGTTTGTGTACTGATGTTATTTGCTATTTTAATGGAGTCAAAAGTTTGGGAACCTACTGAATTAACTAGTCTCGAACTTGAAATTTTAGGTAAAACAGGGTCGAAAACAAAAGTTGCTGATGTAGAAGTATTAGACTGAGACACAACACCATCAGCATAAAAATTGTATCTCTGTTTCAGTTTTCCTGAAATTGGGGCGTGGAGTTTGTGTAATTGTTTTTCCTTTGAGTATTTGCTCTTTTCCATTTAAAACAAGAGAGAGCGTCATGATTGTTTCGTCCACATAACTGACAAACAACTGGTTTTTTTTGTGAAAACTTGTGTGGGGAATAACGTCTAGTGTAGTTTCGATTTTTGTAATTTTTTTTGAAGCGTGAAACACCTGCGGAATGTTTTGGTCTAGTCTGGAAATTTTTTTGCTCAGTTTCGGTTTTAGTATCAGGAGGGGCAAAAGATAATGCATTTATTTTCTCAGAGATTTCTTTTAATTGCGATTCAATAAGATTTTCTGGTCTGTGTACCGAAGGTAAGGAATGTAAGATTTTCTCATTCCTTAAAATTTCATGAAGGGTTTGCGCTCTTTCAACTGCTGTTTTATAATCATTAATGCCTTCTTCCTGTAATTTTATTCTAATATTTGAAGGAAGGGCTTCTAGAAATTTCATGAGTTTGATAGTGTTGCGTGCATTTTCGTCGTTGATATCTGCATAAACAGTCGCCGCAAGAACATTTAGTCTATGAGCTAAGTTTTTTATCGTCTCAGAAGGCATAAGTGCTAAACTGGACAATTCAACAGAAGCAACACATTTACTAGGGGGGGCGAAAAATGACGCAAATTCCTTTTCCAGCAAATCGAGGTCTGTTATCTTTTGCAGGTCGGGGTTCTGTGCTAGAAATTTTTGTGCAGGCCCAACTAACTTTCCCTTTAAGATTGCAATTGTTGTTTGTGGGTTATATTTATTAATTTCTGCACAGACGCGAATTTGATCAAAGAAAAATTTAAGTAAATCTGGATCTCCATCAAATTGAATGATATTTATCGGAATTTGTTTTGCCGCCATGATTAGTTTTTTTTTGTTTGTTTACGCTCACAAGTTTTAGAGAAATTGTTACACAGACCTGACTTATACTCTAAAGCACATTGAAAACAGGTAAATTTCCTAGCAAGTAAACTACGTAAACTAGCAAAATAAATAGATCTTAAAAAAATATACCTCACTTTAAAGATATCATATTTGAACCTTTTATGACAGTAAAGCAAAGGGAGACATACAAAAGTAGTTCATTTAGAAATTAAATAAAAGCAAAATAAATACACTTTGAAACATATATCTATATATTCCTTCACTTTAAAAAGTACTTACTTTATCTGTATATAATAAAGCAAAGCAAACTATCAAGAAAACACCAAAAACTGTTAATAAGTAAGCAAAAATGAAATTAAATCTTTTTTTAACTTTTTTTACACAAGGAAAAAGTTCCCTTTTTGTAACTTAAAATATTTTTTTTAGATGAAAAAGAAAAATCTTATTTTAACTTTGTCATTAAAGTTCAAAACTGTCTAAAAACTTATTTAAGCATATTAGAGAATCCAAATACAAAATTAAAAAAAAACGAAGGGGTGTTGGACGTAAAATATGAAACACTAGCACATAAATGTAATAACTGATAAAAACTACATAAAATGTCATAAAAATAATAACTAGAAATGACAACAGTTACCGTGCTTTCGCAATTTAAAAAAAATTTTGCAAAAACACAATAACAGGATTATAATAGTTATTGAATTAAATATGATTTAAAAACACCAAACTGCAATATCGACTATGGTGTACTGACTGTGGAAGCAGAACATAAAATAAACAAAATACTTGGGGTAACTTACAGATTGAGTTTTTTTTTTTAAAATAATAATTAAATGATTACTAATTTAATAAGACAAAGCTTAGGGAACTGGGGCACGATCTGCTCCCACATTCAAAATGTAGATTTTTTTGAGGTTGCATTTTCGTTGTTGTGCACTTTTTTTTCTTCTTTTTTTTATCACTGGAGACTAGCAGAAATTTTATATTGTAATCAGGTAATTGAATATGCACTTATCAAAGGTGGTGACACCTCATTTAGAGAATTTTTGTAATTCTCTTATTTATTTATTTATTTATTTTGTGCACTGTTAACTGATATAAACGATGAATTATTTCTGATGGATTTTCTCAGAATTGAAGACAATCACTATTTTTTTGCACGCTGAACGATTTTACGATGCATCACACCACAGGAATACTGTTATTCACTAAATTTTCTATGAGGCTATATGAACTTTCTGTAGATTACGTTCACTAAAGACACAAAACACACTGGTATAGAAGCACACAATGAGGACATGCAGCCCTCGATGATATCTGGCTGCTATGAACACGTCAATCACACAGATGATGGAGATGACAAAAAAAGGGGCACCCAGCGCTCAGGTGACAATCAGCCGCAGATTTCTTTTAGGATATGGAATCTCGAGGGGAGACCCTCCGAAGCAGTTGAGATGGAGCACACAGGGGAGGAAACGGGGGTGTCCAGCAAAGGAATTTCAGGACGGGAACAGCTCTGTACTTTTTCGGTTGACACTTAGCAGGCCAGACTAATAGCATTTTCTACCGGGGAATGCAGAGAAGAAAAAGAAGAACCGAAATGCATCACATCCACGGGAAAGTCGCAGTTGATTGTACCCCCCTCCATATATATATATTTTTTTTTTATGTGGGGAAAAACGAAAGAGTCAAACGGTACCAGTTATTTTTGTAATGGAGATTCTTGTAGCGTAGTTTGGTAGCAGCTGCTATTGTATTAGCATACTTAGAAGAAGCGTGATCATATAGTAGTCCAGATTCGGATGTACGAAAAAAACCCCACAATGATTGCTAAGTTACAATTTATTTAGACATATATTACTAAGGGGGGCACACTTACAGCACTCGGAGAAAATCTCCGAACCAAAAATTAGCACGTTGACAAGACAAGCGCAGAGAGTCAAGTGCCCTCGTACATAGCAACAAACTGCCACCTTTGGCATCATAGAAAATCGCCAACATACACAAGTTCGCCCATGCACAATGGATAGTATACGCCAAATACAGTTAAAATGCAGCCGGCAAGATAAGAATTGGATATGGTTTCCAAGCTGGGATGGGAAAGGAAAGGTTGCCAAACGATAAAATGTTACACGTGTTATTATGTCTAATAAAGAGGCACACCAAAGGGATATCAGATTTTACTGCGCAGATGTTAAATTCTTTTTAGGGTTTTGTCGAGAAAGGAAAAAGAAGCGTAAGCATAAATTTTAACTGTGAAACAGAGATGATCTCCTTATAAGGTAATGCAGAATTGCTTCGATCGGAAATAGCAGACCTCTGGAAATAGTTTTAAACGGTTGATTAATATGTGAGTGTATTTCTCACAGACAAAGTTAAGCAGCTGCCGATTTTTCGGTTAGAGAAAAACTAGGCGAGGAAAAAAAATGGAAAGTGAATGAAGGACACTTAAAACTGATTTTGAATTGAAAAGAGACTGGGGGGAAGGAATAATTTAAGAAAATAACCAATATATAACGAAATAATCGTTATAACGCCTGTAGGATAAAATAGTTTCAAATGTTTTTTTAAGAATGTTACACCCGTCGAAACATATTTAAATTGATATTCATACTTATTTTCAATTTTTATTATTTCTGTAATTATATTAACTGTAACTTTATTAATCAAAACATAAAAAGTATAATATTTTAACTAGAGAATTAATTGTTTATTAACTGCTAGTTTAAATTGCATTAATATTAATATTAAATGCAATTATTAATAATTTTAATAAATATTAATTTCTGCTGTATTTCATATAGGTATTATAATAAATATTACAAAATAAAAATAATAGTATTCCTTACTTATAAAATAACTAATTTGCTGGTTTTATACCTTTTATTATTGAGAATAGTTTTATTAATTAAAGAATAAAAA
The DNA here is from genome assembly GCA_964019185.1 of Maratus speculifer. NCBI lineage: Eukaryota > Metazoa > Arthropoda > Arachnida > Araneae > Salticidae > Maratus > Maratus speculifer. The sequence continues at coordinate 176,672,752 of OZ025293.1, forward strand.
CATAGATTATAATATTGCAACTCAAAAGCAGATTTTTTTTTTTTTTTTTTTTTTTTTTTTTTTTTTTTTTTTTTTTTTGAAAACTTAGAATTTTTTATAGTTATAATTCAATTTTAATTACTACTACTTGTCATCTTTCTGTTATAGTTGATTTGAAGTCTTCACATTTCATGCACTGAACATGTGTAAACTGAATAAATAGTATAGATCGACCGAACGTTCGTTTTCGACTCAAAAACCACAGTTTAGCCGAAAATGAATTTCCGGCAAAAATACATTCCGCCGCTCCGAAATTCGACCTAAATTGTCTGTATTCCAAAAGTTTCGTGTCTTGTTTCGGAAATTTTCATCATTACTCATTAATTTTAGCTCTATTAGTTCAAATGAGACACTCTTTATTGATTGCTATAAAATGTGCAGTTTATAATTAACAGTCATGCCTGACTGAAGATGTGAGTGCAATTCTTAAAGCAAGCAGTGCATATTGGACTAATCTTTGAGGACATTTTCCAGGTACTTATTAAAAGTTCCAAGCTTAATATTAAAGAAAATGTTTAATTTGAAACCGCGGAAATGTTTCGAATACATTTTTAACCGACTTCAAAGAGGAGGTTATGATTTCGACCTGTATGTATTTGTTGTTCACGCATAACTTTTGCAAATATGAACCGATTTTGATAATTCTTTTTTTGTTTGAAAGCGTATGAGGCCATTGTGGTCCCATTCGAATTTCATAAAAATCTGATTATTAGAACTTTTAAAAAAAAAACCTTTAAATTTCAAATTCATTTTGAAGCAATCGACCAATTAGAAGTGTTCATTTTGCATGCTTTTATGTTACACTTACATAGACACACGATCTTTTCATTGTTAAAAGTTTGAAGTTTTTGCTGCGTCGTCACTCCACCGCTTTTATGGAATATCTCTATTTTGACCAATGAGAATTCACCATAATATAATGAAGTAATCATTTTCTATAAAAGCGATGGATTGACGATAAAGTAAAAGTTTCAAATTTTTAACAGTATTCATAGTGCAAAATCTTAACTGGATGAGGGCCAGGATTCACATAAATTTTGCGCTGTTTGCGAAAGGAGATTTATTAACAAGAAAATTTATTTAAAACATTGAAAAATTTGCTAAAATTCAGACTTTTGATTCGTTAATCTGGTTTCGCTAACAGCGGAAATTCTACCTGGATTCCGGACAAGTTCTCTTATGCAAGAAACCGGAAATATAGCATCTAGGGGATATAGTGTGGAAATCGGCTATCTCAGGGCGTGTTCAGAGCGCGAAACTTTAAAATATAGGGCTAAAACCACAGTCCGGTGAAATCCAAGCGCATTATTGGCCATTGAGCCGCGTCCTTTTCAGAGAATAATCTCTTAGCGGTAGGGGAAATGTCGCCTTACTCCTTTTTCCGAGAAAAAATCGTAGCGGCAATTTCGAAGTAAATCTGATCTGTTTTCATTTATAACCAAAATTTTTCACTCTCGTTCTATAAAATGTCATCAAAATATCTTAACTGAGTTAATTTCGATGGTTTATCGTAAATAAGAACAGACGGTAACAATCGCTTGAAAATTACATTACCCCTCCTTCTTTTTCAAATGGAGAAACAAATTCGTGACACCCTTTCCACACGACCAATGAGGTGTCTGGATTTTACTTTTACTTGACTGTGAATTTGGCCCTCCATTTCAAAATTTCGCGTTCAGAGCAACTTACAAAAGTAACCATTGTTACCGACCGATTGTAGGGCAGTACGAAAGCAAATTGTGGCATCAATGAAAACTATTCTGTTGAATTGTCGCTGACGTCACACTTCGCTTTGATTTTCATTTCGTACTTGTCTACAATCGGTAAGTGGTCGGTAAGTAACCGGTAAGTTGTGCTGAACACGCCCTCTGTAACACTTAAAAAAGCGCTAAAATGTTCTATTCTTTAAATGTGCAACAATGCTAATGAAATTTAAAGATAGAAGCGACATCTGCAGGACATTTTCTAAAAATGCAAGAATTATTGCTAGTCTAGATAATGTATCACACAAATGCCGCAGATGTCGCTGTGATCGACACTTTGGAATTCAATAGCATCGTTGCACATTTAAAGGATACAAATTTTTAGCACTGCTTGCATTGCAAAAAATTGAGCCCTTATGCTACATCGTCACTCCATCGCTTTTATAGGAAACGATTACTTCGCGCTCTGTTATGGAGCATTCTCATTGGTCAAAACAAAGAAATTCTATAAAAGCGATGGAGTAACGATGCAGCAAAAGGGTCAAATTTTTTACAGTGTCGATAGCAGATTTTCACTTCATGTATTCCAGATTCTCTCCCTCGAACAATGAAAAGTTCTCCAAAATGAAGGCTTATGACTGGTCAATCTTGTTTTGCTTAACAGCGAAAAATCCTTCGGGATCCTAACCACTATTGCAGAGATGCTAGTTTTTTCCCAAAGTACGAAATCTTAGCTGGAACAATTCTCGTATCCACCAAAGTGAAAGATCCACATCGATCCAGACATGAGAATTCGATATCGAAAAGCTGAAAATTCATCTCTAAAGAGCCTTACACGTTAAAGCAAGAGTGTCTGTGTATCAGGGTGCTTGTTATGCCGGATTCACAAAGTGATTAAAGTACATTGCTATGTGCTAGATTTACATTTGGACAAATTTAAATGACGAAAAATTTTGATAAGCTTACCATTAAAGTTAAGCTAGTTAATTTCTTTCACCCATAAAACAAACTCGTTCAGGCGACTACCGCCAAGTTCTGAAATAAAAATTCTTAAATTTTCTATACTTTGGAAAACCGCGTTTATCAAAGAATATTCTTAACTTCAAATATTGCTACTTTCATATAGAAATATGTTGAATCATGGTGTGATTTTGATAATATCTTCCTTTTTAGTTTTTATGACTGAGAAGAGTATTTTAATACATACGAACATTTAGAATTCTTTGCTATACATTGAATCATAGAAGCAACTTGACGCGCTCTGATTGTGTACGCGTACTTTAAACTGTAAAAAATCTGACCCTTTTGCTGCATCGTCACTACCCTGCTTTTATAGAATATCTCACTTTTGATCCATGAGAATGCTCCATAATAGACTGAAGCAATTGTTTTTTATATTAGCAGTGGAGGGACGATGCAGCAAAAGGGTCAAATTTTTAACAGTGTACCCTGTTTAAAATGTCTTGAAAAATTACCTCTGTTTTTAAAGACTATCTATTTTCTGCCCAATGAAAACGCTCCATAGACGTTTTTAGATCGCTCTCATTAGTCAGAAAATAGATAGCTTTAAAAACAAAGGTAATTTTTCACAATAATTTTAACGTATACGGATGGATTGTCAGCTTTTCAACGCCCAATTACGAAGTCTGTAGATTTCAATGTGGACCTTAAGGCACTACACTAGTCTCAGAAAAAGACCCTAATGTTAATTTTAATATATTTACATGATTTTTTTTAGAATAGGATAGCCGAGAATGATCTACAACCGGCCTAGTTTTTACTTCTTCGATTTTGCTTATGTATGTTTTATATAATGATAGTTTCAATTTCAGAACCGTTTAAACCGATTTTGAAATTTAAAGTATTTTTTTTTTTTTTAAATCTGAAACCAAAATTGAAAAAGTAAAAACTAGGCCGGTTGTGGAATATTTTCAGCTATCCTATGCAAAAAAAATCACGTAAAATTTTTAAAATTTGAGCGAGATATGTGAAAAGAACGCCCCTATAGACTTCACATTATCATCCGGGTCAGTTTCTGTGCCTAGTGTGTGGCTTTAAAGTTTGCTGGATGCGATAAATTTCCGAAATGTTAAAGCTTAAATGGACAAGTTCTCGGATCCACTAAAGCAGAAATAGACATCGATACCAATCGACACCTTAAGTTGTTGAAAAGATGAAAATCCTTTAGTATATATTTTCCTCCGGAGGAAAAAAATTATCTCTACATATCAATGCAAAATAAGATATGTGTAACAAAATTATCTTTAGATTCAGATTAGGTTACCGGATTAGACACCAGAATGATTTCAGATTTTGTTCATGTAGGATTCCTCGATGTGAATATGGCGACACATGGAGCACAGTATACGATTGATTGAAAAGATTCTGGACAAAAATGAGTCATCAAGGGGGTTCTTGTGGCCGAGTGGTTAAGACACCACGCTACTAATCTCTTGAGAGCGTAGGAGATTGTAGGTTCGAATCCCACTGACTCCGTTGCACACACTCTTTATGTGTAGCTCCCGGTTGTACTTTTCTTGTGTCGTAATATTTCCAAGTGCTATCTTGTCCTTGTATGTCCATGAATTTGTAAAATAATATGGATTATGCATTTATGTCTGTGTAGAAATAAAGGATCATTCGGCGTACAATCGAATGCTACCAGGATATCATCATCAAATTTTATAATAGAAAATGCCTAGCATTGCGATACATTGTTAAAAATTTAACTTTTGCTGCATCATCACTCCATCCCTCTTATGGAATATCTCATGCATACACTGTAAAAAAATTACCCTTTTGCTGCATCTTCACACCCCCGCTTTTATAAAATATTTGTCTTTTGACCCATGAGAATGCTCCATGATAGGCTGAAATAATCGTTTTCCATAAAAGCGGTAGAGTGACGATGCAGCAAAAGGGTGAAATTTATAAATGTTTAGTTGGGACAAAAGCGTCCATGAAAAAGTATTTGGGCATCGAATGCTGTCACTCTCTTATAGATGCAGCCAAGTACAGGTTATGATTTTCGGATTCCTCGTCGAATCATTACCGCTCATTTCCGATGCCTTTACTGCATTTATAGGAATTAGATTGTTGTTGTTTATCTATTGAATCATAGAGCGATTTTTGTTAAAATCTTTCTTTTTGCTTTTTCTGATTGAAGGGGGAGTACTTTTGACTACACTAGAAAAGCATTTTACTATTCATTGATACGTGGAGTCATTTTGCTGTTTACTCATATATGGAAGCCCTTTGCCGCGCGCTTATGTGTAAGGACACTTTACTTGAGGCATTGTCACCTTTCGATAACCACTTCCGATGTCCGTACGATTAGATGTTGACTTTAAGATTTCATGAATGCGGTAGCTTTTCGTCGTGCCAGATCTGAAGAAGTTACCACATCCAGAAAACCTAAAGATTCACAACGATACTAACCGATATTGTAAGTGTCTTTTGAAAAGTTGACAATCAAACAGTGACAAGTAAAGCGAATACATGAGAACTCAGCAAAGTGCGTTCATTAGTAATGCGTTGCAAAGAGCCATCATATATCAGTACACATAATTATGTATTACGGTATAAATAACTAAAAAGTAGGAAATAAATTTAACTTTTTCAAAAAAATGTATAACCGACTCCAAAGAAAAGCGCTAAAAAGAATTAAATAATTCTATAAAATTCTCTAATGACAAATCGTTATCCAATAACCACACATTGACTATCATGTACCGGTATAAAACGGTTAAATCTAATATATAGAATTTAATATCCACCAAACATAGATTTTCCAGAGAATATTTTTTACAAGAGATTAATTTACATATTTTTGATTTAATTTTTGAATATATACATATAAAAACTAATGAATTACTTTTTGAAGTTGGTGCCAAACTATCTTAAGTATAGTAAGAATTCTGGATATATTATGTCTAGTACCGTAAATCAAATGGGGAAATCATTATCGATTATGATTGTTTGGCACCAATTTCAAAAAGTAATTCATTAGTTTTTATATGTATATATTCAAAAATTAAATCAAAAATATGTAAATTAATCTCTTGTAAAAAATATTCTCTGGAAAATCTATGTTTGGTGGATATTAAATTCTATATATTAGATTTAACCGTTTTATACCGGTACATGATAGTCAATGTGTGGTTATTGGATAACGATTTGTCATTAGAGAATTTTATAGAATTATTTAATTCTTTTTAGCGCTTTTCTTTGGAGTCGGTTATACATTTTTTTGAAAAAGTTAAATTTATTAGAAAGTTCTATTATATCAGATAATCATTATAAAAGATAAATCGAGATATGTACAGCTTAAATATTCTTTAATTAGATTAAATTCATGTAATTAAAATTTTGTTTCGTGTTGGTGACGAATTAATTACAATTTGATATGAAACTAAAAAGTTTTGGCTAGAGATTAATAGTTATGTATACTTAATAAAAACGTATAATTAATTAAGTATTACGAATATTTATGGAAGTATAAACTACTTAACAAATTTTGGGAGACATTTTAGTTTTCAGCCAAAAATAAAAAGATAACCAAAATTCAGTTTCAGTTTCGTTTTCGGTCTTAAAAATCTGTTTCGGTCGATCTTTAATAAATATCCACATAGATTATGGCGATTGTCGGCAGAATTAAAGTTAAAATGATAAGTTCCTCCTGGAAACCTTACCTCATTCACCCTCCTCCCACCCCCACCTTCAAATGTAACAGCTCATGTTATTTTTAATTTTTTGGAGACTATCTTCTTTTGAAAAAAATTTGCATGTGTGCCTTTGTATGCTTAAAATTGACTAGCTTTAAGGGTGTATTCGAAAAAACACTTTTCCACCTTCAACAGCTCAAAATTTTCTCATACAATTTCAGACATATTTTTAAAAGTAGGAACATGAAACTTGCGAGGGGATTTTTGAAGAAACGTACAAGGTGCCGTGTGATGTCTTTTTACGCTCAATTCATTAGAATTTGATTTATAAACAATTACCCTCTCAGTATGACCCTTTTTTTCGTTCACAGATCTCCCGCTTCGAAAAACTCGGTTCAAAATGCCGTTTTTGATTGCTTTTTTTTTTGCAATATTTCTGAACTTATCAAAGAATCGATTATCACGGCACCTTGCATACTTTCTAAATAAGACAATTTGCCAGTGTGATGCACATGAGAGCAAAAATGAATTGAAAAATAAATCGGAAAGTAAGTACTTTGAATCGAAATACACCCTTAAGTGCATTTATAACTGGCACAAAATATTGTTTAAAGATAGAAGTTTTTTCAGAACCTTGTGGCAGAAACACCGCTACATTGACGCAGAAACGGAATGGCACCTTGCCGGAAATTTTCAGCTTCGAATCGCTAAACATACCTGATAGAAATACTAATTTTTAGAACTGTTATTTTTATTTCAAATAAAAAGGGTTAAACTTATTGTCTAATGTCACTTCCCATGCAATATTAAAATCTTCATGTCTTTCGCAAAATTTTTTTTCGATTAACACCAATTTTTTTATAAAATATTTTTAATATTTTGACAGCTCATGCAAGAAATGCTATAGAAAACTTTAAGAAATACCAGAAAATTTATTCTCAAAATATATTGGTACGAATAGAATATAAATATAGAATCATATATAAAAACCTAATGTTAGAGAAGAAGTTTCTAGAAGACTAAAGTCTTTATGCGACTAAACAACTCCCTATTTAGTTATGTACAAAACATAAGACACATTTTTTTTTTTTTTTTTTTTTTTTTTTTGTAAAATTAGCTTTAAATTCACTAGGTTAAAAAAGATAAATTTATTGCTTTTATTATTATAAAGAAAAAGAATGGCCTTGTCCTCAACTTCTAGTAAGAGAAAAAAATAGATATGTATGTACATATATTAGTTTATATTTTAATTATTAATAATAATTAAACTTATGTTTACAATACCTCCCCCCCCCTCACAAAAAAATCATTTAATTATAGTTTTCAATCTATAGTGCAATACTGCAAATTGCAACAATTCAATCTCGCACTCGACAACAAATTATTAAAGATACAGTTTTTTTTTTTAAATGTGAATTTTTTAGAAATAGTAGAGCTTGTGTGCGTCGGGCCAAAACGGGCCTGACCTGGAAATTTCGGCCCATGCTGACGTCTAATATAAAGTTGCGCTCATTTCTATTGTTTAAAAGTATTACTTTGCAGAAATTTTTTTTGCTGTTAGTTTGACTTGTCGCAGAAAGCTTTGATAAATTTTAGGACTGCACCGAGTAGCACTTTAGCCGAGTAGCCGAGTACCGAGTAGTTGTGTATAAGAAAGAACTATCAATGCACATGAAATGAGCTTTAAGAGTAACATGTCTGTGTAAATATAATAAACATACTTCTTTAAAACATATAATCATATATTTTTTAATTAACTTTTAAATAATTTCGAATTAACTAATTTGAAATTTAATTATACATCCTTTAAAGGTAACATTTAAAATTTCAAACAGTTTAAAACAGTAGCACTGTTTTTTAAAAAATGGAAAATCAAAGTGATACATAAAAATTAAATTCAACCAATGCAAATTAACTGATTCTTTAATTTACAAATTCATTTTGATACTGGAAATCTGTATCAAGAATGATTATTGGTTGCTGTAATTTTGAATAATTCAAAGAACTGATGTTAAAAGTAATGATGTAAGCTTGCATTATTCACAATATGTAACTTAGAATAAAATCAGGCTTATTGCCTAACAGGCTATTTTAGACATGTTAGCTATAGCTAGAAACATTGTAGGAGGATTTTGACCATTCCATATAGTTGCATGCTCAAATTTTGAAAAGTTTCAGATTCCTTGCCTGGATCCAAAAAGATTAATTATTAGAGTAATTATCTGTAATAAACCATAAGATGGAGTTCAAAATATAATATATTTAAAATGCTGTATTAATTAAAACAGCATTTTTGCCTTTATGCTGCTGAAAGTAAGATAAATTTAATCACAGTTTAGTAGCAATTACTGTGAAAGTGTAATGAAATTGTTATTTTCATTCAGAGTTATCATAACATTGATGAGCTCAAATGATAGATTCCCATATTAGGAGTTAAACTACCAATTAAAACATTCCTACATTATTTGGAAAAAGGAAGTTTCGGTCATTTTAATTGTGGTACAATGAAAGGCGGATTAAAAGTTAACTGGAATTTGCAATATTTAATTTAAAGCACCAAAATATTTTATTTCTTCTTGCGAATTAGTTTCAGTAGCCATAGCATACCATCATCAGTGCAAAATATGATGATAATGGCATGCTATGGCAACCAAAATTAGCTTACAAGAAGAAATTAATTATTTTAGTGCTTTAAACTTTAATATATTCATTTGTAATGTATTGTGCCAAATAATTTCTCATTGTAATGATAATAAATGCGTATAAATTAAATCCTTACAACTACTCGGTAATGTACTCTTTACTCGGCCCAAATTTTGGCCGAATACCGAGTACTCGGCAGATTGGCCGAGTACGCCGAATACCGAGTAAATACCGAGTACTCGGTACGGCCCTAATAAATTTTACCATTAGGGATCAGAAATAATCGAGAATTTTGCTACATTTTATAGAAAAGTTTCTGAAGCTTGAGATTCTAATATCTCTAAAAATGAAATAATTTCTAACAATTAATATATATTTTTTCGGCAGTATACCTAATTTAAGCTGCTTCAGACAAACTAAGACTATTACCGAAAAAATAAGTGAAGACAAAATACTGGAAAATGTAGGGAAACTGCTTATAGAAATATTTATTATACTTAGAGACGTATATACAAAAAGGATGATGCGGGCGGACCTCCTGCACCAAGTGGCTAATTGAAGCAAGCTTTATCAACGCGATTTTTACCTTTACATATGCGAAACTTAGATGTAAAAAAACCATAACTTTATAATAATAATAATTAAAAAAAACAGATTTTTTTTTATTTGATTTTTTTAATTCCCAGGTATTTTAAGTTTCCAAAGCAATCAAACCTTTTAATTGCTAACATAATTCATGTTTTTACACTTTAATTAATAAAAATTAATTATTAGTTAGTAATTACATAAATTAAATAACTGCAAATTAGTAATTTCATTAGTTTATAGAATACAATAAAGTTATTCACATTAATATTTTACAGCAATTATGCAAAACGATATTAAATATAAGTGATATTTACATTTTCAAAATGATTAGTAACTGCATTTAATATTAAACTGTTACCAATCTCTAATTAGGTATATAATGCCTATTTTTTGTGTTTTAATTACTAAAACGATAATTTAGCATTTTACTATTGACTTTAAAAGGAAAAGAGGCAAGATACGAGTTCCACAAATGGGAACTATTTCATACTAATGTGTTTAGAAGCAGTGAAAAAAAGTACACAATTCTTAAATATGATAAGTGTAAAATCCTTAACTTTCAATACTTCCACAAAATAAAAACTGAAAAATAGAATTAAATAACATGCTTTAATAATATACTTTTTTTCTCATGAGTTGAAGTTCTATCACTTTTGTAAAGTCTTGAGTACATATATTTAAAAATACTGCGGTATGGAGAGGTTTTATACAAAAGATTTCTTCCAACAACTACCAGTAAATTTCACTATTTTTTTAAAAATGGGGGGGAGGGGCCATTTTATCAATTTCAAAAAGGGCAAGGTATGATACACTTAAAAAATAGCCGAAAGGAAACAGAAATTAATAACAGAATTAATAAAAACTGCAAAAGTCTGCTATTTAAAAAAAAAGTAATTTCATTACTATCACAAACAACATAACTAACAAATAATTTTGGCAGTTCGTTTTCCGTTTGTACTAACAGAAATTAGTATTAATCGCGTAAATCTTAGCTTACACAATATTCGTGTATGCTACCAAAAAGAAAAAGTATGAAAATGAGCTACAACGATTAATACACATATACAGTATAAATATATGAATAGCCAGTTACATCTGAAATCCTCAAAATATTAATTAGCAACACTATTACCTCTTAGTGAACATATCTTGCTGTGCTTAAATAGTTGTATTTATTATATTAATTAAACCGTGTTTAACATTTTTTACCAATTAGTTCTTTTTCTCATATACATTCTTTGACAACAGCTGTAGAGCAGATGTTATTATTCAATTCTTCTCTAGCACCAATATTTGCTAGAAGTTTATTACTACAAAAGTAGAATTTGAAAATAAGATTCTTCTTCTTTATTCTCTTATTTTGCAGAAATTTATTATACTTGCCTTGTTTATTTTACATAAAAAAATAAATATTTAATTAATTAAAGGAAATTATGACATCGCAAATAACTTTTAATTTTTAAATGATATATTTTTTATGCCTTTACAAACTTACTATACTGAATGTTTTATATGACTCAGAAATTAAGCCTAGAAGCAATTATTTAAAGCTTTTTTTGTGTATGTATTCATAAGCCAAAATATCTATAAAAACTTTCCAAATTATATTAATCTTAGATTTTAATACACTTTAATACTGTCATTCTAAACATTAAAGTAATTTTTGATTTAAATCAATGACTTAAGAAAAAATCAGTTGCTTAAAATCAGGATTTAATCAGTGACATCCTATGCGCAATTATTTACAAAGAAAATTAACAAGATTTTTTGCAGCAGGCGCCAAATAGTGTTGCTGCGGCGCTGCTTAGATAGACGATTCCAGTATTATTATTACTATTACTATTATTATTATTATTATTACTATTTGTAATCAATTAAATAAAAAATGTTTTGCCTTAGAATCGATCCTATTTAATATTAAAACAGATATATCGATAAATAAGAAATCTATCTGTACAGGGTATGTAAATTGATTAAATACATTCTGAAATACACTGTTTTGTTGCCTTAGAACATAAAAGAAAGAACAAACTCATCGACCATATGAGTTTTTTTATGCAATTTTGTTTTGTGACCATAAAACATTTAATTCAAAATTTACACAAAACAAAATTTATAGATAAAGCTATGTACACTAAAATTCGCTTTTTAAAAAATATTACAATTAAATCTTTTAATATTGCAACTAGCTGCACCCGTCAAAATTTGACGGAAAAGAATATATATTAGATATGATATACAGTCGAGTCTCTATATAACGAAATCCATTGTTCAGTGAAAAAATTCGTTATATAAAAAAATTCGTTGAATAGAAAACGGTAAAAAAATGTTCATTCAATGTTTAAATTTTGAAACAGTGTTGTTTTTGGGGTGTTTAAGGGGGCTCAGGGGTTGAAAACTTTTCAAAAAATCGATTTTTTTATGATCTAATTTGATTATTCATTTAATTCTTAACTCAATGCAAAAAAAACCCATAAAAATGTTTGCATTTTTAACGGAGTTATAAGCATTTATGTATCAACACTTTCACAGCCGCATCTATATAATTTCAACTTTAAGTCGCGTTTTCTCAAAACTTGATTTTTGATGGCTAACACCAAGATTAAAAACAAAACTATTTAATAGAATAGCTTTTTTTTTTTTTTTTTTTTTTTTTTTTTGCATGATGCATATAACATCATTATCCAGATTATGAATTAATATATTTTAGATAGTTTAATATTTTGGGTAATTTTAATGGAAAGAAAGTTGTATCTTTTAGGATTTTTTTTTGAATTTTCTACTTTGAGAGATTTTTTAATACTGTTTTTATTAAGTGATAGTTACATCCTTAATTCATAATCTAAATTGTGATGTTATATGCATGAAAAAAAAAAAAAAAAAAAAAAAAAGCCATTTCATCAAATAGTTTTTTTTAAAATCTTGGTGTTAGTCGTCAAAAATCAGGTTTTGAGAAAACACGACTTAAAGTTGAAATTATATGGATGCGGCTATGTAAGTATTGATACATAAATGCTTATAACTCCGTTAAAAAATGCTAATATTTTTATGCGGTTTTTTGCATTGAGTTAAGAATTAATTGAATAATCAAACTAGATCATAAAAAAATCGATTTTTTGAAAAATTTTCAACCCCTGACCCCCCCCTTAATTACGTTTTTGAAATGTTTAACGGAATTTCGATGGAGTCTCAAACATTTTTGCCATTTCCTTTTTTTCCCCAGTGTTTTATTGATTATGTTCAAAATTATTACTTTATCAGATAGAGTTATGCTTGTCCTAGGACCGATTTTATGCAGATACAGTAGAAAATAACACCAGCATAGATGATATTTAGTAACAATTCTTCATTCAAATGATCTCTCACAACAAAAAATGTTCCAAGTCGCCACAAACAACAAACATCCACTCTAAACTCTAAAAGTAATAAGAGTTAGTTTAAGTAGATGAAAACCTGCTGAAAAAGACGGCCTTTTCTGAAATTGCCCTTTTATCCCTGCCTTAAGGGTGTATTTCGATTCAAACTGCTTATTTTCCGATTTATTTTTGAATTCTTTTTTGCTCTCAAATACACCAAACTTCCAAAATCTCTTATTTGGAAAGTACACAAGGTGCCGTGATTGTCGATTCTTTGATAAATGCAGAAAATATTGCAAAAAAAAAGCAATCAAAAACGGCATTTCGGACCGAATGTTTCCAGGCGAGAGTTCTGGAAACGAAAAAAAGGGTCATACTGATAAGGTAATTGTTTCTAACTCAAATTCTAATGAACTGAGCGTAAAAAGACATCACACGTCACCTCATACGTCCCTTCAAGAATCCCCTCAGCAAGTTTCATGTTTCTATTTTTAAAAATATGTCTGAAATTGTATCGGAAAATTCCGAGCTGTTGAAGGTGGAAGAGCGTTTTTTCGAATATACCCTTAATATCCAAACCAAGAAACAAACAACATTTTCAAGACGACAATGCAATAGTTTTATCTTTTAGGATGCTTTGTGATCTTTCAATCTTTTCCAAGAACGCATGCTCATCCTGGTTAAAACAAAGTCAAGAGTAACCATTCGAAAAGGATGTTTTTCTTGTGGGGGGGGGGGGGTGAATGCCTTTTTTTTAACATAAGAAATAAGGTAGAGGAGTGCCTCTATGAAATATAAACCAGACATCCACGAAATAAACTTACTTCACAAATAATTTGAAAAGTTTTCTGAACATATGAAAGAGCATTTTTGATAAAATTCGTTTAATGGAGATATATATTACGATATATAGAGATATTTTTTAATGTAATTATGAAAAAAAATGACCGTTCCTACAAAAATTTCGTTAAATAGAGAAATTCGCTAGATGGAGTTTCGTTACAGAGAGATTAGACTATATATCAGTCTTATATATACACAATAAGATAATGAGCGAAATAAACAATTGCCACCTCTTAAAATAGGGATAACATAACTTTTCACGATGAAGATACACAAACTTAAGAAAATAACAAAAAATAAGGAAAACAATTCATCAATTATTATGTTGGACTTCAGCTACAAATCTTTTTAATGCGGTTTCTAAACTTTAAACCTTATTTAAATGCCAAATTCTTTAGGGAGTTAATATAATACCTCAGAAGATGAATTCAAAAATATTTGCATAATTTATTTTTTCTCCGTTTAAATATCGCTTGGTAACTGTACAATAATTATAATATCAATAGAACATTTTAATTATATAGAAACATGGTTAATAGTTTCACCGTTACATACCAATAGTTACTAAACTGCATAACCAACCCACTACACATTTACAGCACTTGCAATAAATTTATTTATAGATAATGTATGCATGTGACGTCATGCAGACGAAAAAATATGTACTTCTCAACTTGTGGTGGGTAAAAATAATAATTCTTGGAGAGTTAGTAATTTATAACGTATTATTTTCTGCGTATAATACAATAAAAATGAAATTTATTATATCGACGTAAAAATTACATTCAGTTTAGAATTTTCTAATGCAGTTTATAGTTCTCAGTAAATATATATATATATATATATATTACCTCAATTAGTGCATAATTATATGCAATCATTTTATTGTAGTTAAATTTTACGAAAACAATTAACTCTTTTCTTTTAAATGCAAGGACATGTTAACTGATGAAATAAAGCAAAATCGGTTGAGTAGAAAATTCAGGGCTGATTACTAAAAAAACAGCCAGGTCTTCTAAATATATAGATTATTTACGCCTTCAGAAACACTCATTTTTTCCTAAATAAAACCTTGATTTATGGGGTTATTTAAAAATTCTTTAGTTTCATAAAATATTTATTATAATTAAATAGAAATCACGCAATTTATAGAAATATTTTCATTTGTGCACACCACAGACATTTAAATAAATAGAAGTTTAGTTTATTTAGATGCAGGAATAAAAAGTCAGTGAATATGACATCATCACTGACACAGCTACAACAATGTATATTATATTCATGGAACAAATTTATCTGGTTTCTGAATGACGACATTTTCTCCATCGAAAAAATTTTGCTTTAGATATTATATTTAATTAAAGTTTATTTTCTGTTATTTTATTTACATAATACTTAATGATGTTACTCAATAAATAATCCGTGCATTGTACCGTGACTAGTGAAAAATCATGTGCAGTCATTTTATTAGGATTAAATTTTACGAAAACCATTATTTTTTTTGTTTTTAATGCGATTACACGTTCACCGATGAGATCAAGCTCCCTGATTGGTGGAAAGTAATAAATCAAAATATTTTTATTATAGTGAGAAAAGCTTAACCTGTTGCCACTGTTTTGAAGAAATGTCACGAAAAGCTTTTAAAATTAAAAATAAAATATAAAAATCGAAATAAATTAAAAATTAGCCAAAATGGGCTCATCTACACATAAACAGCTTTCTTTAAAAAAAAATAATTATCAAAATCGGGCCAGTAGAAAGCTCAGGGCTGATGACTAAAATAACAGCCAGGTCTTTTAAATATATAGATAAAGATTTGTATATGAAGAAAAAATGTGTGTAAGAATAGAATGTCACACAAAAATCTGTGTATTTTGCAGACTACACAAAAATAAGTATATATTACATATTATATAAAATCTGTATATTTTACATGTAACATAAAAATATATGTATTTTTAATATTATATAAATATATGTGTATTTTACGTGCTTCATAAAAATATATGTATGAAAAGAATATTACACAGATATATAAGTGTAAGAAAATTACGTAGACGTAAGTGTTTTATTCTTGTGCAATTTACGGATCGAAATGTATATTTTATGAGATCAGATAACTTTTACACACGTGGTGTTGCCATGAAATTACACACTCAGATGCTTATTTTGAAATATCTGCATTAGTTGCGCATTTTGGCAATTTACACACTTTTTACACATATAGACAAATCGTTTTTGTGTTATCGCTATACCCGATTTTATATGTAAATTTGCACATTTGTTTTTTAGAGTTTTTTTTTTTTTTTTTTTGTATCCATTCTTGTCTTTTTTTAACCCTTTCGAGTCCTCTTTTTTTTATAGTTTTTAGAAAAAAATTATTTTTACGTTAATAACTTTAACACCAGCTATTTATATAAATTAATTAGTTTTTAACGTATATTTTATTGTCTGAAAGAAAACGAATGTTGTTGTTTTGAGTACTATTCGTATAATATTCATATGACAAGAGACTAAGGAAGAATTTTTGGAGATGTTTAGAAAATGTTGTATTACAATAATATTTAACTGATATTACAACTTTCTAATACTTTTTGCGTTTTATTGCACATGATACTTTCAGGGAAGTAACTTTTATTTTAAATTTAAAGAGTGAAATGTATGTTTAATATAAAAGAATCGCAAACGGAGTAAAGAGAATTAAGCAAATAATAATAATTATTATTATTACTAAATGCCTAAACATAAATGAAGCCATACATTAAATGCATAGACATACTCTAACATGACTACATGTAGATAGTAATAAAAGTATTTCTTGAAACAAAATAATACTCGATTGAAACTCATGTACTATTAATAGAACACCAGACCCGAAAGGGTTAATTAATCTATATATGCATTATTTATTTCACCATTTTATTCTAGTTCTCTTTATAATCACATCTCTCAAATATTTACAAATCTCAAATTCAAAATTTGAGTTTTAAAAGATGTAATATTAAAATTCGAATGACGTACTGATGTGACTTTAATAAATTTGTTTTTAGATTCAATTTAAGTTATTTTTAGTTTGTCTCCTAAAATACATTTACACAATCAATTACATTTTTAATTTTCCATTATAATGCCAAGTATATCAATTTTACTGAACCTATATATATTTAGAATTGAAATGTAATTATTTAATAATTAATTTATATTTTGCTTCATGCTACGTATTAAAAAATTTACGTTAATGATTTCTTTGCGTCATATAATCTATTTGCATATATTTCACTTAGTTCAGATACTATGATGCAAAATAATCGTTTAAATATTAATCGCATTCATATATTAATTTATTTAAAAAAAAATCTTTATTTAAAAAATATATATCAAACGAAATAATTCTTTTGACCAAGTTAAAGCAGAAGCTCAATGAAGTTCGATATTTGAGATCCAACCCCCCCCCCCCCCCACACACACACACACACACACACTTCCACCGTTGTACATAAAAAAAATAAAACCAAATACATATTACCGGTTGCAATAAATTATCTCTTATTGTTATGTGAATCATTAATTAATCGTGTTTGCAACTTTTATTAATCAAATCTAAAATCAATAATAGTGTACTGTTTTTCTACTCATATTCCACTCAATAAACATGTTTTATAATAACAATAATAATTATTATTATTTTATGGCTATTACGATACTTTAAAACAGAAAAACAAAAGCAGAAAAAACAAATACTGGGTATCTGGGATAAGTGATATTCGTCAACTAGTTTCGAAAAAAGGAAAACGATTGAAAAATTGCAGAATTCAGAAAAGTTAAACTAAAGATCTATGAATGGCCATATAGTATTAAATGAGTGTTAAAAGATTAAATTAATATCTTCTTTACGCATTGTATTCACATTCGAAAAGATATAATAGGCAGGATTTTAGAATTGAATTATTTTTATGACGCGTTATTAAACAGTTATTTTTTGTTGTGACTTCTTATCTCTGCTCGGTATTTTAATTTTTAACAGTCCCCTCTTTTTTCCGGGGTGGTCTTATCTATCGTATCTTCCGATTATTTCCCCTCCGATGTGTAGGATCGGTACCAAGCCGATTACACCACTGGTCATATACATCGCGAAATAATGGTTTGTTCTTTTAAGTGTGAAATGAAAGAAATTGCTTTTATTGGGCCTTCAAAGAACAAAATTTTGGACAATACATTAGTGCTGTGCAACAACTATCGAAAGGCTTAATAATTTTTACGAAACTTTGGTAAAAGCTGTTTTAAATTATCTTTTTGTTGAAGAGTAAGAAATTATCTCAGATATAATTTAACCATATTATATCATTTTATCGTGAATCTTATCAAACTTCAATGGTGCAACACCCAGCATTATGTTAAGATTCAAGGTTTTACCCAATGATACACTATTTTGAACATCCTAAATAGACATGATTGTCATAAAGGAATGTAAAGCACACAGGTGAATCGTTAGATACGCCATTGTTCTCATTTGACCAGCGTAAAAAGATCCTAACACAATAAATATGCCATGAAGCGAAAAATTTGAGCACCAACAGTTAGCTCATTGTCTAAATTTCGTTTTTTTTTTTTTTTTTTTTTTTTTTTTTTTTTTTTTTTTTTTTTTTTTTTAAACATATAACACTTTTTTAAGATTTAATATGTTATGAAAAGTCATAGTCACACTCATATATAAGTAAAGACTGTTTATCGATACATGAATGAAAAGTCAGTAAGTAACGGTAGCCACGCCAGAACCATCAAATTTCAATTATCGCTTTATCAAAGAGCTGAAATTGAGTGTTTTAGATCTAGTACGATTTTAAATGCTGATTTTAATTTTTCAACGGCATTAAAAATAAATCATACTGCCGCTTTGGGCTTTAGTGTAGAAAGCATACCAATATTTTAGAATATTTTGCACAGTGAAAACAGTGAAATTTCTTTTATTTTTCTTGTTTGAAATATTATTAATTCTACTTTAAGTAGTTTTTAGTTAGTTCCTTAGGCGCAAGAAAATATTTAACTCTGCCCCCATATTTGTTTTGATAAACTAGTATATTACAAATATTTTGTAATTTATTTGTATAGTTTCGTAAATAGACTTTAATCAAGGATACACACAATATTTTTAAGTATCATCTACTTTATCCTTTTACAATTCATTTTCATATTTAGATGCTTTCCTTTTCGTCATCGATCTATAAGAGAGAGTACAGTTTCTCAGATACCTAATCTCACCTCACCGGTCGCAGATTAGAGTAAAATTGCTTTACATTATTGCATGCATTGTAATAGAATAGAAAAAAATCGAACTACTTATATTAAATATATTCTAGCAATACTTTATGCTAATTAAGGTACCCTGGGGTAATAACGCCAGGTGGGGTAATAACGCCAAGTGCTTATATTTTGCATAATTATGAAATAATCATGTAAATGACACACATGTGCTCTGCGCAGATGGGTTTTGAGTCATATAAATCGCAAAAAACAGCTTCAAGTTAATTTGTTTCATTTTTAGGTCTTATTGTTTTTACAAATAACTAAAATTAACGCTTGATCTAAAATTTACGAGATACGTTTTGTGATGTGAAGACTATGTTTTTATCCGGAAATACTTTGTTAATTACATAAATTTGTAGTGCATTTCATGTACTTTTAAAATGTTGTTGAAGATTTTGGATATCTTCTCGAGATAATTTGTAATTTAAAATGTACTGCGCAATAACTATACCGGGGTAATAACGCCAAACCTTGACATTAATACCCCGGTTGATTCCCTACAGTGGCCGAGCTACATCCTAAAAACTGATTCAAATAAACACAGTTAAAACTGCGCAATGTTTCTCATATTTCTATTTAAACGGTCCTTTTTAAGCAAAAAGAAGCTCACGGTCTGATATTCTTTTGCCTCATCACCCCTCCCACACCACACCTTTATTTTTCTTACACTTTCACAAAAAATTGAACATTTTCAATAGCTTAGAATACAATTTTTCAATTTCTAAGTTTGTAGAGTTTGTACTTTTAGAATTGGGCTATCTACATGCAATTATTCCATCTTATTTCACAGTTTTGTTTGCATGGCGTTATTACCCATATAGGTGGGTAATAACGCCAAATAGCATGGGTCACTAAAAAACGCCATTACATTTTATGAATACATATCTGTTAAATTATTTTATTTTATATAGATAGTCAATGAGTTGCTGCATCAGATCCTATATTTGTTTGAAAAATACAATCTAAAACTAAGCCGTGAAAATTGGTAGAACCTTAATGTGGCGTTATTACCCCAGGGTACCTTACTTATAAAAATCGTGTAGAATGATAAAAGAATCTTTTCAAATGCAAACAAAAGTAAAAGTAGTAATTTTTAATTCACTTACTATACATTTCTTTTAAATATCAATCGGAAAGTAATATTTTGCAAGTATATTTTGTATTTACTACAGATACATTAAATATACCAGGTCATGCAAAAGTCAGGACAAAATTTAAAAATGAATAATTCAAAAACGAATCAAGATAAAAAGATATGGTTTGCACCAAATGGATGCAAAAGAAACCGGATTTTGTGTGACAACGAAAAATATTAGTCCAGTTGGCGACCAACAGATGTCTCTATAGTGTTCTATTGCACCAAAAGATGATTTACAAATGAAAAAATGTTGACAATTTACAAGTCAGCTTGGTTACAGTTAATTAGTACTGCAGTAAATGTTCAATGTGATGCCCATCAATCAGAAGTACAGCTGCGAGACGAGGCACAGTATTTAGTATGCCAAAAATTTCTAATATTAGTTTTTACTGAAGTGTAATAGCTCTAATTTTTTATATTAGAACATTTTATAGTATTTTTGCAAACATGTTGGTTGGTTGTATGGATTTTAATGGCGGAAGGTCCCTTTGGGGACATGCTGCGCCAAGAACAAGGTAATGAATAAAATATAAGACAAAGTAAAAAAATGTATTTAAAAAGGATAATATCAGCAATGTGATGAAACATGTGATTAAAATGCAATTAAAAATTGACTGTGAAATTAAAATAGAGAGGTTAAAAACTAGTTAAAATCTTACGAACAGTAAGGTAATAAGACAAGAGATATTAAAAGCCAAATACCACATAAAATCAAATATATATAAAACGCAGATTAATAATATCAATCAGGTACAAATTCTTCAAGCACTGTATTTTCATCATCATCCGAGTCATTGTATGACTCGGATTCCATAACTTCTGCCACATAATGCTGCATCTGTTTAGGGTACTTTATATTGCGAATGCATTGACTTAGGTCACATTTCTTCCTCCCCCTCCCGAAGTCTTCCACTGTGGAGAGGCTGGAGTAAAGGTTTTCTTTTTTACTGATTGTGCACAAGACTTTTGTATTGAATTCTGTTTTCGAAGAGTATCGGACATGTGTGGTATTTTTGTACTTGTAACTGATTTCTTCTTAGTCTGGGGTTCAGGTAACTTTTTCGATAGAACTGGTGATTTGGATGATTCCTTAGACTGAACTAATAATTTCTGTCGACGTTTTTCTAGATTGATTATTTTATCATGTTCGGAAGATAGTGGCCAAATTTCTAATTGTGGGTTCCCAGAACATTTAGTAGGAAGACATATGTCACGGGATTTTTTGATTGAGGTGTTAGTTGATTGAGTTTTAAGTGAATTACCTGGTGAACAAGAGGAGTCAGTCTGAGTGCTAATGTGCCTAATAGATTTTAATTATTGTTTGAGTAAACTAGAGTAAGATACTCCGACAAATGGCGTTCTGGACTCAACAAGTTTGAGAGCTTCAGGATAGGAAATTTTCTGGGTTATTTTAATAGCAAGTATTTCTTTTTCACGGGTCCAGTTTGGACAAGTACGGAAATATGCTGGATGGTCACCTTTACAATTTACACACTGTTCAGGATTATTGTAGTTTTTACTATTATGGCCAACTTCAGCACAACGTGCACAGGTTTCAGAGCCACGACATGTTGTGTTAGTGTGGCCATAACGTTGTCATTTAAAACAACGGAGGTGGTTAGGGATATAAGGTTGGACAGGACAACTTAAGTAGGCAGCTTTAATGCTGGATGGTAAATTTGGGCTATTGAAAGTAAGAATTATGTGCTTTGTGGGAAGCACTTGTTCATTTCGACGGATTGTGATTCGACGTGCGTCTATAATATTTCAATCTTTTAAGTTTTGTAGAAGTTCTTCTCGTGTAGAATATAAAAGTTCAGGTTCAGATATGACTCCACGAGTTGTATTTAAAGTTTGATGTGGTTGAACTGAAACAGAAAATGTACCTGTTGTGTTTGAATTTGATAGAAGTTGTGACTGTCTGGCTAAAGTGACTTCAACCAGTAAATCGCCAGATTGAAGTTTTTTGAGAGAGTGGCTATTACCCAAAACAGAGTGGAAAGTTTTAGCAATAAGAAACGGTGATGTTTTTTTTTTTGAAAGCGGTATTATTCAGACTATCAGTACGTTTGATTATGAAAAATCTTCGACAATGAAATGTGAATGTTGATGAATGAAATGTTGAATGAATGAAATGTTCTGTACATTTTGTTGCTCTCCACATGCGAGAGATATAGAAGGAATTGAAGTATTTCCATCCATATTGTAAAAAATAACAATTCGGATCCCGGCCACACATTTTTGCAAACAGAAGACGCACGAATTTACCCAACATTTAGTGCTAGTAGAACTAACAAAAGAAAAAGACGGCAGCCTGGCAAATCTCGAATTTATATCGATTCTCCAGAGAAAAAGTATTTTCGACATTAGAAAAGTTAAATAAGACAAACAATCTGCAGAACTGCAAAGGATAATTATATTATAAACAGAATTTTTAATACAATTGTCCTTTATTTTTTGTTTATAAACCGATTTATTAACAGAAAACCTGGTAACTTTTTCATCTTTCCTAAGAAAGAAGATAATGCTGTGGAATGCGAGATATGACAAAGTTATCACAGCCAACAATCAGACAAGGAACAGCCAGAACATCAAGTCATTATTCATTTAATTATGATTGCTTTAACATTACTTACAAATAAATTGTGGGTGATTTGAATTTCTGGGTGAACTTGAATTTGGCACAGCACACAGCATTTAGTAGCATTTCTTGCATTATGGCAGACACATTTTGGCGGATGGCATCTTTCAGTGCTGTTGGTGATGCCGGTTGCTCGCGGTACATTTTTTACTTCAAGAATCTCCACAACCAAAAGTCACAGAGTGTGAAACCCGTCTGTGTGAGTTCCTCGAAAAAAATGGATCTATTATGAAATCAGCAGCGAAGCCACATTAGATTGTCACTTTTAGCTGTTTCAAGGGTACCTCAACAAATTCCAACATAACTATTTTTTTCGTTACCACACGAAACTCGGATTCTTTTCCATCCGTTTGGTGCAATGTAAATCTTTGTATCTTGATTCGTTTTCGAATTATTAATTTTTAAAGTTCGTCCTGACTTTTGGATCATCAGATATATAGTAAGTCACTTGAAAATACAAAATTTTGATTGATTTATTGCATATTTCTTTGAATCTATCATTTGAAAAGAAGTATAGAATAAGTATACTTAGTATTTACTATGTATATTGGCGCCAACTTATATGGGCCCATGGGGCGCGAGCCCACCTAATAATTTGATCTCTCCGTCTGCCCAATTTCAATCGATTTAATTCGTAATTTATCTTTTTTTTTAATTATTTAATCGCTGAAGTGAGATTTAGTCTTATTAACGTTCCCAAAATACTTTTGTTTAAAAGATAGTAAGGATATCAATTAGACTTACAGGAACATTGAAATCTCCTCCAGTGGATGTATAGTTAATTTTTTATGAAAACAAATTTCCTGCATATTTTGTCATTTGTCTTGATATATTGAATTGGAAAACGTTTGGTTGTTTTTCTTGACATTTAGATTTTTGCACTTTCAATAGTTACCAGTTCTATTATTATTTAAAATAAATATTAGTGTATTTATAAGGAATTTATAAGAAGGTAATTTTATAAAATTGTAATAATTTAAAAATTTGCTTTAAAATAATATAATTTAATTTTGAATTTTTAGACATTCGCTCCTGCCCTCTCTTTCTCCACTCATATATACACTAAAGAGGAAAAATTATGTGTATTAATTTACTTTAAAATTTTCGAGCCCGCCTAATATTTTTTAAAAGTTGGTGCTACTGACTATATATGCGGTAAATATATGCAGTAAGTCATTTAAAAATAAAAAATTTTAATTGATTTACTGCTTATATTTTTTCAACCTATCCGTTATATTACATGAAGGGTGGTGCGAAAAAATTACATTCCCTCTACTAATTCAATCCCAAATCAAAAATAAAAACACGAGTGGTAACAACCGATTAGTAATACCGTTGATGCTAGTGTACACAACTACATACTGGATGTCTTGGCATGATTCAGCAGTTTGATGAAATGGGACGGGTGATTGATTGTTTTTGTAGGTCAAAAGTAAATTTGTGTTGTACAGTTGAAATGGTGTTATACAACTGCTCCAGTGTTTTCAACTGAAAATAATATTCTCCCTATCAAGTAAAGCTACTCTTCATCAGTTCCTCATTCTTTATTGTTAGATAAATTATGAAGTATTGGATTTGAGACTCATTTTATTCAAAATGGCGGTATGGGGCACATTTATACAGTCTTTGTCGGGGCACATTGATATAACCTAATTCCTTATCCAGTTCATTTTTTCAATACCTTTATAATTTTGTTTACAGTACACTCCTTAATCCAACTATTTTTTGCTAAAAAAGTCTAATATTATTTTTTATTGAAGTGAAATATTTCTAATTTCTTTATATTAGAGCATTTTATAGTATTTTTGCAAACAGAAGACGTATGAACTTACCCAACACCTAGTGCTAGTAGAACTAACAAAAGAAACGGGTGTCAGCCTGGAAAATCTGAAATTTATATCGATACACCAGAGAAAAAAGTATTTTCGACATGAGAAATGTTAAGTAAGAGAAACAAGCTGCAGAACAGCACAGGATAATTGAGTTATAAACAGAATTTTTAATATAATTATCCTTTATTTTCTGCTTATAAACCGATTTATAAACAGAAAACCTGGTAATTTTTTCATCTCTCCTAAGAAATTTCATGGCAATCCGAGTATATTAACGATTTTTCCCCATAGGCCGTAATGTAATGGGAAACTTTTGATTCTCTCTGTCGATAAACTAATCATGGTAGATACTTCATTTTCAATAGGGTTCGTGCTATGGTAAACCTCAATAACGTATAAAAATTTCATAGCAATCCGAGTATATTTACAGGCGTTAGAGCGCGGACAGACGGACAGACGGCCAGACAAACCGAATGCATAAGCACTTTTCAACTTTGTTGGAAAGTGCTAAAAAGTAAAGCAGGAAAATTAAAAGTAAAAATTCCAAAGTAGAAATAAACAAGTAAGAAAAATCATGCGTTAAGCATAGATTATAAAATACTTTCCAACACTTCCTGAAATCTTTAACAAAATTTCGTTATTTAGAGTAATAAGGTAACTGTCTATAGTCAAATATGTATTCCAATACTTTTGAACAGCCCTATATTTGATCTGTTGGTTAATGTACGTACTATATAATCGGGAAATTTAGTGTAGCAAGAAAATGCCTAGCAGTTTGAAATTTCTCTTTCAGCAATTTATACTAATATATGGAAACACACTTGAATACTTTTCTTCTGCCCTGTAGTTTTCTTAGTATCTTTATCATATGCCAGTATTTAGCTAACATTTATTTTAAAATAAAACACTTTTAAAACTACTGAAATCACATTCTCAGAAATTATCATTCATAGGCGTCTATGTATCCAGTTTTTGCGTGGCCCGGTATTTCATTTTATCTATATTCTACTAACATTTCTTAATAAAATGAATGCAGTTCAGTGTAAAAATGCATTATTTTTTTTTTAAAACCACATTTAAGTTATTTACGCTCGTATTCAGTAACGTTTGCGAGCTCTTTTGTGTAGCCCTGTAAATCAACTGTAGCATCTATTCACACCATATAATATGCATAGATTTAGTGAAACTTAAAAGTGCATATCATAATTAAAATGCATTTCATCCATCAATCAGCCATCATCGGATACATGTAAGAGTATTTCGATAGAAATATGCTATTTGAAATCTTTTGTGTGTCCCTGTAAATGCTATGCACTTCGTATTATACATGCCTATGTCGTATAACTTAAATTAAGCCTCATCACGAAGATCAATTTTATTATTCATAAAATAGTTTAATATAACTAAAACTGTCGCAAATAATTACCCCTTTATCATTATACACTATATTGCCATTGATTATTGGACACTTGCGATTTTAGACATTTTACTAAATATCTAGAAAAATACATGAGGAATCATCTCGAAACTCTTAGTGTATAAATATAATAGTATACGCCATACATCACCGTGAATGTTTTTTGCCGAAACTCCATAGGGGACCGTCAACAAATTAAAAAAGAATGAATATCTTTTGAATAACCCTGTCAAAACTAATGTAGCAAAAGCACTCAAACTCTAGATTATGATTGAATGCCTTATTGTAATATGCCTTGTTCATTTTTATGCAAATAGCATGCATACTCGCAGAGTAATTAAGGTTTTTATAAAAATGGTCCCAAATTTTTCCAAGTTTTTTCCTTATAATTTTCAGAGTTCTTAATATAAAATAATATTTTTTTTCAGAAAATATGACAAACAACATTGCATACAGTACCTTGTAATCAGAATTAAAAAATAATGAAAATTTTGTACAAAATGAGTAGGTTTACTAAATAATTTTTTACTGTGCATGCGTCAACGATATCAAAATTTCATTTGCATATTATGTTAGTTAAATGTATAGAGCAACTTTTGTGAAAGTCACAAGATCATAACTTGAAAATTCTGAAAATAATCGTCAATTGAATTAGTTGAAAATCCGTTATTCTCAAAATGAAGCAAAAACAAGAGGAGTTGTATCCATATATTCATTGATTAGTGTCATATAGAATACACAATACGGGATGTTTGGATAAAATCCCTCATTTTTTTGCTTCATTTTGGAAACAACGGATTTTGTCCTTTTTCTATAGACGATTACTTTCAGAATTTTCAAGCTATGATTTTGAGACTTTTACAAAAGTTGCTCTATACATTTAGCTAACATAATATGCAAATGAAATTTTGATATCTTTGACGCATGCGCAGTAAAAAATTATTTAGTAAACCTACTCATTTTTCATACAATTTTTATTATTTTTTAATTCTGATTACAGGGTACTGTCTGCAATGTTGTTTGTCCTATTTTCTGAAAAAAATATTATTTTAAATTAAGAACTCTGAAAATTATAAGGAAAAAACTTGGAAAAATTTGGGACCATTTTTATAAAAACCTTAATTACTTTGCGAGTATGCATGCTATTTGCATAAAAATGAAAACAGTATATTACAATAAGGCATTCAATCATAATCTAGAGTTTGAGCACTTTTGCTACATTTGTTTTGACAGGGTTATTCAAAAGATATTCATTCTTTTTTAATTTGTTGACGGTCCCCTATGGAGTTTCGGTAAAAAATCTTCACGGCGATGTATCGCGTATACAATTATATTTATAAACTAAGAGTTTCGAGATGATTCCTCATGTATTTTTCTAGATATTTAGTAAAATGTCTAAAATCGCAAGTGTCCAATAATCAATGGCAATATAGTGTATTATGGATCAATATCTATAATTTCCGTGATTACTAACGGGGCACTATCCTACCAGTAAAATTTTATAGAAATTGCCACCTTCTTATACCTTTTTCATTCGAAATTTCTAACATGAATAAAGAAAACAAATCTATTTATTTTTACTGGTAGCAGTGTGGCCCGTTGATAATTAAGCCCTGCCTGCTGGCACATTAACTCTGAGGCTTTAGTAGCCTGTGAGCTAATAAGATTAAGTTAAAATGATGCTAATAAGATTAAATAAAATGAATTTATCGTCTTTAAAAGTAAAATATGCCCTTGAGTCAACCACATCGAGTCCTACATTAATCGATTGCACATAAAAAGAAATTCACTTCTCCCCAGGATCAAGCTGATATCTCAATGGTCCGTGGGGGTCGACCCTTAATACCCTTTCTGAAAAAGGGCACATTGTGCCGAAACTACTTGTCGGAATTCAAAGAAAAATAAAAGGGATGTGTAACATTATTATACGAATACTGGATAATTTTTTCAGATTTTGTTCAACAAAAGTACGAGTTCTAGAATTTTTTTCTTCTTTTTAATTGAACATTTTAATTAAAAATCTAATGTAATATTTGAATGACCACCTTATTTTTTTGCATGAAATACTATGATGTATGATGTATATTAACTATTAATCTCAACTTTCTACGTAGGGCGCATCATAGTAAAAAAAAAAGGTAAAATCGTGTTCCGGCGAAGATGGGGGCGTGTCTTGTACGAATCTAACACATTAGTTCAAATAAATATTTAAAAAGAACGCGTGAAATAACATTATATGACAGAACATTCTGGTAGACCTAATATATGAGATCTGTGCGTGACACGCCTCCATTTCCGCCGGAATATGATTTTGCCTTTTTTTAAAAAAATATGATGCACCCTACGTAGAAAGTTGAAATTAATAGTGAATATACATCATACCTCATAGTATTTTATGCAAAAAAATTAAGGTGGTCACTCAAATATTTCATTAGATTTTTAATTAAAATGTTCAATTAAAAAGAAGAAAAAAATTATAGAACTCGTACTTTTGTTGAACAAAATCTGAAAAAATTATCCAGCATTCGTATAATAATGTTACACATCCTTTTTATTTTTCTTTGATATCCGACAAGTAGTTTCGGCACAATGTGCCCTTTTTCAAAAATTGTATTAAGGGTCATAATCTTCCATAAACTTGAGATATCAGCTTGAAACTGGGGAGAAATGATTTTTTTTTATGTGCAATCGATTGATGTAGTACTCGATGTGGTTGACTCAAGGGCATATTTTACTAAGAAACCCGGCTATACCCTTTGAAAAGAAACTCCAAAATACTTATGAACCTGAAAATTTCCTGAAATACTTTTTTATCTGATGGAGATTTTACAATAACACTGTTATAAACAACAAATTAATAACCATAAAGTTTTGATTCCAAATCTGTTTTATGTTACATCTAAAATGAGTAATACAATTTCAGAACCTACTATAGATTCTTTTAATAATAACAGCTTACGTTCAATAGGATAATTGTATTTATTTTAAAGAAGTAAATATAAACCAAATATTTCTTACTATGTTAAATAAATTGACATTTTTTTATTTACTTTATTTTATAGTTAAATAATTACTTTAAAAAGTATTTCTTTGTAGATAATTAGCAGTTATTAAATATTTTGAAATTTCTGCATTATAATAACAGTGTATACTGTGGGCCATTGTACATTGCATAGTCATAATTTAATCAAGTAATGTTTTTTTTCTGAAAAGCGGTGGAATAGCTATTCAGCAAATACTAAAGTTTTTTTTTTTTTTTTTTTTTTTTTTTTTTTTTTTTTTTTTTTTACAGTATATGGGAGACTAGGGCACATATGAACACGGCGCAGATGTAAACATTGCAATTTTTCACTAGTTATTATATGTTTTTTTTTTTTTTTTTTTTTTTTTGTCTGAAAAAAAATATTAACAATGACAGCACTTGTAGACATATGGTAAATTTTTTTTGAAGTTCTTTGACATTTTTCCTTGTCCTCACTAGCCAAAGCATTGTTTATAGATCACAAAAGTAAAATCTCAATTCCATCTTGATAAACGAATATAACCTTATTCATTTATTCATTTTTTTTAATGTTTTAACATATACCACGAATACTAATAAATATATTTTTTGTAAGATTGAGAAATGCTAATGATTTGCCATTTTAACTCGATTGGTCATGTGGGACACTTGTGAACAGACTAGTTGGGGCAGATATGAACAGTTCATAAGTGCCAGAATAATCATTCTGTGATTCTGAGAAGTAATGTCAGCTTCAATATCTATAATGTTCCTGAAAGAGAAGACTTCTTGTCATACAACCGCTGATTTTGTATTGAAATTTTCACAAAAAAGCATGTGCCAACAAATACACAAAGAGCAACAAGCTCGTCTCTCTCCAACTGTAATTTAAATAAATTTAATATTTTCTGAATTGCAATAATATTAGGCCATATTGCGCAAAACGATATACAATAATATTTTTTATGCATTGTTAATCCAAAAAGAAACGCTAAACATCTTATCAAATCTTTCTATTTTATTTTTTCCAAGCTTTCAATCATGGCTTACTTTCATATCTAAAATTCTATGACTATAATGCTTTGAATAGAGATAGATATCAGTAATATTTTAAGAAAGTAAAATTTTTAAACTGATAACTAGTGTAAAATCTCGATTCTATGTACCCTCATCCCTTTTTTCAAAAATAAAATAAAATAATTTGTATGGGGAGGGGCTTATAATCTTGATTTTTTAATCATTAAAAAAAACTCTTATTTATTCTTAATTTGGAAGAAAATAAGGCAAATACAGTCGTGAAAATCCTTCGTATTTCGGCAGAATTTCAATAAATATTATCTAAATGCCTCCTCCCTAAAATCTCCCCGAATCAAAACCCCTTGGTAAAATTTAAAAGGTTTATTTTTCTTTTTTTTCAAATTTTCTTCTTTATTTTTTTATTTTATTGCAACAATAATTAATTATTTAATGCTTCATATTTTCCCAATCTACTTATTTTCATTCTAAAATTTTGTACTTAAGCATATCACCCAGAAACTAGAGAAATTTATACGTATTTTTTTCTTTATAGTGAATTGAATAGATAAGATAACTAATGATTATGAAGCCAAATAAATAATGGAATGTAAAGCATGTTAAAGGATATTTCTTTCCTGTGTTCACATGTGCCCCACGTGTGTTCGCATTTACCTCGCTGGTGGGGCACATATTAACAGTTTTTTGAATTTATTAAAACTATTAAGAAAGAGTATGAACTATAAAGATGTTTTTCAAAAAATTACCATTTATAAATAAAATGTTCTATTTACTATAATCAGTAGTTTTTGTTTATAGAAATTAACCCATTTATGAGAAAATGCTTAATTTATGTAAACTGTTCACATGTGCCCTAGTCTCCCCTATATAGTTTTTTTTTTTATCTAAAAATATTTAGGACATTCATTGAAAAATCTCGGCAACCCAAATTTCAACCCGAACTCAAACCATTTAAGTTCAACCCGACCCAATCCAATAACCCCATGGGATCCCAACAAGATGGGTTGTGTTGGCTTCAAGTACAGTTAGATTACACAATCAGATCCAGGACTTTAATAATATAGGTATTATAAAATTAAGAAATGTATTGTAATGCAACCAGTGACACTTTATATGTGATCATCTAAATTCTGAAATATGGAACGCCTAAGTTTTTTTTATTATTATTATTGAAATAGGACATGGAGTCATTTACAGTACTTCTGTTCATGCCATTATGTTCGCACAAAACAAAGTTATTCATTTTTAAATACCGCTAAAATATCTTCATTATATAGTTAGTTACTAACGAAAATACAGGTTCGGTATGCAGTTTGTAATTTTGGCAGATTAAGTAGATCATTGCTTCATAGATTTCCTATCATTAAATGTTCATCTAGATAGGTTCTATGATAAAACTTTTATTTTATCAATGCATTTTACGAACACTCTGTATTTTTTTCACAATTCTTCTTTTTTTTAAAAGCATCATGACGTTTGTTAAAACCCTATTCCATAGGAAGATAATACTAACATGAGATATTAGCTTATTCTGCTTTTAAACTCACAAGAGAGGAAACATCGTTATTTTTATTTTCACTACTAGGAAGTGGGTCAAGAAGGTGAACTACGTGAGATGATTGGAAAAATTAAGTATCAAGTAGAAATATTTCTGTTCATAATACCATAAGGATTTGTAATAAACATTCAGCCGTTTTTTCACTTTTATTTCATGAGTCATTGTCAACTACATTTCAGATGATGGTACGAGTATTAGTTTGTGTTAGAACCTGAGAAATTTTCATTGTAATGCACTGAATGCATTGGAATTGGAATGTAGATTTCATGATGAGAAACCGTGCAACCGTGAATATTTCTGCGATAGGTTTCTTGTATTTCGATAAATAAATAAATAAAACTTAGCATATAATCTAGGAAGCAAACATGCATCTTTCGAATTATAAATTTTATAATATGATGTTTAAAAAAATATTAATTTTTAAAAGGGCAGACAAAATCCATGGTATACCCGAAATGTTTGTGAAAATTTAACTTACGCCCTTAGCCACTCAAGATGCAGGAGCTATTTTCTTCATCTCAAAAATACTTTCGAGGTAAGCAAATCAGAAACTTGGGAAAACAAAAAATGCCGAGGGTTTACAGAAACATTTATGAAATTGGAAGGCTCAATTGCTGCCTATAAATTTCAAAAAAGTATGCATTTGTAACGTGAGGTATCTTCAGCGCTTCTCAATACATCTGCTGAATGCTCATAAATTGAAATTTGTGTGTAACGGAAAAATGATCTTCTCTTCAAAACTATTTAACCTAGGATGATCGCTATAGTTTTTCTGCAAGGTTTAAATTCATGTCTGCGACTTCAATTTTTTTTTCATAAATTTAGTTTCCATAGATTCGGAAATAGATAGGGGGAACAAATTTTTGCACTAAATTTTCGATAATATCTCTAAAAATACACTGTAAAAAAAAAACGGACGATTTAACGGAAGTATTACTGGTAATCTAGACGCCAGTAGTATTTACTTTTTTTAACGGAAAAATTTCCGTAAATTCCAGAAAAAATCTCGAAAAAAACGGAGTATTTACCAGAAAAAAGCGGAGATCTTTCCGTTAAAAAACAGTAAATAGTACTGGCGTCCAGATTACCAGTACTACTTCCCTTAAATCGTCCGTTTTTTTTTTACAGTGTATATTACCTAAAATTAAAAGAAATATATTTTTGAGTTTAGCATAACTAAAGATTTCACACGATATACAAAGAAAATATTTTTTTTTTCTTTCAGTAATTTAATTAGCCCCCTAACCCCCTCCTAAACATGTTTGTAAATGTTTAATAATTTGTAAATATATGGATCAATAGTCTTTATTACTTCCTCCCGATTTGAACTTTCCATGTTTTATAGTTTACTAGTAAAATGGCTGTGACAGACGGACAGACAGACACAGGAGTGATCTGATAATGGTTCCGTTTTCATTTTTTGATTACGGAACCCTAAAAATATAACCAATCAAACTAAATGAAAAATGGAAGATTTGCCCTGGATCAAGAATTCCGCAGCTCCCATTTTGAGAATAAAGTATAAAAGACTTGTTTATAGCTTTATTAAGTTTCATTAAGGGGACACAGTACCTTTAAATTGGTCAAAATATCCGTTTTTTTTTAATACTAACTGCAAGCTTCTTTAAATTTGAATATTTTGACACCTCATTTTTATCTATTGTATCGTGAGATATTGCAAATTTTGTTAATAAATGCAGCGCAATTACCCATACAAATGAAAACTTTAAACGGTTTTTCTCCCGCTTCATATTTTTACAACTCGAAAAATTCTAGCGATTTCTTGCTACTTTAGATAGAGGTTTGAAAAAATTTTAAGCATAAACTTACTTTAAAGCATCAATATCTTCAGTAACTTTATTTACAACTAGTCGTTGGGGGCCACCGTAATACTTACCCATCATGGATATGTATATGAAAATCAAACATGTGAAACTATTTATGCAATGCATTGCAATTCATAAACAAAATTTAAATATTGTTAATATACATAGTAATGCTATATTAAAGAACTGCTGATGTACCAATTTCGACAAATTATATAAAACGCCAAACTACTCAAGTAGTACCGAACTGCGTAAAAGAAACATCCTTATAACTCCAAAAATAATAATTCTATTAACTAACAATTCACTGCGTCGGATTAAGCATCTCATTTCCAATTAAAATATACTTTTGAATTGAAATTTGAATGAAATACAGGGTCATGAAAAATCGAATAATGTAGAAAACAAGATTACAAACAGCTCAGCAACTAATAATCCGATCGACTTTGTTCTATATGCAAAATGTGTGTTATTTTATTGCCTTTTGCATCCACTCTTTAAAATAAAAAAATTCGAAAATTTTTATATACCTTTCATCAGAACGAATTTTTCGAGAGTCCGAAAAAAATTGTTCCGGATAATCGAGGTTGCTGATATTAAATAGGGTTCGTCCCATTCTTATATACTAACTACATACAAAATTTCAAGTCTCTATCTCAATTTGTTCGGGAGATAGAGCGTTTACAGACAGACAGACAGACAGACGGACGGCAAAATTTTTTTTCTAAAAATATGTTTTTCGGAATCTCCACTATCTAAAACGTGTAAATCCGTCAAAAAAAATTTTTCGATTTTCAAAACGATTGCAAGACTTACCCTATACTACGTATGATGGGTAAGTAACCAGTATAGAAGGTTACAAATGACAAATGGAAAAGTGACATTTAAGAGAAATCAGGGGATTAAAATTTTCACATTTCATTTGAATTATCACAGCAAATGATAGGAAAATAAACTTAATTAGTAGAAAAGGCTTATACTATAGTCTCATCTTGTGGTTATCACAAAGATATTTCTAAAGACAAATGTAGGCAAATCGGCCGATCTTAAGTTTACCCTATTATAGCAAATTCTTGTATTTTGCGTTTAGCATGTAACAGTTAAGGTTTTATATTCTCTGAATTTCAGTAGTATTTATTTATTTATTTTAATCACCTATTGATCAATACTTCAGATTAGCACAGTTTCCAAATTTTACGCTTATTTGTAATTATTACAATTCAAGACACTTTTTCTTTTTATTAAATAAGACAAAGTTTTCAATAAATTTTATTATTAAGACAATATCACAAAATTTGACTTATGTATTAGCAAGTAATTAAAATTAAAAAGAAAGCAAGAAAAAAATTAAACTGCCATAAAAGTGCGTTAAAACACAATGAGCAATTTGTCCTCATATCTAATACGCATCTGCTAAAAACTTGAATTTTTATTGAAAACTTTTTTAAAAAGAAGAAGAAATGAAAGAAATAGGCAGTTTATCCCTATCAAGAATATAAACGAATACAAATAGAAAAATGATAAAGTTACAGATTTTATTTCATAATAAGTTTGACAATTCCAATGAAAAGATGCTAGTATATGGTTACCAGCTGAAAGAGTAAAAAATTCTAAGACTTAGCAAAACGACCCCTTACAAACCTTGACCCTAATTTCAACCTAAAAGCGACTACGCCACAAGCAACCTCATTCTATGTTACCCATATGATGTAACACTTGCTATGACTGCATGTTAAACAGCTGAAAATGACGACAGGTTGATGAAACACAGATTGTATTAAACACTCAATGTTAAAGGTTTAGAGGCGTGATAATCTTTTTGTGTATTTCCTTAAAGAGTCTAGTATGCGATGAAGGTTGAAACGTTGACATGAAGGAAAAATATTCCAAACTCCAATATGAAACACTTTCCCGTAAAGTATATTATCGAATATTTTATTGTTATTCACATTAATTTGTTGAAAAGAAAATTTATTTAACTCAATAATATTTTTGACAGTTTAAATCAACTTAATAAAATATGTAATAAATGAGCATATGGAAGCAAATGCATGCCATATACTTGTTTCTACAGGGAGCCCACAAGTCAAAGATAAGAAGGGAATATAATTTGAAAAGAAATGCTATAATAGATGAGTGCATAATCTCATGACATAATTCTACGTCAATGAAACAGCCTTAGCATATATTTTCAAAAAGTTATAATTTTTAAATTTTTATACGACAGGCAAAATTGTTTCAATAAATATCATTGTAAAAATATGGATACCCTTTTCCTTAAAATTAACTGAATTAAATAAATAAGTAAGAAAAATCATGCATTAAGCATAGATTATGAAACACTTCTCAATATTTCCTGAAATCTTTAACAAAATTTCGTTATTTAAGGAAATAATGTGTTGCTGTCCATAGCCAAAAATATATTCAAATACTTTTGAACGGTTCTGTATTTGATTTGTTGTGAATATATATACTATATAATATATATAATATAATACAAATAGAAACTCATCTTTGTAAGTTTTTAAATGTCGGTGAAAAACTTTAGGCACTAAATTTTCTTTCTAAGATTAACACAAAAAGCATTTCAAGATTCTCATTTTTATCAATTTTAAGTAGACATTATCACGGGTGTAGTTGTAAATATAACAGAGGATATACGCTCTAAGCAAAGGGTATACGCTCAAGGCAGACAGTATACCCTACAGTGTGTGTGCTATTGCTTTCTTGAGAAACAGAGGGTATACGGCGCTCCTTTAAAAAATCCAGAAGGTATACAGAGTATACCCCTCATACCCTCCAATAAATCCCTGTACATTATTCCCAACACAACACAATTTTTCCGTTTTCCCAATATCTTTAATTTTTGTGCATGTATAATCTGAATGTAAAATGTATATGCCATCATGACATCTATTTACTGTGTAGGATACATGTAAGATAATAACTGTCTACCTATTGCCTTTTCTAATGCTATTAAAGATTTATAAATTTTAAAAAGTTGGTAATACCTCTTTTAGATATATTTTTAGGTTAAATATGTTCAGGACAGTCGAGATTTATACATAATTTTATATAATATCATGTATAAAAGATTCCTTGCGTGAACATATAGCAGATCGAATAGAAGTAAGAAAGTTCATTCAATAAATATTTGTAAATGTGGCAAAAATTTTTAAATACAATATCACCCAAAAAATTATAGAAATTTTTAGTGCTATTAAAAAACGGCAAATTATTTGAAAAGATTATTCTTATAATTATTCTAGTTTAAATTATATTTTAAGCTTTTGACCAGGAACATTTTGAAATTAAATTAATTTTTTTTTATTTTCTTTTTAATTCGTTTATCTTTAGTCTGCAACAATACTTTTTTCATTTAAAAAAATGCATATCAAATAACTGAGTAACAAATTTAAAATTGCCCCCATAAAAGTGAAAATACCCACTTCTGGGACGTACGCTCCACTTCGGGAACCACTGATTTATGTGTTAATATCTCGGTTTATTTCTGGTGATTTTTTTCGAAAATCATTATCAAGAATGCTTTTGTACTTTTTCTACGATAGGTACCCATAACGCTCCTCAAAACCTTTGCTGAAATCCCGCAAATCGAAATGTATGTGTAACGGAAAAATACGTTTCTCTCAAAAACTATGTGACGTAGGATAATCATAATTTTACTTTTAGTAGATTTGGAAAAGATTGGGGGGGGGGGGGGGGTGAGGACATTTTTTTCATTACATTTTCGACGATATCTTTTAGTTTATAACACCTAAAATTAAAAGAAATATATTTTTGAGTATAGAGTTACAAATGTTTTTACACGATACCTCGCATAATAGACACAAGATTCTTTTTTTTTTAAGTAATTAATTAACTTAACCATTTTACATAATATATTTGTAAATTGTTAATAATTTGTAACATTTGTAACTATATAGGTCAATAGTCTTTATTACGTCCCCCAATTTGAACCTTCTACGTTCCATAGTTTACGAGTAAAATGAATGTGACAGACAGACACATGAGCGATTTTATATTGGTTCTGTTTTCACTTTTTAAGTATGGAACCCTTATAATAATAATAATAATTTAAAATGTCGAAATCCAAACGAGATATTAAAAAATAACCTCATCATAGGATTAATGCATTAACTCGTGAGTGTCTTCGCCAGCAGGGACAGAAACCTCAAGATGCTACTTCAGTCACTTGAAAAGAGCCGCTCTTTATGGGAGGGGATTAAAGATATCGCATTTGCATTTCAGTAATTTTAAACAAATCTTTCTGCATTGGTTAGTTGATATAGATCTGCACGAAAAGAGTCTTTTTTCAATTAGGACATTTTTATTTTTGGAACCGATTTCAAAAATAAAAGTGTCTTCTTGAAAAAAATCTTCAAACAAAGTTTTAAAAAAGTGAAAAAGAACATACATTGGATCAATTTCAACTATCAAAACTAGCCTATGCAAAACAAAAAATCTATTAAAAATATTAAAATTTAAACAAGATATCTTTAAAAATTTCTTCAATAGGATTAGCATTCGTGAGCGAGTCTTTCCATGTGACAGAAGTAGCCCCTTAAAAGAGGACTCCGGAGTTGGTTTTCGTAATTATCGTCTTACAATAAAAGAAAAAAAAGTCAAATTGGCCAATTTTTTCTAACAGAAGTATGAAAAAGTGTAACTTTCTGAAAAATAATAAGACGAATATTATCTTAACGTTATCTCATTTCTTGAATTATTTTGAATATTTTTTGTAATTTATACTGCCATACGTGCCACGTATTACGGATGCGTAATACTAATACGTAGTAATACTAATACATAGTTACGTAATACTAATACGTAATTATTTACGTACCAAGTATTGATATTTCGGAATAAAAATCTTTGCTATTTTTAATCCCAGAAATATTTTCCTTACAGCTCCATCAAGTAAATACTATTGAAGCAAGTTTTAATCTTTTTTTTTTTTTTTTTTTTTTTTGGACACTCTCTATGCGTGTATATACATGAGAAGTACATACTGAGTGTTTCCAATTTTTTTTTTTTTTTTTTTTTTTTTTTACAACAAAAGAGGGGTGATAGTACACATCAAGACAAACAATATTAAACAGGAGACCAAGGGTCCGAAACGTTTTCCAAAGGAGATAGCCGCCATTAAAGTTAGAATTTCAGTAAAAGATGCTCGTCGCAAAGGCGTTAAGAAAGTTCATTTATAACGCCAGTGACCTATATCAGTAACTTATAACATGATATATCATAGAAGAAGGTTTAACTCTTGTCAAATTCTTTGTTGTCTAGAAGTATAAATAATCGCCAAATATAAGCAAATGATAATTAAGAGTAAAATTAACATTACAATACAAATTTGTAAAATATATTCAGTCTGATAAATTAAAAAACGCACATATTTTAGATATTTACATACCCCCACCACTATTTTTAAACTAAAATTATTAACTTTACTACACATAAAATTAGAAGAAGAAGAATCGAATTAAAATTATTTTTTTAGGAAAATAAAAATTTAATATCATATCAAGCAAAAATTATATTTGTGGTTGTAAACAACGTTTAGCTATAAAGTTTTGCAAATTCCAACTTTATAGTTTTGGTGGTTAAGAGGTTGAAATTAACATTTTGATTTACTCACCAATATTTTTAAATTAAAAAATTGACTTTAGTTAAAAATATAAAATTTTAATATCATATAAAGTGAAAATTATCTTTTTGATGGTAAACAATATTTAGCTAAAATGTAGAAAATTGCAACCTTATAGTTTTTTCGAGTAATGGGTTGACATTAACATTTTGACTTCCTGCGAAATATTTTCAACTTTATTTGAATTTTTTAAAAAATGAATAGAAATACGAACGTGAGTAGTAGGGTGGAGCGAAAAAAAATTTTTTTTGAAAATCAAAAACGGGTAGGTGCCAAAAGTTGCCTTTATACTAGTACATTAACTGCGTGAAATTTTACCGCTGAAAAAAAATGGCTTGAGTCTGCGCTTTTGCTCCAAAAATCGAAATTTTGGGTAAAATTTGCCATTTTTTGACATTTTTTCAAAAAAATTAAAAAAAATCTACAGAGCTGGTTAGTATTTTAAAGTGTTGCTTAGACCTTTATATTTATCTGCTTAACACATTTAAACTATAAAACAATATGTTTATTCCCTATAGCTGGAGCAAAACAGACAACTTTTAGTAAGAAAACAGCATTACCACTCTATTGGGTCATATAACGAATTGTTGTTTTTAATACAGCTCTTGTTTTCAAAACTACCTTGGACATGCGTCGTGGAGGTGGCTATATTTCCTATACCATCCGGCCCAACTATTCGATCATCTTAGTACAGTGTTTTATTTATACATTGATTTGTGATTTTCTTTATAAAAATTTGGCATGTTTTCGATGCTTCCACCTTGTTCATCAGTTCTTTGCATCCACATGCTGCTGTAACTATCTTGATGTATATTTTTAAAGTTTATACAAAAAAAATTACAAGCAGAGTAATGCACGGGAATATTATTAAAGAGATCTATTCGGCCATCTATTATATTTATCAAACTTACATTCAGTGGATGAATAATGATTGGAAGTTCTGTTACCACAACATTTTTTCAGTCAATTGTATTTTTTTTACGTAATGATTTGCTTCAAAGATGATTTCAGATATTTCAACTATAAGTATGCCATCATTTATTCTTCTTTTGCATTTTTTACATGTTGAGAAGCCAGCTGTTTAATGTGATGGTGATCGTCAGCGAGAATTGCAATGAAAATTTGTTCTCCATGTGTAAAGCAACCGCTGTTGTAAATAACTTTTTTTTGCATTAGTTTTATGCCGTTTTCTAAGTGTTTTCGTATCCAGTTAATTTTCTATTAACTTTTAGATCCCTTTTTTATGAGTGGACAACATTTGATGGTGAAATGTCCTGGGCATAAATTTATTGCATTGTGCTTTATGAGGGAATGGACGGATATCGACTATAAGTGCTCATTTAAAATTAGGAGAATTTTATTTGTCACTGTGAACCATTTTGCATGGGGTAAGTTTAGAATTGTCTATATGATATTGAATCATTCGCTACTTCAACTCCAGTGAATTTCCTTTGCGTCAATTATTAGAGAAGTCGATATAAAACGTTCTAAGCTACATGGATTCACTGGATCAATAAGGAAAAACTTTGTCTACGTAATATTCACTTCCTATTGCAATTTTTTTTTATAAAATAGAGAAATTATTTTCTCAAACTGAGAAAAAGATACTCAGAACAGACTGTCGGAGATTGAAAAGCTAATTCATAAGGAAAGCTATTTCTCAAAGAATGGGGAATATAAATTTAGAAAACATCTCACAGAAAAGACAGCTCATAAAGTTAATAAAATTTTCCGGTTTATATAAGCACAGATTGGCAATCAGCGTCTATATGTTCAATCACCAAATCTATAATGTAAGTTTATACCGCGGTATGTTTTATACCAAATGTACTACACACCTAAATAATAGATCTAAAATCTTATTAGAAATTACTAGACTACGGAACAACACAGGAAACGACATAAAGCATACTAAAACTTCTTTAGAAATATTGTTGTTTTACACGCAAATTTTGTTTGCAATCCTCTGTGACGATCGTCATAATATTAAACAGCTAACTTCTCAGCATATATTCAATGCAATAGGTTCAATAAATGATGGCATACTAGAAACTGAATTCATACAATCAATTTTTAGGGAAATTTTTAGGCTGTGATAACAAAACTTCCAATCATAATGTACTAATTGCATGAGATTTTAATGAAGATAATAGATTGCTGACTAGGTTCAATTAAGAACATACCCAATATATTACTCAGCTTCTCTTCTGTTATATATGGTATAAAATTATACGTGCAGCATGTCAAACCAGCATGATTCAAATCATCCAAAGTCTATGAATACAAAGAAGAGATAAATTACTTTGATATATAGAAAACTTATACTCGTCTTCGGGAAAAAAAATAACAATTCAATACATAAATAAAACACTGGGCCTAGATGATTGGGTGGTTGAGACGGGTGGGATAATGCAACCACCTCTATGAGTTATATACACAGTAGTTTTGAAAGCAGCTAGGTAAGAAATGCATTCAAAAGAACATTTCGTTGTATGCTCCAATAGAGAGATTAACGCTGATTTTTCACAAAAAGTTGTCAGAATTGCTCCAATTATACAGACTACAGATATTGTTTTATAGTTTAAATATGTTAAGCAGATAATTATAAAGGTCTAAGCAACACTTTTAAATACTAACGAGCTCTGTGGGAATTTTTTAATTTTTTTGAAAACATGTCAAAAAATGACAAATTTTACCCAAAATTTCGATTTTTGGAGCAAAAGCGCAGACTCAAGCCATTTTTTTTCAGCGGTAAAATTTCACGCAGTTGATGTACTAGTATAAAGGCAACTTTTGGCACCTACCCGTTTTTGATTTTCAAAAAAAATTTTTTTTCGCTCCACCATAGTGAGTAGTAAGACGTTTAAATGATCTTACTTGTTTTGATTCAATATCTTATATCTAAGAACTCGTAAATATATCCATCTTACCTGAAAGAGAGAAAAGAAAATTTTATTAGTTTAAAATGCCGTAAAAATCTCTCATATATATCAAGGGAAATATATAAAAACTAGTCAGATGTGACAATCCCAAAGATTTCTTCTATCTTATGCATTTTAATACTTCCTGAAAATCCAGCATAGCAGCACCACCAGTTAGGGGGTTTAAACCAAAATCTAGTCAGCAACAACTTATGATAACTCATTACTGAATATGAAGTTTGATGAAAATCCGTGCATTAGATTTTGAGATAGAGGTATTACAAATCTTTAAAAAAAAATCGACATAACACCGCCATATGTTGGGTGATGTACACCAAAAACTAATGATGATCAATTTTTTTATCATGTACTAACTGAATCTGAAGTTTGATGAAAATCTATGCATCAGTTCTTGAGTTACATTTATTGCGAAATCGTGAAAAAGACAGCATAGCAGCGCCATCTGTAGGGCAATTTACACCAAAAACTAAACAACACTAATTTATATCAGGGACTAACTGAATTTGAAGTTTTAGAAAATTTCATACATTAGTTCTTGCGACAGAGCTATTGCGATAATCACGAATATTGCACAATGGCATCGCCACCTGTCGAGCGAATTGCACCAAAACTTAATCAACACCACAATCATTAAAAGCTAACGTTTGAACATACAATAATTAAAAACTCTTAACAGACGTATACGTTTCGCGAGTACTAGGACTCGCTTCCTCAGTGTTCAAGCGGTAAAATGTAAAAAAAAAAAAAAAAAAAAAAATGTCAGCAAATCAGAAACCCAAATGATTGCAATCACAGAACCAAACTACCGTCAAGCTTCAGTAATCAATAGAATCAAACCGGAAATGAAGCTTCGTGACATAACAAATCTAATAACCAGAAAGACTTTTTTGAAGCACTCCAATATCAATAAAGTAAAAAACTCCTTCGAAAATGATTTATCTAGCGTACCGTACATCTCAACTTTCTGGTTAGATTTGTTATGTCACGAGTCCAGTTTGGTTCTTTGTTTGAAATCATTGGGGTTTCTAACTTGCTGACAGTTGGGATTTTTTTTTTAAACATTTTAAAGCTTGAACACTGAGGAAGCGAGTCCTAATACTCGCGAAACGTATACGGCTTTTATGGATGATGGTAATTAACACCATGTTATATCAAGTGTTAACTAAATCAAAAGTTTTATGAAAATTCATGCTCTAGTTCTTGAGATATGCCCCCCCCCCCCATTGTGAAAATTGTGAATAATGCAGCATAACAAAGCCATCTGTTGAGCGATATTAACCAAAAACTAATCAGCTCTAGTTTATATCAAGGTCTAACAGAATCTAAAGTTTTGTGAAATTCCGTGCGTTAGTTCTTGATATAAAGCACCTACACAATTTTTGTCATATACAGACAGACAAAACAGACTCATAGATACGCAGACTCACAGACATAGACATCTTGTAAAAACATGTTTTTCGGGCTCTCTAACCCTTAAAACGTTTTCGTCAAAAACCCGATTTCGAAAATTTTCATGAATCCAATACTTTTTTCTTGTTAAAAGAAAGTAACAAAAGGTCAAGTGCAAGTATTGCTAGCACTCAGAAGGTTCAGTTAAATAAATTATTAACTGTATTATTAAAACAGATCGTCGCTAAAAGAATAATAAGTACGAAACTATACAGCGCAGGGTTGAGTATATAACTGTATACACTAGAAAATTATAAAGGGTATACCATAAAAATTCAAAACGATATGAAGCCTAAATAATATCAAATATTGCTATTCTGTATAACTCTTTTTAGGTGCGTTCGTAATTATGTAAATGTAGCACCGGTAGTTGTCACTCATTCCGTCCGTCCGGCTGTCTGTTTGTTCGCATATAACAACGCAAAAAAATCCCAACAGTTTGAAATTTAAAATACATAATTATTACATAATTTTGTCGAGTTATTTCAAATTTTATGAAAATCAGATGCTTAGTTCAATTCCAGAGGCAATCAAAAGTGTTCCATTACATTACGGTCAATACGAAAAAAAGTTTCAAGTGCATTTTAATGGTGTTACACTCTTTCGAACATAATAAAATTGATATGCATTTATGAAGTATTTACTATAATATACATTCTGTACAATCTGTGGTGTAAAGAATATTTGTTATTGATTTACAGGTATTGGGAACACATTGTTTGGTGCGCGTTTTAATTGTATTAAACTATTTAACATTTTATAAAATTGAATACGTTGCTGAGGATTTCTACAATTTATTTTCTGTGTAATAGAAAGCACATAATATTAAATTT
The DNA here is from genome assembly GCA_964019185.1 of Maratus speculifer. Lineage (NCBI taxonomy): Eukaryota > Metazoa > Arthropoda > Arachnida > Araneae > Salticidae > Maratus > Maratus speculifer. The sequence continues at coordinate 176,717,232 of OZ025293.1, forward strand.
TAAATATATAACTATTGCATAATTTGTCAAGTTGTTTCAAATTTTATGAAAATCGGATGCATAGTTTAATTACAGGGATAATCAAAAGTGTCACATTATATTACGGTTAACCGAAAAAATGGTTTCAAGTACATTTTAATGATATTACATTCTTTCGAATATAATAGAATTGACATGAATCTATGAAGTATATATTAAAATATACATTCTGTACAATCTGTAATGCAAAGAATAATTTTTATTAGTTTATAGGCCACACAGAAGTATTCCACTACATAATGGTATACTGGGAAATGATGTTTGGGGCGTGTTTTAATTATATTAAACTATTTCACATTTTATGAAATTGATATACGTTGCTGAGGTTTAATACAAGTTACTTCCTGTATAATAGAAAGTAGATAGTATTTACAAGAACACAGAAAAGATATCGACCACTATATTGTGTCCGAAGTACTGTAAACTATACAGTATATATATATATATATGGATCTAAATATTTTAAAAACTTCATTATAGAACAAACGCTCCCCATTTCCTAGGCTTCACGTGCAGTTTCCCACTTTTTTAAATCTTATCCTAATCTTTATTATTATTATTATTATTATTATTATTATTATTATTATTATATAACTTAATTTGGTACTGACAGTAAAATTTGTACATATTTAAACTTCAGTTGACATTTTAGAAAACTAAATACAGCTTATTTCTTTTTACCTAGGTTTTCATCCTGCAATATTACGAAAAAGTTGATAACGTTATACAGCTCATATTCAAAATATTAGAATAATTGAGAAAAAGTAATAAGAAAAAATTATTTGTCATTTATTTATTTTTTATACTAAGTAAATGCAATTAAATTTCTTATAAATTAAATCTGGAATGTTTAGATAAGATTTTAACATTTATAAAATATAAAATACAGCACAATAAATTGGGTATACAACTTCCTTAAACACCCCAGCATATTAGAATAAAATTTAGATTGGTTCAAAATATTAGAATATTTTATTTTACACAACAATATTACCTTATGAATATGAAGTAAATGGTAGTTAATATTTTGTAGCATCCCCTTTAGCTTTCATAACAGCGTACAATCGATCTTGCATACTATACAAGGTGTTTACAAACATTTCTATCAATATTAGCCCAAATAGACTTTATACGTGCCACTAACTCAGTTTTACTTGAAGGAGGATTTTCTTGAAGTTTTTTCTTCATTATACACCATAAGTTTTCGATGGGATTAAGATCTGGTGAATTTGGTGGCCAAGGAAGTACCTTAATGTTGCGTTGGCGGAACCAATTCTTAGTTGACACCGAGGTATGCGGGGACGCTAAATCTTGTTGAAAGATGAAATCATCTTCAAATAAATCTTCTGATGATGGAATCATGTAATATTCTAAAACTTCTTGATATATCAGAGAGTTAACCTTTTCGTAGACGATGCATAACTTTCCAGGTCCTTCTGCACTCATACAACCCCAAACCATGACATTAGCAGCAAATTTTACGGAACGTTTAAGGCATTCTTTATCAAATGCTTCTTGCTTCATTCTCCAAACTCGAATACCTTGATTACCATATGAAACACAAAACATACTTTCATCACTAAATAATATATTTTTCCAATCTTCATTGCTCCATAAACGTCTTGATTTACACCAATTCAATCTTATACGCTTCTGTCTTGCAGTCATGAGAGGTTTTGTTTTCGGTACACGAGATTCAAATTTAAATTTATGGAGACTTCTTAGTGTTGTCGATGTAGAAACTTCAACTCCTTCTTCTTTCCATTTTCGGTGCAAGAATCGCACACTTTTAAAACGGTTTTTCTTAACTATACGCTTCAGTTTCCTGTCATCTCTAGCAGATGTTTTTGGTTTTCGGCCACCATTTCGGCGTTTATTTTGAAATTTTCCAATTTTTAAATATTGTGTTAGTATTTTACTAACGCTCGATTGCGAAAAATGTAAATAATTCGCTATAAAACATTGATTTTTACCGTGCCGATTCAAATCAACCATACGAAGTTTAGTAGATTCAGGAATATCACTCACACGGCCCATTTTAAGACGAAAAAGAAACAAACTGCAAAAAAGAATACTGATTTTAAATAAAATAGTCTGAATTTAATCAATGATGCCACCAGTTAAGAATTGGTAATAATTAAAGGAGAATTAATGTGAAATATTCTAATATTTTGAACCACTTGAATAAATATTCTAATATTTTGACTTTTCAAAATAATTTTTTTTGCAATTAATCTTTTCAAAAATGATATTAAATTTAAGATAACAAGTAAGTTTAATCAACAATAAGTTCTTAATAAAAATATCGTTTGCATATTTTCATTAAAAGACATTAAATTACCAAACGATATTTTCAATTTCTAAAAAAAAGGTAATTATTCTAATATTTTGAATATGAGCTGTATATGTACAGCCCCTAAAACAAAAAGCAGGAAAAAGGTTATTTTTATCATTTTTCGTAAAATGAAGGACATCAGATCCCCTGAAAAACGTGTAAATTTTAATTGCAATACTATCAAAAGGCTGTTTTTTATAGATTATTGCCTCTGGGTCCGATTAGGTTTCATTGTGCGCTATGTGGATGTTTATCGACCCTATTATACACTTTCCAACAAAGTTGAAAGTTTTCATGAATCAGTTTGTCTGTATGTCCATGCTGTAACTCACATAAATAGAGTCCAATTGCCGTAAAGTGGATAGAGTTATTGATACTTAATATGGATGGATCTACACTACTCAAAACAATTAAGGGATATTTGAAGTTTTATATAAAATAAAGATATAAACGAAATTTTTTTTGCCGAAAATAGAAGAAGAGAATCACAAATGCAAATTTTTCGGGTTTTCAAACTGTGGAGTATGCAAATTTTGAGTTCGACGTCAAAAACATCGCTTCAGCGGCAGCGAATGAAACTTGACTTTCAACTGGATAAAAGAGAATGAAGACAAGGATGATCGGCATTCAGTGATTGCTTTGTTTCGATGAGTACGATGACTCAGCGAAGTCATTTGACAGATTCAGAAGCTTGGAGAATTGTTGGTAGGTTAGAAGGGGGCCAAACTCAAGCCGATGTAGCGCAAGCCATCGGAGTGTCACAAAGTGTCATTTCCAGGATCTGGAACCGTATTTTGGAGAGTGGATGTGCAGGCCGAAGACCAGGGCAAGGTCGTAGACGGACAACAACGCCCAATGAAGATCGGTATTTAGCGTTAACAGCTCGGAGACACCGAAACATGAACGCTACTCTTCTCCAACAACACCTTCGCTCGGCTACAGGCACCACGATTTCAACTCAGACTGTCCGAAACCGGCTCCATGCTGTAGGTCTGTATGCTCGCCGACCGATGGTATGTGTTAGATTAACATCAATGCATCGTCGCGACCGCAGGGAGTGGGCAACCGAGCATGTCAACTGGAGGAGAAATGAATGGAGCAATATTCTGTTTTCTGACGAGTCCCGTTTTTCTGTGCATTCGGATAATAGGCGTATTTTCATCTGGAGGGACCGTGGCAGTAGGAATAATAATGCGTTCGTGCACGAAAGTTTCAGATTTGGCGGTGGAGGAGTGTTGGTGTATGGTGGCATCTCCATTGACGGGCGCACTGACCTCTACATCATTCGAGATGGAGCTCTGACTGGTCGCCGATATAGGGATGAGATCCTCAGACCTATTGTAGTCCCTTACGCTGCAGCAATCGGAGATAACTTCATTTTGATGGACGATAACTGCACGCCACATAGTGCAAACCTGGTGGAGGATTTCCTTTTCGAGGAAGGAATCGTTCGAATGGAATGGCCAGCGTGTTCTTCAGACATGAAATCAATCGAGCACGTTTGGGACGCTCTAGGAAAACAAGTTTCTGGCCGCCGACAACCCCCACAAACTCTCCAAGAACTGGAAAGAGCTCTTCTGGAAGAGTGGGGCAGAATACCCCAAATCGTCATTAATAGCCTCATTGAGTCCATGCCTCAAAGGTGTTCAACGTTGCTGGCCGCCCGTGGAAACCATACCCCCTACTGAAAATGATTTTCTTTGAAGAAGGCATCTTTTCTTATTCCTTTTTTCTCATATGCACAAATTGTGTTTTTTTCCTTTTGTACACAAATGCGCAATAATATGCATTTTTTTCTGCCAAACATGTGTAATTTATTATCATATAACCTACTACGTCTGTCGACCATGTATCAATCAGCTAAAAAGTTTCCAAGACACAAAATCCACCTAAAACTGCAATATCCTTTAATTGTTTTGAGCAACGTATATTGAAAATAAAGTGAGGAGCGTTCATAGTTCCTTTAGAGGGATTATCAAAAGAATTCCGTTGCATTACAGCCTATTGAAAAAAATCATTTTCGGAGTTTTTTAAAGCTGTTTTTCAATTTAAAACTCATTTAAATTTACATAAATTTCATACATACATATATTTATATATACATATATATATATATATATGAAATTTACTACAAGGTAATTAGTACAGAGAAGGTTTTGCAAGGCATTCATCATTCATTTACAGGAACTCTCAAAAGAATTCCTCCACACGGTCTCTAGCGAAGAATTGTTTGCAGTGTATTTATTCATGTTATATTTTTTCAAAAATATTGAAATTGCTACATATCTCTGAGACTCGGTGAAATTTTCTTAGTAAAGAATAAGGTGTCTATGCATAGCATTCATCGTTCAAGCAGATGAATACACCAAATAACCCGGTTACAGTATTATCTATGAACAATAATTATTACAAATGCATTTTCCATTGTGGTATGTGTTTTTAAAATAATTAGTGTGCATAAATTATACACGTTATATAGAAGACTGCACAAAACAGCTAAAATACATTTTAATTTTGCAATGGAAATTAATGGAAGGGCATTTTCACTGTTCCCTACGTTTCCTAACTGAACTAAATTTTAGCATACTATCATTTTAATGTTATCTTTAAACTTGTCAATAAATTTAAATTACCTTCCACGAAATCTCCCGTTCCTGATCTTCAAAAATGGGGAAATTATGATGTTCCTTGTAATAGCTTGATTTATCTTATATTCGTCAAACTAAAAAAAAAGTCCTTCCGGCAATGCCGGGAGGAAGAGGTAGCTTTCATATACTTATATATTTATTTATTTATTTTAAAGTAAGTTACATTGTTCAAAAATACTAAGCTCAAGTTAGTGGAAATAATCTTATAAAATTAGTGATTTTATAAGATTGAATACTAGTTTTTGTCAAGACTGAATATTAATAGGAATTTTTAGAAATTAGTCATCTTTTATTCAACCTAGTTTTATTTTAAGCGATTTAGAGAGTCACCAAATTCCACGATATCATAAAGTGTATGCCATTTTAAAGCAACATTGTGGATCATTCAGATCAGACCGTTTCAAAATGTCAGCCATAAGCAAAATTCAAAGTGCTATAACTCAATCATTTTTCAAGATATAGACAAAATAAAAAGTGTTCTGGAATCGTTGTTTTAAGTTTTAACACGTAAAAGAAAAATATTTTTCAACTTTTAATTTTTTCGCATTTAATTTTAAATTTTAATTTTTTTTAAAAATTTAAAATGGCCACAATTTTGAAACAAAATGTTGGATGACGCTGGCCAAAGAACTGGTCGAGACATTTGTATGTACTATGTACATACCAAGTTTCATTGAAATCGGTTCATAAATACGCGTGTTATCACGTGACAAAAATCAGATCGTTTCAAAATGTCAGCCATAAGAAAAGTTCAAAGTGCTATAACTCAATCATTTTGTAAGATATAGACAAAATAAAAAGTGTTCTGGAATTTTTGTTTTAAGTTCTAACACGTAAAAGAAAAATATTTTTCAAATTTTGATTTTTCCGAATTTAATTTTAAATTTTAATTTTTAAAAAAAAATTAAAATGGCCACCATTTTGAAACAAAGAGGCGGATGATGCTGGCCAACGAACTCGGTCGAGACATTTGTATGCACTATATACATACCAAGTTTCATTGAAATCGGTTCATAAATACGCGTGTTATCACGTGACAAAAATCAGATCGTTTCAAAATGTCAGCCACAAGAAAAATTCAAAGTGCTATAACTCAATCATTTTGTAAGATATAGACAAAATAAAAAGTGTTCTGGAATCTTTGTTTTAAGTTTTAACACGTAAAAGAAAAATATTTTTCAAATTTTGATTTTTTCGCATTTAATTTTAAATTTTAAATTTTTTAAAAAATGTAAAATGGCCGCCATTTTGAAACACAATGGCGGATGATGCTGACCAACGAACTCGGTCGAGACATTTATATGTACTATGTACATACCAAGTTTCATTCAAATCGGTTCATAAATACGTTAGTTATCGCATGACAAAAATCAGATATATATATATATATATATATATATATGGTTATATATATATATATATATGGTTATATATATATATATATATATATATATATATGTCAACATTTGAACGGAGGGTGGTTTTGGGGTCTGGGGGTCATGATCGGTGAAAATATACCAAAATTTTCCGGAAGTGCTTTCCTCCGGACGGCTGCAATAGGTAGCTTTTTACTTTTTGTAATGAAAGCTACCTAAAAAATCTCAAAATCCGCTTAAAAGAACACTCTCGTTATGTCGTTTATCAAGAAATTTCTAAATCTTCTGATGCCAAGCACTCTTGGGATTCCGCCCATAGTTTTAATTTTGAAAATGCTAAAACTACCATATAATTAATTTTTTTTTATTAATTAGTGTTAGGCTCTTATATATATACACTGCTCAAAACAATTAAAGGGTATTTGAAGTTTTATATAAAATAAAGATATAAACGAAATTTTTTTGTCGAAAATAGAAGAAGAGAATCACAAATGCAAATTTTTCTGGTTTTCAAACTGTGAAGTATGCAAATTTTGATTTCGACGTGAAAAACGTCGCTTCAGCGGCAGCGAGTGCAATTTGACTTTCAAGTGGATAAAAGAGAATGAAGACAAGGATGATCGGCATTCAGTGATTGCTTTGTTTCAACGTGTATGATGTCTCAGCGAAGTCATTTGACAGATTCAGAAGCTTGGAGAATTGTTGGTAGGTTAGAAGGGGGGCAAACTCAATCCGAAGTAGCGCAAGCCATTGGAGTGTCACAAAGTGTCATTTCCAGGATCTGGAACCGTTTTTTGGAGAGTGGATGTGCAGGCCGAAGACTAGGGCAAGGTCGTAGACGGGCAACAAAGCCCAATGAAGATCGGTATTTAGCGTTAACAGCTCGGAGACACCGAAACATGAACGCTACTCTTCTCCAACAACATCTTCGCTCGGCTACAGGCACCACGATTTCAACTCAGACTGTCCGAAACCGGCTCCATGCTGTAGGTCTGTATGCTCGCCGACCGATGGTATGTGTTAGATTAACATCAAGGCATCGTCGCGACCTCAGGGAGTGGGCAACCGAGCATGTCAACTGGAGGAGAAATGAATGGAGCAATATTCTGTTTTCTGACGAATCCCGTTTTTCTGTGCATCCGGATAATAGGCGTATTTTCATCTGGCGGGACCGTGGCAGTAGGAATAATCCAGCGTTCGTGCACGAAAGTGTCAGATTTGGCGGTGGAGGAGTGTTGGTGTATGGTGGCATCTCCATTGACGGGCGCACTGACCTCTACATCATTCGAGATGGAGCTCTGACTGGTCGCCGATATAGGGATGAGATCCTCAGACCTATTGTAGCTGCAGCAATCGGAGATAACTTCATTTTAATGGGCGATAACTGCAGGCCACATTGTGCAAACCTGGTGGAGGATTTCCTTTTCGAGGAAGGAATCGTTCGAATGGAATGGCCAGGGTTTTTCTCCAGACATGAACCCAATCGAGCACGTTTGGGACGCTCTACGAAGACGAGTTTCTGGCCGCCAACAACCCCCACAAACTCTCCAAGAACTCGAAAGAGCTCTTCTGAAAGAGTGGGGCAGAATACCCCAACTCGTCATTAATAGCCTCATTGAGTCCATGCCTCAAAGGTGTTCAACATTGCTGGCCGCCCGTGGAAACCATACCCCCCACTGAAAATGATTTTCTTTGAAGAAAACACCTTTTCTTATTCTTTTTTTCTCATATGCACAAATTGTGTTTTTTTCCTTTTGTACACAAATTCGCAATAAAATGCATTTTTTTTCTGCCAAACATGTGTAATTTATTCTCATATAATCTACTATGTCTGTCGACCATATATCAATCAGCTAAAAAGTTTCCCAGATACAAAATCCACCTAAATCTGCAATATCCTTTAATTGTTTTGAGCAGTGTACATATATATATATATATATATGTATGCATGTGTATATATAAATATATACAGGGTGTCCCAAAAGGTCGTTTACAAACTTAACATGCTGGTCTGTCATATCATGATGAACAATATTAAATAGGAAACTAAGGGTCCCAAACGTCTTCCAAAGGAGATATGCGCCATTAAACTTTAGGGTCCAAAAATTCAAATGATTATAAAAAATAGAAAAATAGGTCGATTCGTTTGCGGTTTTCACTAAAACTATTCTTTATGTCAGTATTTTCTTGAAAATAAATTATTAAGATAAATTTCAAAAAATGTCGATAGAGGGCGCTTTAGACTTTGGAGTAACGTACAACTATTTTTTCCGTTAGTTCTTGCATCTCATAAATTTTTTTAGAAGCTTAGACATAAACTTAAATTTTGAGATAAAATTCTGAATCGTTGGGAGTGGTTAAGTAGCGCAAACTGAACTGTGTTCAATGGCGGTGGGGAGGTTAAAATTTCAAATGTTAATAAAAACGGAAAAATTGGTCGGTTTTCGCTAAAACTATTCTTTATATCAATATTTTCTTGAAAATAAATTTTACAGATATCTTTCAAACAATTCCTTCAGAGGGAGCCTTAAACTTTATAGTAACCAACAACTATTTTTAACCGTTATTTTTTGTATCTAATAAAATGCTTGTAAAAGTTTAAACTTAAATTTTGTGCTCAAAATCTGCATCGTTGTGAGTAATTAAGCGGCCAAAAATTGAACTGCGTTTGAGGGGTGGGGAAGGTAACATTTCAACTCCTGGACACAGTTCAGTTTGCGTTACTTAACCACTCCGAACGATTCAGATTTTTATCTCAAAATTTAAGTTTATGTCTAAGCTTCTAAAAAAATTTTATGAGATGCAAGAAATAGCGGAAAAAATAGTTGTACGTTACTCCAAAGTCTAAAGCGCCCTCTATCGGCATTTTTTGAATTTTATCTTTATAAATTATTTTCAAGATAATACTGACATAAAGAATAATTTTACTGAAAATCGCAAATCAATTGACCAATTTTTCCGTTTTTTATAATCATTTGAAATTTGAACCTCCCCCCGCAATTCAGTTTGCGCTACTTAACCACTTCCAACGATTTAGATTTTGAGCTCAAAATTTAAGTTTATGTCTAAGCTTCTAAAAAAATTTAATGAGATGCAAAAAATAATGGTAAAAACTAGTTTATCGTTACTCCAAAGTCTAAAGCGCCCTCTATCGACATTTTTTGAAATTTATCTTAATAATTTATTTTAAAAAAAATACTGACATAAAGAATAGTTTTAGTGAAAACCGCAAACGAATCGACCAATTTTTCTATTTTTTATAATTATTTGAATTTTTGGACCCTAAATTTTAATGGCGCATATCTCCTTTGGAAGACGTTTGGGACCCTTAGTTTCCTATTTAATATTGTTCATCATGATATGACAGACCAGCATGTTAAGTTTGTAAACGACCTTTTGGGACACCCTGTATATATATATATATATATATATATATATATATATATATATTGTGGTCAATATATATGTTTATTTTCATTTTATTATAATTTATTTTTAAATTTTTTTTTCTTCGTTTTACTTTTTTTTTTGTTCCCTTTATACACCGTGTCCCTTCTGATTATTCTCTTTTGTGACTGGCTGTTGCTTTCCTATTTGCTGTTCCTTCAGCATGTTTCCTTTCCCGCCTTTTTTCATTTCAGTCGCGCTACTGCTTTCATAGTAGATGCATGTCATCTTTGAGCCTGACGGAGAAAGACTCGAATGTTTCGAAAGGCCTGGCGAATTTAAGAATTTTTTATGGCGTTTTTAAGAAGTTATTTTTCTGTTCATATTATTATTATATGATAAATCAATATATCCTACACAGAACTGTTCAGAAAATTTAGCTATTTTTCTGGCTATTAATGGTAATTGCTGAGATCGTGTTTTCGTATGTGTTATGCATTTTACAAATTGTTTATTCAGATATCGCATTTCATTTTATTAAACTGTGAAATCTTATTATAGCATTCTGAATGTGTTGGAAAGCATTTCGTAATCTATGCTTGACACAGGATTTTATGTTCTTCTTTTCCTACACTTAAAAAAAGTAAATGTTCCTTAATCTAAGAATATATATGATAAAACCCCGAACAAAAAAAAATAACGAGCTTTTCAATGTTACCCATCAATCCAAAAATATTTCGTTTTCATGAGAAATTCAGAAGCAATCTAGTTTCGATACTTAAAGAATAATTTATAAAATCCAGGTTTATTTTCTTGCCACTGATTTTCGGAAACTTTTCTGGGAGGTTTTTATAGTACAATAGTCAGTTTTTTCAAACTGGAATCTCAATTTTGAGATGCTTGGATGCTATTTTCAATTAAACATTGGCTGTTCCATAATTGAATTTATACATACTAGAGTAGTAAAAAAATATTAGTTAGTGTTACTGTTAATGGTTTTAATATAATATGTTTGTCTATGAAACACATTTGTTGGACATAAAAATGCTTACTTGCGAATGGAAAACCTATATTCTTGGCTCAGAAAACAGATTAGTGTACTACAAAAACTCCTCAGAATCGTTAGCAAAAATCAGTAGCTACAAAAGAAATTGTTTTATTAATGCCTCATTAAATCTAAAAAATACGTTGGTTTTTAAATTTCTCAATATAAAGAATTCTTAGTGGAATCATTAGTAAGTCGGAAGAGATAATTCTATTTTTTACAGTGTGCATCAATGTTTGTAAAAAGAAACTGTGTGGATTAATGAATGTTAGAGTAAATACACTTTTTAACAATTTGCTTGCTGAAATCTTTTATTTTTCCACTCATATGGGCGTCTCATTTTCAAACTAGATGTTTTCTTTTGACCCAAAAATTTTATAGAAGGAGAAAATAAGTATAAACAGAATACAGAGCTATATGTAAATATAAGATAATAATTAATTTCTGTTTGGGATATCTTCACCAAAAGCATTTATTTAAAGCTGTTTAACATTTTTCCTTTTTCAACTTTGAATATAAGATATGCGAAATTTCTTTAATCTACTGATTGATTTTGTGCTAACTTCCCAAATTTCAAGACGTTTGAGGAATGAATACAACGAATTTAAGAAGTAATTAGCTTGTGTCGGAGTTATTTATTTACTCGTCTTGGAAATGTTTTTATTAATTTTAAACGCTTAAAATTATTTACATTTTTACTGCGATTCGGAACAAACCGAATCTTTGTTTCTGCATTAGCTTACTTTTTTCTCGCATTGAAAAATTATGCACTTAGAAATTCCGTCTATTAAAATTGAAAACAAGAATTATTTCTTACTAGTGCAACTGAAACTTAAAAGTTTGCTTTTAGACGAACACATTCTAGTAGAGCAATCGGAAATAAATGCTTTATCTAATCACTAAATAGATTTAAAGTTATTTTCGGGACACTAAAACATATAAAGAAGAGGAGAAAGAAATTCACAAAAAAGCTTTTTCTCTCTGTTGTGGGGCCCTCCCAGTGTTCTAAAGCACTCAAGTGAGGAAATTCCTGAAGCGAGAGTAAATATTATAGTAGTTACTTAAGCAACAATGAAAGTGATAGAAATAAGCTCATGTGACGACAAAAAACCAGCATCCTTGCACTGATTCGATGCGATGGATTATTTTTCAATGCACATGAAGTAATGGACAGGGGAACTTGGAGTAATAAGAGATGGACAGAGGTCCTATTCTAAATATTTTTAAAAATATATAAAATAAATACAAATATATATGTATATAAGTTTAACTACTAACTGAAATTTTGGTTTAATTATATATTCACAAGCCACTATAATAAGGAAGTACAAAAGCGCAATACCAGAAGTAGTTACATAGTCTACATTTGTACTCAAGATTTTAAACTGAAACCTGTATATTACAAATGTAGCGCATAAACTACATGCAGTTTTATCAAAAAATAATTCTGTATTAACTTTAAGAGAATGATTTTAATTGTTAAATTAATCAAACAAGTTCTAATTTTCCGAAATGGGTGAAAATGTGTTTAGGTTAGGATTCGAACCAGAGACCCTTCGCGTATGCTACGAATGTTCTGCTTACTGAGTTATCCCAGACAAATTTGGCGCACACAGTTCACCCGGGGAAGTACTATTACATACTCATACGAATAGTATGCGTTATTCATATGGGTTGTATGAAAAATAATTAAAGTATTATTACATAGAGTTATATATAATAAAGATAAGTATTCATTAGGTGAATTGTGTCACACAGATTTATCCAGGATAGCTCAGTTGTCACATTATTGACAGCTTGCGCCAAATATACATAGTTCAAATCCTGACCTGCACAATTTTTTACTCAGTTACAAAATTTATAATAAAAGACAATTTAAAAAATATATTTATAAATATCGGCGTTTTTGATCGAAATATTGGCAAGCTGTGCAGTTTTACATGTGTACTAAGACCTTTGGATGTTAATATGAGTAAAAGCTTTTAAAGAGAGTACAAAAAGACTAAACAGTTTCAACAACATACTATAAAATGAAAGAAATAAAAAAAAAATGTTACCTTGCACAAAACAGCAACAGGAAATTGTTCTTGAGCGTCAGTTATATATAAAATTGAATCTGTACAATTTCCATCATAAAAGGGATGTATAAATATTTTTTGAAAGGAAATATTCTTCAACTATTAATAACAACACAATCTGTAACAGTTGTAAGGCATGTGATGCAAATTGGATTTTTAGCTTTAATTTAGAAAAAGGTCTCTATACGGTATGTGACTATTTATATATAGGGGGAATTGGGGCACATTGATACACCCCCTGTACAGCACACAGAGTCATTACAAGAACTTTCACAACAGCTCCAAATAGTGATACTAGTGAAATTAACTACACACAGAAAGTTTTGGAATGATTCAATAGTTTGATGAAATGGGATGGGTGATTAATTGTTTTTGTAGGTCAAAAGTAAATTTGAGTTGCACATTTGAAATGGTATTATACAACTGTCCCAGTATTTTCAACCGAAAAGAATACCCTCCTTGGCAAGTAAAGAAACTCTTTATCAGTTCCTCATTCTTTATTGTTAGATAAATTATGAAGTGCTGGATTTGCGACTCATTTTATTCAAAATGGCTGTATGGGGCACATTGATACAGTCTTTGTCGGGGCACATTGATACAACCTAAATCCTTTTCTAGTTCATTTTTTCATTACCTTTTATTTTTATTTTTATTTTTATTTTTTTACCATACACTCCTTAATTCAACCACTTTTCGTCAAAATTTTCTACTATTAGTTTTTATTGAAGTGAAATAGCTCTAATTTCTTTATATTAGAACATTTTATTGTGTTTTTGCAAACAGAAGACGTTCAAACTTATACAATATCTAGTGCTAGTAGAATTAACAAAAGAAATGAACGGCAGCTAGGCAAATCTCAAATTTATATCGATTCTCCAGAGAAAAAAGTATTATCGACATGAGAAATGTTAAGTAAGAGAAACAAGCTGCAGAACAGTACAGGATAATTATATTATAAATGTAATTTTTAATATAATTACCCTTTATTTTCTGTTTGTAAACCGATTTATAAACGGAAAATCTGGTAATTCTTTCACCTTTCCTAAGAAAGAAGATAATTCTGGGGTTAAAGTGCCAGATATGACAAAGTTACCACAGCCAACAAACAGACAAGGAACAGCCAGAACATCAGGTCATTATACATTTCATTTTGATTGCTTTATTATCGCTTACAAATAAATTGTGTGCGATTTTAATGTCTATAAATATATATAAAATGGTTTGCTAACTATTTTTCTATGAAAAATATGCATTGGTGTTTTTTTCTCTCCATTTTTCCCAGAAGTGTCAAAGTGTATCAATCTGCCCCGGGGGTGGGGTACATTGATACAAATTACTTTTTTTGATTTTTTTAAAATTACATGCAAAAACAATATATAAAGCAACGATTGTACATTTTTATAACACACTATACAGGTTTTCCTGACATCACATAGAAAAATAACTTGAAATTTCTGCTTTCTAGACACCAAAAAATTTTTTTGAAAAAAGCTGTATCAATGTCCCCCAGTTCCCCCTACTATACGGTATTTATTTATAAATTGTGAGTGTATGATTTTAGGATTTCAAATCAATTTTAATAGAACCATGGCATACAGTAATTATAATTTCAAATGATCCTGTTTCTTTTAAGGGCGTATTTGAAAAAACGCTTTTCCACTTTCAACAGCTCGAAATTTCCCGATACATTTTCAGACACATTTTTAAAATTAGAAATATGAACTTGCTGAGGGTATTTTTGAAGAGACGTATAAGGTGCCGTGTGATGTCTTTTTACGCTCAAATCATTAGAATTTGATTTATAATCAATTATTTATAATCAATGACCCTTTTTTTTCGTTCACAGATCTCCCGCTTCGGGAAAATCGGTTTAAAATGCCGTATTTGATTGGGGGGGGGGGGTTGCAATATTTTCTGCATTTATCAAAGAATCGACAATCATGGCACCTTGCGTACTTTCCAAATAAGACAATTTTCCAGTTTGATGCATTTGAGAGCAAAAATTAATTTTAAAATAAATCGGAAAATGAGCAGTTTTAATGGAAATACACCCTTAAATTGTTAGATAATCTTCAAGAAAAGTTAAATTGCCACAAAATCATTACATTGTCACAAATGACATATACAGAGTGAGTCTAAAATCATGGGACGAACTTTGAGGATTTTAGAGCTTACGATAACAAACAATTATTGTTTAAGAATATATGACACGTTGAAGAACAAACACCAGGGAACCAATTTTGCCCTTTAGTTTACTTCAAAATTTCTCATTTACACCAGAAAATTTCTATAAAATTTTTTCGTTTATTTAAGACAGACATTTCATGATTACACAAACAAAAAAAATTCTTCTTTGAAAATTTACGGTATGAAATAAAAACTTTTGAATTAAATGATAATAATAATAAATAAAATAAAATAAACCCGCAAAACTGGAAAATATGTGGAACACAAGAAATACATATATTTACGTTTTTGAAAATTTAAAAATTTCGATGTCATACAGGAAATTTTCAAAGACGAATTTTTTTCTTTATGTAATCATGAAATGTCTGTCTTAAATTTAAAAAAAGGAATAGTATAGAAATTTTCTTGTATGAATGTGAAATTTTGAAATAAACTAAGGGGCCAAATTAGTTCCCTGGTGCTTGTATCTTAACGAGGGACTTCCGGTCATATAATACATTAATTGTTTGTTAAAGTGAGCTCTACCACCCCTCAAAGTTTGTCCCATGATTTTGGACTCGCCCTGTACTTCGCGAATTGGTCACAATGTGATTTGAAAGCATTGTGACTTTTGTCACAGTTTTGTCACAATGTTAATGCCAAAATACTCACAAACGACACATTTTTCTCAAATTTGTCAAACAGTCACTTCACAAAGTGGTCACATCGTGACATCGTTAACGAGCTCTAAATCGGCCATAACATAACGACTTAGAATTCTAGTCACTATGACTTTATCGACGTGACGTGACGTCACATCAATGTATTACTGGTATACTGAATTCCAATTAACGTCCTGGTCACTTAACTCCACAGATCTTAATCAGACAGAGCAGAATTCGGGTGACATTCAATGACAGCCCAGAGCTCAAAAGCAACCATTTTGGAATATTCCAGATAAGCATGACCGCTGTTTGAATAATTAATACAATTTATCTCTGGTCATCTACCAAGAACTTGTGGCATCCATGCTAAGGCGACTTACAGCTGTTTTGCTAGTCAAAGATTAACCAACACGTTATTAGATAGGTGGTCATAATGTTTTGGCTCTTGAGTGCATATACATATATATTTGTATATGTATTCATTAGAAATGAGACGTCTTTTCGCGTTTTAGCAAACTAGTATAATATAAGAGAAAATGATGTTCTGTTAAATCGCAGTATTTTCCGATTAGATAAAATTTTCTGTTACACTATACTAGTGTGCAAAAACACGGAAAAGTCTCACCGTCACCCCTAACATATATATGTGTATATACCGGGTGATCCAAAAGTCAGGACGAACTTTAAAAATGAATAATTCGATAACGAAGCAAGATACAAAGATACTGTTTGCACCAAATGGATGGAAAAGAAACCGGGTTTTGTGTGAGAACGAAAAAACATAGTTCTGTTGGCGACCAACGGCATCACTAGCAGTACTGAAAGATGCCATTTGCCAAAATGTCTGCCATAGCGCAAGAAATGCTACTAAATGCTGTGAATGGTGTGGTCACAGCTGCACTTATAAATGATGGACAGCACATTGAACATTCACTGTAGTACTAATTAACTGTAATTAAGCTGACTTGTAAGTTGTCAACATTTTGTCATTTGTAAGTCATCTTTTGGTTCAATAAAACACTATAGCTCCATTTATTAGTCGCCAACAAAACTATTTTTTTTTTTCGTTTTACACAAAACCCGGTTTCTTCTCCACCCGTTCGGTGTAAACCGTATCTTTGTATCTTGATTCGTTTTTGAATTATTCATTTTGAAAGTTCGTCCTGACTTTTGGATCACCCGGTATATACATGTATATAAACACTGGCACCCGGCTAACCGAAAATTACCTAAATTTTAAATGGTGTGAAAAATAAGTAACGTGAACCGAAGAAATATTTTTATTCTTGATCCAATCAAAATATTTTTGGGTGGGTTTTGTTAAAAGAATATTACATTCCAATAGTTAAAAATGTACTTAAAACCTTTTACTCTATCCATTACCTTTTAAATGATTCAGAGTTACCATCTATAAATTCATTTCTTATTTTGAAGTTTACTGTCATTCCAAATCAAACGTTCTCTTCCCTTCCGAATAGTTTATTTATTTATTTATTTATTTTTGCTTAATTCAATAAAGCTAAAGTTGTTTATTAGTTCTTAAGACATTAATAAATTAAATACTATTAGAGAAGTATTGAAAGACGAACGTTCGCATGTTGCCAAAGGAAATGTTCCATTCCGAAGTAAGAGGATGAAAGCATTTAATGGTTGTGACACAAAACCGTAAACTAAGAAAAGTGATATTAAATATAGCAACACTGAATCATTTAAAAGGCAGTAGATAGAGTAAAAGCTTTTAAACATATTTTTAACTATAGGAATGTAATTTCTTTCTAACAAGACCCATCCAAAAACATTTCGATATCAAGAATTAAAATATTTATTCCAATCACGTTATGTAATTTTCACACAAAGTAAAATTTATTGATAATGTATTTTATTACAACAACGAGAATAAGAAAATACATATTTAAACATCAAAATTATCATTTGACTAGTCTCTATCCCTTTCGGGACGAGCAACACGTACAAGTGCCGCAAAAAGGTTTAAGAATCCTTGTTTATCTCCACCTGTAATATTTTACTGTAAAGTTTGCCTTATTTAATCGGAGCATTTCCCGATTTGGTAAAGCACAAATTTCTGTTTTTAAAAACATGTGACAAAACATTAAAAATTTTGTAAAAGTCTCCCTTCGCGAAGGGGTTAACGTTCGGCTCAGAGCAGGAATGTACTCTCTTGAAGAGCTTTTGTCTCGCTTCCACACATAGTGGAAGTTCAGAGCGTCCAGGTGAACGATAGACCAAATGTCCGCAAATTTATAAAAGTTCATATAATTTTTAAAGAATTCAATATTATTTGTTAAAATAATTCAGAATTTATACCCGTTTAAATTAATGGTCTCATTTGACGTTAAATCTCTTTTCATGAATGTCCCGATAAATGGTATCCTCTACTGTCTTTAACAGAGACTTCGTAAATTTCATTATTCATGTCTTGAAATTCAAAAGTTTATGTCCCTTACTCCTTATATGTCTATCTCAAATTACTTTTTCATTCCAAGGTAATTTTTAAAATCAAACTGACAGTCTAGCCATGGGCTCTCGCTTCTCATAACTGATGCCCTTTTATTATAATTGATACTTTTAACGTTGTTACTTTTACATTTCTATTATACTTTAAATGGTAAAACACAGGTAATAAATCTTGTTTGTTAAATAAAAAAAAAATATCATAAAATAAATGTTCAGTAACACAACAATAACATTCAAGGAAAGTTTTCATTCATTTTACATTTTAAGACGAAAGTCCAAACAGCTTTTTGGCTTGATTGAATTTTGTTTTTTCTCACCTTTCTTATCATAAGACTGTTCAATTTTCCTTTCTTTTTTTCATTCTCAGATGAATTTTAACAGGAGAATCAGTCAGTATAGGTGACTTCCTATTTTTCTGTCCATGCAGTATTTGCCTCCTCAGTGCAGTCTTTGCTTAAGGCTCCTGTCCCAGGCCTACGAAGTGCTCGTGAGCTAGTTCTATGGGGAGGGTTTTTTTTTCTAATATTTGGTTTAAATTTTGAGATTCTTTTATATTTTATTTATTTATTTATTTTTATTTTATTTTTATTTTATTTATTTTATTTATTATTTTTTTTTATTTTTTTTATCTGAGATGCTTACCTACATCACTCCTTTTTTATTTTTTCGAATTTGAATGCAGATATTTTTTATAAAGTTCATTTCACTTTCAAAACCGGTTTCGAAAGTGAAAATACCTTTTAAAAATTATCTGCAACCAAACTCGAAAAATTAAAAAAAGAGCGATATCCTCAGTTATCCAATGCAATAATAAAAATAAAATAAAATAAAAATAAAAATAAATAAAAATCTCAAAATGCAAACCAGATATCAGAAAATAACCTCCCCATAAGAATAGCATTATCCGGTGAGAGTTTCGTCGGCCAAGGATAGGAGCCTTAAGGCCTGACTTCTTCTCATGTAGGCGAAATTTATGTGGATATGTAGAAGGAACGCCTCCTTCATAAGGAATAGGAAAAATCTGAGTAGTACTTAAGGAACAGTTTCCTTGGAAATAAATGGTAACCTGCGTTGGTGTAGAAGGATCAATACAAAAACCTTTAATGGGTTAAAAGTTTTGACGCAGCTGTTTATTTTATGGCTCTAAGAATTTTGAATATGAATTTTAAAAATAATGATATCAAATTTTGAGTGGCGCCATGTTATTAATTGAAAAATGCATTTTTGTACTATTTCATTAATCACTTTATTTTTTTTTCTATTTATAATAGCATGTGCAAAAGTTATTTTCAACATGAAAAGATATGTACAATTTTATTCACCTATGCTTTTTCACACACATCTCCCATAAATTCAAAATATGTGTTTTAAAAGATATGATATAAAATTTAAATGACGCCTTTATGTGCCTTTAAAAAGTTTGTTTTAAAATTCAGTTTTTCTTTTTTCATTTTGATTTGGTAAAATATATTTACACATATAAAAAACTGTTTTAAATTTACATTTCGTTGTTAAATATATAATTTTCATTGAATCTATACTATGCAGTGGAATGCATTTATCTCAATAAACTGATATATCATTTGTGTCACATTATTCAAAATTGTAAGCAATATTTATGTAAATGGTTTCTTTGCTCTAAATTATCCAAACTAAGTGAAACGCATGTAAATAGATAATCTGACGCAAAGAAACCATTTACATAAATATTGCTTACAATTTTGAATAATGTGACACAAATGATAAATCAGTTTATTGAGATAAATGCATTCCAATGCATAGTATAGATTCAATGAAAATTATATATTTAACAACGAAATGTAAATTTAAAACAGTTTTTTATATGTGTAAATATATTTTACCAAATCAAAATGAAAAAAGAAAAACTGAATTTTAAAACAAACTTTTTAAAGGCACATAAGGGCGTCATTTAAATTTTATATCATATCTTTTAAAACACATATTTTGAATTTATGGGAGATGTGTGTGAAAAAGCATAGGTGAATAAAATTGTATATATCTTTTCATGTTGAAAATAACTTTTGCACATGCTATTATAAATAGAAAAAAAAATAAAGTGATTAATAAAATAGTACAAAAATGCATTTTTCAATTAATAACATGGCGTCACTCAAAATTTGATATCATTATTTTTAAAATTCATATTCAAAATTCTTAGAGCCATAAAATAAACAGCTGCGTCAAAACTTTTAACCCATTAAAGGTTTTTGTATTGATACCATTACTTTTTTTAGGTTAGTGATCATTGGTTTAGTAGAATATACATTTATGAGATTTAATGCAGAATTTTAGGAGATAAAATCGAAAAATTAATGTTTTCTTTACATTTTTTGAATAAGAAATATCTTGTATTTGTCAGATTTTAATCCCAAAACAGATGTAATTAAAAAGAAAAGAAGATGATGCTGCTCAGAAGCAATTTCAACAAATAATTTCCTTATTTATTAATCTAAATACAACTTTACTTTTAAGTCTATTTCATATCCTAAATTACCAACTTTATGACACATTTTTAAATCATTTTATTCGAAAAAATTGTCAAGTAATTAATGCAGAAATTGCACAATCGAAACATTTGTTCCATTATTTGGTAAAAGCTTTTTCAGAAAAAAAGATTTTACAGAAAATGTTCTTAAAGTTAGCGTTTTGAACCACATTTCTAGTCGGCGAATGTAATAATGTAATAAATTTAATTTTTCTAGGTCTCTTATTTTTGAAACTTATCTTTAAAGTAAATATGAGTTAATCTTTTTTTTTAAACAGACACACATATATATATAAATTAAAGATTTAAAAAAAATTACGTCATATTCTGAAAATTTACATTGATATGGATACTGAAAGCAAAATTCGCAGTTTCTGATTCATAAGTATGAAACGAAAATGTTAACAAAGTAATTTCTTTAAAATTTGAAATTTATTTAAGATCTAAATGCATAAAAATTGATTATTTAGAGCTATAAATATTAGTTTTTTTAAATTTTTATTTTTTTTAATTATGTATTTTAGTTCATTTTATATTTGCTTTAAAGATACAAAACAAAAAAAAGGCTTTACTTCAGAAAACAAATATAACATTCTTTATGTAACATAATTAGAAACATTTGTATCCTAAACATAAAATATAGATATAAAATACCAAAAACTTGTATGTTATTAAGCATAATTATTTTAATAGATATATCATTTGGCACGGATGGGACATGCCCCATCCCTCCTGAGTCATAGTGTCCTGTCCTTACCTTAGAGCAACATTAAAATAATTAATTTTTTTCAACAAGCATAGGATTTTTATATTTAACTTAACTGTTTATTTATAAAAGGCATATTGTTGAATTTACAAAATATTAAAAATAATTAAGTTAGCAACAAAAATGAGATTGAAAATGTACATTAAACATTCGAGTAATTTATATTCACATATTTACCAATTATATCAGGTATTATCGTAAGTTCAATATGCTTACTTTTTAAAAAAGGATTTGTGAATTGGATTTATTGTATGTAATAAATTGTACAGAATACTTTGTGGACAAATCTATTTTTTTAACTTGAACTTCGAACTATCATTATCATCATTTTTAAACACTTTAAAAGACTCGATGCAATATGCTTACTTTTTAAAAAAAGGATTTGTGAATTGGATTTATTGTATATAATAAATTGTACAGAATACTATATTAATAACTGATATAATATGAATAAACATGTTGAAATATACATAGAGTATGTGCTTATATGTGTATATATTTATATGCTATCTTTTGAAAAAGAATTTTGAATTTTTTGGTAGTTGGACGTAGAAAACTCCCCCATTTTGAACTTACGATAATACCTGATATAATTGGTAAATATGTGAATATAAAGTTGTTAATACAGGTATTAAAAAAACTTTATAGATAAAAAACTTTGGTTTTTTTCTTAATCCATCTTGAATTCGAGTAATTCTTATTTTTAGGTATTGTAAAATGGCCTTTTTAAGTCTCAAACTAATAGTTGCAACTATAAAAAGACGTATAGCAACAAGTATAAGACAATGATTATTCCATGTGGTGGAAAAGTCATAAATTAAAAATAAAACATATTTTAAGAATTATTGCAGATGTCCCATCCCTTAATACTTTTCCCTAGTCACAAATTAGCACCTCATTTCTAGATGGATCCCTATGGAAAGACGAAAAGTGAGAAAGTTGTTTTTAATTGGGGTGATGTGCAGAAGTGGAGATATCTTTTTACGGAATTCATTATTTTTGCATATTATTTTATAAGAACTTACTAAAATATTCTATTAAATTCAATTTTTAATGCCATATAATAATTGGAATCAAAAGGCAATATTAAAAAAAAAAAATTTTACTTTTCATTTATTTTTTATGTTTTTAAATCACAGTATAATGTTTTTGTATTAATGTTTATACTTGAATTATTATTATTATTAAAAAATAATTTTGCATCATTTATGTTTTAAATCATTACAAAATATAATTCTAGCATAAATATTGGAACACATATATTTCTTTTCTCACACATATATTTCTTTGAACAGAAATTATGCATTAGATTATTTCGTTTGTTAATAGGAATTGATTAAAAAAAAAAAAAAAAAAAAAAAAAATCATCTGCAACAAAGTCCCTCGCTCATCCAAATCTTCGAATTATATTGCTAGAAGGCACGATACTTCTGCACTCAGTTTTCTTTTTTAAATATTTTTAAAAATTAAAATGACCTTTTTTAACAGATTTTTTTTTAAATAAAATCTTTAAGGGTTCTCTCTCTCTTTTTTTTTTTTAAATTATTTTTTGCAATTTAAAAAGTGACTTATGAATAATTATTATCATTGTACAATGATTTTTTAAAATTTTAATCACTAAAATGATTTTTTAAACTAAATTAAAATTTAAAAAATACAAACTTTGTTTATTCAAATTATTCTTTGCAATTGAAAAAAATGTTTATTCAAATTGTAAATGATGTTTGTTATTACTGTGAATGCTCAACGATTATAAAATATATTTTTAAATTACAATGCTTTTTTTTATTAAAGGGATTTTTCCAATTTAATTTTTAAAACTAAAATCTTTTTATTCAAACATTTTTTTTTCTACAATTTAAATGATAATAGAAAAATTAAAATTTCTAACATTTCCAAATCTTCTGCCGTTTTGCGCTTACAATCTATCGACTACAACGTGCGTACGATGCGTCAGAGGGATATTGGCAGTAAGATCGAAAATAAATTTCGCCTAGAAAAAAATTTGAAAACAAATCTCAATTCTGACAATGCATGATTCTACTTCAGCAAGGGAAACTTCTAGGAATGAAATGCAACAACGAATGACTGCAATCAAAATTAAAAACTCCCTCTCACACAGAGCTTTAGTGCTGCCATCTATTGGCTTTAAGACCTACTAAGTATTTCCTTGTTTACTATCAATTCATTTGAAAAAAAAAATCTATATGGAATTTCGACATAATATCTGTGGAAAAAAAGGGCTTAAACTACAATTTGCAACTAAAGATAAGTTTCAACTTTTCAAATTCTTGAAAATTTACATTTTTTCCCAGTACATTGAATCTTAATGACATCCAATTTAGAATAGAAATTATGAAGTGTTTGGATTACGTAATAAAAAATTAACTGTGCTACTGCACATAATCATATTTTTCCCCCCAACAAAACCTAAAAACAGTGTCATTTATAATGTCGCATACTTTCGCATTCATATTTTGTATTTTTAAAATATTTTTGAACCATACATTATTGATAAATGTGGTCCCAAAATCGATGTTTGTCAGCTAAAATTTTGTATCTGCAGATTGGTAAGCTTGAAGTTCTAATCTGAGTGCCGTCAAAATCCAGAAATTTATGCTTCGTTAGACGCATTCATAATAAAATATTTGATCTTGTAAAAGTAAATATTCATTTCATATTATAATTTAAAATAAATGTCCATTTTAACAATAAAAAAATATCTTACTTAAATTTAATTTTAAAAGTGAATTATTGAAATTTATTTAAAGTGAATTTTTATTTAATTTAAATTAGTTGTAATGTAATTTTATTGAACTTATTACAATTTTATTTTTTTTAAATTAAAATTTCATTTAATGGTCTCATTGACAATAAAAAATATAAAGGAATGGATAATAAGGTCAACTTTATTTTATTAACTGACTTAAAAAAGCTCAAAACAAAAATAAAACGTAAGGTCTTGATCGGGGTAGAACTCGCGACGTTCTCAAACCCAACGACATACCGATTGAGCAAGCAAGTATGCAGTAACGCGGAGAAAAAGATAGGTAAAGAAAAAGGAAACACGCGTATGAATACAATAAATGGTTTATCGAGCATTTGCATTGAGATTCCCATAGAAATGCAGAAAATATAGTCCAATTTTTCAAGACCAATATATAACAAACAAGAGTTTTCCTAGAAACTAGGCAAGTCTTATTCACTCTATCTTAAAGAGATTCATATTATATATAAGTTTTAATAAAATCTCCCAGGCAGTTTTCTAGATCCCATTATCAGGAACAAACACTATCGATTTCGGTTTAAAAATGGGTATAGAGATCTTAAAAGATAAAGCACGTAGAAATGTAAAAAATTCAAAATAGAATTAGACGGCAGATATAAGACTCTTTTTAAAAAATCAGAACAACGTGAGCTATATTTGCTGAGTTATTAAAAGGCGGCTTTCCGCATTTTCTTTGATCTCAAACTAGCTGTATATATGTTCCGCCATTCGACAATTCTACGATACGATTTTAGGCTTAGGGCTGCGTCACAGGAATACTACCGTCTTCCATGATTAGATGATTTCGGTGGG
Source organism: Maratus speculifer (assembly GCA_964019185.1). Taxonomy (NCBI): domain Eukaryota; kingdom Metazoa; phylum Arthropoda; class Arachnida; order Araneae; family Salticidae; genus Maratus; species Maratus speculifer. The sequence continues at coordinate 176,742,298 of OZ025293.1, forward strand.
TTTAGGTAGGGCGATAATAGACATTTACTGAGGAAAGTTTGAAATTTTTTCAGGATTTTTGGTGCTTTCAAGATCTGATGGCGGCAGGAGCTAGCCTGTCAGAAAAGTTGGAAGGCATAAAATCAGAGTCTGTAAATATTCAAGATACTGTGGGGAAATTTTCTGACTCTTTAAAACCCGCCATAATATTGATTGATGTTAACGCAGATGGAGGATCTCAGAGCAGTGGTAATTTGTTTTTTGTGAGTTCCCACTGCTATCTCAGTGTTGTAGCTTCTGACTACAAAGGCATTATTAACATACATTAAATGTACCCATTTTAGAAAAATACTAACATGTCATTATATTTTTGAATTTACCTTATTTCTACTTTCTTCTATCTCCAATATAAGAAAGTATTGTAATCGAAATTTTTTCGATTTCCGGTTTTCGATGTATTTACACGTAATGAAGATATGCATAGAACTGAACTAGAACTGAACCAAATTTTTTGTGAATATTTTTGGTTGAGGCAAGCAGGTTCTCCTTCAGTTTTGAAATATTCCGCCAGAAGGGGGCGCTGCGATAACAATTTTTGTGCCACTTTCAATATTGTACCAACTAAAAGTGTAAGAAGCTATGCATCGAATTGAACGAAATTTTTTGTGTATGTGTTTGGTTATAGCTATTTGGTTCTCCCTGAATTTGAAAACAAATCTGCCGGAAGGGGGCGCTGCAATAGTGATTTTTGTGCCATTTTCAATATTTTACCACAGAAAAGTGTATGAATTTATGCATAGAACTGAATGAATTTTTTATGTAAGTATTTGGCTGTGGTCCGCAGACCCTCGCTGAATTTAAAAAAAAATCCGCCGAAAGGAGGCGCTATAATCGCCATTGTCTGTGCCATTTTTATTATTTTACCATTAAAAAGTGTTTGAAGTTATGCATAGAATTGAACTAAACATTTTGTGTATGATTTTTGGGGGGTATGGCAAGTAGATCCTTCGTGAATTTGAAAAAATCTGGCTATCGTTTACTGTTATCGGCTCGTGCAGATACAGAAACTTGTTTTTACTCCGATTAATTGACTGAAGCATAAATTTAAGATGAAAATCATAGTTGGTATAGTATTGAATTAATAGTAATAACGTATTAGCACATGTAACAAAATTTTGAAACATAAAAAAAATGTGAGATAGAAGAAAGTTTTGGGATTGGCACATCTATCTATCTATCTATCTATCTATCTATCTATTTATCTACCTATCGGTGTATATCACTTTCTTCTGGACATGATAACTTCTATAATTATGCTCAGATCTTCTCCAAACTTTTACATAAAATCAAGGAGCATAAAATCTCGGTTGAGTTCGTTAATGGGCAAAATCGGACCAAGTGGGTGGAAATTGGGAGGGTTTTTGTGAAAACCGAAAAAACGCAATAACTTCTTAAATAAAATAGATATCGAATCAGTTTAAAGTTTATGTTACTTCTCAAAAATGGGCTAAAAGTTTATGCATGACAGATTTTTGGTAACATTAAAAATGGGCTCAAGGGGCGAAAAAAATAGGGTTTTGGGGAGAAAAAAAATCATAACTTCGTCAATTCTCAAGATAGCAAATCCAACTAAATTTTTTATAAATGTACTAAACATTATCTAAAACTTTTGTATTTACATGTTTTTGATGGGACCAACTTTTACCGATGAAAAAAATTTAAAACGAAAAGAAAAAGGGGGAAGGAAAAAGAAAAAAATCCATAACTTACTCAATTTTTAAGCAATCAAATATAATTAAATTTATTTTACATCTTCTCAATAATATCTACAACTTTTATATTAACAAGTTTTTCATAGGACCAACTCTTCTACCAAAAATAAATTAAACAAAAATACGAGTTGGAGAAAAAACCTCAAATCCAAACTGCTTATATACTGACTCATTTTTAAATTCATTTTTTATTTTAAACGCATCCAAATGGCAGATCCTCTTATTTAGGAACTATATAATGTGAAGTATAAGCCAGTGTTTTGATAAAGGCAGAATATATTTTTTTAAAAGGATGCCAAAAAGAGTATTTTGAACAGAATTTCCCGAAGTAATAGTGATTGAAAAATTGAGGAAGTATAACAAATTGGGTTTTTTCTGAGTCATTTTTAAATCCATTTTTATTCTCAAACACATCCAATTTACAGGTCCTCTTATTTAGGAACTATGTAGTGGGACGGATTGACCAGTTTTTTGATAAAGGCAGAATACATTTCAAAAACGGCTACCAAAATGGGCACTTCGCACAAAATTTCCCAAAGCGATCATGATTAAGAATTGAGGATGTATTCAAATAATAAATTGGTTATTTTATGACTCCTTTTTAAATCCAATTTTGCTCTCAAACGCATTTAATTGACAGCTTTTTGTTATTTAGAAACCATATAATGTGCGTATTCATCAATTTTTTGATAAAGGCTAAATACATTTTTTTTTAAAGCTGGCAAAATGGGCATTTCGCACAAAATTTCCCAAAGCGATCTTAATTAAAGAATGGTGGATGTATTCAAATAACAAATTGGTTATTTTATGACTCATTTTTAAATTCAATTTTGCTCTCAAACGCATTTAATTGACCATTTTTTTGTTATTTAGGAATTATATAACGTGCGTATTGGTCGATTTTTTAATAAAGTCAGAATATATTTCAAAATATGTTTTCAAAGTGAGCATTTGAGCCGAATTTCGTTAAAGATGGTTTTGATAAAATCAGTTCTTGCAGAAAAATGAGATAATTTTTTTTTTTCAAAAGAGGCCAAATAAAATAGTTAAACTGGGTTTATCACTAATAATACTTTATTTTTTGTAGTTCAAATGAAAACGCTTCAAAATCTACCACCGCCTATAGGCCAAACCGACAGGGATTTTTAAGAAATATTTATATTTATTTCAGAGGCGGATCCAGAGGATCGTTTTTTTTTGGGGGGGGGCGATACTAAGAAACATAGAATCAACATAGTCATAATCTTCTGTTCTAATCTTAGTCATCTGTTCATGAAATCATTCCTTGTACAGTTATTATTAAATGAATGATCAAATGAAATGCTTTTCCGCGATCTTCTGACGAAATACTTTTTTCCGCTATCTTTTAACTAAATTCGCGCTCTTTTCGCGATTCTTTGACGGAATTCGCATTTTTTGGCATTTTTGACGAATTTCGCGTTTTTTCCGCGATACTGTGTCAAAATTCGGGGTTTTTTCCGCGATCGTTTGACAAAATTGGCTCTTTTCTGCGATACTTTGACAAAGTTAGCAATTTTTTGCAACCCTTTGAGAAAAGTAGCTCATTTTCCTCGACCTTTTGACGAAATTGAAGTTTTTCCGCTCCGACAAAACTCGCGCTTTTCCAGCGATCCTATGTCGAAATTCGCCCTTTATCCGAGTTCCTTTGCCTTCCCTTTTCGCAACCTTTTTGAAAAAAGTAGCCCTCTTTCCGCGAACTTTTGACGAAATTCGAGCTTTTTACACGACCCTTTGACAAAAATCGCGCCTTTTCGCAAATTTTCAGCAATGTCGAAGTTGGCGTTTTTTACGCGATCATCTGTCAAAATTTGCGCTTTTTCCGCGACCCTTTGACGAAATTTGCACCTTTTCGCGGTACTTTGACAAAATTATTAGTTTTTTGCAACCCTTTGAAAAAAAAAATAGCGCTCTTTCCTCGAAATTTTGACGAAATTCAAACTTTTTGCGCAACACTTTGGCAAAAATCGCGCCTTTTCAGTGATAATATGTCGAAGTTTGCGTTTTTTACGCGATCCACTGTCCAAATTCGTGTTTTTTACGCGACCCTATGATGAAATTCGCACTTCTTCAGTGATCATTTGACGAAATTCGTGCTTTTTCACGATACTTTGACAAAGTTACTGCTTTTTCCGCGATCCTATGTCGAAGTTTGCGTTTTTTACGCGAACCTCTGTCGAAATTCGCATTTTTTCCGCGACCCTATGATGAAATTCGCGCTTTTTACGTAATAATTTGACGAAATTCGCGCTTTTTCGCGATACCTTGACAAGATTAGCGCCTTTTCAGCAATCCTATGTCGAAGTTCGCGCTTTTCAGCGATCCTATGTCGAAATTAGTACTTTTTTCGCGATACTTTGCCTTCCCTTTTTCCTACCCTTTGACAAAATAAGCGCTTTTTCTACGACCTTTTGTCGAAATTTGCTCTTTTTCCGCTATACTTTGACAAAATTAACGTTTTTTTTTTTTGCAAACATTTGACAAAATACGTACTTTTTCCTCGGCCTTTTGACGAAATTCAAGCTTTTTCCGCGACACTTTGACAAAGTTCGCGCTTTCAACGATCTTGTGTCAAAATTCGCGTTTTTTAGCGGCCCTTTGACGATAAATTCCTTTTTTTTGAGTGACCATTGACAAAATTTATGCTTTTTCCGCGATCTTTTGCCGAAATTCGCCCTTTTTCCGCGACACTTTGACAAAATTAGCGTGTTGTAGCGACATTTTAATGAAATTCGTTTTTTCCGGAACAATAGAATGTCTCCGACAGAGTCGCAGAAATCCCTTCCGAAAAAAAGTCGGAATTCATCATTGGTTTGGAGCGATCGGGGCGATCGCCCCCCCCCCCCCCGTGGATCCGCGCCTGATTTATTTATTTGTTTTGACCATGAGTAAGATTCTTCATACTTGATACGAATAAATGAATACTGAGTTCAAAATTTATATCATCCCTAAATTTGCTGGAGACAATTATATTATTAATAATGACTGATGAAGCCCCACAATTTCAAACAGATTGGATAAAATTGTTAAGAAGTGCGTCGATTTTAAGGATTCTTCGGAATTAACTTGCTATGCATATTAGCAGTGAGATAATTAAGTAGAAGTGAGATTTGAATTTTTTTTTTTTAATGATTGGGGAAAAATCAGTGAATATTCGCTATTTCAGATTTTTTTTTTTAAATGCCTTTTATTTTACTTTCTTTTTCTTTTATCTTTTTGTAAGCTTTTTGTCTTGACATGCCTTAGCCTTTAGGGGCTGAGAACACGGAAGTACAGGGGAGAGGTCAATGGTCTTACAAGAAAATCGCAATAAGATAGTAAAGAAAACCGTCAGACCATTTCCTCGACCCACAGGAATGAGAATAAGACATTTTCAAAAGGATTTCCGTCAAAACTTTAAGCTTACTCAAGTTTATAATTACAGCGTAGTTTTATTTATTGGAGAATATCCTATGGGAAACATAAACAAATTTTAATGGATGTTTACAAAGTTCGATGTTGTTTCGTTAACTGTATCATCTCCAATAAAATATTAAAATTAATTTGTTTCTAAAATGTAAATGAAAGCCATCATTAATATACATCCTCATTTGTATGTACTGGATGGATATTTACAATTTATATTTAATATAATTTTTTGTAGAAAATTGGAAATCGGAAAATATCTAGGAAGAAGTAAAAATTTAATGGCTTAAATTTAACGTACAATCATTTCTAAAAGTAATTCGTTTGTACTAAGTGAAATGTTTTGAACAAGTGGTTTTAACCTGCCGTACATGAATAACATCGATTTTATTTCCCTCCTCTCTCTCTCTTTCTCTCTCTCTCTCTTTTTCCTTCTCTTTTTTTTCTTTCTTTTTTTTCCTATAAAGTTAAATTGGATTAGACTCGAACAAAAATAATATTAATTAAACATCACTTTTAAGTCCAGTTAACAGCATGCAAAGAAATTGTGTGACCTGGCACAAATATGTACTGCCTGGGCAATTTTTCGCGTAGTTGGAAGTATCCAATTCGTATGATAAATTTACCAATCAGTTTGATTGTGTTAAATTAACAGTATATCTACGTGTCGATCGTTATATGGAGTTCCATTACCTGCGGTTTATTTTGCCGAACTGTCTAAATGATAGACCAGATATCATGACCAATAAAGTTATCTGAGCGAAAAATCCCAACCGGTTATCGCCCAGTTAGCTTAACAGGTAAAGCATTCGCCTTGTAAGCCAAGTACCTAGGTTCGATTCCCGGCCTGGGCAATTTTTCGCTTAGGTGGAAATATTCAATTCGTATGATAAATTTACCTATTAGTTTGATTGTGTTAAATTAATGGTATACTGATAGCGTTGATTTGTTCGTATTTTGATTTTCGAAGTCTATGCAGATTTTGAAACAATTCATAAAATAAATAAATAAATAAAGGATTATTATTCAAATTATTTGAAACACATTGCAGATCTCAAAAAATCTATGTCGGCTTGGCCTGTAGGTGGAGGTAGATTTCGAAGTGCTCATTTGTACAACAAAACATAAAATATGATTTGAGATAAACCCAGTTTAACAATTTTATTTAGCCGCTTTTAAGAATTTTTATTTAATTTTTCCTTAAGAGCTGGTTTTATCAGAATCATCTTAATCGAAATTCATCTCAAAATGCCCACTTTGGCAGTATATTTTAAAATATATTCTGATTTTATGAATAAATCGACCAATGTGGCACATTACATAGTTCCTAAATAAAAGAAACTGTCAATTGGATGCGTTTGGGATCAAAATTGAATTTAAAAATGAGTCAGAAAATAAGCAGTTTGTAATTTGAATAAATCCTCAATTCTTTAATCAAGTTCGCTTAAGGAAATTCTGTTCAAAATGCCTATTTTTCAGCATTTAAAAAAAAAATATTCTGTATTTATCAAAAAACTGGCCAATACGTCACATTAAACAGTTCCTAAATAAGGCAACCTGTCAATTGTATGCATTTGAGAGCAAAAATGGATTTAAAAATGAGTCAGAAAGTAAACAGTTTGTTATTTGAATACTTCCTCAATTTTCAATCACGATCGCTTCAGGAAATTCTGCTCAAAGCTCTAAATGGCTATTTTCAAAGCATTTTTTGAAATAAATCCTATTTTTATTTAAAAAAAAAACTGGCTAATACGTCACATTATATAATTCCCAAATAAGAGAACTTTTCATTTGGATGCGTTTAAAATAAAAAATTAATTTAAAAATGAGTTTTTATACAAGCAGATTGGATTTGAAATTTTTTCTTCAACTCCTATTTCTGTTTAATTTATTTCAGGTATGAGGATTGGTTCTATGAAAAACTTGTCAGCATAAAAATTATAGATATTATTGAGAAGATGTAAAATAAATTTAATCGGATTCTATATCTTAAGAGTTGACGAAGTTATGGATTTTTTTCTCCCCACCCCCCTTTTTTTGTTTTCGTTTTTAATTTTTTTTTCAGTAAGAGTTGTTCTTATCAAAAACTTGTCAATACGAAAGTTTTAGATAATATTAAGTAATTTATAAAAATATTTGTTTGGATTTGATATCTTGAGATTTGATGAAATTCTGATTTTTTTTCTCCCCAAAACCAATTTTTTTCGCCCCTTGATCCCATTTTTAATTTTATCCAATATCTGTCATCATATAATTTTTGCCAATTTTTCTAGAAGTATATAAACTTTAAACTGATTCAGTATCTATTTTTCGTTAAGAAGTTACGGGGGGGGGGGGGGGGTTCTGTTTTCACAAAAACCTTCCCTATTTCAGCCCCCTTGGTCCGATTTAGCCCATTAACGAAACTGACGGCAATTTTATGCTCCTTGATTTTATGTAAAAGTTTGAAGGAGATCTGAGCAGAATTGCTGAAGTTATGGTGTTTATAAAAAAGTGATACATATGTACGAACTTTTTTACTAATGGTAGCTTTGGGGTCTAGGGGTCATGATCGGTTTCATCTCCAAACATTTTTCAGAAATTCTAACACGGGCATAGAAATACTACCGCAATAGGTAGTATTTCATACGAAATCTACCTAAAATAGAAATGAACGTAGATGAGACATTCTTACAAAATTTTAACTTTTAGGAATAAAAATCTGGTGAAAATAAACTTAATTAAATAACATTTTAAATTTGTAGACGAGAGCCTTAATCATTCAAAATAAAGAAAAAATGATCAGCAGCCACGATATTTTTATGCAATTGAGGATTAAGTTAAACTTGAGTGTTTAATTTTCCTTATTGTTCCCTTATATTATACCACTCTAACTTTTTGTATTTTTCTAAATTTTACTTATAAAGAATTTTCATAGTACCGATAGAATACTTAAATAAGAAATAATAATGTTTTTAGTACAAAATTTTGGCATAACATTATTTTAAAGGGATATTAAGGAAGGGGAGGGGGTAAGGTAAATTACCACCTATTTTAAAGCAAATCGTGTTAAGACTAAGAGATAGCCACAATTGTCATTAATTTCACCAGCCTGCATTTTAAAACTTTTTGTCAGATGAGTTCTTAAAAATAACATTTCCTGAATCAATTTTTGATGCTGATTCAGGAAATGACTTCCATTTTTGTCTATCATGCCATGATTGTACAAAAAATAAGAAGTTGTGATTTCATTATTTTAATAAATGCAATAAAAAATGTATCTCAATTTCCTACAAAATATTTCATTAAAACGTTAAAAATACTATAAAAATGTCTTTATAATTTCATGACATTTATTTAATAAAACGAAAAGCAAATAGTGTTCCATTAAATAAACTTTCTTCTTTTTATCTTTTTACAGTCCCTCCTTCACCACCATGTCCCTTTTCAACATCCAATAGTTGTCTGCCATCATATACATTCCATCTACCCATGGTACCTAAACTCCATCACTTTGATATCCCGGTGAAAGCACTCACCGTGCTATTCACTGTAATGTCCCAGATTTATTGGAAAGTAGTTGATATGGAAATACAGTAAGTGCATTTTTACACTCATATCACAGCCCAACTTTTTGAAATTACCCCGCATTGTTTCAACAATGTTGCTGTAATTTGGATCTTTCTTATTTTCAAAAAAAAATTCGGTAACACATTTAAAGGCGGTCCATGCGTCTTTTTCTTTCTCATTCATATATTTGTTTTTTTTTTTTTGTTGTTGTTGTTGTTTTTCCCGAAATGTTTGTCCTTCATCAGTTTTTGGTTTTCGGAAAAATGAAAATTCCAAGTTTAAAATTTTAAAAGGGAAATTTCATAATAAGGTGTCTGAAGCAATACTCATCTTTCACTACTAATCTCATGTGAGTTCACGAGGAATTCATGTACTATGTGTTTAGCGCTTGCACTGTTAAAAATAAACTCGTGAATACACTGTAACAATATTGGCAGCGAAGTTGACAGACTTTTTCCGTTACGTTAGTAGGTTTTCCGTTTTGGGGAATAAAAGAAGGAAAACTGCATTTGAAGGCATGTATTTATTGACTCAACCTGTATTTAGTAACCGAGGATAAAGCAATGTCGTCGGGGTGGTTCGAACTGGTGACCTTTAGGGCACTTTTCCATTAGACGATCCGACAGCGACAAAACCGGACGATAAATTAGCATGGTATCGTGTCGTCTAGTAAACTGCTTTTCCATTTTACCGATATCGTTTCCCGACAACGTGAATTTTCACCGTCATTTCACTCCGAGATAGCGGAACAGACGCACGTACCTCGCTACGGCTCCTGTGTAAAATTGTGGGCGTAGCACATATACTTGTTTTGCCAGGAGTGTTAATGCTGACGGAAGCATAGTTTGCAATTATTCAAAATTTAAAAAGAACTTTTATTCTTGTACAGTTATGATTATCCTACTATTAGGTATTACATTCTTTTTAAATCTTTTATTCGAATTTAAACCACAACATGAATGATTTAAAAGTTTCAGTTTTACAAACATTACAATGTACAATATTCTAGTGCACTTGCAGTCTAAAAATTATTGTATAATTAAAAATTTTACGGATTACAGAGAAATAAGTGTTATGACAGCTCTTATTAATATTTTTGTTATAAATTTATAATCACTTTTCTAACTAACTAACTAATTCCTTTAATTTTAAAAAAAAGTCATTTAATTCCAAATTTTTTCTATAGTCAAGATTACAATGATATTTTTAAATGCAGACTGTGTTTACAGTTAAAAAGGATTCATAAATATGTCAAAGTTTCACATTGTTGAGCAGTGAAAAATATTAAGTCTTAACATATCTTTATAAGAAAAAAGGAGATATGTAAGGGATATGTTGATCAGCTGAATGATCAGACATTTTTTAATTTTTAAGAATAAATTCAGAACTCAAACAAACCTCAGGAAGACAAAAGTTTTTATCGACTTGTATTGATCCTGAAAATTCCATTTGTATCTTAAACCCGATCTGAACCTGACAAGAAAGAAATCCCATTCAAATATAACCTGATTTGCACAAGAAGAAATAACTTTTGTTGAAATGTAACCACAGAACTTAGTTCTATTTAAAATCAACCTAATTTGAACAAAAGAAAAAAAAAATCTATCAAGCTATAACCCACTCCGAATAAGATAGATTAACTTCAGTCATTGCGAACCAACCAGAACCTGAATATTCCAAATTCCAATTGAAATCTACCCTAAACCCGAAAAATTTAAACCAGATTCAAATGGAATTTTCAGGTGGCATTTCAAAATAAGGTACCCTGGGGTAATAACGCCACGTTAAGGTTCTACCAATTTTCACGGATTAGTTTTAGATTGTATTTTTCAAACAAATATAGGATCTGATACAGCAACTCATTGACTATCTATATAAAATAAAACAATTTAACAGATATGCATTCATAAAATGTAATGGCGTTTTTTCTTGACCAATGCTATTTGGCGTTAATACCCACCTATATGGGTAATAACGCCATGCAAACAAAACTAAAAAATAAGATGGAAAAATGCCATGTAAGCGTCATTTAGAATGTCCAATCGAATCCTGATTCAATTCGCATCCATTCCATCTTTGTATTTGCGTACCCATTTACAATGTACAATCCGGATTAAAGTTAAAATCAACCTAGGTCATTTCTTTCGCGAAATCGCACCTGCTAGCTCCTAGGGCAGTAATCCAGCTTTTACCCATGATTCCAGTGTGACCGTTTTTTCAAGCCAAAAGCAGGCTAGATTTGGACTGACAACAAGCTAAAAATAAAATCGATGGTCCTGCCATCTATTGATGGTCAGTTTATCAATAGACTGACAACTATCTTTTAGCCTGAGTTGTTAGCTTGATTTAGCTTGTTGTAAGTCCTACAACAGTCCAGATTTCTTACAACAATCCACAAACGGTCACACTGCATGATTCCTTTCGGGTAAACAAACAACCAGTGCCACTTCATCGATATTACTGGGCGTGTTCAGCAGCTACTGAGCTCGCGCGCTCAGGAGTCACGGACATGGAGTGGGTTATTATCGTGGACGCGATATCCACTTAGTACTGGTTACTGTGCTACTGGTACTGTGACTGTGCGCTCAATAGCAGGTGGAGAACAGATCACGGACTTGATTAATTACGGTGCTAATTATAAAGATAATCTGTTGCAAACGAAGGTAAGCTCAATGTCCGAATCATTAGAAAGTTGAGTTTGCTGTCAGACTTTATTGCAATCAAACGTTATTCGGGTTCGAATCCTTCGCGGGCCGGAAGTTGGTTTATAATTTCTTTTTATTATTATTCGTTGTTTTTTATTAATAAATAAGAAATTTTTATTAAAGATAAATTTTATAATAATGATAGAAAAGCACGTGTATTTATATTATAATAATAAAATACTTATTTAAATGCGACAAAATGAGATGTTTTGGGGAGAAAGTTTTATATTTGAACCCTTTTAATATTCTAAGTATCGTTCCAAAGTGATTTATAATGACATTATATATGAATTTATAATGATATTTATAACTCCAAGTGATTTAAGCAAATGAAAAAAAAAATGTATTCTGCGAAAATATCCGCATACGCGTAAAATAATTTCTTAATGTTTTTCTTTTCTTTTTCTTTCTTTCTTTCTTTTTTTTAAATTTTAGAAGTGAATTTTTATCGAGATTAAGATGAAAATATTATGCATGAGTGGATCAAAATGGGAAATATAAAAGCAAAACGTAAAAGATATACATTTTTTTAAACTAAAAATATCTGCACACATATTCTTAAAGAGGTGAAATATTTGGTGTTTACCTTTTAGTTTTGTAATGAATAAAGTGTGATTAAAATGTTTATGAATTTTCTATTGAAAGTATAGATAAGTGTTTTGCTTATACTAACATGATTTCGGATGTCGTTTGCCTCTCATATTTTATAATATATTTTGGCCTGTTATCCACAGGGTATTAAAATATACAATCATTAAATAAGAAATATATACATACTAAAACTTTCTCTGAAAAATTGTCTAATTAACAGTGCAAATTCCATTGAAATCTTATAATATAAGGATATCTTAACCTTGATTTTTAAACAGCATTCTATTTAGCACGAAAGATATAAAGCAATTGATGAATGATTTTTAAATATATAAAAAGAAAATTATTAAAAAATTAAATCACCAATTGAATTGTTAAATTATATCAGTCAACCTACCAAACAAAGTACAACCAATAACAGATAAGCACAAAACGCACAATCACGTGATCAAATCGCCCAGCAGTTTTTTTGGGTCGCGCGCGCGAGCTTTGACCAGGGTTGGTGGTCATATTTTAAATGCTGATAGGGCTTAATTAGATGAATTAGGGCACGTGATACTTTTTCGGAATATTTTGGATTTTATTTGAGTGACCACAGGTATGTATTTCCGTTACGAGAAAGATGTTTTGGAAGGGTAAAGGGATATATTATTTGTATTTACCAATTTTGAACCATAAAAATAATGCAATAATTGAATAACTTTAAAATTCCCTTCTTCGATTATACCTACTCCATGCAGAATCTTCTGAGAGCGCGCGCAAAAAAAGGTATCCCCTGAACACGCCCATAGCAAACGGGTTCTGTTTATGTTTACACTGGAAACTCTATTCTAGTTCACTAAGCAACCAATCAAAATTCAGAAGAAAAAAACTACGTAGTTTCCGGATGTTTAAAGGGGGTTGGCTTTACGCTTGGGTTTGTAAATGGGTACAAAATTAAAGCAGGAATGATAGCGGAGTAGTTCCACTTCGTATGAATCCGGTTTCATTTCTCTGAACATTCTAAATGAGGCTTATAGGTCACGGGAATTTTTTTAAACCTACAATAAAAACTAACCAAAAACATCCGACAGAGGGCGCTGGAAACGTTCGACTTCATTGGAAACATACCATGGAATAAGAGAGAGGAGAGGGAAGTAATGTTAAAATTTTGTCATTCGCTTTTTTTCCGATAGGTGATACCACTGTAAGTAGTAGGCTTTCGATCGATGTTTCAGCAATGTTTTTCAATGGGAAAATCATTCTGAAAAATCTCAATTTTTAGAAAGTTGTACAAGTTAGAAATATGATTAATTGAAGTTTTCTTCACAAGATACATACTTTTGTTAAAGGTAGTTGGCCTTTCGATTGCATTTTTAAGACTTTTAAAATAGGAGATCATTCTAACAACAACTTTTGACACCTATGTAATTGATATTGTAGAATTTAAAAAAAATCTTAATTATTTTGAGGGGAAAGTAGTATAAATTATAGATCATTGTCCAGAAACTCAGAAACTATTTTTTGCAGAAGTCGTAAGGTGTGATTTTTATTTGATCTTAGTTATAGAAGGCAGTGTTGAATTCAGACAATTTTTCTCCGGGTAGGATTTTTGTGGTTAATATGTGATCAAAAATTGCGACCCCCCCGGGGGGGTGTATTTGCACATTTTCACTATTGAAAATACAAAATCTTAAATATCCCTGAGGGGGGTGGCTTTTATTGCTCAACACTTATAGCACTTTTTTTTTTCTCTATTTTTAAAAGAAGAAAGTATTGGGATCGTGAAAAGATCCCAATTTGTTTTGGATGGATTTATACGTTTTAGAAAGTTCTGAACAAGATTTGCAAGTTTTTAGGAAATGTCTGTCTAGCTGAATGTGCGCAGAAGAAGAACTAACGTGGAGTACATCAAGAACCAACGCACAGTGTTTAACTAAATTTTTGATTCAGTTATATCTTGACATATATTGATGCTGATTAATTTCTGTTGAAAATCGCCCAACAAGTAGTGCTGCAAAGCCGCATTTTCCCCGATTTCCACAATAGCTATATCTCACGAACTAATGCACCTAATTTCATCAAACCGTTCGGCAATTTCATTAAATCGCCGAACAGGTGGCACTGCTATACTACAGTTCTCCCTATTTCTCGCTACTTATATCTCAAGAATTATATCAAGCTTCATAATCTGCTAAATCTTGACCTATATAGATGTTGATTGTGTTTTGATGTAAATAGCTGAACAGGTGGCACTGCTATGCCCCCTTTTTTTTTCGAGATTTCCGCGATAGTTACTAGATGCGCAAATAAGTTTCCGGATTTTTTTTATCAATGAAAAATGAAAATTTTCAAGAGAAATATAAAAAATGATTTATTGAAAGTATGGCCCCTCGCTAGCTACACATTTTCGCCATCTCACAGATAATATATGAATACCACGATGCTAAAACGACGCGTCTTTGGACCGAAATCATTTAACTAATCAATTGTGTACGTCTTCGAAATTAGCCAAGTGTATCCCATCTAAGTCATGCACCATCGACCAGAACAAGTGATAATCGGAAGGGGCCAGGTCTAACAAATATATCGGGTGCAGTAGCAGATCCTACTTGAGCGTTTTGGTGGTGTTTTAAATGATGGAAATCGAAAGCCTGGAAGGTTGTCGTTCTGCAATATCGCTCGTTTGTGTTTCGTGTCCCATTCTCGCCGTTGTTGTTCGAGCAATGCATGGTTCAAATTAATCAGTTTTGTCTGTAGCGGTGCCTATTATCAAGTTCACCCAGTTTCAGCAGCTCATAGTACACGATTCCTTTTTGGTCTCACCAAAGGCAGGACATTGCCTTCTTTCTGAAACGATTTGGCCATGTCGTTCAATGTTGATGCTTCGCTAGGTGAAAGACACGATTTTTGGGGGAATTCTCCAAATGTATCTACTTCTCATCGCCAATAATAATTGGATGCAGGAAACTTTCTTATGTGAAGAAAAATCAAAATTTCGATAATGGCTCTTCCATTTTTCATGTCTTTCAGTCAATTCATGCGGCACTCATTTTTCCTTTTAAATTTTTCGCATGACATGTGAGGATTTGGAAATACTTGGGCGAGTCATATTTAATGCTGCCCCAAGTTAATCTTGTTGTTTTTTTTTTGTTGTTGTTATTTTCTACCTGCAATAACGCTTGAACATCGTCATCCTTAATTGTTTTGGTTTTCCGGAGAAATTGCCACTTTTATAACATTTAAACAAATCTTCATAGGTAGTTTTCGATGATGCATACTCGCCATAGGCATTCTTAACAAATGACGTCTTTTAGTTGCAAATTTTTGCAGATTAAATCAGAAAAACAATACTTCCCGCAAACGCTGTTTATTTGGTTTAAAACTTAACATCTTCGTTGTTAGAAAAAATATTTTTGCGTTGTGTTATGTATTGGAATTACGACAGTTTATTATTAACAGATGTCCAAGTTATTGAAAAATATAACGTCAGACATGTATGTCGTCTATGGTTGTCGTTAGAGCCATTCATGTGTGAAACCCAGAAACTTAGTTGCGTACCTAGTATATCTCAAGAACTAATGCACAGAATTTTATAAAACTTAATATTCTGTTATACCTTGCAATAAATAGATTCTGATTAAATTTTGATGGGAATTGTCCAACAGATACCTTGCCACATTTTCCCATTTTCCGCAATAACTATATCTCATGAACGTTGCACGGAAATAATGCACGGAATTTCACCAAACTTCCTAGCATGTAAAATCTTGAGCTAAAAATACAATGGTTATGTTTTGAGGCAATTCGGTCATCAAGAGGCGCTACTATGCCGATTTTTCCAGATTGCCATTATATATATATAACTCAAGAACTAATATGCGGAATTTCACACACTTCATTTATTAATCATTACAAAATATATAGATTTTCTAAATATATTACTAATGAGACGAATGCTTATTATTTGAAAAATTATATAAAGGTGATATTAATATGTTTTCAAATACAGCACTTGTTACAAAAAGGCTCTTTTTATGAAATAATGAGATATAGTTATTGCAAAAATAGGAAAAAATGCGGCATAATAGCGTTATCTTCTTAGACAATTTGCATCAAAACTTAATCAGAATCTATTTCTCTCAAGGTCTAACAGAATATCAAGTTTGATAAAATTCTGTGGATTAGTTCTTGAGGTATAATTATCGCAGATATCTCGACATCTGTGCGGTTATTTACACCAAAACACAATCAGCATCTATATATGCCACGATTTAGCAGATTATGAAGTTTAATAAACTTCTGGCGGAAATCCAGTAGAAATTCTGTAAAAAAATATAAAAAATTCGAATATTTGGCGCGAAAATACGAAAATGACATGCGATTTGGCAAGCAGGATTTTTCTCACCAAAATGAAACGAATTTAATGCATCTGAAAATTGCTTGTTAATTGTTTTTAGAATGCGCGGTCTGTAATGAATTGACACTTAATCACTGAAAGAGTTTATTATATGTCATCATCATCATTATCATAATCAACTGTTTTCGATCCACCGCTGGATGTAGGTCTCTCCGATATTATTCCAATGTTTCCTGTCTAGTGCTTTCGTTATCCAATTTACACCGGCAACTTTTCTGATTTCGTCACTCTACCTTATTGGAGTCGCCTTTTTGGTCGTTTTACATCTCTGGGATACCAATGTAGGATATTTGTGCTCCATCTATTGTTTGTCCTCTTGCAATGTGCCAAGCCCATTTCCATTTTAGCTGTTTAATTCTTTCAATGATGCCAAAAACATTTGTTGATTTCTTATCCAGGTTATCCTTTTTCTGTTTCTTCTAGTTATGCCTAGCATACATCTTTCCATACTTTGCTATGTCGCTTATAGTCTTTGTATCATCCGTTTTGATAGTGTCCACGTTTCTACTCCGCACCTTCTAATTTCGTCACTCCACCTTACTTGGAGTCGTCTTTTTGGTCGTTTTACATCTCTGGTGTACCAATGTAGGATATTTGTGCTCCATCTATTGTCTGTCCTCTTGCAATGTGCCAAGCCCATTTCCATTTTACCTGTTTAATTCTTTCAATGATGCCAAAAACATTTGTTGATTTCTTATCCAGGTTATCCTTTTTCTGTTTCTTCTAGTTATGCCTAACATAAATCTTTCCATACTTTGCTATGTCGCTTGTAGTCTTTGTATCATCCGTTTTTATAGTGTCCACGTTTCTGCTCCGCGAGTTAGTGCCGGCAAAACACATTGATTAAACACCTTTCTTTTCAAACAAAGAAGCACATTAATCTTCAGAATAATATCGTTCTTCCCAAAAGCACACCACCCATTCATCTATTGATTTCATTCATGATGCTATTATCAGATGATGTTTCCTGTCCTAGGTACACATAACTTTGCACATCTTTAATCTCAGTATTTTTGTAGACAATTTTCTTTTTTGATGTAAATGAAATGAACATCACCATAATTTTTCCAAATTTATTTTTAATCCCACATTAATGCTAGCTTCTGCCAGATCTTTATGTATATATATACAGGGTGATTCTAATTTTTTTACAATAAAAGAGGGGTGATAGTACATATCAAGACAAACAATGTTAAATAGGAGACCAAGGGTCCAAAACGTTTTCCAAAGGACATAGCCACCATAAAAGTTTAGGGACCAAAATTTCAAATAAACATAAAAAACGGAAAAATCGGTCGATTGATTTGCGGTTTTCATTAAAATTATTCTTTATGCCGGCATTTTCTTGAAATCAAATTATAAAGATTAATTTCAAAAAATGCCGATAGAGGGCGCTTTATACTTTGGAATAACGAACAACTATTTTTTGCCGTTATATTTTGCATCTCATTAAATGTTTTCGAAAGCTTAGACTTAAACTTAAATTTTGAGCTCAAAATCTGAATAGTAGGGAGTAGTTAAGTAGCACAAACTGAACTGTGTTTAAGAGGGAGGGGGAGGTTCAAATTTTAAATAATTATAGAAAATGGAAAAATTAATCGATTCGTTTGCGGTTTAAAATAAAACTTTTCTTTAAGTCAGTATCTTCTTGAAAATAAATTTTAAAGATAAATTTCAAAAAATTCCGTCAGAGGGCGGCTTAAACTTCAGAGTAACCAACAATTCATTTTAACCATTATTTTTTGGTTCTAATTAATTGCTTGCAAAAGCTTTTTAAATGTTTTCGGAAGCTTAGATTTAAAACTTAAATTTTGAGTGCAAATTCTGAATGGTTATGAGGGAGTTAAGAAGCGCAAACTGAAGTGTGCTCAGGAGTTGAAATTTAACCCTCCTTCCTCCTCGAACACAATTCAATTTTTCGCTACTTAAACACTCCCAACGATTCAGAATTTGAGCCCAAAATTTAAGTCTATGTATTTGAAAGCGTTTAATGAGATTAAAAAAATAACAGTTAAAAATAGTTGTACGCTACTCCAAAGTCTAAGGCGCCCTCTATCGGCATTTTGTGAAACTTATCTTTAAAATTTATTTTCAAGAAATTTTCAAGAATATTTGCTGATTTAAGAATTAGTTTTAGCGAAAACCGCAAACGAATCGACCAATTTTTTCCTTTTTTACAATCATTTGAAATTTGAATCCTCTGAACACAGCTAAATTTGTCTACTTAACTACTCCCAGCTATTCAGATTTTGAGCTCAAAATTTAAGTTCAAGTCTAAGCTTACGAAAACATTTAATAAGATGCAAAAAATAACGCCAAAAAAGAGTTGTTCGTTACTCCAAAGTCTAAAGTGCCCTCTATTGGTATTTTTTGAAATTTATCTTTATAATTTATTTTCACAAAAATACCTAAATAAAGAATAGTTTTAGTGAAAACCGCAAATCAATCGACCAATTTTTCCGTTTTTTAAAATCATTTGAAATTTGAACCCTCTGAACACAGTTCAATTTTTGCTATTTAACTACTCCCAGCTTTCAGATTTTCAGCTCAAAATTTAAGTTTGAGTTTATGCTTACGAAAACATTTAATGAGATACAAAAAATGCCGGCAAAAAATAGTTGTTCGTTACTCCAAAGTCTAAAGCGCCCTCTATCGGCATTTTTTTTTTAATTTATCTTTAGAATTTAATTTCAAGAAAATGCCGGCATAAAGAATAATTTTAGTGAAAACCGCAAATCAATCGACCGATTTTTCCGTTTTTTATGTTCATTTGAAATTTTGGTCCCTAAACTGTAATGGCGGTTGTCTCCTTTGGAAAACGTTTTGGACCCTTGGTCTCCTATTTAATATTGTTCGTCTTGATATGTACTATCACCCCTCTTTTATTGTAAAAAAAAAAAAAAAAAAAAAAAAAAAAAAATAGAATTACCCTGTATAATTGCGCATACATATAATTTGTTGCTTTACTTATTTTTCACTGAGGAAATATTTTCTACATTTCGCAAGATGCAAATATATATTTTAAATTATAGACAGCTTATATTTGAATTTTAATTATTTAATTTGTTTATATTATGTTTTTCAAGTTGCAAACAGAAGCGGATTAACTACCTTCGGGCCCCTAGGCTAGATTTTTTTGTGGACAACCTCCTCGCCCCCCCCCCCTCTCGGCACTCGAAGCAATACATTTTTCTATTTTCTGGCACAAAAAAAAGGGAAAAGTACTTTTAGTGCAGGAAAACATTGAAATTTCATAAAATTTAAAGTACCACAATTAGATAAGTTTTAATCGTAAAAAAGAAGGACTTTTTGAATTCCTTTTTAGATGTCGAACAATATTTTCCTGAATAAACATTATTAGGAGTCAGGGGCCATAGAAAAAATAAAATTTCATATTGTAATACACATAAGCAGTAACATATAAAAGAAAAGCTCTATTTAAATTATGCTCGTTTTTGCAGTTGAAAGAATGTTTCTGTCATCAGCGGTTTCTTTCACACTAATGTTAATGCTAATCCCACAGGGCAGCTCTTTGCAGATTTCTCGCACAAATTTAATATTTTTGAAGGATTTTTTTTTCATAGGATAGCTTAGGACGATCTATGATCGCGCCAGTTTTTATTTTTTTCGATTTTTGTTAGTTTTTTTTTTCTTTTGTGTGTGTGTGTGTGTGGTGGTGGGGGGGGGGGGTATGTGATAGTTTTGTTTTCAGAACCATTTTAAATCGGTTCTAAAAGAAAGAATCGGTTCTAAAAAATCTGAAACCCAAATCCAAAAAGTAAAAATTCCCAGTTATTCTTCGCAAAAAATATTCAGTCAAAAATATTAAAATGAGTGCGAGAAATTTCCAAAGAATTGCCCCATAGGATTAACATTAGCGTTCCCGTGTTCTCCATGTCTAGTGTAGCCTCTTAAGCAGCTACTTCAAGCAAAAACACCCACTCTCTAATGTTAATCGTTATTTGAAAAGGGATTAGGTTCCTTTAGAGAGACACCCCCCCCCCCACGGAGGACACCCCCCCCTTTAGGGCCTATATCCCACATGTAGATAATCGGCCGACATAAAATAAACCAAACCAAACCTAATGTTAATCCTATGGTAGAAATTTTTTTAAACATCTCGTTTGCATTCTAATATTTTTTTGCGGTTTTTGTATTGGATAGATGAGGTCTTCTCTACAAATGCGTTTTGTACTTTTTTAGTATTGTTGAAGGTTTTATTATTATTATTTTCATTATTTTCATTAGGATACTTCTACTTTCTGAATCGGTTTCGAAAGTAAAAGTAACTTATTAAAAAAACTGCAAACAAAATAGGGAAAAAAAAGTTAAAAACGGCCGTTTTACAGCTGATATGCAGAAAAAATCTGAAAAAAAAAAAAATCGTAGCATCGGGGCCCTTTTTCCTTCCGTACCCCTAGAATTCAGCCTACTCAGCCTAATGGGTAATCCGCCTCTGGTTGCAAATACTATTTAGTTATGAGTTTATTATATTTGCAGCAATATTAATTTATCCTATAAACTAACAAATAACTCCCCCTTTTTTCTTCTTATTCCCTATATGAAATTCCTTAATGAAATTTTGCTTTTGCTTTATCCTCCAATTTAAGATTTTTTAAATTTTAAATAATTTTGCTGTTTAGAAATAACATGAAAAGTTCTGCCGTTATACATTTCCATAACAAAGAACTCATTGTTTCCATAGCAACAGAAATAATTCGACAGTGCTTAATCAGGCATATTTTTAGTCTTGAAATAATTTAAATCAATTTCAATTTTATTTTAAGTCGTAAAATATGGTAGTTAAATTTCGTGATAAATACAAATAAATATATATGACAAAACTATAGTTAAAACAAACTGAAAATAGCAAACTGAAGTTATTTAAATTAAACTTATTTAAACAAATTCATCATAAAAAGTTTTTTCTTTAAAAAGCATTCGACATAATTTTTTTTTAACTTTATTTCATCGCCAACCGGTGATAAATCGCCAAATAAACGTATATTTATTTATTTATTTACGGACGCTCAATGAAGGTTCCTCCGAATTTTTTTGTATAAACTTATACATCCATATGCGAAGAACATTCTGTAATTTTTTCATAATTCTCTGAGCATGTCCGTATGGAAACCTTACTTGTTAGCCACTTAAACACTTAAGGTGAAAACAGACAGACCTACTAACTCGTATCAGTACCAGCATCGTTTATTGTGACGACGCGATGTTTTTTTATCTTTAATTACTTTTAAAGGAAGCGAACAGATATCCTACAAAACAAGAACCTTTCCGTCAAGTAGGGTTGAGCTCTTTACCTCCTTAAACATTGTAAATCTCCCCTCATACTATTGTGAATAAACCGCAGAAGGGTTTATACAGGGTGATTCATAAAACATGGGCAGAACTTTAAGGGGTTATAGTACACTTAAAGACAAATAATATTAAATAGGAGACTAAGGGTCCCAGACGTATTCCCAAGGAGATAGGGGGCATTAAAGTTTAGGGTCCGAAATTTCAAATGATTATAAAAAATGGAAAAATTGGTCGATTCGTTTGCGGTTTTTGCAAAAAATTTTCTTTATGCCATTATTTTCTTGAAATAAAATTTTAAAGTTCAATTTCAAAAAATGCCGATAGGGGGCGCTTTAGACTTTGGAGTAACAAACAACTATTTTTTAACGTTATTTTTTGTATTTCTTTAAATGATTTCGAAAGCTTAGACTTAAACTTAAATTTTGATCTAAAAATCTGAGTCCTAACGAGTAGTTAAGTAGCGTAAACTGAAATTTGAAATTTGAAACCCTTCTCCCCCCAGAACAAAAATCAGTTATTCCCGATCTTTGTGTCGTAGATTAGGCTCTAACTACTGCCGCGTTTTGCTAAAATTATTCTTTATGTCAGTATTTTCTTGAAAATAAATTTTAAAGAAAATTTTCAAAAAATTCCGATAGAGGGCGCTTTAGACTTTGGAGTAACGAACAACTATTTTATACCGTTATTTTTTGTGTCTCATTAAATGCTTTCTAAAGCTTAGACTTAAATTTTCAGCCCAAAATCTGAATCGTTAGACGTGGTTAAGTTTCTGGGGAGAGGGGTTTGAAATTTCTACTCCTGAGCACAGTTCAGTTTACCATGTCCACACATTGTGTGCTGTGATACGAGGTAAAAAGACACAAATTAGGATTATGTTACCAAAGCATATTTATTAACATGTAATTACAATAAATGTTCAAAATTGTGACCACCAGAGGTTATGCACGCAGAACAACGGCGAAGAATGGAACGGCGAACATTCGCGAAAACATCAGGCTTTTCGAGCACTTCCCCTACAGCGGCGGAAAGTCTGGCGACCAGTTCCTCGGGGGATTCAATGGGTGTCTCATACATAAGAGCCTTCAATTGTCCCCAAAAAAAGAAATCGAGGGGTGAAAGATCTGGCGAGCGAGCAGGCCAAGCAACAGGACCACCTCGACCAATCCATCTGTTCGGAAATGTGATGTCCAGATAGTTGCGGACGTCTCGTACGTAATGGGCTGGCGCTCCATCGTGCTGGAACCACATGACCCGCCGGATGCGTGGAGGAACAACGTTTAACAGGTCTGGCAGCACATGTTGCAGAAATGTGAGGTATGTTTTACCGTTGAGGCGTTCAGGAAGAAGGTACGGTCCGATTAGGTGGTCTCCGAGGATTCCTGCCCAAACATTGATGGAAAAGCGTCTCTGATGAGCATGTGGATACGTAGCATGTGGACTGACATCCGCCCATACATGTGCATTGTGTGTGTTAAATGTACCTTCACGTGTGAAGGTACATTCATCGGTGAAAAGCACAGTTCGTCCAAAATGTGGATTTAGCGCGTTCTGCTGCAGAAACCAGCGAGCGAATTCAATACGATTTGGATAATCCCCTGGAGACAGTTTCTGGACTCGTTGCACATGAAACGGGAGCAAATGTTCGTCCTTCAGTACTCTCCAAGTCATGGACTGTGAGGTATCCACCTGCCTAGCCACTGTTCGTGTACTTGTACTTGGCTGCGCCGCTACTACATCCAGAATGGCTTCTGCAACAACTACTGATTCGTCCTTTTTTGCACGACCTGCATTCGACCGTGAAGCGAGAAATGATCCCGTCTCATACAACTGTCTGTGCAAGCGCTCGAAAGTTTTGCAGTTAGGCAACCGCCTGTTGGGAAATCGCTCTCCGTACATTCGTTGTGCCTCTGCACCATTTCCATCTGCCGCTCCGTAAATTAAATGCATCTCAGCCTTTTCCTTATTCGTGAAGGGCACCATCTTCCGATTCATTACTACAGCGAATTACACTTGACTCACCGTTCAGTGGTTTTTATGCCTGAATCGTGTCGAAATTTTGCATACGTGTTCTTCTTCTTCCCCATTTGACATTTGCATACTTTCTGTCTCCTTCTTCACCCGGTGACTAGCGTCAGGAATGGAGCTTTAACGTTTGCATGAGCGACGTTTCCAACTGTGCCAGTGCCTTTATGAGTGAATTCCGACTATGCAGTCCTTGACGAAAGTTGTATTTTTGCCTCGTATCACAGCACAGAATCGTTGGACATGGTTAAGTAGTGCAAACTGAACTATGTCCAGAAGTTGAAATTTGAACCCCCTCCCCTCGCTACTGAACCACGCTCAGCGATTCAGATTTTGAGCTGAAAATTTAAGTTTAAGTCTAAGCTTTAGAAAGCATTTAATGAGACACAAAAAATAACGGTATAAAATAGTTGTTCGTTACTCCAAAGTCTAAAGCGCCCTCTATCGGAATTTTTTGAAACTTTTCTTTAAAATTTAATTTCAAGAAATTACTGACATAAAGAATAATTTTAGCAAAACGCGGCAGTAGTTAGAGCCTAATCTACGACACAAAGATCGGGAATAACTGATTTTTGTTCTGGGGGGAGAAGGGTTTCAAATTTCAAATTTCAGTTTACGCTACTTAACTACTCGTTAGGACTCAGATTTTTAGATCAAAATTTAAGTTTAAGTCTAAGCTTTCGAAATCATTTAAAGAAATACAAAAAATAACGTTAAAAAATAGTTGTTTGTGACTCCAAAGTCTAAAGCGCCCCCTATCGGCATTTTTTGAAATTGAACTTTAAAATTTTATTTCAAGAAAATACTGGCATAAAGAAAATTTTTTGCAAAAACCGCAAACGAATCGACCAATTTTTCCATTTTTTATAATCATTTGAAATTTCGGACCCTAAACTTTAATGCCCCCTATCTCCTTGGGAATACGTCTGGGACCCTTAGTCTCCTATTTAATATTATTTGTCTTTAAGTGTACTATAACCCCTTAAAGTTCTGCCCATCTTTTATAAATCACCCTGTATACAAAAGATTTCCTTGAATTCAGCTTACCAGGGCAAAACAAGAGTGTGCCCGGAACTTTAGACTTTACTTGAAATTTTTATTACCACAGCAGAGGCTTGACCCGCTGCCTCTATTTTATATTAAAACAGCCTCTCTTTCTCCTTTTATTTATTTTGTATTTTTTTTTTTTTTTTTTTTTTTTTTCGGATAAGCACAAGATGAAAACAAGCTTCCTCTGCTAGTTAATGTTGTTCTTTACACATTTTTAATAGTATTAAATATATAAATAAATAAAATTTTTACTTTTTTCTCAAAATTAATGAAGAGCTTTTTTTTTTTTTTTTTTTTTTTTTTTTTTTTTTTTTTTAATGCACTTTATTTTTTGATTTATAAAATAGCTAATTAAAACTTAATATAAGCACAAGCAGAGTATTTCTAAGACAGATTCCATTTTAAGTAAGACAGAAATCTGCCTAACACAGAAATATTTCTATATCCATCACAACAATTTTCAATACAATAAACTCTGTCTAAGGCGGAAAATTCCACCTTAGATGGATTTTATTCTATTGTTATGTGTTTTTGTACTTTTTTTTCTTTACACAATGGCATTAGCTGTGCTTATATTGCCATATTTTCGTAAATATCTTAAAATTGAAATATTTATCACTATTTTTGAATAGTAATGTTGGCATTATAAAATTTTTGTTACAAAAATATTTAATTTTGTTTAGTATTATATACAAAATTTAAATAAAATCATAACTCTTTAATAAAGAGCTTTTATGTCTGTTATAACTAATAATATTGCATCAATGAAAATGACAAAAAACTGTTGTTTTCTTTTATGCAAAAAAGAAAAAAGAATCAAAATTATTTTGAAGTTATTTTTTTCACTTTCATGTTCAAAATAAAAAATAAATAAATAAATAAAAAGTAGTACATCAGTTATGGATGTATGCTAGGCAAATTATTTTTTTTTAAATTGTAACATTTTGCCATAATGTAATTCATAGAAATGTCGGTCAATATTTTAAAAAGAAAAAGTAACCACAGAAAATATTTACTTAAACTAATGCAAGTGAATGAAATTCAAAATAAAATGAAAACATATATTACAGTTTTATGTTGCAAATCTTGGTTGCAAATATACATGCCACACTTTTTATATAAATCAGACTAAATGAGATTTCCTTCAGAATATTAAAAAAAAAATAAAACATTAATGAATATTCGGAAATGAGTTGAAAAAAAAATCATTTGTAATTTTCGTAATTAATCGCAGCAATTTGATGTAAAACCTGAACATGAGGGTCTATACTTCTTAAACAATTCTTTTTAATGATTGCAGTCAAATCGAAAGGAGAAAAATTGCTGTAAAATGATTATTTTGATACTTTCTTTTGCAGTCACAGGGTAGCGCCACTGAACAAACTGTCTTATTGAATTATCTGTCAAACTAATTACTTCGACAGAAGACAAACAAATCTTATTTTAAATCAGTGTTGAATTCAGACACTTTTCTCGGAATGGGATTTCTGTGGCTCTGAGGGGAGAGGGGCATTACAGAGTTCTGGGAGGCGTGGATTGCATTTTTTGACCATTAAGAAAATAAAATCTAAAATCTTCTAAGGGACTTTTTCTTCACCTCATTTGCTCCTAAGCGGGGCAGGGGGATCGGTGGAACGTCCCCATGGGCTACCCCCTGAATTCGACACTATTTAAAATATTTTACTTTTCCTGAATAAAAAAAAAAAAAAAGATAAAATACTGATGAAAAATGATCAGTAATTTTCATTACATTGCATTGTCGTCCAGATAAAATTTTATAGGACTCTTCATAAATGGCAGTGCTGAATTCAGATGCTTCCAGTGGGAATACAAAAAGTAGCACCATTTAAAATATCTGCTTAGGAAATTAATATTTTTAACTTCTTCTTTCGACGTTCTCTTCTTAACGGATGTCACTCGTAATTATATAAACACGTAGCACCATTCAGAGGCGGATTACCCATTAGGCTGAGTAGGCTGAAGCCTAGGAAACCAGAAGAAAAAGGGGCCCCGATGCTACGATTTTTTTTTTCAGATTTGTTTTTCTTCATATCAGCTCTAGAGAGGCCGTTTTACACCTTTTTTCCCTATTTTGTTTGAAGGTTTTTTTTTTTTTTTTTTTTTTTTTTTTTTTTTTTTTTTTTTTTTAATAAAGTTACGTTTAGTTTCGAAACCGGCTCAGAAAGAAGAAGTATCCTAATAAAAAAATAATAAAAAAAATCTTCAACTATACTAAAAAAGTACAAAACGCATTTGTAGAGAAGACCTTATCTATCCAATGCAAAAATCGCTTAAAAATATTGAAATGCAAACGAGATGTTTAAAGAAATTTCTACCATAGGATTACCATTAGGTTTGTTTTGGTTTATTTTATGTCAGTATGTTAATGTTTGATTATCTACACGTGGGATAAAGGCCCTAAAGGGGGGCGTCTTTCTAAGGGAACCTAACCCGTATTCAAGCAAGGATTAACATTAGAAAGTGGGTGTTTTTGCTTGAAGTAGCTGCTTGAGAGGATACACTAAACATGTAGAACACGGGAACGCTAATGTTAATCCTATGGGGCAGTTCTTTGAAAATTTCTCGCACGCATTTCAATATTTTTGATTGAAGTTTTTTGCGAAGAATAATTGAGGACGATCTATAACCAGGCTAGGTTTTACTTTTTGGATATTGATTCCAGATTTTTTTTTTTTTTTTTAAATTACATTAACTTTTAGAACCGATTTAAACTGGTTCTGAAAGCAAAACTTTCACGTACAAAAATAAAATAAAATAAAATAAAATAAATAAAATAAAATAAAATAAATAAATATATAAATAAAATAAATAACCTGTAACAAAAATCGAAAAAGTAAAAAGTAGCGCGAATATAGATCGTCTTAAGCTATCCTATGAAAAAAATGTCATTCAAAAATATTAAAAAATGCGTGTGAGAAATCTGCAAAGAACTGCAACGTAGGATTAGCATTAACATTCATGTGATAGAAACCGCTGATGATAGAAACATTCTTTCATCTGCAAAAGTGCGTATAATTTAAATAGAGCTTTTGTTTTATATGTTGCTGAATGTGTGTATTACAAAGTGAAATTTTATTTTTTATATGGCCCCTGATTCCTAATAATGTTTATTCAGGAAAATATTGTTCGACGTCTAAAAAGGAATTTAAAAAGTTCTCCTTTTTTTACGATTAAAACTTACCTAATTGTGGCATTTTAAATTTTATGAAATTTCAATGTTTTTCTGCACTAAAAGTATTTTTCCCTTTTTTTGTGCTAGAAAATAGAAAAATGTATTGCTTTGAGGACCGGAGAGGGAGAGGAGGTTGTCCACAAAAAATAATCTAGCCTAGGGGCCCGGGAGGTAGTTAATCCGTTTCTGCATATAGTCGTCGTTCAATCCGTCCGTCTGTCCAGGCCCGTAGCCAGGATTTCCTTTCGGGAGGGGCTCAATTTTGGATTTTTTTTATAATGAACTCACGGATATAACGAAGAAAAATATTGGCCCTGCGATTTTCCTATTGTATTTAATGCTACTTTATCCTTTTGTAGCAAACCTCCGAAATCTTAAGAATCGGTTATAACGAACATTTTTTCCAGTCGACTCATGATTTTTTGATTTTTTTTAACTTTTTCGTAGTTGTGAAAATAGGATTTCGACTTTAAATTTACAAGAAAATTCGAAAATGCATGCCGGCTACTGAAACATGGTGCAAATTAGATTATAGACAATTTAATTCATTAATGATTATATTTAATAGATTTTACGTTTTTCCCTTAATACATTTCATTATTGAGTATATAAGTAGCAGATAATAATGTGCACCATTTGTGAGTGATTAACTTTTTTTAAACGGAACCGATATAGCGAACAGAACTTTCGGTCCCTTGAAGCTTGTTATAACAGGGTTCGACTGTAGTTTAAAATGTAGATAAAAAATAAACAAGGTTTTACCTATGATATAATCTTGCCTAATATACTTGTTGTCCATTCGAAAAACTGTTATTTTTTTCAATTTCTATTACAATTTATGTTTCTAAGAGCACGTTGAGTACCTGTTCGAAAACCGAAAGTGTAATTAGGGGTAAAAACCGCAAAGAAAATAAAAAAGCACAAACTGAACTTTTTTGCGATGAACCTCATGTATCTTTATGAGAATTTAAAAATATATATATTGAAATGCAAGCAAGTAATTTTAATGGATTTTAAACGTAGGATTAATATTAACGTCTTGCACTGCAGGTGCGGGATCGTAAAATGATTAATCTGTAGAGTGATGTCCCAGCTAATGGATATCATTGCCCAGTCTCTCATGTAGGTTTTGGCTTCGAGCCCAATCTCGTCGGTCAGCCTAATCGTTTGGAGTTTGCTATAATTTTCTTCGAACCTTGGATTTAATTTTATAGTTAAGGACTAGGTTCTATTTCAACAATTCCTATGGAAGGCACCCCACATCCCTTCGGCTCTGTATTCCTCGTGTAAATAACTAGACGTCATAAACAACACTAACAGTAGTCTCTCATCAGCCATAGTGCTTTGAGGCAAAAAATTAATTTTCTCATTGATGCAAAAGACCTTTCAGCGCTGGCTATTTTTACCGGGATAGTAGCCAAGACTGTCAGCAAATGACCACTAGCACTGGCAAGGGTTAACAATGTTTCCCACAAGCATTGCGGTATTTGATTGGCTTTTGGGGAACGCTTGTGGGATAAATCGAGAAGCTGATTAGCTTTAATCCATCGTGACGTTCTTTGACATCAGAAATGCTTGTGGTGCAGTGTTTCATTGTATTGTAATGCATTGCATTACAGTACTCTAAAATTTTTACGACTACAATAATACTTACTACTTACTAAAATTCGTAATATTTCTATCAATATTATGAATTTTTTCGCAACCATACTTCATATTAAACTTTCACTTACGACATTAACATCTTATGTTCGAAATGTTAAGAGAGATTCTCTAATTGTCTTGCTTATTCCAGAGAAACATATCCTGAAAAAAGTATTTGAAAATCGGGTTAAATTTCTCCATTTGAAATGAATTTGTCATTCAAATTTTGAAAAGTCCTTCCGGCAATGCCGGGAGGAAGAGGTAGCTTTCATATACTTATATATTTATTTATTTATTTTAAGGTAAGTTACATTGTTCAAAAATACTAAGCTCAAATTAGTGGAAATAATCTTATAATATTAGTGATTTTATAAGATTGAAACTAGTTTTTGTCAAAACTGAATATTAATAGGAATTTTTAGAAATTAGTCATCTTTTATTCAACCTGGTTTTATTTTAAGCAATTTAGTGAGTCACCAAATTCCACGATATCATAAAGTGTATGCCATTTTAAAGCAACATTGTGGATCGTTCAGATCAGACCGTTTCAAAATGTCAGCCATAAGCAAAATTCAAAGTGCTATAACTCAGTCAATTTTTAACATATAGACAAAATAAAAAGTGTTCTGGAATCGTTGTTTTAAGTTCTAATACGTAAAAGAAAAATATTTTTCAATTTTTAATTTTTTTGCATTTAATTTTAAATTTTAAATTTTTTTAAAAATTCAAAATGGCCACCATTTTGAAACAAAATGGTGGATGATGCTGGCCAACGAACTCGGTCGAGACATTTGTATGTACTATGTACATTCGAAGTTTCATTGAAATCGGTTCATAAATACGCGTGTTATCACGTGACAAAAATCAGATCTTTTCAAAATGTCAGGCATAAGAAAAATTCAAAGTGCTATAACTCAATCATTTTTTAAGATATAGACAAAATAAAAAGTGTTCTGAAATCTTTGTTTTAAGTTCTAACACGTAAATGGAAAACATTTTTCAACTTTTAATTTTTTCGCATTTAATTTTAAATTTTAAATTTTTTAAAAAATTTAAAATGGCCGCCATTTTGAAACAAAATGCCGGATGATGCTGACCAACGAACTCGGTCGAGACATTTGTATGTACCATGTACATACCAAGTTTCATTCAAATCGGTTCATAAATACGTTAGTTATCGCATGACAAAAATCAGAGATATATATGTATATATATATATATATGTCAACATTTGAACGGAGGGTGGTTTTGGGGTCTGGGGGTCATGATCGGTGAAAATATACCAAAATTTTCCGGAAGTGCTTTCCTCCGGACGGCTGCAATAGGTAGCTTTTTACTTTTTGTAATGAAAGCTACCTAAAAATACTTTCTACACAGGAAATGTTCTACACAGGGTTTGTATTTGTAGTCTGTCTAAATTTTGGTCTTGAGATTTTTATTTTTATTTGAAAGACTTTTTTTAAGTTTTGATGTAGAATTAAATGTCTCTCAAAAGATTTCCATGCACATTTCATTTTCTCTATGTTTTGTAAAATAATTAGGAGATCTTTAGCATGAGTTACGGCCGAAATTGTGACATGATATTTTTCTTGACGTGAGCTGAAAATGGCTTTGTCAAACTGAAAAGCTTGTCACAAACAAATAGGCATGTGAAAAAAGCCTTCTTTACAATTCCATGACTGCCAAGAAAGGTCCATAGCTGTTGAAGAAATATTTCATGTATTTTCCAAAATATTTTCTAAGTAATGCAAATTTATTCGAACAACTTGACAAAATTTACTATATTTTCATGATTTTCTACAAATCTTGCGTTTCAAACGCAGAGAAGTCATTTTGGGGCATATGAGGGAACTGTTTGTTGTAGGATCAAATTTACCTTAGGGTGATTTCTAAAAAATATATCAATTCGTTAACTGTTCCAAACTAGATTTGGATGGCAGAAATCGGCATGTGTTTTTGGACAATGTATGGTTCAAACAGTGGCTTGCAAATAGGAGGTATCTGATTTTGGGACATTTCTGATGAATTGTAGATTGGATCCCATTATCATTTCCAACCATATTATTCTCTGTCGTATGCCTTGTGATGCATTTAAACATATCATTATGTAGTTCATTACGACGTTGTACTATTTCTTCTGTTATATTTTCGGCGGACAAATCATTTACTTGAATGAATCTAAAGTAATTTCCCAAATTATTAGGGTTTGTACATTTTATAAATACTATTCCACAATCTAACTCAACGTGCAAACTATTCTGTACTTGAAATGCTCATAGTTTCATCAGTATTCAACCTAAATCAGATCGCGTTACTTATTTTGGTGATTAGTTCTTCAGTAACTATATCCCAGCATGTTTAAATGATTTCATTCTGAATGTCTGGGCCTGGGCTGAAGTAAGAAGTAGTATTTCTAAGGGCGTTTATAACGTTTCAATTCCACATGTTCAGGATTTTCTATAAAACTTAGAAGAGTTCTCAGCCTATCATCTTTTTTTATTTGTTCTCTAACATTAGAGGACCGGTATATGGTTAACTCTTTGTAGCATTTCTTGCTCTGCAGAAAAGAAGATTGATAGGAAGTTAGATGTTCCTTCCTAGAAAATTCTTTAGGAGGCACTGTGAAAAACCGCCAAAAAATCCCTACTCAGGAGTATCTATCCCCGCAGTTGGTAACTCTATAAAAGTCGAAGAAACTTTCTCACGAATCTTTAATAGAAAGAGAATGTGCACAGAGTAGTCTGTGCACATTCTCTTTCTATTAAAGATTCATATGCAAACAATTTAACTCAATATTTTTCAGTGAAGAGCCGAGAAATGCCGGCACAGTTGTGCCTTTGAAAATTTGTTGATACCCTATCATCTTTGTTCGCACCATTTCTTCTAGAAATTTGTTACTGCTAGTTTTTTTTTCTTTTCTTTTTTTTTTTTTTATAAAAAATCTTATAGTAAAAGCTTTTTAAAAATCATTATTTTTATATAATTTTACATTACAAGGTCCATTACTGTTTTGGCTTCTTTTTCTACAAAACATTTTAACCAGGGTTGGCACAGTTTAAACCAATTGGTTTTAACCATGGTTTAAACCTAATGGTTTTTTTTCTCAAAAAAAAAAAAAAAAAAAAAAAAAACCAATTGGTTTTTTTAAAAGAAATCTAATGACATTTTTTTTCTTTCTTTTTTTTTTAATAATTTACGTATTTTAGATTATTGGACATAAATAATTTCTACTTTTAACACTTTATTTCAGTAGGTAATAAGTATTATAAATAGTGGGTCTAGGTCTTTTTTTATGCATAGGATTAAACCAGTTATTTTTTCTATTAAAAAAAGCAATTCGTTTTTTAGAAGAAATCTAATGACTTTTTTTTTCTTTATAATTTACGAGTTTCAGATTATTAGACATAAATAATTTCTATCGCTTTTTAGAAGAAATCTAATGACATTTTCTTTCTTTATAATTTACGAGTTTCAGATTATTGGATATAAATAATTTCTACTTTTAACACTTTATTTCAGCAATAAGCATTAGATATATTGGGTTTACGTCATTTTTTTATGTATAGGATTAAAATCAGTAGACATTGGTGAACATAACTATTGCTTTAAAGGAAAAACTTCAAACATGTGAATTGATCAAAGATAAAATAGATTCAATATTTAGTATAAAATATTTTAATTTTTTTAATAATGCAGATTATTTAATGCAATTAATAATGTAACACAATGATCTTTTAAGATTTTGCACAAGCTGTAAAAGAAATATTTCTTTTGGGAGATTATCTCGAAGAATTAAAAAAAGCAAAGACTGGTTGCCAGTTATAGGATTTTAATAATTTTTTTTCCCTCTGCTATCTGCTAAATCTAACGACTAAAAATGTTAACTTCAAACTGTCACTCAGAAAGAAAAAAATCCTAAGAAGTATTTGCCATTTATTATTTGAATAATTGTGGAAAAGAATATTTATTAAACTAAATCCAAATGTTTATTATTAGTAATCAAAAGATTGCTTATAAAGATTTACAGGGCATCAATGGTTCACTGTGTAGAAAGAACAGTTAAAACTTTCAACATAAGACTGTTTACTAAAACTGTTTAAATTTAAAAATGAATTTATTCAATTTTCACCATAAATTCATTATAATTATTAAATTTAAAATATTTTAAATGAAGTTACACTGCTTATAAACCAATAATGTCTGTTTTTATCAGTAAATATGTATGTATATGTAATAAGAAAGGATGTTAAAAAAAAAAACCCGGTTAAAAAAAAAACCTGGTTTAAACAAAAAAAACGGTTTTTTTTGGGTTTTTTAAAAAAAACCTGGTTTTTTTTCCAATCCTGATTTTAACACTGATCGATCTAAGTGTTTATTATATCGTGATATAATGAGTATTAGGAAATTAAGAAAGATCATAACACACAAATAAATGTTTTAAATTTGACTCCTAAAGTTAAATTATTATGTCATACACGTATTAAACTTCTTTTTTCCAAGTCAAATTAATGATATGATGCATGCATTACACATTGAATTTTACTGTGCATAAAGTAAAAATTCCATTTTAAGAAAAACTGATATTTTTAGTGGTAGATACGAATAAAAAACAATATGTCCGAATGAGAGGTATAATGAGGAAATGCTATAATTTTAGCTAAATAAATTAGTATGTTTACAAATAAAAATATACGTAGTTATAATAAAATGGAAGAAAAAAAAAAGAAAATCGTGACAGTTTTTACTATCATATTAGATCAAACTTGCTTTTTTAAAATTTCGGGAGGGGCTTCAGCCCCCTTAGCCCCCTCCCTGGCTATGTGCCTGCGTCTGTCCGCATATAACAGAGTAAATACTACCCAAAGTAATCGCTTTAAATATAAAATATATAATTTTTACATAATTTTGTCGAGTCATTTCAAATTTTATAAAAATTGGATGTATAGTTTAATTACAGGGACAATCAAAAACATTCCGTTACATTACTGTCAATGGGAAAAAATAGTTTCAAGTACTTTTTAATGATGTTATCTTTCGAACATAATAGAATTGATGTGCATCTATGAAGTATATACTAAAAAATACATTCTGCACAATCTGTGGGTGCGAAAAATAATTGTTATTAATTTACAGGGCCACAAAAAAGTATTCCTTCACACAATGGTATAGAGGGGAACACTGTTTGGTGCGCATTTTAATACTATTAAACTGTTTCACATTTTATGAAAAGAATATGCGTTGCTGAGGTTTACTAAAAGTTACTTCCTGTGTCATAGAAAGTAGATAGCATTTACAGGAACACAGAAAAGATTTCGGCCACTGTGTTGCATACTATTACACCAACATTTAATATTTTTAAAACTTTGTTATAGTATGAACGCACCTCATTTGCTTCGTTTGACTTCTAATTTCCAACTTGTTTTATCAATTTTCAAAATATTTCTGAAATGTGTGCTAAGTTTAATGTATCATAAGTTAAAAATTGACGAATTGGAAGTAAAATTTTAACACACCATATAAAATTAAACACAGATTTTTGAAATATTTTGACAGCTAAGATAAATGTGGCATCCTTTAAGAAGCAATCACCGAAAGAAGTTAAAAATATTAATTTCCTGAGGAGATATTTTAAATATAAGAATGCATCAAGCGCCCATAGACTTTATATTACGGAAGGGAATTTGGAAAGTGGGTGGCTTTAACATGTTCACCCACTCAGCTCTTCAAATGTTTTAAAGTGTCTTTTCAAAACAACATGAAAAAATTACTAAAGAATCTACATATGCATCAATATACGATGAGTGGAATTTAGCAGAGAAATCCCGGTAGGCAACCCAAAAAATTAAAATTTACAATTTTATTGACAAACACTACAATTAATATTAGCACGATTTTCAAATAGCGGGTACTACTGATCACAAAACTCAAATGAATGTAATGTATTTTGAAAATACATTTTATAAAAGTAGATTTTGCATTTGTTCTAAATTAAACTTTAATTCCAAAATAGTGTATTGCTGTTTATATAAATTTAAATAACACAGTTACATGTATTCATTATTTAATTTTATACGTTTATTATTATTTTGGAAGCTGCAAACATTGTTTATTTCATTTTTTCTAGAGGACTGTTTATTTTTTTTTCTGAAGGATGAATTAAGTGACTTTCCAAACTTTAATTTTCAATTTGAAATATTAATATGTTATTTAATTTTCCTTCTAAAACAATGGAGTAGATATATCAGAATAAATGCATACAATACAATAATATTCAAATAATAAATAGGAAAAACTAGGAATGTCACGTAATGAGAAATTAAATTAAAAACTATGCTTCTTAACTTTTGAGATAATATGAATATCTAAAACACTTTAATAAGCATAAAGAACGTGAGAAAGTTCTTTAACAATTAGTTCATGGAAAATAGCCAAATACTTTAATCTCTTTTAAGTAACCTTCATTGTATTATACATTTATTCATTAGTAAAATAAAAGTCGCAACAATATATTTGAATTGAAGATAAATAAAGTTGCAGAAACAGACTCATTTCTAATTAGCGTCAGAATATATAATATTAGAGCCAGAAATATTTCATATTTCATTTTATGATTGGTATTTCCAGTCCCCTGCAGCAGTGAAATGAAAATATCTTTCCAAATGAAACTCTTTCTTTGATTTAAAATTTATTTACTATATTTTTGATCTGACCGGTAATTTATAATTATAATTAAACATACATAAACGGTATTTTTGAAAAATCAGCATGGCACTAAAGGTTGAACATTTTCATATATATATTTATTTTTTTAATTGAAGCAATATGCAAAGTGTCCCATAGGAGTTGAAACGGACGTTAATTTTTTTTACATATTATAGATAAATAGGAAATATAAATTTCAACGTTGTTTAAAATAAAGTAGAAAACTCAAAATTAGGTAGGATTATGTAAACGAAATAGTCTTGCAAAAAATATTTTCAAAAAGTTATATTTTTTAATTTATTGTACTCCTGTTGATGAAATTGGTCAAACAGAAAATTTTCCATTTTGTTGCAACAAGATCATTACAAAAAACTGAATAACTAAAATATTAATTAAATCATAATAAATGAAAAAGTTGACTATTATCACATTTTCGCATGGTTTAAAATGCTATTGTAACTGTCGAATTCTGAATCATATACAAATTAATGAAGGTTATTTTAAAAAAGTTTTTCATTGTGGGTCAGTTTTGGTTCGGGTTAAATTTAATTATTTCGGGCTGGGTTTTGACTCTAGCAGATTGGTTCAGTTTGTATTTCAATAACGAAAAAATTTTTCTATCAAAAAAAAAATATATATATATATATTACCAGCGTGCACACACACACACACACACACACACACACACACACACACACACACATATATATACACACTAAATGTCCAAAGATTGCCGGCCACTTGCGATTTTAGACCGTTTATTAAATATCTAGAAAAATACATGAGGAATTATCCTGAATCTCTAAGTACGTAAAAATAATAATACAAGTTATACATTTCCGTAAAGATTGTTTCCCGAAACTCCATAGGGGGTGTCAACAAATTGAAAAAGAACGAATATTTTTTGGCTAACCCTGTCAAAACTAATGTAGCAAAGGCATTCAAAGATAATAATTGAGTGGATTATTGTAATAAACTGTGTTAATTTTTATGTGGATAACGTGTATACTCGTAGAGAAATTAAGGTTTTTATAAAAACAGACCCAAATTTCGACAAGATTTTTGCCTATAAGTTACAGAGTTCTAAATATAAAATAATATTCTTTTCCGAAAATATGAAAAACACCATTGTACACAATACCCTTCAGTCAAAATTAAATAATAATAATTGTATGAAAATGAGCAGGTTTACTAAATGATTTTTCATTGCGCATGCGAGAGTGCTATCAAAATAATTTTAAAAATATACAGTGCGCCCCACCGAAATAAAGCCATCATCATTTTGTACCGTAATTGGACACGAAACGAATCCCTGAGAATGAAACACATATATTAAGAAAGTTGATACAGAAATGCATATTTACGAGGCATATTTGCTAACTCACGCCCTGTCCCACTCGCTCAGAGAAAAATGAATATATAAAAAGAGAGGGCGAAAAAAGTGTCCCACCGAAATAGAGCCAATACTGTTAATAGCCAATATATCCGTGGTGCTTAAATATGGCTTGGAATATACGATGTTGCATATCATGTACCAATCCTTGGAAGACAGTAAGTAGCATCAATGTTATTCCAGGGCTAAATGGTTGAGGTCTTCAGTTCTGCTACAATCTTGAACTATCTGACATTGGCATTTATAGCTCTACTGAGGATACCCCACACATTTTCTTGAAGATTGAAATGGAGGCACAGTGCGGGCTCTTTTATTACAATTTTGCAAAGGTTATGGGGACATTTTCCTGCTGGATAATCCAACTTCGTTCACCAATTCCCTCTGCAATTTTCAATAAATTTGTTTTTAGTAATTCTTGGTAATTGGTAGCTTACATGCTGTCTGATGAGAAAGCCGGGTGGAGCTCACCATATTTAAAGATAGAAAACCAACGATTATAAATGCACAAATAAAGTATGAGAAGGTAGCAAATAGCTATTTCGAATCTACTATCGAGATTCTACATCAGTTCAAAACTCAGCGAGCTAAAAAATAGCAAAACTGAGCAAAGAGACAGAGAGACGCAGGCTTATATACCCGCTATGGGAACAATCCCGCCTAAAGAAAAGCAACCAATGAGAAGAAAGCAGCCAAAACAGCAGGGTGGATAAGTAGCGACAACTATCGGAGAACAAGCAAAACAAAAACTAAAAAGCGAGTGAAAAAAAAAAGGTATTAAATTAAAGATTTCCAAATACTTGGAAAATAAGGAGTACTAGATAAGTCATTGACTAAGGGGTGAGAATTTTTTATGATCTGGTAAGCTTCCCAAAAATCAAGATCAAGAATGGAAGGACATTTATGGAATCAGGCCCGTAGACAGTATTTCCTTTCGGGAGGGGCTCAATTTTGGAATTTTTTTATAATGAACTCACGGATATGACGAAGAAAAATTTTGGCCCTGCGATTTTCCTATTGTATTTAATGCTACTTTATCCTTTTGTAGCGAACCTCCGAAATCTTAAGAATCGGTTATAACGAACATTTTTTCCAGTCGACTCATGATCTTTTGATTTTTTTTTAACTTTTTCGTAGTTGTGAAAATAGGATTTCGACTTTAAATTTACAAGAAAATTCGAAAATGCATGCCGGCTACTGAAACATGGTGCAAATTAGATTATAGTCAATTTAATTCATTAATGATTATATTTAATAGATTTTACGTTTTTCCCTTAATACATTTCATTATTGAGTATATAAGTAGCAGATAATAATGTGCACATTTTGTGAGTGATTAACTTTTTTTAAACGGAACGGATATAGCGAACAGAACTTTCGGTCCCTTGAAGCTTGTTATAACAGGGTTCGACTGTAGTTTAAAATGTAGATAAAAAATAAACAAGGTTTTACCTATGATATAATCTTGCCTAATATACTTGTTGTCCATTCGAAAAACTGTTATTTTTTTCAATTTCTATTACAATTTATGTTTCTAAGAGCACGTTGAGTACCTGTTCGAAAACCGAAAGTGTAATTAGGGGTAAAAACCGCAAAGAAAATAAAAAAGCACAAACTGACCTTTTTTGCGATGAACCTCATGTATCTTTATGAGAATTTAAAAATATATATATTGAAATGCAAGCAAGTAATTTTAATGGATTTTAAACGTAGGATTAATATTAACGTCTTGCACTGCAGGTGCGGGATCGTAAAATGATTAATCTGTAGAGTGATGTCCCAGCTAATGGATATCATTGCCCAGTCTCTCATGTAGGTTTTGGCTTCGAGCCCAATCTCGCCGGTCAGCCTAATCGTTTGGAGTTTGCTATAATTTTCTTCGAACCTTGGATTTAATTTTATAGTTAAGGACTAGGTTCTATTTCAACAATTCCTATGGAAGGCACCCCACATCCCTTCGGCTTTGTATTCCTCGTGTAAATAACTAGACGTCATAAACAACACTAACAGTAGTCTCTCATCAGCCATAGTGCTTTGAGGCAAAAAATTAATTTTCTCATTGATGCAAAAGACCTTTCAGCGCTGGCTATTTTTACCGGGATAGTAGCCAAGACTGTCAGCAAATGACCACTAGCACTGGCAAGGGTTAACAATGCTTCCCACAAGCATTGCGGTATTTGATTGGCTTTTGGGGAACGCTTGTGGGATAAATCGAGAAGCTGATTAGCTTTAATCCATCGTGACGTTCTTTGACATCAGAAATGCTTGTGGTGCAGTGTTTCATTGTATTGTAATGCATTGCATTACAGTACTCTAAAATTTTTACGACTACAATAATACTTACTACTTACTAAAATTCGTAATATTTCTATCAATATTATGAATTTTTTCGCAACCATACTTCATATTAAACTTTCACTTACGACATTAACATCTTATGTTCGAAATGTTAAGAGAGATTCTCTAATTGTCTTGCTTATTCCAGAGAAACATATCCTGAAAAAAGTATTTGAAAATCGGGTTAAATTTCTCCATTTGAAATGAATTTGTCATTCAAATTTTGAAAAGTCCTTCCGGCAATGCCGGGAGGAAGAGGTAGCTTTCATATACTTATATATTTATTTATTTATTTTAAGGTAAGTTACATTGTTCAAAAATACTAAGCTCAAATTAGTGGAAATAATCTTATAATATTAGTGATTTTATAAGATTGAAACTAGTTTTTGTCAAAACTGAATATTAATAGGAATTTTTAGAAATTAGTCATCTTTTATTCAACCTGGTTTTATTTTAAGCAATTTAGTGAGTCACCAAATTCCACGATATCATAAAGTGTATGCCATTTTAAAGCAACATTGTGGATCGTTCAGATCAGACCGTTTCAAAATGTCAGCCATAAGCAAAATTCAAAGTGCTATAACTCAGTCAATTTTTAACATATAGACAAAATAAAAAGTGTTCTGGAATCGTTGTTTTAAGTTCTAATACGTAAAAGAAAAATATTTTTCAATTTTTAATTTTTTTGCATTTAATTTTAAATTTTAAATTTTTTTAAAAATTTAAAATGGCCACCATTTTGAAACAAAATGGTGGATGATGCTGGCCAACGAACTCGGTCGAGACATTTGTATGTACTATGTACATTCGAAGTTTCATTGAAATCGGTTCATAAATACGCGTGTTATCACGTGACAAAAATCAGATCTTTTCAAAATGTCAGGCATAAGAAAAATTCAAAGTGCTATAACTCAATCATTTTTTAAGATATAGACAAAATAAAAAGTGTTCTGAAATCTTTGTTTTAAGTTCTAACACGTAAAAGGAAAACATTTTTCAACTTTTAATTTTTTCGCATTTAATTTTAAATTTTAAATTTTTTAAAAAATTTTAAATGGCCGCCATTTTGAAACAAAATGCCGGATGATGCTGACCAACGAACTCGGTCGAGACATTTGTATGAACTATGTACATACCAAGTTTCATTCAAATCGGTTCATAAATACGTTAGTTATCACATGACAAAAGTCAGATATATATATATACATACATATATATATATGTCAACATTTGAACGGAGGGTGGTTTTGGGGTCTGGGGGTCATGATCGGTGAAAATATACCAAACTTTTCCGGAAGTGCTTTCCTCCGGACGGCTGCAATAGGTAGCTTTTTACTTTTTGTAATGAAAGCTACCTAAAAATACTTTCTACACAGGAAATGTTCTACACAGGGTTTGTATTTGTAGTCTGTCTAAATTTTGGTCTTGAGATTTTTATTTTTATTTGAAAGACTTTTTTAAGTTTTGATGTAGAATTAAATGTCTCTCAAAAGATTTCCATGCACATTTCATTTTCTCTATGTTTTGTAAAATAATTAGGAGATCTTTAGCATGAGTTACGGCCGAAATTGTGACATGATATTTTTCTTGACGTGAGCTGAAAATGGCTTTGTCAAACTGAAAAGCTTGTCACAAACAAATAGGCATGTGAAAAAAGCCTTCTTTACAATTCCATGACTGCCAAGAAAGGTCTATAGCTGTTGAAGAAATATTTCATGTATTTTCCAAAATATTTTCTAAGTAATGCAAATTTATTCGAACAACTTGACAAAATTTACTATATTTTCATGATTTTCTACAAATCTTGCGTTTCAAACGCAGAGAAGTCATTTTGGGGCATATGAGGGAACTGTTTGTTGTAGGATCAAATTTACCTTAGGGTGATTTCTAAAAAATATATCAATTCGTTAACTGTTCCAAACTAGATTTGGATGGCAGAAATCGGCATGTGTTTTTGGACAATGTATGGTTCAAACAGTGGCTTGCAAATAGGAGGTATCTGATTTTGGGACATTTCTGATGAATTGTAGATTGGATCCCATTATCATTTCCAACCATATTATTCTCTGTCGTATGCCTTGTGATGCATTTAAACATATCATTATGTAGTTCATTACGACGTTGTACTATTTCTTCTGTTATATTTTCGGCGGACAAATCATTTACTTGAATGAATCTAAAGTAATTTCCCAAATTATTAGGGTTTGCACATTTTATAAATACTATTCCACAATCTAACTCAACGTGCAAACTATTCTGTACTTGAAATGCTCATACTTTCATCAGTATTCAACCTAAATCAGATCGCGTTACTTATTTTGGTGATTAGTTCTTCAGTAACTATATCCCAGCATGTTTAAATGATTTCATTCTGAATGTCTGGGTTGGTTTTATTGGTTTATTTTTGTCGGCCGATTATCTACACTAGGGATATAGGCCCAGGGGGGACGTGCCCTTCGTGGGGGTCTTTCTAAGGGAACCTAACCCGTATTTACGCAAGGTTCGAAGAAAACCACGAAAACTCCGAACGGTTAGGCCGACAGCCGCGATTGGGATCGAACCCAGCACCTGCCGTCTACCAGTTAGAGGTCAGAACCTCTCGGCCACTGGTGGGGCTGAATGTCTGGGCCTGGGCTGAAGTAAGAAGTAGTATTTCTAAGGGCGTTTATAACGTTTCAATTCCACATCTTCAGGCTTTTCTATAAAACTTAGAAGAGTTCTCAGCCTATCATCTTTTTTTTATTTGTTCTCTAACATTAGAGGACCGGTATATGGTTAACTCTTTGTAGCATTTCTTGCTCTGCAGAAAAGAAGATTGATAGGAAGTTAGATGTTCCTTCCTAGAAAATTCTTTAGGAGGCACTGTGAAAAACCGCCAAAAAATCCCTACTCAGGAGTATCTATCCCCGCAGTTGGTAACTCTATAAAAGTCGAAGAAACTTTCTCACGAATCTTTAATAGAAAGAGAATGTGCACAGAGTAGTCTGTGCACATTCTCTTTCTATTAAAGATTCATATGCAAACAATTTAACTCAATATTTTTCAGTGAAGAGCCGAGAAATGCCGGCACAGTTGTGCCTTTGAAAATTTGTTGATACCCTATCATCTTTGTTCGCACCATTTCTTCTAGAAATTTGTTACTGCTAGTTTTTTTTTCTTTTTTTTTTTTTTTTTTTTTTAATAAAAAATCTTATAGTAAAAGCTTTTTAAAAATCATTATTTTTATATAATTTTACATTACAAGGTCCATTACTGTTTTGGCTTCTTTTTCTACAAAACATTTTAACCAGGGTTGGCACAGTTTAAACCAATTGGTTTTAACCATGGTTTAAACCAAATTGTTTTTTTTCTCAAAAAAAAAAAAAAAAAAAAACCAATTGGTTTTTTTAAAAGAAATCTAATGACATTTTTTTTCTTTCTTTTTTTTTTAATAATTTACGTATTTTAGATTATTGGACATAAATAATTTCTACTTCTAACACTTTATTTCAGTAGGTAATAAGTATTATAAATAGTGGGTCTAGGTCTTTTTTTATGCATAGGATTAAACCAGTTATTTTTTTCTATTAAAAAAAGCAATTCGTTTTTTAGAAGAAATCTAATGACTTTTTTTTTCTTTATAATTTACGAGTTTCAGATTATTAGACATAAATAATTTCTATCGTTTTTTAGAAGAAATCTAATGACATTTTCTTTCTTTATAATTTACGAGTTTCAGATTATTGGATATAAATAATTTCTACTTTTAACACTTTATTTCAGCAATAAGCATTAGATATATTGGGTTTACGTCATTTTTTTATGTATAGGATTAAAATCAGTAGACATTGGTGAACATAACTATTGCTTTAAAGGAAAAACTTCAAACATGTGAATTGATCAAAGATAAAATAGATTCAATATTTAGTATAAAATATTTTAATTTTTTTAATAATGCAGATTATTTAATGCAATTAATAATGTAACACAATGATCTTTTAAGATTTTGCACAAGCTGTAAAAGAAATATTTCTTTTGGGAGATTATCTCGAAGAATTAAAAAAAGCAAAGACTGGTTGCCAGTTATAGGATTTTAATAATTTTTTTTCCCTCTGCTATCTGCTAAATCTAACGACTAAAAATGTTAACTTCAAACTGTCACTCAGAAAGAAAAAAATCCTAAGAAGTATTTGCCATTTATTATTTGAATAATTGTGGAAAAGAATATTTATTAAACTAAATCCAAATGTTTATTATTAGTAATCAAAAGATTGCTTATAAAGATTTACAGGGCATCAATGGTTCACTGTGTAGAAAGAACAGTTAAAACTTTCAACATAAGACTGTTTACTAAAACTGTTTAAATTTAAAAATGAATTTATTCAATTTTCACCATAAATTCATTATAATTATTAAATTTAAAATATTTTAAATG
Organism: Maratus speculifer; assembly: GCA_964019185.1. Classification (NCBI taxonomy): domain Eukaryota; kingdom Metazoa; phylum Arthropoda; class Arachnida; order Araneae; family Salticidae; genus Maratus; species Maratus speculifer. The sequence goes on from OZ025293.1 coordinate 176,786,781, forward strand.
AAGTTACACTGCTTATAAACCAATAATGTCTGTTTTTATCAGTAAATATGTATGTATATGTAATAAGAAAGGATGTTAAAAAAAAAAAAAAAAACCCGGTTAAAAAAAAACCTGGTTTAAACAAAAAAAACGGTTTTTTGGGGTTTTTTAAAAAAAACCTGGTTTTTTTTCCAATCCTGATTTTAACACTGATCGATCTAAGTGTTTATTATATCGTGATATAATGAGTATTAGGAAATTAAGAAAGATCATAACACACAAATAAATGTTTTAAATTTGACTCCTAAAGTTAAATTATTATGTCATACACGTATTAAACTTCTTTTTTCCAAGTCAAATTAATGATATGATGCATGCATTACACATTGAATTTTACTGTGCATAAAGTAAAAATTCCATTTTAAGAAAAACTGATATTTTTAGATTTAGTAGTAAAAGATTTCGGCCACTGTGTTGCATACTATTACACCAACATTTAATATTTTTAAAACTTTGTTATAGTATGAACGCACCTCATTTGCTTCGTTTGACTTCTAATTTCCAACTTGTTTTATCAATTTTCAAAATATTTCTGAAATGTGTGCTAAGTTTAATGTATCATAAGTTAAAAATTGACGAATTGGAAGTAAAATTTTAACACACCATATAAAATTAAACACAGATTTTTGAAATATTTTGACAGCTAAGATAAATGTGGCATCCTTTAAGAAGCAATCACCGAAAGAAGTTAAAAATATTAATTTCCTGAGGAGATATTTTAAATATAAGAATGCATCAAGCGCCCATAGACTTTATATTACGGAAGGGAATTTGGAAAGTGGGTGGCTTTAACATGTTCACCCACTCAGCTCTTCAAATGTTTTAAAGTGTCTATTCAAAACAACATGAAAAAATTACTAAAGAATCTACATATGCATCAATATACGATGAGTGGAATTTAGCAGAGAAATCCCGGTAGGCAACCCAAAAAATTAAAATTTACAATTTTATTGACAAACACTACAATTAATATTAGCACGATTTTCAAATAGCGGGTACTACTGATCACAAAACTCAAATGAATGTAATGTATTTTGAAAATACATTTTATAAAAGTAGATTTTGCATTTGTTCTAAATTAAACTTTAATTCCAAAATAGTGTATTGCTGTTTATATAAATTTAAATAACATAGTTACATGTATTCATTATTTAATTTTATACGTTTATTATTATTTTGGAAGCTGCAAACATTGTTTATTTCATTTTTTCTAGAGGACTGTTTATTTTTTTTTCTGAAGGATGAATTAAGTGACTTTCCAAACTTTAATTTTCAATTTGAAATATTAATATGTTATTTAATTTTCCTTCTAAAACAATGGAGTAGATATATCAGAATAAATGCATACAATACAATAATATTCAAATAATAAATAGGAAAAACTAGGAATGTCACGTAATGAGAAATTAAATTAAAAACTATGCTTCTTAACTTTTGAGATAATATGAATATCTAAAACACTTTAATAAGCATAAAGAACGTGAGAAAGTTCTTTAACAATTAGTTCATGGAAAATAGCCAAATACTTTAATCTCTTTTAAGTAACCTTCATTGTATTATACATTTATTCATTAGTAAAATAAAAGTCGCAACAATATATTTGAATTGAAGATAAATAAAGTTGCAGAAACAGACTCATTTCTAATTAGCGTCAGAATATATAATATTAGAGCCAGAAATATTTCATATTTCATTTTATGATTGGTATTTCCAGTCCCCTGCAGCAGTGAAATGAAAATATCTTTCCAAATGAAACTCTTTCTTTGATTTAAAATTTATTTACTATATTTTTTGATCTGACCGGTAATTTATAATTATAATTAAACATACATAAACGGTATTTTTGAAAAATCAGCATGGCACTAAAGGTTGAACATTTTCATATATATATTTATTTTTTTATTTGAAGCAATATGCAAAGTGTCCCATAGGAGTTGAAACGGACGTTAATTTTTTTTACATATTATAGATAAATAGGAAATATAAATTTCAACGTTGTTTGAAATAAAGTAGAAAACTCAAAATTAGGTAGGATTATGTAAACGAAATAGTCTTGCAAAAAATATTTTCAAAAAGTTATATTTTTTAATTTATTGTACTCCTGTTGATGAAATTGGTCAAACAGAAAATTTTCCATTTTGTTGCAACAAGATCATTACAAAAAACTGAATAACTAAAATATTAATTAAATCATAATAAATGAAAAATTTGACTATTATCACATTTTCGCATGGTTTAAAATGCTATTGTAACTGTCGAATTCTGAATCATATACAAATTAATGAAGGTTATTTTAAAAAAGTTTTTCATTGTGGGTCAGTTTTGGTTCGGGTTAAATTTAATTATTTCGGGCTGGGTTTTGACTCTAGCAGATTGGTTCAGTTTGTATTTCAATAACGAAAAAATTTTTCTATCAAAAAAAAATATATATATATATATTACCAGCGTGCACACACACACACACACACACACACACACATATATATACACACTAAATGTCCAAAGATTGCCGGCCACTTGCGATTTTAGACCGTTTATTAAATATCTAGAAAAATACATGAGGAATTATCCTGAATCTCTAAGTACGTAAGAATAATAATACAAGTTATACATTTCCGTAAAGATTGTTTCCCGAAACTCCATAGGGGGTGTCAACAAATTGAAAAAGAACGAATATTTTTTGGCTAACCCTGTCAAAACTAATGTAGCAAAGGCATTCAAAGATAATAATTGAGTGGATTATTGAAATAAACTGTGTTAATTTTTATGTGGATAACGTGTATACTCGTAGAGAAATTAAGGTTTTTATAAAAACAGACCCAAATTTCGACAAGATTTTTGCCTATAAGTTACAGAGATCTAAATATAAAATAATATTCTTTTCCGAAAATATGAAAAACACCATTGTACACAATACCCTTCAGTCAAAATTAAATAATAATAATTGTATGAAAATGAGCAGGTTTACTAAATGATTTTTCATTGCGCATGCGAGAGTGCTATCAAAATAATTTTAAAAATATACAGTGCGCCCCACCGAAATAAAGCCATCATCATTTTGTACCGTAATTGGACACGAAACGAATCCCTGAGAATGAAACACATATATTAAGAAAGTTGATACAGAAATGCATATTTACGAGGCATATTTGCTAACTCACGCCCTGTCCCACTCGCTCAGAGAAAAATGAATATATAAAAAGAGAGGGCGAAAAAAGTGTCGCACCGAAATAGAGCCAATACTGTTAATAGCCAATATATCCGTGGTCTTAAATATGGCTTGGAATATACGATGTTGCATATCATGTACCAATCCTTGGAAGACAGTAAGTAGCATCAATGTTATTCCAGGGCTAAATGGTGGAGGTCTTCAGTTCTGCTACAATCTTGAACTATCTGACATTGGCATTTATAGCTCTACTGAGGATACCCCACACATTTTCTTGAAGATTGAAATGGAGGCACAGTGCAGGCTCTTTTATTACAATTTTGCAAAGGTTATGGGGACATTTTCCTGCTGGATAATCCAACTTCGTTCACCAATTCCCTCTGCAATTTTCAATAAATTTGTTTTTAGTAATTCTTGGTAATTGGTAGCTTACATGCTGTCTGATGAGAAAGCCGGGCGGAGCTCACCATATTTAAAGATAGAAAACCAACGATTATAAATGCACAAATAAAGTATGAGAAGGTAGCAAATAGCTATTTCGAATCTACTATCGAGATTCTACATCAGTTCAAAACTCAGCGAGCTAAAAAATAGCAAAACTGAGCAAAGAGACAGAGAGACGCAGGCTTATATACCCGCTATGGGAACAATCCCGCCTAAAGAAAAGCAACCAATGAGAAGAGAGCAGCATAAACAACAGGGTGGACAAGTAGCGACAACTATCGGAGAACAAGCAAAACAAAAACTAAAAAGCGAGTGAAAAAAAAGGTATTAAATTAAAGATTTCCAAATACTTGGAAAATAAGGAGTACTAGATAAGTCATTGACTAAGGAGTGAGAATTTTTTATGATCTGGTAAGCTTCCTAAAAATCAAGATCAAGAATGAAAGGACATTTTGGATGATGGTGGCTGAAGAAAAGTTAATCTTATGTTGTGAAGACCAACAATGTTGAGCAATGGAGGAACGTTTAAGCTCTTGATTTTTGACATACCTTTTATGTTCCATTAAACGAAATCTGAGAGCACGTTTAATCTGACCAATATAAGAAAGACCACATTGGCAAGAAATTTGGTAAATACCCCAGTTATCTAAGCGATCAATGGGGTGCTTAAGATTTGAAAAGCAATTTTATTAACAGGAGAAAAAATAACATTGAAATCGAACCTTTTTAAAATTTTAGCAACTTGCTGACTGATTTTGGGGAAAAAAGGCAAAATAACCAAAGCATTGGAGTTCGAATTAAAGTTTTTTCTTTCAGATTGAATGGATTTTGTCAATTTTCTATGAATTGAATCTATAATGTTAGGGGAATAACCACGATCAACAGCAATAACTTTTAAATCATTAAGTTCATCACTGAATAACTGAGGAGTTGAACAAATATTGGAAAACAAAAGTTTTAACAGCCTCAACTTTCTGGTTAGGAGAATGAGAAGAATATCTGTGAGGTGGAAGACTGAGCGCAAAAGGTTTGCGAAAGACAGTAGTCTGAAAATTATCTTCATTGCGAAATACAAGAATATCCAGAAAAGAAAGGAAATTGTTCGATTCAGTTTCAAAAGTAAATTGAATGCAAGAATCAATAAAATTCATGACAGAAAGAATATGATTTATATCTGAATTCACTTCAACTAAAGCATAGATATCATCTACGTAACGAACATAGAACGGAAATTTTAAGACCTCAAACAATTTTATTTCAAAATAATGCATGTACAAATCGCATAAAGTCGGACTAAGAGGATTACCTATAGCCAAACCGTCAATCATACGAAAGAAATTCCCGTTAAATACAAAAGTATTTTGAGATAAGCAAGCACTAGTTAGATGAATGAGCTCCTCGATTTCGAAATAGGAAAAATAAAATTCACAGAGCCTTTTCTTGAGGCAATCTAAAGCACCATCGACAGGAACAGTAAATAATGATTTAACATCAAAAGAAACCATCATGTGGCCTTGTGGCTTAAAACTGTGAAGTTTCTTAGCAAATTCAAAAGAATTCTTAACAGTGAAAGAATTACTGCTTGAGAGAGGAGAAAATATGGAAACAAGATATTTTGCAAGTTTATAAGAAGCCGTACCGATACTGGAAACAATGGGTCTAAAAGGAATGTCAGGTTTATGGACCTTACCCTTTTTATTTACCCTTTTTATTTACCCTTTTGCGTGTTCTCTGATAGATGTTGCTACTTGTCCCCCCTGTTGTTTTGGCTGCTTTCTTCTCATTGGTTGCTTTTCTTTAGGCGGGATTGTTCCCATAGCGGGTATATAAGCCTGCGTCTCTCTGTCTCTTTGCTCAATTTTGCTATTTTTTAGCTCGCTGAGTTTTGCACTGTTGAAGAAACTCGATAGTAGATTCGAAATAGCTGTTTGCTACCTTATCATACTTTATTTGTGCATTTATAATCGTTGGTTTTCTATCTTTAAACATTTGTGCACAAAGGCTTTATTTGCTATTTTAATTTACCACCATAGTTGAAACCTCCCAACACTGTTTATAAGCCTACACCATGTCTTTTGGAGAAAATTTCCTCTCCTTTCCTCATGTCATGCCAATAGAAAGCAATGCTGTCTGAGTCATCCAAATTAATAATTTTCTCTTCTGTGAACATAACAAGATTCTACTGGTCCATCCAGGTTTATTTATATTTGGAGCCATCGACTCTGCTTTGCTTGTGGATACTTTCAACATAGACTGGTTGGCAGAGGCTTATTAACGGTGTTTGGAGGCTTCGATTATCGTTTGGCGATGATAAACTAACCCTGGCTTTTCACTCAGAACGCATGTAAGCTACCGATTCCCAAGAAATGCTAAAAGCCCATTTACTGTCAATTGAACAGAGAATTACTGGCCCAAGTTGGATTTTCCAGCAAAACAATGTCCCTATAATCTTTGCAAAATATTCCTAGGAATGTTTTTTGTGTAATTGGGCGCATGTCATGGAATGGTCTGTTCTGTATTCTCATCTCATACTTCAAGAAAATGTGTCAGGTATCCTCAGTAGACCTCTATATGCCAATGGCAGACAGTTTAAATCTATGGCAGAATGGAAGCCGCGATTGTTGAAGCTTGGGATAATACTGATGCTATTGTTTTCCAAAGATCGGTAAATGGTATGCCACATCACATATTCCATGTCATATATAAATATGGTGGATATATTGGCTATTAACAGTAGCGGCTTTATTTCGGCGAGACACTTTCATCCGCCTCTTTTTTATACATTCACTTTTTTTTCTTGACCAGATGAGGTAAGGAGTGAGTTACTCTTTAAATATGTATTTGTATATAAACTTTCTTATTATATTTGTTTTGTTCTCATTGATTTGTTTCCTGTCCAATTACGATACAAAATCATGGTGGCTTTATTTCGGTGGGACACACTGTATAAAATGCAAGAAGGCAACTTAATATTTAGTTTTCTAGTTTTTAAAAACATTGCATCTCTACTTCCGTCAGTATAAAATATTTTAGCAGAAAAAATTATTTTTAAGAAAAGAATAAACATAATACATATTTTTTGCGTTAAGCAAAAATAATCTTATTGAATATTTAATAGAATATTAGCTGTTTAAAAATATTCAACGTTCTGAAACTAAAATTCAGAATAAGTTGTTAAAGAAAAGAATAAGTTTAATAAAATATTCATAATGGTAAAGAAAAGTTTTCAAAGAGAATAACTGTTTTCTCTCATGGAAGATTCCAATGTTCCCAAAAATGTATTATTCATTCAAAAGTTTTGTTCTAACCCTCAAAAATTCTTCATCTCCGTACAGAATTCATCGCAACCACAATTCAATAAAATTCGTTATCCACAATGTAGTCATGGCGATGAAGTCGTATCGACATGACACAGTGTATTATGCCCAGACAGAAAGTTATTGATTCATTTGTGGCTTAAGGTAACTATAAAATCATTTAACAATGATATCATTTTTGTGAAAAACTTTGAACCGCGATACATTTTTCTTTCGGTTACCGTTCTCTTAAAAATAAAAGATTCTGATTTTTGTTCCAACAGAAATAATGGGTTTTCTTCGTTTTTGTGTGAAATTCGAGTTCAAATTACGGTTTCTAATGAATTATCAAACGATGTACACTGAATTTAATACAAATATGATGTCAAATTAAACTGTAGTTCCTAACCGCAATTTTACAATTTTTTTGTTTTAATGCGAATGATTAAAAAATATATATTCAATTACCTCTCTTTTAGTTGTAAGGACTACACTAGTCAGTAAAATTTTTTTTAAGCTAATGTTAAATCAACGGAGAGCTTCTACAAACTTCTCTTTTGCTTTTTATTTTCAAATTTCTCTTTTGCATTTTACTATTTTTAAATTATTATTTTTGCATTTATTTAATGACGATGTCTCTATTTGCATAATTCTGCTTTGTTTTATTTCACTTTCATTCTTAGCTCACTTTCAATTCCGGAGAAAAATTGGTTGGGTGGTTTCAAAAATGAAAGTGTTCTCAGACGAAATAGTGGAGGTGCTAGGTATGAAATAACTGAAAATGGGGATAAAAATATCCCGATTGTTCAATACCTTCTTTATAGTTATATAAAATGAGCTTTTTCAAAAAAAAATATATATATATATATATGTACATCAACCGACTTTAAAAAAAAAAAAAAAAAAAAAAAAAAAAAAAAAAAAAAACGAGCTAAAAAGATTTAAATAATTTTTTTCAATTCTCTCTTGTCGAATCGTTATCCAATAACCACACACTGATTATCATGTACCGGCATAAAAACGGTAAAACTTAATTAACAGAATTTAATATTCACCAAACATGGATTTTCGAGAGAATATTTTTATAATAAATAAATTTATATATTTATAATTCCATTTATGAAAATACACATAAAAAAGTAATGAATTACTTTTTGAAATGGGTGTCAAACAATCGCAACCGGTAATGGTCATCACCATTTTATATATGGTACTAGGCACAATATATACAATTCTTCCTATACTTAAGATAGTTTGGCACCAACTTCAAAAAGTCATTCATTACTTTTTATATGCATATATTCATAAAATAAATCATAAATATGTAAATTCGTCTCTTGTAAAGAATATTCTCTCGAAAAAACCCATTTTTGGTGGATATTAAATTTAACATTTTTTATGCCGGTACATGATATTCGATATGTGGTTATTGGATAACGATTCGTCATTAGAGAATTTTTTTAAGAATTATTTAATTTTTTCTAGCGCGTATTTTGAAGTCGGATAATACTTTTTTCTTGCAAAGGTTTATTTTATTTTCTACCTTTTATTTATTCATACGATAATACATAATCATGTGTACTGACATATGATGGTCCTTTGCAAAGTACTAGCTAATGGAGGCGCTTTGAAGGAGTCTGATTTCATTCAATTTTCAGGTCATTTTCCTGTTTGATTGTCAGCTTTTCGAAAGCTTTTGTTAATCGGTCAGTATCATTGTGAAACTAGGTTTTCTCGCACTTCGAAAAATTTCCGGATTCTTCAAACCTTATTTCTTAACCATAAATACATTGATTCCTACGGACATCGGAAGTCGGTAGCGAAATTTTAATAATCCATCAAGTAAAGTGTCCTTACACATTAGAGTGTGGCACAGTGTTTCCATATAGGGTAGATGTGCCAGTAATGGACCACCTTCCAGTAATGGGCCACCTCGCACTTTTTGGTTTATAAAAAAATAATAAATAATAGCTAAGCTTTTATTATTTTTTTCTGAACTCCACCTTGCATGCTTTATAAGCTGGATTAATTTTTTACACTTTTCGTCAAAACAATTAGGAAGCAGAAAATAAAGTTTCACAGTTTTTCTGCTTTTCACTGAAAATCTTAATGAACATGCTAAGAGCTGACTTTACTTACTTAGTTTATATCTTTTTTATTTTTCCGTAAAAATTGAATGTTTTTGTTTGGTTAGCAATATAAAACATTGAATTTAATATACCAATGGCCATTTACAAAATTTTATTTATTTTTAAGATTTTAGGAGGGGTGGTCCATTACTGGATTGCTTATTTCGTGATTTTCCAGTAATGGACCACCCAAGTGACCAATACAAAAAGTGTAATTTCAGTAGAGATAAAAAAATTTTATTTAACTGAAAAGCTAAATAATCAAATTTAATACTTAAATTTTACCTATTAGAATTTAATAAAGGCAATTTCTTTATAAATAGTTGTTTTTAAAAAGTCATTCAAAATTGGTACAAAAAACAAGCAGAACATTTGACAAAATCTAGATGTGCCATTACAAGAGAAGTTGTTTTAAGTTGGTTCAGAAATGTAAAATCATATTTGGAAGAAGATATTATTAATATTTTCTTCCGAATTCTAAAGCATACAGAGAGAATTTTTAATAAGGTTAAAACAAGGTTTCTTTTGTGCACTTAAAACAAGGAAAATTTTGGGACCAAAATCAGTTAAAGATGTGCATTATGTAGTACCAAATAACGAAAAAGAACAAATCACTGTTATGGGGTGTTTTTCAGCAAATAATGAGATTGTTCCATTTGTGATAATATATCCATATAAGCATCTCTGAAGGGAATTGTGGAATCAATCTGTGCCAAATTGATGGGCTATATGATTATCTGAAAATGGTTGGATCGTGCAAGAACATTTATCATTTTAAATGCATTCTAAAATTCCATATTGAATAGTTTGGACTATCGGAAAGGGATGATAAAATTGAAGATCTCTTATTTATATTTCATAGTTGCACAGCACATCATTTAGATAATGATATGAATGAAGATTGGGGACTTTTTTTAATGCCTTATTTAATCTAAACTTGATTTCAGTAAAACATTCTCTTTATCTTATAAATCCTTTAAATTTAAATATTTTGTTTTATATCTTTACAATATAAATCCTTTAATGTTATTTAATAATAAACAATTAATAATATCATTAATATTTTGTTTTATATCCACATTATAAATCCTTGATTATAATAAATCCATAACTTAAATTTAAATATTTTGTTTTATGTTTTTTCATTATAAATCCTTTAATGTAATGAATTTCTAACTTAAGTTTTAATATTTTGTTTTATTAGTATGCTTTCATTAAGTGCTGGAGCAAAATACAATTGAAAAAAGTTGGAAATTGCAGATGAAGCGTGGCAAATGAGGTGCGTTCGTACGATAACGAAGTTTTAAAAATATACAGATCTTCCTGATATAGTAGACAATACTTCGGATACAGTACAGTGGTTGAACTCTTTCTGTTCCTATAAACATACAGGAAGTAATTTTCATTACACCTCAGCAACGTATATCATATTCATAAAATGTGGCACAGTTTAATATAATTAAAACATGTCCCAAACAATGTTTCCCTGTATAGCATTATGCAGTGGAATACTTTTGTGTGGCCCTGTAATTTAATAATAAATATTCTTTGTATCTCAGATTGTACAGAATTTATATTTTTGTATATATATACGTCATAGGTTCATGTCAATTTTATTATGTTCGAATGAATGTAACACCATTAAAATGCATTTGCAACTTTTTTCCCCATTGACTGTAATGCAACGGAATACTTTTGATAGTCCCTGTAAATGATCTAGGCATCTGATTATTATAAGATCTGAAATGACTCGACAAAATTATGTAATAATTATATGTTTTAAATTTGAAACGATTAAAATGAATTTTAAACCTTTTTTCCCATTAACCGTAATGTAACGGAATCCTTTGGATTTTCACTGGAATTGATCTATTCATCCGATTTTCATAAAATTTGAAAGGATTTGACAAAATTATGTAATAATTATGTATTTCAAATTACAAACGATTCGGTTGGATAGTTTTTGCGTTGTTATATGCGGACAGACAGACGGAAGGATTGAACGACAACAATAGGTGCCACGTATTTACATAATTGCGAACGCACCTAAAAGCAATTATCTGTAATTTTTTGTAGGGTGGCCCATTACTGGAACATAGGCGGTCCATTACTTGAACATAGGTGATCCATTACTGGTCTTTTGGGTGTTTAGACATATTTCTATTATTTAAAGTTAAATTTTTATTTCTATTGGGAAATGTAACTGTGGGATTAGTTAAATATTGTTGAAAGATTAATATAATATGAAAAAAATTGGAATACAATAATTATAATTATTAATAAAAAATTATTTTTTAGAGAAATTCCTTAAGGTGGTCCATTACTGGCACATCTACCCTATAAGCGCACACGAAAATGACTCCATACATTAATGCATAGAAAAATGCTTTTCTAGTGTAGATAAAATTACTTCCCTTTCAGTCAAAAAAAGGGAAAAGAAATATTTAAAAAAATCGCACTGTGCTTCAATAGATAAACAGCAACAATCTAATTCCCATAAAGGCAGTAATGGCGTTGGAAATGAGTAGTGATGATTGGATAAGGAATCCGAAACTGATAACCTATACCTGACTACCTCTATGCAAGAGTGACAACATCCAACGCTCAGACATTTCTTTGACTGTCGTCTTTGTCCTAACTATAGCAATGCTAAGCATTATCTTGCAGATATCAGAATCAGATTGCAGAGACTATTATCAAGCAGAACTTGATAATAGTCTAATGAAAGAATTTAATTGTGCGTGTGTGAGAAGTTAACAAGATTGATGATAATGACCGACTCAACAAGGTGCTTGGTGAATCGCTTTTATCCAGAATCGTTTCAACCAATCAAATAATGTGCCCCGTGTGTCGACATTTTCATATCAAGGAATAGTAACTGAACAAAATCTGAAATCATTTTGATACCTGATTCGGTAATCAAATCTGAATCTAAAGACAACGTCACTACACATAGCAATGCGCTTTATTGTTCACTAACATGTGGAGATATTTTTCCCTCAGGAACAACATATATACTCGTGGATTTTTATCTTTTCAATTCTTATTTCCGATATCGGTTGGTATGGATGTGGGTTTCCGGTTTAATGCATGGCAGAACTGTCCGATTAAGATTCAGCACTTCAGAATAATCTTGCACTTCGGAAATGTACCGCATCCAGTACACTTTAATGCCCACACTGAAATCTATGGACATCAGAAGTGGGCGTTGAAAAGCTGACAATCCATCATTAAATTGCTTTTACACAATCAGAGTGCGTGAAGGTACTTTCAAGAGTCAATGCACAGCTAAGTAATTCCACACGTTTATACGTATTAAAATACTCTCCTATTTGTCATAAAAAGTAAACAGAAACATGATATCAAAAATGCTCCATTGTTTCAATAAATAATCTACAGCCATCTAATTCATCAACAATGATATCGTAAATGAGCACTGATGCTTGTATGTTGAGTTAGAATCTGATAACCTAAACTTCACTGCCTCTATATGAGAGTGGCAACATTCAATGTTCGAATTGTTCTTTGACCGACGCGGTTTTCCAAACAACAAAAAATCTAGGAATTTTCTATTTCAGAACTTGGTGATAGTAGCCGGAACGAGTTCAATTATATGAGTGCAAGAAGTTAACTACTTTCCCTTTAATGACAAACTTATCAGAATATTTCATTTTCTTTTGTCTAAACTCGTCTCAACCAACAAAATATCCACGTATATTACCGTTTTCATATCGAGGAATTCTATTAGAAGAAAATATGAAATCCTCTCTATATCTAATTCGATAACTGAATATAAAGACAGTTTCAAAACACATAGCAATGCACTTTAATCACTTTGCGCATTCGGCATAACAGGCACCCTGATACACAGTCAGATGTGCTATATTATTTGAGGGTACTTTAAATATGGTTTTTCTGCTTTTCGATACCCGTTTCTGATGTCATTATGTATCGATGAGAACCTTTTATTTTGGTGGATACGAGAATTGATTCAGTTAAAATTTTGCACTCAGGAAAGAACTCGCATTTCTGCAACAGTGGCAAGGATCCAGAAGGATTTTTAACTGTTTAGCAATACGAAATTGACCGAACAGAAGCTTCCATTTTCGGGAATGTTTCTCTGTTTAAAGTAAACAGCGAAAAGTTTGCAAATATGCAGGCTTTTGATTGCTTAATCTCATTTTGCTAACAACGAAAAATCAATTTGTATCCTGGACCACAACAGCACAAAAAATATTTTTAACTGAGCGATTGTTTGAAATTCTAGTTGAATTTTAGATTTTTTATAAAAACAAATTTATATTTTAATACTAAGATTTTGACAAAATTGGAATGGAACCACACAATTGTCTTACACTTTTAAACAAAAATTCAAATATCAAAATCGGTCATACATACGAAAGCTGTTATGCGCGAACAGGACCAAAAATACATACGTGTCAAACTGACAGCCTCCTCTTTTTTCGTAATTGGTTAGAAACGAAAAAAAACGTTTCATGATGACGAAAAAGAAAATTGTCTAGATTTGTCTCAACCAATCATACATTTCGTATGACGCCATTTTCCTATCGGGGAACCTAAATTGAAAAAAATCTGAAATTATTCTGATATCGAATTCGATAACCAAATCTGAATCTAAAAGACAGTGTTGCTACATATAATAATGTCTTTTATGAGTATGTGGGGAAAAATCTGTTCTGTTGTGCTTTTCAAAGATTTCCTTTCAATTATATTTGTTAGAATACTCGTAAACGGTTTATTTTATTCTATTTTATTTTATTTTATTTCATTTTAGACCAATGCAGAATGCCTATTATATTTTAAAATCAAGTTTAATTTTTTAACTAGTTTAAATAAAATAAAAAACACTTTTTTTGAATGAATGAATGAAAAAAAATGTTTACATTCATTTTTAACAAAAATAATGTTATAGAGAATTTTTCGAAATTGTCGCATACTATTTATTTTTTAATAGATTAATTGATTAAAAATTTTTGCATAAGAAATAAGAGAAAAATAAACAGAAAAAATGTAATTTAAAGGTGATATTTTATGTTTTAATTATTTATTCATTTTGTGTAATATGTTTTTATAAAATTAATACATTTTTTATAGTGCATTTACCAATGAAATAATAATAATTATGATAATAGCATTGTAATAACTATAACTCCCTTGAAGTAACACTACGCAATTTATTTTTAACATTGCCAAGCTTCTGGCGTCTGGTGAAAGAAACAGCTGCAAAATGATTGTCGATGAAAATCCCCACTAACTCTGAGAAGATTAGTTTTTAGGTAGCTTTCATTACAAAAAGTAAAAAGCTACCTATTGCAGCCGTCCGGGGGAAAGCACTTCCGGAAAATTTTGGTATATTTTCACCGATCATGACCCCCAGACCCCAAAACCACCCTCCGTTTATATGTTGACATATATATATATATATGTATATATATATATCTGATTTTTGTCATGCGATAACTAACGTATTTATGAACCGATTTGAATGAAACTTGGTATGTACATAGTACATACAAATGTCTCGACCGAGTTCGTTGGTCAGCATCATCCTCCATTTTATTTCAAAATGGCGGCCATTTTAAATTTTTAAAAAAATTTAAAATTTAAAATTAAATGCGAAAAAATTAAAAGTTGAAAAATATTTTCCTTTTACGTGTTAGAACTTAAAACAAAGATTCCAGAACACTTTTTATTTTGTCTATATCTTAAAAAATGACTGAGTTATAGCACTTTGAATTTTTCTTATGGCTGACATTTTGAAACGATCTGATTTTTGTCACGTGATAACACGCGTATTTATGAACCGATTTCAATGAAACTTGGTATGTACATAGTACATACAAATGTCTCGACCGAGTTCCTTGGCCAGCATTATCCGCCATTTTGTTTCAAAATGGTGGCCATTTTAAAATTTTAAAAAATTTTAAAATTTAAAGTTAAATGCGAAAAAATCAAAATTTGAAAAATATTTTTCTTTTACGTGTTAGAACTTAAAACAAAGATTCCAGAACACTTTTTATTTTGTCTATATCTTACAAAATGATTGAGTTATAGCACTTTGAATTTTTCTTATGTCTGACATTTTGAAACGATCTGATTTTTGTCACGTGATAACACGCGTATTTATAAACCGATTTCAATGAAACTTGGGATGTACATAGTACATACAAATGTCTCAACCGAGTTCGTTGGCCAGCATCATCCACCATTTTGTTTCAAAATGGTGGTCATTTTAAATTTTAAAAAAAATTTAAAATTTAAAATTAAATGCGAAAAAATTAAAAATTGAAAAATATTTTTCTTTTACGTGTTAGAACTTAAAACAACGATTCCAGAACATTTTTTATTTTGTTTATATCTTAAAAAATGACTGAGTTATAGCACTTTGAATTTTGCTTATGGCTGACATTTTGAAACGGTCTGATCTGAACGATCCACAATGTTGCTTTAAAATGGCATACACTTTATGATATCATGGAATTTGGTGACTCTCTAAATCGCTTAAAATAAAACCAGGTTGAATAAAAGATGACTATTTTCTAAAAATTCCTATTAATATTCAGTCTTGACAAAAACTAGTTTCAATCTTATAAAATCACTAATTTTATAAGATTATTTCCGCTAATTTGAGCTTAGTATTTTTGAACAATGTAACTTACCTTAAAATAAATAAATAAATTTATAAGTATATGAAAGCTACCTCTTCCTCCCGGCATTGCCGGAAGGACTTTTTTCTTTCAAAATTATTCTAAGTTTCAAAAAAAATCTTCTTTACTATTTCTAACAGAAATTTAAAGAAAGTGTGCATTTTAAAATGCAAATTTTAACAAAGATAAAATGCCAGTACATTTCGTTAAGTGCTCATTTCAGCAACAAAAAATAAAATGTAATTAGAGAAAAAACCCAGTTTAACAATTTTATTTGGCCGTTTTTGAAGAAATTTTAATTTCATTTTTCTGTAAGAGCCGGTTTTATCAGAATCAACTTAAGCTAAATTTCGCTCAAACGCCCATTTTTTAAAAATATTTTCTGACTTTATGAAAAAATTGACTAATATGGTAAATTATATAGTTCCTAAATAAGAAAAACTGCCAACTGAATGCATTTGAGAGCAAAAATGGTTTTAAAATGAATCATAAAATAAGCAATTTGTTATTTGAATACATCCTCAAATATTCATTACGATCTCTTCGGGAAATTTTGTTCAAAATGGCTACTTTGACAGCATTTTTTTTAAATACATTTTGCCTTTATCGAAAAACTGACCAATACGGCACATTATATAGTTTCTAAATAAGAGACCTGTCAATTGGATACGTTTGAGAGCAACAATGGTTTTAAAATTGTGTCATAAAATAAGCAATTTTTATTTGAATACATCCTCAAATCTTCAATCACGTTCACTTCCGGAAATTTTGTTCAAAATAGCTACTTTGACAGCATTTTTTGAAATATATTCTGCTTTTATCGAAAAACTGACCAATACGGCACATTATACAGTTTCTAAATAAGAGAACCTGTCAATTGGATACGTTTGAGAGCAACAATGGTTTTAAAATTGTGTCATAAAATAAGCAATTTTTATTTGAATACATCCTCAAATCTTCAATCACGTTCACTTCCGGAAATTTTGTTCAAAATAGCTACTTTGACAGCATTTTTTGAAATATATTCTGCTTTTATCGAAAAACTGACCAATACGGCACATTATACAGTTTCTAAATAAGAGAACCTGTCAATTGGATGCGTTTGAGAGCAAAAATGGTTTTAAAAATGAGTCATAAAATCAGCAATTTGTTATTTGAGTACTTCCTCAATTTTTCAATCACAAATTCAGATCAAAGTGCTTTATTGGCAGCTTTTTTTTTTTAATATATTCTCTCTTTATCAAGAAACTAGCCAATTCGTCACATTATATAGTTCCTAAATAAGAGAACCTCTCATTTGGATGCGTTTAAAATCAAAAATGAATTAAAAAATGAGTCATGATATAAGCAGTTTGGATTAGCAGTTTTTTCTTCAACTCCTACTTTTCTTTCATTTATTTTTGCTACAATAATTGGTCCTATAAAAAACTTGTCAGTATAAAAGTTGTAGATATTTTTGAGTAGATGTAAAATAAATTTAATCGTATTTGATGTATTAAGAATTGACGAAGTTATGGATTTTTTTCTTTTTCCACCCCCCCCCCCTCCCCTTGATATAAGATAAGAGAAATGTGTGCAAAATGATGACCGAGAAACGTAATCGAATGCATTTAATCAAGAACTAATGTAAATTTATAGAGAGTTTCGGTTTTTTTCCCCTACATTTTAACAGGAATTTTTATCACTGTATAAAGTTGGTATTATAAAATTGCTAGAAAAATGGTAGGAAATATGTTTTTAATCTCAATGACAAAAAACAATACAGTTGCAATGCAGCAGAACGATACAAGTTTAACGAAAAACCCAAGATTCTTTCGTTGAGTTTTCCATTTCTGTAAAGGAACATGTCGATTTTATAAACATTCAAAATAAATTTGTCCGAGATAACGGAATACCTCCGTTCTTTCTTTCTACTTCCATCCGTTTCGTTATTTTCAGAAAATATGATGGAATTTTCCGATTTTTAATGGGAAATGCCCTTTTTGCGAAAAGGGACTTTTCCTGTGAAATTCAGGAAAAATACATCCGTGAATTTCAGATTTTTTAACAGTGTACGACGATGTAAAAATTGAAAATTTGCAATTTGCAGTTTACTGCTTATTTCAGTCGTGTAGCTACAAACTGCTGCTAAATAATAAAAATAATATTTAAAAAGAGTCATTTAAAAATATTGAAATGCAGACGAGAAAATTGCGAAGAACATCTTTATGGGTTTAATATTAGCTTGTGAATGTCGTCGCCGGACTAATGAAGTTTCTTCATGAAAATTCAGTATCTTGTTTTTAAATATATCTCTAGCTTTGAAATTAGAAAGAAAGAAAAACATTGTCATTATTGGATTCGTTCCCTGATGATTGGGACTTAAGGCTATTGCAAAATATGAATATTTGTAATATTTGTTTATTAAACATCAGGTAAGAATAGTAAATTTATTTCTTACCTTGCTCAGTAGCGCAGGAGATGAGAATCATCAGTTGCATACACAATTTTCGTCCGTGGTAATCCAACTGTGAAGGATCTTGAAATATACAATTTTATATAAAGTAATACGATCACTATCACGCTTTTGCTGCACTATAATAGAGAAGATTTGATTAGACAATATGTAATTTTAAAGTGATGAAGAAAGAATTCTCTGGTTACTGTGTAAAATGAATTTAATATCTATTTTTTCTTGATTAAAATTGTAACGGAGAGAGAACGTCATTTCGTTCTTCCCTTCAATAAGAAATACAGAGAATAACTAATAAAATGAAAAAAGGAAGTTCGAGTCAGAAATATGTGTGAAAGTTCGCTCCCAACACACTGGAAGCGGGCTTATTCATATGCAAAAAGAAGGGCTTGGTAACCGCAACATCTGCTGCTGTGTAGATGTAAATCTTTCTTGTTCGAAAGTTCGATCTCGGGTATATGAAAAATAAATGTCAAATGTTCTTGAATAAAAGTTTTTTCACGTAGGGGATTAATGCGTTGCACTTTCGTTGCATACCTCCTAACACTCCCCCCCCCTTAAGACGTGAAGTGAATATCTATATATTTAATATTGTTTTCCGATGTATGTCAAATTTGGGCTTGGGGAGTGGTTTTGTTAGAAGATCCGCTGTCATCATTTCAGATTTAATATATTGCAGTCTAATCAGTTTCTGTTCGACCAGGTGTCGTAATATATGGCACCGCAAGTCTATTTGCTTGCTCTTGTTATGGAATTTATCTGTTGAAGCAAGCTTAATGGCCGATTGATTGTCGTCGAATAATGTAATTGGACATTTTTGTTGAAGATCAAGTTCCTTTAATAAGTTAATTAACCATTTGATTTCTTCTGCTGCACTGGCAGCAGATACATATTCTGCCTCTGCAGAGGACATAGCCAGGCAAGACTGCCTTTTAGATTGCCAGTAGATTGGGTTAGTTCCCAATGTGAACAAATTCCCAGACACGCATTTTCGATCGTATGGATTGTTTGCCCAATCTGATTTGACATATGCTCTCAAGAAAGGTTCTTCAAAATTTGTATATGTTAACTTTAGATTGATAGTGGTCTTTAAATATCTGATTGTTCTCTTTACCGCTTCCCAGTCCTTTACTCTGGGATTCTCATTTTCTACGACATAGAATATTTACGGCTGCGCAAATATCGGGCCTAGAAACGGTTGAGATGTAAAGTAGTGCGCCAACCGCCTGTCTATAGTTTATATTATCCTGTAAGAGATTTTCCTCATCGTTCAATTTAACATACCCCGGTTTCATAAGTGTATCGGTTGGTTTAGAATTTTCTAAACCAAATTTAATTATCAACTAATGAATTTTGTTTGTCTGATCTAGTGTCATTGTGTTTTGGTCTGGCCGATTAATGTTTATACCTAAATAATACTTAGCATCACCCAAGTCCGTGACAGGGTATTCTTTCCTCAATTGTGATATTAGTTTACAAATGTTTTGATCTTCCCCTGCAATGAGGAGATCATCGACATAGACAATTAAATAAATTGTTTCGTTATCTGTGGTTCTCTTGTACAGGCATTTGTCAATTAAGCTTTGGTTGAACCCTAACTTTAATAGCGAGTCATGTATTTTTATGTTCCAATCTCTCGCTGCCTGCTTTAACCCATAAATTGCCTTTTTGAGTTTGCAAACCTTGTGTTCGGATCCGGGGACTTCTCACCCTTCAGACTGATGCATGTAAACTTCCTCCTTTAATTCCCCATGTAAGAAAGCAGTTTTTATATCAAGGTGTCTAAGATTTAAATTTTTGTATAAGGCCATTGCTAAGAATCTCCTTATGGTTGAATGAGACGCTACGGGAGCGAAAGTCTCATCATAATCATCCCCAAACTTCTGTAAGAAACCCTTAGCTACTAACCTCGCCTTGTATTTTTCTATTTGACCCTGACTGTTATATTTTGACTTAAAAGACCATTTGCTACCAATGACTTTTGTCCCTGGTGGAACCTCTACTAATTCCCAAGTACAGTTTTCTTTCAGTAAATTTATCTCGTCTAATGTAGCATTTATCCATTTTTGCCTTTCTACTGGATTCTCTATTTTCATTACATCATCCCACCACTTTGGATCTTTATTTTGAATATCATTTATTAAAAATGCAAATCTGTCAGGGGGAACCCTCCTATTTGTTCTGTTGGACCTACGTGGTAGGTTTAGTGGGGAATCTTGTGTATTGGGATTCGCATCCTGATTATGAACATCACTAGCAAAAGCCGTGCTTTGTTTGGATTCGCGAAGCATTATTTCATAAGATAAATATTTGAAAGGAATATTACTTTTCTATATTATTTTTGCATCTTTATTAAGCGAAAACGTTATCTTATGTTTTGGCGCATTTAAATTTTAGAAATGTAAATTCATCCAAATAACTAAGAATTTCCTCGGAATTTTTTATTTATGATATAAGGCTGGTAAAAATAAAAATATTTTCGAAGCAAAATTTTACAAAATATCTTTTTTTTTTTAAATAAAAGTTTTAAAGATGTTTTTACATTTTCCAATGGCCAGTAACGGCGTTCGTTCTGGCCAATAAGTGTTCTTTTTCTCGACATTTTTAAATTACTAATACATTCTAGAAATTATTTATAAACGTAGTTAATATATTTAATTTGGTTGAATTAAATTATTAATTTTTACATTTTCCAATGGCCAGTTCCAATGGCGTTCGTTCTGGCCAATAAGTGTTCTTTTTCTCGACATTTTTAAATTACTAATACATTCCAGAAATTATTTATAAACGTAGTTAATATATTTAATTTGGTTGAATTAAATTATTCTTCAATCAATTAAAATATTCTTAAATTATTCTTTAATCTTTCATTTCGAATACCAGACTTAAGAATCTTACCAAATTTAACAAAATATTCACTTTAAATACCAAATATAAGAATTAATTTTACTTGTTTACGATTCTTTTTGTTGCCACTTTACCAAAGTAAATACCCAAATAAATATATCATAATGTAATTCTTTTAAAATCCGTAAGTATAAGCTGCGTAAATAATTTTGGCAGAATAATGAAAATATATTTTATTTAATATATTAATCATGATTCTATCTATAATTACTAACCCCATAGTTTATTTTCCTTCTTAAAATAAAAAGATACGGGTTCAATTTTTTATTTGCAAACGATTTTGGCGGAATAATGAAAATATATTTTATTTAATTAATTAATCATGATTCTATCTATAATTACTAATCCCATGATTTATTTTCATTCTGAAAATAAAAAGATACGCGTTCAATTTTTTATTTGCAAAAATGCGTCCATAATAGAAAAACATGTAGAGTAAATTAATTATTAAAATAATATTTTTTAAAGGTTATTCTGTAAAAAAAAAATAACATTCTGCAAATCTACATATCATAATTTATTCTTATGTTTAATTTCAAGTCAAAATACTGAATAGATTTTTTATCAAGTGTACGACAAAATGTAACTTGAGTGGCCTAGTAGAGGATTCGCTTCGCTCATCCTAATTATCAGTACAGCCCTTTTCATCTTCAATTAATTGCATTGTCGGTTGCACGGTTTTATCGATCAGTGTGTCATTGTTTTCATTTGACACATTATCTTTAATTAAGTCATTTTTTTATCCTCTAAAAATTTTACTGCACGACTTATAACAATTTTCCTTCCGTCCGTGCAAATCCTATATCCCTTACTTGATTGTCGTATCCGACAAATATGCCCTCTTGTGCGGCATCATCTAACTTTCCCCTATGGGATTTTTGAATATATGCATATGCACGGCAACCAAAAGTTTTAATGTTAGACAAATCTGGTTTACGACCAGTCCACATTTCATATGGAGTCCGATCGCAAGACGAAGTTGGGAGCCTGTTTTGAATGTACGTCGCAGTACAGATGGCTTCCCCCAGAATGAATTAGGCAAACGGCTTTCCTTAAGAAGACAGCGTCCCATCTGCACTAAAGTGCAGTTTTTCTGTTCCGCCACCCCATTTTGTGGTGAGGAGTACGGTACGGTGAATTGATGATCTATTCCCTCATTTTTTAGATAATTTTCAAATTCTTTCCCCAAGTACTCTCCTCCGTTATCGGAGCGTATTGCCTGCAACTTTTTGCCAAATTTGTTGGCAGTCATTGCTATATATTCTTTAAATTTTGAAAATACCTCATCTTTACTACTTAATAGATATACAACAGTAAAGCGACCAAAATCATCAATAAAAGTTAGAAAGTAATATTTCCCCCCAACAGTAGCTGTTTGCATTGGGCCGCAAAGATCACTATGGATCAGCTCGATCGTTTTCGTAGCTCTAAAACTAGCGGTTTTGGGATAAGGGTTATTTGTGAGTTTTGATGCTATGCAAACTTCACAATCATTACTGTGTTTACAGTCGTCAATTTGAATCCCGAATGCCATATCTTTATCAACTAACTCCTTTATGTGATTAACATTTCTGTGACCTAATCTTACATGCCATTTATGCAGGCAGTTTTTCTTTTCACAGTGATGTGACATATTTACATTTTGTATCGGATCAGGTTTTACCTTACTTTCATATAAGTTGTTATTTACATAACCCTCAAGATATGTTATACCGTCATAAGTAATTTTGCACGATATATTTTTAAATGTAGCTACGCAACCATTCTCAGTTGCTTGTTTTATGGAAATTAAATTAGTCTCTATTTCTGGCACGTACAAAACATTTTTTAATGTAATTGTTTTACTCGTATTATCTGACATTACAGTATTTAATTTTACAGATCCATAACCGTCAGAATGTAATTCTTGACCGTTGGCAATAGTGACATTTGATGTAGCAAAATTAAAATCATGAAATTTACTTTTATCATTATAAATGTGTGTTGAAGACCCTGAATCGACAACCCATAAATCTTTGGAGCTAGTACCAACAAAAAATGTTAAGTTTTTATCCGCGTGTCTTTCCTTATTGAAATTTTAGAAGCATTCGCGCCTACGTTGTCTTGGGAGCATACAGCCGACCTATTAGGCGAACTAAAATTTTTGTTTACAAAGTTATTTTGTCTGGGATATTTATTTTTATTCTATAGCTTCCAGCACTGATCGATTTCATGCGAATTTTTCTTGCAATATTTGCAAAATTTGTTCATTTTTTACTGATGATTTTTCACAATTTTGAAAGCAGAGTGATTATCCGAATGCTCCTTGTTATATGTTATCTTATTAAACTCATCGAGTAACTTGCCTCTTATAAAATTAGGTGTGAGGTCAATGTCATTTCTGACCTCCATTGCGCAAATTAAAGTATCATAACTCGGAGGCAGTGAACACAGGAGCAGAGCGGCAAGATGTTGGTCGTCAATCATCTCGCCAATAGCAGTTAGCTTGTCGCGCATCTGATAGAAGTTATTTAAATGTTCTAGCATGTTTCCATTCTCTGCTAGTCTCGTTGAATACAATTTCCGTAGTAAGTACAATTTACTGCACAAATTTGTGCGTTCATGCGCATTTCTTAGCGCAAGCCAAACTTTTCTGGCGGTTTCCAAGTTTTTAGTGTGGACGATTTGATCGTCGTCAATCAATAAGTTAATTATTGCCTTAGCTTTCCTGTTTTTGTTTGTAAACACATCCGTTATGGGATTAGGAGGTTCGTTTATTATTACTTCAAATAAGTCTTCTTTTTGAAGGTAGTTTTCTACCCTAAATTTCCAAAAATCATAATTATTAGAGTTCAATTTTTCGATTATCGCCTCTTTCAATAGACTCATTTTATATATTTATGTATCTAATTAAACAGTATAGTAAATAGTTAATAATATAATAATAATAATATGAAAAATTGGTTGCTTTAGATATGAGTCTTAATAATTTTCAATCACAGTTTATTCATTTGTTTTATCTCTTTCACATTTTAGAAACAATTAGCAACCACTTCAGTCTCATGATCTATTGCAAAATATGAATATTTGTAATATTTGTTTATTAAACATCAGGTAAGAATAATAAATTTATTTCTTACCTTGCTCAGTAGCGCAGGATATGAGAATCGTCAGTTGCATACACAGTTTTCGTCCGTGGTAATCCAACTGTGAAGGATCTTGAAATATACAATTTTATATAAAGTAATACGATCACTATCACGCTTTTGCTGCACTATAATAGAGAAGACTTGATTAGACAATATGTAATTTTAAAGTGATGAAGAAAGAATTCTCTGGTTACTGTGTAAAATGAATTTAATATCTATTTTTTCTTGATTAAAATTGTAACTGAGAGAGAACGTCATTTCTTCTTCCCTTCCATAAGAAATACAGAGAATAACTAATAAAATGAAAAAAGGAAGTTCGAGTCAGAAATATGTGTGAAAGTTCGCTCCCAACACACTGGAAGCGGGCTTATTCATATGCAAAAAGAAGGGCTTGGTAACCGCAACATCTGCTGCTGTGTAGATGTAAATCTTTCTTGTTCGAAAGTTCGATCTCGGTCTCGGGTATATGAAAAATAAATGTTAAATGTTCTTGAATAAAAGTTTTTTCACGTAGGGGATTAACGCGCTGCACTTTCGTTGCATACCTCCTAACAAAGGCTCCCTGCCGACGAAGACACTCACGAGCTAATGCTATTCCTATGGAGATGTTATTCTTAAATATCTCGTTGGCATTTCGACATTTTAAAATAGTCTCTTTTGCAGTGGATCGTTGAGATCATCTAGACATTGCTTCTTTTATACTTTTTAGATTTTGGTCGCAGATATTTTTCATAATGTTACTTACACTTTCGGAGCCGGTTTTGAAAATGAAAGTAACTTTATAAAAATATTTGCAACCAAAATCGAAAAAGTAAAAAAGAAGCGATGTAGAGAGGGACCTCAGCTACCCAGTAAAAAAAAAAAAAAAAAAAAAAAAAAAAAAAAAAAAAACTTAAAAATGCCGAAATCGGAGTTAAAACATACATTAACATACATACGTACATACGATCATTGAAATTAAATAAAAACTTACAAAAATAGCATACTATTTGCTAGAAGTAATCAAGAAAAGAAAGTCTCAAATCCGTACAAAATAAAACTCATGCTAAAATACAATTACTTTGGACAATCTGAAACTTAATGAAAATAATTTAATGTATATCTGCGCTTTGGAAAAAGTCTTCAAATTAGGATTGAATTAAGCCCATCGAATACGAGGGATCATATGATCCCTCAAATCATGGTCGAATTCATTGGTTTTCAAAGCAGGAAAGTGGTATAAGTCATACATTTTAAAAATTTCATAAATCGGTCAATTTTAGCGTTATATGAACGAAACTTTTATTGTCTTACTTGTTAGTGTAATAAGAAAAATTATTAAATATAACTTATAGGACCGGAAAACCATGTAAATATTTAAATTTCGTATTTTTTTAAGAAATAATTTTATTTACCCAAATCGCTTTTAAAATACTTCTTTATCTCATTTAAAACATTTTTGTGATTGGAACTATGTGACTAACGGTTAACCCTTTAACATTCATTTGTTTCTCCGAGAAACCACAAAATTTTAATTCCGATATGCAACACCGACACCGGAATTTTATTTTTTAAAAATCCATTTTATTATACATGTGAAAAATCAATTTTTCTTATTTATAAATATATTTGTTCACAATTACTTGTGTCATTCATTTATTTCAACATCTTAGCAATGAAAAGGCTTTTTCCGTTAAAGGTTTAAGGAATTAACGATTGGCCACCGTTGAGAGCACACACTCAGTATTTACCTATCACATATGCCAGACCTTGCTTAAAAATTAATATTTTAAGATATTTACAGAAATTATTTAAAACATTTTTCTGGTATATAATTTTATCGTTTCTTATTATTTGACTTTTATTTCCTTTACATCACAATAAAATAACAAAATGGGACGATAGACTAACATTTTACGAAAGTTGCAAACAAAGTTGAAAGCAGTATTTTAAAGAAATTTATCTGGCAAAGTTACAATAAAAGGGCGAAATAATATATTACAATATAAACAGAATTTTATGCATGACACTTAGTCAGGAAATAGCTTTAAAATATTCCATTTAAAATTTTCTAATAAAACACTTTTATTCACGTCTGAACAAAACGTTAACAGATGGTCGTATAGAAATTTTTCCAATGTAATTATATTGTATGATTCTTTTCACTTTACACATAATATACATTCATTTTTCAATCTTTAGACGAAAAATCACATTCAAACAGACATTAAAAATTGGTTTCTTAAAACTGCAACTGTGCCAAGAAAAGGCATAAAGAACTTGAAACTCACCAGAGTTTTTTTTATAAGAATGCACTTGGCCGTCAAAACCATTCCCTTCTTTCTTTAAGAAGATACTTTTTACTTAAGATAAGAAATGATGAGTTATAAAAAACATATTTCACATGTTTTGTTAAATAATATTTTTGTTTTGTAGATATGTTAAATAAATTAGAGTTGTTTATTAGAAAAATGAAATGATTTTTTCATAATTAAATCCGTATCTAATTTAGTAATCGTATTTATTAATCGTATTTATTTCATCAAGTAATGGCTTGTTTCTTAATTTTCTACAGCACCATTATTTAAAAAATTTTTATTGGTGAAAATTCAGCTCAAATTCAGTATCTCTCATTTATTACATATTATTGAAGCCATTTTTATTGATATGTGCATGAAAATTTACAGAAATTTTTAGTCCGATACAAAGAAATTGAACACTGTTTCCCGCTTTTCTATAAAGCCAAATGATCATACTTAATATAGAATCAAAGTTTTGATTCAAGTTTGAGCATGTGTGCAAAGTGTCCATCCAAATCGTGACGAAAACTGTTTCCAGCATTAGATATAATTATTTTCATATGGCCTAGACGATTTCTCTTGGTTTGCACAAAGGCTAAAAATGAATCTTTTCGATTAAAAGAGCCTGACTAAAAAATTTGATTGTAAAATTTCTATTTTTAAACATGTAAATTATAATTTACTACCACTCTTAAATTTCTCCAAGATTGAATTTATTTGAATCTGTACCTAATCAATATTAAAGACAATACATCTATCATAACATAATCCAAATGTGACCATTTTTTGGGTCACATTTGTTGCTATCGTGCAGCTAACGTCTAATTCAGATGAAAAAATAGCATATTCACTTCTATTTTTAGCTGGATTACATGTTTCAACTGCCACAGGAAGTAAGTTTTCATATCAAATAGTAAAGTAATTTTAAATTTTATAAAAGTACTATATAAAAGTTAAAAACAACAAATGAAATTCAAAAATATTGAATTCGGACGTTTTCCAGAAAAACGGAAATTGTTATGTGCTTGAAGTGTGTGTGGGGGTGGGAGGATTGGATTTCTAAACTATACAAATTTTTAAATTATCTGTGGCGTACATGTAAATGTTCTTGACGAATGTCCCCCCACATGACACTCCTGAATTCAATACCGAATATATAAATTGAGAAGTATCAGTTTAGAGAAATATTGTTTTTTGTTTTCATATGTTGCAAATATCCCTGCTATACCCAATCTAGATAGAAAAAAAATCACAAAGTAAAGAGAAATATAAAAAACTAATTTGAAAGAATTAAAATGTGAAAATTCTTGAAGCGCATATAAAATATAGAGGAAGTAATTCCTTAAGTTCTGAAATTGTGGCTCTGGACACTTCCTATCAATTTTTCTCCTTTTTTTTTAACCCTGAAGTTTTGAATCTTATTTCAGAAGAGACACATAGATACAGCATAAAAAGGATCCTTCTCAGCTTTTACTACTTTCCAATATGGATATTACTGGAGTGATATTTTACGTATAATAAAAGAAGTAAAAAGACAATGTTCTATAAAAAAATTTGAAAAAATCTGACATTTTTTGCATTTTAATGACAATACTAAAAAAATTCCTAAAGACATGAAGGGCCATAATAGATTTTTTGAATTAAGGTCTGTAATAGAATATATCAGAAAACGCTTTATGCAAGTTGCTGTGGAAGTGTCTTTGTCAATAGATGAACCAATTTGCGCAACAAAGTCTTGAAGCGTTCTGAAACAGTATTTGCCCAATAAACCACATAAATAGGGCTATAAATTTTTCATTTTGTGTTTGTTTCATTTTTTGTGTTCATTTCCTATGATTTTGAATTATATAATGACAGGAAAATGGTGACAAACGACCACTAAAATTACCACTACGTTAATTCCGCAAAACCGCGACTAGGTTAATTTCGCAAAATCAAAACAATAAGTTGTTTTTTGTCTGTACTTTTGGTCAAATAAAGTTGTTAAACTAGGTTTATCCCAATCATATTTCATTTTTTGTTGTTGAAATCAGCACTTAACTTCCAAATCTACCTTTGCCTGTAGGCCAAGCCGAAAGGGATTTTTAAAGCAAGCAGTCGTAGTTAACTACATTTTAGATGGAGTAGTTGTAGCTGCAGTTCGTTAGAAAAAAAAGTGTTTTTTCTGACGACTGAGAGGATAAAACAATATTTTTGTCAAAATAGCCTATATAATATTATATATTTTCTGTTGTTCTTTTATCTACTATATTCTAAATATGAATAACCTATTTGAAGAGATTTTGATGATTATATTATAATGGGTAAAATAAATTGTATAAATAAAACACTCGCCATACAAAAATTTAATTACAAATATAACAAAGATAACGCACAAATTGAACACACAAATGTGTAATTTCTTAACGTAATTTGCAGCTTCTTAAAACTGAATACTACTTCGGATATACATTAATTTAAATGTTATAAATAACAATGAAAGCGTAAAACATTTGCTCGCAAAAAATAATTAAACATGCATAAATATCCAGCAAACACCATTAATTTTTTTACTTCATGTAACTAAAATCATACATTTAAAAAAAAAAAAAAAAAAAAAAAAAAAAAAAAAAAAAAAAAAAAAAAAAGTTTTAATTTTTTTTTTTTTTTAACCGACTTCAAATAAGCAGGAGGAGGTTATCTATTCGACGCGTATGGATATATATGTATATATTTATATATATTTTTGTGTGAGTGTGTGCGATTACTCCAAAACTATCCAACCGATTATTTTGGGCTTTGTGTTAAATAAATGAGGTTATTCTCGAATTGGTACCACTTCCGTTTCATCGAAATTAGTTCAGTACTCTTTTAGTAATTATTAAAAAAACTAATAAAATTAGGGATTTCGCGCAAATTAACTTTCATTGCGTTAAACGTTTTCCCAATCATAAGCATGAAACTATATATTTATCTGTGTCAGCGCCTAGATGTCACCAAGCTTGGTGCCATTTAGTGAAATATTGCCAAATTTGGCTACCAAAATAAGTCGCCATAAATGAAGCCGATTTGGCTTTAGCTAACTTATTTGGCGACGTTCCCATTCAAATTCAATAACGGATGTTATCCAATCGGTTTCTTCGGACTTGTTAATCGCCAATCATATTTACAGTTGTCAAAGGCAATCCCATTTAGAATGTGAGTTTAATATATATTTATTAAATATGAAACGTTATTTAAAATGTTAAGTAATACAGAAGCAAAACTAAATTAATACAAAACAATAGTTTAGCATACGTTTAATCAGTATTGAATTCAGATGCTTTTCTCCGGGAGAAATTTCTGTGGCTCCAGGGAAAGGGCATTATAGAGTTCCGGGGGATGATTTTTTCCCTACTGAAAGTACAAAATCTACATTGAAAGTACACAATCAATCTGATTGGTAAATTTATCATACGAATTAAATATTTCCAACTAAGCGAAAAATTGCCCAGGGAGGGAATCGAGCCCATATCCTTGGCTTACAAGACCAATACTTGAAAGACCAATGGCTTACAAAGCCAATGATTCCCGGCCTAGGCAAATTTTCGCACAGTTGGAAATATCCATTTCGTATGATAAATTTAAAATCAGTTTAATTGTGTTAAAATAATAGCATATCTACAAACCCATCATTATATGAAGTTCCTTTACCTGCGGTTTATTCTGCCGAGCTGTTTAACCCTTTCTGGCCCACTGAGCCCGGTCTGGAATCCCTAATTTTAACTGCAAACTTGCAAACGGCACCAATAACATTTTTGTAAAATTTTGCTTTTACAACTAAAGCTTAAATTAATAAATTCAAAATATCTAAAAAATTCGTTTTCGAATTCCGGTGTCAGCCGATAATTTCTCATTTTACTAACAGATTTTCCCCTTGCCGGAAAGGGTTAATGACAAACTAGATGTTATGAATAATAAAGTTATCTGAGCGAGAAATGCCCGTCGGTTGTCGCCCAGTTAGCTTAAACGTTAAAGCATTGACCTCGTAAGCCGAGGATCTGGGTTTGATTCCCGGCCTGGCATTTTTTTTCGCTGAGTTGGAAATATTCAATTCGTATGATAAATTTACCAATCAGTTTGATTGTGTTGAAATAATAATTTATCTACTGTCTCAGATTTAGAACGTAGAAAAAAAAAGTGTTACTGCATTTAATGTTACGATATATTCCGTGCGATGTACTTACATGGGAAATATCTTAAATGGCAGTATAGACATTAAGCATAATTGTTAATCTCAGTGAGATCGCAATTATAAAGTCTTCTGCATTTGCATCCAGAAATAGGAGCAAAGAAAAGAAAGATCAGTACTTAGACGAAAATCTTGAATTTTAATCAGATTACCTGACAAAAATGAAAAGTGGGTGATACTAACAGCTAACATGGTTTAAAGGAAATGATAATATCATAATTTGCCCCCAAAACTTCTATGTTTTGTTGTACTATGCTTACTAAACATGTAGACCTATTATGACGCATTAACCAAGACTATTAGAGGTGAATGAAGATGGATTTTCTAATCTTCCGTAATCGAGTCCACGGATAAGTCTAGCGTGAAAGAACAACATATTGTAATGTAAAATGGGGATGTCAGAAAAGGCTTATTTCATAAAAACACTTGTATGCACAAAATCGCATTAAGTAAGATGTGCCAATTGGCAGCGGAACCAAAAACGGGAGAATACTTAATAGTTTTTAAATCTCCACATTAGCTAACATATTAAAAATGATAATACAATAAGAAACAAAATATCTGCAAATGAAAGTGTATTAATTATTGGAGCCTCAAAAAAATGTACTTAAACTTATCTTTTGGCACTATAGAAATTTCATTAATGAAAAGGTGTTTGATGAAACGCCTTTCGCGTCTTTTACACTCTAATCTTTTACCAGTCAATTTTTGATACGTTGTTGGGCCTCCCTTCTATATTTTGCAGAACACGAAGCTTTTTTTATTGTCAATTTCCAAAGACTAATACAATTTCCATTTAAAAAAAAAATCGCTAACTTTTATTTAAAAAGGGAAAAATAAACTTTTGTACCAAAAATTAAACCGACTTCAAAAACTACTACAAAGTGAAAAATATTTTTTTTTACATAACAGTAATAAGAAATTAAATTGAGCATAATAAACATTTGCCATGCGTATTATTATATTTATGTACATCAATTTGATTTTTTGGGGTCGATGCCAGCCAAGCCAAGTTCAAAATTAAAATTAATTATCCAATTCAAATCTAAAAAACATAAATTCAAATTTTTTAACTAAATATTAAATCGTAAAAAAACTCGTAGATACTTGAAAGTCTGTCTGTTGGAAAATTACATGTAACTTGGCTTGGCTGGCACCGACTCCAAAAAATTAAATTAATGTACATAAATATAATATTACGCATGGTAAATATCATGCTCTTCATTTAATTTCTTATTACTATTACATAAAAAAATATTTTTCACTTTGCAGTAGTTTTTGAAGTCGGTTTAACTTTTAGTAGAAAAGTATATTGAGTCGGCGTTTGTTTTCTTTGCATAACACTATCAGTTTACCAATAAGTGCTTTTGTATATATAAACTAGCTTCAAAAGAAGTTGTCCAAACTTACTGTCTTAGTTTTTATGATGACGTAAAAAATGGTGATGAGTTTGTATGTTTACAAAATTTCCACTCTAATTCTTTAAATACTACTCCAGACATAAATTTTGGATTTTTTCCCATTTGAGTTTCAGAAAAAGTATGATGACACCAATGATCTCAATATACTTGAAAAACACAAAGAAGACAACTTGAAAAATGATATAATCTTTAAATGTCATTCTATATTTTAAACCTTAACGTTTTCATTAGACTGCCTTAAATTACCATTCAGAATTTTAACATTTTCTTAAAGCAAATAAGAAGAAAGGCTGACTGCCTATATGAACACTACTTCCCGATCTAAAAAGAGTTTAATGCTAAAATAATCGTTAGTAAGTTTTTTCAGGTTTTGTAACTAAAATAAAGACTTTTTTTTACATCATACAAGTATATATTACGGCAAATTGTTGATATGATATGATGCATAGTTTTTCTAATAATTCCCGAGAATCATTTAACTATATGAAAATAATCTCCTTCTATGTGCGACAGCATTAGAGAAGAAAAGAATAATTAAAAGAGAGTGGGATACGATGGAATGGGACACGGTCCATCTTGAGACACGTTATCTTTCATGAGTTATAATGCAAATAAACAATAGTACTCTCAAGTAGTGAGTCCGACAGAACATCCGAGCTCGGCGTGCAGTCTGAAATTCATGCGATGAATATATTAATATTTATGTGATTCTCTTTGTTTTTACGACGTTTTGGTAACTTTTCTCTATAGATTTAGAAGATAAATTATTCAATTTAAATAAAATTATTGTGATTTTCATTAAAAGGTAAGCATTTTTTAAATGTCAGATTTTAAAAATACAGATTCATCATATTATTAAATGTTAAAAATATAATTATAATCCCAAACTTAACAAACAGAAATTTTAAAACTTCAAGACAAAAAGTCCTTCCGGCAATGCCGGGAGGAAGAGGTAGCTTTCATATACTTATATATTTATTTATTTATTTTAAAGTGAGTTACATTGTTCAAAAATACTAAGCTCAAATTAGTGGAAATAATCTTATAAAATTAGTGATTTTATAAGATTGAATACTAGTTTTTGTCAAGACTGAATATTAATAGGAATTTTTAGAAATTAGTCATCTTTTATTCAACCTGGTTTTATTTTAAGCGATTTAGAGAGTCACCAAATTCCACGATATCATAAAGTGTATGCCATTTTAAAGCAACATTGTGGATCGTTCAGATCAGACCGTTTCAAAATGTCAGCCATAAGCAAAATTCAAAGTGCTATAACTCAATCATTTTTTAAGATATAGACAAAATAAAAAGTGTTCTGGAATCGTTGTTTTAAGTTATAACACTTAAAAGAAAAATATTTTTCAACTTTTATTTTTTTCGCATTTAATTTTAAATTTTAAATTTTTTTTTAAATTTAAAATGGCTACCATTTTGAAACAAAATGGTGGATGATGCTGGCCAACAAACTCGGTCGAGACATTTGTATGTACTATGTACATACCAAGTTTCATTGAAATCGGTTCATAAATACGCGTGTTATCACGTGACAAAAATCAGATCGTTTCAAAATGTCAGCCATAAGAAAAATTCAAAGTGCTATAACTCAATCATTTTGTGAGATATAGACAAAATAAAAAGTGTTCTGGAATCGTTGTTTTAAGTTCTAACACGTAAAAGGAAAACATTTTTCAACTTTTAATTTTTTCGCATTTAATTTTAAATTTTAAATTTTTTTAAAAATTTAAAATGGCCGCCATTTTGAAACAAAATGGCGGATGATGCTGACCAACGAACTCGGTCGAGACATTTGTATGTACTATGTACATACCAAGTTTCATTCAAATCGGTTCATAAATACGTTGGTTATCGCATGACAAAAATCAGATATAAGGTACCCTGGGGTAATAACGCCAGGCGGGGTAATAACGCCAAGTGCTTATATTTTGCATAATTATGAAATAATCAGGTAAATGACACCCATGTGCTCTGCGCAGAAGGGTTTTGAGTCATATAAATCGCAAAAAACAGCTTCAAGTTAATTTGTTTCATTTTTAGGTCTTATTGTTTTTACAAACAACTAAAATTAATGCTTGACCTAAAATTTTCGAGATATGTTTTGTGATGTGAAGACTATCTTTTTATCCGGAAATACTTTGTTAATTACATAAATTTGTAGTGCATTTAATGTACTTTTAAAATATTGTTGAAGATTTTGGATATATTCTTGAGATAATTTGTAATTTAAAATGTACTGCGCATGAACTATACCGGGGTAATAACGCCAATCCTTGACATTAATACCCCGGTTGATTCTCTACAGTGGCCGAGCTACATCCTAAATACTGATTCAAATAAACACAGTTAAAACTGTGCAATGTTTCTCATATTTCTATTTAAGCGGTCCTTTTTAAGCAAAAAGCAGCTCACGGTCTGATATTCTTTTGCCTCATCCCCCCCTCCCACAACACATCTTTATTTTTCTTACACTTTCACAAAAAAAATGAACATTTTCAATAGCTTAGAATGCAATTTGTCAATTTCTAAGTTTGTAGAGTTTGTATTTTTAGAATTGGGCTATCTACATGCAATTATTCCATGTTATTTCATAGTTTTGTTTGCATGGCGTTATTACCCATATAGGTGGGTAATAACGCCAAATAGCATTGGTCAAGAAAAAACGCCATTACATTTTATGAATACATATCTGTTAAATTATTTTATTTTATATAGATAGTCAATGAGTTGCTGTATCAGATCCTATATTTGTTTGAAAAATACAATCTAAAAGTAAGCCGTGAAAATTGTTAGAACCTTAACGTGGCGTTATTACCCCAGGGTACCTTATATATATATATATATATATGGTTATATATATATATATATATATATATATATATATATATATATATATATATATATATATATATATATATATATATGTCAACATTTGAACGGAGGGTGGTTTTGGGGTCTGGGGGTCATGATCGGTGAAAATATACCAAAATTTTCCGGAAGTGCTTTCCTCCGGACGGCTGCAATAGGTAGCTTTTTACTTTTTGTAATGAAAGCTACCTAAAAGGGAGAAAGTTAGAATTCATAGCTGTATTTTTATTTGTATTTTTAATTCCTTTTTAATAAGCTATTAGTATACAATTCTGAATATAAAACATTATATCAAGCAACAATTTATTAGTAAAAATAATTCAATTACGATAATTACCGATGACTTCATATATTTTAAGTACATAATGTATCCTTTAACGATTTTAATTTATTAGTTAATAACTGGTGAGTTTCGTTATCATACATCACTTGAAAAATCATTAATTAAAAATTGAACATATTAAAAAATTTTGAAATCATATATATCAAAACTTCTTTATTGAATATTTGTAACTCAAGAGTATCAATAATATTTAAAATAATATCCTAAGTGGTTGAGACAATTGAAAAGGTTCACAAGGAGAACTATACTTAAATTCGATAGATTAGTTTTCAACATGTGCTTTGCAGAAAAGAAGTATCCGCAAGAAGAATTCATTTACAAACAAATGTGGTTTCTGGCACGTGATCGATTGAATGCGTATTTATGATAGGTAGCATGAGATCTTGAGTGGTGTTTTCAGCAGCACCTTCTGTAATGAGGAGCTCTGTCAGATTAACTAAACAGATTTTGAATCTCACGGAGCTCCCATTCAATGAAGAAAAAGTGTCTCAGATTTCAGAAAGTGAACATTTTAGTTCATGCTAATTTTAGTTTGATTTACTAAATCAAATTAACTTTTAGATTAGATTTGTGCTGAGTGAATTTAAATCGATTTCAGTGGCTGGCAAAGCACTGTGCTTACCTCACTTACGGCCTTATTTGTATTTTAATAAATTGACACTGTTTTATCTTAAGTTGTATACTGTCTTTTAGAGACTGAATATGCATTGAACGGTGCAGGCCATAGTAACAATAATAATCTTAAATAATAAATAATAAATTTTTCTGTATGTACACATATTTGTACATACAGCATGTGTGTACACACGTGTATACGGCATGTGTGTGCGTTTGTGTTCAAATATAACATTAGAATAGTGAACGGATCTTGATAATATATTTCCGTTTAAGGTACTTTTTCCAGTGACATAGTGAATACTATTATCAGGGCCTGTTTACCGAATAGGCCCATGAAGCCCGTGCTTACCCACTGAAACACAAGAGGGCCCCCAAATACTTTTCAAAGCTAAATAAATAATTTTTTAAAAATCAATCAGAATTAAAAAAAAAAAAAAAAAAAAAAAAAAAATTCTTCATACGACATTTTTTTCTTAGAGTGCAGTAATTAGTGAATCAAAATATATTTTGAAATTCAAATATTCTCAACCGTAGTTCTACATTGGTAAATGACAAAATTAACTGGTACAAATTAGTTAAAATAATAATTAATAGGTAATAATTAATTAAAATAATCTTTCATATGGGTATAGCTAGTTAGTTTTAATTTAATATTAATAGTTTTATATTCACTCAAAGTTTTTATTTTAAAGTTTCAAATTAATTAAGCATACAAAAAATGAATTTAATAAATTAAGAAAAAAGAATGGTTGAGTAATAGGGGGGCCCCCTGTGTGACGTCGGGCTTCCCCTACTTCTATGTCTTAAGCGGGCCCTGACTATTATGTACCTTTTAGACCAGCAGTGCGCAAACTATTTTCATTTTCAATACCCCCATATTTTGTAAAATTTTGTAGCGACACCTGGATAGACAGTAGTCTTTTTTGAAAGGATTTATAATTATATAAATATGTAGTATTTATTTAATCGTCGTCTGATCCGTCCGTCCATCTCACAGCATATAAAAGCGTAAAAAACTAGACACCTGAAAGGTTTGAAATTTTAAATATATACTATTGTTGCAGAATTTTGTTAAATCATTTCTACTCTCATGAAAATCAAATACATAATTCAATTATAGGATAGGGACAGCCAAAAGTATTCTGTTACATGCAATGGGATAAAATTGTTTCAACTGCATTTTAAGAATGTCATTTCCTTTGGTACATTATGAAATTAATATGCATTTATGAAGTGCACTAAAATAAACATTCTGTTGAACATGTGGTAAAAATAATATTTATTATTCATTTACAGAGCCACAATAAAGAATTGCGTTGCATAATAGTATAGAATAAACACTGTTTAAATATTTTACTCTATAAAGAAATTGATAAACGTTGCTGAGATTTACTACAGGTTATTTGAAAAATATTCATGTTATTTGTTAAATTTAAAAAAAAGGAATTTTTTTCAAAAGTAATTGATAATTATTAAAAGCAATTTCAGCAAACTGCTCATAAAAAAAACTAACTTTACAAATATCCTAAAAATACTTTCTTGATTGCAAAAAGACTTTCATTACCAAAAAAAAAAAAAAAAATAAATAAATAAATAAATAAACAAAAATAAAAAGTACTAACATGTTAAAAAGATATACATTTCATACCACTTTTTGTTAAACAAAAGACCTTACGTCATAAGTCAACGAAATGTCTAAATTAAAAAAGAGATAAGTTCAAAAAACATAAAAGTTATTAAAACATTCTTATAAAAAACATTCATTTTCGATTAGATAAGAAAAAAATCGTTTTAATATTAACTGAGAACTAAAAAATTACTTGATGAAGAAAATTGCTCAATGAAAAAATAATTTAAAACTAAAAAATTACAGAATAAAAAAAAATAAATAAATAAAACTTGTTTATTGACAAAAAAAAATCTTCATTAGATAATTACTTAATTAAACTTTATTCCTTAATGAAATTAATCCATTAAAATAAAATCAAACTCAGAGCTGCCAACTTCTACGCCTATTTAAATCTTATAAACATGTTTAGAACCACAAAAATATTCAAGTAAAATGTATAACAAATATATTCAATATTCTGCATTACAGTACATATTCTTAATTATATACTAAAATTTCTGTTTCTAATGTGTTTATTTGACTGTAAATAGGCGTAGTAGTTGGCAGCCATGCAAACTTGTTACAAAAAAAAAATAAATAAAAAAAAAAATAAATAAAAAATAAATTATTGTAAACTAAAAAATTAACAAATGAAAAAAAATTATAACACATTTCTTTTGTTGATAAAAATTCTAACAAAAAAAATCACTAGTTAATTTCCATAACGAACTCACAAAAAAAGTTTGACGTCATCCCAGGAAAGTTCTAGAATCTTGTTTCCCAATGAGGGCACCAGTGGACTGTGCTGCTTCCTATATTCAGTTCTCAGCCAATCAGAATCAAGCTTCTTATCTCAATGAAACTGATTTCCAAGGAACAATTCGCTCATTTGCCTTATGGATGCGACAGAGGAAGGACGTCTCTTCGCACTATTTCATTGTAAGTATTTGAATGAACTGCGTGCCATCTTTTATTCATTAAAACGTACATCTAACTTTTACTAATCATTCATTTCCTTTTCCTTTGTTCTGTGCTTCTCTTAAGTAGACTCTTCATTAATTGCATTCTTTTCTTATAACAGATTTTTCATTCATTATCTTCATTAACACTCTTCTTCATTAATTTCTTTTGTTCTACTCTAACAGATTCTTCATTCATTACCTACATTAACTCTCCTCATTAACGCTTCTTTGAGAGCATGCCGTCAGGCGCCATTCTGTCTACAATCTTATCTCACATGTCAATTATCTTCTTATCTCCTCCACCTCCCTTAGCCACGCCCCCTGTCAATTATTTTGGCCACGACGACTACCTCCTGGTGGGGTTCAACTGTCTTTCTTCTACTACTCTAATTTTTAGTTCTCTCTAAAAGCAGCTCAATGATAAAGGATTTCCACAAATTCTCAGTTTTAATTTTCATTTATTTTAAATTTTCTTTTTTTATTGATGCTTTAGTTTTTCTTTGATAACTATCAGAACGAACCTATTCCATGATAAAAAGAAGTTTCAAAATCGAAGTATTTGTTCCAAATCTTCTCATTTATATTAATTAAATTCTAACTTTTTCGTAAAACTCGATTAATAAAAATTTACAATTTGTGGGAAATCCCTTATCATTCAGCTGCTTTTAGAGAGAACTAAATATCAGCTCACTCCTATCAAAGATATCTTTCTGAATTTTCACAATATTTGGGTAGATTTCTTTATGAGTTGCTCCATAGGATTGACTATTAAATTATGTAAAAGATCTTGTTATCGGCCGCGCATGAGCAGATAAAAAATACTTTATATAACTACTCATATTTATAAAATATTTAACATATTTATGTTTCAATTGCTCTATATTGTTTCTACTACTAATTTTTGCCTTTTTTTTTTTTTTTTTTTTTTTTTTTTTAACTGGCGTGGAATTTGGTTGAAACCTTGCATGATATAAGCTAAAAACATGTCAGAATTTTTTGAACTTCTCAAAAAATTCGCTATATCTCAATGAATATACGTGGCATTCTTAGAAAGATCAATGGACATGTTCTACAGCATCGACATATTTGTATTCTATATAGCGATATATCATTTCATGCATTTTAATTTACAAAGGATCCCAAATATTATTATTTTTCCTTGATTTTTTTGTCGGCCCCCTAACTGTCCTCTTTACTAAATGGATGTTGATAATTAGGAGGTCAGACATGATCTTTATAATCCTAAAGTATTAGAAGAATCCGACCAGTGTTTTTTTAAATATTCGACAAAATGTCAAAGATTGAAAGTATCCGGTCATATGAACATACAGCGTAATTCGCAGTCAATACATGCAGCTCTACAAGACTAAGAAAGAAATTCGCTTTGTTATGTTACACCCAGTGATAAAGAGAAAGACATGGATCTTTCTGCCGATGGTTATGATGATAACGATAAAGCATTTCTTTCTTGTAATGATTTATTCAGTGACTCAAAACCAAAAGAGATATAAATAAAATATGCTAATTGTTCAAAGTGATCACCTTGTGAATGTGTCGGTGTTTTTTAATATGCAAAAGAAAATTATCTGTGATGTATGGAAATTAAATTAATAGCAACTTATGAGCATGTCGTTTGACGACAGCACTGTCGATAAAAAGACATAATGCAGCATTTTATATAAATCATTGTGACTTTATTTGCTATTCTTTAAAGGCACCATTTCATTTTGTATACTTCTCAAAGTCAATTTATAGAAGACTAGCTGACCCGCCCGGCGTAGACCGGGCCCGTTATAATAACCTTAAACAACACTCAGCTTTGTATAGCTTTTGAAAATCTTTTAAATGAACCTAGTTTCGGGAACCTTATAGATTTTCGCAGCGTTCCCAATGATCTTCTTTCCGAACGAACCCGGAGATACAAAATGGGTGGTAGTTAAAATATTTTTTTCCGCTTATGTAGTACCTGGAGGCCTAAGAACGTGTTGGAGGAAAAGCCAGGCAATTGGACCATTTTTAAGGGAGTTATAATAAGGGACACAAAAGGAAACAATTGGTAGTTAAAAACAGGACCCTAATATGGAAAATGGTAAAATTTCTTAGCGCTTAACAATTCAGATCTACAATTAGTCAAAATTAAGCATAGGATATGAATTATTTGTTAGAATATTATTTTAAAGAAATGCATAAAAAATTGAGAAAATGCTTTAAAAAAGGCCCTAGGACCCCAATAAAAATATCAGGGTGAAGGTCCTGGAAGAAGAGTCCAAAATTCACCTTCAAAATTATGCACTGAGAAGACTGGAAAATGATGGGGGTGAAATATGCATGGCGAACAAAAAATGAGGGCCCTGGACCAGGCCTTATGGGGCCATAGGGAGGGGGGACTCGTGGTCTTAAATGGAATGCAAGAAAGTGGAAATAACTAAATGGAAAAAGGGTTCCAAAAATGAAGATTGTATTAACAGGGGGCAATTTAATAACAATTTTTGGTACAAAATCTTCAAGGGGCCCTGTACCGGACCTCAAGAGGTCGGGAAGTTATTTCACATGTAGTTGGATATAAAATATTTTTGTAGTTACTAAAGTAATGGGAGGATGCTAAAACTATGTTAAAGAAAATTGCAAGCAATTTGGGTCATAAAAAAGTTGCACAAAGAGCCCCCAAAACGAGATTAATACTTAAAATTAAAGGGTAGTTGAAGTGTGATAATTTTTTGTTGTTGTTTTTTTGTTTTTTTGTTTTTTTTTTGTTTTTGTTTTTTTCATGTAGTAGCTGAAGAACCTAAGAAGTTGTTAGAGAAAAAGAAGCTAATAAATTGGACCATTTTTAAGAGATCTATAATAGGGGCCCCCAAAGAGGCCAACTGGCAGTTAAAAAATTGGTCCTAACATGAAAACATGTAAAATGACTTTGTACTTAGTGCTTTAGATCTACAATTAGTCAAAATTAAGCAGGGTATGATAATTTAGGGTTTGAAGCTTTCATTAGAATAAAATTCTAAATTGCATAAATTGATTGGGTAAATGTTTAAAAATAGAACCTTAATAGCCCCAATAAAAATATTAAGGTTTTGGTCCTGGATGAAGAATCCAAGACTCAACTTTAAAATTTTGCTTTGAGAACGTGAGAAATTTAGGGAGGAAAATATATTTGTCCCATAAAATGTTCAGGAGACCCTGGGCTGGGCCCTATGATTCCCAAGGGAATCACAGTGTGTTATGTGGAATGTCAAAATTTGAAAATATCTAAATGGATAAAGAATTCTAAATATAAAGATGGAATAAGGAAGTAATTTATTAACAATTTATTATTATAAAAACTTCAAAGGGCCCTGTATCTGGCCTTAAGTAGCCAAGAATTTATTTCATATGTAGTTGCGTGTAAAAACGTTTTTTGCCGTTATTAAAATAATGGGAAGGTGCAGAAACTAAGTTAAATAAACTTGCAAAAAAACTGGATCATTTTTAAAGAAGGTGCACCAAGGGCCCCAAGAAAGCTATTAATATTCAAAATTGGTGGTAGCTGAAGTCTTTAGAATTTTTTTTTTTTTTTTTTTTTTTTTTTTTTTTTGTTATTCATGTAGTAGCTGGAGTACATAAGAAGTTGTTAGAAAAAAAACAGCTAGTGAATCGGACCATTTTTGAGGGAGCTATAATAGGGGGCCCCAGACGGGCCAACTGACAGTTAAAACCAGGGCCTTAACATGAAAACATATTGAGATGCCTTAGTACATAGCGCTTTAGAGCTTTATATGTAGATATATAATATTGTAGATGTATAATATTAGTCAAAATTAAGAATAGGGTATGAATTTTTTGTTGGAATAATATTTTTTAAAAATGCACCAATTGATTGGGTAAGTGTTTAAAAAGAGTACTAAGGCCCGAATAAAAATATCAAGGTCCTGGAACAAGAGTCCAAGACTCAACTTTAAAATTTTGCACTGAAAACATGAGAAATTCAGGGGGTGAAAAATGTTTAGCGCACAAAAAAGTTAAGGGCCCCTGGGCCGGTCCCTATGATTGACTAGGTTCTTGTTGGAATGGTGCTTGGTGTCTAAAATGGAATGTAAAAACTTGAAAGTATCTAAATGGAACAGGAATCCTAAAAACGAAGATCGGATTAAATGGAAGCAATTTATTAACAATATATTATTACAAAAACTTCAAGGGGTCCTGAAACGAACCCCAAGAGACTAGGGTCATAGCTGAAAAGTAAAAATGCTAGAATAACTAAGTGTAGAAATGTTCCTCAAAACAAAGGAGATTAGATAAAAAGGGGTCAAGTTATTAGCAATTTAATGCATAAAAATTATAAGGGTCCCAGGGCCCTGAACCTTAAAATATTATAAATCTGAGCCTCAGGTGCATCAGGACATGGCTTGGGCTATCTTCACCTAATTTTTCAAACTTCTACGTGCGGTAGATTTTGCTAGCCATCGCAGACGTATGCACACACATACAGAGAGAGAGACAGACATACAAAGCGATTTTCTTTTTTATTAATTTAAAGTTCATGAGGAAACATTTGTATGAGTATTAGCATTTTTCTCTTAGGGTATGTATT
The DNA here is from genome assembly GCA_964019185.1 of Maratus speculifer. Classification (NCBI taxonomy): domain Eukaryota; kingdom Metazoa; phylum Arthropoda; class Arachnida; order Araneae; family Salticidae; genus Maratus; species Maratus speculifer. The sequence goes on from OZ025293.1 coordinate 176,829,911, forward strand.
TTAGGACGGTTTCCTCTAAATAAAAATATCCATTCTCCTGTCTCGCATTTTCAATGCGAGTTCTTATAAATATTATATTATTATCACTGCTTTCAAAATATAAATGGTCGTTTAAATTATCCATATTGACATTGATGGAGTAGCACCGGAATTGTTCCTTTGTAACTCCTATTTAAAGATTCATTTTCAAGATCAATGGCAGCGTCCCAAAACAGAAACAATTATTTTTACATTGTGTCAGCATGTCTTTTAACAAAACTGAATGGGGGAAACATTTTATCTGGTTTAAATTCATCATTAACCTCCTACATTATTTTATGGTATAACTGCCTTTTAATTATACATTATCTAATGAAGTTGGTTGATACGTAGCTATTATGCATGAAATCTATATACTATTTATATGTATGTATGTAGAATTTGTAGAATTTATATAATTAGTTTCTGTAATATTTTGAAATTTGTTTCCTGTCATTTCTAGATATAAAAGATCACTTCTATAGTAAAACAGAAATAAATTACTATTTAAAATTTTCTTTCTCCCTTTTTTTCAATATTATATATATTTTTTAATTATCCAAAATATTTCAAAATACTTTTTTTCAAATAATTAAGCTCTTTAAATTATAATTATCAAGCAAAGATTTTGTATTTGCAATACAATATGTTTTGAAATAAAATATATATTTCTTCTGTACAAGGAAAATGTTCTTCAACCCTTTCAAGGGAAGAAAAATTCTGTTCCTAAAATGATGAAATAATGAATTGACACCAAAATTTAGAAATGAATTTCTTAGAAAATAAAAACTCGCTTTTCTATACTTTCTATATCATAAAGAACAACATGTCTGTGCATAACGCTGACGTCATTCTGCGGATGGAAACATTTTGAAATTTGAAATTAAATTTCAAGTTTTGCAATTTTTGCTAATGCAGATTTTTAGACTTTTAAACAAATAACATTTTCAATTTTACACCATCGTATATGGAAAGAAAATAACTCTTTTAAATTGTTTAAAAACTATATCTCGATTTATTTTTGAGACATTAATTTTTTATAATTTTTAGTGCCAATTTTGTAATTGTGGCAACTGAAGTACTCCATTTCTATTAAAAGTAAAGGGAAAATAGTAAATTACTATATCTTTTTTTTTTTTTTTTTTTTTTTTTTTTTGCCATTTTCTCATAAAACCTAGGAAAAAATTAAATTAATATACGTGATGTGACAAAAATATCGTGAATTATGAAATCCTGTTATTTTTGGTTTTATTTCGCTTTTTTTTATCAAATGATTTTTCAAGTTCATTGCAAATGATACAACACTCTCTATTTACAAAAATTTATTTAAATAACATTTGTGTAATTTATTTTCTCCGCATTTACTTAATTCATACCAGAAAGTTGAAAGAATACAATTTTATTAATCCGTATTTAATAATCTTTTCCAAATTTTGAAAATATACGAATAATGGATTTCTTATAAAGCATGGAGCTATTATTATAAACAAACAAATGAAGATATATGAATCATTAAATATCCGATATGTTTTGACGAACTTCTTGAATGGCGGCATTGCTTTTTGCTGAGTTTTTGTATGATTCCGCGATGAAAGATTTTTTTTTTAATCATCTGCCCATAGTTTTTTACTAAACCAATTTTATTACTAAATTTTACAAGTGAATGCTGTATTTTTGTAGATGTGCCCGCACTATTATTTTATTGTATTTTACATTTTCATCTTAAACGTATTCTATAAAATTTCTTCAAAATGTTGTTAATTAAATAGCTTTCATTATTGCAGAGAAGAAAGAAATAATCAGTTTTATTTATCTTTATTCATGGCATTTTCTGATAAAAATTCAAAAAACTTTTTTTTTAATTTTTACGGTTTAAATTTTGCTGTATAGAGTTTAATGGTGCAAAATCTCATTAGAGACCAATTTTACTAATAAATTTTATAACTGAAAGCAGTATTTTTGTAGATGTGCCCTCATTAACTTTTTTTTTATATTTTTCTTTTTATATTTTCATTTTAAACGAGATTTTACTGCTTCAAAATCTTTTGAGCGAAAAATGACGTACTGCTTTTGAAAACATAATTTTTCCCCTCATACAGTTTTCATATTTTTTGTTTCTGCATGTGTATTGATACTAAGTTTGAGCCGCTAAACGAAATGATTAGATAAATGAAAATGACGTCACATTCAAAAGGAAATGACAGTTTTTCTTGATAAAAACTAAACATTTTAACACATATGTGCCTAAAACACGTAAATTACGACAATATTTACTCTCCAGTATTGGGATTAACAATCTGAAGTTATGCCGACTGTTCGCATGCAAAGACGTTGGTGACAATCACGACTTACAAGTTTTGAGTGAAAATCATTTTAAAATCATCAAATACCTTTATTTTTATTTATTTTTTTTAATGGTGAATATGGATATAAGAGAAGAGGTGCGTATGTAAATTTTAAAAAAGTGAAAATGATGTCGGGTTCAGATTTCACGGGGAAAAGTTCTACAATCGTCTCAAAGAGGAAACAAAATTCGCTGCTTTCATTCCACAATATCAAAAATAAGAGCCTCCATTGATAACTTCATCATAATAACTGACCTTTATTATATTTTGCTGTTTACATATGCGATTAAAGATTTTAAAAATTTGGACAATTAGTTTTATACAAATAGTATTTTGTTAACTTTAGATTAAAATAATATTTGTTTGAGTGTTAGACTAATGGATTTGGACGTTTTAATAATTTAGATAATTAGTTTTATAGAAATAGTATATATTTTTTACTTTTGGTTATAATAATATTTGTTTCAGAGATAGACTAAAAAAAATGCACTTATTGTAATTTTGAAGATTTATTATAAATCAATGAAATAGTTCCTACAGAAACATTTTCTTCAGACGAAATTCGACAGATTCCTCCTTGTAATAATAAAAACAAAATTCCATTATAACATTCTTGTGCAATTTGTCAGTTTCGGAATTAAAATTAAGTGGTCTCGCCATGTGGCAACCACACTTGAAAGGACTAAAGAGCATGAAAAAATTAATATTTAAAAGTGCTCCGTATAATTTGATGTGTTAAATGACTGAAAATAAAATGATTACTTTAATATACACTGGTGTCCAAAAGTTAAGCATAATTGGTAATTAAGTAAGTAATGAAAGAAATATAAATCGAAATGTGATGAAACTCCAGGTGTGTAAACAAAATAGTAAGCGTTATATATTTTCGCGAAGAGTTTTCCCCGAAATCGAACAGGAGACCGTCAACAAATTGAAAAAGAACGAAGATCTTTTGGATAACCCTGTCAAAACTAATGTAGCAAAAGCGTTCAAACTGCACATTATGATTAAGTGGCTTATTGTAATGTACTGTGTTCCTTTTTATTAGGATACCATGTATACTCGTAGAAAAATTAAGGTTTTTATAAAAATAGTCCTAAATTTTTTGCTTATAATTTGCAGATTTCTTGATATAAAATAACGTTCTTTTCTGAAAATATGACAAACATCATTGTACATAATACCCTGTCATCAGAATTTTAAAATAATAAAAATTGTATGAAAAATGAGTGGGTTATTAAATAATTTTTCATTGCGCATGCGTCAACGATATCAAAATTTCATTTGCATATTGTGCTAGCTAAATCTATAGAGCAACTTCTGTAAAAGTTTCAAAAACATAGCTTGAAAATTCTGAAAATGATCGTCTATAGAATCAACTCAAAATCCTTATTCCTAAAAGGAAGCAAAAAAATCAGGGGTTTGTTCCAAATATAGTTGTATGTGCAATATTGTGTTGTAACTAAACAATGGAATATGGATACAGCCCCTCATCTTTTTGCTTCATTTACGGAATAAAGGATTTTGATGTCATTCTATCAACGATAACTTTCAGAATTTTTAAGCTATGTTTTTGAGACTTTCACAAAAGTTGCTCTATACATTTAACTAACATAATATGCAAATGAAATTTTAATAGCGTTCACGCAAGCGCAGTAAAAAATTATTTAGTAAACTTGCTCACATGTCAAACAATTTTTATTATTTTTAAATTCTGATGGCAGGGTATTGTGTACAATGATGTTTGTCATATTTTCAGTAAAGAACATTATTTTATATTAAGAACTCTACAAATTATAAGCAAAAAAATTAGGACTGTTTTTATAAAAACCTTAATTTCGCTACGCGTATACATGCTATCCTTATAAAAATAAACACAGTACATTACAATAAGCCACTTAATCATAATGTGCAGTTTGAACGCTTTTGCTACATTAGTTTTGACAGGGTTATCCAAAAGATCTTCGTTCTTTTTCAATTTGTTGACGGTCCCCTGTTCGATTTCGGGGAAAACTCTTCGCGAAAATATATGACGCGTACTATTTTGTTTATACACCTGGAGTTACACCACATTTCGATTTATATTTCTTTCATTACTTACTTAACTACCAATTATGCTTAACTTTTGGACACCAGTGTAGGCCCAAAATCTAAAAATAATCAAATTTACAAAATCTTTTCACTTTAGATAAACATCAATTTTTATTAAAATTACGAAAAAAATACGCATGTTGAACAATTTTTTATTATTTATTTATTTATTTATTTATTTAATATTGAATTTTCAGATACTAATCTGGGTGATTAATCTTTCTTTTGCAAACAGATACTTATTTATTTGAAAAATAAAATCATTAAAGTGCTTGTAAAATATCAAAGTGATTAGAGGAAAATTAGTTCGATGGGATATTTTAAACTCTAGATATTAGATGAGAGTTTAAAATTGCCTAAAATTAGTTAAAAACTTGATTCTATTACAATCACATTCGAACTGATTTAAGGTGAATAAAGACAATTTATCAAGGGAAAATTACAATCGAACATTGATTTTGTTTTTTGATTTAATTGATATTTTAAAAAATTAGTTCGTTATCGAAGATCACAATCATCTCAAAGGGAATCAAAATCTCGATTTTGTTTGTATTTAATTATTTATTTATTTTTATAGACTTATAACATTTGCTTTTGATTGTGATTAATTGAATGTTAGAAGCAATTAATTTAATGGTTATTTTATTCTGAATTATTATTATTATTTAAAAGCATACTCATTTTTCCGACTACCTTTTGACTACCAATTTAAAAAACAGGGCCGGCTTAAGTGGTATGCGGATCATGCAACCGCACGGGGCGCCTAGTTACAGGGGACGCCAACAGGCGGAAGGGCAAAAAGAGCTTCGATTAATAACTTTAGATTTTACTACTTTCTTTTTCTTTTTTATGTCTATTTACTAAGTTTGAATAATCTGGTGGGTCTATAGATCTATTGAGCTAGGAGACATCTTTGGGATTAAGGGTGTTAAAATTTCACGCACACCTTTTGTATTCTTTCTTTGAGAAAATAGACGCAAAAAATATATAATCAGGATAACTTATCGGAGGAACTTGCATTCTTTGGTAGAAATGCCTTTAAGTTAAAGGTTCCGATTACTCCACTTATAACTGGGAAAGGAATACTCTAGTGATGGGCGATTTCGACTTTTTAAATCGATTTAATCGATACTTTAAAATTTTTAATCGATTTCTCTGAAGATAATATAATTTTCATTTTCCTTTAAAAGTCGAAGATAAAATAGACAGATGTGCAGTTCCAAAATTTCAGTGTATTAGTTTCTAAGATAGAAGAATTAAAGAAACTTCAGAACCCCCCCCCCCCCCTCCACTGCAAAATAGCGTTTTTTGTTGAGTGATGTACACCAAAAATTGATCAGGATCAATTTTTATTAAGTACCAGCTGAATATGAATTTTGATGAAAATCCATGAAAGCGCGAGATACAGCTATTGCGAAATCATAAAAAATGCAGCATATCAGTGCCACCTGTCGGGCAATTTACACCAAGAACTAAATAACACTAATCTATGTCAGATATTTACTGAATCTGAATTTTGATGAAAATTCGTTCTTGAGATAGCGCTATTGCGTTAATCATGAATAATGCAGTATAGCAGCGCCATCTCTTAAGTGATTTCCACCAAAATGTAATTAGCATCAAATAATATCAAGAACTAATTGAATCTAAATTTTTATGAAAGTCCGTGCATTAGTTCTTGAGATAAAGCTAAAATGGAAACAGGGGCGTGCGAAAAGAGAACTGCACCCGGTTCAAAGTTACAATTTAGCCCCCCCCCCCCCAATTAACTTTTTCTTGTGATAGACTAGAAGTGATGTTAGTAGTAAAAATTTGGCACCCCCTAAATTTCCGTGCTCGGAACGACCGCTTCCTTTCGCCCCCCTCCCCCTTTCACATGGAGCTGAGTGGAAATTGTGAAAAATTCAGTATAGCAGCGCCATCTGAGAAGCTATATACATCAAAATGCAAAAAACATCAATTCATGTCAAGGACTAACTAGATCTAAAATGTGATGAAAATCCGTTCATTCGTTATTCAGATATAGCTGTTGCGCAAATCGCAAAATGCAGCACAGCAGCGCCACCTGTTAGGCTATATGCACCAAAAATTAATTAGATTCAGTTTATATCAAGGTCAAACTAAATCTAAAGTTTTATGGAATTCCGTGCATTTGTTCTTGAGATAGAACGGTCAGAAATTTTTGTCGTATACAGACACACAGACAGATATTTCTTAAAAACCATGAAATCGTGTTAAAGACCTTCTAAAATATATAAATCCATCAAAAACGGGAAGTCAAACTTTTTCACGAATCTAATACTCTCTTCTTGTAAAGTTACAAAAGAAAGTAAAAATGTAAAATCGATTCTGCCCGTAAGATCGGTCTTTAGATTTAATTTCGATCTTTAGATTCGATGTCGATCTTTAGATTCGATTTCGATCTTTAGATTTAATTTCGATCTTTAGATTCGATGTCGATCTTTAGATTCGATTTCGATCTATAGATTCGATGTCGATCTTTAGATTCGATGTCGATCTTTAGATTCGATTTCGATCTTTAGATTCGATGTCGATCTTTAGATTCGATTTCGATCTTTAGATTCGATTTCGATTTTTTTTTTTTTTTTTTTTTTTTTTTTTCCCTAGGCTAAATCAGTGTTGAATGCAGGTATTTTTCGGCGACTCCGGAGCAAGGCATCATGTTTTACAGCTTTGTCAGAGAGGGAGAATCGCAATTTGTGCATTAAAAAGCATCTCATAACTTCTGGGGGGGGGGGGTAATCCCCTGCGGTTCACCCCATTAATTCGACATTAGGTTAAATCGTTATATTTTTGTTTAGAAGTCCAGTTATTTGAAGTATTAGTTCATTATGTTTCATTTTTCACGCTCGTCTCTTCTAATCCCCCCCCCCCCCTTCCGCGTCAGTTTTAACTTACAGGGCCGTTCGAAATATGCATACAGTTTTAAAAATGTCCAATTCTCGGTCTATTTTATTTTAGATCCACATTTTAAATCCTTGACAAAAGATAAATAAAGGGTCGCCCTTCCGCCCGTTTGGGGTTTATCTGCGCCCCGCCGGGGGGGGGCATATTTTTTTGTTTCTTCAAAAGAAACAAAAAAATTGAAGGGGGGGGGGTTTGCACCCTCCCCCAATATACACCTTAAAATTTTTCTCATTTAATTCTCTACCATTTTTAACTTAAAAGTTTAAGCTACATGGCACCCCCAGAGATGTGGACCCCCCCCCTGTCGATCACTCACCTAATTTTGCTTATTTCTTCACTTCATTTCAATTTTTAAAAGGCTATAACTTTGCTTCTATAGGAGTTACAGTGATGAGAAAAATTCTTGTCTAGCTAACCATTTTTCGCCGTTGTTTTTGCTATATTTTGCTATACACTATATTTTTGTTTGGAAGCTCAGTTATTTGGGTCATTAGTTAATTTTTTTTTTTTTCAAGTTCGTCCGTTCTAATCCCTCGCCCCCCTCTCCCTTCTTCGCCAATCTTTATTAAATGGGCCGTTCAAAGTATGCATGCAATTTTTAAAATGTCCAATTCTCGTTCTATTTTATTGTAAATCCTCATTTTGAAACTTCGACAAAAGATACATTTGGGCTATGGTCGCCTTTGTCAAGAGTGGGGTTTACCTGCCCCCTTGGGAATGGGGCATATTTTTTGTTCTTCCAAACTATCTCGTGTAACATTTGGTAGGCATTAGAAAAAAAAAGTTTTCTTTGCCTATACTCCTTGTTCCCCATCCTAGTTACACGCTCTTGGCACTCTTTATACTCAGTTTAATGCCAAGTTACTCAGTGTTGTTATTAGTTGAGTTATGTCTCTCGAATTTTTCAAAGTTTTTGTGTAAGTGACAACCATAAGTGACAATCATTTTAAAATTTAAAATTTTTATTATCCGACTCTAAAATCTGCAATAGCTTAATTCTATGCCTCCCTAAATGGGGATGGGGGGTGGGAGGCGGTAATTACGGTCCTGCTGATTGTCTAAGTTTTGGAATTAGTAATTTGGATTTTCTCTGTGTGAACCTGAATATCTAAATATCGATTCTAGTATCGATTCTAGAAATGAGAAATCGATTCTTATTATGATCGATGTTGTTTTATACGATATCGATTTTAATCGATTTTCAAAATTTTCAGAATCGCCCATCACTAGAATACTCCCTTGTCAACTCTATCGCAATCACTTCCCAATGGATCTCTAATTAATTTTGACAAATTAATTGCGTCCCATGAAAAAGGCATCAAATTAAAGTTTGTTTAAATCGCAACTATCTCACAGATATTTTGACGATAAACAAGAACTGTGGATCTTTTATATTTCTTTGTGTATGCGTGAATGCATTCTTTGGTAAAATATTTTAGCCTATTGAAATAATGAAGAAAGAGAAAGTTTCTCTAAATGTTTCTAGAAAAGACTCAAACCTACTTTCTACTTTATATGAAACATACTTAAAGGGAGATGCAACATGATTAAATGTGGGTGGGGGTGCTAAACTTATGTATGCGAAAGTATTATCTTTTTTTTTTGTTGTTGTTGTTGTTTTTTGTTTTTTGTTTTTTGCTAAATACCCAAACTAAATATTGATATAAATTTTTTAAAAAAACTACTTTGATTGTTGCGTTTGGATATTCATCACTTTTAAAATTAAAATTTTTTAAACAATTACTGAACCTTTATCCATCCATATCATGTTTCAAACAAATCAGTGCAGAAATGCGTCACATTCATCAGCAAAAGCTTTCATAAGTTTTTGAGTTTAGATAGCTGTTCTTAAAAACAAAAAGCCTGCTTTCTTGCACATTTTTTATTTTATTTGTGTTCGGAAAGAATGAAATTGGCAAGTGCTATTCAGAAATTATGTAATCGAAAGGTGTTATCCATTTTTTTGGTAAGTATGAAAGATCTTTCAGAAAATACTGTCCGAATTTGTTAAAACCAAATTTTCGACGCGACATTTCGAAAAAGAAGAAACAAACAACCGCCACAATTGCTTATAATTCGATAAGAAATTTACAGTGCGTGTAAAAACTATAAGGACAGCGAAAAATCTTTTTTTTAATATAAATTTCAAAACAAATGAAACTTTTTTCCTTATAATATGTATCATCAAGCAGAAAAGTTATTAAAAAGTCAACAAAATTCAACCGTGAGTATTTTATTACGAAAATAAAGTAAAACACTGTTTTTTGTTTGTGTAAAAACTTTAAGGGCAACAAAATAAATCCAATATAGTAGCCGAAGAATCAAATATTTAATGCATTATACCCCCACCTATGAGCTTAATGATTGCAAATATTCTATCATTCCTTGACATCATTAATTTTTGGTGCAGTTCGGAAATATTTTTACTGTTCATCTTCAATTGTAGATATGAGTTCTGATATGCTTAAGAAAAATGCCTTCCATTTTTATAAACTTGTCTTACTATATCTCCCAATAAGTTATCGATATGATTTAAATCAAGATTTCTAAGAGGCCATTACAAATGTCAATGTTTTTCTTACAGAACTAAAGTTTTTTCTAACACCTTGTGTGAATTGGTGCATTATCCCGCTGTTATATCCATTTTTTTCCTCTCGGAAGTGTTGAAACAAATGAAAGATGGTCAGAGAGAGTTTGTATATGTGTCTTTGGATTGAATTTTCCTGAAAGATATATAAGTGACACCACGTCGTTGAATGAAAAGCAGCCCCATGTTGCAATGAATCCGCCTTCTAACAGATAATTTAATAAAACCTTTTTTTTTATTTTCTTAAATCATCCCAATAATATTTCCAGCTATCAGTACCTTTTAGGTTTCACTTCTTTTCATCAGAGAAAATTACGTCTTTTATCAAAGAAAAGAAAGAGAGATTTTATTAAAACATCAGTTAGGTGGCAGATTCATTCCAACATGATGCGATTTTCATTCAACGACGTAGTGTCACTTGTATATCTTTCAGGAAAATGTAATTCAAAGACACATAAACAAACTTTTTCTGATTATCTTTCATTTGTTGTAACACTTCTGGCAGGAAAAAACTGCTATAACAGCGAGATAATGCGCCTAAGCACATTAAATCGGGAGAAAAACTTTAGTTCTACAAGAAAAATACTGAAGTTTTGCAATGGCCTGATTTAAATCCTATCGATAATTTATGGGGAAATCTATAGCACGACGAGTTTAGAAAAATAGAAGGCATTATTCTTCAACATAGGAACTCAGATCTACAAGTTAAGATGAATAGTACAAAAACAATCCGAAACTGTGCCAAGAATGAATAATGTCGAGGAATGGAGAAATATTTGCAACCATTAAACCCATAGGTGGATGCATAATACATTAAATATTTGTTTCGTGGATTACTATACTGGATTTATTTTACTGTCCTTAAAGTTTTTACACAGACAAAAATAATAATTTACTTTATTTTCATAATAAAATATTACCGGTTGATTTTTTTTTTTTTTACTTTTTTATAAGCTTTTCTGCTTGATGATACATATTATAAGGAAAAAAGTTTCATTTGCTTTGAAAGTTATAAAAAAAAAAATTAGTATTTTTTGCTGTCCTTATAATTTTTGTACACACTTTTTATCAAAAAATAGACAACTCATTTCGATTTCAAATCACTTCAGTAGTCAGACCTGCTAATTTTATGCATTTTGTTTAAAAGTGAAGCAGAAAGTTTCGCGTTGTTGAGATCGGGAACATCATTAAATTTTTAATAATTTGAATAGTTTAATTGGTTTAAAATACTAGAGTAGCACATAGCAAATTAACCGCATGACTATCGTGAGGGGGAATGTGCAAAATCACAAAAAGGCGCATTGTGAAAAAAGTTAAAAAAATTTATTAATCTTATCCTTTGCTTTTAAATCTTGTTTTTTTTTAAAGGTGCGTAATAATCATAGCCGAAATTTACTGTATTGCTCTTTTTTTCTAGTTGTGAAATAATATATACAGGTCTCGCAGCGTTCTTAAAATTTTTTGCATTTCTTCGAAAAGATTTCAAAACGAATATTTCAAAAAAATCTTCATTGTTGTTTCTAGTAACACTTGCAATAGATACGTACTATAAATTTATCGTTTTGAAAGAATGGTAATTAATAACATGAGAAAATTTTGAAACGCTGCAAGCCCTGAATACATCGATGAACAGGATGTCTGCCAAGGAGAATAAAATGACTTCCTGTATAATTGTATCATGTATTTGCATGTGTCTTCTGCGTCAGTTCTATTGGTCCAGCCATAAAAATACATTATAATAAATACATAATAATGCATACAATAATACATATAATAATACATCTAATAATATACTTTTAGTCCCTTCGTCTACTGCTCTTTTTTTCTTTTTTGTATTTGTATGCGTGAATGACAGATTTATTAACTGTGAAAAAAAATGAAAAAAAAATAATACACAGTGAATTACGTTTAAGCAGATATTTCTTCTAACGTCATTAGGTGGTTTGAGCACTTCAAAGAAAATTCATATGAAAAACTAGAACATTATTTATTCTGGAAAAACATAAAAGAGCCTAGAGGCAGAATATCAAGTAGAGTTTGCATTAAAAGAAAACACAACACGGTTCAGGATGTGCGGGGTACTAAATATTGAACATCAAGGCGAAAGCAACATTCAGTTTACTAATTTGTTAAATTTGCAAAGTAAACCTATTGCCAAGAATGTTGACAATTTTTCTGATAATAGAGTATTTTATCTTTATTGCTGCATGTAACTTATTTTTAATTAAGTATATAGTTTATTTTAAGGTAAACTAATAATTGTACGTGTTTGTGGTGAAGATTTTGTCAGGAATGAGAATGAAAGTCCAGACACCAGAATAAGTAAGTTTTTCTAGGCAAAAATATGCTTGCGAATTAATCTTTTTAAATGTCTACCATGAAAAAATACAATTTGAGAATTGTTGGTTCAGGATAAAAATAAAATGCCGGAAAAGCAATTCAATTGTTCAATAATTATTATATCTAATTAATGTAAATGAAGTACTTAATATTATCTGAATCAAACTAAGTATTTTTCAAGTTATTCGACTCATTTAAATATTTGTGTCTTTTAACTGTGTGTATGAGAATGCAGATACTTTTATCTCTCTCTTTTAGCCTCTTCGAATAATATTTAAAATAAATTTTGAATAGCATGTAAAAACGTTTTTACACGAATAATGAACTTAAAAGTATTAACGAATATTTCGAAAATATTAGGTAAAAAAGCGAGGGGTGAGACGCCCAAGTGAATGCTCACGGGCGCCAAAATGGACTTAGGACAGCCCTGTTAAAAAGTTTACTTCAGTTTTATTATTATTTTTTTTATTCCTTTTATCAATTTCCATACTCTGCCAGAATTAATATTTTCGATAGATTTAAATGCATGCTTTTGTTTAAATGCGTAATTTACCTAAATATAATATAAATTAGAAATATGTACAAAAAAGTACAGGACACCATGAATAATCAAATGACTGAATCTATTAAAGTGTTTTCAAAATATTTATTATTATTGCTAGATATATTACTTTACCAAAATTTATCAATATACATAACACTGATAAACAAATTTTAACGAATTTTCTGTTTCCTACAGATTTCAAGCTGCTGAAAAAGAATATATTTGTAAAAATTTTCTATCACCCTCCAATTTTGAGAAATTTTATTTATACGTTTGAGTATGTAGGTATCGTATAGGCATTATAATTACATAGCATTATTCTCTTACATGCGTTTGATTAACACAAACATTCTTTTTTTTATTACAACAATAGAAGATACAGCAAAAGAGTAGAAATAGATGCCCCCTTAATAAATTTTATGTTACCGACCTTGTACAGACAGCGCTAGCCGCCTCCACAGTATTTGGCTTTAACGCAAATCCGTGGCAAGTGAAACTTATCTTTCAGGGCGAGTGTATTGCTATTTCTTTGTCTGTAAGACTTTTACCTTAAATTTTGATTATATTAATATTATTTTCCTCTAAAATATGTGAAAAATGTCTAGTGGATGCGTTAATGAACTCGATTCTTTTTGCTATGTCTGCGGGGAGCTAACTTTGAAAAATCATCGATGTGCTTTCACGTCGTTAATAAAGACTGCCTATCACATGTGCTTTGGATGTAAAGTAGGTGAACAAGATAAGAAATGGGCACCTCATTCTTGTTGTACACGATGTGCTATAAACCTCCGTACGTGGATGAAAAGTTACAAGAAAAACTATGCCCTTTGTTATACCCATGATATGGCGCGAGCCAAAGGATCATATAACTGACTGCTACTTTTGTATTACAAAAATTAAAGGATCCTCTGCAAGAAATAAACATAAAATTAAGTACCCGAACTTAGATTCAGCAATGCGACAAGTATTACATAATGATGATTTTACAATACCGAAACTTCTAGAGAATTTTACACATGACGATGTAGCAGTAGAAATGGAAATTGATGAAACTGAAACATCCTCTACATCTGATATAAAATATTCTCCTGGAATAAATGAAGAACCACACCTAATTACTCAAGAAGAGTTAAATGACCTTGTGAGAGACTTAAATTTATCAAATAAAAACTCAGAATTACTTGGATGAAGATTGAAAGGTTGGAGTCTCCTGAAAAACAATATAAAAAAATCCCTGTCGGCTTGGCCTATAGGCGAAGGTAGATTTCGAAAAGTTTTCAAATCAACAACAAAAAAAATAGAATATTATTAAAGATAAATCCGATTTAACTACTATATTGTGCGCTTTTGAAAAATTTTTAATTTCATTTTTCCAAAAGAAGTGGTTTTATCAAAATCAACTTAAGCGAAATTCGGCTCAAACGCCCATTTTGACAACATATTTTGAAATACATTCTGACTTTATTAAAAAATCGACCAATACGTACATTATATAGTTCCTAAATAAAAAAAAATGGCAATTGAATGCGTTTGAGAGCAAAATTGAATTTAAAAATGAGTCATAAAGTAACCAATGTGTTATTTGAATGCATCCACAATTCTATAAGCAAGATCGCTTTGGGAAATTGTATGCGAAGTGCCCACTTTGACAGCTTTTTTAAAATATATATTTAGCGTTTATCAAAAAACTGACTAATACGGCACATTACACAGTTCCTAAATAACAAATAACTGTCAACTGAATGCATTTGAGAGCAAAATTGGATTAAAAATGAGTCATAATATCACCAATTTGTTATTTGAATACATCCTCAATTATTCAAACATGATTTCTGTGGGAAATATTGTGCGAAGTGCCCAATTCGGCAGTCTTTTTTGAAATATATTCTGCATTTATCAAACAACTGGCCAATCCGTCACACTATATACTTCCTAAATAAGAGAACCTGTAAATTGGATGCGTTTGAGAACAAAAATGGATTTAAAAATGACTCAGAAAAAACGCAATTTGTTATACTTCCTCAATTTTTTCAATCACGACTACTTAGGGAAATTCTGTTCAAAGTACCTTTTTTGACAGCCTTTTTTGAAATATATTCTGCCTTTACCAAAAAACTGGCCAATAAGTCACATTATACAGTTCCTAAATAAGAGGATTTGCCGTTTGGATGCGTTTAAAATCGAAAATGAATTCAAAAAATGAGTCACAATATAAGCAGTTTGGATTTGAGATTTTTTTCTCCAACTCCGATTTTAGGTAAGATTTCGTATGAAATACTACCTATTGCGATCGCTCCCATGTTGAAATTTCTGAAAAATTTTTGCAGATCTACACCGATCACGACCCCTAGACCCCAAAACTACCATTAGTAAAAAAGTTTATATATCTATCTATCTATCTATCTATCGGTGTATATCACTTTCTTCTGAACACGATAACTTCCATAATTATGCTCAGATCTTCTTCAAACTTTTACATAAAATCAAGGAGCATAAAATCTCGGTTAAGTTCGTTAATGGGCAAAATCGGACCAAGGGGGTGGAAGTTAGGAGGCTTTTTGTGAAAACAGAAAAAACGCGATAACTTCTAAATTAAAATAGATATCGAATCAGTTTGAAGTTTATATTACTTCTAAAGAATGGGCCAAAAGTTTATGCATGACAGACTTTTGATAAAGTTAAAAATGGGCTCAAAAGGCGAAAAAAACAGGATTTTTGGGAGAAAAAAATCATAACTTAGTCAATTTATTAGATATCAAATCCAACTAAATTTTTTATAAATATTCTCAAAATTATCTAAAACTTTTGTATTTACAAGTTTTTGATAGGAACAACTTTTACCAATGAAAAAAATTAAAAACGAAAAAAAAAGGAGGGTGGAAAATGAAAAATATCCATAACTTACTCAATTCTTAAGCAATTAAATCTAATTAATTTCATTTTACATCTTCTCAATAATATCTACGACTTTTATATTAACAAGTTTTTCATAGAACCAATTCTTAAAGCAAAAATGAATTAAACAAAAATAGGAGTTTGAGAAAAATCTCAAATCCAAACTGCTTATATTCTGAATCATTTTTAAAGTCACTTTTGATTTTAAACGCATCAAAATGGCAGATCCTCCTATTTAGGAACTCTATAACGTGACGTATTAGCCAGTTTTTTTTTTATAAAAATCAGAATGTTTTTCAAAAAAGACTGCCAAAAACGGTATTTTGAACAGAATTTCCCAAAGTGATGGTGATTGAAAAAATTGAGGAAGTATAACAAATTGCATTTTTTCTGACTCATTTTTAAATCCATTTTTGTTCTCAAACGCATTCAATTTACAGGTTCTCTTATATAGGAACTATATAATGTGATGGATTTGCCAGTTTTTTGATAAAGGCAGAATATATTTCAAAAAAGGCTGCCAAAATGGGCACTTCGCACAAAATTTCCCAAAGCTATCATGATTAAAGAATTTAGGATGTATTCAAATAACAAATTGGTTATTTTATGACTCATTTTTAAATTCAATTTTGCTCTCAAACGCATTCAATTGACAGTTTTTTTTATTTAGGAACTATATAATTTGCGTATTGGTCGATTTTTTAATAATAAAGTCAGAATATATTTCAAAATATGTTATCAAAATGGACATTTGAGCCGAATTTCACTTAAGATGATTTTGATAAAAACCAGTTCTTACATAAAAATAATTTAAAAATTTTTCTAAAGCGGCCAAAGAAAATTGTTAAACTGGATTCATCTCTAATCATATTTTATTTTTTGTTGCTGAGATGAGCACTCTTCGAAATCTACCTCCGCCTATAGGCCAAGCCGACAGGGATTTTTTTGTTTAATATATTTCTGCTATAAGAATTGGTAATATGAAAAACTTGTTAATATAAAAGTTGTAGATAATATTGAGAAGATGTAAAATAAATTTAATTAAATTTGATTACTTAAGAATTGAGTAAGTTATGATTTTTTTCTTTTTCCACCCCCTTTTTCTTTTCGTTTTTAATTTTTTTCATCGGTAAAAGTTGATCCTATCAAAAACTTGTAAATACAAAAGTTTTAGATAATGTTAAGAACATTTATACAAAATTTAGTTGGATTTGATATCTTGAGAATTGACGAAGTTATGATTTTTTTTCTCCCAAAAACAATGTTTTTTTCGTCCCTTGACCCCATTTTTAATTTTATCAAAATTCTATGATACAGAAACTTTTAGCCCATTTTTTAGAAGTAATATAAACTTTAAACTGATTCAATATCTATTTTAATTAAGAAGTTATCGCGTTTTTTCTGTTTTCAGAAAAACCCTCCCTACTTCCACCCCCTTGGTCCGATTTTGCTCATTAACGAACTCGACCGAGATTTTATGCCCCTCGATTTCATGTAAAAGTTTAAAGAAGATCTGAGCATAATTATTGAAGTTATCGTGTCTAGAAGAAAGTGAAATATATATATACATATAGATAGATAGATAGATAGATAGATAGACTGATAGTTAATTTTTTTCACTGATGGTAGCTTTAGGGTCTAGGAGTCATGATCGGTGTAGATCTGCAAAAATTTTTCAGAAATTCCAACATGGAAGAGAACGTAGTTGGTAGTATTTCATACGAAATCTACCTAATATTTCATACGAAATCTACCTAATATTTCATACGAAATCTACCTAAAATATCTATTAATTAAGATCGACGTAAGAAATATTCGACATTTTTTTGAAGAAAAGGTGATTGATGCTATTATAATTATATAAGTGGTTTAATGTCTTCTTTAAATTGTCGATATAATTCGGAACAATTGCGATTTTTCATCGATGGTCCGAAAATTAGCTTGAAGGCTGTACTGCTTCATAATGGAAATTCCATGCCGTTTGTTCCAATAGCATATTCTTGCATGATGAAAGTGTCTTATGAAAATGTGAAGATACTGCTTCATGAAATTGATTAATCACATCATGATTGGAATATGTGTGCGGATTTTAAAGTAATTGCCATTCTTATTGGTATGCAACAAGTTTGTACAATATATTGCTGTTTCCTATGCGAGTGGGATAGCAGAGCAAAGCATGATCATTATATAAAAAAGTGGCCAGAGCGCAAACACTATATTGCGAGTGAAAAAAATATCCAAAACGTTCCTCTGACCGATAAAAAGAAAGTTATTCTTCCACCTTTACACATAAAGTTGGGATTGATGAAGAATTTCGTTAAAGCTATGAATAAAGAAGGTCGTGGATTTCAATAACTGCAAGAACAATTTCTATCGCTAAGCTATGAAAAAATTAAGGAAGGTAATTTTATTGGCCCACAAACTAGAGACGTTATAAAGGACAAAAATTTTGATGATACATTAAGTGATTTAGAAAAAGCAGCATGGATTGATTTTTAAAATGTTGTGACACATTTCTTAGAAAATCATCGAAGTCCTAACCATGAGTAATTAATTAAAGACATGTTAAAAAGTTACAAAGATTTAGAATGCTCAATGTCGTTGAAGATTCACTTTTTAGCATTTCATTTCAATTTTTTCTCCGAAAGTATGGAAGCAGTGAGCGACGAACATGGAGAGCACTTCCACTAGGATATTTCTGCAAATGAAACCCGATATCAAGACAGATGGACCCCTAATATGCTCGGGGATTACTGTCGGAACCTTATTAGGGAAGCTAGTAATTGTGGCTATAAGAGAGCACCCACAGATAAGACATATACCGCTACATAAAATATGAAATTTCTTATTAATATCATTTCTTTTTACGAAATGTCTTTTAAATTTTTCTGAAACTTTAAAAACAATGCATATTTTCATTGTTTTAAGTATTAATTTTAAGCTTTATAAGTGTTTATTTAAAAGTTTATCATTACTAAAATACCAAATGATAAATTTCATAAGGGATATGTGTTGAATAAATACTACAAAACTCAAATTTTCAAGATTTTGACTTTTTTTTTAATTTGTGGGTGATGGAAACTTTTTAATGGTATATTCTTTCCCAGCAGCACCTAAAATATAAAGTCACCCATTACTTAGCTAGAAACAGAAACCTTGTTTATCAGTGTAATTAAAGAATACATACAATGTGCCGGTTAAAGTCCGCTGCCACCCCCAATAATTTCTGAATGACATCTTGTCATTCAGAACTACAGTCATAGAAATGGTGTCTATGTATAGTAAAATAGTCATGCGCCACTGAATGAAACTACCTTCTACTCCAACTGGTGAAAAACTGCGGAGTCACCATTCCTATCTCAAAAACGGTAAGATATATGGAAAAAAGTCATTTAGAAGGTTGTAGAGCATCACCTATTTAGTACGAAAAGACGCTTTGTCGGCATTAATGTGTAGAATAGAATGGTTAAAATACAATTTTGTTTTTTCGTGATTTCTACACTTTTTTTCTTTTATAAAACTCTCAATTTCAGCTTTATATTCTAAGCAGTTTTCGAATCATGAGTAAATAATCGGTCAAGTTCATGTATTATTCACATTCAGGGATTTCCGTACAATAAAATTATATGAATTATTAACTTATTATTTAAAGAAATCTTTTCTAAAACAAACATGAGATTTTGTAAAAAAAACTATGCAACGTAGAATTCTATATATCAATAAATATAAAAACTTTGTTAAATCACCATAAAAGAAAAATTATACAGGACGCGTTTCGAGCTGCAAAATTACCGCTCGTCTTCAGCTGGTCCAAACACGTGTCCCAACGGACAGAGTGGAAATAACAGACTGTTATTTCCACTCTGTCCGTTGGGACACGTGTTTGGACCAGCTGAAGACGAACGGTAATTTTGCAGCTCGAAACGCGTCCTGTATAATTTTTCTTTTATGGTGATTTAACAAAGTTTTTATATTTATTGATATATATTTATCGCCAGTTTTTTCGGTGTTTCTCAATAGAATTCTATAGTGCTGTATATACTAAAAATGTATGAATTATCGTAAAAGTTCAAAATGATATGAAGCCTAAATAATTTTAATTATTGCTATTCAGTATAACTCACAGATTTATCGTATAATTCTTTCTTTTATTCTATACTTTTCTTTTTTTTATGAACATAATTCGGTAATGATAATAACATTAGTGCATAATTAAACTTCATTTGGAATTTCATAAAATTAAATTCAGAATAGTAATAATATTTTTTTTTTACAGTGTAGATAAAATAAAGCCCTGGTTTAAAGTTTAAATTTGACCTTAAGTTAAGAGCGCTTTGAAAGGTGGTCGCAAAAATGCAACGCGATGTTGGTCTGTGCTGCGTTTCACTAGACAGGTTTTTAATTACATTTTAAAGGCACGAGAGAGGTATTGCGAGATCCATTCAATGTAAACTAGTCGAGAACCACATAGTATTTATGTGGTTCTCGACCACATGGATGAGTCTGTTTTTAACAATTTGACGTTCATTACTTTTACACTGATACTAGGCTTTGCATTACACAAACATGTTATCAAAACGATCCTTTGAAAGCTGATGCTACGTGGAGTACGGCTCTGCTGTCACTATGTATGTCCAAACCGCCTGTGTTTTTAAGAGTTTATATCGCGGCTAATTACCAACGATTATATTTATTTGTTTTTTATTTATTTATTTATTTATTGAAAAATCATTATCAACAATGCTTTTATACTTCTACTACGATATGTACCTCTCGCGCTCCTCAACACTTTAGCTGAATGTCCGCAAATCGAAATTTGTGTGTAACGGAAAAATGCGCTTTTTAAAAAACTATGTAATCTAGATGATCGCTATAGTTTTCCCTCAAGGTTTAAATTAGCTTACTAATTATAATTTTTTCATAATTTTAGTTTCAGTAGATTCGGAAATAGAAGGTGAAGTGGAGGCATATTTTTGCTCTACATTTTCAACGATATCTCTGAAAATATAATAACTTAAATTAAAAGAAATATATTTTTGAAATTATGCGTTACGAAAGCTTTCACACGATACCCTACATGATATACAAAGAAAAGATTATTTTTCATGAAACTTAAATAGCCCCTAAATTTTTTCCTAAATGTATTTGTGAATGTTTAACAATCTATAAATATGTGAGTCAATATAATCTTTATTTGTTTCCCCAGTTTGAACTTTCTACGTTCCCGTACTTTACGAGTAAAATGATTGTGACATAGACAGGCACACAAAAAGGAGTGATCTTATAATGGTTTCGTTTTTACTTTTTTAAATACGGAACCCTAAAAACGTTTTAAAATGACGGTTTAAGGTTAAATCTACCTAAAATGAGTCAAAGAAATAAATTCGTTCATGAGTAGCAAGTGAGAATCTAGATACAATTGTCAACGGAAGGAAAAGGATGAAAATTCTGACATGTTAATTATGGTTATTATTAAACATGTTATTATTTAACATTAAAGCGGTAGTTTATGTATATATATAATCGCATAGCCACTACACTATTAAAAACGTGGAACAAACTGTCCAGTCATTCGACTTTTTACTAAACATGGTTAATAACCGTAATATAATTAATAATACACAATCAGATACACTTAATTACATGGTAAAGTAAGCATATTATAAGATAAGTAAGATGTATAGCAAAAAAAAAGATGAAGTAATCGCTATCTTTAAATACAATCGAATGACAGTACAGTTTAGTCCATAGTTTTAACACTATAAAACAAAATTCTTTTCATTAACTGTTTTTCAATACGTATGCAGTATGCATGTATTTAAAAATATGTATAAACATTTTTTCTTTTACTCAAGAAAAATTTCTTTAATTTCTGCTATTAACAAAGTGAAAATAAAAGTGAATTACAAATGAAAAACTAATGTGCATGGGGAGGGACGGAAATGGGGAGAAAGGCTACTGTGGTTAATACCACAGAATATAACAGTCTAGGAGGCAGCGAGATTTTAATATTTTATAATTGCTGGTCTTTAAATATGTAACTGATCTTGCTTTATCAGCCGCGAAAATAGCCATTTTTTAGATAGTTGTGGACGCGTGAATCGTGATTTCGAGCAGTCAAAGTGAAGAAGAACCTGATTATAGAAAGATATTGCCATGTGTCAAAGTCTTCCACGATTAGATTGGCATTCATTTCTCTTTGATTGTGGGTATCCACTGTCGAGACACTTTTTTCCGTGAATGATTGAGCAAGATCAAATACATATATAAAAATCAACTTTTAGAAAAGTGTTCCATAAAAAATGTTGCCCAGACTTAGAGCTTCTTACTTTGTTGTTAGTATTTAATCCCTTAAATCTTTTGATGTTCGTACTCTTTTTTCCATAGAGATGTAGCAAAATTATCGCTAAAAACACAGAATTTAGTTAATATCCGATTGAAAAAAATTTAATACTGTGAATAATTTCTTACATTATTAATAATGATAATAAAAGTAATGATGAATGGAATTTTGGTTATTACTATTCATTATGATTTCTCTGAATTCTAACAATATATTTTTTAATTTGAAAAAAGTGGAAAAAATGTATGATAATCTGGATTCAGCTGACTCGGGGTCCACTAACTATAGGTCAGGGATCTCTCTAACCCAAAAATAAAAACTGTACTGAGTATAGCAAATAAAATCATTTTGTATTTCTTTATTTTATTTTTTCGGTATTTTGGGCAGGAACAGTAACTTGTTGGTAAAATGTCGTCAATTTTTAAAAAAGGTTGATAAGTCAATGGAGTAATGTTCAATTCTAATTTTAGTACTGACTGTTGTCATTTATTGGAAAACAATGCTCAAAGTTCTACAACCCTCCCCACAACTTTGCCAGCTGGAACCATTTCTTTTTATGCTTGGAAACACTTATTTACTTTCATTCTTGTTATTTCAAATTTTGTTAGACATTTTAGCTCGTTAACATAGCAGTCTAAGGATAATCAAAATAAATTGAAAAGAAAAACATTGATGTTGAATACACTTAAAAAGTAATAAAATAAAGGTACATAAGTTCATTGATTTTAAAACAGAAAATTAAAACAAGCTGTTTGTTAGAACAATTTATAGGTGTTCATCATAAATGATGTGATGGTATTTATTTCAGAATATATTTTAGGTATACTGTTGGGGGTTACAAGGAACTTGCCTGCACTCACTTAGAAGGGAAAGAGAGGCATTACTCAAATTTTCACAATTTGTTAGTATCAAGGGGTTGAGATATTTATAATAATTTACCTGTAGATAATTTTATAAATTAGCTAGGTAAAAGGAAATACTTTTAATGAGTTTTAATGTGATACTAATTATGTTTGAGAATATGAGTTTTACTCTTAAGTTAGTAACTTAACGAAAGGAACCCACTTGTGTTATTTCCCTATAGATAGATACATGGTCTTAATTAAAATATGTATATACTATCAGTGTCACATATTCAGATTATGACTTTATGTGACATAAAATAACTTACCTTTTAATAACCTTTAACTGATGTGACATATCTAGTGTGAAGCGGTCAAGCAGCAGGTCACAAACAGCAAGATCGAAATATGAATAAAATACATGATTAACTCATAACATGGTGTTTTTGTACTAAATTTTGTGTACAGCACTGTTACAATTAACATTCACTTATTTAAAAATCTCCGGTGTTAACTAAACTCTAGTTTAACTAAAGTGCTAAAGTTTCAAACGAAACAAAATTTCGGTTTTATTTTTAGTTAAACTGAAAATTACAAGCTAAACTATAAAAATTGAAAAACGCAGTGGTCTGTGAGACCGGTAACTTTATTTAAAGTTAAATAAAGACTATATACAGTCACTCCCAAAATTGAGTATACACTAGGTGTTCGCTTTGAATTTTACCTATAAAAAGCTAAAATTTTGCATGAATGGAATGGAAGTTTTTTCGACGGTACTGCATATAGATTCTAAAAAACAGGTTGCGAAATATCCACAATATTGAGGTGAAATCAGCATAAAAAAGTCCTTCCGGCAATGCCGGGAGGAAGAGGTAGCTTTCATATACTTATATATTTATTTATTTATTTTAAAGTAAGTTACATTGTTCAAAAATACTAAGCTCAAATTAGTGGAAATAACCTTATAAAATTAGTGATTTTATAAGATTGAATACTAGTTTTTGCCAAGACTGAATATTAATAGGAATTTTTAGAAATTAGTCATCTTTTATTCAACCTGGTTTTATTTTAAGCGATTTAGAGAGTCACCAAATTCCACGGTAACATAAAGTGTATGCCATTTTAAAGCAACATTGTGGATCGTTCAGATCAGACCGGTTCAAAATGTCAGCCATAAGCAAAATTCAAAGTGCTATAACTCAATCATTTTTTAAGATATAGACAAAATAAAAAATGTTCTGGATTCGTTGTTTTAAGTTCTAACATGTAAAAGAAAAATATTTTTCAACTTTTAATTTTTTCGCATTTAATTTTAAATTTTAAATTTTTTAAAAAATTTAAAATGGCCACCATTTTGAAACAAAACGGTGGATGATGCTGGCCAACGAACTCGGTCGAGACATTTGTATGTACTATGTACATACCAAGATTCATTGAAATCGGTTCATAAATACGCGTGTTATCACGCGACAAAAATCAGATCGTTTCAAAATGTCAGCCATAAGAAAAATTCAAAGTGCTATAACTCAATCATTTTGTAAGATATAGACAAAATAAAAAGTGTTCTGGAATCGTTGTTTTAAGTTCTAACACGTAAAAGAAAAATATTTTCCAAATTTTGATTTTTTCGCATTTAATTTTAAATTTTAAATTTTTTAAAAATTAAAATGGTTACCACTTTGAAACAAAATGGCGGATGATGCTGGCCAACGAACTCGGTCGAGACATTTGTATGTATTATGTACATACCAAGTTTCATTGAAATCGGTTCATAAATACGCGTGTTATCACGTGACAAAATCAGATCGTTTCAAAATGTCAGCCATAAGACAAATTCAAAGTGCTATAACTCAATCATTTTTTTAGATATAGACAAAATAAAAAGTGTTATAGAATCTTTGTTTTAAGTTATAACACGTAAAAGAAAAATATTTTTCAACTTTTAATTTTTTCGCATTTAATTTTAAATTTTAATTTTTTTAAAAAATTTAAAATGGCCGCCATTTTGAAACAAAATGGCGGATGATACTGACCAACGAACTCGGTCGAGACATTTGTATGTACTATGTACATACCAAGTTTCATTCAAATCGGTTCATAAATACGTTAGTTATCGCATGACAAAAATCAGATATATATATACACTGACGGAAAAAAAAATCCCAACACCTAGAAAAACTTATTGTAGAGTAATGAAATTTTGACAGTGCATTTATCTAGTTAACATGTTTAATTGATTAGATTTTCGAGATCACAGGTTAATTTAAGGTCAATAAAATGCGTCTCAAATGTGAAATGCCGTTACATTAACAGTCGCTATAACCTCCAGAATTTCGAATGCAAGTCTGCACACGTGCATGCATTGTGTCATGCACGTGTCGAATGTCACTTTGCGGTATGGAGTTCCATGCTTGTTGTACAAGCTGTGTCAATACGTGATGTTCAGTTCTGGCTGGGGATGACACTGGAGTTTTCATCCAATGATATCCCATACGTGCTCAATGGGAGACAGATCTGGTGATCTCGCTGGCCAAGGTAACATGTCGGCACTCTGTAGTGCGTATTGCGTTACAACAGCGGCATGAGGGCGAGCGTTATCCTATTAAAAACTCCCCTTGAATGCTTTTCTTGAATGGCAGCACTACAGGCTGAATTACGAGACTGACGTACACATTTGCAGTCAGTGTGCTTCGGAGAACCCCGAAAGTGCTTCTGCTGTCATAGGAAATTGCTCCCTAGACCATGACCCCAGATTGTAGGTCCAGTGTGTTTAGGCCGCAGACAGTTTGGTTGCAGACGTTCCCCTGGCCTGCTTCTGACCAGCACATGGCTATCATTGGTACCAAGGCAGAACCTGCTTTCATCAGAAAACACAACAAATCGCTACTCCATCCTCCATTGAGCTCTGGCTTGACACCATTGACGTTGCAAACGGCAATGACTTAGAGTCAGTGGAATGCATGCCTTGCATCGAGCTGTCCTTGAAGTAACCGATTTCTAACAGTTCGTTGTGTCACCCTTGGTACCAACTGCAGCTCGAATTTCTGTCACAGACGCAGTACGATGCGCCGCGCCACAGCCGTACGCCGAATACGACGGTTTTCCCTCTCAGTAGTGCCACGTGTTCACCCGGAACCTGATCTTCTTGTGGCAGTACCATCCCTTGACCACTGCTCCCAACAATCATGCACAGTGGATACATTCCGTCCAAGTCTTTCTGAAAAATCACGGAAAGAAAATCCACTTTCTCGTAGCTCTACTTTACGACCTCTTTCCAACTCGGGAGCTGATGATAATAGCTTCTTCGTCTTCTTAAAGGCATTCATGATCAACCTCAACTCAATTCGTCAAATTTTGAAGATACATAATGCTCACGAACTTTACAGCACTCATTTAAAGCAAACCTGATTTTAAAGTTGTGAGAGGCGCTACTAGCGCCACACTTATGTGCGAAGCATGAAATTTAAATCAATGTCATCTTTCAGATGTATATACATGCCTACAAAATTTCGTTTAGCTAACACAAGTCTTTATTGGTGTTGGGATTTTTTTTCCGCCAGTGTATATATATATGGTTATATATATATATATATATATATATATATATATATATGTCAACATTTGAACGGAGGGTGGTTTTGGGGTCTGGGGGTCATGATCGGTGAAAATATACCAAAATTTTCCGGAAGTGTTTTCCTCCGGACGGCTGCAATAGGTAGCTTTTTACTTTTTGTAATGAAAGCTACCTAAAAATTCCATATATAATATAAGGCGGAAATGTGTGTCACATAATTGAATATACACTAGAATAAATTAATTCGTATTAACCACTTTTTATTTAAAATGTTTTGCATTTATATTTGTAACGATTCTTGTTGGTTGTAATTCTTATTAAGTTCTGCATTGTATTAATTTCCGTGCCAAATTAATCCTAAATGAGTAATCGGAAGGAGACTTCAATAGAAGAGCGGAATTTGGTTATAAAATGGTCAACTGATGGCAGATCTCTCTGCGAAATCGCTTCTTTGATTGGCAGAAGTCATGGTGTATTCAAAAAATCATTAAAAAATACCACAGAACTGGAACAGTGGTGAATGCACCTGGAAGAGGACGCAAACAAATCCTCAACGATCCAGCAAAAAGAATAATTATTCACAGTGTGAAGAAAAATCCAATGAACAGTGCCCCGAAACTTGCTGCATCTGTAAGTTCAGTCATAAAGAGAAATGTTTCTGCAGAAACTGTGCGCAGGACTCTATGACACGCAGGCTATAATGATTGTGTACCTAGGCGAAAGCCACTCATCAGTGAAGTTAATCGTAAGAAGAGGTTTTTATTTGCTAAAAATCACATCTCTAAGTCCCAAGATTTTTGGAAATCAGTGATTTTTAGTGATGAAAGCAAATTTAACCTTTTTGGATCCGATGGGCGTGGCAAAGTTTGAAAGCAACCTCGGTCTGAGCTGGATCCTAAGAATGCAATAACGACGGTCAAACATGGTGGTGGATCTGCCCTTGTTTGGGGTTGCATGGCTGCTGATGGAGTTAGAGAACTTGTGTTTATCGATGGAATTATGGACAAGATGTTATATCTAAACATTCTTAAGAATCATCTTAAAGATAGCTCCAACAAACTAGGTTTGGGATCGAACTTCATCTTCCAGCAGGATAACAACCCTAAGCATACGGCTAAAATTGAGAAGTTGTGGCTTCTGCATAACTGTCGCCAGCAACTGCATACTTCCCCACAGTCTCCGGATTTAAATATAATAGAAATTTTGTGGTCTCATTTGGAGATGGCGGTCCAAAAGCATCACATTTCAAGTAAGGAGCACTTGAAAAGTGTTTTGAAAGAAGAGTGGGCTAAAATTTCAATGGCAACCAGAAAAACTCTTGTAGAATCAATGCCTGCACGAATACGAGCTGTTATTCGAGTAAATGGATATGCTACAAAGTACTAATTCATTGTTACATCGCATTTAATAAAACTGTATACTCAATTTTGAGACTCTTGTTTTTGCTTTGTACTATCTTTGAATTTTTTTTTTTTTTTATAAAAGCTATTTCAATATTTTGCATTTTTTCTTGCTATGTTGTTAGAGAACTAGACACACTATTTTCTATAATATTTTAAAATATTTTCTTATGAATTTGATTGTTTTACACACAAATTTAGAAACAATCAGTTCGTGTATACTCAATTTTGGGAGCGACTGTACTTGCTGTTGTCTTTTTTTACGTGATTATCTTGCCGCGGCATTTATTATTGCTTTTTAAATTACAAAGCTCTTTCACAAAACTTGGGGAAAATATGGCCACAGTTTGTTTTTAATGCCATCTTTCAGTTAAAATAATAGCCAGTATCATCAAAAAAGTATAGTAATAGAAACTATATGTACTGGTTAATCTAGTAAAGTAATACTTATAAAAATTTTCTGTGACTTTCTTTTGTAAACACTTCAACCCCTTCCGAACCAGTGTCATATACATGAGTTTTATTCAGTTGGCGCTACTTTTTTTTAAAAATTAACTTTAAAATATCTTTTTTAATTAATGATGTCGTGTATACTCGTAGAGAGATTAAGGTTTTTATAAAAACTGTCCTAAATTTTGCCAAGTTTTTTTGCTTATAATTTGAAGAATTATTAATATAAAACAATGTTCTTTTCAGAAAATATGAAAAACAACATTGTACATAACACCCTGCAATCAAAATTTAAAAATATTAATAATTGCATGAAAAATCATCAGGTTTACTAAATAAATTTTCACTGCGCATTTGTCAACTCTATAAAAATTTTCATTTAAATATTGTGTTAGCTAAATGTATAGAGCAACTTTTATTAAAGTTTCAAAATCATAGCTTGAAAATTCTGAAATTTATCGTCAAAAGAATAAGATCAAAATCCGTTATTCCTAAAATGAAACAAAAAAAGTCCTTCCGGCAATGCCGGGAGGAAGGGGTAGCTTTCATATATTTATTTATATATCATTTATTTTAAATTAAGTTATATTATTCAAACATACGAAGCTCAAATTAGTGAAACCCGATTTTATAAGATTGAATGCTAGTTTTTGTCAATACTGATTATTAATAGGAATTTTTAGAAATTAGTCATATTTTATTCAACCTGGTTTTATTTTCAGCGATTTAGAGAGTCGCCAAATTCCAAGATATCATGAAGTGTATGCCATTTTAAAGCAACATGATGGATAAAACAAACCAATGAGCTTGGTCGAAATCTTAATTCATGTGGACATGGACTCTCGTATCGAAATCGATTAATATATACGAGTGCTGTCGTGGGCAAATTGATTTTTTAAAAAATGTCACCCACATTAGAAATTCAAACTGCTATATCTCAGGCGTTTTTTAAGATAAAGACAAAGCAAAAAATACTCCGGAATTCATTATGAAGATAAATACATTCGAAAGAATCTTTTTTTCAATTTCTAATTTTTTATTTGTACATCATTATACATTTAAAAGATTTTTGACAAACTTAAATAGCCGCCATTTTGAAACAAGATGACGGATGAAGCTGGCTAGTGAACTCGGTCAACACATTGATATATACTATGTACACTCGGAGTTATATCCAAATCAGTTTATAAATATGCGTATTATCGAGTGACAAATTTCAGACCGTTTCAAAATGTCAACCACACTGGAAATTGAAAGTGCTATAACTCAGCCATTTTTCAAGATATATATGAAACAAAAAATGCCCTGGAATCTTTGTATCAAGGTCAAATACACAAACGAAAAATCTTTTTCAATTTCTCACCTTTTTGCACATAATTTTAAATTTTAAATTAAAAAAAATTTAAATGGCCGCCATTTTGAAACAAGATGGCTGATGATGCTGGCTAACGAACTCGGTCGAAACATTTGTATGTACTATGTACATACCACGTTTCATTCAAATCGGTTCATAAATACGTTAGTTACAGCATGACAAATATCAGATTGTTTCAAAATGTCAGCCATAAGAAAAATTCAAAGTGCTATAACTCAATCATTTTTTAAGATATAAACAAAATAAAAAGTGTTCTGGAATCGTTGTTTTAAGTTCTAACACATAAAAGAAAAATATTTTTCAACTTTTAATTTCTTTGCATTTAATTTAAATTTTAAATTTTTTAAAAAATTTTAAATGGCCGCCATTTTGAAACAAGATGGCGGATGATGCTGTCTAACGATCTCGGTCGAGACTTTTGTATGTACTATGTACATACCAAGTTTCATTCAAATCGGTTCATAAATACGATAGTTATCACATGACAAAAATCAGATATATATATATATACATATGTCATATGTATATATATGACAACACATAAATGTCAACATATATGTCAACATTTGGAAGGAGGGTGGTTTTGGGGTCTGGGGATCATGATCGGTGAAAATATACCAAAATTTTCTGGAAGTGCTTTCCTCCGGACGGCTGCATTAGGTAGCTTTTTACTTTTTGTAATGAAAGCTACCTAAAATGAGAGGCTGTATCCATATTATCCATATTCCATTGAATAGTGTCAATACAATATTGCACGTACTACTATATTTGGATAAAGCTCCATCATCAGCATCCACCTTACAAAATGGACGTTGATAAACATACACTGTAAAAAAAAAGTGTCGATCTACTAAAGAAACTTTAGTGATCCTTGTAATTACTAAAAAATTTTTAGTAATCTTAGTTGGTTACAAGAAAATTTGTAAGAATTACTAGAAAAAAGTTAGCAACGAATAGAGTTAATAATTTTATATTTTTAATAGCTATTACTAAAACTCACTTGGTGTGGCTTTGATAGCATAGTGGTTATAGTAACGGACTCCAGGCTAAAAGGTCCCGGGTTCGATACTGGCCACTGCCAAATACGCCCCGAATGTATGCAGTGTATGTACTCGTTAATAAAGGAATTATGAATATCCTGACGGAGCAGTAGCAATGTTTGGTGCTGCCATCTATTGCGGTTTTGCCGAAAATCTTCCGCTCCAGATGTCTGGATGCAGCTCGAAGGAAGCTCCTGCCCTTCGAGCCCACGTAATGGTTATCAAAAATAATTTTGGAGCTATTACTAAAATTTGCTTAATGGCTCATACTAAAAATTTTTATGTTAGTTATACAAAAAATTCTTTTGTTCAGTTTACAAAAGAAATGTTTGTTTCGCTTGCAAAAAAAAAGTTTGTAATGGTTACTAAAAAATTCTCTGGAATACAAATTTACTAAAAAATTTTTAGTAACCTCTATAATTTTTTTTTTACAGTGTAGGGTCAAATATAAGCTTTATAATCCTGAAGTTCCAGAAGAATCCGACAAGTATATTTTTAAATATTTTACAAAACGTCTAAAAATGAAAGTGCCCTATTTTTAATGACCATATAGTATTTGTTACACCCTATGAACGGTGCAAAATATCGCGCAAACTACTATTTTTGGATACAGCATTTCATTTTTAACACACCTAGATTTTCAGGATAATTTTTTATGTACTTGTCCTAGATATTTAACAAAAGGTATAAAATCGCATGTGACCAGTCATTGTTGGCCATATAGAGAATGTCGCATTAGTCCACAAGCTGTTCCCTTTATTGAGAAAATTAGTTATAAATTGAAGTACAAGCATTTTTTGTGAATGAATCTAAAAAAAAATGCAATGAAAAAAATGAAAAAGGAATTTTTTAGTATTTTTAAATATAATACAGGCATTTCGATGCAAATCTGAAAACAGTGAAAAAATTAAGAATTCTTCAGCGAATTTCACTTACGTCAGATAAGAAATTTTAATTGTAAAAATGATTAAGTTATTTTTTTTAAAAATTTAATAAATCAAACTATCAACTAAAAAACGTTAAAAAGGACATAACACTTAAAATATAATATTTATAATTCTTACTTGTGAAGAATACAATTCAAAAGTACTTTTTTGTTGGAAAACTTACCCTGTAAAACTGTCTAGTCTCCGAAACAAATATTGATACAAACAGAATTAATTTGGCAGAAAGGTAAAATAATAAAAACTCAGAGTTTGGAAAACTGCCATCTTTATCAGAAAGCGGAAATGAAATATTTTTGAACATTATGGTTATGGAAATGTTTGATGACCTGGAAATGAAGGAGGGAGAAAAAATTCTTCATTTAATTAGTCAACTTTGATGAAGGAAAGAAAACAAAACTGCAATGCAAATTAGAGATTTTTTCTCGTTATACCAAATTTAAAGCTTAAGAATCTAGAAAAGACAATGCGATAATTTAACTCTTTTGAAAAAACACATTAAATGAAGGATTTTTATCTTAATTTGATCATTGTTAACGCTGTTTCCGAAACAAATCGTACAAAATTGAAGAGGTTATAATGGATGAACATATTAAGTGACATTTTTGAAAAAAGAATGGAGATTTCCGGGTAAAATAAGTTATTTCATCTAATGCAAAATTAAAACATTCACTTTTTAAAATTAATTTTTCAAATGATGATTATTTAATAGATGAGCATGCTATGTAAACGTCTTTGGGTTATTTCTCTCATGGAAGTACATGTTAAGTACACGATATTTTTCGACAGCTACATTAGAAATGTCTTGACCTACAGTAACATAAAAATCTATTCGAGCAAAAGTATCCCGAAATAGAAAACACCAAATTTGTGGATGTTCTGAACCGAAGCGTGTAAATGTCAGAGTAATGTAAAATTCAGAAATGATCAACGTGATGTAGATATATTACATTTCTACAAATAATTCCATTTCCAAAAATGTGATGCTGTACAGTAATTGAAAATAAACTGTCATGTACTAGTATAACTCCGCGTTCAGAGGGTTCCGTACAATAGATATATGAATTATTAAAGTTTTATTAAAAAAAATCGGTGCTAAAAGAATAATAAGACTTTAAAAAAGTATACGACGCGACGTAGAGTAGTGTATAAACAATTAAGAGGTTTTTATTTTTTATTTTGCGTATATACTAGAAAAGCATCAATAAGTATATCGTAAAAGTTTAACGAGACATGAAGCCTAAATAATGTCAAATATTGCTATTCTATATAAATTTTTAAATCTTATCCTAATCTCTCCTTTTTTTAAAAATGAACTTAATTCGATACTGA
Source organism: Maratus speculifer (assembly GCA_964019185.1). NCBI lineage: Eukaryota > Metazoa > Arthropoda > Arachnida > Araneae > Salticidae > Maratus > Maratus speculifer. Next base: position 176,862,959 of record OZ025293.1, read on the forward strand.
CAATAAAAGTAGTGCATAACTAAACTTCACTTGGCATTTCATAAAAATTTAATTCATTAGTAATAATATTTTCTTTTTGCAGTACAGCTAAAACAAAACCCCTTTTCAAAGTTTAAACTGGGCATTGTGCTATGTGCGCTTCGAAAGGAGGTCACAAAGTTCCAATGCCACTTTGGTCCATACAACAGTTTCAAAATAGGCCTTTAATTAACTTTTGATGACACTGGAGATACATTTAGAAATCCACTCAATGCAAACAAATCGTGAATCCCATAATATTTATGTAATTAATTCGAATTAAATTAATAAGTTTTTAATAATTTAACTTTTATTGCTTTTATACTTCTATTAGACATTGTACTACACAAATATATCCTTAAGATTGTTATCTAGGCTTTAAAGGTCACTGGTACATAGAGTACACTGTTAAAAAAATTCTGAAATTCACGAACATTTTTTTCCTGAATTTCACAGAAAAAGTTCCTTTTCACAACAAAAGGGCATTTTCCATTACAAATCACAAAATTCCACCATATTTCCTGGGAATAACGAAACGGATGAAAACAGAAACAAAATACGAAGACACTCCGTTGTGCGGGGGGGGCTCCATGGCCGAGTGGTCAAGGCACCACACCGCCAATCGCCCGCCAGCGCAGATTGTGGGTTCGGGTCCCACTGGCGCTATGGAATAATGAAAACATAAATAATTCCTTTTAAATTACATTTTTCTGTTTATTTTTTTTCTAATTTCTATTAAAATTCTTATAATTAATTAGCCAAAAAAATAGTGTACGACAATTTCAACAAATTGTCTATGCTGCTTTTTTTTTTTTTTTTTTTTTTTTTTTTTTTTTTTTTTTTTTTTTTGTAAAAAAATTGTTAATAAAAACTTTTTTCATTCATTAAAAAAAAAACAGAGTTTTTAAACATTAGTTTTTTTTAAATTTAAACTATTTAAATTTCAATTTTTTTTAAAAAATAATAAGTATTATGCATCAGTCTAAAATAAAATAAAATAAACCGTTTACAAATATTCTAAGGAATATATTTGAAAGGACATCTTTAAAAAGCACAACAGATTTTCCCACTAAATCATAAAAGGCATACTTTGTACAATCCAGTATCAGCATCTTTGGCTCAGTTCGTAAGGATTTGTTCCGCTGTCAAAAGGTCCCGCATTTGATCCTCATGACGGCGTGAACTAAATTATACAAAATAATAATAATTAAGAAAAATAACATAGCAGCTTAAAATCACTCGGTAATTTCGAATTCTTTGACGTTTCATTAATTTAAAATTTTATGTTAAATTATTATCATTAAAAATCAAACTTTGTAACGGAAAGTTATTGATTCTTCAAACGGAGTTTTCCTTTCTTGTATTTCCCACAACGGAAAATCTACTAACGGAACGGTAAAAGTTCGGCTACTTTGCTGCTGGCAGTTTTACCGTGAATTCACAGATTTATTTTTAACAGTGTACCCCGCCATTGTCATTATGTATGTCCAAACTGTCCGTGTTTTCCAGGGTTAATATCTCGGCTAATTACCGACGATTTTTTTTGACAATCCTTATAAACAATGATTTTATACATCTGCTACGATAGGTAGTTCCAACTTTCGAAACAACTTTGTTGAATGTCCGCAAATTGAAATATGTGTGTAAGAGAAAATTACAATTTTCTCTAAAACTGTCTGACCTAGAGTAATCTCTATAGATTTCCTGCAAGGTTGAAATGCATGTCTATTGCCGCAATTTTTTCATAATTTTAGTTTCAGTAGATTCAAAAATAGATGGGGGGGGGGCTTACTTTTACACTACATTTTCGAAGATATCGCTGAAAATATATATTACATATATTTAAAAGAAACATATTTTGAGATCAACTTTACGCAAACTTTCAAACAATACCCTACACAATATACAAATTTCGACGAGAGAAGAGAAGTAATTACGAGAAGTCATTCGTTCAAGTAGTTTAAGAATTATGCAAGTTTTAAGTTTGGAATGCCTAATTTTAAATTTATGTTTAATTGCGTCAAGATACACTGCATTCAGTCTCTGCTGCCACAATTCAAAGTAAGGAAAAAATTTTAGACATTCTATCATAGAATTTCTTTCAGTCACCTGCATGAGCCATATTTATTGAAGGCATGCTAAAGTAAGTAAACAAACAGCTCATAAGTAGCGATTTTAAATCTTTTTATGTAATTTTGATGGTTTTGAAAACTTTTTTCACTTCCTTCTCAACTTCCAAATTTTTAGATTATTTGAAAATGTGTTGTCAAATAGTCACTTATCACTATCATTTAGATTAGTGTTAGGTAAATATTTCATTTAGTACTTTAAGAATGCCGACATCAACAGTTGGCTCCATAGATATGGCCGCCCACTGTCTCCTAAATTTCAACCATCAGACTATCCCTTGTTGGCTTGGACCCAGGCTAAGAGTTGTCGCCAGTAAAAATCGGAGTTGAACAGTAATGAATCTTTCAAAGTCTTGAAATAAAAACAAACACTTTAGCAAAACGACTCACCTCCTTCTATTTGTATACTTTGTCAAGAGCAAGGGTGTCTTCCAGACACTTGAACCTCAAGAGTATCTTCTAAAATGAAAAATATTCTACGTTAATCGTTTGATTTTATTTTGTAACTATTCTAATGAGTTTCCGAGCCCAGAGGATTATGTGTCTTTAACTCAGACACGTGAATATTATTTTTCAAACAATTAGCAGTGACTTATTTTTAAGTTGAGCCTCGGATTACTTACAAAATAACGCCCTAGATATAAAAAGTGAGTGTTTTTTTTTACTTGCATGTAAATTGTTAATGCGATAACAATATATTTTCCCTTTCTAGCACTATCACTTCAGGAAATTCGGTTTAAAATTGTTTATTTTGATAACATTTTTTGAGATATAGTCTGTCTTTATGAAAAAATTGATTTATAAGGCACATCATGTACTTTCTTAATAAGAAAGCCTGCCAATTGGATGCGTTTGAGATCAAAAATGAATTTAAAAATGAGTCGAAAAAATAGGCAGTTTGGCAGTTTGGATTTGAGAAAAACCTTAATGCGATAATTTTCTCTTCAACCATACATTTCTAATTTATTTTTACTGTAAGAATTGGACCTATCTAAAACTTGCCAATATAAAAGTTATAGGTAATATTAAGAAAATCCCTAATAAATTCATGCGAATTGGATACCTTGTGAATACACGAAGTGATAATTTTTTTCTTCTTCATCTCCCCCTTTTTAGTTTCGTTTTAAGATTTTTTTTCTGCAAGAGTTGGTCCTATGAAAAACTTCTTTATATAGTTGTAGATAATATTAAGGAAATTTATAATAAATTTAATTGGACATTATGCCTTGGGAATTGACAAAGTTAGGAAGTTTTTTCTTCTTAAAACACTATTTCTGAGCCCCCCTTCCCCTTGAGCCTACTTTAAATTTTATTAAAAATATGTCATGCATAAATTTTTGGCTCCTTTTTTTTAAAGTAATAATAACTTTAAATTCATTAGATATGTTCTATAATTAAGAAGTTGTGGATTTTTCTATTTTCACAAAACCTCTGCTTATTTTATTTTCGAGATTTTCTGTCCCTTGATCATATGTATAAGTTGGGAAGAGTTCTGTGAAGAATTATGGAAGTTACCGTTTCCATAAAAAGTGATATAGATTAGGGTGTATCGATTTTTACCTTTTTTTTTTTTTTTTTTTTTTTTTTTTTTTTTTTTTTTGTTTAAAAATTCCAAGTTGATAAAAAGTTTCTACTAGAGGCCACAACTTACCATAAAAAATTTTGGATTAAAAAAAAAATGTTTAGGTCTCCCGCACAAGACACAAGGCCTAAAGTTTAGAAATTTTACTTAAAAAGTAAATTTTTACAAAATTTTTAAGAAAACCTAAAACACTTTTTCTTTTAATTGCAAGTTAATATTCAACTAACAATAAGCATGAAAAACGATAGAAAATGTATTTCAAAAACTTAGCACAACATTTAGGTCTCCCGCACAAGACCTAAAGTTTGTTAATTTTGCCGAAACTTTCGTAATTTTTAGTGTAAATAAACCATCTTTTTCCGTTAAAAACACTAGACTTAAGTGTATTTTTGTTACAGGAGGCATAAAATGACACAATATATATATATATATATATATATATATATATATATATATATATATATATACCGTGTGTCCCAAAAATGACTGATGGATTTTAAAATTCAATAACTTGCAAACGGTGACAGCTATTTAAAAAATTTTTGCAGGAGGGCTATGTATAATGTCGAGTTTTTTTACCGTAATTTTTTATTTTAGTTCGAATTTAAAACAATAGGTGGCGCTGATGGCGATTGAAGGCCAGGTCGACGCTTCACTCAGCATTGATCACCTGGCCTTCAACCGCCGTCAGCGCCACCTATTGTTTGAAATTCGAACTAAAATAAAAAATTACGGTAAAATAACTCCTGACATTTTACATAACCCTCCTGCAAAAGTTTTTAAATAGCTGTCACCGTTTACAAGTTATTGAATTTTAAAATCCATCAGTCATTTTTGGGACACCCGGTGCATATATATATATATATACATACACATATATATACATACATACATATATATATACAGGGTGATTCCAAATTTTTTTTACAATAAAAGAGGGGTGATAGTACACATCAAGACAAACAATATTAAATAGGAGACCAAGGGTCCAAACCGTTTTCCAAAGGAAATAGCCGCCATTAAAGTTTAGGGACCATAATTTCAAATAAACATAAAAAACGGAAAAATCGGTCGATTCGTTTGCGGTTTTCGCTAAAACTAATTTTTAAATGAGCATTTTCTTGAAAATAAATTTTAACTATAAATTTCACAAAATTCCGATAGAGGACGCAATAGACTTTAGTACAACTATTTTTAACTGTTATTTTTTTAATCTCATTAAATGCTTTCAAATGCATAAACTTAAATTTTAGGCTCAAATTCTGAATCGTTGGGAGTGTTTAAGTAGCGAAAAATTGAATTGCGTTCGAGGAGGGGGGAGTGTTAAATTTGAACTCTTGAAGGCACTTCAATTTGCGCTACTTAACTACTCTTAATTATTCAGATTTTCTGCTCAAAATTTAAGTTTAAATCTAAGCTTCCGAAAACATTTAATAAGTTTTTGCAAGCATTTAATAACAACAAAAAAATTATGGTTAAAATTAATTGTTTGTTACTCTGAAGTTTAAGGCGCCCTCTAATGGAATTTTTTTTAAATTTATCTTTCAAATTTTTTTTAAGAAGATACTGACTTAAAGAATAGTTTTATTTTAAACCGCAAAGTAATCGACAATTTTTTTCATTTTCTTTAATTATTTTAAATTTGAACCCCTCTCCCCCTTAAACAAAGTTCAGTTTGTGCCACTTAACTACTCCCTACTATTCAGATTTAAGTTCCTCAAAGTTTAAGTTTAAGTCAAAGCTTCCGAAAACATTTAATGAGATGCAAAAAATAACGGCAAAAATAGTTGTTCGTTACTCCAAATTGTAAAGCGCCCTCTATCGACATTTTTTGAAATTTATCTTTATAATTTATTTTTAAGAAAATACCAACATAAAGAATAGTTTTAGTGAAAAACGCAAATCAATGAACCAATTTTTCCGTTTTTTTATAATCATTTGAAATTTGAACCCTCTGAACACAGTTCAGTTTGTGCTACTTAACCTCTCCCACTTTTAGGTTTTGAGCTCAAAATTTTAGTTTGAGTCTAAGCTTACGAAAACATTTAATGAGATGCAAAAAATACCGGCAAAAAATAGTTGTTCGTTACTCCAAAGTCTAAAGCGCCCTCTATCGGCATTTTTTGAAATTTATCTTTATAATTTTATTTCAAGAAAATACCGACATAAAGAATAATTTTAGTGAAAACCGCAAATCAATCGACCGATTTTTCCGTTTTTTATGTTTATTTGAAATTTTGGTCCCTAAACTTTAATGGCGGCTATTTCCTTTGGAGAACGGTTTGGACCCTTGGTCTCCTATTTAATATTGTTTGTCTTGATGTGTACTATCACCCCTCTTTTATTGTAAAAAAAATTTGGAATCACCCTGTATATATACATACTACGTAAATAATATATAAATGAAGTATACCCTAAAAAACATAGTTTAACGATGTAAATTGTTTGATAAAGGCGTTGAAATAAAATATATCGTTATTTGTGATTACTATTGCTCATTACAAATGTATAAAATATTATAACGTGGAATAAAATGTAGTATATAAGTACAAAATTTTGCTGATGTATTTTCATAGAACATAAGCGAAGTTGGCCCATTAAGAGCAACCATATTTTTTCTAAATGGTAATTCATTCAAATGTAGTGGACACACAACTGCCTGCAGTGGCTGTTGTATTTTATTTTCAAATAAGGTGATAAGTCCATTTGAAGTGCCTGTGTTTGCTGCCGTACCATCACAACCAATAGCTTTTAGTTTTTTAAGATCGAGAGTTTTTTCTTCACAATACTTCACAAGTGATGAAACTTTTTCCTTTCCTGTTCCATTTATGGGAGTTAACATGACCAAAATACTTGGATCCAGGTTCTTTAACAATAGATATGTGTTCTTCCATTAAAGATTTTCGGACACTTTTGCCAGCTAATTTTTTTTTTTTTTTTTTTTTTTTTTTTTTTTTTAATGGTTTTATCTTTACGACCATCAAAGTAAATGGCAAACACATCGGAGGCCATTAAACCTCCAAAACTGTTCAGAAATTCAACTTACCAGAAAGAACCTGCATCCAAAATGTAAAGCAAATCCGATAACTCTGCATGTAACTCTATTTAGCTAACTTAAGGGGGAAGTAATCGCCCATATTCCCTTTATACTTAACAAAAGAACACCACCGCTAATGAGGGATACTTCTTATGACTATGAACAAGTATCCAAAAATTGAAACAAATCGGTTAATTCTGCATGTAAAACCATTTACCTAAATTATGAGGGATAGTTCCCCCTATCCCCTCTTTATACTTATCCAATGAATTCCAAAATCAAATCAGGGAAGCACCTTTTCAGAATGAACTTATATCCAAAATTGAAGCAAATCGTTAAATTTTGCGTGAAAAACACATTAACCTAATTTCAGAGGAGAGATTAACCCCCATTCCCTCTCTATAAACTTATCCAATGAACATCCAATACTGATCACGGAAGCACCTCATCAGAATGATCCTATATCTAAGATTTGAATGAAATCTGATAATTCTGCATGAAAAACCCATTTATATAAATTAAGGGGAGGGGCATTAGCCCCAGTTCCCCTCCTTATACTTATTGAATGAACTCTGAAAACTAATCAGGGAAGCGCCTTATCATAATAAGCCTAAATCCAAACTTCACGTAAATCAGATATTTTTATCATGAGTTATCGCGTTACGTAAGTGCGCACGCCTATACATACATACATCTAGAACGGACGGGCACATAAGCTTTTCATAGCCTGTGAGCTAAAAACAAAGAAACACGCTTTTATAACAGGTCCAACTAAAAGGTTTAGAATGATTTTTAATTATTGAGGGGAAATTTTCCAACAATGATAGAAAGGCAACAAAATCGATAAAATTAAATTATTTTCAGAGGGTTAAGAAAAACAGTAAAGTGGTTAAAAAAATAGCACAAAAAGCGTGGGGTGCGTAATATAAATTGTTAACAATATTTCATTAGTGGCTATTTCTAAAACTTGGTTTAGTATAAAATTCATAACGAAGCAGTCAACGCTTTTTTTTTTAACTCCTTTACTGTTTTTCTATACCCTCTGAAAATTATTTAATTTTATCGAATTTGTTGTTTTTCTATCATTGTTGGATAACTTCTCCTAAATCATTAAAAAATATCCTAAACTTTTTATTTGGACCTGCTATAAAAGAGTGTTTTTTTTTTAATTATTATTTAATTTTATCTTTTACTGTAATTGTGACTCTCACAAATCTTACAAACCTTTAAGTTGGGAAGCCCTGTATATTCATGAAAATCAAATTTTTAAAAAAAAAATATAAATTTTAAAAAACAGTCTGAATATTAGAGCCAGATTTTGTGACCATCAATCCTGCACTTAAAAATCTGAAATAACTTAAAGCACATATATATTTAATATTCGATCACTATTACAGAATAGCACCCCTTAAAAAATAATTAAAAAAACTATAAAATAATATTTATTTAATTTATATAATTCGTATTTTGAAAACTAATTGTAAAACAAAAATAACTTTTACTGTTAACATATCTACCTACTTTCCATTGGAAAACTTGTGAGTCACTAACAGATTTTTTACCCATCATTCACTGACTTAGAGCATAAACTCTCAGAACTGTAACATTTCCAACTCGTAAAAAGGAAGTAAGAAATAGAGCTGTGCAAAAATAGAAGTTTCAAACTTTATTAATTTAAGTACAACGAATATAACGTAACAACTAAGTTTTTTTCTTCAATTACACTTGTTCTTAAAATAAGTAAGCAACCAAGACATATTCTGTTTATAGACGATGAAAATTTTGCAGGGTTAACATTTTTTAATACCGAGTTTCCTTATATACTTTTATCCTTGTTTGCTTAGTTTTATTTTTATTCGAACCAAAACAGAAACTTGTTACTGTGTGAAATTCAATAAATGTAACTTCGCGAGCCATATATTAAAGTAATGTCAATTCTTTGCATTAAATACTGCGTTTAAAAAGGCCAGAATGTAAAGTTAAAAAAAAAACTTATAATGTCTACATTACTTTTATTTTTTTTATATTACTTTTACTACAATGAGTATTTTATAATTCGAATAAATTCAGTAAAGTTCACGGTATGATTGTGCATTACATGAAAAAAGCGAATTAGCGTACAGTATGCCCCAAAAAAATTCGAGATTTAGTTTTAATTAATAAAAAAAGGCAAAGCACCGTTTTAATTCGTATGGAGTTTTTTATAATTCTATGTGATTTGTTTTGACATGTGGATTCATCTTAGATAAAAATATGTGCCAATTTTAATTTTCCAACTATTGAAGTCCCTTTTTGGCATTCCTTTGGTGTCCCTCACATCAATTAGCCCGGAAGGATGCATAGGCATTTTTTTTAAATCATTATACAGTTAAAAGTGGTCAAAGTTTCTAGATGCCAATCTTAAATCCATGTGACAAACACCAATTCGAATGCTGTCAAAAGCACCTTTAAAGAGATTTCGGTTTATGGTTGTTTTGTCAGTATTTTTAGGTGCGTTCGTAATTATGTAAAAACATAGCACTCATAGTTGTCGTTCAATCCGCCCGTCCATCCGCGTATAACAACGCAAAAACTACCCAACCGAATCGTTTGAAATTTAAAATGTATATCTAAGAAATTATAAAAGTCAGACCTATTAATTAGTTTTTTTAATAAATCGGCCCTCAATTTGGATACGGGCCTCATGACTAATAATCACGGGTTTATCGAGGGTAGCTAAGTAATTATCTTTATCGCGTTAATATAACTATAACACATGGCCCTTTTTACTGATAACCCTATGGAGATGAGAAATTTCAAATGTACATCTACGCACTTGCTCATTTCAGGGGATTTGCATTAATTTTGAGATTTATTTAAACATTCTAAAACATTGGGAAAAACTTTCACAGGTGGCTTACAGCATGGTTTCTCGAGAGCAAGTGCGTAGATGTACATTTGAAATTTCTCATCTCCTGAGGGTTACTAGTTAAAAAGGGCCATGTGTTATAGTTAAATTAACGCGATAAAGATTATTACTTAGCTACACTGGATAAACCGGTGATTATTAGTCATGGGGCCCGTATCCAAATTGAGGGGCGATTTATTAAAAAGCTAATTAATAGGTCTTATTTTTATAATTTCTTACATATATTTAATACATAATTTTGCCGAGTCATTTCAAATGTTATGAAAATCGGATGCATAAATCAATTACAGGGACAATCAAAAGTATTCCGTTACGTTACGGGCAATAGGGGGGGGGGATTTCAAATGCACTTTAATCGTTTGAAAATTAAAATATATAATTATTACATAATTTTGTCGAGTCATTTCAAATTTTATGAAAATCAGACACATAGATCAATTACAGGGACAATAAAAAGTATTCCGTTACATTACGGTCAATGGGGGAAAAAGTTTCAAATGCATTTTAATAGTGGTACACTCACTGGAACATAATAAAATTGATATGCATTTATGAAGTACATGTTATAATACATTTTGTACAATCTGTGGTGCAAAGAACATTTGTTATTGATTTACAAGGCCACACAAAAGTATTCAATTTCATAATGGTATAGGGAGAGCGTTGTTCGGTGCGCGTTTTAATTGTAATTAACTATTTAACATTTTATGAGATTGATATACGTTTCTGAGGAATACTACATGTTATTTCCTGCATAAAAAAACAGATAGTATTTACAGGGACACACAAAAGATTTTGGCTACTATACTGTATCCAAAATACTGTGTACTGTTACATCAAGAACTGAATAATTTGAGGTGCGTCCTTAATTACATAAATAGCTAGCACCTACATTCGTTCTTCAGTCTGTCAGTCCGTCTGTCCGTCCGTCCGTCTGTCTGCCCGTATGTAACAAAGCAAAAACTGCCCAACCAAATCGCACGATATTTAAAATATATAATTTTAGAGTAATTTTGTCGAGTCATTTTAAATTTTTTGAAAGTCGGATATATAGTTTAATTAGAGGGACAATCAAAATTATTCCATTACATTACGATCAATAGGAAGAAAATAGTTTCAAGTACATTTTAACGATGTTAAATTCTTTCGAATATAATAGAATCGACATGAACCTATGAAGTATATATATACTAATATATACATTCTGTACAGTCCGTGATGCAAATAATATTTATTATTAAATTACAGGGCCACACAAAAGTATTCCACTACATAATGCTATACGGGGAAACATTGTTTGGGGCAAATTTTAATTATATTAAATATTTTACATTTATTAAATTGAAATGCGTTGCTAAGGTGTAATAAAAGTTACTTCCTGTATATTTACAGGAACACATAAAAAATTTCGACCACTATACTGTATCCGAAGTGTTGTCTACTATAACAGCAAGATCTGAATATTTTTAAATCTTCGTTATCGTACGAAAGCACCTCATTTGATACGCTTCACGTGCAATTTCCAACTTGTTTAATATTAAAACTATCCCATATCTTTTTTACACACTTCGAAGACTTGTTTTTTTTATTTTATTACTTTCAAAATTAAGAAGTAAAATAAACATAAATCAAAATTTTAAAAGGTACATTTGACACCGTTAGAAATAAATTTAATTTGTGTCTTTACAAAGAAAAAAAAATCACCCGATTGCAGTGTTTCTTTTATAATGAAAAACATTAAATGGACTCCAAAATAATTTATGCATTGTTATGAGTCAAAAGCATATTTTAATTATTAATTTTATTTAATAAATTCATACTTTTTAAAAAAATAGGAATTATGACTTACATTAATCTTCACGTAAAAATAATCAGCGTCAAAGAAAACATGGCTATATGTTTTTACATTCATTCATATAATTAGTTGCCAAGATAAATAGGATTTTTTCTTCTCCGATGGTTTAAACCAGGGCTATCTAATCTACGGCCCACAGGTCGCACTGCACCATTCTGTAGTAAATATGCGGTCCAACAAAGATAAAAATTACCGTAAACTATTGAGATTTTAATGTATATTTTTAAATATGCGTGTTTCACAATACATTTACTAAAAATAGTACTTCAAAATGTGAGAGTAATATACAGGGTGGTCATTAAAAGAAACTTTGCCGATATACGGAGCTCTAGCGGCCAGTCCGCTCAACCGATCGAAATGAAATTTCAGATATAGCTATTCAGAGGTATGAGCTCGAGATTCTGTGAATGACAACAAAATGGCGCTCACGGTTACGGTTATAGTTACAGAAACTCTAAAATGTCCAATGGCAACACCCATTTTTTTTCATCGCAAAATGCTCAGCGCATGCGAAAACTCTAAAGAGCGTTGGAACCGTACGTGTATTGCAAGAAACGGACATGTTATGCACGCACAAAAGACCGTTCTGCGAATCCTTCCCCCCATAAAAAAAAAACTCAATTGGGGCGCAAGGAGGAAATTTGCATATGACACAGAGTCAGTACACTAATCTCTGATTACAATACAGATCGAAGAAACTAAAACTTTTATTTTGATTACACATTTTCCACATGGGTGTCATCACAGGCAATTAATGGTGATGGCACCCATGTGGAAAATGTGTAATCAAAATAAAAGTTTTAATTTCTCCGATCTGTATTGTAATCAAAGATTAGTGTACTGACTCTGTGTCATATGCAAATTTCCACCTTGCGCCCCAATCGAGTTTTTTCTATGGGGAGGAGGATTCGCAGAACAGTTTTTTGTGCGTGCATAACATGTCCGTTTCTTGCGATACACGCACGGTTCCAACGCTCTTTAGGGTTTTCGCATGCGCTGAGCATTTTGCGAGGAAAAAAATGGGCGTTGCCATTGGAAATTTTTGAGTTTCTGTAACTATAACCGTAACCGTGAACGCCATTTTGTTGCCGTTCACAGAATCTCGAGCTCATACCTCTGAATAGCTATATCTGAAATTTCACCTCGATCGGTTGAGCGGACTGGCCGCTAGAGCATCATATATCGGCAAAGTTTTTTTATGACTACCCTGTAAATTTTATTGTTGAAAGATTAGATTGAATAGATTTCCAACATAACACTGATCAAATAACACGTTGTAGCAGTTCATGTCTCAAATTGAGTGCGTTTTCCAGAAATATAATTCCTCATTACAAACTGGAAAAGCTTGTAAAAGATGCAAAACTATTATTTTGTCGAATCAATTTAGATCTAATGAGGAAGGTAATGTTATTTTAATATTTTACATTAATGCTAAAATATACATGCCTGACTATCCATAAGGAATATATTTAAAGCTGCTGCTTTGAGAACTCACAAACGTCTTGCGAAAAAGGAAGTAATGAAATTGAGAAAATATTTGGTATACTATTTTGGCTTGAATTTTGCAATATACCGTCCGTTTGACACATTTATTCAGGACTTTTAGTTCCGAATCCAAAAACAAATGCATATGTTTTGCATGTTTAAGCTGCACAATCACAATACGCTATGTGATTGGCCTGTTCTAAATCCGATCTAAAAAAAAATAAAGCATCTCTATTAAAAAAAAAAAGTCAATGATTTCAAGATATTTTTGCTTATCAACTATAATTAATATTATTGCATTGTATGATGCTCGAGACAAATTTTGTCCTGAAGAATATAAGTGCTAACCTCCCACAATTCTTCTGTAAAGAGTGGGTTTATTTTGACCAAAGCAAAACTTTTTGAGCTAAAATTTTTATTTTATATTAATTATAAAATATATTTCATTATTCTGTATATGAACTTATTTGATTTCTTTTATAAAAAAAAAAGTCTCTGGTTCAAAATATATCTACACTAAAGTCCATTAAATCGAGATTATAGCGGAAGGTTGGCATGTATAATAAAAGTACGATTTGAAATATCTTTCTCCTCAATTGTGATAGTCGAGTAAGCCAAAAGTTTGGATATCCCTGACCTAAGCGGACTGACTCGAATTTCATTATCTTTTGTATTTGCAAGAAAATAAATATTAAAAAATCTTTAAAAGTCAACGGAAAATTCCCATATATTTTTAGAAAAATTCAATTTATTTTACATTTACAATTTTTTTATATTTTTCTCATTTCTAAATGAATTTTCCCAGTAAAATTTGAAATTTGATTTTCTAAATTTATAGCTAAACCCCTATAACATTTTCATTTAAATTTCCATGAAGATTTAAGAAACGGTTCATAAAACTTCATATATTTCTAGCCTGCTTTGATACAAGGAACTGAAAGTATGAAAAGCTAGTGTCACCATTTGAAAATTTAAATTCAAAGTCGAGGCAATTTTAATAAGTATAGGAATCTATATAGGAAGACTAAGAAACATACAACTGAATCAATGATTATTGAGAGGAACTTTAAATCCTAGTTATGATTATTTTGGAAAATTAAAAAGAAAATTTTTTTAGACCCATCAAATGACACATTTTAGAATTATTCCTTATTTAATATATTTCTATTGATGCGCAGCTATCTTTTTTTAACTAAAAAACATTCGATGATACATTTACAATATACATACAGGGTGTTTCGCTACCAGACCGACAAACTTTAATGGATGATAGTAGACATGAAAATAAACATTATTAAATAGAAAACCATGGTGCGCAAACATCTTCTGTAGGAGCTAGGGGGCTATTAAATTTAAGGTCCAAAATTTCAAACGATGATAAAAAACGGAAAAAAGGATCGATTCGTTTGCGGTTTTCACTGAAATCATTCTTTATATCACGATTTTTTTTAGAAAAAAATTTTAAAGGTTACGTTCAAAAATTGTCGATAGAGGGCGCTTTAGACTTTAGAGTAACGAATAACTACTTTTTACCGTTATTTTGTGCATGGGGTTGAAATTATTCTAAAGTTTAGACTTTAACTTAAATTTTAAGCCCAAAATCGGAAGCATTGGGATCGGGTAACTAGCGAAAATTGAACTGTGAACAGAGGGGCAGATTTTAAACGCTCATAAATATTGGACAAACAAATCGATTTCGTTGCGGTTTGCGTGTAAGTCATTGCCTTGGTAATTATTTTATTCAAAATGACGTACAGCTTTGGTGTCCTCATTTTTGATAGAGGGCGCTTCCCACGCGTCTCTGTTATTTCAATGGCAGTACTCCTGGGTATTTTACTACCAGACCAACATACTTCCAGGAAGTGTTAGCGATGCAAAGACGACTCGGAATCACGTAGGAATGTAACATTGGAAATGCATTTTTTGCGAGTAACAGTTAAAGGAAGCAGATAAAAGAAAACAGAAACAGCAGAGAAAGAGCAACACGTCAATGTGACAAAAACAGTTTAGTTAAATGTTTTACTACAAAAGGTGTTCAAAATACGACCAGAAGTAGTCCGGCGTGCTTGACAGCGGCGTCGCGTGGAAATCCTAACGCTTTGAAAGATTCTTGACATTTCTGATAGTTTTCTGGAAGATACAGAAATACCAGCTGCGAGGTCTTCAACTGATGGTACGGGAGTTACGTAAACCCAATTTTTCATTTGACCCCAGGAGAAGAAGTCCATACATGATAGGTCCGGCGATCTGGTAGGCCAATGAGCTGGGCCACCACGACCTATCCACCACTGTCCATATGTTACTTTGAAGTGTCGGCAAACGTCATTGGTGGAGGAGCCCTATCGTGCTGTTCATCGTTCAAATACTTCATTCTGCTACCTTTGGAACCGGTTCGCGAATGATCACTTCAAAGTGATTGCTGCTCAGGCGCATTACCGTTTAGTGCCATCTACCGCAAGGAAACCGCAGTGCCATTTACCGTCGCTGTTAAACTTGCCGGACTGGTCGTAATTTCGAACAACTTTACTAGTAAAACCTTTAAATAAACTGTTTTCTGTCGCATTAACGTGTCGCTCTTTCTCTGCTGTTTCTGTTACTTTTTTCTCTGCTTTCTTTAACCGTAATTTGGAAAAAGGCATTTCCAAAGTTACATTCTTATGTGATTCCAAGTCGTCTTTGTATCCCTAACACTTCCCGGAAGTATGTTGGTCTGGTAGTAAAACAACCAGGAGTAATACCATTGAAAATGTCAGAGTAGTATCGGAAGCGCCCTCTATCAAAAAATGAAGACACTAAAGCTCTACGTCATTTTATATAAAGTAGTTACCAAGAGAATGACTTACACGCAAACCGCAACAAAATCTATTTGTTTGTCCAATATTTATGAGCGTTTAAAATCTTCCCCTCTGTTCACAGTTCAATTTTCGCTAGTTACCCGATCCCAATGTTTCCGATTATGGGCTTAAAATGTAAGTTAAAGTCTAAACTTTAGAATAATTTCAACCCCATGCACAAAATAATGGTAAAAAGTAGCTGTTCGTTACTCTAAAGTCTAAAGCGCCCTCTATCGACAATTTTTGAACGTAACCTTTAAAAAAATTTTCTAAACAAATCATGATATAAAGAATAATTTTAGTGAAAACCGCAAACGAATCGACCCTTTTTTCCGTTTTTTATCATCATTTGATATTTTGGACCTCAAATTTTAATGGCGCCTAGCTCCTACAGAAGACGTTTGCGCCCCATGGTTTCCTATTTAATAATGTTTGTCTTCGTGTCTACTATCAACCCTCAAAGTTTGTCGGTCTGGTAGCGAAACACCCTGTATACTTTTAAATTTGAAATGTTTTCTTTTCAACATTAAATAAGGTTTAATGTTGAAAAGAAAGTTTTATTAAGAAAATATCTTAATAAAATCTTATAAAGTTTATTGAAGAAAGAAAATATACATACATAATTTTATGAAAATATTCATCATAGTTAAATGACAATTTTACTGTCATGAATTATACATATATAATGGTGTTTTTAGCGTAGAAAGAAAACATAAAAATTTAATTTTTAAGGCAAAAAATATGACAATATTTAAAGAAAAATTAAGATTAATAAAAGAAAATATTAACGTATTTACGTATGAAAAGAGTTAAAGTGTTTTACTTTATTGTATTTTAACAACACTTAACTTATAATTTTCTCCCTACCCTACCAAACGTGCATAGGTAATACCGGGACTGAGTTTGTTTTTCTTTCTTTTAACACGAAAGCGTCAATGAACACGAAAAGGATTCTAACTACCGTAAAATGAGAACGTCATCGATGTATGTCACCAATTCAATTATAAAGAACTTCATATGAATTAAAACGGTTTTGGATTTTAAAATTATTTTATTAATTAAAACTGATGTAATAATTCAGATTTTTTGGGGTAGATTAAAAGTAATTCCTTTAAATAAATGCATGTTTCTAATTTAATTTGATAAATGTAAAAAAAAAAAAAAAAAACCTCAGATGTTATTTTGCTCTTTATTTCATAACTGACTTTGTAGCTTTATAAAAAGTATGTTTATTGCTGTAACAACTATTTTCTATCAATAAATAATTATCATTTTTAGAAATAAAAAATGTTTGGCACGGTATTAGAATGTCTGTATATGGATTTTCACGTTACCATACCTTAAGTATTTCCGAAAGTACAAAGATATTTACTGATTCACACACGTTAAAACAACAACAAAAAAAACATGGTGCATTTTTATGATAAACAGCTTTTAAGCCAACTCTTCGAAGCGTGGGCTAGGGTGTAAATGATTACTACTCAAACGGTGTAATCACACAATGATTAAACACTAGCGTAATCAAACCATAAGAGTTTATAGTCGCATAAATAGAAAACAATAGAACACTAGTAGAAAGAAAAAGAAAAAACTTCATTCAGTGGAAAACTGTCTGCTTGCTCTGTTACGATCTGAAAATTGGTAAGATGCCTGCATTAGTGAAACTAAAAATATCTGAGACAAATCAAGACCTTGAACTCAAATCACTTTACACATTTAATTTGAATTCCTTATCTAATTAGACAACATAACAGAATTCGTAAACTATTTTTAGGTTCAGTTAACTGCATTGCTATTGGAATGCGATGAAAATTTCTTTGAAAGCATGAAAACAAAGTTACGTGTTGACTAAGACTGAATGCAGCGGGAAGACCGAGATACGCTCGGTTAAAATTAGCTTTATGTTCAACTCGATACAACAATAAATTCTCGCTGTATTATTGTTATAAAGCATTTTATTTTTATAACAGTATAATTTACAGAAACAATTAATATTAAAACTATGTACAAATTTCTAATTTTTTTTAACAGAAGGGCATCCTTTTAAACTACATTTTTAGTTCATTGCACAATTTTTATTCCTTAGTAAGACTTTTAGAATTTCATTCATATTCTAAAAGTCAATTTTCACCAAAATTGGCGTCATTTTTTTCATTTGGCGTCATTCATGGTTTTGGCATTAATAATTTTGAAAGTCAGTTTTCCCGCCAAATATCATCAATGTCATCAATATTTCTCCAAATATCCATAAATTTGGAAAAATGTTGCCGATTTTGTGACTTCGTTTACTGTCAACTGTTCAACAACTTAATAACTCTCAACACTTTCATTCCCAATGAAACTCATTGATCCGTAGAGATCCCAAAATGATCCAGTTATCGAAATTTCTCGAGAATGTGACCTAGTCCGATGGCCTTCTCGCACCCTAAAACGGTAGTGTGTAAAATTTAATCAAAGTTGTTAGAGCCATTTTCTACATAAAAGTGTCATATATATATGAGGACCCCAGAAACCAAGTGGTATAAGTGACAAATTTGAAAAAATTGAGTTAAGTGCACAGACTATCTGGAAATAAGTCAATTTATTTGTAGGTAAAGAGTTATGAGTGATTTTTTTAATTATGTATTGAGTTTTAGGGGTCAGTTACTTAACCTTTTTCCTGAAACTGCGAAACGCGTGGAGGCCAAGGGGTATAAGTGCAGTTGTAACCGTAGACCTCTATATAGCTGAAGCGCGACCAACGACATACAAGAATAGTTCATGGCTCTGAAAACGCCCCAGGAATTTGATCATTTTTAAACGACGATTCGTAGGAAAAGACAATTGCATACCAATTTGAGCCAATCACAGTTTAAAGATTATGTACTCCGTGTGACGTTTTAAACCTTATGAACTAGAGTTGTATATCGTTTTCAAAATGTTTTTCATAATTTTTTTTTCTGTTTAGAATTTGCTTTTTGATGCATTGAATAGTACATTAAATAAATGCTAACTGATAACAAGTAAGAAAAATCAAACATTAAGCATAGATTGTAAAACACTTTCCAACATTTCCTGAAAACTTTAACAAAATTTCGCTATTTAGGATAATAAAGTGTTACTGTCCATAGCCAAATATGCATTTTAATACTTTTGAACAGCCTTGTGTTTGATCTGTCGGTTGATACATATACTGTATAATGCAAAATTTTAATTTAAGAAGAAAACGTGTAACAGTTTGTAATTTCTCTTTTAGCAGTTTATACTAATAGATTGAAACATACTTGTATACTTTTGTTCATCCATGTAGTTTACCTAGAACCTTTATTATACGCCAATATTTAGCTAAAATTTAGTTCAAACTAAAACACTCTTGCGACTGAAATCACATTTAAAGAAATTATCATCCATAGATAACATGTATCCAATTCTGTGCGTTGCCCTGTATATCATTTTATTTGTATTCTACAAACATTTTTGGGTAAACTGAATGAAATTCAGCATAAAAATACATAACTTATTAAAAAAATTTAAGTAAATTACACTCATATTCAGTAACCGTTACCAGATCTTTTGTTTAGCCCTATATATCCACTATAGCATTTATACATACACAGTAAAAAAAAATTGGGAAAGTTACAAAATTTTTTCTAGTAGAATTGTATTCCAAGAACTTTTTATGTAACGGCAACAATAAAAATTCATGTAACAGATACAGATTTGCACTTTGAATCAAACAAATTTTAAGGTTACTAAGAATTTTTTTGGGAAATCGTATTCCAAGAATTTTTTAAGTGACGATAACGAGCATTATAGATAAAATTTTAGTAAAGTTACCAAAATTTTAGTAAATTCTTTTGTAAAGTTACAGATGGTTTTAGTTTTGCTTACAAGTTTTGTAGATTGACATCATTTTCTTGTACAGTGTACACATAAAATTTTAGTAAGCATAAGAGATTTCGGTTAATTTAGATTACTAAGGTTACAGATTTTTTTTTACAGTGTACCACGTAATATGTATAAATTTAGTGAAACTTAAAAGCGCATATCGTAATCAAGAAGACATTTCATCCATCCATCAACCATATCTATATACAGTATTTTGGATAGAATATACAATTTCAAATCTTTCGTGTGTCTCTGTAAATGCTGTGCACTTCATATTATGCGCCAAATAACTTATATTAAATCTCACTGACGTATATCAATTTTATTTTACATGAAAGGTTTAGTATAATTAAAATACGTCTCAAACAATTTCCACTTTACCATTATGTAATTGAATTCTTTTGTGTGGCTCTATAAATAAATATCAGCTTTTTTTGCGCCACATATTTTACTGAATGCATATTTTAATGAACTTCGCGGATGCATATAAATTTTAATATGTTTGACCGGGTGTAACACCTTTAAAATTCATTTGAAACGATTTTTCCCCGTAGTCCGTAATGAAACGAAAAACTTTTGACTGTCCCTGTAAATAAACTGATCATTCTAGAAATTTTATTTGAAATAGGGTTCGTGATAGGATAAATGTAAATAGTCTCCAAAAATTTCAGGGCAATCCAAACGTGAGTTATAGCGCGGACAGACGGCCAGACGGCCGGATAGACAAACTAAATTACAGTCATTTTTCACCTTTGTTGGACAGTGTTAGAAAATTTCAATGTTTGAAAACTTATAATAAATTTTAAGTCTTATGTTAGAATAAAAGTTTGTTCTTTCATTCATTCGTATCAACATTGATCTTAAATTTTTCGTATATTCTTTTTTTTGTTTATTTCATATTTTTTCTTTTTTAGAACTTTTATTAATTACAAAATTTTGTCTTTCCGTTTATTTATGTCAACATTGTTCTTAATTTTTTATAAATTTATCTTTTTATTTAATATTTTTTTATTTCTTTTATTCATTCGAAACTTGTACCCTTTGGCTTCCAAGCAGTTTTCATTACTACTTGGAAGCCAAAGGGTACAAGTGCCGAATGATGATAAATATTGCTTAATTATGAATTTAAAACAAATTTTACTCCACTTTTGTTCTAAACAGTTATTTGAGTAAGAGTTCAAAGATCATCAAGAAATAAGCAAAATATTCATATCTCAATTCATTCAATTGCAATTGATGTTTAACTTTGAACTCAATTTACTCGAAATCTGAATTTTGTCCCTTGTACCCCTTGGCTTCTGGGGTCCTCATATATATATATATATATATATATATATATATATATCTTTATATATAAAAACCTTCTGTGTGTGTGTATGTAACTGAACTCCTCCTAAACGACTGGACCGATTTTGATGAAATTTTGTGTGTGCGTTCCAGTGGATTCGAGAATGGTTTAGATTCACATTTCATCGAAATTGATTCAGTACTTTTTTAGTAATTAGGCAAAAATTAAAATATAAAAGAAAGTCTGGATTTCGTATTAATCACAGCACAAAAAAATCTACCGAACCAAAAATCTTGAAAATTGGGGTAAAAATACTTCTTATAACATCGAGTGCCGCTAAAAAGGGATTTTCGAAAATTCCACCCCTAAGGAGGGTAAAAAAAAGAACGAACTTAAAAAAAATTCCTTTAAAATCGGCTTTTGTAGATATTTTTTAACTGATAACATATTTTAGTGCATTTTATCATTCTGAATCGAATGGTACTAAGCAAATTCGTTTAAATCCAGTAGTTCGTGAGATAATTCACATTTTCCTAATTTGGCGATGTCTTCGGCGCAAAAACCTGAAATTTTCAATCCTTATCTATATATAAAAAAGAAAGTCAGGATTTCGTTTTAATCACAGCACAAAAAAAGAAGGTAGTGTTTATCGTGCGTATTACTACATTTAAGTACATTTATTTGATTTTCTGGTGTCGGTGCCAGGAAGGACAACGTCTGTCGGTGACAGGACAACGTCTGTCGGGTCCGCTAGTATATATATATATATATATATATATATATACAAAATACAAGATTTGCTCGTATCATAACAGAAAGGAGAAATATACAAAAACTATCGTACTAGAACTGTCAAGTACCTTGAAAAGAATAATTGCTAAATTTTCTTTCAGGAAATTTTGGATATAACATACACATATTATGCATTTAAGATTGATCAAAAATTATTATTTTTACTAGTATATAACCCCCGTCAAAAATGACGGAATTTTGATCTGCGTTTCATTTTTGTAAGACTTCATACAAACAAACTGAAAGATTTTATTGTTAAAGAGTTTGTATTATAGAAAAGCATATTTTAAAAATAGCAGTACAAATTATAATTTTTTTTTCTTCCTTCTTTTACCTGACATTAAATTTCTGAAATAGTTCAACAATTGGGCAAAACGAATAGCAGTATTTATCACAACAATAATAAAAATTAGCAAATTAAACACAATTTCTGAAGCTTTCACTAAACATGGAAATTAAATATTGATTTTTTTAAATGCATTATTTTATAAAAATCAATGACTTGGCAGCGACTTTAGTCATGCATATCGAAAGGATATAAAAAATATCCCTAGATCATGGATTAATGAAGCTTTATGCTATTATATGAATTTCGCAGCATCTAGTAACAGTTAATATAATGAAAAACAAAAACAACAAAAAAAAATGTTTGGTAAAATTGTAGTTTCTTATAAAGAAAATGTGCAGAAACAAGAGGCATTGATTTAGATCAAAATTAATTTTTAAATACTCTAGCTATGTAACTTTAAAAATCCATTCCTTATTAATGAAAACCAAAATCGTTATCATTATTTCTTTCGTAAAATTTTAATTTTATTGCGCCAATATTTAAAAGCTTAATTTATATCCAGTTGAAATGTGTTACGCCGTAAACGAAATTTACATTTTTTGTGAAATGTCATTAAAATGTAAGGAATATACAATCATGTATAATAGGGTGGGCCGAAAAAAACTTTTTTTCGATTTTCGATTATGGCGGGTGCGGAAAAGTGGCCACTGGTGGCACTCAGTTCATACAAAAAATTTGAGATTTTTTGGACATTTCCTTACCCTGCCGCAAACGGCTTGAAATTTTGCAAAAATGTTCATTTTTGAACTTTTTTCGAAAAAAATTAAAAAATGTTAAATTAAATTTATTTTGGTTGTATTTACTTGGAAAGGCATAATTAATGTACCAAATGTTTAAATAAGATCTGATCATGCATTATTTAATAGCTATGTGTATTATAACTTAGGCTATTTTTATAGCTTTTTCGCGTATAATAGGCAAAAGTTGTATTTGTTTGAATCGATCGTTAGTTTCTATATTATTTATGTCCCTTGGTCTTCTTTATATTTTTTCTCTGTGTCAAACGTCGTATATTTGGGGAAAAGACAGTAGTATACTTCAAAAACAAATCTGGAAGGTGAGAAAGTGGTGAAGCAGCACTCTAAGCGAGCGCAATGACTCGGCGTAGTACTCAGGGAGTGAAGAACGAAATAGTTGAAAGCCAAAATGCGATAAAGGATTTTTATTATTTATCCTTGCTCAGTTACCTGCGACATTTGTTCAGTGTTAACGTGAAACCCTTTTGTAGTGATTATACAGTGCTTTTTGGGTCGTTTAATGTGCCATTATAGTGTTTTGTGCGTTTTATTACGACGAGCTTAGAAATGACTAGTATAAAGGGCCATGACAATGCTAAGACACGCGATACCGTGAAAAGTAACTTTTTGGGGGCATCATGCATATTTAAAGAATTGCAATTGTCAACTTATGCTGATAATCATGCGCCACTACTACTGGTTGCTTCACCATGTAGAAGTTGTGACAGCAGAGGATACAAATCTCGTCATCGATAAAAACAAAGTCAGAAGAGAGAAATAGAAACTTGGAAAGAAGATACAGGCAGAAGTTATTGAAAGAAGGAAAATTAAAAGTATATTTTTTGATGGTAGAAAGGATAAAAGTATATTAAAAGGAAGAAAAATAACAAGCGACACCGTCGAGAGAAAGGTAAGGAACACATCACCGTGTTGTTTGAACCTGGTTAGGAATACTGGGGCACTTGATATCTCGTTCCGTTACCTTGATACCTCGTCAGTTCAGAAAAGTCTAAGTTATGGTGACTTGGAAGATTGTATAATGCTTTTGCTATTTCTTTTCCGTGACCGGAATGCGGTGATGTGTTCCTCGCCTTTCGCTCGACGGTGCCGCTTGTTATTTTTCTTCCTCTTAATATACTTTTATCCTTTCTACCATCAAAAAAATATGCTTTTAATTTTCCTTCTTTCAATAACTTCTTCTGCCTGTATCTTCTTTCCAAGTTTCTATTTCTTTCTTCTGACTTTGTTTTTATCGATGACGAGATTCGTATCCTCTGCTGTCACAACTTCTACATGGTGAAGCTACCACTAGTAGTGGCGCATGATTATCAGCATAAGTTGGCAATTGCAATTCTTTCAATATGCATGACGGCCCCAAAAAGTTGCTTTTTACGCTATTGCGTGTCTTTGCATTGTCATGGTCCTTTATACTAGCCATTTCTAAACTCGTTGTAATAAAACGCACAAAACACTATAATGGCACATTAAACGACCAAAAAGCACTGTATAATCATTACAAAAAGGTTTCACGTTAACACTAAACAAATGTCGCAGGTTACTGAGCAAGGATAAATAATAAGAATCCTTTATCGAATTTCGGCTCTCAGCTATTTCGTCCTTCACTCCCTGAGTATTACGACGAGTCATTGCGGTCGCTTAGAGTCCTGCTTCACCACTTTCTCACCTTCGAGATTTGTTTTTGAAGTATACTGCTGTCTTCTTCCCAAATATATGACGTTTGACACATAGAAAAAATATAAAGAAGACCAAGGGGCATAAATAATATGGAAACTAACGACCGATTCAAACAAATACAACTTTTGCCTGTTATACGCGAAAAGCTATAAAAATAGCCTAAGTTATAATACACATAAATATTAAATAATGCATGACCAGATATTATTTAAACATTTGGTACATTAAATATGCCTTTTCAAGTAAATACAACCAAAATAAATTTAATTTAACATTTTTTAATTTTTTTCGAAAAAAGTTCAAAAATGAACATTTTTGCAAAAGTTCAAGCCGTTTGCGGCAGGGTAAGGAAATGTCCAAAAAATCTCAAATTTTTTGTATGAACTGAGTGCCACCAGTGGCCACTTTTCCGCACCCGCCATAATCGAAAATCGAAAAAAAGTTTTTTTCGGCCCACCCTAATGTATAACATATACTAATTACAACAAAGTAGATAAAATTTTGATTTTTAGCATAGTAATTTTTGAACATAACTTTGAAAAGTAAGAAAAATTATACTTTTGTGGAAAAATAATTTTTAGTCTTATTAATGATAATATATCATATATCCATTTCACCTTGAGTGAAAAAAATATTTCATTTATAATAGAAAACAAAATTTTAAAAACTAAGCGAATAAATGTTAACATATGAAAAAAATTTTAATAAAACCAAATTTAAATTATATCAAAGAAATCATAATAATTCGATTTATTTATACCTATTGAAAGGTATTTTAAGATTGCATAACGGAAACGTTCGAAAGAAACCTTTAGTCACATTATTGCATCTTGAAATTTCATTTATTACTAGCTGATCCGCCCGGCGTTGCCTGGGTCCGTATTAACAATATTAAACGAACTTGAAATTTGTATGAATTTATCATTAACTCGAAGCATGCAGAAATGCATTGTCTGAAATACGTGGCAGCTGACTGTGTGAAAAATCGGTTTAAAAAACAACAACTAATATTAAGCTCTAAAAATACTTAAAATGAGCAATGAGAAACGCGGGAGGGAACATGTATCTAACGATTGCGTTATTTTCGTGCTAAAGTGTTGATATTTACCCGTAAAAATCACTGTTAAGTCACGTAACTAATTATTTTTTTCACATAGAAATCCCAAGTGAAATATTTTGAATTTCAAATTAATTATATCATTCTTAAATCCAACTATACCATGAATGAAATCGATACTCGATGATAAAAGGTTGGTAAATAGTATTATAATTTCAGAGCCTAACAAAAGTAAGTGTATATTTTTAATCAAAGCATGCGTAATGTTCATTCCTAACCGTAAACTTTTGTACCGTAACCATAACCTGTCTGTAACCTAACTGCGACTTAACAGTACCCTACCGTAACTTAAATGTAACATAAATGTAACCTAGCCGTCCCTTTATTGTATACATAACATAAATGCAATTTAACTTTAACCTAACTTTAAATTAACCGTGATCTAACTGTAACCTAACGTGAAATTAAATAAAATCAAAGACTTACCGTAATGTAATTGCAACCTAATAGCAACCCAAATGTTACCTAACCATATATTGGGTTCATGTCCATGGAAATTATTTTGTCTTGTTCGGAACTTCGTTATGATTCATTAGAATATTTTCGTCGGGTTTAGATTTGGTTCAATTCAGATTTCAGGTATTTTTTTAAATTCGATTTAAATGTTAGGGTCGGATTCAGGTCCATGGAAATTATTTTGCCTTGCTCGGATCCAGTTATGGCTCTGTGAAATATTTTTGTCGGGAACAGATTTAGTTCAATTCAGATTTCGGCGTTTTCTTCAAATGGAATTTTTGAGTTCAGGTCTTCCTGCGTGTCCACGGAAATTTCTCTGTCTGATTCGAATAAAGACATGCTTCACTGGAATATTTTTGTCAACTTCAGACTTGGTTTAATTCAGATTTCGGCTTTTTCTTCAAATGTAATTTTTGGGTTCGGGTTTTCTTGCGTGTTCACGGAAATTATTCTGTTTTGTTCGAATAAGAACATGCTTCACTGGAATATTTTTGTCAAGTTCAGATTTGGTTCATTTCAGATTTCGAGATTTTTTCAAAGAAATTTTTTAGGTTCAGATTCGGTTCATGTGCATGAAAATTTTTTGTCTTATTCGGATCCGTTTACGGTTGTTTGGAATATTTTTGTCTGGTTCAGGTTTGGTTCGATTTAAATTTCAGGTATTTTTTCAAGTAGAATCTTTAGGTTCGGATCTCGTTCATGTCCACGGAAATTATTTTATCATACTCGAGTCCGGCTATGATTCTTTCGAATATTTTGGTCAGATTCAGATGTGATTTGGGTCAAATGGGGGTTCGGTTTTTGGGTTCGGTTTTTTCAAATCGGATTTTTTAGGTTCGAGTCGGGTTTATGTCCAAGGAAATTATTTCGTCTTGCTCGGATCGGGTTGTAGTTTTTGGAATACTTTATCGGGTTCAGATTTGGTTCAATTTAGATTTCGGGTTTTTCTTCAAATAGAACTTTTGAGTTCGGGTCTTCTTGCGTGTTCATGAAAATTATTCTGTCTTGTTCGAATGAGGACATGCTTCACTGGAATATTTTTGCCAAGTTCAGATTTGGTTCAGTTCAGATTTCGCGACTTTTTCAAAGAAATTTTTTGGGTTCGGAGTGGGTTCATGTGCATTTTGTCTTGTTAGGATCCGGTTGCGGTTCTTTGAAATAGTTTTGTCAGATTCAGATTTGGTTCGATTCAAATTTTAGGAATTTTTTCGAATGGAAGTTTTAGGTTCTCATCGAGTTCATGCCCACGGAAAATTATTTTCTCTTACTCGAATCCGGTTATGATTCTTTCGAATATTTCGGTCAGATTTAGATATGGTTTGGGTCAAATTTCAGGATTTTTCAAATGGAATTTTTTAGGTTTGAGTCGGGTCTATGACCACGGAAAGTATTTTGTCTGGCTGGGATCGGGTTATAGTTCTCTGGAATATTTTTATCGGTTTCAGATTTTGTTCGAGTAATATTTCGAGTTTTTTTAAAGAAAATATTTAGGTTCGGGTCAGGTTTCATGCCCACTAAAATTTTTTTTCCTTGTTTGGATCTGGTTATGCTTCATTTGAACATTTTTACTGGATTTAGATTTGGTTCGGGTCAGTTATCAAATCCATAATTTTTTTTCAAACAGAATTTTTAGGTTCGGGTCTGGTTTATACTTACTTAAATTTTATCTATCACGGATCGAAGTGTGGTCTGTTTTTTTCTGGTTGGGATTGGGTTATGTGTTAATTAGTCTAAACTTTAAGGTTATAATCATTTTTGCTACTATTAGTTTTACGGCTATATCTGATAATAATTTACTTTGCTATTTGATAATTTATTATGGTGTATGAATCGTTTGCGGATTCGAACAACTGTACGCCAAACAGCTATTTTATTTTTGTTTTAAAAACAAATTGAAGCCGTAATACAATTTTAAATTGAAGAGAATAGATTTAAATTTTATCAATGATAAAAAAAATAAATTCCTAGAAAACTGTTGTGTGATTTTTTTTCTGCAACACAGCTAATGACTCATACATTCTAATGTTCGAAATGCCAAAAATCTGCGTACAACCATACAGTAAAAAGAAAATAATTGAGTGGAAGTATAAAGTCTTGGGGTGACGCCAAAAATGTAACCCTAAAATCTGTACATTAAGTCCAAATAAGCATAAAAAAACCATGAGCTTTGACACGCAGATGAATTCAAACTGGTTTAAACCCGTATTTCTTTGTTTTTATTTTTTACATTTTAAACTGTTATTGAATAGATGACTAAAATTTCGTTTAAAAAATAACGTTTTGTACCAATACTGGCTATAATACACGATCGGAATGCATAAAAGTTACAAATATATCAATCATAGGCAAGAATTATTTGATTATTTTTATCATATGACTTTATTATTCAGGATTTTGCTTGAAAAGTTAACATTCTTTCGTTAATGTCTTAAAATCGCACTCTGAAATCTAGATTTTAGATTAATTTTTTGTTATTTAAGTTTTCATGCATGATTTTAAAAGAATGTTTTCATCAATATATTTTATATATTGGCATAGAATTATTAATATGTCGTTAAATCATAAACATTTTTTATCTACGTTATAAAGTATTAAAAATTTCTGAAAAAAAAGAAAACTTTTAGTAATACAATTTTTAGTTCAAATCAAATGTTTTCAATATTTTATTTAATTTTATTTTGACATTTAATTATTTCTAATTTTCCAATTTCAATTATTTTAAAAGCAAACATTTTTTTAAATAAATTATATAATAGAAAAAAAGACCATTTTAAAAAATTACTATTTCTTCGTAAAATATGCTTCAGCTGTAATTCATTTCTTTCAATTCGTCTTATTAATACAAAATCCTTTCCACATGCTTTTGTTTGGGGCATTAAAATTTGAGCAATAAATGGTTTCATATTGCAAACTTTATACTTCACCTCCACCTATCTTTTTCCTCCATGGCGTACAACAGCTGTGATAAAAAATCATCATTTAAACTGACAGTTTGCCAGTCTATGAATTTTAAAGGTCTCTCCCAGCTTTTTAAATTATTTCTGCGAAAATTTTATACAACCAACCAACCATAATAAAATAAAGGGAAAAAGAAGAAAAAAGGTGATTTTTTATGGGAGTGAGTTTTGGAATTTAATTAATTACTCAGTTAATAAATAGAATTTCGAAATTCTGAAGCTCAGATACATCAGGAGAGATTTACGGCTACTCTCAAAACAATTTTGAGCCTCGTTTATGCTGTAGATTTTGCTAGCCATCGCAGACACACACACACAGAGAGACAGAGCGTTTTGTTATTTTATTAGTATAGATTATTATCATTATTTTACAATAATTTCAATGGAGAATTTCAATGGAGAAAATTCTTCATTTATATCGATGCCGATAGATGGCAGCACAACAAAACTTGAAGACAATCGACAGAGAATAATCGATGAAAAATCAGTTGACTTGAAAGAATCATTTACTTTAATCATTTATTTATTTATTTACTTTAAAAAATGTTGTAAACTTACTGCATGTAATAAATGTAAACGAAAGTGAAAAATGTAATTTAAAAATATATTTAAAGGCTTTAATACGATTTTACAAATCTTTTAAAATCGTAATTGGATATTTTTATTGTTATTTCTAATTTTAATGAATCATTCAGAGTCGTTCATTTCTTTTTAGTGCAACCGTCGTTTTTTTATTTTGTTTATAATAGATTATTTTGAAATTGGAACTTAATATATTATAATTGGATATGATATACATGTTTTATAGAGAAATATGCTCAAAAAACATTATTTCAAACAAAAGAAATTACCATTTATCTGTCATATTTCAACATATGTTTTCCATTAAGACTAACATGGCGTTTAGCTACGTCGATTCGCAGACCAGAATAGTTCGTACCGGACTTGTTCCCAACATTTTTCTCCATTCAGATTTTATTATAAGTAGTTGATTATTGGGATACTTATTGTGTTAATTTTTTCCATTTAAAAATAGTCATAATGAAAATATTAGAAAGAATTGCCATTGAGAAAATTATCCATTTGATCCCTCAAAATGGGATGTAATTACTAATGTTTAAATCGCCCGTATCTGAATATTTTTTATGCATACAAATACCACTTGTTTATTTTAATAAACATGCATGCAATGCTGCGGGCTTCCCTAGTTATAGAATAAAACTCATATGTAAATTTAAATGTCGTCTTTATTAAAAATTAAACTAACCAATTTGTCTAACAAAAAGCAAAGTAATTGTTCTATACTGTAACATCATTTAAAGAATGGTAATAGGCAGGTACGAAGAAATGGCGGCTTAAACAGGATTCATTGTATTACAGTGGAATTTTAGCAAAAAGAAAATTTGGTACTTTAATTTATTTGAAACAAAGATGGGTAGAAATTATAATAAAATGAATCATAAACAATTAAAGGGGTCGCATAGCTGCTATCGTTTACGCTTTTTACTTTCAACTAAAATTTAGTAAAAAAATTTGTTTTAATTAATCGATGAAATTACCGATTACATTAAGCCAAAAAATACAGGCAATAATTTTTAATGTTAACAAAAAATTGTACACGTTGACTGTTACAGGATGTGAGATGAATGAGATAGGTTGGACTAAATCTCGATTATGATTTAAGTGCTCCGTACCTAAGTAGTTTATATAAAAGCACGTCCAGACTTTCATAGATGAATCTTCATTTTGATAGAATAGGAAATACACAGTTTTGTAAATAAAATTTTAATGGAGCTCTGCAAAACATGAAAATTAAAAACCGCAAAGCTATTAACATTAGGGGGTCTGGCTGATCAGAATAGCCCGTGGTTGCCCAAATGAAAAGATCCCCAGCCCATCCTGAAATTCAATTTACGTAGTTCTTTTGCTATCAAGTGTCAAAGAGATTTTCATGTCCAATCCGGTTTTATTTGGATCAAGCTACATTATAAGAAGTATTTTAAAGTATAATTTGTCGCATTGGTATTAAAAATGCATCTTCGAAAATTTAGATGAGTTTTGTTTTTCCTTCAAAAACTGGCACTAAATAAATTTGTTCTATTGCTGTTATTTTTTTCTATGCTTTAAAAATCCAATCGTCAATTCAAACTAAAATAGTTCGCTGGATAGGACTATGTTTAACAATGTTTAACGCACGATTATTATGTAATATTTTTCTTTTTTACAAGTGATATGCCATATCGTACCTGGGTCAAAATATCTATTTACTACCGCCCTTCACAAATTAAAATTTTGTACTGCATTAAACGGCAGTTAATATTAAAGAAAGTTGTTAAAACAGTTTAATTGTGTGTGTGGGCATGTATCTGGTATGTATCTATGCATATATGAATTTAACATTACGCCTAAACAATCATTTTTACATATTTTTTAATACTAGATTTTATCTTAATTCTGCAAATATATCTTTTCCAGATTTCAGACTAATTATAACGAAAGAAACTGCTTTGTGTCTCGATTATTCATCAGACATTAATGGGGAAACGACACAAAATCACATTTCTTCTGCAGGCATTGTGCCAAGTCAACAGTTGTATTAATTGTACATATTATTTACAGCATTTTACTTTTAACGGAGAAAAAAAAAATACAACAAACACATAAATAAGGACTGTGCATTTTACATGAATAATATATTTTAAACTCACTGCATCATAATTCTCTTGAAATGAAATCTCCATCCTGCTAAATATATGCGCTGTAATACATTGAAACAGATATTCGAATATAGCAGAATTATTTACGCAAGTTCAATGAAACCTCATAGATTCTCGTGATTTCGAAGACCTTTCCTTTTTTTCTTTATGAAACCATTTGGAGGAGTACCAATGAGAAACCTCAGAAGGTAATAGTTTGTCCAGATTATATAGAAAAGCTTCTGAGATAAAAAGATCTCTTTTCGGAAATGACACTCCCGAATTTCGAGAATCGGGCTTCTGATTGCTTCTTCTCGTAAATATTTCTACACTCTAAAAAAAAGTGTAAATTTACACTCAAAAATGCGTAAATCGATGATACAAAAACGACATGTCTATATGTGTAATTTGGTGTGTAAAATACGCCAAATGTGTAAATTTCAAAATACACATTTTAATGTGTAATTTGATGATAAGTCTAAATGTGTAAAAATTATCTGATAACTCCAGAAATACACGCTTCAATGAGTAAATTGCTGGGAAATACACATATTTCTGTGTAATATTTTTACACATATTTCTGTGTAATAGTCAGTTTTTGCACATATTTCTGTGTGATACTTTTACACTTATATCTGTGTAATATTCAGTTTTTGCACATATTTCTGTGTATTAGGGAAATACACATAATGTTGTGTAACATGCAAAATACACAGATTTGTGTGTAACATTCTATTCTGACACGTATGTCTGCGTAACAAGCAAAATACATAATTTTGTGCAGTATTTAAAATACACAGATTTTTGTGTACATAGTTTTATCCTATACTTTGGAGTGTAAAATGTGAATTAAGTGTTTTCATTACCGAAAAAAAAGAAAAAAAATGCATGAAAGACAAACTGGTATGTTTGTTGTGTTCTTTCCTTTTAACAGATTTGTAGTCTAAGTAATCGAAAACAAGATCAAAAATCACAATACGTTCAATCTGAAAAAAAGTTATGATTGCTTCTGTGTAGGTTAAAAAAACTATTTCTTCTGATATCAAATGACATTTTTTTTAGAGTTTTTATTTATTTTTCTTGTAGTTTTTGAATGCAATACGCTTATAAAAAGTCTTCAATTTAAAAATCACAAACGAAAAACCATGAATTGAAATCTATGAAAAGCTGTCTTTTGTCATCGGTAGAAAATGAAATAAGAAATGTATAGCATGTAAAATAATGAAAACTCGAAGTTTTATAGCAAAATATATTATAAATACGCTGAAATAGATAGTATTTAAACCGAATAATTATTTTAAATGCTACATAATGTTAAAACTGCAAATATTTACTCTTATGTTACAATATGTGATTTTAAACATGAAGAAATGATTTAAAACACAAAAATAATAAATTATTTTTTCCAAATTTGTAATAAGCAGAAAATAACACACTTCTCATCCATATTATAATTTTCAAGTGTTAAATTGTAAAATAAATGAACTTACCTTTGAAAAAAAATCTGTTCTGGGCTATCTCTAGCCGTTTTAATTTTACAAAATTCATTTTAGCAATAATGATCTAAAACTGCTCAAGTTATCAAACTCAGTATCGTCGTATGTTGAGAATTCTAAGAACATATGTGGCAAAAATGCTATGATGGATGATAGCAGTAATAAATAAGACCCCGATTAAGGGTGTATTTCAATACAAATTGCCTTTTTTTCTGATTTATTTTTAAATTCGTTTTTGCTCTCAAGTGCATCAAACTGGCAAATTCTCTTATTTAGAAAGTATATTAGGTCCCGTGTTCTTCAATTTTTTGATAAATGCAGAAAATATTGCAAAAAAATGCTGTTAAAGTCAACGTTTTAAACCGAATTTTCCGAAGCAGGAGATCTGGGAACGAAAAAAAGAGTCATACTGAGGAAATAATAGTTTATAAATCTAATTCTAATGAATTTAACAAAAAAAAATCACACGACATCTTACAGATCTCTTTAAAAGTCACATCAGCAAGTTTCGTGTTTTTACTTCTAAAAGTGAGTCTGAAATTGTATCAGAAAATTTCGAACTGTTGAAGGTGAAAAAAATGTTTTCGAATGCACCCTTAATGCTCGCTGGTCATTTTGACTTTAGTGTACATCGTAGTTATGTAACACGGAGATACAAAGGTGTAATTCACTTTACATTATTATCTGACTGAAGCAAAATTCAAACTTTAAAAAATTTAGTTATTAAAAAATAATTTTAATAATTCATTGAGAAAATTACATTTTTATTTATAAAATTGTACATTTAAAAATAATAACTCTTGCTATCTATGATTATTATTTTTGAAAACAAAGCTCATTTTTCAGGTCTTATATGAAAGTTTTTGCCCAATTTTCCAAGAATCTATGTTGCCAGGGCCAATATCACTCTGATATCGTCATAAAATAATACAAGCGGATTTATAAGAATTTACTATAGTGGCTTTAAATGAAATGTGATAATTTTTTTTCCATATAATTGTCTGTTAGAAATCCATATAACCGTACTTATTTTTACCAGACACAGCTAAAACCAAAGTAGGAATACACAGTTAATCACTTTTTTTTATGTGAATGAAGTATAAAATTGCAGACCATACATAAAATAAAATCACACTTTGGTATATTATCATTAATATTTTATTTACAAGATTATTTTAACACTCCGTCTACCAGACAGTTCCCTCGTCGGATCGGCCAACAAAAATTAGTTTAAAATTCCGTAAAAATAGGGTGTAAAAAAATCATGATTTAAAAAGCAATAATAATAAAGATCGAATTTTTGTATTTAAATTATATTTCTTTTTATTTGAATCGGATTTTTTTTTCTCCCGCATTGAAATATTGAATAGATGTAGGTTTAGCCTATAGATTTCTAAGATTAATAGATTCTAGGTTTCTAAAAAATTAGATCTTTATTTCCTAACATAATCTATGTTTTTACACTTTAATCAATAAAATTTAATTATTAGTTAGTAACTACAAAAATTATAAAAACTGTAAATTAGTAATTTCATTAATTAATATTATACTATAAAGTTATGTACATTAATATTTTGCAATAATTATGTAAAACTATATTAAAAAATAATGATTTTACATTTATTAAAATTATCAGTTGCTGCATTTAATTTTAAATTGATTACAATCTTCAATTAGGTATATAATGCATATTGTAATGCTTAAATTAGTAAACGATAATTCAGTATTTAATATTTATTCTAAAAAGAAAAAGGGCAGTATGCTTGTTCTAAAAAAAAGGCACTATTACATAAGAAAATATATTACTGATGTGCTTAGTAGCAATAAAAATAAGTACATAATTTTTTAGTATGATAAATATAAAAATCATTACTTTTCAATATTTCTATAAATCACGAATTGAAAAATACAATTAAATAACATGTTTTAATAATATCCTGCTTTTTTCCAAGAAATAAAGTTCTATCATTTTTGTTAAGTCTTGGGTGCACATATTTAGAAGTACTGCGGTATGGAGGGATTTATTTCAAAAAAGATCTGGCAACAATTGCAAGTATATTTCACTATTTTTTAAAAGGTAGGGTGCATTTTGTTAATTTCAAAAGGGGCAAAGTGTTGCAGCCTTAACAAATAGCCAAAATGAAACAGTAATCAACAGAATTAATAAAAACAGCAAATAAGTAATTTCAATATGGCATAACCAACATAACAAATATTATTGGTAGCTCGTTTTGCATTTGTAGTAACAAAAATTACTGTTAATAGCATAAATCATAACTTACACAATCTATGTGCATATTAATATATATATATATATATATATATATATATATATATATATATATATAGCCGAAATTTAGCATACTTTAAATGCTTATTTCATATAAAAGAATAAACAATTTAATTACTTAAAGGAAATTATGACATCACAAATTATATTAGATTTAGAATTAAATATAATATTTAAATGAAATATTTTTTATGCCTTTACAAAGTTATTGTATTTAATGTTTCACAGGACTCAGAAATTAAGATTAGAAACAATTATTTAAAGCTTTTTTATCAGTTTTTGGTGTACTGTATACAGTATACAAAATTACATTAATTTTAATACACTTTCCAAATTACATTAATCTTAGATTTTAATACGTTTGTGTCATTTAGAACAATTAGATTTAAATCAATTTTGATTTAAATAATTGATTTTTTTTTCAAATTGTTGATTAAAATAATGATTTAATCGCTAGCTTAAAACCACTTTTTAAAATAGTTAACACCCTAAGTAAAATCCAAATGAATGCAATAAAATTTAGAAATTGGTTTGTAAACTTGTTTTATTAGATCTAAATTCGTAAAAATCTCGAAACATTTAAAAAATATATCGAATAAAAGCTAATGAATTTTAACTGTGGTTGTATGCATTATTGTAATTTTTGTGCACTGTTTATCTTTTATTTCTTTTTTCGTGGGTTAATCATATATTTTCTGATAGTGTGTATCCTATAGATATTTTGAAATTCCTTTCATTAAAATCATTCACAAAATAAAATAATAAAAGCTTCTAGAATTTAAAAAAAAAAATAGACAATATAATTATGACATTTCAGCCTCATTCCTTCAAAAATATGGATTATTCATAGATTTTTATTTATTTCAACAAAATCATTGTAATTTAAAGAAAAGCAAATAGAAAAAATATTTTTCATACCTATTTTCCATCGATATATTTCTTCATTTTTTTATGGTAATCCAAAGAATCAATTGTAGAAAACAAATAGTCCAATATTAATTACAAAAGCAGTGGCATGAATCTATTTTACACATACCAACAGCATTTGTAAACTTTCTTGGACGTATTTTGTATAAAACACAGAATTTTGCGATACTCTTGTAATATTTTTTGCTTAAATTTTTAAACTTTGGCGGACTATACGTACATATATGGCTATTTTTACAAACAAAATGTTCTCGTTTTCTGTGTATTCCAAAGATCAACAAATAAACTATACTGTCTTTAATTAAAAAATCGTCTGCGAGTTTTCCCTATTGCACATGGCATATGCGCATGCAAAAATTATAAAGCAAATAATGCTTACATTACTAAACTTTGAAGTTTATCACCTGTTCGTTCAAAACAGCAGGCTTAATTTTTTTTTTCCCTTTTTGAAACCACAGAAGTATAAGTGTCGCAGAAGTGTGTTTTGTTAACGACAGCTGATCGTTAACAAAAAATCACCGTAAAAGATAAACTGACATATATACCTGAACCTGAAACATTTTTACACTCTTCTATTTTTGCAAGAAAAAAATACTAGATTCGTGAAAATTTTCGAATTCTTGTTTTTAATGGATTTTACACATTTTATAAGGTTAAAAATGTTTTTACAAAATGTTTGTTTGTATGTCTGTGACTCTGTCTGTCTCTATGTGATATAAATTTTGTTGGCACTCTATCTCAAGAACTAATACATGGAATACGTTTTCATTTTATTTGAACCTTATACATACACATGCATATATATATATTTGTGTGTTAGAAATGTGATTCTATATGTCAATAATTAATTTATAACAAGCTGGAAATTGCATTTTAAACGTAGCAAATGAGATGCGTTCCTGCTATGACAAAGTTCTAAAAATATTCAGTTTTTGGTGTAATGGACACAGTATTTCGGATACAGTATAGTGGCCGAAATCTTCGGTGTGTCCCTGTATATACTATCTGCTTTCTGTCAGCGGTGTAGTCGTAAAAAAAGCAAAGGGTATATGCATAAAACAGAGGGTATACCCTAGAGTGTATACACTGTAGCTCTTTTGAGAAACAGAGGGTATACCGAGTTCCTTAAAAAAATCCAAAGGGTATACGGCGTGTACCCACGTATACCCTCCACTACATCCCTGCTTTGTATTATACAGGAAGTAACTTGTAATAAACCTCAACAATGTACATAAAATGTGAAATAGTTTAATAGTATTATAACGCGCCCCGAACGGTATCTCCCCTATAATATTATGTAATGGAATACTTGTGTGTGGCCCTGTAAATTAATAATAAATATTCTTTGCACCACCGATTGTGCAGAACGTATATTTTATCATACACGTCTTGGATACATATAGATTGTATTATATTCGAAAGCGTGTAGCATCATTAACAAATTGGAAATTGCGTGTCAAACGTGGCAAATGAGCTGCGTTCGTACTAAAATTAATTTTATAAATATTCCGAGCTTAATACATTAGCTGTTAAATTCTTATGCTAAAATGCATGAATATAAAATTTGATACAATTATATATCTCCAAATCAGTAACACGAAAATAATAGGACCTCTTCTTAAATAGGACGCAATCAAGATCGCAAACCTAGAATCATTACTTATCATGGGATACCGTGAAAATGCGTAACTGATTCAAAAACCACTGCTATTTTAATTTTTACTCTGTAACTCTTACAGATTCTTTTGTGTTACCCTGTATATGATTTACAGCATTTATATACACAAAGTAATATGCAAAAATATGGTTACACTTAAAAACTCATATCACAACTAAAAGTGCACTTCTAGCAAAAATCTGTAACGTAGAGTAGTTCTGGTGTAGTATAGTATCCGAAATCTTTTGTGAGTGCCTGTAAATACTGTTAGCGTTTTTTATTATTAAAGAAGTAACTTGCAATAAAACTGAGCAACGTATATCAACTTAATTATATACGAAATAATTTAACATGATTGAAATACGCAGAAAACAATGTTTTCCCATATATCATTATGTGACGGAATTCTTTTGTGTAGCTCTGTAAATGAATAATAAACTTTTTTTCACCATATATTGCACCGAATGTATATTTTAATACGCTTCGGTAAATGTATATAAATTTTTTCCTGTTTGGAATGCTGTAACACCATTAAAATGAACTTGAAACATTTTTTTCTCATTGACGGTAATGTAACGTAATACTTTTGATTATCCCTGTAATCAAACTATACATCCGATTTTCATAAAATTTGAAAAACTCGACAAAATTATGGAACAATTTTATATTTAAAATTTCAAACGATTCGGTTGGATAGTTTTTGCTCTATTATATGCGGACAGACGGACAGACAGACGAACGAATGGACTGAACAACGACAATCGGTCTTACATACATACATAATTACGAACGGACCTAATTATGTATATTTTTGTATGTATTTATCACTTAAAATTTTTTTTATCGTTTTCGTTTTCGGCCGAAAATAGGATGAGTACCAAAATTCGGTTTCAGTTTCTGTTTTGATCTTAAAAATCGTTGATTCAGTTGATCCTTAATTATGATTAACACTTTCATTCGTGTAAATGCAAGTACTTTTCTACATTTACACATCTGTATGAGTTAATCAAGCGATAACAAATTGAACATTTGATTTCACATGCTAGGTACACATAAAAAAAGGTAATTTTTTGTTCAAAATGTGTAAATTTTATGACAAGTATGCATTTGTAAAAAATTACTCACTTATGTGTGTACTTATAATTAAGTTTAAATTAGACTAACACATAAATAAGTGTAAATCCAAGCATTTCTAGACATTTACACACTTGTTTGAGTTTTTCAAGTGATAAAAAATTACACACTTACTTTCACATCCTAAATACACATATAAACAGGTAAATTTCAGAAAAAAATGTGTAAATTTTACGACAGGTGTGTAATTTTAGAAATTTACACATATAATTCGGGTAAAATTAGCTAATTTACACATTTATTTTTTAGAGTGTAAGGAAGAGGGAAAGTGTACAGAATTATGAGTAAATGTGAGGTAAAGGCCTTTTTCTAGACCGGGAGTTATTTCTGCAGTATTTTTTATAACTTACTGTACAACGCTGTTTATTATAGTACTTTATTATTTTAACTTTCATGTTAGATCACTGATCATCTGACGCGTATGGACTTTCTTTTCTCATGAATCAAACGAAATGCTTATCCTTTATCAAGACTTTAATCTTAGCAATAAAACACCTGCAAAATGAATTGTTTAATTCATCAGTACAAAAATTGACGGAATCTTATTTTTCACGTTTCATGCATAGAAAACGACAATAACGTAACGACTAGAATTAAAAAAAGTAATTTTGAAATTTAGACTCTTCAGTTTCTGGAAAGTCTCTTTAAAGTGTAACTCACTGTTAATATTATTAGACTAGAACAAGAGTAATGAAAAGAAAGACTGAAGAGTCTAAATCTCTCATGGGACAATTCCATTAATAATACCTCTGAGATTATTTTTTTTCTTCTACGAGCAGAAACGGAAGAAAAAAAATATAACAACATTATTTTGCGTTATATATTTCTTTTCATTATTTTACCTTGTTTAATTTTACCACAATCTATGAGAAACCAAGGGAAAAAATCATAGTAATAGCATAGCATAGTAAAGTAACTGGGGGGGGAAGGGGGATTTCTTTTTCAAACATTTCCAGACTGTTTGAAGCTGTTTGTTGCTATCAAAATAAATAAATAAATAAATAAATAAATAAATAATTGGGATTTTTTTTTAATAATCCTGAATAGCTCAATACCAATGGACAATATCAGCATGACGTCACAGACAACTCATGTCCGTGTATGAAATTCAAATTCAATCCAAACAAACCCATAGAGTTCAGTGTCCAAAAAAGATGCCGTGAAAATGGCTTGCAATATGAAGCCAGATGTCATTCAGTTCAAAGAAAACGAACACGAGTAGCCAGGATTGAATTATTTGGAATAGGATAGGTTTTCAAAGCGACCCGCAATTGTTTGTGACCGGTTTTAATTAGAGCTCCCGATTATACGTTTATATGAGTATACGTATAATACGTATTATACGAAATACGTATTTTCTATACGTATAATTCGGCATTGGCAGTTATACGTATTACACGAAACAGCATATACTGTACATCGTATATACGGATTTTACCCAAGCGGTTAAACGTATAAACGTTTAAACGTTTTTCATTCAATGTATGAAATTTGATGTTTCAATGTTTTTTTTTTTTTTTTTTTTTTTTTTTTTTTTTTTTTTTTTTGCGGATTAGAGACATTGAGAAATATCTGGTAGAGTATCCCCATCGCGATTCTTTGTTCAAAGAACTACGATGTGTTTACTAACTTAAGAGTCTAGTTGGGGCAGATCTGAATATGTCATTAAATTGCCCAATAATCATTCAGTGATTCTATTCCTTTTAGTTAACTTCGTGAAAATAATGCCAGCTCCATTATCTATATTTTTATAGAAATAGAAGACATTTCTATCATATAAAGTTGATTTTGTGTAATAGAAACTTCTACAAACACAACTGTCAGCAAATACATAAAAAGCAACAAGATCTTTATGTTCAATTGTAATTTAAATAAATTTCATGTTTTCTAAATTGCAATAAATGCTATACATTATTTTATTTAACAGTTTTCAATACTATTTTTATGCATCATTAATGCAAAAAATATTACGTTTAACAACTTTGCAAATTTTTCTGTTTCATTTGTTGCAAACTTGTAGTATTATTTTACTTCCATTTCTAAAACAGCTATTTTATTTGGTGTTTTGAAAATAGATATATATATTAAGAAAATAAAATTTTTAAACTTATAACTACCGTGAAATCTCCATTATTGACTGTCCCTTTCTTTTAAAAGCAAAAGAAATTAAATTTGGAGGAAGCTTATAAATGTAAAACAATTTTTTATCCTTAATTTACATGCAAATAAGGCAAATATAGGAATGAGAATCTTTCGCCATTTGGTAGTTTTCCTATAAATATTATCCAAATGCCCCCTCCCTAAAATCTCCCTCAAACAAACAGCCCTAAGCAAAATTTAAATTCTTTAATTATTTTCTCAAGTTACTTCTTTCTTTTTTTTATTTCTTTCTTTTTTTTTTTATATTGCAACAATATTTTATCAATTATCTAAGCCCCCCCCCCCCCAAATCTACTTATTTTTATTTTATAATATTTTGCTTAAACATATAACTCAGAAACTAAATAAATATACATATATTTTTCT
Source organism: Maratus speculifer (assembly GCA_964019185.1). Lineage (NCBI taxonomy): Eukaryota > Metazoa > Arthropoda > Arachnida > Araneae > Salticidae > Maratus > Maratus speculifer. The sequence continues at coordinate 176,904,791 of OZ025293.1, forward strand.
TTATGGTGAATTTAATAAATAATGCAACTAATGATTAAGATAACATATGAAACAGATAATAAAAACATGTCAAAAAAATTTTTCCTTGTGTTCACATGTTTTTCTTATGTGTTTACAACTGCTCTTTCGTTGGGGCACATATGAACTTTTTTTTTTAAATTCAATAAACTATTAAAAAAAGTAAGAAGAACAGTAAAGTTAATTTAAAAAAAAAATACCATGCGTAAAAAAAAGTTCTGTTTACTATATAAAGTAGTTTTGCTTATAGAAATTAACCCAGTTATGACAAAAAGCTATGTTTATGTGAACTGTTCACATGCATCCCAGTCTCCCCTATATATTCAAGTAGTCCCTGGTAGAAATTGTTGCTGACTAGTTTTGTATGTAAATCGTTCAACAGGTGGCTCTACTTTGCTGTATTTTATTTACGATTTCTGCAATAGAATTAATGCACGGATTTTCATCAAACTACAGATTCAGTTAATGCTTGATATAAAGTGATTCTATGTATGTTTTGGTGAGAATGTCAAGATTAAAAAAATGAAATTTTATTATACATTAACAGAGTTAGAAAATATTAGCTCCATGAAAAGAATAGCATTTACGCTCGGGTGCAATCTTGAGTGTAAATAATAAGTGAATAAAGAATTTTTAAATAATTAAAAAGAAAAAACTAAATTTAACAAGAATTCACAATAAATCTGAAACATTTATACCCTCATTCTTTCCTCAAAAAGTGTTTAATTTTGCTGGTTATTTACAATGGATACAATTTGTATACATTACCTATACAAAATGTAAAATAACGGGGTATCTGAGCTCATTACCTTGAGATGAATAAAAAAATCTAAATAAATTCAAAGTACAATGTTGCAAAATACTTTTGCAATTCACGGTAATAACTCGCTATTTTGAAAATAGATATTTCACTGTTAGTGAAATGAGATTGGCCAATCAGGAGTCTGATATTTTGTGAAATTTTTGCAAACTGTTTTAAAAAATATACACTTTTCAATGCTTGATCTTGTATATATAAGCAGAGTTTCCCCCAGAGGGTTTCAGAGGGGCGCTCCGCCCCTCCTGCCCTTTAGTTTTAATACTAGCGCCCCTCTTGCCCCTCATCCAAAAACTAGCGCCCCTCTTGCCCCTATTACAAAAAAAACGCCCCTCATCCAAAAACTAGCGCCCCTCTTGTCGCTCATTCAAAAAACTAGCGCCCTTCTTGCCCCACATTTGAAAAACGTAGCCTTCCAGCGATGATGTGAAAGCGCTACAGTGCGTAAATTACGCAAAAAATCGGCAACGGAAGGCAAAAATTAGCTATTACGCGTCCCACGGAACGCATAAATACGTCAAAAAATCGCGAAATAACAACCAATTTCCGGCAAGATTCGCGAAAAAAGACTAATTTCGTCACAAAATCCCGAAAAAATGGCACAATTTCTCAAAAGATCGTGAAAAAAAACGACTAATTTCGTCCAAATTTCGCAATAAAACGGAAAACTCATTAAAATATCCCGAAAAATGGCAGATTCTGTTAAAAGATCGCGAAAAAATGCAAATTTCGTCAAAGGGGCACACACACACAAAAATAATTTATTGGCAGAAGTGAATTTTGCTGTTCTAAAAAATTTATTTTTCTGCTTCAAAATTGTGTTTTTATTGCTCCAAAAGCAGATTTTTTTGCTGCACAATCAGGGGCGTGCGAAGAGAAAATTGTACCCGGGGCATAATTAGAATTTGACGCCCCCTCCCTCTTCCAATTTTTTCTTGTGACAGCCCAAAAATGATGTTTGTAGTATAGATTTGGCGCCCCCTAAATTTCCACGCCCGGGGCGATCGCCCCCTTTCTCACACAATCCGTTTTGTTCACAATCCGTTTTTGACTGTCCAAATTTTTCTAAATGTGACTCCTGAAAGCACCAGTTTATTAACAAAAATAATCCTTTATTCAACAAAAGTATTTAAAAAAAAAGTCTTTTTGAATAAATCCGTCTTGCCCCTTTTTAAAAGAAATGCGAACAATAGTGATACTTGTTATCTTCTACACTCAAATAAGCATTATTTCATATTTAAATTTGTAGCTTGCACATTTATTTTTAAAAAAAGTCAAGAAAATTTAGTAAAATCTGCCGTTTTTTCGCGATCTTTTAAGAAAATTTACCCTTTTTTTTTTTCTTTTTTTCTAATTTTTCTTTAATTTTTTTGACGAAGTTTCTGTTTTTCCACGATTTTTTGAATCGCTAGATTCTAGATTCAACTCTATAAAAGTGCCCTTAAAAATAAAAAAAAAAGTGCCCTTTCTAGAACAGTAGCATCCTGCCCCTTTTTAAACTTGTGGGAAACTCTGAATAAGACATACTGTACGGATTCCTGTCGTAACGCCACCTATTTCCAAATTATTCTTCACTCAGTGACATAAGACTGATGAAGTCCAATATTTAAATTAGATACGATACGTGGAATATACGTATACATTAAATATACGTATTCTAAAATATACGTTTAATTGATACGCCTTATACGTATCCGGATACGTTTAAACGTATATTCTAAAGTATCCGTATAGCAGAAAAACGTATTATACGGATATACGTATATCGTTTAAACGTATAGCTGCTATACGTATCCTATCGCGAGCACTAGTTTTAATTGATTTGAGGTTACATTTTTAGCTTCATGCAAACTACCACATTTCCTCTCTCTCTCTGTCTCTGGACTCTTTGGTTTGTTTGGATCCAATTTATGGTTGATAGGCGGAGTCGAGTTGTCTGTGACATCACCATTGATGGAGTCATTAGATCAACAAACTTCTACACGCCACCTAGATGCAACATGCAATTTTTCTTTAATAAAAAGTATGCTTGAAAAATAGAAAATTCAAAACAAATTCAGAGTAGAATGACACATTCACCTTACGTTAAAACAGCTAAAATAAAAATAAAACTGTGTTACTGAAAAAGTGCATAAAATTTATTAAAATAATTCTTTATGAAAATGAATTGGTCTTTTAAGCTTAAAACCATTGATGTTAAAATCATGAGTAAACAGAAAAGATTATTCCTGAGATCTTCCAATCGCAAACGCGATTATTGTCAAAGGATAGTTTAGCCCTATCAAAGGATAGTTTAGCTAAACTATCCTTTGCAAATTATCGCGTTTGTGATTGAAAGATCTCAGAAATAATCTTTTCTGTTTACACTGTTAAAAATCTTGTCCTAGTTTGAACTAAATATTGGTGCTCAGTATTGTATAACATCACCTTTCGGAGCTGTTGTGAAACTTCCTATAATAACTTTGTGAGCAGTAGAGGGGGGTGTATCAATGTGCCCCATGTATCAATGTACCACAGTTCCCCTTATACTAAATTATTCACAATTTTCTCACACTATATTGTAAAATATAAGCATATACATGGTAAATTTCATATGATCTTTACTAATATAGCAGAAATATTATTTTAAAACTTACCTATGGTTGTAAAAATAGTTCCAGCATAGAACAAAGATCCCCAGAAAGTCCAAACGATCTTCTCAGAATCAGCTGGTGTTTGACTTAGTAGATGTTGTTCTAATTGACCTTCATAATCATATAACCTTTTATAAGCAACTTTAGTCCACTGTGTGTTCGATAGATTTCGTGCTTCCCACAAATGTTGAATCATGAGCTCTCTTGTGCGAATAATGCTCATTTTTTCTCTCTTTTCTATTCCGCCTTCAACTGATTGAAACATCAAAGCTCCTAACGATGCGTAAATCATTAAAAATATGAGTAATAACACATGTGTGAACCACCTCTCAGATATAGCCTTTATTTTTTCAACAACGCGAACAGCAAATGTTCTGGTTTTGTCGTGAAGGTTGATTATGTGCATGGGATTGATGATAACATATTGCGTTTTTCCACCTGGCGGGGGCCATTCCATCCCAGGATGATAGGATGGTGGCCTTAGCAAAGTCGGTGGTACTGCTACTGCGCTTACTGGAGTTGATGGCATGGCTGCTTATGATAAAATTCGGCTTTTCTAAGGCTTTAACTGTTAGGAGGCTTCCTACGACGTGCCTGTAAGTAAGAAATAATTGTTTCGGTTAATTCATTTGAAATGTTTAACTATTGATAATTAAAATATCTCATTATCTGATCAAAGATTTAAGTTGAATTGGCATTTTAAAAAATATCAAATATAGGCTTAAAAAATTCAAAGCAAGAATAAATCGCTACAAGAAGACCAAAGTGACATGCTGCTTGCAGAGTAATATTCATAGTAGTACAGAACTTGGTATGATATGAAAGAAAGTTAGGCCGTGTTCAGCTGTTACGCGCGCTGGACGCGCGCGCTCAGGAGCCACGGACATGGAGTGGGTACCTATAGTGGACGAAATGTGCGTTCAGTACTCGCTACTGTGTAACCGGTTACTGTAACTGTTCGCTCAATAACAGATGGAGAACAGATCCCGGACGTAATTACTTGTGGTGCCAATGGACCTTATGCACGTGACGTCAGACGCCAGAGCTGGTAACCTGTTATTCTAGTCACTGCACCGCCAGAATGCCAGTATGCGCAGGCGCAAACATTGCTAGCAGACGACTTCACCCTTTCTGGATACATTTTAACGGGAAATTTACAAATTTAGAGAATTTTTTTTGCAAGCAGAACAACAATTTTGAACTTATATTACCATATATTAAATATATGCTGCTACAACAAAAAATTATTTTCCGGTATTTCTGACAAACAAGCATTAATAACGCACACTCCATAGAATGCTATGCACACCGCCAGTAAATACCGCCAGCAGACGAATTTTAACCTCGACCTCAGGTTGCGTGCATAAGGTCCATTGTAAAGATAATCTGTTACAATTGAATGTGAGATCGCTGGCCGAATGGTCAGAGTGCTGAGCTTGTACCCAGACGATACGAGTTCGAAACCTACGCGGGCTAAAAGTTGTTTTTTTTTTGGGGGGGGTTGCTTTTTATTAATAAATAAGACATTTTTATTAAAGGTAAATTTTATATTAATAATACAGAAGCACATGTATTTCTATTATAATAATAAAATACTTATTTAAATACGAGAAAATGAGATTTTTGCGGAGAAAGTTTTAATATTCTAAATTTAGAATATTAAAAGGATAATTAGAACGACATTAATATCGTTCCAAAGTGATTTATATATATATTAAGCAAATGAAAAAAAAAGTTTTCTGCGAAAATATCCGTTTACGCATAAAATAATTATTAATGTTCCTCTTCTTTTTTTTTTTTTTTTTTTTTTTTTGAAAATTTTAGAAGTAAGTTTTTATTGAGATTAGGATGCAAATATAATGCATGCGTGGATATTTTACGGTGTTAAAATCAAAATGGAAAATATTATAAAGGCAAAATGTAAAAGATATACATTTTTTTAAATTAAGAATATCTGCATACATATATTTTAAAGAAGTGAAATATTTGGAGTTTGCCTTCTAGTTTTGTAATGAATAAAGTATGATTAGAATGTTTATAATTTTTCTATTGAAATTATAAATAAGTGTTTTGCTTATACTAACATAATTTCGGATGTCGTTTGTTTCTCATATTTTATGACATATTTTGGCCTGTTATCCACACGGTATTAAAATATACAATCATTAAATAAGAAATATATACATACTAAAACTTCGTCTGAAAAATTATCTAACTAACAATGCAAATTCCATTAAAATCAATCCAGTATTGTAGATTACAAATCAATCTTGTAATATGTGGATACAGGGCCATCGCTAAGACTTTTTGTTGGTGGGGGAGAAAACCTTAATATTGTCAAGTCAAATTTTTATATTGGCCAACTCGTTTTATAATTTTGCCAAGTTAACGCACTTTGAAAATGTAATACAGTTCTTATTTGTAAAAAAATTAATAATATTCCCAATTAGAGTTGTAACTTTTGCAAATTCTATCAAAAATAGAAAATGTATTGCAGTTTTTATTAAAATTTTAATTAAATTTGACATAAAAGTTTTAAATTTGCAAAGTGTAACAACATTTGTGAATGTTTTGGGAGGGTAGGCTCCCTTCCTGTCCCTCCCCCCTTAGCTAGTCCCCCGTGTGGATATCTCAACCTTGGTTTATCAACAGCATTCTATTAATTACAACAATAGAATCAACAGTATTCTATTATTTAATACGAAAAGTATAAAGCAATTGATAAATGATTTTTAAATAAATAAAAAGAAAATTATTAAAAAATTTAAATTGTATCAGTCAACCTACCAACTTTGTTTACAAACAAAGTGCAACCAATAACAGATAAGCACAAAATGCACAATCACGTGATCAAATCGCCCAGCAGTTTTACGCGCGTAACGCGCGTCAGATTTTAGCAGGGTTGGATGTCTTATTTTAAATGCTGATCGGGCTTAATTACATGAAATAGGTCACATGATACTTTTCCGGAATACTTTTAATTTTATTTGAGTGGTCACAGGTATGTATTTCTGTTACGAAAATCATGTTTTGAAAGAATAAAGAGATATGGTATTTGTATTTACCAATTCTGAACCATAAAAATAATACAATAATTGAATAACTTTAAAATTCTCTTCTTCGATAGCACCTACTCCAAGCAGAATCTTCTGAGCGCGCGCGCACAAAAAAAGCGTCTTTTGAACACGGCCTTGGTTTGTAAGGGAGTGTTCCTTTGTAATAAAGGCACTCTTGTGTTTTGTGTGAGTTTGTGACGCCATTGATCTAACATTGGTGACAAGAGCGACATCTATACTTTATGCAACTCTAACTTTCCGAAGTATACGTGAAGCTCCGGGTCTACAGTTAACTGTAGTTTACGAGTTTTATGCAAATTTCTAGCTCCGTGTCTTCAGTTTGCAAGGTATAAAAGCGATGATTGAGAATGAGTGAGTGAGTGAGTAGAAGAGAGATTTGGTGATTGGTCGCAGTCTGTGATGCATGGGACTAGCTAAGCCTAGCAAGGAAGTTTTGACATTGCCTCAACAATTAGTTTAGACTTGCCCGTTCCTTTGAAGGAGTAAAAAGAGAGAGGAGTGTTAAGCAAATTTTAAAAGTAAATATGTATTGTCGTTGGTTTGTGAGTAGCAATAAAGAATTTCGATAGCAGCCACGAGCTGTTGTTTTCAGGACATTTAGAAAACCCTAACGTTTTTGCAGAGAATCTATAAAAGTGCCATAATCAGATTGGAAGGAAGCTGTGAGTAGAACCAATTATTACTCTTTATAGTAATTAGATGTAAATAGTGTGAACGCCTCTCTATAATCCCGAATCCAACTCCAATTTCCCAGTCCATTATAGTGAAAATAAAAGTGTTTTATTTTAATTTATCTACCATATATTAATTTACACGTAGCTGTCTGGTCGGGAACGTCACAAATGGCGCCCAACGTAATTTTGAACTCTGTGAGATTGTCTAAAGAGTATGTTTTACGGATGAAGGTGATGTGGAGGAATTTTTAACAAAATTGCATTACTAGATTTCCTTCATTAACATACCTGATAAGAATAAGTACTTAGTGCTGAAATGCTCGCTAAAGAGCGACGCACTTTTGTGGTTAGATATATTGGAAAATTTTTAGTAACTGATGAAAGTAAACGTTTTGAGCAGACAGTCGCGGAGTTAAAGAAAGCGTTTCCTTCTGTCAAGGACAAAAGTATTTTACGTAGAGAGTTTTACTGTAATAAACAAAATATCTATGAACAGGCCTCAAAATTTTATCTACGTAAACTGAGGTTGAGTTGAAAAATAAACTTGGGTTGGTTGTAACATTTGAATAATTGTTAGACATAGTTCTTCCTCTATTTAATGTAAATGTGCAAGATTATATTGACCTAAGATCACCAAAAAATTCGTGAGAAATGCATCAGATGTTATTAAAATACGAATCTCGGCACAACTCGGATCAAGGGGAGTCGCGTACCCCTCGACAGAGGTCCATCATAGATTACCAATTTAAAAATGAGGGGGATAGAAATCTGAGAGGGGGACAGCGAATAATGAGTAATAATTAGTACAGAAAAAATGGATAGTGGTAATTGTGTACTATTACTAATTAAAGCACACTAGAACACAGTTTTAAGTAATAAAAGTTAGGACTGTATCTTCAAATTTTAATAACACACTATAATTAGCGAACACTCTGGTCGCCATTCTATTTCACAAACTATAAGCAGCGAACACTCTGGTCGCCATTCTTTTCACACTCTCTAAACAACAACATTTTTTCTCTACTCAGTTCACTTCACATTTCAACCAAAGGAAGTTCACGAAGCGACTTACGGGACTTATAAATTATGAAATTTCAACAGTAAACATTCTCTCCCAGATTGAAATGCAAATTTCAATATTTTACAATCAAATAAATTAACAAAATACAGTTACAAAAAATTACACAGCAAACAAATATATACAAAATATAACACAAAAAATACAAAATTTACAATATTTTAATAACAAATTTTTTTTTAATTATCAATAGGGAAAACAGCTATTTTTGTAATTGAACGCTTTAATTCGCCAGATTTAGTGCGAATCTTGACTACCCAAACCTTGCCATCCGATCCTGTATAAATCTCACTAATGCGGCATAACCCCCATTTACATTCAGGCAAAAAATACTCTTTTACCAATACCATTATTCCTACCTTTAAATTTTCTTTTTCCACTACCCATTTAGATCTCTGCTGTAACGTATTTAAATAATCTAACCTCCATTTTGTCCAAACTGTCTAGACAACCCTAGTAGTCTTCTGCCAACGATTTAATCGATTGATATTAGTATCAATTAACATTGGTTCAGATATTGCATTCATGGATCTCCCGATCAAAAAATGACCTGGAGTCAAAACTTCAAAATTATCAAAATCGTTAGATAAAGGAGTAAGAGGTCGGGAATTCAAAATACCCTCTATCTGAATAACTATAGATTCAAACTCCTCATAATTAAACCTTAAAACACCTATTGCTCGTTTAAGGTGATATTTAACTGATTTAACACCTGCCTCCCAAAGTCTTCCAAAATGTGGGGATTTAGGAGATATAAATTTCCAGTCAATTTCTTCAGAAATTAAATAATTTTCTAAAATTTCATCTGGAAAATTTATCATTTTGTAGAACCTTTTCAGTTTGGAATTTGCTCTCACGAAATTTTTAGCATTATCCGTAAAAATCTTAGAACATTTTCCTCGTCTAGCCATTAAACGCTTAAGTGTGGCAATCAGAGCATCTGAGGTTAAATCTGAGAGAAGCTCAAGATGAATGGCTCGAGTTACAAAACATATACAAACACAAATACATACTTTGTTCAATGAACCCTTGCGCTGATTTTTATACATAGATCTAAACCAGTACAATTAAATACTGGTGACTCATTGATTCTTTCATAAGGTAACTGGCCCATTAGCTGCGAGTATGGAGTTGGTTTTGCCTTGAAACAAATAACACAAGAATGCACCGTTTTCCTTGCCAAATTTCTACCCGCTAAAGGCCAAAATTTTAATCTAACAGAATTCAAGAGTCCTTGTGGAGCAACATGAAAAAGACGCTTATGCATAGTACTAAAATAAATCTTACTTAATTTAGAATTTTTTGGCAAAATAGCCGGCAAAAATCAGAGAACAAAAGAAAAAATATGTAAAAGTTTATAATAGTCATTGCTAAGATCAAAAAAATTATCAAAAAAAGATAAATTCGCAGTAGCTAGAAATAAAGTTGCTACACAGTTATTTTCCTTTTCGGAATTTTTCATTTCACTTATATAATTCTGACTTTCACTTTCAGTTAGTAAGTCATTTCCAGAAGAAAATGATCGCAAACAACTGGGAGAAAACTCTGGATCCATCAAAAAATCTGGACCTGTAAACCACTTGGAAATGTTCACAAGAGAGTCCGCACTTATACCTCGTGAAAGAAGCTCTGCTGGATTGTCTTTACCGGCACAATGAAACCACACTTCTGGTTGAGTTAATCTTTGGATTTCATCAACACGATTGGCAACAAAGGACTTCCATTTTCTACTGGATCCTTTTATCCAGAATAAAGTTACCTTTGAGTCAGTCCAATAAAAAAATTCTAGAAGCATTTTTACGATCAATTATCTCTTTAATTTCTGATCCCAAACGAGCTGCGAGTAAAGCCCCAAGCAATTCCAGACGCTGCAATGTTATTATCTTTATTGGTGCAACTCTAGTTTTAGATGGTAAGAAACTGACAGAAACTTGGTCATAATCTTGCATTCTTAAATAAACAACAACACCATAAGCCTTTTGACTTGCATTAGAAAAACAATGAATTTCAACATTGTTTGTATCAGGTGACAGGAAAACAAATCTAGCGATTTTAATTTCATTTAATTTTGAGAGTTCTGAACACCATTGTGTCCATTTTTCGCAAATGTCAAAGGGGAGCTCAGTATCCCAACACAGCTTTCGGATCCATAAATCTTGGAAAAGACATTTAAGTCTTACAGTAAATGGAGATAGGATGCCAGTCGGATCATAATTTCTTCCAGAAGTCTGTAAAAAACCGCTTAGTATTTTTCTTATTCTTCAGAAATTCTATTAAACTCAAAATGTCTATGCTAATAGTATCTTGTTCAACATCCCACGATATTCCTAATACCTTCAATGAATTTATAATTCTATCATTTTGATCAAATGGATAAATCTCGACTCCTTCTTTTTTCCATCGTTCCAGTAACGATCTGTCATTTGTTAGCCATTTCTTCAAATTGAAACTAGCTTACTTCATAATAATCTTAGCCTCGTTTGAAATCTTGAAAGCATCTTCAATACTATGGGTACCACTCACTAAATCATCAACATAAAGAAAAGTATTGAGAATCTCAAAGGTTTCTGGATATTGATCTTTAAATTTTCGTATATGCTCCTTTATTGTGGCAGCTAGGAGAAATGGGCTAGCATTTAATCCGAAAAGTAAATGCTTGAAACGATACACTTGAATTTTCAAATCACCAGGCATTTTATTTGAAGGATCTTCGATAACTTCTAAAAAAAGAAATCTGACAGCATCTTAGTCCCTTTCTGATAATGAAATTTGGAGAAATGCTTTCTCCACATCCGCTAAAAATCCAATCTTATTCAATCTAAAATTTATGAGCAACTGAAAAATACTAAAATTTAAATTAATACCAGGCCACAAACAATCATTTAAAGAAAGTTGCCCTACATCATGAGAACTAGCATCAAATACAATTCGTGTTTTCGTGGTGACACTATCTTTTCTAAAAACCGCTCGATGTAGTAAATAAAATATGGGTATATTCGGTCTAGGTGAATCAAACACTTTTTCAGTTATATCACATTCAAGATTTTCTTTCAAAATCTCTTTATACTGAGAAAATAAATTATCATCGTTTCGCATTTTATTTATCAAATATTTAAGCCTTTTCTCAGAGACCTTATACTTATCACTCAAATTTATCCAATCTTTCTTCCGCGGAAGGACAACTTCGTAACGATTATCTTTGTAGGAAACAGTTTCGGTAAAAATTTCTAATGCCTTATCTTCATCATTACAATAAGGATCATCCCTAATTCCAATGGATTCTAAATCGAAAAATTTGCGTAATTCTTCTTCCACATTGCTAATTAATCGACAATAATTGTCATTATTATCAGTATTCGAATTAGAGATACAACCTCCCACTACATAACAAAATACAGTATTCTGTAAAATGACATTAGAATTTCTTAAGCGGACTTGACCATTTTGTAATAATTCATAGAAACACTCAGTTTCTAGCAGAACATCTATTTTATTAGGTTCATTAAAATTTGGATCTGCCAATTTCACATCTTGAGGCAGCTCGGCAAATGGAAATTTAAAATAATGCCCTGGAATAAGGTTTGTTATCTTTGGAACAATAAAAAAATCTATTGTTCTCTTATAATCAGCCTTATTTGATATAGTGGCCCTAATTTTCCATTTGATACTAATTTGAGAATCATTCAAACATGAAACGTAAAGATTAAATTTTTCCTTTCTGCATCCTAATAATTTTACAAAATTATCACAAATATATGAGTAATTTGAGCCGACATCTATTAATGCACGCGCAGGTATAAATTCACCTGAAACATTTTCAATATAAATTAAAGCAGTACATAAAATAGTGGTTTTTCTCTTTTGGCATAAATTATTTACAGAAGTTCCTGCAAAATTACTATTCCTACTTTCAAAGCTCAAAGCTTCGGGATTTAAGCTGTATGTCTTATCCTCGTTGGCAACAGATGAATTCGCAATCTCGTTTAACCCTCCTGATGATTGTTGATTGAGTTTCACTGACGTAGAACTATCTATTTTTTCCCTTTGTATGTGAAGAAGAGATAAATGATGTCTGCCGCAAAACGTACACGAATAATTAGATGTACAATTTCTCGCAGAAGGGTTTGAACTTGATAAACAATTGAAACATACTTTGTTTCTTTTAACAAAATCATTGCGGTCATTAACAGGCATTTTCTGAAATACATTGCTTTTAAATAATGAATGTGAATCATTTCTACAGCAAATGCAGTTAGAATTTTTCGCACTAGTATAAAATGATGTCGTTTTTTCTTTAGCTTGCCTTTTTTGACTAAATGTGTTACTGGTTGTTTTAGAAGCTTGTAAAGTTCGAGCATGATTTTTTTAAAAGGAAATCAAGTCTGATATTTTTGGTATTTCATCTTTTTTGGATTCTCTTTCCCACCAAAGCTTACACGAAGAATCTAACTTTTGTATTACCATATATACAAATATAGTGTCTGAAAATCCCTCTATTTTTTGTTCGAGAACTTCTAATGATCTAATACATTCAGTTACATTGTCCACTAATTTTAATATAGAGGACGGATTTTCAGTTTGTATGGAAGGAATAGACATAAAACGCTTCAAATGCGCAAATACTTGATCTCGTCGATACTTGATCTCAAAAATCTATCTTCTAAAAGATTCCATGCTATTTCATAATTAGCATCAGTAATTGGAATCGACTGAATGATCCTTAAAGGATCAGCATGCAATGATAATTTTAAATAGGACAGTTTTTGTGAAGCTGATAAACACGAATTATTATGAATACTAGAAATAAAAATATCTCTAAAAGATAACCACTCATGCAATTGCCCACTAAATGCTGGAAGATTTAATTTAGGTAAGCGGATTGATTCACTAACATTTACTTCACTTTTCGTATTTACTTCACCTTTCATTAAAACTGGAGCTAATTCACTTAATTTTCTTTTTACAATTAAATATATTTTATCTATATTTTCTTGAATAGATTGTTGTTCAACGATATATTTATCAACATCCTTATCATCACAAAGTTGAAAAATTTTCTGAAATCTTTATATATATAAATTTTTTGTGCGACCTCCTAAACGACTGGACCGATTTTAATAAAAAATTTTGTGTGTGTTCCAGTGGATTCGAGAATGGTTTAGATTCACATTTCATCGAAATTGATTCAGTACTTTTTAGTAATTAGGCAAAAACTAATAAAGTTAGTGATTTTTCGCTAATTAAAAGTGTTGAATAAATTCGCTGAATAGAGTGTGGGTAGAATGGCCGAGCGGTCTAAGGCGCCAGATTTAAGCACTGGATCTCGATGAAAGAGATCGTGTGTTCGAACCCCACTCCTGACATAAGTGTATGATTTGCAATATTTTTTCTGTATTATAATTTTAACTAACCGACTTCAAAAAATCGTTAACTTTTAACTAAGAAGAGAAAAATAAACTTTTCTATAACAAAATTTACCGACTTCAAAAACTACTGCAAAGTGAAAAATATTTTCCTTATATAATTGTAATAAGAAGTTACATTAACAGCACAGTATTTATCGTGCGTATTATTATATTTATGTATATTTATTTGATTTTTTGGAGTCGGTGCCAGTCAAACCAATTTCAAAATTAAAACTAAGTATCCAATGCAAATCTTCTTACATATAAATCTTCTATACGTGGTATTTCACTGAACTCCTAAACAACTGGACCGATTTTAATGAAAATTTTTGTGTGTGTTCCAGTGGATTCGAGAATGGTTTAGATTCACATTTCATCGAAATTGATTCAGTACTTTTTAGTAATTAGGCAAAAACTAATAGTTAGTGATTTTTCGCTAAGTAAAAGTGTTGAATAAGTTCCCTGAATAGAGTGCGGACGGAATGGCCGAGCGGTCTAAGGCGCCAAATTTAAGCTCTGGTTCTCGAAGGAAATGATCGTGTGTTCGAACCCCACTCCTGACATACGTGTATGATTTGCAATATTTTTTTCGGTATTATAATTTTAATTAACCGACTTCAGAAAATCGTTAACTTTTAACTAAAAAGAGAAAAATAAACTTTTCTATCAAAAATTGAACCGACTTCAAAAACTACTGGAAAGCGAAAAATAATTTCCTTATGTAATTGTAATAAGAAATTAAATTAAGAGCGGAGTACTTATCGTGCGTATTATTATATTTATGTACATTTATTTGATTTTTTGGAGTCTGTGCCAGCCAAACCAATTACAAAATTAAAATTAAGTATTCAATGCAAATCTTTATATATATAATTTTTCTGTGCGTGTGTATGTGACTGAACTCCTCCTAAACGACTGGACCGATTTTAATGAAATTATGTACATTTATTTAATTTTTTGGAGTCGATGCCAGGACAACGTCTGCCGGGTCCGCTAGTATCTCTATAAATTCTTTTTCAAAAGCAAACGATTTTTTCTCGTAAAGTTCTAATTCAAACTTATCCAAACTATCTTTATTTGCGATTTCGTTCGTTGCCTTGGTTACATTAGATTTTAATATTTTTTTTCTTTTAATACAGCTTCCATCTTAATAATATTTTCAAAGGAATTCAAATTATATTCAAGTAATAAATATGTAAAAACTTACCCTTTTCATCTTATCCAAGGGCAATAGCAGCACATTATTCAAAGCAAAAGTCTTATTGAAATTAAATTTGTAAGTTTTTACTTATTCAGAGGACACTCACTTCTCCGGTTCACTAGGACCATAAAAAATATATTATGTATACTATTACTAATTAAAGCACACTAGAACACAGTTTTAAATAATAAAAGTTAGGACTGTATCTTCAAATTTTAATAACACACTATAATTAGCGAACACTCTGGTCGCCATTCTATTTCACAAACTATAAGCAGCGAACACTCTGGTCGCCATTCTTTTCACACTCTCTAAACAACAACATTTTTTCTCTACTCAGTTCACTTCACATTTCAACGAAAGGGAGTTCACGACGCCCTCTTACGGGACTTATAAATTATTAAATTTCTATAGTAAACATTAATTATGGATTTAGTTGAAATTTGCCTAATGCTGGTAATGGAAATAGAAATTTCAGTAATGCAAGTAATTTTAGAGGCAATGACAGGAATGTAGATGGAAATAGACAAAGTGGCAGTTACGGTCAAAGAGGGAGTGTTCATGAAAGGAATGTCTCTCCTTCACGAGTGAGCCAGTTAACGTTGGATGAGAATTCTGCGGACAGGTCAGTAGTAAAGGAAAAGCTTTCTGTATATCTAAATAGTGCAACTATTAATCCTGTGGAATTACCCAAATTGTTAATTATTTTGGATGGTATTGTGGTTAGATGTATCTTTGATACAGGAGTGGAGATGTCTTTTACTTCTCATGATATTTATGGTAAATACTTTTTTTATTAAAGGTTGAGGAGGTCAAATCTGGTGGTTCACTCGGCGCAAGGAGTAAAGTGTGTTAATAAAGATTTAATGGATTTTTTTGGGGGGAATTGAAATTCGTTCGGTTAAGACATGTTGGGAGTTTTGTGTATTTGATGGTTTAACAACGCATTGTATAGTGGGCATAGATTAAATGAGAGATAGAGGAATTAGTCTTGATTTCTTTAAAAAATCGTTGATCGTAAATAATGATGAGAATGTGGGTAAGAAATAGTCAGTTTCTGTATCGGTTGATTTGGGGAGGGGGGGGGTGGTTTAAGTGAAGTCGAGAAATAGCAGTTTAATAAGTTTTGCCG
The DNA here is from genome assembly GCA_964019185.1 of Maratus speculifer. Classification (NCBI taxonomy): domain Eukaryota; kingdom Metazoa; phylum Arthropoda; class Arachnida; order Araneae; family Salticidae; genus Maratus; species Maratus speculifer. The sequence goes on from OZ025293.1 coordinate 176,920,826, forward strand.
AAGTCCTTTCAGTTAAACGGGGTGTAACGCATGTTGCATGTGCATGAAATCAATACTTGTTCAGCCGCACTTATTGTTAAGTAAACCATATCGATATGACAAAGTAAAGCAAAGTATAATTGACTACCACATACAGAAAATGCTTGCGGGTGATATTATTATGACGATATCTCCTTTTGTATCGCCATTGGATGCAAAAATGCCGTTAAAATTATGCCGTAAAAAAGCAATGGTAAAAGTGTAGATGATTCAAAGACATGGCGATTTGCAATAGATTACAGGAAATTGAATGCCTTAACACAATATCCCCAATATCCAATACCAGAAATTGATGAAATTTCAGCTAATATTACAAACACAAATTATATTTCAACATTAGATACATCTGATTGTTTTCAAATTGCGATGAAGCCTGTGGATATAGCAAAAACGGCATTTATAACTCGAAACGGTTGTTTTGCTTTCAAACGAATGAATTTTGGTTATCAGGAGCTCCTGCAACCTTCCAGAAGGCCATGAATAACATCCTAAAACCTTTATTTGGTAAAGGTGTTTTAGTCTACCTGGATGACATAATTGTCATGGCAACTACGTTTGAGGAGCATTTACGGCTATTGAGAGAAGTATTTACATTGTTGAGAGATGCCTGTTTAGCAATAAAATTGGAAAAATGCAAATTTTTGAGAAAGGAAATAAAATATTTGAGAGTAAAGATTACACGTGATGGTATTAATATTGATAATGAAAAAATTGAAGCAATTACGGCAATGGCTCCCCCAAAAAATGGCAAAAAAGTAGCTACATTTCTAGGGATGGTTGATTGGTTTTCCAAGTTCATTCCTCATTTTTCAGAATTGTGTGAACCACTGTATGATTTAATAAAAAGAAAGAGAGTGAAATTTACGCGGTCATCAGCGGCTCAAAGGTCTTTTGAGTTGTTAAAAGAGGCACTGGTATCACCACCTGTTTTAGCTCATCCTGATTACTCTCCTCACTTTGAAATATATTGAGATGCAAATGCAGTGTGGGTTGGAGCGATGTTAGCACAGAAAGGTCGACCAATAGCCTTTTTCTTCAAGAATTTTAAACGCGGCTTAGCGGAATTATTCTATTACAGAGAGGCAGTAATCTGAGCTTTAAATAAATTTCGTTGTTTCTTCACACATCTTTCTGTTAAAGTCATTACAGAGCATTCAGCTCCAACGAAGTTAAGTACTTTAAAGGATTTATCTTCTCGAATGGTCAGATGGTGTTTGAAGCTGACGGAGTATAATGTTTCTTTTTCAGACTTCTTTTTGTGTGTGTTTATAGATTAAAATGAATCTGATATATATTTCAGTCTTATTTTTACAGTTGCTTTGATCAAAATTTTAGTCCAAAAGAACGTATTCTTAAATAAAAAATAAAATAATTCAAATTATAATATTTCTTTTAGGGCTGTGGCCAGTCGGATCTCAAATCCCGCTTAATAATGTCCTGCAAGGAATGTATTCGTATTTTTTTTCATCAGAAAATTAATATTTTGATTTCTTTTATCTGTGTATATAAAGAGAAAAAATTCTTTTTTTAGTTGAGAAGATATTTCCAGCATACATGCTTCATTTTATATTTTATGTATTAAATCATAGCAAAGTTATGAGAAATATTTTAACCCGTGAAATGAATTTAACCATATGTTTTAGGAATATTAAATCAATTAAAAAGAGACATTTTTCAGACGAGTATACCACAAAAAGAAATTCAAATTAATAATTTTTAAAATAAATTTAAAAATACGCATACATTCCAAGCCCATACAATTAATACTGGGGAAGGCAATTTAGGATTTAACCGACTTTAAGAACTTTTCTCGTTTATCAATTTGTCAATGTTTAGAGCTGTATTTCACGATTAATAAACCTTGCACGCTTCACCGTTCTTAAAATTAATAACTCTTTAATAATATATATGTATTAATCATATAATTTTGGAGGAATGTCCTGACAGTTGGTAGAGTAAGAGCTTTTGGCTAATGATGCCGTAGATGCGCTATAACACACCATTTGCTTTTTTAAAAAAAGTAGAGAGACAGCATGAGCAAAACAAATTATGATGGTACTTTAGGATGTATAGTTTTCTTATCGGAAGAAATAAAATTTTCAGTGACTATAATAAATAAGACGTTTTATGTTAATAGGGCAAAATTTTTCTTATTACTAAAAATAGGATTCACTTTTATATTAAAAAGAAAATGACCCAAGTTATGGAAATGTGTGGGCTGTAGAGACACAAAATTAAAAAATTTGAGTGGCATCATTTTTTTTATTTATATATAGGCTAATGTTTCTTCATAGCTATCGCCAAAATATTTGAAAAATATTAGTTTCTAATAAACATTAGGAAAATGGTAAAAACTAAAGTCACACATAGTTCTCTCTTCTGTCTATAATTTTCTTTCATATTGTCCCTCCATTTTCATCTGGTTGGAATTCCAGCCTTCGACAATTCATTCTTGTAATCTCTTGAGAATGGCCAACTGGTTTCGGGCAAAACTGTCAGGAAGTTTGTTTTTTTTAAACACCGTTTTAAAGTTTTCGTGCATATTATTAAATGTTATGTATATGTTTTAAACGTCATGCATATTTTTTTCCTATGATACACTGATTTAACATGAGTATAAAAATCGGAGTTTTTTAGCTCGTTGTTCACATATTACTCACTGTGTAAAGTCCACTTTTAAAGTTTTTAAATACTAAAGTTAAATTTATAGTTAAAATTGTGCATTTTTTTTACCGCTTTGCAATTTTATTAGTTGTGTCAATTACATAATACCTGTTTTAAAAGTTAATTACATTGCATCATTTTCCAATGAATATTAAATCATCAGCAGATAATGCATAAGAAAATTATTAATATTTTCCATCTTCATCGTTTCAATCTTTCATTATCTGCAACAAAATAAGTTCATTAACAAAGATCAGTGAAATGTAAATAATAAATTATTCGATCTTTAAAAAAAAAAAAAAAAAAAAAAAAAAAAAAAAAACTATCTCACAAGAGCTATATTATTTGAATTTAGGATATGGATAAGGTAAAATTGCAAATATTTTAGTTAACAGTTTTATTCAAATTATCTTGAAAATAACGTTAAACAACGAAAAAAAAAATATTTTGTATTTCTTTTGAAGTATTCTTTAAAGTTCTTGCTAAATTTGAAATTAATCGTCTCAGAAATTGTTTCTGAAACTGTCACTGATCGGAAAAACCACTCTTATTTTGTAGCGAACTACAAAACTTTATCAATACTGAAGCAGCTGCTTGTTAAGTAGACTGTGATACAAAATATTTTTCAAAAGTAGTCACAACTTCGTTATTTTACTTTTTTTACTAAAGGATTCAATCTGCATTCATAATCGAGTACACGGATCAAATAATACAGTGCTCTTGTACAGCGTCTGTAGATATACACGTATAATCAAATAAACGGGATATATGCAAAGTAGTAAAATAACGGCAGTTTAAGCCCTCAAGCTGACACATTATAAGGGAAAAACTGTACAGTGGGTTTTGGAACCTACTTTGACACTACCAATAGCACGAAATCTGCAAAACAAAACCGAAGATGTGCATAAGAGAAGTCCGTGGATATTAATTTCAACAAAGACACGGAGATTACCGTTAAGAAAGAAAACTTCCTTTCAAATAAAAAGAGCAAGTCAAGACTAATTGCTATGCTTTCATCCAAATTGAAGGCGAATGGAATATCTTGTCGGGAAAGTACTGGCAATGGAAATACACTAATCATAATAACAGCCAATGAAAAATCTTCTTCCAGTGACAGAGTGGCAGATGTTGGTGAGGCTTCTGATCTTCTCGTCCTCATAATCATCCTTACTCCACTCGAACGAAAAATTTTTTACGTTAAGCCGAGCCGTGGAAAAACTGAAAGAAAGGTTTTTCCTCACAACAGTTAGCTCAACAAGCAGAACTGTACGACGTCATTCTAGTCCTTCATGTATTCACTGGTTGTGATACGACGTCTGATGCTTTCAAAAAAGGAAAATTCCAATTGCAACAAACTGTTTTGGCAATGTGAAAATGTGCATAAAATTGTCAATGTATTCAATAATACGGAATCCGACCATAATGCAGTTTCAGAAGCAGGAAACCGACTTTTCTTTTTGATTGTATGGAGCATCCTCCACAACTAACATTTCTTAATACTTTCCTATACCACTCATTCGCAAAATCTCTATCGAATATCAAACTTGATATTTCATCCCTTCCGTCAACAGAAAGAGCAGCCAGACAGCATTTTTTCCAGGTGTCCCACCAGTACAGCCGTGGTTTGACCAGGAACAACAAGCCGAACTTAGGGGTTGCGAAAGAAAACAGAATCATCTTATTCCCAAAACAACCGAGGATTCGATCGCACCGGAGGCTGTATTAAATACCTTCTTCTGCAAATGCACCACTGGGTGTTGAACTAAGTGTGGATGCAGGAAATCTGCCATGAATTATACAATGCTGAATTATACTGCTATGGTGACTGTCTAAATGCTACACCCAATACATAGTCAACATGATGATAAAAATCATGAGGACGCAATTACGGATTCACTCCTATTGAAAACACCTTTAATGCACCATTCACTTCAGCTGATGATGACATGTCAAAGAAGAAGAAAAGAACAGTATAACTTAATCAGTAACATCTGCTCAGTGATAAATTAGTACTTTTCATTGTTCTCTATTATGTTTTGTTGCACCAACGATGTTTCACATGACTAAAAATTTTATAAATAATAAATATTTGTGCACAGGATCAAGTCGAGATCAACAGGATGAGGAATAAGATGAGATGATAATTATGGATCCTAACGATCCATGCACTTTCGCTGATGATGATATTAAACGAAAAAACAAGCCAGAATGATAACGACTTCTTTCAAAGATTTTATCTACTTATTCTATTTATTTCTACTATTACTTCTCATAATTACCTAATACCGATTTAATTATAAATTAGTATATATCTACTTTTACTTTTCTCCCTATTTTTTATACTCGCCGTTATAATGTTTCACATTAATAAACACTTCATTAATATTGAATCTTCGTTAATTACCTGCTATTATCTAGTACAGTATTGCATACTGGAGTGTTTTCTGTTTTATTTTGTTTGCTTTTTCTGGCAATCTCTGTGTAATAAAAAACACTGTGACAATTCCGGGACGAACCCATCAGTTTTACCAGATGGAGCCATGTTAGGTGTAATTTCGGTTTGAGATATGAAGGAGAAAATTTATCTACCTAAATACAAATCTTTTCTACCTGAAGTTCATTCTGTTCAATATAATTTTCTGTAACAAATTCAAAAGTAACAAAATTTCTATGCTTTGCTGAGTCGAAAAATCCTTTTAGAAATCTAGTTGAAAAGAAACATAGCGTATGAGCTTAAACAAGCGTATTAGTATTGCTTGCCTCAAAACTTCTAATAATGTCGCCCTCTATACACAGTAGAGTAGATTATTAACCTCATGCAAAATCGCCTTTCTAATGACCAAATTAAAATGAATTTTATAAAATAAATTTTGGAGTTAAATAAATGTATAATACAAATAAATTATTTTAAAAACCAAAATGCATTTAATGCAATTTTTTCATGTAATTTACTATCAAATACCAATTATTTATGTTGGAAAATCGTATAATAATAATTAATTTCTGTCGAATGTTTGAAAATAGATATTTATGAAAGCAAGAAAAATTCCTATGTAACATTTTATTGCCGAAATATTTTCATGAAATCGTGATATATTAAACTCTTGAAAGAAAAGTACAAATATAAAGGATAATGTTTAACTTAAAAAAATTGAAAATTCAATAATTCTGTTAATCTCATATTCATCTGTTACTAAAACTCTCACATTAAAATATTGTAATATAATTTTAGAAGTCACTTCCTATAAATGGGGACTTTTTACCTAGTCCTTAGTAGTTACCAAGGAACAACTGTACAAAATTTCATCTCTGTATTTATTATGGCAAACATATTAATTTAATTGGACGAAGATTACTTTCTTTTGTGAAAACCCGTGAAGGTTCCGATTCCGTGAATGATAGATAACCAAGATTCCACTGCGTATACATCTCATTTGTAGAGAATTTTATGCTCTTTAATTTATGCTGGAGTACTTTTTTATTATAAAAATCAAAAATTTCTGAGATATTATCAAAAGCCTATAAAAAGGGGGGGAGACATATTTTTGTCCTCCCCGCTCATTTCCTATCCATTGGCACTTTTTACCTAGTCATTAGTTTCAATCAATGACCAACTGTACCAAATTTCATTTCTGTAGCATTTGTTATGACAAACTTTGCAAATTTGATTGGACTAATTCACAATAGTGCCCTTTCGGTTGTAAATGCTTCTAAATATTTTTTTCAGACATAAAGTTGAAAAAAAATTATCATAATGTTGAGAGAGCAGCATCCTTTTGTTTTGTTGCTCATAACTGTAAATTCGCTTAAAAGTGTTCCCTGTTATCTAACTTTAATATTTGTATTTTTCAGTCTCATTTTATCAAGTTTAACAATTTTATCAAGCATTTTAAATTTCGTTAATATTTCAAATAATATTTTTCTACTCATATAGTCATATGCTTCTTTAAAACCAATAACTAATTAGCTTATATCAATATTTTGTCTTTTGAATATTTCAGGGATATTTCTAATACGAAAAATTTGTCTTAACATATATCATCCTATTCTAAAACTAAATTGACAATCATTTATAAACAGAATGAAATGCAGCATAAAGACTCTTTGCAATTATCTTTGAAATAGTCTGCAAGCTGCATGTAACGTTTGTGTGTAACATTTAGTAACCCTACTAAAAAAACTGTAGAAAATTCGTAGGTATTTGGACTAAAAATCTGTGGGAAATCTGTAGGTATTTGGCACACTCTGCAGATATTTATAAGATTATCTTAAAATATTCTGCAGATTTTTTAAGATAAAGCTAAACTTGCAAAATTTATTCAGATTTCTGTAAAATTTCTGAAGAAAATGGAGATTTCTTCAGGTAATCTTAAGATTATTTTTAGTGGGGAACATTGCTTTGTAACATCTAATAAGGCCATGCATTTAAAATGCTGGCAATTTGTGATACTCCATTTTTTGTGTATTGAAAAAATATGAATTAATAATAGCACTTTTTCATTCTTTTAGAATTGTTTCTTCATCCTTCTAAATCTCATTTATTATATCAATCTTCTCAATATTAAATCATGCAATATTTGCACTAACTTCTTTCTCTCATATTTAAAAAGCTCGGCACCTAACAAATCTTTCAGGGGCTCTTCAATTTCTTAATTTTGCAATAGCATCTCTTATCTCATCTATAGTTGGTGGTTTACAGTTTTCCTCGTTCGCATCACATTCATAATATTTAAACGATATTTCTCATTCATCACTTGACGGTATGTTGAATAGTTCTTTAAAATATTCTGCCAATCGGTCTACCACATTTGTTTTCTTCCAACAAATTTGTCATAGCCGGGTTCGTACGTTTCAAGGACTTTCAAGCAACTTTTACTAGAATTTTTGTAAAGTAATATTCGCCTTATTTGATTGGGGAGGGGGGGGGAGGGATCTATCTTCGAATACACCAACCAGCCCTAAAATTTCTGGTGCTAAAACATCTAAACTCACATGAATCCCTTGATGCATATAAACCCTAGGGTCATTGCAAAAAAAGGAGGGATCGGGATTTATTGCCCTTTTTGATTCCATTGAGATTTGAATGTAATATAGGCTGATATATCCTATCTCTGATAGGTTTTCAACTTCCTGCATTTTATACTGCTCCATGATTCTCTCTTTTTTCTCTTTTTCTTTTTTACGTATAAATTTTTATACTCTTTTGAATGCTGTTCAATGATTTTCACTCTGTCTTGTTAAGCATTGTTTCTCTCGATACATTAATTTTCTCAATCAGTTGCGGGTACTTTTCACCAAATCTTTCATTGTTTTCCTTTTATCTACCTTTTCAACAATTTCCTCAACAGTTTTCAATGTGATTTACATTTATTCCATTCAATATTGATTATATCTTTATCATTAAATTCAGCATACTCAGTTTCTATTTCTTTATTTAATTTACTTTAGTAAAAATTTCTACTCTGCCTGATCAATATTTTTTACTTTTTTTTAGTTTCTTTTATATCTCGATATCTTTCAATCGCTTGTCTGTATTTCATAATAACAAGGAAATGATCAATAAATATCATCTAAATCATCATCTCTATAATTTCGCATATCTAAAACATCGTTAGCTGTGTTTTATTAACCATCATATGACCAATTTCACTTTTTAGTTTATCCATCGTGATAAGTTCCAAGTATCTTTGTGTACATATTTAAGTTTAGAGCGAGTATTGCCCATCATTAAGTTGTTATAGGCAACAAAATACACAACATTTATTTTACTATACCTACTCAAATGATGTAAACTAAATTTTCCAACTGTTGATATCTTTTATAATTTTAGCGATAAAATCACATATTACAAATTCTGTATCAAGTCTTTATATCTTATCAAATTCACGCTTCAGTTTTCCATAGAAAAATATCTTTCTGTTCATTCACGGTGCCTTTTATTGGCTCATGCATTATAGTACTACTGAAATGTTAAAAAGCTTTGCTCCCAATCTCAAGATATATATTCTGTCATTCATACCATCAAAATCAATAATATTTTCTCTAAGGCATTTTCTTATTATGAATCCAATACCACGAGTTTGCATGAGGGGTGGTTTTTCCTGTGTTTGCACAATTTAAAGTTATAAAATTATCAAAATATCTATTTATCAAAATATCTATTTTACTGTCCAGTTCGGTATTAGCTTAAAATGTTCCAAGTTCCTATTATAAAATTCAAGAACTGTTTTCCAATTTCAGTTCGTTTTAGCCATGTTTCTTACAGGGAGAAGCTGTCAGCTTTTCGTCGAACCCATTTTAGTTACCTATCATTTAAAATACTATAAAAATTATACTTATCAATATAAGCAGTACGCCCGTTTACGCAAGTAGATATCGTAATGCTTTATGCAATATATACTACTAATTATATTATTATTCTGTAAAAGAGAAAATATACTTAGTTTCTGTTAAAATGTTTAAAATTCTCAGACTACAGAACTCCTAGGTAACTGCCTCTGCTGCATTTTTGGCAACCTGAGGTTAAATATTATTTAAATCGTGACAAAGCGTTCTTAATCAAGTAGAAAAATAAAGAAGTTTTTTAAATATATCCAATTTATCTGTCATCCACTTTAAAAAACTACTTTGTACAAAGAAATATAAATTACATATTATTTGAATTTACAAAATAAAAATTCATTTGAATAAGATATCGTTAGTAACTCACATAAGAAATATATTTTTTTATCTTTCCTTTTTTGCTTTTCTCTTTCCTGTAAATTATGAAAAAGAAATAGAATCTCAAAATATTTAATTTGGAAAGAAAGAAGTCTTAAGAAAATAATTAAATTACACTTATTACAGACGCTTAATATAAAAACTCTTCAAATTTATAAATATTTGTTATTGTTAGTACAATTATTTGTTTGTATAATTTTAAGTTTCAAAAATTGAAATAGCATCACGTTTCATGTTTCCTTGCGATTTACAGACCTGAAATTTTAAAAACTGTTTAATGAGCAGAGATTATAAAAATATTAGTTGAAATTTTTTTAAATCATTGTTAGTAAAGTATTTTTGGAGTAAATTGATAAAAAACTTATTTTAACAAAACGGTTATAGCTGAATTTCTATTTAAAGATTATCTTACTAAACTCACATTCCACCCACGCTTCTTCGAAAACAAAAAAGCAATATTCTGACTCACAAAAAGTGTTTTACAGATACATAAAAAACTTACCATCGTCTCCTCGACCCATTTCTGAATGCCAAACTTTGCAGTATAAACATATTAATGTGATGTATTCATAAACATTTCTGCTATTTTGAAAAAAAAATCCATTTCGAAAATTTCATTTTTTGTAACAAATTTTTCAATTTTTGGGTTTAGTAAATTTAATGCCCTTTCAATAAACGCCTGATTTAATTCCTGTTATATGCACTATATAGCCAAAAGTGCCCGGTCACTTGCGATTTTAGACATTTTGTTAAATATCTAGAAAAACACACGAGGAATAATTATCCTGAAACTTCAGGCGTGTAAATAGGTCCGCGAAGATTTTTCCCCGAAACTCCTTAGGGGAACGTCAATAAACTGAAAAATAACGAATAGCTTTTGGATAACCCAGTGAAAACTAATGTAGCAGAAGCGTTCAAACTGCAGATTATGATTAAGTGGCTTACTGTAAGAAACTGTGTTCATTTTATCAGAATAGCGTGTATACTTGTAGAGAAATTAAGGTTCTCATAAACACAGTCCCAAATTTTGCCATGTTTTTTGCTTATAACTTTCAGAGTTCTTAATATAAAAAAAAAACTTTCCTTTCAGAAAATATGACAAGCAACATTGAACCATAACCTATAATAATACACCAAAAATAATGTTACAGGTCATTATAAAAAATTACTATTTTTGCAAATAGTAGATATTCTAATGAACATACTAAAAATATACTTTCGTATTATTGCGCAAAATCTTCTTTTTGGCAACCATCTTCAAAAAATATGATTTTTTTAAGTTAAAAAAATTATGTTTGGTATCAAATTGCAGGAAATTTACAGCTTAAAAAGGGTATGATTTTGGTTATCAAATATAAAATGTTTATAAAGGCCAACTGGAGGGTGGGGGACGAATTTTAGCAAAATGGTACTTATATGACTCCTTATGCAAATCTTAAATGTAACTCTGCTATATTAATTACACCTATACCTAATATTATTGTGAGGCAACTCTGATTGCAACACTAATTATTATAGAAAAATTGTCACATAAAATTAATCAGTTTTTATAATTTATAAATAATTTATTCATTATAAAATGTAAGATATAAAAAAGGGTTTTCCAAATTTCCAAAGGATATGGATCGAGTATTCCTCAATGAAATAGTATAATTCAAATAGAATAGTAGTTCAATAGAATAGTAGTTCAATAGAATAGTATAATTCTAATAGTATACTAAACAAGTAAGAAAAATCATGCGTTAAGCATAAATTATGAAACATTTTCCAACACTTCCTGAAATCATTTACAAAACTTCGTTATTTAGGGAAATAAGGTGCTACGGTCCATAGCCAAATATGTACTCCAATACTTTTGAACAGCCCTGATTTTGATCTTTTGGTTAATCTGTTAATCAACTATTATTATTATCTATTTATTTGTATTATTCCAATCTATTATTATTTTATTAGAAAAAATTTGGTTTAGCAAGAAAATGCCAAACAGATTGAAATTTCTCTTTCAGCAATTTATATTAATAGAAAAAAACAAACTTGAATACTTTTGTTCAGCCCTGTAGTTTATCTAGTATATTTATTACATGCCAGTATTTAGCTAAAACTTAATTCAAACTAAAACACTTTTTAAATTACTGAAATCACATTTCCAGTAATATCATCCACATGCGACCATGTAAGCAACTCTTTGCCATGCCACGTATATCATTTTATCTACATTCTATAAACATTTCTTAGTAAACTGATTGTATTTATGAACGGGCTGATACTCTGGCTAAGGCAGCAACAGAAAATCCAACAATGGAAATTAAATTCCCAGTGCTTTTCTCCCATGTCAAAGGAGTACTAAAACAAAGAGTCTTACCTGCCTGGCAGGGTAGGTGGCACGAGTCTGACAAGTGATGCTATTCCTACAACCTCATCCCAAAAGTATCTAGAGAATTTTATTTCCTTTCCCCACCAAACACAGCATTCCTCACTGGCCATGGACCTTTTAAACAAAATCTAAAGAAATTGCACTGCGGCTTTTCACAACTCTGAGAATGTTGCGAAGTGAGAACCACTGATCATACTCACTATCACTGTACCCTGACATCTCAGATATCACCCTTCTCCCCCTAAATTCTGGCTACAAGGGGTGTTATCTCGGTTACTGGCTGAACTAAGGAACATATGTAATTATTTAATGTTTGTTTTCATCCTAACCACTTAGCGATTTGTCTTTCTGTCGTATAATAAGAGGTCGAGAGTGCTCCATACATCTCACTAGTTACTTATCCACTGGGGCACTTGCCCCAGCGAACATCTCACCAAAGTATAAAACATTTTATCTTTTTCTCTCCCGCTCTCTGTCCCGAGGGGGCAGTCTGTGCCCCAGCGGCTGAGTTCGTAAATTTTTTCTATTTTCTTCTAGCTGAAAAATGTAATTTTAAAGACCTTAAAAGGGTGACTAGATGGGACACTATGCTCTGCAGACAAGGTATCCTTGTCTGAGAAATCCCTCTTAGACATTCAAATGTAAAAATGCATAACTCATTTAAAAACCACCTTTAAGTAAATTACGTTCATATTCAGTAATCTGTACGAGTTCTTTTGTGTAGCCCTGCATATAAACTATAGCATTTATACACACCATATAATATGCATAAATTTAGTTAAAAGCACAAATCATAATTAAAAATACATTTCATCCATTCATCAGTCATCATCGCTAATATGCATTACTTCGGACAGAGTATACTATTTGAAATATTTTGTGTGTTACTATAAATGCTATGCTATTCGTATATTATACTTCGTATTATGCATGAAAGAACTTATATTAAGCCTCAGTGACGTATATTAATTGTATTATGCATGAAATAGTTAAATATCATTAAAATATGTCACAAACAAATCCAACCTTTACCGTTAAATAATGGAATTCTTTTGTGTGGCTCTATAAATGAATAATAACTGTTCTTTTCGCTGCACATTTTGAAGAATATATATTTTAGTTCACTTCGTAAATGCATATCAATTTTATTATATTTGACTGAGTGTAACATTTTTAAAGCTCATTTGAAACGGTTTTTTCCCATCGGCGTGAAGTAACGGTAACTTTTGACTGTCCTGTAAATAAAATAATCATATTAAAAACTTAATTTGATAATGGATTCGTGCTAGCTCATGTCAATAACTTCCGAAAATTTCGGACAATTCGAGTACATTTACGAAAGTTAGAGCGCGGGTAGACGTACAGATAAACCGAAGTCATAAACACTTTTCAACTTTGTTGGAAAATGTTAAAAATTTACTCTACTAAAATAAAGAGCCTTTAGTTACGCGATACACATTAATCTTTACACTATACGTTAATTTTCACAAAAAGAAAAATCCTGTATACAAATAAATTTTCAGAAGAGTGAACTGCTGTAAAGTTTTCTAGGATTTTATAGGTCAAAGAAAAATCTAATACTAAAAGTTTTAAGTTCTTAATCATAGCAATTGTTCAACTACTTTTCGTACTAGCATGCATGCGCCATTCGTTTGGTCGCAGGATCAAAAAGAGTTATTTGTCATTTCACCGAAAACCAAATAGTCGACAAGAGATTTAGCATACAGAAAAGGGTACTACGAAAAAATGTTACATCGTGTGGGTTTGGAATTTACAATTAATTGCGACCAATGAGGAAAAAAATTAAAAGTGCGTGTCCATGTGGCCTAAGTCATTTCTATGGTTCTCCATCTCCGAACCTTGTTTATTAAATTTTATTTAAAAATATAACGCATATAAAACTTTATTTAAACACATAATACAATGTACATAGAATTAAAAGGCAGGCAGCAGGCTGGCTAATGACGACCCCCGGAATCTTGAGGACCATCAGTCATCCGGGTGTGTTCGAAATAGACGTCCTCAGAGTAACTTATGGTCTCAGAAACAATAATTTTCCTCATCATCTTTGCATAATTTTCTGAGAATAATCTCCGGATACTCTGTCATTTTTAGGGTCCCAAGATCCAAGAGCACCGACCACGATCGCTTCAACTCATACTCTTTTGTTATTTACTGTAAGTTCATAAGCTAAATTAGCGTATTTGTCTTCCTTCCTTTTTCTGGCAATCGTAAAGGCTTCCGCTCCATTCTCGAATGGGCATGTCACATCAATAATTAAAATGTCATTATCTTTTTGGAGAATAAGATCGGGTCGGCAGTTTTGAGTCCCAATTATTTGATCCTCACCAAGGATGGTCCATCTATCAGAGGCAGCTTTTTTGATACGACTGACCACTGCATTGTGGAGCTTTTTATATACGGTACTATGTACCATACAGTGGTCTAACACATGAGGTAAAATCTCCGGCAGTGGACATTTTCTACATTTAATGTTAGTGTGGCCACGGGCTTTCTTGATTGCATTCAGTTGATAGAGCAAGCCCAGCCTTATGTATAAAACGCCAGTTTTTGAATGTTGTATATTTGCCATCTCTGAAAAAGTGACAGCTGGACTTGGCCGCAGCCACACATATATTCGTTTTGCCTTGGTGAGGGTGAGCCCTCAATGACAGGGTACGTTTATTTCTAAGGAATTTTCTAATGGATTTAAAAATAAACTTCCTGTTACGTTGAGCATCGTCATCCAATTCAATCTCGATGTTATGAGCCTCCTCAATCGACCACCTCACCCCCAGTCTCCTGGTAGCTTGGCGTGCTCTTGACCAAGGCGACCTATATTTATCAGAGGTCCGGGTAGCAGGCGCAGAATTAAGGTAGTCTTGCATATTACGATGGCTGGTGGAGTCTTGTCGATAATTTGCAGTTTCCACAAGCTCATCCCAGGCTAACTTTTGGACGACTTTATCGGTAGAGGTTAAGAGTTTGAACCCCCCGTCAATAAGGGCGATGTCACTGTCCTCAGCCGCCAACGGAATACCAAATAAGCCATCTTCTCTATCACCATACAGGTATTGGTTGGCGGCATTTGACGGGAGGCCAAGAGTTTTCTTTAATAAGGGTCTGAGGGAATCATCAATATAGGTCCAATCAGTTTTAGATATTTTTTCGGTTCTCTGGAGGAATTGCAACGAGGGATAAAAGAAGGATTTTATGTAGTCGATCCTCTGCCAGGGGGTAAGCTGAGAGGTTAAGATTTTAATACCCCTCTGCCGGATGTCCTCAACAGTGACCGAGTCACGCGGAAGGAATACTCCGATGGGTTTGCTTAAAAACTTCGTCGCATCCCCATTCTCCATATGGGGGATATGTGACCCGGCCAAATTAAACTTAGTGTTTCTACATCCAGCAGGGGGTTTGCTGCTATAATGGAGGGTTACACATTTTTGGCATTAAATTTTAAACCTATTTTTGTAGCAAGAAGATTGATAAGATTGAGAAGGGCCTGTAGGTCCCCCGCCGATCTAGCAATTAGGAGTATGTCATCGGCGTAAGCTAAAATATAGTGAAACATACTCCTTAAAGTAGGGTCCCTAGCAGAGCCCTCTCGCTGAACTTTCAAAATAATAAAGTTAATGGCCAGGATAAAGAGTACCCCGCTCAAGGGATCCCCTTGCCTGACCCCGGTGGTGGCCTCACGAGGGGTTGAATGGCCTTTGGTACTTTTATAAGTGGTCTTCGCCCCCCCATAAACATCTTTGATGATAGAAATAAAATCATCCCCTGCCCCAACTAATTTTAACGTTTCAAAGATCACCCAGTGGCAGGCCCGTAGCCAGGATTTTCTTTCGGGAGGGGCTCAATTTCGAATTTTTTTCTATTCTTACAAAAGTAATTCTAATAATATTCAGTAAAAACTTTAAAAATAATCTAGGCTTATCCTAATGTGTGTTTCTACATAGGATACTTGTTAACTATGTCAAGTATTGTTATTTCATATTTAATTTTTTCAATTTCTGTTGCAATTTTTAACTTTTAAGAGCGTTTCCAGTTTCCAAACCGATTCGGGAACCGGAGAGTTTTTATGAAAAATTTTCTGTGAAACTTAAAAAGCACAAAGTAACAATGTTTGAGATGAGCCTCAAGTTGGGGAAAGGGGGCACATTTGAACTGGGGGCACCTCTGAACACTAAATATTTTCCTTCAAATAAATTATTTTCTAAAAATGTCTATGGAATACATTACAATTGCTTCTGTGCAATAAGTATACAAAGCTCATCCATTTTGTATGCACAATGCTGTCTAAGCAAGATTTTTCTTCCTCTTGAATCTAAACTTAAAAAAATAACGTTGTAAGATTTTTGTTCAAAATTATGTATCCCTAAAATTTTGATTTATTGTTCAACAATTAAATAAAGATATAATCTTTAGTTTATAAGTTTTGTTTTATTCAAATTCATCAGCCGAATTGAGTAAACTGTTGTAATGTTGAACTCCATGTGATGGGGCACCATTGAACATCTAAAAACTATGAAGTAAAGAGTTGTTGATTTTGGAATTTTTTCTATCTGAAAAGAGGTTAATTAAAAATATCAAAGAACATGAACTTATACTGTTAACAATCCTTCTTTACTGCAAACATGTATTACAATCTCTGGATGTATCAGTGATTTGATGTTTCAAACCTAAATTGATGATTGCATTCATTTATTTGATAATTTCAAAACCCGGATACACAATAATGATTCATGGTTTAGTAGGTTTGTCTAACAAAGCCTATATTCTTTCATTTAATCTTTCCCAAAATACAGAATTACTAGTACTTTCGTACTAGATAAAACATAATTTAAGTCAAGTTTTTTCATAAAAAGTGTGACTGAAGAATTTTAATTTTCCAGAAGTATCAGATATCATATTGGTGCATTACAAGGATATTTTTAAAAAGTTTTCTCAAACAAACATAACTGGAGAGACATTCTGTGTTGTTTCAACAATGATTTTTGACATCAATTTTGATGGATTTAAGTTTAGTTAATAATAGAAAAATTATTAGTCTCAATAAAATATAGTTATTAAATTTTATCCGTATTACTTTATATTTCTGAAACATATGCAGCGTTTTATGAAAACTCACAATATTTTCATATTTTACTCATTTATTCAAAGGTGCCCCTTACTTGTTCAAAAATACCCCTACATGGGACAGGTTTGAACAGAAATATTTAAGCTTTTTAAATCCTCACAATTTTTTTTATTTTTATGGAAAACTTTTAATTTCTGTTTCATATGATGAAGAAATACACTGCTTTTATTATGTAATACTTAAAACTCAAAAAATATAATTCAAATAAGAAATGTACTGATTTTTTTAAAAATTGTTCAAATTTGCTCCTTTTTCCCCTATCCTATGAAGAAAAACGTTGTAAAATATTGAAATGCAAACAAGTAATATGTATTGATTTAAAACACATGATTAATGTTAACGTGCGAGAATCTGACATTATGAGTGCGAGGTCTTGAAACTGTTGATCCATAAATGAAATAAATTACATGCATTATTTTTTTGAAAAAAAAAATTAATTGCTATAGCCATATACAATCATAAAAATTATGTTTGTATTTCACATTCTCTGAGTATAATAATTATGAATGACATTCGTGATAAAATAAATTTACTAGCACTGTTGAATTCAGGCATTTATCTCTGGAAGGGATTTTTGGGACTCCGGGGGGGGGGACTTTATAGCATTCCGGGGAGAGGGGGAGAATTGTACTTTCTGACGATTGAAAACACAAAATCACAAATTTTCCAGGATGGGACATCTCATTTCTCCGGGGGAGGGGGAATGTCCCCCTCCCCCGGGCGACCCCCTAAAATCAACACTGTTTACTAGTGCAACAGAAGCAATCATCATAATTTCTTCTTAGCCATGATGCTGATTGACTTATCAAGAGTTTCTGCAATTTCCCAAAGAATGGAAATCATGGAAAAACTACTCAGTCTGTCATCGACCATAACGCTTCGAGTCAGATTTAATTATTTTCTTTGCCAAAAAATATATTTCAGCACTGACTTTTGTTACTCGGCTTTTAACCAAAACTGTCAACAAGTGTTTTATTTTATCGTAATACGTCACATTCCAGTACTAAAACTTTTAAAACCACTGTGTTGGTGTCAACATTAGCAATTTGTTTGCACCCTAATTCATATTCAGCTTTCGCTTGCTACATTGACACTTTATCCTGAAAATATTGCATCGGATTCTCTAATTTGCTTGCTTTTGCCAGTGAAGTACATCCTGAAAAATGTAACTGGGAATCTCTTAGAATGTCTTCATTTGAAATGAATCGATAATTTAAATTTTGAATAAGACTTTCTACATTGGGAAATAAGACCGTGATATTGCAATACTTGTCAGTGAATGTAATTTTAGGGTTTGTACCTCTTGCCTGTCTAAATGTCAGTCTTGGGAACTTTATTTCAGTTTGGAAGATGTCTTCCCAAAGTTTTGATGTGCAATAAAATCTCACAAAGGATTTCTACTTCATTTTTCTGCATATTTATGTAAAACAATTAGGCATCTTTAGCATGGGAAGCTTATGAGAAAATTATTCTTCTCCCTGACTGCCAAAAAAACTCCAGCTGTTGAAGAAATCTTCCATGTGTTTTTCGAAATATTTTCTGAGCTAATACAAATGTATTTAAGTAGCTCAACAAAAGTCAATATGCTTTTATGCCTCTCGATAAAATTTGTATCACAAATGCGGAAAAGTTATATTCTTTTGTTTACTAGGATCTATGATGCAATTGCTTCTTGAAGCGTTAAATTTGCCTTTAGGTGATTTTTAAAAATTTTTGTCGCTGCTTTAACAAGTCCATGCATGATACTTTCAAATGAAGGGAATCAGTATGTTGTTGGACAAGGCAAGATTTAATCAACGGCTTTCACAGAGGACATATCTAATTTTTAGATATTCTGAAGAATTCTAGAATGAACCCCGCTAACATGACCAAACTTATTGGCTACTTTGTCATACGCCTATGTGACACATTTATACATGCCAAGGCATAGTTCATCACAATGTTGAATTTTTAAAACATTTATTGGAATAACACGTGAAACAAATTTCCAAATTATTGGGTTTTGTGAATTTTTTAATAGTTCACATATCTAACACAAATGGCAAGCTGTACTGCGCTTGAAATGTCCATAGTTTCAACAGCAATTAAGCTAAAACAGATCGCAATATATATTTTGATAATTAATACTTCGGTAACGGTATCCCATAATATTTGATTTCATTCTGAGTTTTTGGGGTGAAATAAATAGCATTTCTAAGGGTATTTATAATGTCTCGTTTCAATTCATTCGCTCCAGATTTTGCTCAAAACTTCAAAGAACTCTTAACTAGTTTTTTTTATACCAATTTCTCTAAAGTTAGAGGATCGTCATCGTGGTCAGTGGCTATTTTATTCTGCACAAAATAAGATTGTTTCAAGTATTAGTTCAAGATCTTCTTTAATTTCTTCTTTTCCTGGAGCTCTCTGAAAACTCAACAATGAAATAATTCTATTTCTATTTCCTGAAAAAATCTGAAGTTTGTTTGTTAAAATAACATAAGATTTGTGATAATCTAATTGTATATGTTTTAAGAAAAACCTTTAGCCTTTTTCCAATGACTGAAACATGTAGAAAATAATCTTCCTAATTTTTCGTGATCTTTCTCATGCTATATACATTTTATACTTAATTTTCTTAGTCAAATTAATGATAAGAAATTACACTTGACCGAATTTTACTGCGCATAAAGACAGTATAAATTACTTTTTAAAAAGAATTTATATTTTTAATGGTACATACCTATTAAAAAATAATATATCCAAATAACCGATATAATAAAGGATTACTGTAACAGTAATTCAATAAATAAATATTTTACAGCTAAAAATGGAATTGATTTTAATGTAATGGAAAATAAAAACAAACAAAACTTATTTTTTTATCATACAGATAATTTTGTATTTTCAAAGTTTCGGGAGGGGCTTCAGCCCCCTTAGCCCCCTCCCTGGCTACGTGCCTGCCAGTGGGGCAGGGACCCAAAAGCATTAGAAATATCAAGGGAGGTGAAGAACAAATCCTTTTTACTAATTTTAGACTTCCTCATAATCATGTCAAGAATATAGTTATTTTCAAAAACCCCATCGTGAGGTAAAAAACCCTTTTGGCATAGAGAAAGGATGTTATTATTCTCCAGCCAGAGGTAAAGTCGCTTAGTAAGGCAGCTGGCGTAGAGTTTGTAAATGGTATTCCCAAGAGCAATCGGCCGCCAGTTACCAGGATCGCTTTTGGGACCTTTCTTATAAATTAAAATTGTAGTGGTGTTTTTCCAGGAGGATGGGACAGCATGGAACTTAAGACAACAGTTATATAGTGGAGTAAGAGCATTTGCTTTGGGATCAACTATTTTAAGGTGGTTGTAAGTTAGACCGTCTGGGCCCGGGGAGGTGCTTTCGCAGGCTCGTAATTTTTTGGAAATCTCTTTTTTAGTGAATGGGCAAGTATCCATTTTATCATTCACAATATCATATTCATTCATAAACTCAGTATTGTTTGGTTTCTCATACTCATTACTATTGTAGTGATTAGCAACCTCCTCCGGGTCCAGATCGCAAAATTCAGAATCGTCATTGTTAATAAGGCGGAGGGCTTTTTTTCTATTTTTCCTGTACAATTTTTGGATATCAGAGTGATTATTTGGGTTAATAACTTTGGGAGGGCGGACTGCCCCATCCTCAGGTTTAGATTTAAAATTAAGATGTTTTTTAATAGAAGTTATGAAATCATCAGCAATAGATTGAAATTCATCAAAGTTAGCGGAAGGATCATTATAAATTTCTAGAAACCTGTTTGCGTATCTTTCTATGAATTGAGGGTCTGGCGGGTTTGCCCCGGGAATAGCATCGCCAGCGCCACTACCACCGGGATCGTCATCGTCATCCCCACCGTCATCACCAGGGTCCCCCCCCCCTATATCGTCACCAGTACCCAAATTCGGGTCCGCTTCATTGGTGACAACAGAATCAGTTGAACTGGATTGATTAGCAGGGCAATTCTCACTGACAGGGTGATCAACAGAAATAGGGTGATCATTAATTTCCTTCGGGACAGTATTGGCATCAACTGCGTTATCAATTAACTCTACATTACACCCAATATCAGGAGGGTCATCAACAGTTTTGGGAACAGTACTAATATTACAAACAACGGGGCACTCCTTTATACCCGTGCTGCCACCTCGGGAGAAAAGGCCCCACGAATGTCTAGGGACATCATGAGAAGGGTTAAAAGAATTAAAAATGACAGATTCATTGAAAATCTGGTTCTCAGCAGCCTGTAAAAGGGGCTGGGAGCTAAAATCATTTGTATAGGTTAAAATATTAGAGTTAGAAGCCTTAGGCGGTACGATCACTGGGCAATAAGAATCATCACCTTTAGAATCACTAATATCACTAAGCTTAGTAAAAACCTGACCCGAGGCAGCATCATCCTGGCCATTAAAGGAAGTAGTTGACAGAAAATAGTTGACAGGACGTTTAACCGACACATACATTAACCGACAGAACAATTAGCTGACAGTGGGCGTGTTCAGCGCAACTTACCAAAGTAACCAATGTTACCGACCGATTGTAGGGCAGTACAAAAACGAATTGTGGCACCAATGAAAACAATCCTATTGAATTGTAGCTGACGTCACACTTCGTCTTGATTTTCCTTTCGTACTTGTCTACAATCTGTAAGTGACCGGTAAGTAACCGGTAAGTTGTGCTGAACACGCCCAGTGACAATTAGCCAACAAGACAGCCGAACGGACAATTAGTCAACATGGACACATAGCCGGCAGGACATATCAAGTCAATTGGCCGACAGGACAATTAGCCAAAAGAACATTTAGCCGACAGGTCAATTAGCCTACATGACATTTAGCCGATAGTACATTTTGCCGAAAGAATATAAAACACACGGTGATGTTTAGTTAATAACTCGTCACTGTCATTAATCAACCTTTTCAATGCTTCAGCGATTTAATCACCCTCTTAAAATATTTTCTCTTCTATAACAGTTATTCTGTAAAGCTTTTCAATAAAGCCTTAATAATTCGCCTCCGTTGTATTTCTTTCATTCGAACATGATTATTTACTTAGGTGACAGCGACATAAGTTACTACGTCATTAAGTTAAGAGATAAATTCATTATTTTAGAAAAGATTATTAGATGCAGTCAGGCACGTAGCCAGGGAGGGGGCTAAGGGGGCTGAAGCCCCTCCCGAAACTTTGAAAATACAAAATTATCTGTATGATAAAAAAATAAGTTTTGTTTGTTTTTATTTTCCATTACATTAAAATCAATTCCATTTTTAGCTGTAAAATATTTATTTATTGAATTACTGTTACAGTAATCCTTTATTATATCGGTTATTTGGATATATTATTTTTTAATAGGTATGTACCATTAAAAATATAAATTCTTTTTAAAAAGTAATTTATACTGTCTTTATGCGCAGTAAAATTCGGTCAAGTGTAATTTCTTATCATTAATTTGACTAAGAAAATTAAGTATAAAATGTATATAGCATGAGAAAGATCACGAAAAATTAGGAAGATTATTTTCTACATGTTTCAGTCATTGGAAAAAGGCTAAAGGTTTTTCTTAAAACATATACAATTAGATTATCACAAATCTTATGTTATTTTAACAAACAAACTTCAGATTTTTTCAGGAAATAGAAATAGAATTATTTCATTGTTGAGTTTTCAGAGAGCTCCAGGAAAAGAAGAAATTAAAGAAGATCTTGAACTAATACTTGAAACAATCTTATTTTGTGCAGAATAAAATAGCCACTGACCACGATGACGATCCTCTAACTTTAGAGAAATTGGTATAAAAAAAACTAGTTAAGAGTTCTTTGAAGTTTTGAGCAAAATCTGGAGCGAATGAATTGAAACGAGACATTATAAATACCCTTAGAAATGCTATTTATTTCACCCCAAAAACTGAGAATGAAATCAAATATTATGGGATACCGTTACCGAAGTATTAATTATCAAAATATATATTGCGATCTGTTTTAGCTTAATTGCTGTTGAAACTATGGACATTTCAAGCGCAGTACAGCTTGCCATTTGTGTTAGATATGTGAACTATTAAAAAATTCACAAAACCCAATAATTTGGAAATTTGTTTCACGTGTTATTCCAATAAATGTTTTAAAAATTCAACATTGTGATGAACTATGCCTTGGCATGTATAAATGTGTCACATAGGCGTATGACAAAGTAGCCAATAAGTTTGGTCATGTTAGCGGGGTTCATTCTAGAATTCTTCAGAATATCTAAAAATTAGATATGTCCTCTGTGAAAGCCGTTGATTAAATCTTGCCTTGTCCAACAACATACTGATTCCCTTCATTTGAAAGTATCATGCATGGACTTGTTAAAGCAGCGACAAAAATTTTTAAAAATCACCTAAAGGCAAATTTAACGCTTCAAGAAGCAATTGCATCATAGATCCTAGTAAACAAAAGAATATAACTTTTCCGCATTTGTGATACAAATTTTATCGAGAGGCATAAAAGCATATTGACTTTTGTTGAGCTACTTAAATACATTTGTATTAGCTCAGAAAATATTTCGAAAAACACATGGAAGATTTCTTCAACAGCTGGAGTTTTTTTGGCAGTCAGGGAGAAGAATAATTTTCTCATAAGCTTCCCATGCTAAAGATGCCTAATTGTTTTACATAAATATGCAGAAAAATGAAGTAGAAATCCTTTGTGAGATTTTATTGCACATCAAAACTTTGGGAAGACATCTTCCAAACTGAAATAAAGTTCCCAAGACTGACATTTAGACAGGCAAGAGGTACAAACCCTAAAATTACATTCACTGACAAGTATTGCAATATCACGGTCTTATTTCCCAATGTAGAAAGTCTTATTCAAAATTTAAATTATCGATTCATTTCAAATGAAGACATTCTAAGAGATTCCCAGTTACATTTTTCAGGATGTACTTCACTGGCAAAAGCAAGCAAATTAGAGAATCCGATGCAATATTTTCAGGATAAAGTGTCAATGTAGCAAGCGAAAGCTGAATATGAATTAGGGTGCAAACAAATTGCTAATGTTGACACCAACACAGTGGTTTTAAAAGTTTTAGTACTGGAATGTGACGTATTACGATAAAATAAAACACTTGTTGACAGTTTTGGTTAAAAGCCGAGTAACAAAAGTCAGTGCTGAAATATATTTTTTGGCAAAGAAAATAATTAAATCTGACTCGAAGCGTTATGGTCGATGACAGACTGAGTAGTTTTTCCATGATTTCCATTCTTTGGGAAATTGCAGAAACTCTTGATAAGTCAATCAGCATCATGGCTAAGAAGAAATTATGATGATTGCTTCTGTTGCACTAGTAAACAGTGTTGATTTTAGGGGGTCGCCCGGGGGAGGGGGACATTCCCCCTCCCCCGGAGAAATGAGATGTCCCATCCTGGAAAATTTGTGATTTTGTGTTTTCAATCGTCAGAAAGTACAATTCTCCCCCTCTCCCCGGAATGCTATAAAGTCCCCCCCCGGAGTCCCAAAAATCCCTTCCAGAGATAAATGCCTGAATTCAACAGTGCTAGTAAATTTATTTTATCACGAATGTCATTCATAATTATTATACTCAGAGAATGTGAAATACAAACATAATTTTTATGATTGTATATGGCTATAGCAATTAATTTTTTTTTTCAAAAAAATAATGCATGTAATTTATTTCATTTATGGATCAACAGTTTCAAGACCTCGCACTCATAATGTCAGATTCTCGCACGTTAACATTAATCATGTGTTTTAAATCAATACATATTACTTGTTTGCATTTCAATATTTTACAACGTTTTTCTTCATAGGATAGGGGAAAAAGGAGCAAATTTGAACAATTTTTAAAAAAATCAGTACATTTCTTATTTGAATTATATTTTTTGAGTTTTAAGTATTACATAATAAAAGCAGTGTATTTCTTCATCATATGAAACAGAAATTAAAAGTTTTCCATAAAAATAAAAAAAATTGTGAGGATTTAAAAAGCTTAAATATTTCTGTTCAAACCTGTCCCATGTAGGGGTATTTTTGAACAAGTAAGGGGCACCTTTGAATAAATGAGTAAAATATGAAAATATTGTGAGTTTTCATAAAACGCTGCATATGTTTCAGAAATATAAAGTAATACGGATAAAATTTAATAACTATATTTTATTGAGACTAATAATTTTTCTATTATTAACTAAACTTAAATCCATCAAAATTGATGTCAAAAATCATTGTTGAAACAACACAGAATGTCTCTCCAGTTATGTTTGTTTGAGAAAACTTTTTAAAAATATCCTTGTAATGCACCAATATGATATCTGATACTTCTGGAAAATTAAAATTCTTCAGTCACACTTTTTATGAAAAAACTTGACTTAAATTATGTTTTATCTAGTACGAAAGTACTAGTAATTCTGTATTTTGGGAAAGATTAAATGAAAGAATATAGGCTTTGTTAGACAAACCTACTAAACCATGAATCATTATTGTGTATCCGGGTTTTGAAATTATCAAATAAATGAATGCAATCATCAATTTAGGTTTGAAACATCAAATCACTGATACATCCAGAGATTGTAATACATGTTTGCAGTAAAGAAGGATTGTTAACAGTATAAGTTCATGTTCTTTGATATTTTTAATTAACCTCTTTTCAGATAGAAAAAATTCCAAAATCAACAACTCTTTACTTCATAGTTTTTAGATGTTCAATGGTGCCCCATCACATGGAGTTCAACATTACAACAGTTTACTCAATTCGGCTGATGAATTTGAATAAAACAAAACTTATAAACTAAAGATTATATCTTTATTTAATTGTTGAACAATAAATCAAAATTTTAGGGATACATAATTTTGAAAAAAAATCTTACAACGTTATTTTTTTAAGTTTAGATTCAAGAGGAAGAAAAATCTTGCTTAGACAGCATTGTGCATACAAAATGGATGAGCTTTGTATACTTATTGCACAGAAGCAATTGTAATGTATTCCATAGACATTTTTAGAAAATAATTTATTTGAAGGAAAATATTTAGTGTTCAGAGGTGCCCCCAGTTCAAATGTGCCCCCTTTCCCCAACTTGAGGCTCATCTCAAACATTGTTACTTTGTGCTTTTTAAGTTTCACAGAAAATTTTTCATAAAAACTCTCCGGTTCCCGAATCGGTTTGGAAACTGGAAACGCTCTTAAAAGTTAAAAATTGCAACAGAAATTGAAAAAATTAAATATGAAATAACAATACTTGACATAGTTAACAAGTATCCTATGTAGAAACACACATTAGGATAAGCCTAGATTATTTTTAAAGTTTTTACTGAATATTATTAGAATTACTTTTGTAAGAATAGAAAAAAATTCGAAATTGAGCCCCTCCCGAAAGAAAATCCTGGCTACGGGCCTGGATGCAGTTGAAGGTGTGCCTTGACATTTACTTGGTAAGATATGAGAAGCAGCGGGCGCCAACATGTCACTTTGGCGTCATTATCAAGTTATCGAGTTACGAAATGAAATAGATGCCAAATTAAAGGCAGCATAAAGTATTTTACGAATACTTTGGTCTGTCTCTGCATTTTCTGGTAGTAACCCCATTTCAGACTAAAATTACAACAAAAAAAATCAGAATGCGCTTTCAAACATAATATATTAAATTACATTGCCATTACAGAGCCGAAACTAAGGGGGGGGGGCGCATGTGCCCTTGGCGCCAAAACGAAGGAGCGCCCATTGAAGATTTTTTTCTCGATTTTTCGTAATTCTATGTTTAGCGATCTATTGTTAAAATCGTCCTGTCTGGGGTATATCAAAGCATAGAAAAATCTAAGGCTGATATGGCATAAGGATCCTATATAAAGCGGGATTTTTTTCGATTCCGTTTTCAAGATTTTAATGAATCAATATTTGACAAAGCCCGTTACGTATTTCAGTACTGCATATTTTATAATTATGTATCTTAAATTTTAAAATAAATTGGTTAATAGAAAATTTGGGAAGATCTTTTTTGTAAATATACTTTGACGGCGGTGAGAGTGGGGCGACAAAATCCATGTTTGCCCCTGGTGCAAAAAGGGCTAGTTTCGGCCCTGTGCCATAATATTACTTCGCAATCGACTTTCAAGATGAAATAATGGTTCAGGAAAAGCTTAGTAACAGTATGTGAAAGAATTACTGATCCGGCAAAACTTGGTACAAAGCGAAAAGAACGGGGCGCTAAATTCCTATTTTGAAGGTACTATCATGCTGTCGAGTTACAAGATGGAATTATGATGTAGGGCAAGATTATTAGGTGTAGATGAAGGTCTGCTTCGACATTTCTTGGTTTGATAGGAGCAGCAGCGGACGCCAACTCGTCATTTTGGCGTCACTATCACGTCATCGAGTTATGAGATGAAATTGCTGCCAAATTAAAGATAAATAAATTACTCAAAAAAGATTTTGGCCTTCCTGCTCATTTTCTTGTATAAATCCCATTTCAAACTATAATTTATAACAAAAGACAGACGTCATAATGCACAATTCAAACCCAATAATCACGATATTTTAAATTACATTGCCATATGTATTACTTTGTCATCGACTTTCAAGATGAATTAATGGTTTAAGAAAAGCTTTTCAACAGTACATGAAAGAATGACTGATTCGGTAAAACTTGGTACAAAGTGAGAAGAGCGGTGCACCAAATTCCTATTTTGAAACTACTATCACGACATCGAGTTACGAGATGAAATCATGATGTACGGCAAGATTAGTAGGTGTAGAAGAAAGTCTGCTTCGACATTTCTTGATTTGATATGAGCAGCAGCGGGCGTCAACTCGTTATTTTGGTGTCACTATCACGTCATCAATGTACAGATGATATTAATGCCAAATTAAAGTTAAAATAAAGTATTTTAATAATAATTCAGTCTTTTTCTACGCATTTTCTGGTAGAAAACCCAGGCAGACTAAAATTTATTTTAAAAAAAGTCAGAATGCACAATTTAAAGTCAATAAGCATAACATTTTAAATTACATAGTCATAATATTACTTCGCTATCAACTTTTAAGATAAATTAATGGTTTAGGAAAAGCTATTTAACAGTACGTAAAAGAATGAATGATTCGGCAAAACTTTGTACAAAGCGAGAAAAAGGGGGCACCAAATTCCTATTTTGAAGGTATACTAACACGACATCGAGTTACGAGATGAAAACATGATGTAGAATAAGGTTTGCTTCTAATGTGCGTAATATAGCCTTTAGAGGTCTATATACGCTGAAAAATATCCTTACAGTAGCAGATTAGCACATATGGAGCTTTTGCTGGCACCTAACATCATCGTGGAAGTCAAAATGTGTTTGAGCAGAATAGATGTCGATCTCATTAACAGTAAACAAAAGTCAAAAATAAAACTAAAGTATTTATTTATTACTTTGAGAAGTAGATTCAGCTTTACAGAAGACTTTACATGGCGAACTCCATCACATGAGCACAGGTGAACATATTGATAGTTGAGCTTACAGTTGACATCAGTACGTAGGTTAAAAACAATTAAAAATAAACTAATTAAAAACAAGTATAACTAAATATACATCCAGATTGAAGACCAGCTTCAATGCAGTTACTTGAAAACCTTCCATTTGTAGGAAGATAAAAGCGGGGGAAGATTAGAAATCTACCTCGTATATTTATACCAAGCTAGCCGGATTGAAAACATCGTTTGCGAGCAACGCCCACGAAACGAGCCAATGAGAAAACGACATGTGTACGAATCGAAAGATCGATTCGGTAAAACGAATGAAAGATTCGATTAATGTTACGATATTCCAAGTCGCCATCTGGCGGGGAAAATATCGTTACGGAAAAATATGATTAGTCGGAGACAAGTTATTGTCGATGTTGTTTGAAGTTAAAGATGGAGTCCGTGGAAGAAATTACAAAAGGCTATTGAAGTTAAATGGATTATTGAACGCTATGAAGTTGATAATGGCCGGAAAGGAATTGAAAGGTAAGTTAATATTTATTGGATATGGTTATTATGAAATAATAAATAAATAAATATTAAAATAAATTATGAGTGAATGAATTAATGAATAAAAGGATATAGGAGGCGATGAGAAAACCATCTGTTGATGGAATCCCATCAGCTTCGACATTTCTTGGATCGATATGAGCAGCAGCAGTCGCATATTCGTCGTTTTGGCGTCACTATCACGTCATCGAATTACGAGATGAAATTCGTGCCAAATTAAAGATAGAATAAAGTAATTTGAGAGTATTTTTTCCTGTCTGCTCATTTTTTGGTAAAAACCCCATTTCAGACTAAAATTAGGGGAGAGGGGGGCACGTTTGAACATTTTTTTAGAAAATGAATACACTATATTGCCATTGATTATGGGACACTTGCGATTTTAGACATTTTACTAAATATCTAGAAAAATACATGAGGAATCATCTCAAAACTCTTAGTGTATAAATATAATAGTATACATCATACATCTCCATGAAGATTTTTTACCGAAACTCCATAGGGGATCGTCAACAAATTAAAAAAGAATGAATATCTTTTGAATAACCCTGTCAAAACTAATGTAGCAAAAGCGCTCAAACTCTAGATTATGATTGAATGCCTTATTGTAATACACTGTGTTCATTTTTATGCAAATAGCATGCATACTCGCAGAGTAATTAAGGTTTATATAAAAATGGCCCCAATTTTTTCTAAGTTTTTCCCTTATAATTTTTAGAGTTCTTAATATAACATAATATTTTTTTTCAGAAAATATGACAAACAACATTGCACACAGTACCCTGTAATCAGAATTAAAAAATAATAAAAATTGTATGAAAAATGAGTAGGTTTACTAAATAATTTTTTACTGCGCATGCGTCAAAGATATCAAAATTTCATTTGCATATTATGTTAGCTAAATGTATAGAGCAACTTTTGTAAAAGTCTCAAAATTATAGCTTGAAATTTCTGAAAGTAATCGTCTATAGAAAAAGGACAAAATCCGTTGTTTCCAAAATGAAGCAAAAAAAATGAGGGATTTTATCCAAAAGTAGTCGTAACATCCCGTATTGTGTATTCTATATTGACACTAATCAATGAATATATGGATACAACCCCTCTTGTTTTTGCTTCATTTTGAGAATAACGGATTTTCAACTTATTCAATTGACGATTATTTTCAGAATTTTCAAGTTATGATTTTGTAACTTTCACAAAAGTTGCTCTATACATTTAGCTAACATAATATGCAAATGAAATTTTGATATCGTTGACGCATGCGCAGTAAAAAATTATTTAGTAAACCAACTCATTTTGTATACAATTTTCATTATTTTTTAATTCTGATTACAGGGTACTGTGTGCAATGTTGTTTGTCATATTTTCTGAAAACAATATTATTTTATATTAAGAACTCTGAAAATTATAAGGAAAAAACTTGGAAAAATTTGGGACCATTTTTATAAAAACCTTAATTACTCTGCGAGTATGCATGCTATTTGCATAAAAATAAACACAGTGTATTACAATAAGGCATTCAATCCTAATCTAGAGTTTGAGCACTTTTGCTACGTTAGTTTTGACAGGGTTATTCAAAAGATATTCATTCTTTTTTAATTTGTTTTCGGTCCCCTATGGAGTTTCGGTAAAAAATCTTCACGGAGATGTATGACGTATGCTATTATATTTATACACTAAGAGTTTCGAGATGATTCCTCATGTATTTTTCTAGATATTTAGTAAAATGTCTAAAATCGCAAGTGTCCAATAATCAATGGCAATATAGTGTATATTTCTTACTTGAATTATATTTGTTGAGTTTTAAATAATATATAATAAAAACAACGCATTTCTTCATCATATGAACCATATATTACATTTTCCAAAGAAATTAAATAAGTTGTGAGGATTTAAAAAGTTGAAAGTTTTTTGTTCAAACCTGCCCCACTTAGGGGTACCTTTGAACAAGCAAGGGGCACCTTTGAACAAATGAATAAAATATGAAAATATTGAAAGTTTTATAAAAAGTTGCATATGTTACAGAAATATGAAGTAATATGAATAAAATTAAATAACTACATTTTATTGAAATTACTAATTTTTTTGTTATTTAACCAAACTTAAATCCATCAAAGTTGATGTCAAAACTCATTGTTGATAAAACACAAAGTGTCCCTCCAGTTGTGTTTGGTTATGGAAAACTTTTTTACAATATCCTTGAAATATACGAATGTGATATTTGATGCTTCTGGAAAATTAAAATTTTTCATTCGCTATTTTTTTTTTAGAGACCTGGTATAAAATTCCGTTTTATTCGTTACGGAAACCAGAAATAAAGTTTGGAAATCTGTTAAATCGTGAATCATTATTTTATATCCAGGATTTGGACTTATCCAATAAATGAATTTAGATTTGAAACTTTCCATCACTGATACATACAGAAGTTAGAATCTATGTGTGCAGTAAAGGGAATTGTTAGCAGTATAAGGCCATGTTCTTTGACATTCTTAATTAACCTCTTTTCACATAAAAAAAATTTCAGAAATAATAATATTTAGATACATTAACAACTCTTTACTTTATAGTTTTAAGTGTTCTCTTTAAATTATTTCAATTATTATTTATCACGAGTTTATTTGGTGTTTTTTCGCTGTTCAATGGTGTCCCATCACATGGAGTTCAATATTACAACGGTTTACTAAATTCGGCTTAAAAATGTGAATAAAACAAAGCTTATAAACTAAAGCTAAAATCTTTGTTTAAGCATTAAACAATAAATTAAAATTTTTGGGATAGACGTTTGTAAACAACAATTAGGTAGCTTTCATTACAAAAAGTAAAACGCTACCTATTGCAGCCGTCCGGAGGAAAGCACTTCCAGAAAATTTTGGTATATTTTCACCGATCATGACCCCCAGACCCCAAAACCACCCTCCGTCCAAATGTTGACATATATATATATATGTATATATATATATATATGTATATATCTGATTTTTGTCATGCGATAACTATCGTATTTATGAACCGATTTGAATGAAACTTGGTATGTACATAGTACATACAAATGTCTCGACCGAGTTCGTTAGACAGCATCATCCGCCATCTTGTTTCAAAATGGCGGCCATTTAAAAATTTTTTAATTTTTTAAAATTTAAAATTAAATGCAAAGAAATTGAAAGTTGAAAAATATTTTTCTTTTATGTGTTAGAACTTAAAACAACGATTCCAGAACACTTTTTATTTTGTTTATATCTTAAAAAATGATTGAGTTATAGCACTTTGAATTTTTCTTATGGCTGACATTTTGAAACAATCTGATATTTGTCATGCTGTAACTAACGTATTTATGAACCGATTTGAATGAAACTTGGTATGTACCATGAAGTGCATACAAATGTCTCGACCGAGTTCGTTAGCTAGCATCATCCGCCATCTTGTTTCAAAATGGAGGCCTTTTAAAAAATTTTAAAATTTAAAATTATGTGCAAAAAGGTGAGAAATTGAAAAAGATTTTTCGTTTGTGTATTTGACCTTGATACAAAGATTCCAGGGCATTTTTTGTTTCATCTATATCTTGAAAAATGGCTGAGTTATAGCACTTTCAATTTCCAGTGTGGTTGACATTTTGAAACGGTCTGAAATTTGTCACTCGATAATAAGCATATTTTTAAACTGATTTGGATATAACTCCGTGTGTACATAGTATATATCAATGTCTTGACCGAGTTCACTAGCCAGCTTCATCCGTCATCTTGTTTCAAAATGGCGGATATTTAAGTTTGTCAAAAATCTTTTAAGTATATAATGATGTACAAATAAAAAATTAGAAATTGAAAAAAAAGTTTCTTTCGAATGTATTTATCTTAATAATGAATTCCGGAGTATTTTTTGCTTTGTCTTCATCTTAAAAAACGCCTGGGGATATAGCAGTTTGAATTTCTATTGTGGGTGACATTTTCTAAAAAATCAATTTGCCCGCGACAGCACTCGTGTATATTAATCGATTTCGATACGAGAGTCCATGTCCACATGAATTAAGATTTCGACCAAACTCATTGGTTTGTTTTATCCATCATGTTGCTTTAATTTTCATACACTTCATGATATCTTGGAATTTGGCGACTCTCTAAATCGCTGGAAATAAAACCAGGTTGAATAAAATATGACTAATTTCTAAAAATTCCTATTAATAATCAGTATTGACAAAAACTAGCATTCAATGTTATAAAAACCGGTTTCACTAATTTGAGTTTCGTATGTTTGAATAATATAACTTAATTTAAAATAAATAATATATAAATAAATATATGAAAGCTACCTCTTCCTACCCGACATTGCTGGAAGGACTTTTTTGAATTTATTTTCTTACGTTTAGATTCAAGAGGAAGAAAAATACATATCTTGTTTAGACAGTATTGTTCATATATAAACTTTTCTAAAAAAATTGAACTGACTTCGAAAACCACTGCAAAGTGAAAAATAATTTTTTGACATAATAGTAATAAGAAATTAAATTAAGAGCGTAGTATTTACTATGCGTATTATTATATTTATATACATTAATTTGATTTTTTGGAGTCGGTTCCAGCCAAGTCTAGTTACATGTAATTTTCCAATAGACACACATCCAAGTATCTACGAGTTTTTTTACGATTTTATATTTAGTTTTAAAAATTTAACAGTATCCTTTTACGATTTGCATTGGACAATTAATTTTAATTTTGAACTTGGCTTGGCTGGCACTGAATCCAAAAAATCAAATTAATGTACACAAATATAATAATACACATAGTAAATACTACGCTCTTAATTTAATATCTTATTACTATTACGTAAAAAAATTATTTTTCACTTTGCAGAGATTTTCGAAGTCGGTTCACTTTTTGTTAGAAAAGTTTATTTTACTCTTTTTAGTTTAAAGTTAACGATTTTTTAAATCGGCTAATAAAATTTATAATACGGAAATAAGTATTGCAAATTATACACGTACGTTAGGAGGGGATCGGACCCACGAACTCTTTAGAGAACCAGAGTTGGCGCCTTAGACCGCTCGGCCTGACTGCACTCCATTCGGCGAGCTTCTTCCATATTATTTGAAATTTGCGAGAAATCATTAATTTTATTAGATTTTACCTAATTACTAAAAAAGTACTGAATCAATTTCGATGAAACGGAAGTGGTACCATTTCGAGTATAACCTCTTTCATTTAACACACACACAGAAAAAAAAATTAATTGGTTGGATAGTTTCGGATTAATTAGTGAACATCGAAAAAAAAAATACATACGCGTCGAATTGATAACTTCCTCCTCCTTTTTTTAAGTCGGTTAATAAAAGTTATGATACGGAAAAAAAAACATTGTAAATTACATACGTACGTCATGTGTGGGGTTCGAACCTACGCTCTATTTCGAGAACCAGAGCTTAAATCAGGCGATTTATACCACTCGGCCATCTTGACAGTACTTCATCCGGTGAGCTTATTCAACTTTCATGTTACTTTTAATTTGCGAGAAATCATTAATTTATTAGTTTTTGCCTAATTACTAAAAAAGTACTGAACTAATTTCGATGAAATGGAAGTGGTATCAATTCGAAAGTAACCTCTTTCATTTAACTCAAATACTAGTTAAATCAGTTGGATAATTCCGGTGTAATCGGTGAACATGCATAAAAAAATACATACGCGTCGAATTGATGATAACCTCCTCTCTTTTTTTAAATTACTTAAAAAAATTATAATACGAAAAATAATACTGCATGTTATACACATATGTCAGGAGTGAGGTTTGAACCCATACTCTCTTTCGAGACCCAGAGATTTAATCAGGCGCCTTAGACCACACGGCCATTCTGTCTCCAATCTATTCACCCAACTTATTCAACACTTTTAATTAGCGAAAAATCACTAATTTTATTAGTGTTTGCTTAATTACTAAAAAAGTACTGGACTGAAACGGAAGTGGTACCAATTCGAGAGCCTCCTCTTTCATATAAAACAAAAATAACAGAAATCGGTTGCATAGTTTCGGAGTAATCGGTGAACATACATTAAAAAAAAAAAAAAAAAAAAAAAAAAAACATACGCGTTGAATTGATAACCTCCTCTCCTTTTTTGAAGTCGGTTAAAAATAGTACAGCTTTGTATAATTATTCCCTTGAAGCAGCCGTAGTGTATTGCCATATACATTTTTTTAAATTAATTTATTTGAAGGAAAATATTTAGAGTATTCAGAGGTGCCCCCAGTTCAAACGTGTCCCCCCCTCTCCCCTATAACAAAAAAATAAATAAATAAACGTCATTATGCACAATTCAAAACTAATAAACATGATATTTTAAATTACATTTTTTATATTACTTCGACATCGATTTACAGATCGTCATCGACTTATTTACAGATTCACACAGATAAGTTCAAAAATAATAATTCCAAAACTTAGAAAATCAGCAGGGCCGTAGCGACCGACTCCCATTTATGTAGGGGGACAAAGTCAGGGGTCCAGTTGTAAGCTATTACATACCTTGGAGTCGAATAATAAAGTTTTTATTTTTTTAAATTATTAATCTTAATATTTAATTTTAATAATATTTCAATTTATATTTTATTCAAATTTATTTTTAAGAACGATTTCAGTCAGATTAAAATAAACGGTCAAGAGCGAGTATTACTCACCCTCAGAGTGTTCCGTGTAATAAATACATGGATTATCGAACCCTTGGAGACGAGCGACTGGTATACGTGCTATTTACGATTCCCACAATCCTTATTCCCACCAGTTATTTTTTATTGTAAAATTTCCCTTATTTGATCGCAGCATTTTCGCAATTCAACTTCAGAAAATTTCCTGTTTTGAAAAACCAGTGGTGAAAGATTAAAAATTAAGCAAAGTGCTCTCGTCGCAAAGAAGTTAATTGTATTATTAAAAAAAATCATTGCTAAAGAGTAATAAGATTTTGTGAACTATACAACAGTTCGATATAGCTCTATACAGTCACAGCAAAAAAAAAAAAAAAAAAAAAAAAAAAAAAAAAAAAATCTTGACATTTGCTATTTCAGATGTTTTGTTAAATATCTAGAAATATACATGAGGAATGACTCAAACTCTTGATGCATAAACAAAATAGTACAGGTCATGTATTTTCGAGAAGATTTTTTTTCCAAAATCCTGTAGGGGACCGTCAACAAATTGAAAAAGAATGAATATCTTTTATATAACTCTGTCAAAACTAGTGTAGTAAAAGCGTTCAAACTGCAGATTATAATTAAGTGGCTTATTGTAATAAACTGTGTTCATTTTTATGTGGATAGCATGTATATTCGTAGAGAAATGAATTTTTTTATAAAAACGGTTTCAAATTTTGCGAAGTTTTTTTGCTTATAATTTGCAGAGTTCTTCATAAAAAACAATGTTCTTTTTAGAAAGTATGAGAAACAACATTGTCATAATACCTTGTAATCAAAATTAAAAAATATTAATAATTGTATGGAAAATGAGCAGGTGTACTAAATAAATTTTCACTGCGCATGCGTCGACTAAATGAAAATTTCATTTACATATTGTATTAGCTAAATCTATAGAGCAACTTTTGTTAAAGTTTCAAAATCATAGTTTGAAAATTCTGAAAAATATCGTCTAAAGAACAGGATCAAAATCCGATATTCCCAAAATGAAACAAAAGAATGAGGGACTGTATCCATATTCCATTGATTAGTGTCTACACAGTATTGCACGTACTACCATATTTGGATACAGCTCCTCATCTTTTTGCTTCATTTTGGGAATAACGGATTTTGATCTACTTCTATCGACGATAACGTTCAGATTTTTCAAGCTATGATTTTGAAACTTTAACAAAAGTTGCTCTATATAATTAGCTAATACAATATGCAAATGAAATATTAATAGAGTTGACGCATGCGCAGTAAAAACATTTTTAGTAAATCTACTCATTTTTCAAACATTTACTAACATCTTTTAATTTTGATTACAGGATATTATGAACAATGTTGTTTTTCATATTTTCTGAAAATAACATTGTTTTTTATTAAAAACTCTGCAAATTATAAGCAAAAAACTTGTCAAAATTTGGGACCGTTTTTTATAAAAACGTTAATTTTAGGTAGATTTCGTATTACTACCTACTGCGATCGCACCAATGTTAGAATTTCTGAAAAACTTTTGCAGATCTCCCTAGACCCTAAAACTACCACAAGTAAAAAAGTTTATATATATATATATATAACTTTCTTATGGACATGATAACTTCTATAGTTTTGCTCCAATCTCTTCCAAACTGAAACATAAAATCAAGGGGTATAAAATCTCGGCTAAGTTCGTTAATGGGCAAAATCGGTCCAAGGGGGTGGAAATAGGGTGGGTTTTTGTGCAAATCAAAAAACGCCATAACTTCTTAATTAAATTAGATATCGAATCGGTTTAAATTTATATTACTTCTTAAACGTGGCCCAAAAGTTTATGCGTAACAGATTTTTGATAAATTTAAAAATGGGCTCAAAGGGCGAAAAAACAGGTTTTTTGGGAGAAAAAATTCATAACTTCGTCAATTCTCAAGATATAAAGTCCAACTAATTTTTTTATAAAAGTCCTCAAAATTATCTAAAACTTTTGTATTTACAAATTTTTGATAGGACCAACTTTTGCCGATGAAAAAAAAATTAAAAACGAAAAGAAAAAGGGTGTGAAAAAAGAAAAAAACCATAACTCCGTCAATTTTTAATCTATCAAATGTAATGAAATTTATTTTACATTTTCTTAATAATATCTACAACTTTTATATTGACAAGTTTTTCATAGGACCGATTCGTATGGCAAAAATAAATTAAACAAAAATTGGAGTTGGAGAAAAAACCTCTAATCCAAACTGATTACATTCTGACTCGTTTTTAAATTCATTTTTTTTTTTTTTTAAACGCATCCAAATGGCACATTCTCTTACTTAGGAACTATATAATGTGACGCATTGGCCAGTTTTTTTTGATAAAGACAGAATATATTTCAAAAAAGGATGCCAAAAAGGGTATTT
This sequence comes from Maratus speculifer, assembly GCA_964019185.1. Classification (NCBI taxonomy): domain Eukaryota; kingdom Metazoa; phylum Arthropoda; class Arachnida; order Araneae; family Salticidae; genus Maratus; species Maratus speculifer. The sequence goes on from OZ025293.1 coordinate 176,958,796, forward strand.
TGAACAGAATTTCGAGAAGATATCGTGATTGAAAATTTGACGAAGTATTCAAATAACAAATTGCTTTCTTTCTGCCTCATTTTTAAATTTAGTTTTGCTCCCAAACGCATCCATTTGACAGGTTCTCTTATTTAGGAGCTGTATAATGTCCTCTATTGGTCAGTTTTTTGATAAAGGCTGAATATATTTTTAAAAATGCTGTCAAACTGGGCACTTCGCGCAAAATTTCCCGAAGCTATCATGATTAAGAATTGGGGTTGTATACAAAATTGGTTATTTTATAGCTCATTTTTAAACTCAATTTTGCTCTAAAACGCATTCAGTTGACAATGTTTTGTTATTTAGGAATTATATAATGTGCCGTATTAGTTGACTTTTTAATAAAGTCAGAATATATTTCAACATATGTTGTCAAAATGGGCATTTGATTCGAATTTAGCTTAAGATGATTCTGATAAAACCAGTCCTTACAGAAAAATGAAATTAAAAATTTTTCAAAAGAGGACAAATAAAGTTGTTAAACTGGGTTATCCGTAATCAAATTTTATTTTTTGTTTTTGAAATGGGCACTCTTCGAAATCTACCTCTGTCTATAGGCCAAGCCGACAGGGATTTTTTCTACGAGTATACATGCTATCAACATAAAAATAAACACAGTTTATTATCATAAGCCACTTAATCATAATCTGCAGTTTGAACGTTTTTATTACATTAGTTTTGACAGGGTTATTCAAAAGATATTCGTCCTTTTTTCAATTTGTTGACGGTCCCCTATTGGATTTTGGAAAAAAATCGTCTCGAAAATATGACCTGTACTATCTGAACACATCAGTTGTTTCGGAGTTATTCTTTATGTATAGTTTTAGATATTTAACAAAACATCTAAAATCGCAAGTGTCAAGATTATTTTTGCGGTGATTGTATGCTAGAAAAGTATGAATGGGTACTATAAGAGTTTAAAGATATATGAAACCTAAATAATATGAAATATTACTATTCTGTACAACTCTTTTTTTACCTTATTCTTATTTATTTATAATGAACTTAATTCTGTACTGAAAACAAAATGAGTGTATTTTTAAACTTCCTTTAGCATTTCATAAAACTTAATTCAACTTAGTAATAATCTTTTCTTTCTATAACAAAAAATTGTTGTTAAAATTTTAAGTTTGGCATTGTGCAAGCACGTTTCGAAAAGAGGTTGAAAAGTTGCAACAACGCCTTCTTGGTTTTTACAGATAAGTTTTTAATTATTTTTTAAAGAAACGAGAGGCGTAATGCGAGATCCACTTAATGCAAACTCGATGCGAATCCCATAGTAGTAAGTCTACCGGAAAGTTCTGTTGTATAATGTTATTTCCCGCCTATTTTTTAAACTCATATTGCTTCATTGTCTTCACATTTATGAAATGGTAAAATTCTTTTAGTTTTCTTGTTTCCCAATAAGGTGAAAAAAATTAGAATTTTACTATTTCAAAAAAGTGGTGCAAATAAAGAAATCTGAATTTTAAAAAAAGTAGGAGTGAAGTAACATTATACTTTCCGGTAGACCTGATATTTATGCGATTAATTCTAATTGAATTAGTCTGCTTTCAACAATCGGACAATCATTTATCGCTTTTATACTGCTAATAAGTATTGAATTACACAAATATATCTTTAAAAGTTGCTATATTGACTTTAAAAGCTGATGGTACATGAGTATGTAGCCCTTATCATTATGTATATCCAAACCGTTCGTATCTTTAAGGGTTAAGATCTCAGTTAATTACCGACGATTTTTTTTTCTGAAATCATTATCAAAAATGCTTTTATACTTCTGCTATGATAAGTACCTCCAGCGCTTTTCAATACCTTTCATAACCTTTGATGAATGCCCGGAAATCGAAATTTATGTGTAACAGAAAAATGCGCTTTTATCAAAAACTATGATATCTAGAGTAATCGCTATAGTTTTCCTGCAAGTTTTAAATTACCATCTTACTACCTCTAATTTTTTTTTTTCAGAATTTTAATTTCAGTAAACTCGAAATTAGGTGGGAAAGAAGGGGGGGGGGACATATTTTTGCACTACATTTTTGATGATATCTCTGAAAGTATAACACTTAAAATTAAAAGAAATGTATTTTTCTGTATAACTCGTTTTTAATCTTATGTTAATTTTTTTCTGGTTTTTTTTTAACCCTTGTTTAAAGTTTAAACCTGAAATTGTGCTAGGCATGCTTTGAAAGTATGTCGCAAATTTGGAACACTTCAATGGTCCGGGGCACGTTTTTCCAGATAGGCTTTAACGCTAGAAATGCCGGAAATTTTTGACAAGCTTTATAAAAATGTTTCACACCAGAATTTTGAGTGATACTTTTTAATTATTTTACTATGCATTTTTCCTCTTTGTATCTGTTTTACTTTTTATAGTAAAAATTTTTGTTTGAACCAAAATATATTCATATGGGAGCAGTCAAAATGACCTCTCACGGCTATTCAACTTTTAATTAAACCCTTGGGGACGAGCGACCAGTATACGTGCCGCGTAAGGTGCTCTGAATCTTTGATTATTCTTATTAGAAAATTTTTGTTGTAAATTTTGACTTATTTAATCCGAACATTTTCTCGATTCCATTAGTCAAAAATTTCTGTTTTGAAAAACCGCTGATAAAAGAGTAAAAAATCTGTAAAAAATACTCGTCCCGAAGAAGTGAAGTCTTAAAAACATGAGAGGTGTATTGTGAAATCCACTCAAAGCAAACTAGTTGTGAATCCCATAGTATTTATCTGATTAATTCATTAACACCAGTGGCATATTTTTAGATCACTAGACTAAGAAAGCGTCTTTCACACTAGTAAATATGAAGGTAAATATATAACCTCTTTAATAAGACAATTCCCTTCATAAAATAAGATAAAAAATACTCTTCTTTTAAAAGTGGTGGGAAATATGAAATTTTAATTTTAACCCTTTCCGGCGCAATGTTACCACTCCGGTAACACCTAATTTTAATTCCAAACTTACAAACGGTACCAATAATATTTTATTAAAATTTTACTTTTACAATGACAGCTTAAATCAGGGAATTCTTTATTTCTAAACAAGTCTTTTGTAAATTCCGGTGTCAGTCAACAATTTCTCATTTTACGAACAGAATTTGTCTGCGCCAGAAAGGGTTAACGAAGGAAATAATTTGGGCATTAATAGATTAATTCTAGTTAAATTAGTCTGTGTTTCAATCTTTGAATCATTTATTGTTTTTGTACTGCTGCTACTGTTTGAAAGATGAGCAGTTTTACTAAATAATATTTCATTGCGCATGCGTGAATGCTATCAAAATATACTGTGCATATTTTTTTTTCTAAATGTATAGAGCAATTTTTATGAATGTCTCAAGAAAAGCCTCAAAATTTTAAAAACTCTCGTCGATAGAATAAGCTCAAAAATCGTTGTTCCCAAAAGAAGTAAAAAAGGAGGGGCTGTATCCAAATATAGTAGTATGTTGTTGTGTATGCTATATTGACACTAATCAATAGATATAAGGATACAGTCCCTCATATTTTGTTTCCTTTTGAGAACAACGGATTTTGAGATTACTTTCTCGACGATAATTTTCAGTAATTTCAAACTATGTTTTTAAGAATTTCACAAAAGTTGCTATATACATTTAGCTAACACATTATGTGAATAATAGTTTGATTGCATTCGCGCACGCGCAATGAAATATTATTTATTGAGCCTGCCCATTTATCATACACATGTTTTTTTTTTTTTTTTTTTTTTTTTTTTTTTTTTTTTTTTTCTGTTTACAGAGTATTGTGTACAATGTTGTTTCTCACATTTTTTGAAATTAACAATTTTTTTTATATATATATTCAGAAATCTGCAAATTATAAAAAATTTTGGCAAAGTTTGGGATTTTTTATGAAAACCTTAATTTCGGTACGAGTATACATGCTAACCACATCAAGATTAGCACAGTATATTAAAATAAGTCGCTTAAACATAATCTACAATTTGAATGGGTTTTTTACGTTAGTTTTAACAGGTTCATCCAAAAGATATATTTTTTAATTTGTTGACGATTCCCTATTAAGTTCCGGTAAAAAATCTTCGCGGGAATATATGACCTGTACTATTTTATTTACACACCTGGAGTTTCAGGATCATTCCTCGTGTATTTCTCTAGATATTTAACAAAACATCTAAAATCGCAAGTGACCACGACTAGTCATTTTTGAACTTATATTGTGTTTGAAGTATAATTTAAAGAAATAACCATGGTACAAATGAACATTAATTACAGCTTCATTAAATACATTTAAACATCAATAATTCATTATAATGAATAAATCTATCTAAATCTAACTAAAACTTACTTCTGCAATCGGGAAATTTATTTCTATGAAAATGCCTTTTTTCAAATTACAACATTTTTTGTCAATACAATTCAGAATTCTGATCGGGGAAAAAAATTATATTCATTTTAAACCTTTCCGGGGAAGTGATCGCACGTCGGGATCCCTAATTTTAATTCAAACTTACAAATGGCACCAAGAATTATTAAAATTTTGCTGTTACTGTGAAAGTTTAAAGTAACAAGTTCTTAATTTCTGAAAAAGTTGTTTGTAAATTCAGGTGTCAATTAATCATCTCACTTTTATATGAAAAAAAATTGTTCTGAGCGGGAAAGGATTAAAGAATTGATTTATTCTATTCCATAATTTTTTTCATTGACGTAAACCTGATATCAAAAAGTAATATGTGGAAACTTTAAATTCTCAACCTAATTTCTTTCATTTCCTTTCTTCTTGTTGTAATTTATCCATACATAAATAACATAGTTTGTCCTGCCGGACGATAATCAACGCACAGCCCAAACTACTGAACGTAGAAATATGAAAATTGGGCACTATATACTTCTTATGATGTAAGCGTGCACTAAGATGGGATTTTTGAAAATTCCGCCCCTGGGGGGGGGGGAGGTCGAAAATTCTGAAACATCTTACTATATCTCAGCAGCTATTTATGATAGCAGCGTAAAATTCCAGAGCATAAGTCTACTAAAGAAATAATTAAACACGTATTTCAGCGATTTTAGAAATTGCCCCCCTAAGAGCTTAAAAAGGGAGGTTGAGCAATTTAGTAAATTTGGCACATCTTAGCAGTCGTTTTCAGTAGAAACATGAAACGGCAGAAAATAAATCTTTTAAAAAAATAATTAAAGACATGTTTCAACGATTTTAAAATTTTCACCCCCGAGGGAGATAAAGTTGTGGTTGAAAAATTCCCAAACTTTTTTTTACCCGGGCAAAGACTGCTAGTAATTTATGCTGCATATTGTAACTGAGCCATTAAAAAATTTACAAAAAAAAACCTATTTGAAATATGTTTAAAAATCTTGAAAAAAATAATGTATCTCTCTAAGAAAGAATAAATCTTGCTTTATTTGTATAATCTTTCATTTAAAAACAAATAACAAATTATTGCAATTAATAGACAAGAAATATTTTGATCTTTAGACTGCACATGTTAGCATATTGTGTCAAAAATTTAAACGCCATGCATTGATATTTAATGGATTCTTCGGCAATAATTAAAACTTCATGCATTTTTAGAAATATATTTTTTAAATTTCTAAAATTTTAGAATTAAATATTAATGTTTAAGCACTAAAATGTGCAAAGTTTCCAGCGAAAATAAAGCAATATCTGAAGCAACACTATATGATATTTTGTATCTTTCGTGGTATTATTTTATTACATTATATTATGATAATTTAAATTATTTTTTTCTTATAATTTTTGTTTTGAAAAGAAATTAAAAAGAATAACCGGCATGAATATATATATATATATATATATATATATATATATATATATATATATATTATTGTTAATTTGCGATAAATTCATTTTGTTCTAAAGGAATTTAAAGACTTGTTGATCATAATCTCTTTAAACCAAAAAAAAAAAAAAAAAATAAAATAAAATAAAAAACACAAAATTAATTTTATTAATAGTTTGAGAAACTGCCATGTAGAAATTATTCTTGGCTAAAATACTCTCCCTATTTGTTTTCCAAATAAAAATTTCATTGTGTTAACAAATTATTAAAGAGTTAAAATTTTGACAGTTTCCAGGGAAATTATACCAATGATATCTTTAAATGTTTTAAACAAGATATCTCATACAAACTCAACAGCCTCAAACAAAAGTTTTAAATTGTTGTGTTTGCTCTCAATTTTTAACACTCAATTAACTAATGCTTTTGACCCAATGCCAATATTTTTTTAATCAAGAATCTTCACATTGGAACAACTCTTAATCGTGCTTTGTTCGTCTGACAGAGTACTTTTCATGTTTGAAGCTCATTATAAATTAACTATGTTTATTCACGAAGTTTTTCGTTTTTCAGGAGGGAATAACATTGAAAATATGACACAATTTTCTTGTGCATGAAATTATATATTTATCTGTCGCTTACACTTTAAGCCATTTAGTAATCACTCAACGACCAATTTTGTTAAAAGTATACCATGAAATCTGCCTAAAGTTAATTACCTATTTAAAAAAATAATTCATTTTAGAACAGAGTTAGTCTCAATACAAGTTAATAAAATTATAGATTACCATTAAGTTGTACTATACTCACAAAGTATCGAATAACACTTAATATATTACTGATAATTTACATTACATTAAAGAATACATAATCCAGTTAAGTGTAATGGATTACACTTTAATTCTAATTTCGTCTTTTAAAGTATAATTAAATTAACATCTAATGCATTATTATGCAATTTCTATTGCATTTTTCAAATGTATAATTAAGTAAACATATAATGGATAACAAGTCGATTCTAATTTCACATTTTAGAATACAATTGGATAACATAATTGGACTTTTTTAAAACATAATTGAATTGGTTATGTTTTCAACACGTATAATCCAGCTAACGTGTAATGAATTAGCAACCAATTCTTATTACATATTTTAATATATAGTAAGATTATTTTGTAATGGATTATAAAATGATGGCAATTCCATCCAGAATGTCATTTTTAGGTAGATTTTGTAAAAATAAATACTATTAAATTCTCTCATATGTTGAAATTTCTGAAAATGTTTTGCAGATCTACGCTGATCATGACCCCAAGAACCGATTTTATGAAACGACTGATTAAACAACTGATTATGTTTTCGGCGATCTCTCCTAAAATCTGAAAAAATATGTGGCGAGATTAATACCAAAAATCCGTATTAATCCACAAATTTCAAAACTGGCACCAGAATTTTAAAATTTGAATTAGTTTTCGACATATTATTTTCTTTTTAATTTGAATTAAATAATAGCAACCAAATTACCATTTTTGTGGATAAAGGGATAACAATAGGGATTATTATATTTCCTTATCTTCTGTCATTTTCAAATTGAAATCAAAATTATCTTTTTTTCAATCAATAGTGAAGGGAATGTTATGATTAAATTGTGCTTTTCAAAAATATCTAACAAAATAAAATCTCATTTTTACATATTTAATCTCCAGGTATCAATTTATGTTAGAAAACGAAAAATCATCTGATATTTTAATCGTTGACTTAAAAATGATAATTCTACCGTAGTTTTTTATTTAGATTTTTTTCCTTCAGTTGACAAAAGTGATAGAATAAAAAGAAAGAATAAAGATGAAATATAGTGGCTGATGGTGGCCATAAAGTAAAAAGAAGGATTAGAGCTGAAGTATAGCGGCTGGAAATAACGCTAAAATGTAAAAATAAAATCCGCTACATTAAGCCCAAACACAACCACGTGCTTTCGCAAAAAATAAGAAAACTTTTAATAATACAGTTTTCAATTCATAATACAATGAAACGTTATTTTAGAATGCTTAAATAAAAGCAGATAATTTTCATTCATAGATAAAATACTACACGGCTGATGTCAAAGAATTCGGTTCCTGTTCCACGTAATTATTTTGTTTGGGCCGAATGAAGGCATTTAAGTTTGAGCGATATAACGCATCATATTGCAAATCCTTTTTATGGCATAATGCACCTCCATCTATCTTTTTCCTCCATGGGTGGTGGCGCCAAAAATGTTCTAAAATACACTACATTAGGCCCAAACACAACCGCATGTTTCCGCAAAGAAAGAAGAAATATTTTACTAATGCAGTTTTTAATTCATAATACAATGAAATAGTACTCTAGAGTGTTTAAATATCAGCAGATCATTTTCATTTAGAGAATAAATGCGCGGCTGATGTCAAAGAATTCAGCCTCTCTTCTACGTGATTGTTTTGTTTAGGTCGAATGAAGGCATTTAAATTTGAGCGATAGCACGCATCATATTGCAAATCCTTTATACGGCATACTGCCCCTCCATCTATCTCTTTCCTAAATGGACAGAGGCGCATAAGCCCAAAATGGTTTCGAGAGAAAAATAGAATTATCAAAGGATCTATTTTAATTCTTATACTAGAAATATTCTGAATAATTTTTCCCGCTAAAAAAGTGCTCTTTAAACGTTAAAAAAAGGGGGATTGATGGGATTATTACTTAACTTTGTCATTTGCACCTGGTGAAAAGTGCTATTTTCATGTAACGAATTTATAAAAACGCTACACAGTAATATACAGAGAGATATACATGTATATGTATGTAAAGTTACTAAACATTTTTGGGAAACTGAGATTCCTAGAACTTTTTATTAACGGTAACAGTAAAAATTCATGTAACAGAATCGTTACATGAATTTTTGCAGTTACTGTTACATGAAAAGTTCTGAGAATCCCAGTTTCCTAGAAAAAGTTCAGTAACTTCACAGATTTTTTTTACAGTGTAATTCGGATAAGTGAAACCAATGTATGAAATAATAATTGCTCAAGGAGGATGAAAATTAATTGAAAAGTAAAACTTCTCGGTTTACTTTACAATTTTAAAGAGAAAATGACATTAATAATGTGAGAATGACATCATTTGCAATAATTCTTTGGGCTATGAGAGAAATGGCATTAAAATTTTCAACACATTGACATTTCAATAACATTACCTTTTTAACATTTTGAATTTAGAAATTTAAATAATTATTAAATCTCTTTTGGAACCATTTAGATATCTGAAACGAATATAGGAAATAATAATCGTGCAAGTGACTGCAAATAGAAAAAAAAAATCGTCCTTTGGTGGGTTTTTTTTTTTTTTTCAATAATAAGAAAATTGCATCAATAATGCAGAAATGATATAATTTGCTTTTTTTTCTTGAGTATTCACCAGAATGCTATTAAAATTTAATATTTCAAAATCATGATTTAATTATATATTTACACATAAATCTCAAGAAGAATAAAAACTTTAAAATATTTAAATTATTTCAATCAAATCAAATTTGAGGTAAAAATTAGACCATAAATTAAAACTATGCATTTGAAAAGATTTAGGTATGGACAATATTCCCTTGACGTCACATTGGGAATCACATGGTGTAAAAGAAGCACGGCTAACAAATTTCTTTCAATGTATTTCATGAAACAAATGAGGCATGTATGCATCATAAATAAATATATACCTTTTAAATGAATAATAAAGAGCAAATTAGAGCTAACTAAATTTTGGCTCCTTCGAAATTTCGATACCCGAAAGTGGGGGAGGGGCTAAATTAATGCTTGCCCGCATAGTAAAAATTGGAATATCTCGATAAAAAAAATCCGGAGAAATTTTTAATATTAGAGAGCAAATAAGAGCTAAGGGGCTATCCATAAATGATGTCACACTTTTTTCCAATATTTTTAACCGTCTTCAGTCCCTTTGTCCCAAAATGTTACACTTTATCATACCCCCACCTCCCCCTTGTCACGTGTCATGTCATATTACATACACATATACTTGCAGTTCATAAACAAAGCAGTATGTTATAGATCACACTTCAAATTTTATTTTTTAACTGTGTGTTTTAATGACTTTTGTGAGAAGTACAATAAAAATGATTTGTGTAGGGGGAACTGGGGGACATTGATACAGCTTTTTTCAAAAAAATTGTTTGGTGTCTAGAAAGCAGAAATTTCAAGTTATTTTTCTATGTGATGCCAGGAAAACCTGTGTAGTGTGTTATAAAAATGTATAATCGTTATTTTAAAGATTATTTTTGCATGTAATTTTAAAAAAATAAAAAAAAGTAATTTGTATCAATGTGCCCCATCCCCGGGGCAGATTGATACACTTTGACACGTCTGGGAAAAATGGAGACAGAATAACACCAATGCATATTTTTCATAGAAAAATAGTTAGCAAACCATTTTCTGTATATTTATAGACATTAAAATCGCACACAATTTATTTGTAAGCGATATTAAAGCAATTAAAAATGAAATGTATAATGACTTGATATTCTGGCTGTTCCTTGTCTCTTTGTTGGCTGTGGTAACTTTGTCATATCTGGCATTTTAACCGCAAAATTATCTTCTTTCTTAGGAAAGGTGAAAGAATTACCAGGTTTTCTGTTTATAAATCGGTTTACAAATAGAAAATAAAGGATAATTATATTAAAAATTATGTTTATAATATAATTATCTTGTACTGTTCTGCAGCTTGTTTCTCTTACTTAGCATTTCTCATGTCGATAATACTTTTCTCTCTGGAGAATCGGTATAAATTTGAGATTTGCCAGGCTACCGTCCATTTCTTTTGTTAATTCTAATAGCACTAGATATTGTTTATTTGCGTCTTCTGTTTGCAAAAATTCTATACAACGTTCTAATATAAAGAAATTAGAACTATTTCACTTCAATAAAAACTAATAGTAGAAATTTTTGACCAAAAATGGTTGAATTAAGGAGTGTATGGTTAAAAAAAAAATAAAAGGTAATGAAAAAATGAACTAGAAAAGGATTTAGTTTGTATCAATGTGTCCCGACAAAAATTGTATCAATGTGCCCCATACAGCCATTTTGAATAAAATGAGTCTCAAATCCAACACTTCATAATTTATCTAACAATAAAGAATGAGGAACTGATAAAGAGTAGTTTTACTTGCCAGGGAGGGTATTCTTTTCGGTTGAAAATACTGTAATAGTTGTATAATAGCATTTCAATTGCACAACTCAAATTTACTTTTGACCTACAAAAACAATTAATCAACCATCCCATTTCATCAAACTATTGAATCATTCCAAAACTTTCTGTGTGCAGTTAATTTCACTAGTATCACCTTTTAGAGCTGTTGTGAAACTTCCTGTAATGACCCTGTGTGCTGTACAGGGGGTGTATCAATGTGCCCCAAGTATCAATGTACCCCAGTTCCCCCTACTTATTTTGTATGAAATACTATTAAGGTTTACAACAAAATTTATAATTAATAGACAGTAGTAATACAATACTAATATGAAAGAGCAACTGAAAATAGTCGTATTTTGGAATTTGAAATTGAATTTAACAGTTTATTTGTCTTTAAATTTTATCTTTTTATCTACTTTATCAACTCAAAATACTTTAATTTACATACTTTACTTTAACTTACTTTAACTTTAAAATTTAATATGCTGATTCTTAATGTTTTTATATTAACCAAAACGTGCGAGGTCATATTTCTTTTTACCCCCTCCCACCACCTTGTCACAAACTGTCACAATTTCATGAACCCACCTCCACCCCTCCAAGCGTGACATCATTTTTGGATGATCCCTAACTGAGAGCTAAATTTTGGCATCTTCGAAATTTCAATATTCGATAGAGGGGGGGGGTAAATCAATGCTTGCCCCCTTAATAGAAATTGAAATATCTCGATTAAAAAAAAAACAGAGCAAATTCTAATATTAGAAAGCAAATTAGTGGTAACTGAGAGCTAAGTTCTGACACCTTTGAAATTTCAGTATTCGAAAGTGGAGGGGCTAACTAGTGGTTGCCCCCCCTTTCTACTTGAAATTGCAATATCTCGGTAACAAAACCGGAGTTAATTCTAATATTAAAACCCAAATGAGAGCTAATTGAGAGCTAAAATCTGGCACATTTGAAATTTCGATATTTGAAAGTGCGGTGGGCGAAGTTCTAACGTTAACTTAGCCGCTTTCCCTACCATTCTAATTGAAATATCTCGATACCATAACCGGAGGAAATTCTAATATTAGAGGGGAAATTAGAACTAATTGAGAGCTGATTACTCATATATTTTAACCTAAAATGTTTGGTGAAAGAAGGGGGGGGGGGCTGCAAGTTAATGCACCTGACTTTCACCAATCAAAAACGCCCCACTGTGCAATGGTTTAAATATTAGAATTGATATGGGGGAAAAATGTATTTTTTTTTATTTAGGAGTATGTGAAGAAGGAAAGTAAGCTTATTGATCGCAGTGACGGTTGTAGTTTATTAAAAGTTAGAAGAAAATGTCAGAAATTTTTTATAATAATCTTAATGGGGAGGAATCAAAAATAATTTCATCTGCGACGGATTTGGATGTTGATAAAAAGGTTTTTTATCGTACGGAAACGGGAGACAATCTTTGGCCAGTGTAGTTAGAAGGGTAAAAAGGTGGTACTTTGAATTTAAATATTTAAAAGGGATATTACTATGTATTTACGGTGTTTGGAGGTGGGGGAGAATTCTCGCGCTAAAATTTTTGTTTTTTCACCAAGTATTTATTATTAATAATATTTTGTCTTTATTGCATTTTTTAAAAATGAGAACTGAAATTCATTATTTCTGTAATTTTATTTTACTGGGAAAAAGAAAAGAAATAGCATCGTGTGGACACTTAATTTTAATACAATTGTAATTAACTTGAAAAATTTATTTAGATGATTTGCATTTTATTAAAAATGCACAAATAATATTTCGTGTTCTTGTAAGATTGGCTTTGAATATGCGTTGATATATATGGCTTCAAAAAAATTAAACTTCAAGTCAAGGTACCAACAAAATGAAGAACAAACTTCGTGTTCGAAAAATCGTGTTGTTAAAACAGTGTTTATTTTTATGCGGGGTATTTCTCATTATCGTTTACAAAAAGTTAGTTTCTAAATCGTTAGTTTTAAAGGCAAAAATAAACCAACTGAAAAAATATTTTAAATTTTGTTCTGGATCATATAAACATCAATTTACGTTAACCTTTAACTGATGTTACCGCTTTCACAGATCACTGCTTTTTTTTTTTTTCAATTTTTATAGTTTAATTTATAATTTTCATTTTAACTACAAACACTATCGAAATTTTGTTTCGTTTGGAACTTTAATACTATCACCAGAGACTTCTAAAAAGATGAATGTTAAGATCCATTATTTTGAAAATCAGACAAAGTGCGATAGTTGTATTTTTTGATTTGCTGGATTTTTTTTATGTTGAAGTAGATCATACTTAATGAATAATGTGCAATTTTGAAGCCCTGGAAAAATTTCGTTTTTCCTATAAAAAATGTTCAAGATTGCGAATGCCATTTTTCATGAAAAGTGAAATGCTAGTATGTTTGGAGAGCTATATCTCTTGCAAGCAACAACATCCCAAAATTCTTTTGAGCATAACACTACCTGCTTATTAAAATTTAGTTGTTTGCATGGGGCATTGTTATTTTACATTGTTCTGTTGCTACAAAATACAATCAAAATGACGTTTTTGTCCATTTTCCTTATTTAATATTTTACTTAAGCAATAGTAACCCAAACTTTTATATAATATGAAAGTGTACCACAAGGACAAGCTAAATAATATAATACTGCATCTAGATACTGTTGATGTTAGCAGATATAATCTGTTAAATATTCAAAACATTCAAAATCTGTAATATTTAAATTAATGTTATCTAAAAAAGTGTCACGATTGAATAAAACAAAATATAGCTTACAATAGTTGAACAAATGTACAAAAAATGGAAAAGAAAAAAACGTGAGGTCTCTTGGCATTTTTAGAAAAAAAAATGACAATTTTCAAACAAACAATGTCGATGATTACACTTCTTCCCTATAAGAAAATGAAAATTCCTATTTCTCTTTCCATGTTTTTTCCCCATGAGAAAAAGGAATATCCCTTTTTACTTTCCCCTTCCGAAAGAGAAATGGGCTACTTCATTTTCTGATAGGGAGAAAATGTAATCATTGACATTTTTTTTTTGTAACTTTTGTCATTTGTTTTCCTAAAAATGTGACGAGTCTCTACTTCTTTTTCTTTTCCATGTGTTTGTACGTATGTTCAACTACTGCATGCTATATTTTGTTTTATTCAACCGTGATGCTTTTTTCAGTTAACACTAATTTAAATGTTGCAGATTATGAAAATTTTCAATATTTAAGAGATTATATCTGCTAACATCAACAATATCTCGATGTCGTATTATATTACTTAGTTTGTCCTAGTAGTACACTTTTATATTCTATATTATATTCGGAGCACTATTGCTTAAATAAGATGTTAAGTGCGGAAAATGGACTAAAACGTCATTTTGATTGTTCTTTGTGGCAACATAACAATGTAAAATAACAACGCCCCATGGAAAGAAATAAATTTTAATAAGCAGGTAGTGTTATAGTTTATCCAAAATAATTTTGAGATGTTTTTACTTATCAGAGATATAGCACTTCAAACATATCGGCATTTCATTTTTCATGAAAAATGCAGTCACAGTCTTGAACTTTGACATTTTCTGTAGGGAAGAGGAAATTTTTTCAGGGCTTCAAAATTGCATCTTATTCATTAAATATGATTTACTTTAACATAAAAAAATATCAAGCCAATTAAAATATATAACTATCAAAACATCACTTTTTGTCTGAATTTCAAAATAATGGCCCTTAATTGTAACTGTCCTATACACAAAGTTTAGTACAAAAACACCATACTTTGAGGTAATCATGCATTTTATTCATCTTTTTTATATCTTGAGGTCTCAAAGACCGCATCTTACTAGTTATGTTGCAATTTCCGTCACACCAGTTAAAGGTTAAGATAATTATTTTTTAAATAAATAAGAAATTGCAAATTTTATACAACTTAATATAATTTTATACTATTTCCTATAACTTTTATTTAGAAAAAATGTCTGTGTTTTAACAAGTAAAACACCAAAAAATTTATTCTTCAAATGGACCAAACTTATTGAGTTATAATATTTATAATCTTTCAATGAGGAAAAACGTGTTTTTAGTGCCAGAAATTGTTGATAATGCGTGAAATGCAAAGTATCATAACTAGGTAAGTTTCGGTCTTGCAAAAATTTAAGTTTTAAACCAAAAGCTGATTTTAACGGTGTACATTCATCTCAAGCAAAACAGCTTCTATACTTATGTCCCAAAATTATTTCAGATACCTTCGTTAAAAGACTTTTAATTAAAATGTCTGATGTGAACATACTCGGCAATTAGTTATACATTACAAAAATAACAGGTTGTCGAAACCTGTTACCTGTGCAATTGTGGAATGATGTAACCTGTTAATCAAAAGTAACTCTTATTTCCCATCTCTACTCTAAAGGTACTGAAGTGCAAGGACATTATTGGATCACTCAGATAGTTTCAAAGCTAAAAGAAAAGTCTTTTAGTCATGTGTGTACCCTATAAGTATAGACACCAGAAACAAATTTTTGAGAAAGTAACATTTGAAAAAATAAGATCTTTCTGCCTGGTTGTGTCTCCGTATGAACGCAAGAACCGGGTACATTTTCCTCCACCTTCTCATTAAAAAGCTCTCTGACAAACATTTTTAGGGTATTCATGAAAAAAGCACAAAGGTTTTGCACGATACACTTACATTAATTCCCATATATATTAACTTAAAAGTTACTAAAATATAAACTATACAATAAAAATAACAAAACACCACAGATTTTCATATTTGCACAGCTATTTTGATTTGTGGATATAATAATATCGTTACCCCAATTCGGCACAGAAAATTTCTGTTCATAAAATGATAAAATGATCAACTAACAACAGAATTCACAAACAAGCTCCTTGGAAATTAAAAACTTGTTGTTCGAAACTTTCATTGAAAAAGCAAAATTTTATTAAAATATTTTTGGTGCCGTTTTACATGGGCCCCGCAGTAGTACTACTGAGCTTGAAAGGGTTAAAATAGCAGTAATATGTTGAAAAGTTGTCCCACAGATGACAAAGAATGACTTTTTTTTATCAATTTTATGTAAATGCGTTTTTTATATGTGTTTTTTTATGTGTTTTTTATACGTAAATGCGTTAGGCACGCATGTATTGTTTACGCATTTAGTCACCCGCGAGACATTTGCTAACCATTTTCAATATGCAGTTTTTGTACTTAAAAAAAATAGTTATAAAGCAAAATTCTAAACCAACAAACTACACATTTAAAATTTATATTTAAAAGTTGCAGCTGTTTACGAACAATATAATTATAAAAAGAGGAAAAGAATCCGGCAAAGGGAATAAAAAATGCAAACTTTTCAAATCTCTCAAATGTCAGGGGTAACATGTCACCCGCGCGCCTAATGTAGAGTTAAAATGACAGTGCAACTTTTAATTAGTTTTTTATACAGACATCGTTATATTTTACCGTGTTTCTAAAAATATTTAAAAGCTAAAATATATTCTACTGGTATTCAGCTGCAAGTAATGTTGCCTGGTGTTCCGACTTATGCGAGAATCAATACTTCCAGGGATTCTTATTCCTGTCTCATAGAACTACTGCTTCACAGTTTTTCATGATACGTAAATGCTTTAAAATTTCCTTTAGCACCATGCTCGTATTTATTAGTTTATATCGAATGGAATTTGATACGATAGAAATAGTGTAAACAAAACTGTCTATAAAATCGAAAGGAATGTTGTACAAATCTACATACTAAGGCTGACATCTATCTAAAAACAAATTACATTTTCCGGTCAATAAAACTAAGACAGCCAAAACTATTTACAACGGAATCCCGCCTTATAAACGAAAAAATGTCATATTGCCTATTTACTGACGAAATAAATTGAAGGAACTGCTAAATTGCAGAAGAAACAATTATAACTGCCTAATCTGAAAAATTACCAAAATAGATTTTTTTTCCCGTAGGATTTCGCTTTTATAGATTTTACTATATAAGATTACCGTGTTTATTTAGCACAGTAAAATCTACTAAGAAGAAATCTTCAATGACTGGAGGAAATTTCCGTTTTAGACAAATTCCGTTTTCATATGATTTATTGTAGCTTTATGTATGGATTTGGAAGCCTCTGTCCGGCTGTTTTTCACTCCTTGTCCCATTTATCACGAAAGTTGAGCTAGCATCACTTCAGATTCAAACTACGATTTTAAGTCTTATTCATTGTATCACCGATAAAGTAGTGATCTGTGCAGGAGAGGAGGGGTGGAACTTTGTTTTGCTGTTAGTTTTTTGGCCCTCCGGTCTCCATTGCTCTTAATGTTGGCAATACATTTAGCTAATACAATATGCAAATGAAATTTTTATAGAATTGGCGCATGCGCAGTGAAAATTAATTTAGTAAAATTGCCTTTTTTTCATACAATTATTAATATTTTTAAATTTTGATTCCAAAGTATTATGTACAATGTTGTTTCTCATATTTTCTGAAAAGAACATTGTTTTTTATTAAGATCTCTGCAAATTATAAGCAAAAAAATTCGGAAAATTTTAGACCTGTTTTTATAAAAACCTGAATTTCTCTACGAGTATACATGCTATCCGCATAAAAATAAACGCAGTTTATTACCATAAGCCACTTAATCAAAATCTGCAGCTCTAACGCTTTTGCTACATTAGTTTTGACAAGGTTATTCAAAAGATATTCGTTCTTTTTCAATTTGTTTATGTTCCCCTGTTGGATTTTGGAAAAAAATCTTTTGGAAAATATATGACCTATACTATTTTGTTTATACATCTGGAATTTCAGAGTCATTCCTTATGCATATTTCTAGATATTTAACAAAACATCTGGAAACACAAATGTCAAGATTTTTTTTGCTGTGACTGTATATACGCTATCAGAAAACTATAAGATTAACCACAAAAAAAGCAAAAGAAAGAAAAATAAAAAAAACAGCTTACAAAAGTTACAGTAATGCATCCAACCGCAGTTAAAATTCATTAATTTTTGTTCGATATTCTTTTTAATTGTTTGTAGATTTTTACGAATTTAGACCTAAAAATACAAGTTTACAAACCAATTTCTTAAGTTTATAACATTCATCTGGATTTTACAGCATTTTAATTAGTTTTTTTTTTTCGGATCTGTTGTACCCGTCTGGTAGGAGGGGGGGTTAAAATGGGACTTGTTATTTATAACTATCCGCCAATCATGTAATAAAAATATTGATAATATACTAATGTGTGTTACTATTTTGTGTTTATGGTCTGAATTTTTATATTTTATTCACATAAAAAAGTGATTAACTGTTTATTCCTACGTTATTTTTAACTGTGTCGTGTAAAAATATATGTACGATTATATGGATTTCTAACAGACTATATAAAAATTATTACCACATTTAATTTTAAAAAACCAAGTATAGTAGATTTTCATAAATTCTCTTGTACTATTTATGATGATATCAGAATGATACTGGTCCTGTAACAGACATAGATCCTAGGAAAATCGTACAAAAACTTTCATGTTACACCTGAAATAAAGTAGCTACTATGCTGTGTGATATAAATATAGGGTGGGGAGAAAAAATACAAAAATTATTTTTAAAGTCTTAATACAGCGGGAAAGTTGTGAATTCAGAAGACTAAAAACTGGGTAAAAAAAGAAAAAAAATCGGTTTATACCTTCCGGTCGCGCATGTGCTGTAAAGTTTGCCGAAATGTGGGAAAGATTCACTTTATTACGAAAAATTTCAAATTAGCCATTTCATCAGTCTAATAGCCGAAATTCTTATGCATTAGAATACCAAAACATAATGTTGGACGTTATTTAAATCCACTAACATATTCTGGTCGCGCATGTACTCTAAAGTTTAGCAAGAGTAACATTTTTACAATAATCCTTTATCTTACCTAGCTTGTCAATATTTAAGTGTAATAGCACTTTACAACTTTAAAGCACATGCGTGACCGGAAGATGTTGGTGGATTTAAATAATATTTCAACACCATTTTTTGTTATTCTAATATTTAAGGATTTTTACTATTACATTCGTGAAGAGGCTAATTTAGAAAATTTTGTAATGATGTAAATTTTTCCACATTTTGGCAAACCTTAAAGCACATGCACGACCGGAAGATATAAACCGATTTTCTTTCTTTCTTTTTTTACCCAGTTGTTAGTCTGTCGAATTCGCAACTTTTCCGCGGAAATACGACTTCCAAAACAATTTTGCACTTTTTCGACCCATCCTAATAAACAAACACGTTCCGGGCCGCTTACGTGAAGATGTGATGATAGGGCTCGAAAATTCAAAAAATGTTGAGGTTAACGGCTGGGAACCTACATGAAAATTATAGGTTCCCAGATAAAAAATGTAGGTTCCTAATAAAACTTATCTGTGAATATTTTGATGAAATTTGCCGTTTTTGCGATCTTTTCACAAAATATGCCGTCTATAGCGATGTTTTAACGAAACCTGCCAATTTATCGCAATATTTTAACAAAACCTGTCGTTTTTCATTATTTTTTAACGGCATTTGTCTTTTTTTCGCGATTTTGTTTACGAAATCTGCCTTTTTTTCGCGGTCTTTTAATGAAATTCGCGTTGTTTCCCGTGATTTTTTAAATAAATCTGTTGTTTTCTCGGTAGATTTGACGAAATTTGCCGTTTTAGCGAGATTTTTTTTCACGAAATTTGTCGTTTTTTCGCGATTTTTTGACAAAATTTGGGTTTTTTTGTAATATTTTGACGAAATTACGCATCCCACGGACCGCTCAAGAACTATATTTTTCCGTAATGTACGCGATATAACGCGTGCGTGACATCGCTGGAGACCAAGACGATTTTTTAGGTTCCCCGGGAGCCTGAGTGAAAAAACATACGTTCCCAGAAATGATTTCTGGGTTCCCCGGGAACTCTATTTTTCGAGCCCTGAATGCCGCGCTGTAGAAGTGGGTTTTTCCCAGAAGCCGATTTACTTTTTATAACAAATAATCAGTAAAAGATATTCCCGCGCCAGAGCGTGACTGGCTATTGGACATCACCCCACATCACGCGGTGGCACGTGAGTGGCCCCTTCACGTTGGTGCCATATCACGCGCTGGCGCGTGATCGGCAGCGAATGTGTTAATACATAATTTCATAAATAAAAATTTAATTTTAGCAGTTAATTAGTAAAATTACATTTTAACTACTAAAAATTTGTTTTTAAGTATGCATTTTGTTGCTGGCAAGCCCAGTTATAAAATGAATTAAGGCTTTGTATCATCATATTGCACATCTGGAACATACACAAAAGTCAAAGTTACTTATACAGTGAGCTTCAACAGGCAGTCTTATTTATTATTGCTGCTATCTTCCAACGTAGCTATTTTCGCCGCATATATCCTTAGACTTCTCAACATACGGCGACACTGAGTTAATTTTTCATATTAAAGTTTTCTTGATAATTTGAGTAATTTCAGATCATTATTGCTAAAATGAATTTTGTAAAATTAAAAAAACTAGAGATAGATGTGCGTTTATTGTGTTACATTTATATAAAATATTAAACCTAATAAATCCCTAACCTGTACACATTTTTTATTTTAATATAATTAAAAAGGTTTTTTTCTGTTAGAGGCATTAATGATTTTTGTCTCACTAGTCATTATTATTATCGGGAATCAGCGCACGGACATTACCTCGTGACACACATAAAATGTAATTATTTAATATCGGCTTTTCTATTTACCTTTCAATCTTTTTCTAGTTGTTGTGTAACTTAAAGAATCACCATTGACTTAGAATTTGCAATGCGTTATTAACCCTTTGCACTCGAGAGGTGATTCTCACTGACCACTAGTGTCCCGCGTAAAAGGGTGCTCCAAATGCTCTGTATACCAATATCTTAAACTAGGTTTCAGTGATGCTTCGAGAATTTAAGTGGAAATGTTTCTTTAGTAATTGCATCGTGTAGAAAAATGCCTTTTAGAAACACAAACAGAGAATTTTCAAAAATTGGGTTAAATCGAATATTCATTTGTCTCTAGTATTCTCATTTATTATAACAGTAGAAAAGAGTACTTCAAAGATCGGAGTCTGCGGGGTAATTGCAGGTTGATTCAGTAACTTTTTTTTTTCTTTTTTTGCAGCTGTAGCGGCCACCCAAGTTTTAATAGCGATGTAACGGTGGCTGTAGCTGAAATGATTTTATAATATGTGTAAGACAATGATGTGTATGACCTTTATAGTTATAAAATGTAATGTGACATTCTCATATAAGATGTAAATATCCAATATACATGATTATATGAACTACATACATCTATTTGGCGTATACATATAGTGTATATCAACGGCTTTGTCATAATCATAGTATCAGAGTTATAATGGCCCTAACAGACATCCAGCCAGATACATCCTTGAAAAAAAAACATAAATATTTCACGTTATAATCAAAATAGAATAGATGCGAGACTGTGTGATATAAGCAATTAATGATTTTTTTTAACATTTATTAAGAATAATTAACGTTTTAAATGTAAAATTTCATAAATAAAAATGCAATTTTGTCAATCTACTGTTAACCCTTTGAGCTCTGGTGGGTAAATTTCTTCAAAATTCCAAATGTCACATTGGCACCAGTATTTTGCAAAGAAAACATTCGGTTTACCATATTTACGAAAAAATGCATTAAACCTTTTTCAAATAAATCTGCTTGAATATTCTGATGCCAGTGTGACATTTTGAAAATGGCTCAAGGGGTTAAAGATAATTTCTTAACAATCAAAAATTGTTTTTAAGCTTTCTTTTATACTTGTAAATATTAATGTAAAGTAATTAATCTTTGTATCACCATGTTGTATATCTACATCATACCTAAAAGTCAAAATTACTTATACACTGAGAATCAATGTTACTTATACAATGAGCTGAAAAGGACGGTTTTAGTGAAATGCTGATAAATATAATGAAAAAAGTAAGAAAGAAACATCTCTTCTCTTTGTAACTGAAAAAAATCGATAAAATGAATGAATTTTTGGATAAGAAGAAGTAAAATATCCCCTTAACGGAAGCGGAACGACATGGAAGGTTAAATGGGGCAACTTGGCCATGATTTTACAATGTGACTCTGAAGATTATGCAATTCAGAAGATTATGCGATTCAGAATTGATGCCCGAGCCTTTGTAAATGTATTCAGTAAGGTCCACGGTTGCAAACAAATATTTTTAAAGTTACATTTTAATGTCTAAATGTACATATATATATATATATATATATATATATATATATATATATATTATACATATATTATTATTATTATTATTGGTTTAGTATTTTTCTAATATTTTTCATAGAATTAAATTTTGCATTGGCGATTAATGGGATAATTTAGAAATCATTTTTTGGTTTATACTGATTTCTAATCAGTAATTAATCGCAATTAATGTGTCTATTTAGTATTACCCTTGATAACGAGCTAAATAACACATTTCCAATGCTTCGTATTTTTTCCACTATTTGCAACGCCTCTGTTTTGATGTAGTTTGTTATTTTATGGGTTATTCTATATTTTGATGTTAAATTGTAGTATTGTATAATGGTTCTATAGATACCGGGTGTACCAAAAATGATTAATGGATTTTAAAATTCAATAACTTGCAAACGGTGACAGCTATTTAAAATTTTTTTGCAGGAGCGTTATGTATAATGTCAGGAGTTTTTTTTTTTTATCGTAATTTTTTATTTTAATTCGGATTTCAAAGAATAGGTGGCGCTGACGGCGATTGAAGGCCAGGTCGACGCTTCACTCAGCACTGATCATCAGATTGAAAAGTGCTTATGCATTCGGTTTGTCTGGCCGTCTGCCCGTGCGCTAACTCCCGTAAATATACTCGGATTGCTATGAAATTTATATACGTTATTGAGGTTTACCCTAGCACGAACCCTATTGAAAATGAAGTATCTACCATGATTAGTTTATCTACAGAGAGAATCAAAAGTTTCCCATTACATTACGGCCTATGGGGAAAAATCGTTAATATACTCGGATTACCATGAAATTTTAGGATGTTATTGAGGTTTACCCTAGCACGAGCCCTACTGAAAATGAAGTATCTACCATGATTAGTTTATCTACAGAGATAATCAAAAGTTTCCTATTACATTACGGCCTATGAGGAAAAATCGTTAATATACTCGGATTGCCATGAAATTTTAGGACGTTATTGACGCTTACCCTAGCACGAACCCTATTGAAAATGAAGTTTCTATTATGATTAGTTTATCTACAGGGCGTATCAAAAGTTTTCCATTATATTACGGCCCATGGGGAAAAATCGTTAATATACTCGGATTGCCATGAAATTTTAGGGTGTTATTGACGTTTACCCTCGCACAAGTCCTATCGAAAATGAAGTTTCTACCATGATTAGTTTATCTACAGGACGAATCAAAAGTTTCCTATTACATTACGGCCTATGGAGAAAAATCGTTTCAAAGAAATTTTAAAGATGTTATACCCTGTCAAACATATTAAAATATGCATTCTATAAAATATAAGGTGAAAATGTAGCTATTATTCATTTACAGGGCCACACAAAAGAATTCCATTAGATAATGGTAAAAGGGGGAATTGTGTGTGACATATTTTAAATATATTAATCTTTTTCATGTATAATAAAACTGATGTATGTCACTAAAGCTTAATATAAATTATACGCTACTGTCTTGCATAATATGAAGTACATAGCATTTACAGGGCCATACAAAAGATTTCAGATAGTATATTCTTTCCGAAGTACCGTATATGTGTCCGATGATGGCTGATGGAGGGATGAAATGCATTTTAATTATGATATTCGCGTTTATATTTCGCTAAATATATGCACATTATATGGTGTGTATAAATGTTATAGTTGATATACAGGGCTACCCAAAAGAGCTCACCAACGTTACTGAATATGAGCGTAAATTATTTAAACGTGATTTTTAAATAAGCTTTGTATTTTTACGCTGAGCTGCATTCAATTTACTGAGAAATGTTTACAGAATATAGATAAAGGGATATACAGGGCCACGCAAAGAATTCGGTACATGGACGCCTATGAATGATGATTTATGAGAATGTGATTTGAGTTGTTTTAAAAGTGTTTTAGTTTACAATAAATTTTAGCCTAATGCTGACGTGTAATAAAGGTACAATATAAACTACAGGGCTGAACAAAAGTATTCAAGCATGTTTCCATCTAATAGTATGAATTGCTGAAAAAGAAATTCCAAGCTACTGGGTATTTTTTTACTAAGATAAATTTTCCCATTATATGAACTGACATATGAAATACAGGGCTATTCTAATGTACTGGAATACATATTTGGGTATATTTGGCTATACACTATTATTTCCCTAAATAACAAAGTTTTGTTAAAGATTTCATTAAGTGTTGGAAAGTGCTTCATAATCTATGCTTAACGCATGATTTTTCTTACTTGTTTTTTTATATGCGGCATTAGATCCTGTTTAAAAAGGTATAAATAACTTTTTCAAATTTAAACCAGGTGGATCATGCAAATTATATATCAACTAAAGAGCGTTGTAAGGGAAATCTTTGCTATCAAGGTGTCTAAAAAAAACACCAAACGTGAAATCATTAGAGCTATTTATACAAAAACATAAGAATTATGTAATTACTAGTACATATGTACTTTAGTATAGGTAAAAAGGATAAAAGTTACATGGGTATTTGAGCAAAAAAAAAAAAAACCAAGATAAATCTCTGAACAAAGGGCTACGTAAGTACTTAAATATCTCATTTTGCTTTATATTTACCTTTAATGAAAATTCAATTAGTCCAATAAATTTGTTCAGAATGTAACCATGTTTTTATATAGAACACAACTATTTTGGTTATTAACTAATTTGGTTTCTACAGTTTTCTAATAATGTCATTTTTTATGTATTCCTCTTCATTTGTATGATAAAATTTCGAGGTTAAGGAATCTCACTTAAGAAATTTGGTTAAATACCAGTTGAAATGCTTTATTTTTATTATGCAATTTTAATAATATACTATATACTTCGTTTACTAAAAGCAAAAAGTAAAGAAGAACTTAATTTTCCGTAGTAAGAGAAACTCCAAAAATTTATTTCGGTGGGGGAATATGTTGGGGTATAACTAAATCCTTCATGGTCCAGTTATCCCTGACCCATGTGCCAGTTACCCCATTCTTGAGAAAAATTTATGGTATAATTGGAACACCGGCCTTATGTTTGAAATCAGAAGTAAATATGTACAGATAACTAATATAATAAAGTATATTTATATGACTAGTCTTTAAAAAAAAGTTATTATTTAATAAAAGCACTTACAGTATTTTAAAATAAAACCCAAGAAGTTCAACTAAATTTACTTTGTTTATTTTTAAAAATAATCCTGAACTTTCGGTAAAACATCACAGAAAAGATAGAGCTATGATTGAGTAAACACACGTTATATTACGAAATAGAAATGGGGGTGAAACGTTCACAATAGCTAAAACCTTAACGTCATCACGGTTTTTTATAAAATATCCAATGGTTCAGTTACATCATGAGTGCAATTACCCCAGCTTACCCTATCATTCGTTTTAAAAACATATCTATATATCAATGTATAAAATTGAAACTGGTGTTATATACAAATGAAATGAAAAAAACTTCTTTAAACACCATAAAATAAGTTAACTGCGCAAAGCGCAGTTAACTTATTTTAAGGTGTTTAAAGAAGTTTTTTTCATTTCATATCTATATATATTTACATACTGTAAAATAAAACACAAGAAAATAAATAGATTTATTAAAAATTTCTTTTTTAAGAAAATTAAAAGGTAAATGCGGATGAAAAATCTTTATAAAGATAGTTTTGAACTTGTGTAAAAAAATTTTTAGAATTAAGGCCAAGTGCCAGTACTACTCGCGCTCGGAGGGCTCCGCAAAATAAATACATGCATTATTAACCCCTATGAGACGAGCGACTGGTATATGTGCCACTTAAAATTCTCAGAATCCTACATTATTTCCACTAATTATTTTTTAATGTAAAGTTTACCTTATTTAATCGGACCATTTTCGCGATTCAATTACAATTTTTTTTTTAAACCCGTGGTAAAATATTAAAAAAATCAAAGTGCCCTCAAGGCAAAGGCTTTAACTGTGTTATTAAAATAATTGTTGCTAAAAGAATAAAAGCTTTGTAAAAAACTATACAATGTAGAGTTGAATATAGCTCTATATACTGGAAAAGTATAAAGGGGTACAAAGTTTAAAAAGATATCAAGCCTAAATAACATCCAATATTGATATTCTGTATAGCTCTTTTATTATCCTATCCTTATCCTTACAATGAAATTAATTTTGCATTGAGAATAAAAGTAGTCCATACTAAACTTCATTTAGCATTTAATAAAACTTAATTCAAGGTCGTAATAAACTTTTATTAGGATGAGCGAAGCGAATCCTCTACTAGTCCACTCAAATTACATTTTGTCGTACGCCTTACAAAAAAACTATTCAGTATTTTGATTTGAAATTAAACACAAAAATAAATTATGATCTGTAGATTTGCACAATATAATTTTTTTTACAGTAAGACGTTAAAAAATTTATTATTTTAATTAATTTATTTTACATGCATTTCCAATACGGACGCATTTCAGCAAATAAATAAAAAATGAAACGCGTATATTTTCAGAAAAAAATATAAATCATGGAGTAAATAATTATAGATAGAATCATGATTAATTTAATAAATAAAATATGTTTTCATTATTCAGCAAAATCGTTTGCACAGATGACACTTAAACATTTAAAAAAAATTGCATTGTGGATATTTTTTTTGTAAAGTGGCAACAAAAGAATTGTAAACAAATAAAATTAATTGTGAAATTTGATATATAAATAAAAAATTTAAAAAATTGAAGCGTGAAGTTGTTGCCTCGATTCAAGCTCTTTATAAATATACTAAAGCAAAGTTGGCCAATTCAGAAACGACAAATTGACTTTAACCATTTCTTACTTTATCATTTGGATCTAAAGTACGTTCTTATTTGTGGACCGAAAAAGTTTTATTGAACAAGACTTTAGACTTTGTTGCACGTAATAAAGAAAATCACAAGCCACCAGACCAGATATCGCGAATAACATGGACAAATTTGAATACTATAATAATTTAACTTATAAGAATTGGTGCGTACCAATTCCCCCAATAATTAAATTCTGGAAAAATGGAAGCATAAATTGCTCAAGGAAAGAACTTCTTCTGCAGCTAGCTTTTGCTGTTACAATTCATAAATCCCAAGGTTAAACATTAGATGAAGCAGTTGTAGATATTGAGGATATATAGACACCAGTTGGCTTAAAAACGTACGCAACGTTGTCGAGAGTGAAAATCCTTCAAAATTAAGCATTCAATAGAAATTTTCCTTACGAAAAATTCTACAATATCAAAAATTCTGATACGCTAACATGTATAAAAACGAAGAAATTTGAAAAAAAAGTTTCACACTTAAAAATTCATAGTATTAATGAGAGCAGATTTCAAATGTTTTTCCAGAAAATAGGATTTTGACGAAGTAACTTTCTTCAAGCTCTCTTCAAATATATTATTCTAAAATAGCTATCAAAGATTATTTGATTTTAATTACAAAGATTGGAAACATGCATATTTCAAACAACTTTAAAAAACACCAGTGGTTACTGGAAATTGTAAAAACATCTTTAAAGAGCTTTTAGTTGAAAATTTAAAAATATTTTGTAAAAGTTTGCTTTGAAGATATTTTATTATGCCAGTCTTACATCATAAATAAAAAATTAAAATGCGCCAAAACATAAAATAACGTTTTTGTTTAATAAAGATGCAAAAATAATATTACAAAATATTTTTACTTTCAAGTATCTGTTCTATAAAATAATGCTTCGCGAATCCAAACAAAGCATGGCTTTTGCTAGTTTTTACAGTGTAGCTAACACAAAACCCTTCTTCAGTTCAAACTTGGCACTGTGTAAAGCGTGCTTCGAAAGGAGATCTCAAAGATGCAACGAAACTTTGGTCCGTGCCGTTTTTCTAGATAGGTTTTTAACTAACTTTTAAGGAAACGGAGGCGTATTGAGAGACTCACTCAATGCAAACTCGATGCGAATCCCATAGTATTTATAGGATTAATTCTATTAGGCTAGACAAAAAGTTCTGGAAAATGTTTAATCTACCAGAGTTTGTATCGTATATAGAAGTACTAATGTATAGGAATTCGAGAATTTCGGTCCAGACTTGGCTTCATTCGATTATGGACTCTTTCGATCAATGCAACACTTTTTCAAGGGCCATCGATTTGAATCTTTTAATGAAGTAGATCAAGCATGTCAATAGTTTTTCGATTCCACGTTACAGGCGTGATACTTCTAACAAATTCGAAGTCTGACAAAGCGATAACAGAAAGTCGTGGCTTATGATGGTCTCTACTTTGAAGAATCCTCCTTGTTGCTTTTATTGTTAATTTCCGCATAACAATGCAAATTTTACAAATTTCCCAGAATTTTTTGCTCAAGTTAGTAATTAAGTTAGTCTGTTTTCAACAATTTGACGTCTATTGCATTTATACTGCCAATAAGTTACTGCATTATACAACAATATATTGAAAAGTTGTTATCTAAGCTTTAAATGTCGATGGTACATAGAGATGGTACACGCCTCTTTCATTGTGTACGTCCAAACCGCTCATGTCTTTAAGGGTTAATATCTAGGCTAATTTCCGATGATTTTCTTTAAAATCATTATCAACAATTATTTTATACTTCTGCTACTATAGGTATCTACAGCACTCCTCAATCAACACCCACGCAAACGATAACCAAACCGACCAACACCGTTATAGCACCGGTGTTGCTCAACAAATTTACTGAATCTCTGCAAATCGAAATTTATGTGTAATGGAAAAATGCGCTTTTCTCAAACTATGCGATGTAGAGTAATCACTATAGTTTCCCTGCAAGGTTTAATTAACATGTACTACCTCTAATTTTTTCAGAATTTTAGTTTCATTAGTTTCGGAATTAGATGGGGGCGGGAACATATTTTTGCCTTCTATTTTCCATAATATCTCCTTAAATATAATATCTATTTTTTTTAATGTATTTTTGAGTTCAGCGTTATGAAAGCTTTCACACGATACTCCACACGATATACAAAGAAGAGATTTTCTTTCAAGTAACTTAATAGGCCCGCTACAATTTCCCTAAATATATATTTGTGGATGTTTAATAATCTGTAAATACGTGGGTCAGAAGTCTTTATTACTCTCCCCTTCCCCAATTTTAACTTTCCACGATAGTTTACGAGTAAAATGGCTATGACAGACAAATAGACACAGAAGTGGTCATATAATGATTCCGTTTTTATTTTTTAAGTACGGAACCCTAAAAAGCTTGGGCTTTACACAATTAATGTTCACACAAATTTTTAATTTTATACAATTGATTTTGTGTAAAACTAAATAAATAAATCTTATACTATAATGCGAGCAAAAATTGTGTGTGTGTGTGTGTGTCTGTGTGTGTAAATTTTATCTCAAAAACGGTTCTAACGATTTTCGCAAAAATTTGGATTTTACCATTTTCGGCCACTAGAAGACCATTGGGCTAGGTCACATGTTCGAGAAAATTCGATTACTGGGTCATTTTGGGTCACAATGGGTCAGGATCAAGCTATTTATATCTAGAGAACGGCTGGATGGATTTTAAGGCAATTTTGTATCCAACCGTTTTTTGGCACGAGAAAACTATTGGGCTGGGTCACATGTTCGAAAAATTTCGATTAGTGGGTCATTTTTTGGTCATTATGGGTCAAGCCATTTTTATCTAAAAAACGGCTCTAACGATTTTGACCAAATTTTATATTGTATCGTTTTGGATTACAAGAAGACCATTGAGTTAGGTAACATCTTCGAGAAAATTCGGTTAGTGGGTCATTTTTGGGGTCATTATGGGTCATGCTATTTTTATCTAGAGATTTTCTCACGCAATTTTCACTAAAAATTGCATTCTATGGTTTTCGGGCACGAGAAAAACATTGGGCTAGGTTACATGTTCAAGAAAAAATTTTAATGGGTCATTAAGGGTCTGGGTCAATCTATTTATATTTAAAGAACGGCGGAATCAATTTCATCGAAATTTTGCCTGTAACAGTTTTTTGAGACGAGGAAACTAATAGGCTAAGTCACACGATCGGGAGATTTCGATTATAGGAGTCATTTGTGGGTCATGATGGGTCATAATGGGTCACGGTCAAGCTATATCGAAAAAACAGGTAGATCGATTTTAACGAAATTTTGTATACAAAATTTTTTTGGCACGAAAAAACTATTGGGCTAGGTCTCATGTTCGAGAAATTTCGATTAATGGGTCATAAAGGGTCTGGGTCAAGCTATTTATATTTAAAGAACGGTAGACTCGATCTTAATGAAATTTTGTATGTAACAGTCTTTTGACACGAGAAAACTAATGGGCTATCTCACATGTTTGAGAGATTTCGATTATAAGAGTCATTTATGGGTCATGATGGGTCATAATGGGTCATGTCAAGCTATATCTAAAGAACATATGGATCAATTTTAACGAAATTTTGTATACAACATTTTTTTGGCACAAGAAAATCATTGGGCTAGGTCACATGATCGAGAAATTTCGATTAATGGGTCATAAAGGGTCTGGGTCAAGCTATTTATATTTAAAGAACGGCAGGATCGAGTTTAACGAAATTTTGAGAGTAACAATATTTATAAACGAGAAAACTAATGGGCTAAGTCACATGTTCGAGAGATTTCGATTATAAGGGTCATTTGTGGGTCATGGTGGGTCATAGTCAAGCTATATCTAAAGAACGGGCGAATCGATTTCAACGAAATTTTGTATACAGCATATTTTTTGGCACGAGAAAATCATTGGGCTATGTCACATGTTCGAGAAATTTCGATCAGTGGGTCACTTTTGGGTTATTCTAATTTTATCTCGACAATGTCTCGCGCAAATTTGTCTAAATTTTATATTCTATCGTTTTCGGCCGCAAGAAAATCATTGGGTTAGATAAGATGTTTGAGAAAATTAGATTAATGAGTCATTTTGGGTCATAATGGGTCAAGGTCAAACTATATATACCTAAAAATTGGCTCAATCGATTTTATCTAAATTTTGTATCTAACGTTTTTCGGCACGCAAAAATTAATGAACTAAGACACATTTTCTAGAGATTTCGATATAAGGGTCATTTGTGGGTCATGCTAATTTTATCTAGAAAATTGTTCTCACCATTTTGAGTATATTTTCTATTATATCGTTTTCGGGCAAAAGAAAACCATTGAGATAGGACACATGCACGTAACAATTCAATTAGTGGGTCGTTTTAGGTCTTAATGGGTTCGGATCATTCTAATTATATATAACAACGACTCAGTCAATTTTACCTAAATTTTGCAACGGAACGTCTTTTGTCACGAGAAGACTATTAAGCTGAGTTGAATATTAAACAAAATTATATTAGTGGGTCATATCGCTTCATTGCTGAATGCTGTCAAGCTAATTTTACTTAAGAAATGGCTTAAACGATTTTGATTCATTTTATACTCTACTGTTTTTGATTACCTGAAGACCATTGAGCTAAGTCACATGTTTGATCACATGTAATTAGTGGATCATTTGGGTAATAAGGGTCAGGATCACGAGACTATGGCAAAAGCCAATAAGTTGGCGATATTTGACAAAATACTGACAAAATTTGGCCGAAAAATCGACTATTAAGGTTACGAAACCAAAACACATATTTGGCGCCAAATGAAAAAATGTGTCCAAATTTGGTTATATCTGGCAAAAAATATTGTCTTTCAGAATGTGTAGAAATTTCTTATACTTTCTTAATAGTCCTCGAGATGCATAGTTAAACTAATCAGAGTCGAGCTAAAAAAGTCATTTGGATTGATGTCCTTTCGTTGTAAATTTTAAAATAAAGTAAAATTTATGAACATGTGCATACAAACATAGTTTTCTTATTGATTGTTTTTGTAAATAATACTATTATTAATAACATGTTTTACAGTAATAATACTATATCGAGTTGAACACAAAGTTAATTCTGACCGAGTTGAGCCCGGTCACCCCTGCTAGTAAATATTAAGCATACAAAGAAATAATTTCCAAAAACTCTGACCGAAAAAAATGAACAGACTATTTTTGTATTGTTTACATATATATTCATAATTAACACATAAAATAATAGGTACATTCTAAAAACATCTGTATTAAAACTATCCTGGTTAAAAATATTAAATTAAGACAATTGTATTCACGACAGTTTTTGACGTAATTTGTAAACAGTCATATTATTTTAGATCATATGTATATACATTGATCATAATACATATTGTATCATAATACGCTATTTAATGAGGTACGAGACATAAAAATCTTGAAGCTATCATATTTTTACCCTTTTAGAAAAAGAACTCGGCAGTTCTAGAACAAAATGAAACTGGAAGTGATTAAATAATTAGATCAGTAGACATTTTTTTAAATGTACTTAAATTTGTCTGTGGTTTTTTAAAATAGTATTTGAAATTTTAAATGAATTTATCTCAAAATGCATTGAATCAAGATTCGCACATTTAAATTGGTGTATCTAAATTTTTATTAAAGAAAACTTTATGAAACTTTGTAAAATTATTTTTAGTTATACAGAGTGGATCATAATTATCGAAACAATAGGCTATCTCCTTAAATATTACCCCTAGGCTCATACATCGAATTGCAAAGTTCCATTTTCCTTTTTTTTAAATGCGAAATTTGATAAGATAAGTAGCAACTCCATAGGAAATCCATTCGAAAAAATATGAAAATTAAATTTTTATACGACCCCCGTAGGGTGAAAAATCCAATTAGGAAAACTTTCCTTATCCAGTTCTGAATTAAACACAAAAAATTGCATCTTCATATCTGCAAAACTCGCAGAGTTATAGCCGTTTAAATCATTCATCGAGTTTTAAGAAATTAGACACAAATTGAAATGCGCGCTATCCAAGAAACAACGTTACTTTAGCAGTTCTAGGAAACATGTAAAAAATGTATCTATTGAGTTAGATTTTTTTTTCCTTTTTCGTGATGGTTAATTATATAATTTGAAGAAAAATCACATCCTTAAACTTTTCATAAAATTTATAAAAATTCCAAATGATTAGTATTGTTTTAAATGGGGTAGTTTAAAGTCGTTATAACTCGAAATATTATTCGTCGGATTTAATTTTTTTTATTTAATTAAAGAGTAAAATCTAATTTTAGATTTGTTTCAGGGTTTGTTTTAATATTAATTTTATGACTATTAAAAATATTTTTAAAATGATGTAACTTTTTTTAGTCTTATTTTCAAAAGTAATTTTTTTTTTTTTTTCAAATTTGCAGAAACAAAATTAAAGTAAAAAATCAAGACATGTTTCAAGTTTGCACTTTTCTTTAACGATTCTTGACTTTTAATAATTTAAAGACGAGAAATGGTGGGGGGGGGGGGGAGTAACCCATCGTACAGGAAAACAAATTTTTAATTTTAAACAAAGTTTGATTCCTAATAAAATGTTTAAATGCTTTTAAAAAAAATTAAAAGTGAAAAGTAACTTTTTTCTGTAGCTTAAATTTCCGATTTAGTTTAACTTATGTCATTTCCACCTCCTTTCTATACTGTTTAAATGTCCGTCAGTTATTTAAAACAGTGCTTTTTCTAAAATGCGGATTAAGAGATTTTAAATAATTTTTATCTCTCACAGCTTTAGGCTTTTTATCGTCCCACGATGCTGTTAAAAAAAGTCTGTATTCTGCGCCTAGGTCGGGACAGGACTGGGACGTTGCTTTTTTATGAAGACACGCCAGGCCGGACCTAACGTATTTTTTCTTATAGTACAGGGACTGCTTCCATCTTCCTAAGTCTTCACAAGGCGAAATTTTCAATCCCGGTTTCGACACAACCCATATTAAAATTATTTTCTCTGACTGACCTAATCCGTGCATAAAATAATTAAAATTTGGCACGGTCAAAATTTATACAAAAAATGCATATATTTTTAAATTGCCTTTATTTTACAAAAAAAAAAAAAAAAAAAAAAAAAAACTTTACATTTGTTTTTTTAAAGACTGGTAGTTCAAAGGCAAAAAAAAAAAACTAAAACACAGTAAAAATTGTGAAAATAATCTGCCAATGACGGAATCCTGTCTTAAATGGAAAATGTGTTGTTCCATGTAAAATGAATGTAATAATATCCGAGAAAAAAATAAACTACATTTATACATCCTAAGTAGGGAAGTTGCATATAACGTAATTTTTTTTCTTTCCTATGTGATTCCGTTTTAAAAGGTTCTACTATATAACATTTTTCAAAGTCTCCAACACATGAAATCTGGATTAGCGACATTAAAGTTTAAGTGAAACGTCTACATATAAATACAGATTCGTTCATAAAATATATATATTACAGTCTTTGGTGCTCTTTTAATAATAAAAAGGATAAATATGAAAAACGAAAAACTATAGTAAGTTTTTTTGGTCAGAACTCCTCCATACGAAACAATTTTTGACCATATCGAAGTAAACTATGTAGAAATGCAAGGATGAGCTGGACTATGATTTAAACATTTTTCCAGACCGGGTCGGACTTTTTTCACTATGGGTCGGTTCGGGATCGGACTTGTTATTTCGAACCGTGCAGGCATTTAGCGCAGATGTCACCAGAATGTTTTCAAAGAAGGCTTAAGGTAAAATTTATATGCTGCTATTTTTATGTCAGCAAAAGCGTCATCTTAATTAGATTTTTATTAGTACAATTTTTGAATGATTCCTATCTTGCATTGAAATCGTGTCAAAAATTCACCCCTCAGAGGCAGCGAATTTAGGATTTTAATATATCTGTGGGATTTGTAGATATCGAGATGATTTATTATTATTATTATTCAGGAATAAATATGAAAAAATTTACTAATAGGAAATTTTTTCCTATAGGATTCCTATAAAATTTCCTAATAGGATTTTTTTTTCCCACGCCGACCGTATAAAAACTTAACTTTTGTATTTTCTCAAATAGACCCCACATGGAGTTGCTATATATCTCGTGAAATTTTGCACCTTTTTTATGAAGATTTCTAATTGGAAGTATGTGCCTAAGGGCAATAATTAAGGAGATAGTCTATTGTTTCAATAATTATGACTCACCTTGTACACTGGTGTCCAAAAGTAAAGCATAATTGGTAATTAAGTAAGTAATGAAATAAATATAAATCGAAATGTGGTGAAACTCCAGGTGTGTGAACAAAATAGTACGCGTCATTTATTTTCGCGAAGAGTTTTCCCCGAAATCGAACAGGGGACCGTCAACAAATTGAAAAAGAACGAAGATCTTTTGGATAACCCTGTCAAAACTAATGTAGCAAAAGCGTTCAAATTACACATTATGATTAAGTGTCTTATTATAATGTACTGTGTTTATTTTTATAAGGATAGCATTCATACTCGTAGAGAAATTAAGGTTTTTATAAAAACAGTCCTAAGTTTTTTGCTTATAATTTGCAGAGTTCTTAATATAAAATAATGTTCTTTTCTGAAAATATGACAAACATCATTGTACACAATACCCTGTCATCAAAATTTTAAAATAATAAAAATTGTATAAAAAATGAGTAGGTTTAGTAAATAATTTTTCATTGCGCATGCGTCAACGATATCAAAATTTCATTTGCATATTGTGTTAGTTAAATGTATAGAGCAACTTCTGTAAAAGTTTCAAAAACATAGCTTTAAAATTCTGAAAATTATCGTCTATAGAATCAACTCAAAATCCGCTATTCCTAAAAGGAAGCAAAATATCAGGGGTTTTATCCAAATACATTTGTACGTGCAATATTGTCTAGGCACGAAACAATGGAATATGGATACAGCCCCTCATCTTTTTGCTTCATTAGGGAATAAAATATTTTGATCTCATTCTATCAACGATAATTTTCAGAATTTTTAATTACTTTAATTTCCTGCGTATAATCCGCGGATCAAACAATCATTTTTTGACCCAGAAATTTTATTAAATAAATTATATCTTTTCAGATCGCCGTAAATATTTGCCCTCAATTACAAAATAAAATTTCTGGGTCGAAAAAGACTTGTTTGGTCTGCGGATTATAGGCAGGAAATTAGGGTATGTTTTTGAGACTTTCACAAAAGTTGCTCTACACATTTAACTAACATAATATGCAAATAAAATTTTAATAGCATTCACGCATGCGCAGTAAAAAATTATTTAGTAAACCTGCTCATTTGTCATACAAATTTTATTATTTTTAAATTCTGATGACAGGATATTGTGTGCCATGATGTTTTTCATATTTTCAGAAAAGAACATTATTTTATATTAAGAACTCTGCAAATTATAAGCAAAAAACTTAGGACTGTTTTCATAAAAACCTTAATTTTTCTACGAGTATACATGCTATCCTTATAAAAATAAACACAGTACATTACAATAAGCCACTTAATCATAATGTACAGTTTGAACGCTTTTGCTACATTAGTTTTGACAGGGTTATCCAAAAGATGTTCGTTCTTTTTCAATTTGTTGACGGTCCCTTGTTCGATTTCGGGGAAAACTCTTCGCGAAAATATATGACGCGTACTATTTTGTTTACACACCTGGAGTTTCACCAAATTTCGATTTATATTTCTTTCATTACTTACTTAATTACCAATTATGCTTAACTTTTGGACACCAGTGTATATTGCATAGCTTGTCTTCTGGATTTCACGTTTGGAGACAAAAGTCGGAAAATAGTTTTCTTCAATTATTAATAATATACTCTTATTAAAAAATCTAATTACTGATAAGAAATTATTTTAAAAAATAATAATATATACCATAAAGCAAAAGCATGTCCGGAATAACGCTGATATCATACAGATGGTGGCAACAACTGATTAATGAATCTCGCTTTTACTGCAATTTTTGTTAACTTCTAGACATCGCGCAGCTTCAATTTTAACAAAGTCTATTTTTTTTAAACATTTCTTCAAATGAAATTTGTTTAAAAACTGTATGGCAATTTAAAAATTTTAAAAATAAATTTTGAGTATGATTTTTTTA
This sequence comes from Maratus speculifer, assembly GCA_964019185.1. NCBI lineage: Eukaryota > Metazoa > Arthropoda > Arachnida > Araneae > Salticidae > Maratus > Maratus speculifer. The sequence continues at coordinate 176,995,995 of OZ025293.1, forward strand.
GTCAATCTCTACAGTGTGCAGCCTGATTACTAAAAATTGAATGCTTGTACATAACACAATTTAAACAGTTCGACTTTTGTTTTTGACTAGTATTCCACAATGAAATTAAAACTTTATCATAAAATAACATAAATAAAACTCGAATTTAGCAGATGCGTAATAAAACATAAACCAATGAAATTATCTGAATCAAAAAGGTTAACGAAATCTTTAGAGATTTCTTCAGCTAAAAATACAATCTAAAAATACATAAAATGTAAAAATCTCACAGTTCATTTTTATTTTATTTTTTTAATCTATATTCTGTAACTAAAGAAGTATGGTTTGAATTCCCTAGTTTTTGATGTACATAAATACTTTTTGTAAATTCTGAAGTGAAATTAATATTTGTTTTATGTTATCAAAATTAAATCAGGTATATAAAAAGTTATATTCTTCTGTTCGAAAGATATAACCGTTTTGGATCTATCAGTATAGGTATTTTTTTTTTTTTTTTTTTTTTTTTTTTTTTTTTTTTTTTTTTAAAGGATCTATATATTATAAGAGTAAAGCTTCAAAGAGAGCAAAATACATTTATAATTGAAACAATAAAATTTTGTGTAGGAGGTCCGGGGCACAAAAATAATCAAATTTTCTAAAAAAGTTTTATTGCATTAAAAAATTTCTGTTTTTTTCTGCTAAACATGGTGTTTAAATCATGTTTCTATCTTAAATGGAACAGAAAATATTAATTTTATCGTTTTGGTTTGTTTTCAAAATCAAGCTTTCAAGCAATAGTTGTTATGGAAACGATTTCTTGTGAAAATGCGATTTTCTTCATTATTTGTTTTTTCACCATTTCTGGTATTTAAATTAATATAAGTGAAGAGCCATTAAAGGTAAATGGTTCAAACTTGGAAAATATCTTTTACAATTGTTTTACTTTAATTTTGATTCAGCATCTTTGGAAGAAACATTTACTTTTAAAAATACGATTTTTTAAAGAATAAATTATACCATTTTTTTTCATTTTTAAATATTTTAAATTTTTATTAAAATTAATATATTTTTCAAAATTCTGAATCAGAATTAAGTGCTATATATTTCTGTTTACTTAAATAATAAAAAAAAAAAACTGAAATTCTAGAAATAATATTTCGAGTTATAACGATTTTAAATTACCCATATTTTTAAATAAATCTGATTTTTTTTTTTTTAACCATGAGAAGTTTTATCACGTGATTTTGTTTACAAAATTTATAGTTAATTATCAGAAAAAATTTCAAAATTTTAACTCGACAAATAAAAGTTATTTTAAAATGTGTCCCGGGCCCCCTTAATAATAAAATACGTATACAAAAAAAAAATTAACATATTTGACTTGTTTAACATCAAAATTAGTAAAAAACATTATTTTAATTTTTTTAAAAATTATAATTTCCGAAAATTATAAAGAGTATTTCATCAGTTACTGAAAAGAATAAATTTATCCGTAATTTCATGTAATGCAATGTGCCATATTAAAATTTAAAAATTCTATTAAAAAAATATGAATGCAAATATATATATATATATATATTTGGATGTATTTATAAAAGTATTTATATATATATATACATATATATATATATATATATATATATATATACATATATATATATAATAGTATAAGAATATCAGTACATCATTAAGTAAAAATATTCAGTTTGAAATTGCAAAAGAAATTTCTACAAATGCTTAGGTAATATATTAGTTTTTCTTTTACGTTCATTATAAAACACAGAATATTAAACAGTAAAAGTGTTCTAATAAATCGTGATTACTGTTAGGTAGCAAGCTTTGATCAACATATTAAATTGAAAATAAATAAAAAAAGCAAATTTCAGAAACTCGCTTTTAGAAAACATATCTCTTATTTTAAATAATCTTTCAAATTCAAAATTACTCACTTGAACAAAAATAAGGGCCGTGAATGTCTGTGTATTATTTACATAATTGAAGACGGTTGATCAACAGCGCGTCGCCGGGTCCATGTGCTCACTAAGTTTTAAACATACCGCGTAAAGCATTGTTGACAAACAATTCTCTTGCAGTCGCCAGTGGCGTGCAATGAATAACTCGAGATAGTCCGAAACTCCTACTTTTTCTGTTGCTTATAGACATCGGTGGGAGTTATTTGTTTGGTCAACGTTTGCTTTAGAGCTGATCAGATGAAATAAAGCGAAGACGTCCTTAGTTACTGAACAGCTGAGCATTTTTGAATCTCATCCAGAAAATATTGATTTGACTGCAGTAACTAACAAAGCTATTCAACCAGAAAAAACTTAGTGGAGAAATTTCGTAGTTAACACGCCGATTTATAAGTATTCACATTTGGAGGCGGCATGCATTGCAACCGCTCCGGAAAATTTTCTGACTTGTCGAATGTAGAAACAACTCTAAACTGGCGACTTGCCTACATCTCGAGAATTTTTTTTCTTTCTTTCTCTCTTTGGCCGCTATTTCAGCTTTCGGTGCGGTTGATGACATTTTCTGCACACTGAAGACAATTTTAGATCCCAATCCTTAGGGCTGAGACGGACTATAATTCGAAAGAAGTCAAAATGAAAAAATATATATACTTAAAAAAAAAGAAATGAAAAGAAAAAGAAATGGAGCTATTCACTTCAAATCTATTCTCTTTGAGCAATACAATCTTTTTTTTAAAACCAAAACATCATTAATATACTTTTTAAATGCATTTGGCATCGAAGTACAGAAAAAACTCATAAAAATAAAAAGACGGCCCGGGCCGGCCCAGCCCAGCTTGATTCAAAATTTAAAAGTTTGGCCTTAGTCCGGCCCGATAAAAAAGTTAAAAGTTCGGCCCGAGCCCGACCCGACCAGGAAAAAAATTTAAATCTCGGTCCGAACCCGGCCCGAGTGAATTTCTACAGAACATTGATTTTTACATCCATTTGGTTAAAAATTTGTCTCGTACGAGGAGTTTTAATCAAAAATATTTATCTCAACTTTTTTTTAGTGTTTATAATCTTCATTTTTATAGAAGTGCCGCAGGCTGCGATATTTATTTTTTTATGAATTTCTATTTTTTATATGCAAATTTTTCAGTTATTATTAATACCATTAATCCATATTCCATGTAAATATTGAAGTGTTAAAATCTGAAAAATAATATATAGAAAAACCCTGTAAGACGGAATTGCATAGAAAAAAAAAATGTCATAGACAAGTTTCCTTCTTAGTAAGTGCAAATGTGTTACACATTTTTTCTTACGTATTAGTATATTAACTTTGCGTGATCAACAGGTTTTTTGCTTAAAACAAAACAAGATTCATAGATAAGCTTTTTTTCACTCTTTTTACAGTACTTAGCTATATTTTAGTAAGCGTAGAAATCTACAATTATTTAAAAAGAAAAAAATACTAATTTTTAATTGTAAAATAACGGCAATTTAAAAATGTATGCATTTTTTCACAAATTTTATGGGTCAGGACCTATTTTACTGAACTTTATACGGACCAGGACACGCGGAAAGAATGATTTTCACACGGGCTGTGTCAAAAATAGAAAACCTTTCAACCCGGAGTTCAAATCGCCGATATTTTCATGTCAGAGCGAGTCCATAGAGTAAAATTTGTCTAAGGCGAAATATTGTTTATAACGAAAAGTTTTCTTGGTCCCAATTTATTCCGCCTTTTACAGAGTTTTCTCGATATTAACCTCAGATTTTCCAATGGAGAATTTGTTTTTGTTTTGTATTTATGTCGGCCAATTATCTACGCTGTGGTATATCGGCCCTAAGGTGTGGGATGCCCTCCGTGGGGGTCTTTCTAAGGGAACCTAACCCGTATTTACGCAAGGTTCGAAGAAAATCACGGAAAACTCCGAACGGTTAGGCCGACGGTCGCGATTGGGCTCGAACCCAGCACCTACCGTCTACCAGTTTGGTGGTCAGAACCTCGCGGCCACTGGTGGGGCTTTCCAATGGAGAAAAAAAAAATCTTGCTATACTGGAAGTTGATGACTTTTATTCTGCGTTTGTACTTTTTTTTTGTTATATTTTTTATGTGTAGAATACATTTTTTGTTATATTATGTGTGTGTGACATTAGCATTCAAATTTTTGTGTACCAGTCTATACTTACATTATTAACAGGTAAAGTTTGTTCGTTTGTTTGTAGGGGCTAATCTCCGTAACTACCGAACCGATTTCAAAAGTAATGGTACCAAAATGTTGGTGTTCGCCAAGAATCAAATTTAGTCTACATCATATGTCGTCTATACCAATATTATAAAGAAAAAAGGTTCGTTTGTATGTTTGTAGGGGCTAATCTCCGGAACTACCGAACCGATTTCAAAAGTAAAGGTAAAAAAATGATGGTGTTCGCCAAGAATCAAATTATGCAATATCTTATGTCGTCTATACCTATATTATAAAGAAGAAATTTTATTTGTCTGTAGTGGGTGATCTCCGGAACTAAAGAACCAAATTCAAAAGTAATTTTACCAGATAGATGGTGTTCGCTCGGAATCAAACATAGGCTAAATCTTATGTCTATGCCACAACTTCGGAACTACCGGACCGATTTCAAAAGTAATGGTACCAAAATAATGGTGTTCTCCCAGAATCAAACATAGGCTATATCTTACGTCGTTTACTTATGTTATAAAGAGGGAATTTTCTTTGTTTTTAGGGGCTAATCTCCGGAACTACCGAATAGATTTCAAAAGTCCTTCCGGCAATGCCGGGAGGAAGAGGTAGCTTTCATATACTTATTTATTTATTTTAAATTAAGTTATATAAATCAAATATTCGAAGCTCAAAATATTGGAACGCCATTATATAAGACTGAATACTAGTTTTTGTCAATATTGAATATTAATAGGAATTTTTAGAAATTAGTCATCTTTTATTCAACCAGGTTTTATTTTAAGCGATTTATAGGTCGCCAAATTCCACGATATCCGTTTTAAAGCAGCATGATGGATAAAAAAAACCCAATGAGCTTGATCGAAATCTTAATTCATGTGAACATGCACACTCACAGCGAAATCGATTAATATATACGAGTGCTGTCGCGGGCAAATTGACTTCTTAAAAAAAAATGTCACCCACATTAGAAATTCAAACTGCTATACCCCAGACGTTTTTCAAGGTAAAGACAAAGAAAAAATACTCCGGAATTCATTATTAAGATAAATAGTTTAGAAAGAACCTTTTTTTCATTTCTAATTTTTTGTTAAAAAATCATTATACATTTAAAAGATTGTTGACAAATTTAAATGGCCGCCATTTTGAAACAAGTTGGTGGATAAAACTGGCCCGTGAACTCGGTCAAGACATTGGTATGTACCATGAACACAAGGAGTTATATCGAAATCAGTTTATAAATATGTGTATTAACGCGTGACAAATATCAGACCGTTTCAAAATGTCAGTCACACTGGAAATTGAAAGTGCTAAAACTCCGCCATTTTACAAGATATAGATGAAACAAAAAATGCTCTGGAACCTTTGTATCAAGGTCGAAACACAAAAGAAAAATCTTTTTCAATTTCTTATTTTTTTGCACCTAATTTTAAAATTTAAATAAAAAAAAATAATATTATGCCATTTAGAAACAAGACGGCGGTTTGAACTGGCCAACGAACTCGGTCCAGGAATCAGTATGTCCTGTCTATGCACCAAGTTTCATCCAATTCGGTGTATAAATACGCGTGTTATGACGTGCCGAAAACCAGATCATTTCAAAATGTGAGCAACACTAGAAATTAAAAGTATTATAACTCAGACATTTTTCAAGACACAGACGAAACAAAAAAATGCTTTGGAATCTTTGTATCAAGGTCAAATGCATAAGAGAAAAATATTTTTCAATTTCTCACTTTTTTGTACCTAATTTCAAATTTTAAATTAAAAAAAATTAAATGGCCGTCATTTTGATTTTGTTTGTTTGTTTGTTTTTATGTCGGCCAATTATCTGCGCTATGGGATATAGGCCCTATGGGGTGGGATGCCCTCCGTGGGGTCTTTCTAAGGGAACCTAACCCGTATTTACGCAAGGTTCGAAGAAAACCACGGCAAACTCCGAACGGTTAGGCCGACGGTCGCGATTGGGTTCGAACCCAGCACCTACCGTCTACCAGTTTGGAGGTCAGAACCTCGCGGCCACTGGGGGGGCGGCCGTCATTTTGAAACAAGATGGCGGATGCAACTGGTTAACGAACTCGGTTCAGGCTTTATTATGTACTATGTACACACCAAGTTACACCCAAATCGATTTATAAATACGATTTTTATCACGTGGCAAAAATCAGATCGTTTCAAAGGTCAGCCATAAGAAAAATTTAAAGTGCTATAACTCAATCATTTTTTAAGATATAGTCAAAGTAGAAAGTGTTCTAGAATTGGTGTTTTAAGATCTAACACATAAAAGAAAAATATTTCTCAACTTTTATTTTTTCGTATTTAATTTTAAATTTTAAATTAAAAAAAAAAATTAAATGGCCGCCATTTTTAAACAAGATGGCGGATGATACTGGCCAACGAACTCGGTCGAAATATTTGTATGTACTATCTACATGCCAAGTTTCATTCAAATCGGTTCATAAATACGTTATTCATAGCATGACAAAAATCAGATCGTTTAAAATGTCAGCCTTACGAAAAATTCAAAGTGCTTTAACTCAATCATTTTTTAAGATATAGACAAAGTAAAAAGTGTTCTGGATATGGTGTTTTAAGATCTAACACATAAAATAAAAGTATTTTTCAACTTTTAATTTTTTCGCATTTAATTTTAAATTTTAAATTTTTTAAATTTTTTAAATGGCCGCCATTTTGAAACAAGATGGTGGATGATACTGGCCAACGAACTCGATCGAGATATTTTTATTTACTATGTACATACCAAGTTTCATTCAAATCGGTTCATAAATACATTAGTTATAGCATGACAAAAATCAGATCGTTTCAAAATGCCAGCCATAAGTAAAATTCAAAGTGCTATAACTCAATCGTTTTTTAAGATATAGACAAAGTAAAAAGTGGTCTGGAATTGGTATTTTAAGATCTAACACATAAAATAAAAATATTTTTCAACTTTTAATTTTTTCACATTTAATTTTAAATTTTAAATTTTTTAAAAAATTTTAAATGGCCGCCATTTTGAAACAAGATGGCGGATGATGCTGGCCAACGAACTCGGTTGAGATATTTGTATGTACTATTTACATACCAAGTTTCATTCAAATCGGTTCATAAATACGTTAGTTATCGCATGACAAAAATCAGATATATATATATATATATATGTCCTTCTAATCTAGAACTTTCAAAAAACCTACTTTTTAATAATACATCAATTTCTTAGATATTAAAATTATATTAAAAGAGAACAAATTTATAACTGATATTTATGACAAAAGGAAAGAATTTAATTTTAAAGTTAATACCTTTACTAATTTTAAATCATGTCTTCATAATTCTGTATATCGTAATATAATACTTAACCATTTATATAGAATAAAATGTCCATGTTCTTCCCATTTAATTAATACTAATATTAAAAAGCTTGTATATGATGCTATAAATAATGGTTATCCTAAAAAATTCATATATCCTATAATTTATAATTAGATTTACATGATCTTATAATTAATTCTTTGCGTAAAAAATGTATAAAAAAAATTATAAAACATAAAAAAAATAATAAAAAATTAAAAATGTTAAAAAGTAATAAATAAATATATATATATATATATATAGGTTGGGTTGGGTGGGTAGATGTTAGAGTACGGTGAAGAGTGGTGTTGTCTGGATAAAAACGCGAAGGTTAATTATTTATTTTAAAAAAAATTGAGAGTGGGTTATTTATTTTAACATAATTTTTAAACTGTTTAATTTACACTAATATATGGACATTTGTCTAGTTATATCTATAGTTAAATAACTATATTTTAATTATCAAATTATTTTTAATGTTATTGATATAATTTTTGGTATTATTATTAATAATATTATTACTATTATTATTTTTTTATTTTTTTTTATTTTTTTTATTTTTATTCTTTTATTTTTATTTTATTTTTTTTTATTTTTTAATTTTTATTATCCTATATTAAGATAATGAGTCTTTACCATGTAAAGTCACAATAAATGTTACTGATTAAGGTAACAATAATGTATTTTAAGTTATATGTTCATATGAATGTTAACTCTTAATTCTAATTTTAATCATTTTATTAATTTAATTTTATGTTAATATCGATTATTAATTATTTTCTCCGGTTCAATTATATTTCCATTCAGCTTTATCTTTTTTGTTTGTTATGGATAACTATTATTTTTACTTACTTTCAACTCCCTTTTTGTAAAATATCTTTGTTCCTTGTTTAATAATTTGGTTTTTGTGTGTTGGTAGTCCCAAATTCGTATTGTTTTGCTTTTTCATGGCAAATACGAAGATGAAACCACACACTCCATTTGTAGTTCCAAAGTATTTGGGACCTGAAGATTCTGCTTTGGTTCTACAAATTTCATTTGTATTCATATTATTCTTTTTTTCCTTCCATGTTCAATGTGCTATAAGTTATTAAATTCAATGGTTAATTTCAAATGGTTAATATTGTTTACTATAATTCAATTTAATTCTTCGTTTTGGTTTATTGTTTTATTGATAAAATCCATTGGTGAATCTTGTCTACTTTTAATGGTATTATATAAATATATATATATATATATATATATATATATGTCAACATTTGAACGGAGGGTGGTTTTGGGGTCTGGGAGTCATGATCGGTGAAATATACCAAAATTTTCCGGAAGTGTTTTCCTCCGGACGGCTGCAATAGGTAGCTTTTTACTTTTTGTAATGAAAGCTACCTAAAAATAATGGCACCAAAATGATAGTGTTTGACCGGAATCAAACATTGTCTATATCTTATGTCATCTATACGTATATTATAAAGAAGAAAAGTTGTTTGTTTCTTTGTTTGTTTTAAGGGGCTAATTTCCGGAACTACCAAACCGATTTCAAAAGTAAGGATACCAAATAGCTGGTGATCACCCGGAATCAAATATATGCTATATCTTATGGTCTGTACCTATGTTATTAGCAGATAAAATATGTTTGTTTCTAAGGGCTAATCTTCGGAACTTCAAAAGTATTGGTATAAAAATGATGGTGTTCGCTAAAAATCAAACATATGTTATATCTTATGTCGTCTATACGTATAGTATAAAGAGGAGAAGTTTGTTTGTTTGTAGGGACTAGTCTCCAGAACTACGGAACCGATTTCAAAAGTAATTTTACCAAATAGATGGTGTTCACCCGGAATAAAACATAGGCTTTATTTTATGTCGTCTTTACTTATATTACGAAGAGGAAAGGTTTGTTAGGCTGTAGGGGTTAATGTCCGGAACTACCGAACCGATTTTAAAAGTAATGTTACCAAATGGAATTTGTTCGCCCGGAATCAAACATATGCTATATCTTATGTCGTCTATACCTATATTATAAAGAGGAGAAGTTTGTTTGTAGGTGCTAATCTCCGGAACTACCGAACAGATTACAAAAGTAATGATATCAAATAGATGGTGCTCACCCGGAATCAGACATAGTCTATATATTATGTCCTGTATATCTATATTATAAAGAAGAAATGTTTTTTTGTTGTTGTTGTTGTTTTTTGTAGAGGCTAATCTCCGAAACTACTTAAGGTACTACATCAAATTGGCTGTTTTGGTGAAAATTTTCAAAATTTTTTTATTGTTTTATATGAAAGAGCAATCTTTTACAATTTTAAATCTGTTTTAATTTTATTCCTACTATTATTATAAGAGGAGTTATGGCAATTTTAATAAACATCAAGATGCCATTTTTGTCAAAATTTTCATTTTTTTTTAAATTGTTTTTTTATGAAACAATAATCTATTACGATTCTAAATCACTTTAATTTATCAGTTTTAATTTATAATTCAGGATGTTTAGGACTTTTACCTGTATTCTAACAATTAGGAGTATCAGTTGAACGAAATATGATCACAAACCATTTTAAAATTGATGATGAGTGAATAAAAAATTCAAAAGTCACTCGCAATCCTCTGCAAAACTTACCAGGAAAACAAAAGAGCTACTAAGAAGTTAAAAATGGTTAAATATGAAGTTAAAAATGAGTTTGAATATAAATGTGGTGCATTTTAAGTGTATAAATTAAATATATTAGATTTTTACATGAAAATACATGTAGTATGCGATTTCTGGAAAACAAATTTCGGTTATTTCTATGTTCAATAAGCTTCATTACATAAAAAGTTCTAAAGATATTTCAGTAAAATTTTGTAAGTGTGCTTTCAGTGTCACTCTCTTTGCTCTGAAGTAGGATCTAAGCTATATGTAATAATTTAATTATTTCATAGGCATTCGAATATGAAAAAATGGTAATTTTTACTAAAATATCTACTTTTTTACATATATTGAAAATTTTCGGCTATTTTTGAAGATATTGTAAAACTCCTAGTTTAGTGCACAGATAGGTGTAATAGAAGTATGCAGCATAAAGGAAATTGAAATATACTTATTTGAATTGAGTGTACGCTGTCTGGCGTAAGCATGATGTTTTGCAAGAAATGAAAAATTCAAATCGCCACTCGCTACACACAGCAAAACTTACCAGGAAAACAAAAAGAGCTACTAAGAAGTTAAAAATGGTTAAAAATAAAGTTAAGGATGTGTTATAAAATAAAAGTGGTGCATTTTATGCGTAAAAATTAAATATTGTAGTTTCTTACCTAAAAATAAATCTTTTAAATGCGATTTTTGGAGAATCAATTTTTTAGCTCACAGGCTATCATAGCCTGAGAGCTTATGTGCCCGTCCGTTCTGTATGTATGTGCGTTCGTGCGTAACGCGATAACTCATGATAAAAGTATCGGATCCACTTGAAATTTTGTATATAGGTATATCCTGATAAGGCGCTTCCCTGATTAGTTTTTGGAGTTCATTCGATATGTATAAGAGGGGGGACGGAGGGCTCATGCCCCTCCCCTTAATGGATATAAATGGGTTTTTCATGCAGAATTAACAGTTTTTGTCCAAAATTTAGATATAGGATCATTCTGATGAGGCGATTCCGTGACTGTCATTATGTGTTCATTGAATAAGTATAAACAGGGGGAACGGGGGTTCTAATGCCCCTCCCCTTAACTTGCATAAATGGATTTTTCAATCAGAATTGTCAGATTTCGTTCAAATCTCTGAATAGTTTTGGAAGTTTAATGGTTAAGTATAAAAGAGGGGAATAACTCCTCTTAAATTATATAAATGCTAAATGGGTTTTTATTAAGAATTATCCGATTTGCTCTGAATTTTGGATATAGATTTTTTAACATGATAAAGCATGCACTTGATAGTTTAGGAAGTTCAATGATTAAGTATAAAAAAGGAGAAAGGGGAGAGCTGTTTCCCCTTCTTAATTTTTTTTTTTTCGAACGGAATTAACGAAAATACAAGGCTGTAATGTACAATTAGTATGCGTAGCCTGTGAGCTCAATGCCATCAGTTTAACTGGGCAATATTCTTTTTATTTCGTTATTTCCATGTGCGATAAACTTCATTACACAAAGTTTTAAAGATATTTCAGTAAAATTTTGTAAGAATGCTTTCCATATCACTCACTATGCTCTGAACTAGGATCTATGCTACATTTGAAATTTTAATTATTTTATAGGCACTCAAATATGAAAAAAGGGTAATTTTTACTGAAAAAAATGTACTTTTTTACATATTTTGAAAATTTTAAGCTATTTTTGAAGATATTGTAAAACTCCTAGTTCAGTGCACAGATAAGTGTAATAGAAGTGTGTAGCATAAAGGAAAATGAATTATATTTATTTGAATTGAGTTTACGCTGTCTGGCGTAAACGGGAAATTTTGCTAAAAAAAAACAGTAAAAAACCCCAATTTTTTAAAATATTAAAAAAATATTGCTAGGATTTTATATTTTCTTATCATTCTGTAATGCAATGGAACAAAAAATTATTATATTTTTTCAAAACTGTCCTTTTTTTTAAAAAAAAAGTGCTCCTCACGTAGACGGATACCTTAATCGATTTCAAAAGTAATGGTACCAAAATGATGGTGTTTGCTAGGAATCAAACATATGTTATATCTTATGCCGTCTATAGGTATATTATAAAGAGGAAAAGTTTGTTTGTTTGTAGGGGCTAATCTCCGGAACTACGGAACCGATTTCAAAAGTAATATTACCAAATAGATGGTGTTCGCCCGGAATCAAACATAGGCTATATTTTATGCAGGGTTGGCTTTTTCCCGTACAAAACTTGTTTTTCCCATCCCAGCGGGAAAAAGTGGAAAATACCGGAAAATACTGGGAAAATTGGTAAATACCGGGAAAAACTTCCAAATGACAGTATGTAAAAAATATTCTGCCTTTCTGAACCTGGTGTGTAAAATTAAAGTTTACATAATTATTACAAAATTCCCTCAGATTTAAAATTATTCCAAAGGGGATATAAACATAAACTATTATATTATATATATTATTACATACACAAAATTTGCTCATAAAAGTTTTTAATAATAGTAAATTTCTTAAATAAATATTTTTAAACAAAAATGAAATGATTAAACTTAAAAATATCGATGTCATCAAGATAAGCAATAAATAGTTTGCTTTACATTTAAATAAAAATTTTATTACTTTTTACATAGATTTATTAAATGCAATTTTTATCTTGATCTGTCTTTACTAGAGCAAAGTATTGAATTCATGAAAAATTTAGACTTCTGGTTTTCGGTAGATTTATACATTTTAGATGGTCCTGAATATGATTTGAAGGTTTTTAGAAAATCTCACAAAACTTTAGATTCAGTTAGACTTTGATATAAACTGAAGCTGGTTTGTTCTTGGTGTATAATTTTAAACAGGTGATCCTATTATGCTGCATTATTCACGGTTTTCATAATAGTTTTATCTCAAAAACTAATGTACAGATTTTCATAGAACTTTAGATTCAGTTATATAATTTAGTTCTGATTAATTTTTGGTGTAAACTGCTAAACAGATGGTGCTGCTATGCTGCATTATTTGTGATTATCGCAATAGCTCTATCTCAAGAACTAAAGCATGAATTTTCATCAAACTTCAGGTTCAGTTAGTCCCTGATATAGATTAGTTTTGTTTCATTTTTGGTGTAAATCGCCCTACAGGTAATACAGTTATACTAATATTTTTCATATTTTGCAATAGCTGTATCTCAAGAATTAATACATGGATTTTCAAGCTTCAGATTAATATAGTCCCTAATAAAATTAGTTCCTGATATGTGTTTGTTTGGTGTACATCATCCAAAAAGTGGTGATGTTATGCAGATTTTTTTTATATTTCTACAGTAACTTTATCTCAGAAACTAATGCATAGATTTTTATCAAACTTCAGGGTCAGTTACAAGCTGATATAATCTGTTGCTGACTAGATATTAGTGTAAATCATCTAACTAGTGGCACTGGCATACTAATTTAACAGTGCCACTATTACATGTTCCACCATTTTAGGAAGTTTAAACATATAAGAGATAGGAGAAAATTTTGGGACTGCCATATCTGACTAGTTATTTTAATTTTACAATTTTAATTAGGCGTAATATTTACGTAAAATATTCTTTTACAACCAGAAGTTCATCATATTTGTTTAAATTTTTTTGTTACCAGATTCTTGTCTAGTTTATTATAGAATGTTTGAAGAATCTTTTAAAAATACTTACTTAAGCTCTATTTTGATATTTTTAAAGATTGTTCTGAATTTATATTTGTTTTCAATAATCAGTTTTTCCCATGTCGGAAAAACGTAGTATTTCCCAGGACGGTATTTACCGGGGGTTGGAAAAACGCTTGCCAACACTGGTTTTATGTCGTCTCTACCTATATATTAAGAAGAGGAAAGTTTTGCTCAGTTGTAGGGGCTAATGTCTAGAACTACAGAACCGATTTTAAAAGTAATCTTACCAAATGTAATTTGTTCGCCCGGAATCAAACGTAGGCTATACCTTATGTCGTCTATATTTATATTATAAGGAGGAAAAGTTTGTTTGTTTTAAAGAGCTAATTTCCGGAACTTCCAAACCGATTTCAAAAGTAATTATACTAAATAGATGGTGTTTGCCCGGAATTAAACATAGGCTTTATTTAAGGTCATCTTTACCTATATTAAGAAGAGGAAAGGTTTGTTCGGTTGTAGGGGCTATGTCTGGAACTACCGAACCGATTTTAAAAGTGATTTTACCAAATGGAATTTGTTCGCCCGGAATCAAACATAGGCTATATTTTGTGTTGTCCAAACCTATATTATAAACAGGGAAAGTTTGTTTCTTTGTAGGGGCTAATCTCCGGAACTACCGAACCGATTTCAAAAGTAAATTTACGAAATTGATGGTGTTCGCCCGGAATCAAACATAGGCTATATCTTGTGTCGTCTATGCGTATTAAGAGGAAAAGTTTGTTTGTTTGTAGGGGCTAACCTCCAGAAATAGGAACCGATTTTTAAAGTAATGTTACCAAATGGAATTGGTTCGCCCGAACTCAAACATAGGCTATATCTTATGTCGTCAATACTTATATTTTAAAGAGGGAAAGTTTGTTTACCTCTAGGGCTGATCTCCGGAACTACTGAACCGATTTCAAAAGTAGTGGTACCGAAATGATGGTGTTCGCTAAGAATCAGAAATATGTTATATCTTATATCGTCTATACGTTTATTATAAAAAGGAATAATTTGTTTGTTTGTAGGAGCTATTACCAAATAGATTGTGTTCGCTGGGAATCAAACATGGGCTATATTTTATGCCGTCTTTACCTATATTAAGATGAGGAAAGGTTTGTTCGGTTGTAGGGTTAATGTCCGGAACTACCGAACCGATTAAAAGTAATTTTAGCAAATGGAATTTGTTCGTCCGGAATCAAACATAGGCTATATTTTATGTCGTCTGAACCTATATTATAAGGAGGAAAAGCTTTTTTCTTTTTAGTGGCTAATCTCCGGAACTACCGAGCCCATTTCTAAAATAATTTTACGAAATTAATGATGTTCGCCCGGAATCAAACATAGGTTATTTCTTATGTCGTATATACGTATATTATAACGAGGAAAATATTGTTTGTTTGTAAGGGCTAATCTCCGGAACTACCAAACCGATTTCAAAAGTAAGGATACCAAATAGATGGTGATCACCTGGAATCAAATATAGGTTATATCTTATGTTGTGTGTACCTATGTTAATAGCACATATAATTTGTTTGCTTCTAAGGTCTAATCTCTTGAACTACGGAACCAATTTCAAAAGTAATGGTACCACAATGATGATGTTCGCCCGGAATCAATCATAGGTTATATATTATGTCGTCTAGACCTATATTATAAAGAGGAAATGTTTGTTTGTTTGTAGTGTCTAATCTCCGGAACTACTGTACCGAATTCAAAAGTAATTTTACCAAATAGATGGTGTTCACCTGGTATCAAACATAGGCTATATTGTATGTCGTTTTTATCTATATTAAGAAGAGGCAAAGTTTGTTTGTATGCCGGGGCTAATCTCCACAACTACCAAACCGATTTTAAAAGTAATTTTACCAAATGGAATTTGTTTGCCCTGAATCAAACATAGACTATATCTTGTGTCGTCTATACCTATATAATAAAGAGGAAAAGTTTATTTGTTTCTTTCTTTGTTTGTAGGGATTAATCTAGGGAACTACGAACCGATTTCAAAAATAATGGTACCGAAATTATGGTGTTCACCAATTCCGTTATAGGAATGGAATCCAACATAGGCTATATCTTATGTCTTCTATACCTTTATTAGAACGAGGAAAAGTTTGTTTGTTTGTTTGCAGGGGCTAATCTCTGGAAATACCGAACCGATTTCAAAAGTAATGGTACCAAAATTATGATGGTCGCCTGGAGTGAAACATGGGCTATATCTTATGTCGATGCCACAAATCCACCAGGGGTGTAAGAATGAAAAACATTCTAGAAATGCGTTTTTCTGTTACGGAAGGGACTACAAGCATGAAATTTAGCATGGTAATTACTCATAAGGTATCAATGATCTATAGCATTTCCTTAAAAATTTGAATTTTAAAAGGGTGGGGTGCGCGAAAAAGCGTCCTACTGGGTTAAAATTCTGCAGGATTTGCTTCATCACTCCACCGCCTTGACAAAAGTATGTTACTTGAGTATAAGGAAAGGGCAGCTGACGTCACTGTGGGCAAAATTACTGTGGATCCACAGTAATTTCCTGTTCGTCTTTAAGACTCCTACTATACCCAAGAAGTCAACGCGATCTGATTGGTCTACGATTGGTCTGGTTTGACTGCGATTAAAAGCTCTGTTGTATGATTGGTCAACGGCGCCATGATGATTCCTGTAATGATCGCTAAAGCAAAAATGTAACTGGTAGATTGCTTGATGGAAGCTTTTGTTTGTAAACATGCCCTTTCCTTTTATAATAAAACATTCTCATTGGTCAGAATAAAGATAGTCTGTAAAAAAGGGTAGAGTTTCGATGCAGCAAATGCTGAAGATTTTTAATAAAGTAAAAACTCTCTGAATGGCAATCTCTAAGCAATCTGAGCACGTATCGAACAGATTTCAAAAGTAAATTGACCGTGATAAAAGCATAACAAACCTAACATATAAACATAACCTAACATATATAACAAACCTAAGTTGCATTTTACTTTGGTGACACTATCAACAAAGGGTGCAGGATCCAAAACTATTTAAAATGGGGATTTTTATTGTACTAAGGAGTCTAGAAACATTAAATTTCGTATGGTATTTGCATACAAAATATAAATGTCTTCTAAGAGCTGTCAAGAGTAAATTTGAAATTAAAATTTGTGAAGTGAAGAGGCGGTGCGAAAAGCGCTCTAAAAAATTTGTAAATTACGATTTCTGTGTAAGCTCAGGAAGTAATAAAACGATTATGAAAGTGGTGGTTTCGAATCAACAGTGACACTCTCTTATCCTACAGAGATCATTCTCATTATCCTACATTCTCATGGTCTTTATGTTCTATGTCAGTGCCGCTACCACTTGGGGTAAGCAGGAACAATAAATATTCTATAAAAGCCTTTCAAAACTTTTTAAATTACGTTTCTTTGATATATTAGAAAATATCAAACCGATTTCTAAATTAATCCGTCTGCCCCGGGATAAGTTTGGGGTAAAAGCACTGTTTCCCCATACCTGTCGCCTTAAATGGTTAACATTTGCAAATTAATGGTGACAATCCCTTTTATAACATAGGCATTTTATGGTAATACCACTACCCCTCGAGAGATGGTAGACCCTTAGAAAAGAAACTTGGATTTTGACATGATGATTAATTTAAAAATGTAAATGCATACGAAGATTGTTTCTAAAAAAGATTAAATACTTCAGATGAATACGGAAAGAAATGTATGAATTGAGCATAAATGTTTCAAAATATTTTCTAAATTATCGTTCATTTAAAATTATCTTTAGTTATTCGTATTATTTTATGTCTCATTTCGGAATAATGTATGTAAAAATGAAATTTAGTCAAACTGTGGCTTAAATGGAAGTTTTTGAATTATTCCTTAATACATTGTTACTTCTAAAGAAAATCAGATAATATAAGAATGACTTGGCATATTTCAACTATTACGCGAGCAAAGCCGCGGGTTTTGCTAGTATAGAATATTTACGCGGAGAAACTCAAACACGAATATTAAGGGTATATTCAAATTCAAACTGCTTATTTTCTGATTTATTTTTAGATTCACTTTTGCTCTCAAAAGAATCAAACTGGCAAATTATCTTATTTAGAAACTATATAAGGTGCCGTGAGTGTCGATTTTTTGATAAAGGTAAAAAATATTACAAAAAATGCAGTCAAAGTTAGTCTTTTGAACGGAATTTTCCGAAACAGGAGATCTGGGAACGAAAAAAGGGTCATGCGGAGAAAATAATTGTCTATAAATCAAATTCTAAGGTAAATGCACCAGTAGTGGGCCACTTAAGGACATTTATCTAATTATTATTAAAGTATTAGTGAATTTTAAAAATATATATATTTTTTAACCTAGTACTTACCTTTATGTATAAGAATAAACATTAATTTTTTTTTAAATATATTCTCTAGAAAAAATGAAAAATAAAAAATGTTACATTCCTCGATGCTCCAGTAGTGGGCCATAGTAATTTTCTGATGCTCCAGTACGGCCCCCCTAGAAGTGGGCCACTCCATTCTTGAGTTTAATACATACTGCATAAAAGTTATATATATATATTTTTTTTTTTTTTTACATTTCTACACTTAAATATACACAATAATGAACTCATATTTAGAAATTTTGATGATTACGTAAAATAATTTTAGCTTCTCCTTAGTTTTTTTTTTCCTATAGTCTGTAAAAACACCATTCCAGCTCAAAAACTATGAGAATACTGAAATTGTCCGTTTGCCTGATATCAGATTCAGATTCAGTTAGGTGGGGTGGCCTACCATATGGCTTGAGCTCAACAAGCCCCACCTAACATTTATTAAAAAAAAAAAAAAAGTACAATTGTTTTACAAATGGTTGCCCAATTTCTTCTGGGCGAACCTAAAGTTTTTACAATATTAAAATGCATAAATTTTAAAATAGAAGAGTTAATTAAGACAATTAAGAGTTTGTGAATGTCTATAAAAATTTTTAGATGCACTTTTTATTTAGAAAGTTCAACTAAGTTCAATATCATAAGTATAATAGAGTAAATGTTTTTAGAAATATTTAAACAGAGATATGAGTTGATAAGCTTGCTAATGCGCAAGTTGAAATATATACTGATTCTTTTCAACGAGAGTGATGCAGTCAATTATTTTTTGTAATAATTTCGGACATTTCAATACATATGAAAACCCCTCATTTAATTTCATATTTGATGGCTTTCGCAGATGAAAGGTTGAAGTTAGTGGACAATTAAACATGAAATGCAAGGAGGTACTTCTGTTCCCACAACTACAGAGGTCAGAATCTACTTTGTTAAATTTAACTAGATATGACGAAAAAGGACCATGATTGGTAGCGAATAAATATAAATTTCGATGAAACAGTAAAAAGTCTTCTGAAATTTTCGGTAGAAATTCGTATGTGTATCTACCGGTATCTGCACAGTCCCAATAGTTTTGCCAGTATTGGAGCTAATCTAGCTTTAATTTTCTTTTTACTAAGGATGCTGGTAATGGATTCAGATAAGGGCTCCAGCCAATCAGCAATTAGTTTGTCATCTGACAGGGGTGACTAGAAAACTTGTTTTTCAACTTTGAAAACTGGTGGCCCACTACTGGTACACTTACCCTAATGATTTGAGCGAAAAATGAAGTTACACGGCATCTTATTCATCTTTTCAAAAATCCCCTCTGCAAGTTTCATGCTTCTACTTTTAAAAATGAATCTGAAAATGTATAAGAAAAATTCGAGGTGCTGGGGACAGAAAAATATTTTTTTCGAATACACCCTTAAACGAAAACTTTATAAATTTCTCGCTGAACAGAACTCGCATTCTAATATTTTTAAATGTTTTTTTTACTTACTCATCATACGTATTACAGATATTGTTGTTCTTTGCGCAATGAAATTTGTATGTGTTAATTTTAAAATGCATTTGAATTAACTATAGGTAGTTAAAACGTTTTATGTATGTTAATAACTTATTTGAATTATTCAATTTCGGAACTAATAACAATTCGTCATGGCGGCAATTGCATTGATATTTAAAACAATACGTATACCATAAGTATTTTAACGTATTACTATACGTAATAAATACACGTATACCGTAATTTTAACTATAAAGGCATTAAATTGATAAATCTGATTATTGAAGGGATTTGGAATCGAATAATTTTTTGATAAATAAATTACTTATCGAGACTTGCCTTTTCACTTAGGTTTTTCTCTTTTCCGAAAATTCTATTGAAAACACCCACTTCGGCAGTGCTTCAATTACGTAAATCAATTTATTAATGTTTAGAGTTATATCCAAACATCAAGTACATCGCTAAAATGTAGTACAAAATAATTATTCCTTGTTGAACACAGTGAATTCGTATTTCATGTAATATCACTTTAAAGGAATTATAAATGTTACAAGTTTCAGGTATAACAGCGAACATACAAAAATAAGCTTCAATAATATATATCAATGTATTAATATCTGAAGTCGTGTTACATCATTTATATTTACTTTAAATAGTTATTTCCGTAAATATAATGTTTCGGAATTATTTTTAATATCTATGTAAACGAACTACAAATGCTACACATTTATGTTTCAGCACCGAATATGATACAGTAATCTTCACCATCACACACTAAAATAATAATGTTTGAAGTTAAAATGTGCATCAAACTTCAGTTTGAATAGCGAGAATATTGTACTAAACGTCAAAAACTTGTATCAATTACATAGCAATACGTGCATACTTATGGTAGTTAGAGAGCGGCAGACGGACAGATATATACAAACCAAAATCATAAACACGTTTCCACTATGTTGGATTAACTATAAATATCAATGTATCTGTGTCTACGAGTAGCTCAGTATATAAACTCCCCAATTCAGTACATGAATATCAAACGAACGTTTCTTAATATACTAAATAAATTTTACGTGCGAAATGCATAAAACACAAACACATACACACAAAAACTATTTTTAACCAATTCAATAACATAGAGAGTAATACTTCCACATTCTTTAGTGCAATTCTGTATATGAACAATAAATAAACACTAGACAATATGCAAACAATGTAGCTAAACTTTTAAAAAAAATTGAAAATACTCTTCGAACAGTTATAACTTATTACTTACTTCTACCTTTACAAGAAGAAAGTATTAGTTTCGTGAAAATTTTCGAAATCCGGTTTTCATCGGATTTACAAGTTTTAGAGGTTAGAGAACCCTAAAAACATGTTTTTAAAAAATGTCTCTGTGTGAGTATGTTAGTTTGTCTGTCTGTCTGCATATAACAAAAAAAATTTTGGACGCTTTATCTCAAGAACTAATACATGGAATTTAACAAAACCTTAGATTTGTTAGACCTTGATATAAACTAGATCTAATTAATTTTTGGTGTTTATCGCGCAACAAGTGGCGCTGCTATGCTGCATTATTTACAATTTCACAATAGTTATATCTCAAGAACTAGCGCATGCATTTTCATGAAACTTTAGATTTAGTTAGTACTTAATATAACATGGTGTTCATTACTTTTTGGTGCAAATCTCTCAATAGGTGCATTAGTGCATTATTCGTGATTATCGCAATATCTCAAGAACTACTGCATGAAATTTGCTAAAACTTCAGATTCAGTTAGTCCCTGATACAAATTAATGTTGTTTAGTTTTTGGTGTAAACCACTCTACAGATGGTGCTACTATCCTGCATTTTTCACGATTTCTCAATAAATGTATCTCAAGAACTAATGCATTGGTTTTCATCAAACTTCAGATTCAGTTAGTAGGTACCTGATAAAAAATTGATCTTGATTAGTTTTTCATGTATATCACCTAACATGTGGCATTGTTATGCAGATTTTTTTTTTTTTTTAGATTTTGCAATACTTCCATCTCAAAATCTAATGCACGAATTTTCATCAAACTTCAGATTCAGTTATAAGTTGACATAAGTTGTTGTTGACTAGATTTTGGTTTAAACCACCTGGCGGTGATATGCTGCATTTTTCAGGAAGTATTAACATGCATGATACAGACGAAAGTTTTAGGATTGCCAAATCTGACTAGTTTGTAGTATTGTAACCAAAATCTTTAGTGTGTCCATGTAACTAAACGATAAATGCAATGCACATCTTGCTTGTAACTTACAGTGCACCTAATAGTGTAACATCATTAAAATACACTGTAAGCATTTTTCCCCATAGACCTTATGTAACGAAAACCTTTTGTGTGACCCTGTAAAGGAATATTACTAAATATTTTACACCTCACTTTTACAGAAATCATGTTTTAATGCGTATCATAAATGCTTCAATTTCAAATACGCCGCAAACAATCTTTTCTTTTATATCATTCTTTCACGAAATTCTTTCGTGTGCCCCTGTAAATATATAGTAAATATTCATTGCATCGCATATTCTAAATAATGCTTATGTACTTCATTTATATATGTGCTTCAAAAATGTATATCAATTTCATTATTTTCGAAAGGATGTAACAGCATTAAAATGCCCTTTCCCATTGGCGGTAATGCAACGGAATACTTTTGTGTGTCCCTATAAATGATATGCACTCCACATTATACAAAAAGTAATTTATAGTAATCCCCAGCAATATATCAATTTCATTATAGATGCAATAGCTTACTATGATTAAAATACACCGCAAACAATGTTAATCCATATACACTTATGCAACGGAATTCTATTGTGTGCCCCTGTAAGCGAATAATAAATATTCTTTGTACCGCATTTTCTTAAGAATGTACATTTTACTGCACTTCATAAATGCATAACAATTTTATTGCGTTTAAATGGGTGTTACATCATTATAAATCATTTGAAACGATTTTTTCCCATAAGCCCTAATTTTGCAGAATACTTTTGACTATCCCTGTAAATGATCTGTACAGGCTATAGACTTCATTTGAAACAGGTATCGTGCTACGGTAAATATCAATAACATCGAAAAATTTCAGGACAATCCGAGCATATTTACAAAAGTTAGAGCGCGGACAGACAAACCGAAGTTATAAACATTTTTCAGCGACGTTGAAAATGTTAAAAATGCAATTCATCCACTTAATCAACCATCATTGATAATATACAGTACTGTGGATAAAATATACTATTTGAAATATTTTGTGTGTTCCTGTAAATGCTGTGCACTTCGTATTATGCGTGAGATAAATTATAAGCTTCAGCGACGTGCATCAATTTTATTATACATGAAATGATTTATTAAATTATTAGTCAAAGATATATCCCCGTAAAGCATGGTGACGTCACTGCAACGTCGTTGTGAAGTCACATTGTGACTTTGTGACCATCGATTGTCGATGTGACGTCACGTGACGTCGATGTGAAGTCACAGTGACTAAAATGTGAAGTCATTATGGCCGTTTTAGAGCTCTTTTGTGACGTTTCACAAATTGGTCACAATGTGACAAATTTGTGAAAAATGTGTCATTTGTGACTAATTTGACATTAACATTGTGACGAAACTGTGACAGAAGCGACGATATTTAAATTGCCAGAAACATGTTTTTAAAAGTAAATAACATATTTTGAAGGATATTTATAAATTTCTAAAGATTTTTAAGAAAGTCACATCTCAGTCTCAATGTGACGTCACTGAGTGATGGCATTTTGGTCACAGATTTGATGTGACCAAAGTGACTCACAGTGACGTTACTGTGACGTCACTGTGACCATGCATGCTATTAGGGTCATAACAATTCCCCCTTTTCCATTATGTAATGGAATTATTTTGTGTAGCCCTGTAAATAAATAATAGTTATTCTTTTCACTGCGTCTTTTACAGAATGTATATTTTAGTGCAAATCGTAAATTCATATCAATTTTGATATGTCTGACTGGGTGTAACACTTTTCAAATTCATTTGAAATGATTTTTTTTCCATTGGCCATAATGTAACGAAAAATTTGTGACTGTCCCTGTAAATAAACTAATCATGCTAGAAATTTCATTTGCAATAGGGTTCGTGCTAGGGTGAACGTCAATAACTTCCAAAGTTTCCACGGCAATCGGAGTATATTTACGAGAGTAAGAGCATGGACAGACAAACCGAAATCATAAACTCTTTTCAACTTTGTTGGGAAGTGTTAAAAAAGCATTGCATCCATTGATCCGTCATTATTGATAATATACAGTACTTCGGATGAAGTATATTTAAAAACTATTTGAAAACTTTTTTGTGTCCCTGTAAATCCTATGCACTTCATATTATGCGTGAAATAATTTATATTAAATTACAACGATGTATATATCAATTTTATTATGCATACAAAAGTTTAATATAATTGAACTATATTCCAAACCATTCCTCCCTTCATCATATGTAATGGAATTCTTTTGTGTTGCACTGCAAATAAATAATAACTATTCTTTTCACCGCATTCTTTACAGAATGCATATTTTTGTGCACTTTATAAATGCATATAAATTTGAATATGTTTGGAAAGGTGTAACATCTTTGAAACTCATTTGATTCTTTTTTTTTCCTTCGACCGTAATGTAACGGAAAACTTTTGATGTCCCTGTAAATAAACTAACCATGCTATAAACTTCACTTGCAATACACTGAAAAAAAATATACCGCCTTCATCTAGAACGAATAAGTAAGCATTTTCTAAATCACTAAACTAGAAATATAGATTTCAGAACTATGCGAATAAGGTAAGCAAATAAACCGTATAGACAAAATGATCGAGAATTTCTAGTCAGTAGTTTTGTAGATGATATGACTATTTATTATAGTTGTGGATAGTTTGAATTACGAGAAATTATGACTCGATTTCTGGATTTGATTCAAAAACTAGCATTCTAGCTAGTTAAACCCGTCTCTTGTGTTTGCATTTATTTGCAGATTTTTTAAAATAAAGTTGACATCGATAATATAGTAAAACGAATTAGAAATCGAATTGTGGATTCATCTATCTCTTACGAGAATTTTAAAATTGTTGGGTTGACAGCCCTCTACCGGAAAACAAGAATACTCCAAAGTTCTTCCAAGTACATGATTAACAATGGTGCTGGCGGGAAAAGATGCTTGTACCTTGTTCCAATCGCCTACATTTACTTGGAAATAGTAGAAAAATTTAAAGGTATGTACAAATTTTTATATAAATAATTGTTTAACAAGCAAACTTATATTTTGTTTGTTTTTATGTTCTTAGTGTTCATTCTTTTTTTAGAGTTAACTTTCGAACAGCAAAAGCGTAAACATTTCAAGTGTATGATCGTTACCGTTTTCCAAAACATTGTAATTTTTTTTAATATACTGAAATATTATTTAGCAAGCTGGTAAAAAACCTGTATTTTTGTGTCCCATTTTAATTTATCAATAAGTTTAGAATGTCGATTTTTTAAATCGGTAGGTATATAATAACAATTTTCTTTCCTTTGAAAACCGAAGAAATGGTAATCTGAAGCTGTACAAATTTAATTACTTGTTTATATTATTATAATTTACTGTTGAATTTCTATTTAAAAGTTAAAAATCTATGATATTTTAACAAACCACTTTTCAGAGTATTTTTAAATAAATGTTAAAATGCAATAACTTAAAATATTATCTATTATGTACAAATAGAAATTGTTTTTGTGGAAAAAAAATGCATGTAAATAGTTAAATACAAAAAATAACAGAGGAAAAAAAGCTTAATGAAATGCCTAGTACAATTATTTAATAATATTGAAAGAACTCTTTGGAGCATTCCAATATTATAGAATAGCACTAATTTTGCTAATCTTTCTGAACCTAGACTATTTTCTATTTTCTATTTTTGTTCTGAATGAAAAAAAAAAAAAAAGGTTATCCTTTTTTCTGGTAAAAATGTATTTATTTTTTAAACAAAACTATCCTCAATATCTTATTTGTTATCTATCCTAAATAATATGCACTTAAAGAATTTAATACAAGTTTTAAAAAAATCTTGATTATATTATAAAATGTGTTTATGCCAGTTTTTCTTTTTTTCCAGTGATCCTAGAAGTAAAATTTTCTGTGCCAGTTTGCAGCATATTAAAATTTATCTGCAACCCAAAGTGCTAGACATAATAACAATATCCCATAAAATAAACAAAATTTGCCTTTATAAAGAAATAATAAAATTATGAAATACTGTGAATTTTAAGAGTTAAAATAAATTTCAGCTTCTTTTTAATTTTGTGGATTAATCTACAAGGTTTAAACTAATCTGCTGCCATGCTGAACAGTTTTTGCTACTGGGCCAATGACTAATTATAAACTTTTGCAATAGTTTTTCTGGTCAATGGATGAATTTCATTATTTTATCCAAATACAGATGGGTGTAATTCATGATTTTTTTGGCGTTTTAACTGGAAATTTTTGTGGTTTTTATAGCAATCGCTGTTAGCATTAATTATATGTTTTTGGAATTGCCCTTTGATGATTTTTTTTTTCTTTGCGATTTTTTAACAATTTTTTTTTTTCCCTGATCCATTGACAAAAATAATGCTAATTCAAGTTTTCTCCACCATCCTCTAAAGGAGTTTTTTTTTCCCTAATTTGTATCTCCCCCGTCCATTTTTTTGACAAAAACCGTGTTTTCGTTCTTGATCTTTTGTTAATTTTCATGTTTTCTCTGCCATCTTTTAATGAGAGTCTCATTTTTTCCCCCCAAGAACCTTTGATGAAATTAGTTTTTTTGTTTTTAAATCGTTTGATGAAATGTTGTCTTATGTTTTTTTATGTAATTTGCATTGAATTTTACGATTCTTTGACAAAATTTGCACATCTTCTATAATTTTTTGGCAAAATTTGCTTTTTTTTTCAGGTTCTTTTGACAAAATTCACTTTTTTCGCAATCCTTTGAAGAAATGTGCTTTTTTTTTTCAATTGTTTGACTAAATTCTTTTCTTTTTTTTTTTTCAATCTTTTAACAAAATTTACATTCCATCAGTGATTCTTTAACAAAATCTCTATTTTTTTCCATGATCCTTTGATGACATTTTTATTTTTAACGGGATCTTTTGATAAAAGTTGTGTTTTTTTTCACAATGCATTGACGAAATTTGTGTATTCCTTTTTTTTTTCGCAATCCATTGATGTAATTTGCATTTTTTCATGATCGTTTGATGAAATTGAGAATTTTTTCTACAATTTCGATTGGCGAAGATTTTTTTTTTTTTTTTTTTTTTTTTTTTTTTAGTCTGTAGATGGCTTAAAAAGTCCGTGACATTAGTCTGCCTTTATCTAAGTTTATCATTATGGATGTGTCCTGTTTTGGTGTGTGTGTATATATATGAGTTGCTTTATGTAGCTCAGATTTTCTGATCTTTTTTTTTTTTTTTTTTTTTTTTTTTTTTTTTTTTTTTTTTTTCTCTCCTTCAGCTCATATCTGATTTGCTGAGAAGTTCAGTTATTATAAAGTTAAATGATTGGAGGTTGTTTCTGAATTGCTATACAGAAGAGTCATCCGATCAAAGGTAAGCTTTTATATTAAGTATCTGAAAGTCAAGTAAATTAGGGGTGCACAACCTTTTCAAGAGAAGGGCTACTTACAAATATGTCTGAATGGTCTAGGGCTACACCAATATCACGGAGATAATTCAATTTCAAAGTGATCATCTGTGGCCTATAATCGGATTTTTAAAAAAAATGATTTCAGAGTGGAGTGGCAGGGAACGGGTTATGCCTTTAAGAGCCCACAATAGTCACAGAAAAATTACTCAAAAAGACCCGGATGACCATGTAAAGTCTATGGGAGCGTTCTTTTCGAATATCTCGCTCCAATTTTAATATTTTTGCATGATTTTTTTGCACAAGATAGCTGAGGGCGATCCATAACCGGGCTAGTTTTTACTTTTTCGATTTTGGTTATATACTTTTTATATTACGATAGTTTCAGTTTCAGAACCGGTTTAAACCGGTTTCGAAAGTTAAAGTATTTTTTAAAGAAAATCTGAAACAAAAATTTAAAAAGCAAAAACTAGCCCGGTTGTGGATCGCCCTCAGCTATCTTACGCAAAAAAATCATGCAAAAATATTAAAATTGGAGCGAGATATTCGAAAAGAACGCTCCCATAGACTTTACATGGTCATCCGGGTCTTTTTGAGTAATTTTTCTGTGACTATTGTGGACTCTTAAGTTTGTTTACCCTATCAAAATATCCAATTCAGTCGGTAAGGATATGGCAGCATTTTTTTTTGTTTGTTTATATATATAATAAATATAATAAGGATTATTTTCAAGATGTAATAATATTCCTTGTTTTTAATCAGGACAGTAAATTTTGTTTTATTAAAAATGCTAAAATACTAACATAAGTGGCTGAAGCTTAAAAAAAAAATGTGAACTTTATGAACGAAGGAGAGAGAAACAGATGATCAACTAGATATTTCTGTGCCTGATCTATTTTTCTGTAGGGAAATTTGCAATTTTTCTTAGTCTGATCGACCAAATTTTTGTTTTTTACGAAACTGAACCAGAAAATTTGCAATTCGTATGAAAACGATAGAGAAAATTTATGACCTTTTCACGATTAATCAAACAAAATTTATGGTTTTTTCAAAGCCAATTGACGAAATTTAAGATTTTTACAAAACCGACTGACGAAATTTGTGATTTTTACAAAGCGGATCGACAAAATTTGCCATTTTTGAAATGCAGATCGACAAAATTTTAAGAACTTTCTTCACATGATCAATAAAATTTGTGATTTTTTCTGCGCCTGATCAATGAAATTCGCGATTTTCCCCACCTTACAAAATTAGCTATCTTTACGAAGCAGATCAGTGAAATCTGTGATTTTTACGAAGCAAATTGACGAAATTCACAATTTTTACAAAACCGATCGATAAAATTCACTATTTTTATGAACCTAATTTAAGAAATTTGAAATTTTTCTTCGCATGATTGTCTAAATTCACGATTTTTCATAATCAACAAAATTCATGATTTTTCTTTGCATAATCGACAAAATTCACAATTTTTCTTAGCATGATTGACAGAATTCGCAATTTTTACTCGTGTGATTCAAAATTTTGCAATATTCCGTGCCAAATTGGCAATTTTGCCAAATTGGCAATTTTTTCAAACCTGATTGACAATGTTAGCAATTTTTACAAAGTCGATCGCTGAAATTTGAAATTTTTCTTCGATTGATTGACATTTACAATTTTGTTTGAGCTTGATCTATGAAATTTATAATTTCTCTGCATGTGATCGACAAATTTTGTGATATTCTTGTGTCCGACCAACGAAATTTGCAATTTTTCAGAATCCAATCAAGGGTGCAAGTTTTCCGTCCACATGACGTAATTCAGTCTTTTAAAAGTTCCTGAGGACGGAAAAATCTCAGACGACAAAAAATGATTTCGAAAATGAAACGTTTTTCATCTCAAAATGTAGAATAAATGTGATTCCTGTCGACGGACCTCGAGAAAAACGTTATTTCTGTCGAAGAATTGCGGAAAAAGATGCGATTTTCCTCAAATGATAGTGAAAAAAAATCGCTATTTCTGTCAGAATTCCAGAGAAAATGCAATTTTTGTCAAAAGATTGAGAAAAGGGCGTTTTTCATTTTAAAAAATAAAGTGAAAAAAGACTTGAATTTATTCGAGAGATTGCTTATGATACATGATTTTTGTCAAAAGATCGCGGAAAAAAGCACTATTTCTGACAAAAAAACGCGTTTTTTGCCAAAAAATAGCAAAATAAACGCGATTCCTGTCGAAGGATCGCGAAAATGACGCAATCTTTTTCAAAGAGAAAAAGATGCGATTTTCGTCAAATGATAGCGGAAAAAGCTTGACTTTTGTCAAAAGGTCTTGGAAAAGACGCAAATTTTGACAAAGGATCACGAAAAAAATCGCGATTTTTCGTCAAATGATCGTAAAAACACGATTTTTCGTCAAAGGATTGCAATAGAGACGCGATTTCTGTCAAATGATTTCTAAACAGACGCGATTTCTGTTGAAGGATTTCTAAACAGACACAATTTCTGTCAAAGGATCGTGGAAAAAAAACGAATTTTATCAAACGGTCATGGAAAAAACGTGGATCATGCACGCGTGTATTTGTTCACTCGGGGGGGGGGGGGGGGGGATTCAAAATATTTTCAGTCCTGGCAAAATTTCAAGCTTGCACCCATGAATCCAGTCAATAAAACTGGCCAATTTTTTCTGTTCAATGGACGAAATTTGTACTTTTTACGACTTTAATTGAGAAAAATAAAATCAGAGTTTCTTTAAACGACAAGATGAAAGTCTCGATTTTTTTTTTCCTTGATAAACTGACAACACTCACGAATGCTTCACAGTTGATCAATGAAATTTTAAATTTTTTGGCACATTATTGCAAAATTTGTGATTTTTACAAGTCTTATTAAAAAATTTGATTATTTTTTTCCTGCTTCTAAGAAAAGATGAAATTTTTCTGCAGCCGATTAATTTGATTTGCAATTTTTTCTTCCCCAATCAACAAAAGTTGGACTTTTTGCATACGACCGACAAAATTTGTGATTCTTATGAAGTCGATTGACGAAATTTGCAATTTGTATAAGGCTGATTGACCAAATTCGCAATTTTTCTACACCAAATCAGCAAAATTTGGAATTTTTCAGCACTGATCAAGGAAATTCACGAATTTTTTTTAGCATTATCTATGAAAGTTGCAATATTTTTGCATGTGAACGACAAAATTTGCGATTTTTCTGTGCCCGACCAACGAAATTTGCACATTTTCCACCTTTAAATCACAAAATATGCAATTTTCCTTGCCCAGTCTATGAAATTCATGTTTTTTTAATTAACTCTGAAAAATCTGTATTTTTTTATGTACCAAAATTAAATTCGCAATTTCTTTTCTCTTGATAAACTGACAAATCCTTGCTTGTTTCGCTGCCAATAACTGAATTTTTTCAGTTTTTCTGCACATCATCACAAAATTTCACATTTTTCCGTACCTTATCAACTAAATGTGCGATTTTTCGTGTCTGATAAAACTCAGGACTTTTCCGAGCCTAATTTGCAATAATCTTTTTTGTTGAGTCTCCTAGGTAAAATTCGTTATTTTTTCTCACTTGATCAATGAAAATCACAACTTTTCCGTGCTCGAACAACAAAATTTGAAATTCTTAAGTGATTGGCGAAATTTTATATTTTCCCACAGCAAATTGACAAAATTTACGATTTTCTTCTGCAGCCTATGTGCAGTATTGTAAATTTTACAGTTGTGAATTGGCAATATTCGCAGGCCACAGATTGTTGTATCATTAAGGTAAATGATGTTCTTGAAAGTTGCTTTAAAGGGAAAGGATGTTTCCATGAAATTATGTTGGGATTAGCATATTATGTTCTATTTATTCCACAAATTCCTTGTGTGTTGTACAACTTTATCAGGTTTGTTTAAATTTATATTTTTAGTAAACTGGAAACTGTATTCAATTTTATTTTTTGATTTAATGAATCTATACATTTATTATTAGTTTATAAATTGTTTTAATATTGTATAAGTGACAAATAGAAAATAACAATAACATGTACTGTTATGTTTCATTTTATTGATAGAATAATTGTTAAAATGTGTCAGTTATAAAAGTTGGCCAGAATAATTGTTAAACTGTATCAGTTATACAAGTTTGGCATCTTGCATCAATAGGCATTTATTTCCTCCTTTTTTCTTACTTCTCACTTTCATATCTGATTTTAAAATGGTTGAACAAATTTCCTATAACTGTGATAAAAAGTTAATTAAATCCAATTGATTAATAAATCATCAGATTTTAAAATATTCACCTTTTATATACACATTTTAATAACAATTTTAATTTTTCTTAAGGAAGGTGTTATAGTAAAAATAAAATACATTGACATGTTTCGGAACCGTCAAATAAGTTCCATAGTCATATTATAAATAAAACAAAATTTCAAAATATATCTCGGATAATACAAAAAACACACGCGACAATGAGATATAAGTAACAAAAAACACGCGCTCTATTGCAAAAAATTAAATTAAAATATAGACCATGATCTAAAACTTAAATAAAAATAAAAATTTCAAACTATTTCACGGTCAATACAAATGACACGCGACAAAGAGATATAAAAAACACCAAAAAACACGCGCGCTATTGTAAAAAATTAAATTAAAATAAAAATAGACCATGATCAAAAGAAATTCCAACTTGGTTCATCCCATTCAAGCCCTCACGAGGATTTTATTTATAAATTCTAACCATAACTTAGGAATAATAAAAGAAACGCTATCATTGCAAACTAGATTATTACGCGTATAAATTTCAATGGACTCTCTTATAATAGATTTACGATTACAATTAGATATGAAACATAATTTACTTTGATTAAACAATATTTTTATCTCCTCATTTAAATATGTTCTTGATAAGGCACTGTTAGTACGTCCAAATTTAATATCAGATTCGTGCTCCCCTTTTCTAATTCCAAACTTTCTCCCAGTCATGCCTATGTAATAATTTAAGTTACCATTTTCAGTAATATAAGGTATTTCATAAACTCCAGCAAGATCATCATGTCCAATAGGATCCACTTGCTTATTAAGTAAACATCTTAATTTTGGTGGAGGAGTTGCAATCAAATCAATATTAAACTTTTTTAATTTAAATTTTAATTTCTCAAAACTGCCTTTCAGATATGGAAAAGAAACTCTTTTAAAATTTTTAGAATCACCCCCTTTATTGAATCTTTCAGTTAACCCTGGATATTGTTGTTTAGGCTTCCCTTTTCTATAATAATTAATTAATTTATTGATGCTACTTATTTTATACCCATTAGATACCCATTATTATACCCATTTAGTCACGCACCTGATATATCTGATACATGTGGGGTTTTAATTCAAGACGATGTCACTACAGAATTTTTTTCATTTTTACCTGGTTCGACAACCAACAAACATAATTTTTCTTAACAAATAGTTAATGTAAACTTTTAATTCGTTTTATTGGTACTTACATATTAACGTCACCGCAGCAGAAGTTGCACTAATAATGCACCATAAAGAGCAATCTTATTGTTCACACGTGTACAAAAAAAATAGTGTCAAAAATTAGCTCCCCCAAAAAAAATCCCCCTTTTCCCCCATTCAAAAAAATTGTAATTTAACAAATTGCAACGACTATTTGGAAAATATTTTCAAGGACTATAATTTAGACATAAATGATTTCTATATTTTAAAAAACAATAATATTATTTTTATGATGATCACAACGTAGCTTACGTAATAAGAGTCATATTAATATGCCTGGATATTTAGAGTAATGTTAATATTTCTGAGCCACTTATAAACAAATACTAAATGAAATTTCAGTTTAACAATTTTCGGTAATGTAAATTTTTAAATTTCTAAACATTGCGCATTTTTAATTTTTTACACCTTCATATACAGGAAAAAAATTACTTTTAAATGCTGCTTGTTTGAAACTTGTATCTAAATTTGTCATTTAGTTATTAATTTTTTTGTAATTTTTAATACTTTTGTCATTGTGGCATGTGGCAACAGAAGTATTCCTTTCTTGGATATTAAACATAGAAATCAGAAAATTTATAAAATGAAATAAATTGCGGAATTCAACCAATGAAAACATTCAGATATACTTCAGGTTTCCCAATTCTCTACCGAGGATAAAACTATTTCCAAACAGTAAAATGCACTATAGAACTAAAAAATGACGTCAAAAATCAGCAAATAAGGCAAAAAGGAATCCAAAAGAAAACTGTGTGCGTGCGCGTGCGAACAAGATTGTTCTTTATTGGCGGATTAGCACAACTTCTGCTGCGGTGGCATTAATACGTAAGTACTGTTTTATTTTATTTACTATCTTTTAACCTTTCATTTAATCTATCATTTATTGGTTTTACTCAATAAGTCTAAAGTTCTGAGTTTTTAATGTTATTAATGTAACATCTATGGCACAAAAATAAAATTGTAAATAATGATTTCATAGTGCCACAAAATTATCACAATGATATATAAATACATGAAATAATGATGTATGGGTTTGGATTCTAATGTATCTACAAAATTTTGAATAGAATAGATGTGCTAATAATGGACATCCCTTGATGCTTTTGATTCATAAAAAAATAATTAATAAATATTTAACTGTAATAGTTTTTTTATACATATATAATTCACCTTTGTATGTTTTATAAATCTGTGTTATTGTTGACATTTTTAATTAAACCAATCAGGACAGGAGGCAGAAAATGTTTCAAAGTTTCACTATTTTTCAGTGAAAATCTTAATGAAGATGCTAAAAGCTAGCTTCATTTAATAAATTTATGTATTGCTTATTTCTTTGCAAAGTTTTATTTTATTTATTTATTTATTTATTTTTGATTAACAATGAAAAATTTTGAATTTTATATACTAATAAAAATTTACAAAATTTCATTTATTTTTAAGGTTTTAAGAAGGGTCTATTACTGGAATGGTTAATTAGTTGTTTTTCAATAAAGGACACCCCCATGTAGATATTGATAAAATGCCTTTTAAAAAATGTTTATAGTGCATAAAATATTTTGACTTAACTGAAAATGAAAATCTAACAAATGCGATTTTTGAATTACTTACCAGAATGTAATAACACCAACACTTTTATAAATAGCTGATTTCAAATTACTTTATTAGGTTAATAAATTTTCAATATTTATTTTAGTTTTTAATGTATGTATGTCTTGCATATTTTATAATCTGGCAATTGAACCAGCCAGGAAGCAGAAAATAATGTTTAAGGGCACAGTCAAAGAGGGACTTATAGGGCTTAATCCCTCCCTTTTAAATAAAAACAAGTTGCAGAAGCTGTTAAAAATGTATAAATGTTTCTGTAACACCTCTGCAGAAAAAAATATCATTTAATTTAACTTTAATTTTTAGACCTTTGTTTGAAATAAGCTATGTAAATCTGCTAAAATATGTTATCAGTTTTCCTTTATAATTGTATAAAATTTAAATGACAAAATTATTTTCCTTTATAAAAGATACTCTGTATTAATAATGCATACATTATTATTATTTTTATTATTATAGTTACTATAATTGTTACTATTATTTTGCAAAATTAGGCAAAAGTATTAATCACTTTACCAGAGTGAATATTCTTAATAAATATTTGTGTATTACTGGGCTAACAAGTAACGATTAATCATTGTGAAATGTTAATTTAAAATATTTTATTGCTTTAAAAATCATATAATAATAGACCAGCAGGCGGCAACACAGATAATTACCTCATCGAGTTGACAGATGAAAATCCCGGATTAGTTAAATCTCGATTGGCATACTAAAACGCAATGGGTCTGCAAATCATATCTTGGTAGTAACCACCAAAAATCCGATTTTAGTGGTTGACTCGTAGGTTTATCACTGTGCTTTCCTGCACCCAAAAGTATAAAAACATGGAGGATTGGGAGCAAGAAAACATAATGGTAAATCTATGAGTCAAACACTATAATCGGGTTTATTGAAAACTGATAATCGAACAATAAAAGCTGATCATGATCATTGATCATTTTTGTTTATATATGTATGATTGCGGAGAATTCAGAAAGGTATTGTAGTGGAAAGCTGTAACTGTTCATTAAAAATTTTATTCTTAATTATTTTACAAGATTAAGGGGATACAAACTATGACCTGTTTAAGGATGTTGTATTGTTTAACTTCATCAAAACTCACTTATGAAATGATTCTTATCAAAAGTTTAAAAATATGTTTATCTAAAATATGCGTTTTATATACGGTTAATCTTATGCACCTTTTCTTTCCATTTTCCTATATTATTAAATTCATAGCTTTAAAAAAAAAAATTCTTTTTTTTTAAATCAACTATTCTAGGAAAAGTTACAGAAAAAACAAGATCGTAAAAAAGTGAGAGGGAAAAAAGGTGACGGAAAAAATGCGACAAGGAAAAAATGTGACAAGGAATTGATAAATATTGAACTTTTCTATAAATAAGTAATATAAACTAAAATCATAAATTCTAAACTATATCATTCTCGTAAGCCAGCATTTCCCAACCAGGGGTACGCGTACCCTTGGGGATACGTTGCGAGTCGTCTGTGGGTACATGACAATAATGGCTTAAATCACAGAAATGTTAGAAATGATAATGTAATCTATATTGATAAATAATATGATTGAGAAAAGATAATCACTAATGAAAAAAATAGATTATTATTATTATTATTTATTATTATTTGTTTATTATTATTATTATATAGTATTATATATTTTTAATTTGTTAAATGAATAATTACCTTAGATATATATGCTGTAATATATGAATATATTATATAAATATAAATATAATATAAAATATTCCAAAATATTAATGCATAATTTTATAATAATAATAACATAATAGTACAATAATAAATTATTTTATATAGTTAGAATTATAAATATTATTAAAGTATAAATTTTAAAAAATAATAATATAAATATAATTATATTGCATCATGCAATATAATACATAATATATATATATATATATATTACTTTTTAATAATACAATCAACTTGTTAGATATTAAAAGAGAACAAATTTATAACCGATATTTATGACAAAAGGAAAGAATTTAATTTTAAAGTTAATACCTTTACTAATTTTAAATCATATCTTCATAATTCTGTATATCGTAATATAATACTTAACCATTTATATTGAATAAAATGTCTATATTCTTCCCATTTAATTAATACTAATATTAAAAAGCTTGTATATGATGCTATAAATAATGGTTATCCTAAAAAATTCATATATTCTTTAAATTATAATTAGATATTACATGATCTCATAATTAATTCTTTGCGTAAAAAATGTATAAAAAATATAAAACATAAAAAAAATAATAAACAATTAAAAATGTTAAAAAAGTAATAAAAAAATGTATATATAGGTTGGTTGGGAGGGCAGATGTTAAAGTACGGTGAAGAGTGGTGTTGTCTGGATAAAAACGCAAAGGTTAATTTTTAAAAAAAATTGAGAGTGGGTTATTTATTTTAACATAATTTTTATACTGTTTAATTGACACCAATATATGGATATTTGTCTAGTTGTATCTATAGTTAAATAGCTATATTATATTTATCGAATTAATTTTAATGTTATTGATATAATTTTTGGTATTATTATTAATAATATTATTACTAAATATTTATTTAATTTAATTTAATTTTTTTTATTTTTATTTTTATTTTTATTTTTATTTATTTTTTTTTAATTTTTTATTATCCTATATTAAGATAATGAGTTTTTAACCATGTAAAGTCAAAATAAATGTTACTGATTAAAGTAATAAAATGGTATTTTAAGTTATATGTTAATATGAATGTTATTACTTAATTCTACTTTTAATTATTTTATTAATTTAATTTTATGTTATGATCGATTATTATTTTCTCTTGTTCAATTATATTTTCATTCAGCTTTTTTTTTTTTTTTTTTTTTTTTTTTTTTTTTTTTTTATGGATACTTCTTAGTCTACATGTGGATTTAACTATTGATTTTACTTACTTTCAATTCCTTTTTGTAAAATAACAATATATTTACTGCTACTATTATTAAGTTTCTTTATTGTCTTCAACATCTTGTATCATTTTAAATCATAGCAAGTTTTTATTTTTTTCAACTCATTTATCTAGCCGTTTGGCGCGCTTGGCATTCTTTATTTAAATAGAGCAACCCTACTGATTTGGCGAAGTTCCGATGCGTGCATTACGAGCGAACTGATTTTTCTCCTCTGTTAGTATGTCAGCTTGTATAATTAACTATTGCTTCCTGCATCAATAATTTATTAATAATTTTATTGCGAAGTCCTCTTCATGATTGGTGATAAACAGATAAGTTGTTTTTGTTCTCAATATTTTGTTATCTTACTTTTTATCCAATTTATATATGAATGTAAAGTTTGTCATTTCCACGTGCAAAAATAGGGTTAGTTTGTGCTTATGTTACTGTTTTAATACATATATTTTTTTTTCATTTTTTCAACCATTTATTACTCTCTTCCTTCTTTAATAATTTGGTTTTTGTGTGCTGGTAGCCCCAAATACGTATTATTTTGCTATTTCATGGCTAATACGTGGATGAAACCGCACACTTCATTTGTAGTTTCAGAGCATTTGGGGCTACAAATTACATTTGCATTCATTTCATTTATTTTATTTATTTATTTATTCAGATTTACACGTTTCACTAATTTTTTTTTTTTTTATTATAATTCAATTCAATTCTAATTCTTCGTTTTGGTTTATTGTTTTATTGATAAAATCCATTGGTGAATCTTATCTACTTTTAATGGTAATATATATATATATATATATATATAATTACTATTGTTATTATTATTATTATTATTAATTATTATATTAAAGTATTATATACATGTATATATTAATATATATAAAAATGTAAAAAAATAATTACAATCATTATTAATATAATAACATAAAATTATTTAAATATAATATAATAAAATATTAATATTTAATTTAATATACCATTTAATAATTATAATTTAACAATAATAATCGTAATGGTATAGATTAACTTTATTAAATATAATTATATTATAAAATACAATAAAATATTAATGCGCAATTTTATTATAATAATTATAATGATAATAACAATAATAATAATAAATTAATTTATATAGTTAAAATTATAAATATTATTAAACCATAGATTTAAAATATATATATAAATAAAAATAATATAATATAATTATATTGCATTATGCAATATAATGCATAATATTATATATATTATTAATATATTAATAATATTATTATTATTATTGTATTATATATATGTACATATTAATATATATAATAAATATAAAAAAATAAATAAAAATAATAAAATATTTAAAAATAAAAAATTTACAATAATAATAGTAATAATAATAGCTTAGCTTAATAAGTAATTAATATATATATTTAAAACATAGTAGAATATTTATAATAATTATTATATATTGCATTAATTTATTAATTATTATGCCTTTTCATTTATTTATTATTTATTTATATGTTTAATTTTATTGATTCATAAAATATATTGATTATAAAATATTATCATTTTTTTAAATACATATTTGTTAATGAGAATAATTTTTAATATTTAATTTTAATTATTTATACATTTATTTTTATTGTTATACTATGAGTTTTCAAATATTATAATTTCTTTAAATCAATTCTTGACAATGAAACTAATTTTTAACATTTAATTTTATTTATTCATACAATTTTTTAATTAATTTATTATCAGTTAATAAAATATTTAAAATTTTTAATGAATTCCTGTTAGTGAAACTAATTTTTAATACTTAATTTTATTTATTTAGACAATTACTTTTATTAATTTACTATCACTTAATAAAATCAGGATTGCAATTCACTTCTTATTCACTTCTTACACTAATAAAGAACATGTCACTACAAGCCAAATTCTTATTAGTTGTCAACATTTTAATCCCATTATTTTTTAATCTTTTCTCATAAATAAATTGAAATAGAAATTTTCGCTTAACTGAAATGCATAAACTCTGAGGATTTCACTATTAAAAAATTATTGAATGAAAATTTGAAAATTGTTCGTATTCTAAATGTTTTTTATCGGAGTAGTTCGAAGATTGATCTTTTAAAAAATTATGCGATTTTGCATCAAAATGGATGCTTTACTAACTTCGCAATAAACATAATACCGATTATCTTTCTTTAATCTCGCCTCTTGTATCCCTTAAACTATCACCCACGCCCATCTTGACCTATGGGGAGGAAAACGACGGAAAAATCCATTAAACAGCGCTCCTTGCGGTTGGGCAGTTGAATTCGGTGGCTAAGGGGGGTCATCCCCCTCAGAGCAATGAGCCCCCTCAGCTCTCCCCCGGATCCACAGAAGTCCCTCCCGGAGAAAAGTGTCTGAATTCAACACTGCCTCCCTCCCCCAAAAAAGTAATATAATGAAAGTTATTATGAACATGAAACTAGTAAATCTGCAGATCACAGACCTCAAACATCAGCTCTACAATTTTAAAATTATTTTATTTAGCAATTTAAAATATTCAAGTTATAATATAAATGTTTTATCAAGTAGTCTCTGGAAGATTAATTGTTTTAAAAAATAGTGAGACAAAACTCTGTATGCATTAACCCTCTAGATCCCAAACCGCCCGATACTGCCAGAGATATTTTGAGACCATTTTAATTCGTATATTCCCACCAGAAAATTAAAATAGAAACATTTGCTTTAATTAACAAGACATTCCGTAATTAAATAAACCAAAATCAGCCATTAAATTTTTCTGGTGTAAAATCAAATTTTCAGAACTACATAATTTCTAGAACGTGTTCTATCATGGGAATTAAAGGGTTAATAATTCCAAAAGTTATTATTATTATTATTACAATTTAAATGCCACACTTTCTCAATAATTTGATAACTCTAATTGCATGACATTTGGTATTCTAAACAGTCCATCTAAAATAATTAAAATATTGATTTTCTGATAATTACAATAATTGATGCAAACAGTGAATGATTATCACAAATATTTCATTAATTATTGGTATCAAAATTGTTAAATTTATTTGAAAATAACTTTTATTTCATTAATATGATTTCATGAAATTCTGGTTCTAAATACAATCATGAAAACAATTGTATTTATTATTTTATGGGGGTGCCCATTACTGGACCAGAAGGTGTTATTTATCCAGCTTTTGGTTGTTTTGTATATTTCTGTTATTTAAAATTAAATTTAGATTCATATTCGAAAATGAGACTATAAGAATTGTTAAGTATTATTGATACTGACTTTATTACTAACTTATGAACTATATTAATATAATATTGAAAAAGCTGGAAATAATAATTGTAACTTAGTAAAAAAGAAATTTCTTAAAGGTGTCCATTACTGGTACTTCTACCCTAGAAAATTTTTCACAAAAATGATGTAATTTATATTAGTATTTACATCTAAATTTATTTATAGTCTTTTATTTTATTTATATTGGAACACATTTTTAAAAAACCCACATGAAATAATGATACAAGAATTTTGATTCAATTGTGTATATTATTTCAAAATCTTGCCAAGGATTTGAGATTTTAATTTGTGACTAAGTACAATGATGTACACTGGTATAGTAAGAAATATTCTTACTATATGTAAGTAAGAAAAAATATAATAATTATCGAAATATATAAAGAAAGAAATATGTGCTTACTGTATATCAAAAAAGCTATTTTTATATGAAAATTCAATTAGTAGAAACGTCATATATGAGCATTCTACTTAATAGTAAGATAAGTAAAATCCAGGGGTGCAAAAATTGTTTCTACTCCCAACATTTCCCCCAATCCACATGAAAATTTCCTCAAAATTTTCCAGTATGTTATAGGGAAATTTTGTATTACGTAGGTGAAAAAAAAAAAAAAAAAAAAAAATCCAATATTTTTCATATATTTTGTGACCTTTTGATGACATTTGCATTTTTTATTTGTGACCGTCGAAGATTTTTTTTTTTTTTTTTTGTATTCTTTCAACGAAATTTGTGGGGGGGGGGGTCTGCCCCTATTGACAGAATGTTTGTTTCGCAATCTTTAGATGAAATTTGTAGTTGTTTTGCAATCTTTTGATAAAATTTGAGTTTTTTGCAACCTTTTGAAGAAATTTGCAGTTTTTTCACCATTTTGTGACTTAATGTGTGTTTATTTTGGGATCTTTTGACAAAATTTGCACTCATATCATGATTTTTTGACGAAATTTATGGTTTTTTAATAATTTTTGCACAAAATTCGTGGTATTTTTATGTTTAAATTTTCAAATTGACTGATTTTTTTTTTTTATTGAAAGCTTTAAATCTTAAGGAAAATTCAGAACAGAATCACCCTTGAACAAACGATACTCATTGATCTGAGATCGATTTTGTAAAAGTCACCATATCAGAGTTGCCAACCTCCGGCTTTTTTTAAAACATGAAAACGTACTTCGAACCAGAAAATTTATTTAATTAAACGTGTCTAGTATGAACCCAGAGGGTCATTTAAAGTCTATTTATTTTCGTTGTCTCAATAATATTCTGGTTAGAAGTATAATTGTTTGATTTTTAAAAAGACGGAGATTGGCATGTCTGCCATATGGATTTTTTTATTTGTAGTGAAATTTTTCTAGCTAAGGGAATTATGATGGAATTCGTTGTTAAAATCGAAATCATTTGTATATATTTCTATAAAACTTCCCTAAATGCCTAAAATTTTTCCTGATCCTAGATCGCCGGATTGGAAATATTCTGTACTAAAAAGCACCTTAACACTTCACAAATGAATTACCTCTGCTCAATATTCATTACTAGATTTTATCTTTTTCCTTTCCAAAATACTTTATTTATGTGAATACATTCCACCCTTACTGTATTTATTTACACAATAGATTGCAATTCTAAATTTTATCATTCTGAAATGTTAAAATGATCTTTGCTTTTTACTAGGCCAGTCAAATTGTCATAAATAGATGCAAAAATTCTGCTAGAAGATTTTATGTTTTTAAACTCTTTCTGGGAATGCTAGTAACAAGAATTAATGGTTTTCCAACAAAATTTCTCGAGGCTAAATTTTGTGGAGCTAAAAGACCATGAAATTTTCGGTCTGTTTTCAGTTCTTTGCCCATAACTCAAAAATTATAAAATTTTTGTGTGCCATACTCAATTACAAAAAGAAAGAGAATTAAATTCTCTACAAATTTTGCAGTAAAGACTTTTTTCTAAACCCATTATTAAGCAAACTACAGCTTTCTAAAAATGACCCTTTTTTTCTAACTTTGTGGGAAAATCGGAAAAACGAAAAATTGACACCATTTTTCATTATTTTATCTTCTTTAATGTAACTTATTAATATTACAGGTATTTGTATGATAGCAATCATGATTAATTACAATGGTAACACTGTAAAAATATTAAGAATATAGTAA
Organism: Maratus speculifer; assembly: GCA_964019185.1. NCBI lineage: Eukaryota > Metazoa > Arthropoda > Arachnida > Araneae > Salticidae > Maratus > Maratus speculifer. The sequence continues at coordinate 177,038,758 of OZ025293.1, forward strand.
CTTTTTTTCTATTTAGAGCATAAGTGGAGAACATCAGTATTAGGTATTTAACTGAATATAAGTAAAAAATACTTACAATAACATTTTTACATCCTCTTCTTCTGGATAAATAATGTCTTCTACATTTTCGCAGTTGATCCCGTTACACTTTTTATATATTGTCGAGCATTTGAGTCCTTATTTTTGAAAGGAATATTCCTTGATGCATCCTTTTTTACAACTACATGACACAACATGGAGTAAGGATTCAAGTGCTGGGTCTTGACACATTTGAACTGGCTGAAAGAGACCATCCGACTTATGAACCCACCCCCATTCTTCAAGAGGGATGTTGTTTCCTAGCCAAACATGTACCTGATTATAACATCTTGGAAAATGATGCTAGATCAGCCACTTGCGTTGGTGATAGTCTTGCAAGATGAACATTGCTTTTTGTGCCAGCTTTAGCAAATAACTGGAACCTCAAGCTGTTCAATTTCTGTGTAGTATCTCTGCATCTACTATATTGTGCAATAATATTTTCTGAAGCCTTAATGATTTCTTGGCAGATAGAATCTGGTTTATTGAACATGCAGGCCATTTCTTCAAGCTGATCATGTTTTTTTCAAAGTGTTACAAAACTTTGATTTTCCTTGCCCAAAAAGAGCAGATGTTGTATCGCATTCGCTGATTGCGCAAGTGAGAAGAACATTGCTGTAATTGTATTATGACATGGTTGAAAACCACTTGGTTTCCATGTTACTTTTCAATGGCTTTCGGAAAAACAGATTTTTGTGCTTATAGCCCAAGCTCGCCATGACCACGAGAAGGTATCTTCTCAGACAATAATTGTCGGTCTTCTACGACAACTATGATGCTTTCAAAAGATTCAGCTTTTGAAATGGCTTAAGTAACTATCATGACATTAGCTTATTCCTCTGCCCTGTCAACGTGAATTCTTGAATTCTGTTATTTTGAAATTCTGTTTTAAGCAGTGAAATGAAGCGGCTCTTGTTTTTGTCATTGGCTTCCTGAACGGATGTTTCGGGTCGACACCCTCTTTTCTTTCCACCTATTACAGATTGATATAATTTTACGCGACGAAAACTATGATACCATGCATCTGCAGTTACCAAGTCAGCTCGTGCTGAATATGTTCAATTACTTTCTGGGACCATTCTTACCCACGTTTTTCTGCAGCATTAAAAAATATAATTTTAGTTTCTAACTTCATACCTTTGTGAATCAAATTTCTCTCTACGTAAGACTTTTTTTTTCGTTGATGTCATCGGGATTACCTTCTTCACCTAAGTAACAATTATCTTGAACTTGAAAGAAATGCTCGATCGGATCGACAAATTAGTCTGTGTAGAATGTTCACCCCAACGAACATATGCTGCTATCATTCTCTCATTCGCATATGTTTTTCAGTAGTCATCATATACTCTAATTTTCTTGCTACTTTTCAAAAAAATTTGATGAATATCATTTTGACGGTGAATGATACATTGAAAGAGCTTGGCAAGTCCTTTCTGGCTCACAATTTGGTATCACTGTTTGAAGTCTTTTGACAAACGAAACACAATTTTGGGTCGAGCTTACTCATTTTTCATTACGAGAAGAGGACACGCAATAAACTGAATAGCAACATATTAGAAGAGTGTGTCTTTAAAAAAGAAATTTGCGTCTGAACAAAAATGAATCGGGAATGTCATATTGACGTTATCTTCCATCTACATCCCTTTTTTTAATACCCCGGCTCTCCATCCCTTCGTAATTATTTTTCTTACACGATTTCCATAATTTGTGTTTCTTCTGCCTGTCTTTCTTAAAACTTCGAATTCTCATTCATCAACAGGCATATTTAATTTTCATTGTTAGTGATGAATGAAAGTTTTTTGGGGTGGGAGGCGAAAAATAGGCCACTTTCTGTAAAGTTTTTAAAAAAGTGACATTTTCAAAGAGCCACAGCATGCTTCGTAATGGGTTTAGAAAAACGTCTTTATTACAATACTTGTAGAGAATTCAATGCTCTTTCTTTTTGTAAATATAAATGGTACACAAAAAGTGTATAACTTTAAAGTTACAGGCAAAAAACTGAAAAAAGTCTGAAAATTTCGAGGTTTTTTGGCTCCACAAACTTTAGCCTCGAGATATTTTGTTGGAAAACCATTAATTCTTGTTACTAGCATCCCCATAAACATTTTAAAAACATAAAATCTTCTAGCAGAATTTTTGCATCTATCGGCCCTTTTTTCTGACAATTTGACTGGCCTATACCGGTTACTTGCGATAAAATAACTATCTATAATCGATTGACAGAAACTTAATGCTATGAAATCCTACACTGATACTGTGCATATCACCATATGTACTTATCATTAAAAAATTATATGTAGTTATATATTAGTTTTATAGGCTAATCGAATTAAAACAATTTGAAAATTGTTCTGTTCTAATCAGTACTTCATATGATTGATTATTTTCATCTATTTTTTAGGTGAACACGAGTCTATTGTGGCAGTTTTCAGGTTTCGGCACAAGGCTTGTTTTGGTTCAGTCAAACGAATTCGACAAAGTCTTTCGTATTTCTCCCTTCTGTGGTTTAGTCACAGTAGAAAGCAGAGAAATGAACAATGGATCAGGAGATAAGGAGTTTGATCCTACTGGAAGGAAAATTTTCTCTTTTGCAGGATAGCAGTCCCCTTACTGTAAATGTCATTAAAGATAGAAAATACTACATCCCCACAATAAAAAAACCTACAGTAGCCAACAGTTTGTATGTTGGTATAATTAACATCTGCAACATGGATGATGGTTGGAACTTCCAACTTTGTTTTAACTATAATAATAACTTTTGGGTCAATTCATTTCAAGTGGTCCAGCACTGGTCGCTCGACCATTTTTAAAAAATCTGAAATTTTTTGTACAACAACCCTAACATGATGGAAGTTCAAAATGACCGTTATTTTAATTTTACTATTTTTTGTTTGTGCATGGCGGCCATATTTGTTTCATCGTGTGGAGCGATTTTCTCAGATAATAGGATACACAAAATCGTAAATATCTCGTCTTTTATTTTCCCAATTGAAATGGGGTTTGCAGCATTTTGTTCAGAATAAAATAGGCTAAATAAATGGTGGTAGAATAATTTTGGAAAATAAAATTTTACAAGTGAAATTTTAGCACAAAATTTAAAATTTTTTTCAAAATTTATCCGTTTTCAAGAGGAAATTTTTCATTTAAGGAAAACTGGCACACTTACACAATTTTTTCTACAAATAGGTCAAAAGTGCATGTACGCATACACCAAGTCCCAGATCTAGGAGTTGATTTCTCTTTGCGAAAAAAATTCCGAAATTCGACAAAAATTTCAAAAATCGCACTTTTTAGGATTTGATATCTCTGGTGGGGCACGAGATAAAAATCTGAAATTCTGGCCTTTGATAGTATTATGTAGTAATGTTGTGTACAAAAAATTTCAAGAAAGAGATTTGACTACAAGCGGAGATATGACATGGACAATATGTGAAAACAATACTGCCAAACTATTCTAACCTACTACGTAATTGTTCAACAAGACTGTCAACCTTACACAATTTTTTTCTACAAATAGGTCAAAAGTGCGTCTACTCATACACCAAATCCCAGATCTGGGAGTTGATTTCTCTTTGCGAAAAAAATTCCCAAATTCGTCAAAAATTTCAAAAATCGCACTTTTTAGGCCTTGATATCTCTGGTGTAGCACGAGATAAAAATCTGAAATTCTGACCTTTGATAGTATTTTGTAGTAGTGTTATGTACAAAAAATTTCAAGAAGGAGATTTGATTATAAGCTGAGATACGGTAATTAAAAAATGTTAAGAAATGCTATTATGAGTACATTAGGAGAAATGAGATTAGTCTCATTTATTACAATATTTACACAGACAATATCGTTTGTTGAAAACAGTTTAATAATAAATGTTTAATTTACAAAGATACTATATATGCTCAAAAAAGAGCTTAACACTATTTACGAGAGATGTTATGAGTTCGACCAGTTACTGTTGTCAATCCATCAGGCTGTTCTTTCTCAAAATTTTATTTGAAGCCACCCAAGTCTTGTCATCCCTTGTTAACTTGAATAAAACTCTCTAGGTTTAATAATTGAAACCATGTCAACTCGATCAGTTGCAACCCATTGTCTGAAATTTACTTTTCCTGAAATGTGTACCGAGTAAAACTGTTGCAATAGCATTTGTAGTAGGTTTGTTCCTTTGGACAAATAGTGTATTGGCTTAGCATACATTCTGAATTGTTTAAATCACACAGACGCATTTGAAGAAGATATTTGTAATTAACATTTAACTCTGTATCATAAATAATTAATTTAAAATTTTGGAGGTATGACCAATTACATAGAAGGTTACAATAGTTTCGCAGTATTGTTTTCACATATTGTCCATGTCATATCTCAGCTTGTAGACAAATCTCCTTCTTGAAATTTTTTGTACATAACACTACTACACAATACTACCAAAGGCCAGAATTTCAGATTTTTATCTCATGCTCCACCGGAGATATCAAAGCCTAAAAAGTGCGATTTTTGAAATTTTTGACGAATTTCGGAATTTTTTTCGCAAAGAGAAATCATTTCCCAGATCTGGGACTTGGTGTATGAGTACACGCACTTTTGACCTATTTGTAAAAAACAAATGTGTAAGGTTGACAGTCTTGTGGAACAATTACATAGTACGTTACAATAGTTTGACAATATTATTTTTCACATATTTTCCATGTCATATCTCAACTTGTAGTCAAATCTCCTTCTTGAAATTTTTTGTACATAACACTACTACACAATACTATCAAAGGCCAGAATTTCAAATTTTTATCTTGTGCCTCACCAGAGATATCAAAGCCTAAAATGTGCGATTTTTGAAATTTTTGAAGAATTTCGGAATTTTTTTCGCAAAGAGAAATTAACTCCCAGATCTGGGACTTGGTGTATGAGTATACACACTTTAACCTAATTGTAGAAAATATTGTGTAAGGTTGACAGTTTTCCTTGCATAAGAAATTTCCTCTTGCAAATGGATAGATTTCGGAAAAAATCTTAAATTTTGTGCTAAAATTTCACCGGTAAAAATTTATTTTTCAAAATTATTCTACCACTGTACATGTAGCCTATTTTATTCTGAACAAAATGCTGCAAACCCCATTTCAATTGGTAAAATAAAAGACGAGATATTTACAATTTTGTGTATCCTAGTATCTGAGAAAATCGCTGAACATGATGAAACAAAGATGGCCGCCATGCACAAACAAAAAATAGTAAAATTAAAATAAAGGTCATTTTGAACTTCCGTCATGTTAGGGTTGTAAGAAAAAATTCAAATTTTTTAAAAATGGTCGAGCGACCAAAAAAATATTTTCTGAACCACTTGAAATGGATTGACCCTTTTATTTAAAAGAGTTACTTCACTTTACCATTTTTTAACAATAGAATTGAAGGCTTTGTTTTATGTATGTAATACATGTTTTGGAATGATGTTAATAAATTTTTTAATATTTTTCTCTGTATATCATTTAAAAAAAATTCTTTAGTGTATTTACATGTTTCTACTTTTTATTTTCAGCGCTTTCCAACAAAGTTGAAAAGTTCTTATGCACTCGATTTGTCCGTCTCGGTCGTCTGTCCGCACTTTAACTCTTGTAAATACATTTGGATTGTCATAAAATATTTGGACGTTTATGGTGTTTACCTGAGCACGAACTCTACTGAAAATGAAGGTTCTGCCATAATTAGTTTATTTACAGGGATAATCAAAAGTTTTCCGTTCTATTACGTCCTATAAGGGCAAATCGTTTCAAATGAATGGAACAGATGTAGTATTCGCCCGGAGTCCGCCATCTTGTTTCTTTGTTGTACACTTATGACCACTTTATACTTAATTTTTGAACAATTCAGAAATTAAATAATAAATTTTTAAACTGATAATCAGCATTTCAAGCATTTTTTGTAAAAAAGAAAAAATAGGGGAAAGGAGAGGATAAATTCATAATTATCAAACGTTAAATACGTACATTTTAAAACAGCTAACTAAAACAAATATATTCATTTTAAAATATATGTATTCGAAATTACAGTCGAAAATGTTTCAGAGATCATACATTTTTAAAAAAATAACAATAATAAATAAAATGAAGAAATCAATAATTTAAAATAAATCATAAATAAAATGGTTTAAATGAATAAATCCAAATACAGAAATTTAAAATCGGCAAAAAAAAGTCCGCCATCTCAGGGCGAATACTACATGGTAGCCAAATGAATTTTAAAGACGTTACACCCTGTCAAACATCTTTAAATTTATATGTAGCTACAAAGTGCACTAAAATATTTATTTTATAAAATAAACAATGAAAAGAATAGTTATTCATTTACAGGGCCACACAAAAGAATACCAATACATAATAAAAAAAGGGAGAATTATTTGAGACATTTTAATTATGGTAAACAATTTCATATATAATCAAATTGATATACATTGCTGAGGATTAATTTGAGTTATTTCATGCATAATACTAGTGCATAGCATTTATAGGGCCCTACAAAAGATTTCGAATAGTATATTCTACCCGAAGTCCTGTATATTATGGAAAATGGCTGTTGGATGGATGAAATGCATTTTAATTATGATATATGCTTTTAAGTTTCACTAGATGTATGCATATATGGTTTATAGAAATGCTAATTGTTTCACGATTTAGATTCACTGGGCTACATCGTAAGATCTTGGAAAAGTATTGAATATGTGCGTAATTTACCTAAAGGTGGTTTTTAAATACGTTATGCCTTTTTACGATGAACTGCATGTAGTTTACTAAGAAATGTTTGTAGAAAATAGATGAAATGATATACAGAATCCTGCAAAGAACTGGATACATGGTCACCTTTGGATGATAATTTCTAGAAATTTGATTTCAGTTGTTTAAAGAGAATATATTTTACAGGCTAAACAAAAGTATTCAAGTATGTTTCCATCTATTAGTATAAATTGCTGAAAGGAAAATTTCAACCAGTTATGCGTTTTCTTGCTAAACTAAATTTTACCATTATATAGTCTATATATTAATCGACAGATCAAATACAGGGCTTTTCAAAAGTATTAGAATAGATACTTGGATATGAACAATAATACGTTATTTCCCTGGATAACGAAGTTTTGTTAAAAATTTTAAGAAGTGTCGGAAAGTGCTTCATAATCTATGCTTAACGCATGATTTTTCTTACTTGTTTAAATATCGCAATGAAGGAGTGGATATTTTACAAAAATCAAGTAAACTGAAGATTTATTAACCCTTTAACGTTCATTGGTTTCGCCACGAAACCACAAAATTTCAATTCCGATACGCAACACTGACACCGGTATTTTTATCTAAAAATATCTCTTTTATTTTGTATGTGAAAAATCACGTTTTCTTATTTAGAAATATATTTGTTCTTAATTACCGGTGTCAATCATTTATTTCGACATCTTAGCAATGAAAATGCTATGATCGTTAAAGGGTTAACCCCTTAAAAATTGCTTAATATTTGGAAAACTCGTAAAAGTATACCCATTTTTTTATTGCAGAATCACAATAATTATAAAATTTCTAATAAAGATAGTCAATTAGATTTTTTAAAAGTGAGAAAAAGAGATATGATATAGAAGTCCTATTTCTGACACTTTAGTGGTTGGTGAGTCCTAAAATCTTTTAATTTTAAATCTTGCATATGATAGTGCTGCAAAATTTTACTTTTTAAGGCAAACAAAACTGCTTAGTCCCTAATTGTTTTTAATGGTTTTGTCTACTATTTTGTGTACTTTTAATAGACTAAGTCACAATGTAGAAAAGCCCAACAATCTCAACTTTTTGGTTTAGTAGTCGTTAATGATTTAGACATTGCAATTTAGGAAATAAATTATTTACAATTAAAGATGAAATTTAAAATTAATCAAGAAATTTTAGAGCATGATGTTAGTATGGAAGATCGATCAATCATTTAATTGGAAGATTTAAAAAATAAATAAATAAAATTAGTAAATAAATGTATTTATAAATTTCTAATAATTATTATAGTTTAAAGATTATTGGGGGGGGGGGGGAGAATTACATACTTTTTTTAAACTGAATGTTTACGTATATATGGGTAAATAAAATTTAATAAATATTAATGTTATTTGTTGAAAATTTGATAAAAATCAATATTTATAGAAATTCATTCGCTTAATTATTCCGGAGTCTGTTCCAAGACATATGTATAAGGAAATGTGTCATCTTTCAGTAAGGTACATTTTGAATTTCACATTGCAATTTTTGTTCAAATAAAATTCTTGGTTAATAGCATTTCTGTCTTGGAACAGACTCTAGAATAATTAAGAGATGTTAGCATCTATGCAATATCATGTATTTAAAATTTATTGTATCCTTCAATGAGGTGATGTACTAGAGCTACTGATGCTATACAAAATCACGCATAAATGTTGCCCTCTTAATTTAGGAATCCTCCCTTTTGATAAATTTTTGCCATTTGTTCTGTCACCAATATTTTCAAATTGCTTACAAATTCTAATTTGAAGATTTATATTTCAGTGGAAAATGTTTCATAAAAACATTTTTTGCTATAGGTATCCAGACAGTATTGGTTGTGATCTTATTTTATCTTTTAGGAAGCAATATTTGTAATCTAAGTGTTTTTTTTTTTTTGTTTTTGTTTTTTTTTTCCTAGTTCCAAAATTTACTTTTGAATGGCATGGAATAGGAAGTACTGGTTTAAAAAATCAGAACTTCCTATCCCCTGCTAATTTGGTTTAAAAGACCACAACTTATAGCTATGCAGATTGAGCCTTTTTCAAAATTTCACCTCAAGCCATTTTTTTTTCCTAGTTTAAGAAACCAAAACTCACAGCAATGAAATTGAGGCCATTATAAAAATCTAGTCTAAAAGCCATTTTTTTCTAGTTCGGTAAATTAGAATTTTCAGTTTTGCTGTTTAAATCTTTCTGTAAATCTAGCCTAAAGCTTATTTTTTTCTAGTTCGTAAAACCAGAATTTTCAGTTATGACATTGCTTTCTGCTTCAGGAAATAATATTTTGTAGTCAAGGTGTCTTTAAATTCTAGTTCTAATATCTATCTTGGAAAGTCAAAGAGCTAGAAATTCTGGTTCATGAAACTAGAACTTATAATTATGAAATTCAGCCATTTTGCTTGAAGCTCTCTTTTTTCTAGTTCAGGGAACAAGAAAATCTGGTCTACTCATTCAGAATATTAACTAGAACGCTATAGCCAAGGGAACTAGAATTTATAAGGATGACATGGAACTATTTTTTCTAGAGCCACAATTTATTTTCTAGATACCAGAGACAGAATTTTTTTTCAGGGTAAGGTTCGTGCTAGGGTGAACGCTAATAACTTCCAAAAATTTCAAGGCAATTCAAGTATATTTGCGCGCGGACAGACAAACGGAAATCATAAACTCTTTTCAACTTTGTTGGAAAGTGTTAAAAATGCATTTCACCTATCGATCGGCTCTCATCGATAATACACAGTACTTCGGATGGAATATACAATTGGAAACTTTTTTGTGTCCTTGCAAATGTTATTCACTTCATATTATGCGTGAAATAATTTATATTAAACCACAACGACGTATATATCAATTTTATTATGCATACAAAAGTTTAATAAAATTTAAGTATATCTCAAACCATTACTCTCTTTAACATTGTGTAATGGCATTATTTTATGCTGCTCTGTAAATAAATAAAAAATATTCTTCACCGCATTCTTTACAGAATGCATATTTTAGTGCACTTTGTAAATGCATAAAAATTTGAATATGTTTGACAGAATATAACATCTTTAAATTCATATAAAACGATTTTTTCCCATAGACCGTAATGTAACGGGAAAATTTTGACTGTTCCTGTAAATAAAGTAATCATGCTAGAAACTTAATTTTCAATAGGGTTCACGCTAGAGTAAACGTCAATAACTTCCAAAAATTTCATGGCGTATTATATTTATATGTATACGAGTATATTTACGAGAAGTACAGCGTGGTTAGACGGCAAGACAAACCGAAAGTACAAATACTTTTCAATTTTGTTGGAAAGTGTGAAAAACGGAGCGTTCGCTGGAACAGTAAATAACTTTTGGTTTAATGTTAATAAAACCGCTTCCGGGATAGTTGCTTTGATTAAGGAGTCTTACAAAGATGATCTCCTATCATTGTACTATATAAGTAACAGTACTGGTGTTGGTGGCAACTGCTTCGTAAGAGTTTAGTGGTAAATCTGGTATCAGTAGGACCAAATAAAACAACAGATCAAACAACACAAGACAAAAACAAAACAAAACAAGTAAGAAAAATCATGCGTTAAGCATAGATTATGAAATACTTTCCAACATTTCCTGAAATCTTTAAAAAAAACTTCGTTATTTAGGGAAAAAATGTGTTGCTGTCTATTGCCAAATATGTATTCCAATACTTTTGAACAGCTTTGTATTTGATCTGTCGGTTGATACATGTTCTATATAATGGGAAATTTAGTTGAGCAAGAAAGCGCCTAACTGGTTGAAATTTCTCTTTCAGCAGTTTATACTAATAGATGAGAAATATATTTGAATACTTTTGTTTTGCCCTATAGTTTATCTAGTACCTTTATTACACACCAGTATTTTGCTAAAATTTAGTTCAAACAAAAATACTTTTAAAATTATTTAAATCACATTTCCAAAAATTGTCATCCGTAGGTGACCACGTAGACAATTCTTTGCGTTACTGTATATCATTTTATCTATATTCTACAAACATCTACTTATAATAAAATGCGACCTAAGACAAGTGTAGGAATGGTTCCAGGACGAACCATTCTGATCTGGCAATCATCGACTGTAGCTAAACGCCACGTTAGGCTTAGATGAAAACAGATGCTAAAATTATGCTTTCAAAATTTCTTCCACTTCAAATAATGTTTGTTGAGCAAAAGTCCCTATAAAACATGTATAACATATCCAATTACAATATATTAAGTTCCAATTTAAAAGTAAGCTATTATACACAAAATAAACGACCGATGGTTTCGCAAAAAAGAAACGAACGACTCTGAGTGATTCATTAAAATAATAATAATAATAATAATAATAATAATAATAATAATAATAATAATAATATCCAATTAGGATTTTAAGGTATTTGTAAAATCGTATTAAAGCCTTCAAATATATTTTAAATTATTTTCACTTTCATTTATATTTATTATAGGCAATAAGTTTACAACCTTTCAAAAAAAAATCTCTCAAGTTGATGATTTTTTCATGTTTTATGCTCTGTGGATTGACTTCAACTTTTATTGTGCTGCCATCTATCGGAATCAATATATATGAATTTTTTCCATTGAATTCATATTAAAATAATAATAGTATTAAATAAATATTGCAAAATGTAATAATGTGTAAGAGATTTCTCTTGAACTTTTCGTTATATAGTTTTTAAATACCATTCAATAAGTATAAATAAATTGAATAATTTTATTAAGATTTCTTTCATATAATTTAAATTTCGTTTTATTATTTTTATTTAAAGATGTCAACATTTATCCACTTAATTTTTAAAATTGTTTTCTATTATAAAGAAAATACTTTTTTTTCTCTCAAGATGTAATGGATACATGAGATATTATTATGACTGAATTAATAAGATTGAGAATTATTTTTCCACATTCTATTATTAAAGTATAACTTTCCTTACTTTTCAAGTTATTATATTCAAAAATTACTATGTTAAAAATCAAAAATTTACCTGCTTTATTGTGAGTAGTATATGTTATACATGACTGTATATTCGTTACAATTTAATGACATTTCATAAGAAATATAAATTTCATTTACAGTATAATAAGCACATTTCAAGTAGATATAAGTTAAGCTTATAAAAATTGGCGTAATAAAATTTTACGAAAAAAATAACGATTTTGGTTTTTATTAATAGTGAATGAATTTTTAAAGTCATTAGAGTTTTTAAAAATTGATTTTGATCTAAATCAATGCATCTTGGTTCTGCATATTTTCTCCAAAAAACTACAATTTTACCAAAACTTTTTTTAACTGCTACTAGAAGGCGCCAAATCCATATTTAAACACGAAGCATAAAGCTTCATTAATCGATGATATAGGAATATATTTCATATCCTTCCTATATATATATATATATATATATAACTAAAATCGCTGCGAAATCATTCCTTCTTATAAAATAATGCATTTAAAAAATTTTTAAAAAAATCAATATTTAATTTTAATGTTTAGTGAAATTTTCCGAAATTGTGTTTTACTTCGTTTTATTGTTGTGATAAATACTGCTCTATGTTTTGAACAATTGTTGAACTATTTCAGAAATTTAATATCAAATTTAAAAAAATCTTATCATTTGTATTGCTATTCTTAAAATATGCTTTTCTACAATACAAACTCTTTAATAATAAAATCTTCATTCTGCTTGTTTGTATGAAGTCTTACGAAAATGAAACGCAGGTCAAAATTCCGTCATTTTTGACGGGGGTTATACACTAGTTTTTTAATAAACTGAAAGCAGTTCAAGAAAAATGCATAACTTAAATAACCCATTAATGCCCAAATTACTTTCTTCATTAAAAATGAAATTTTGGGTTTCCCACCATTTTTAAAAGACGAATAACTTTTATCTTAATTTGTTGAGAAATTTGTCTCGTGAAAAATAATGCTTATTTATCTTTCTATTTACTGGTGTGAAAAGTGCTTTATTGCCTTTTTTATAGTCGTCCCTAATAAGGGACGCTAGGCACTAATGGGTTAAAAACCACCTTTAAGTAAATTACGCTAATATTCAATAACCTTTACGAGATCTTTTGTATAACCCTGTATATCAACTATAGCATTTATACACGTCATATAATATGCACAGATTTAATTATACTTAAAAGCGCATATTACAATTAAAAATGCATTTCATCTATCTATCAGCCATCACCGATAATATACAGCTCTTTGGATATAATATACTATTTGTAATCTTTTGTGTGTCCCTGTAAATGTTATGCACTTCATATTATGCGTGAAATATTAAGTCTCAGTGGTGCATATCAATTTTATTATGCATGAAACGTTTAATTAAAATAGTCGCAAACAATTTCCCCCTTTATTATTGTGCAATGGAATTATTTTGTGTGGCCCTGTGAATGAACAATAACTATTATTTTCAGAGCATATTTTACAAAATGCACATTTTAGTTCACTTCGCAAATGCATATAAATTTGAATATGTTTGATAAGGTGTAACACCTTTAAAATTCATTTGAAACAATTTTTCCCATAAGCCGATAATGTAACGAAAAACTTTCGACTATCCCTGTAAGTAAATCTACTATTAACTAATCATGGTAGTAGAAACTTCATTTTCAACAGTGTTCGTGCTACTGTGGACCTCCCTGTCGGTTACTCACGTTATTTTGCTCATTTCTTCACTTCATTTCAATATTTAAAAGCCTATAACTTTGCTTCTATGGGAGCTACAGTGGGGAGAAAAATTCTGCCATAGCTATCTTTTCCTTGCCGGGATTGTTATTTCAGTTTTTTTTTTTTTTTTTTTTTTTTTTTTTGTTCTTCCTATAGGACCGTTTTTCGTGGGGTAGGGGGAGGGGGGCGTTTCTCATTTTTTCATGTAATATGTCTATTGAAAGATTATGCTCCATAGTGAAAAAACACCATAAACAGTGGCGATAATTCATAAATGAAGTAAAAAAAAATCGTAAAATCACCATAAAATGAAAAATAAAGTAGGACGCGTTTCGAGCTACAACAATAACAGCTCGTCATCAACTAAACCAACACATGTCTGTAAGGGCACAGAGTCGAGATGCTCGAAACGCGTCCTACTTTATTTTTCATTTTATGGTGATTTTACAAAGTGTTTTACTTTATTTATTATACTTCATGTATTACAAATCTAATATATTCTGAGTTCGATTGAAAGATCTTGTGACTTTTCTTCGCGATGAATTGACGGATTTCATATTTTATTTTTTATTTTCTGGAGACCGATTGGCGACTTTCACAATTTTTTTATTATTATTATTATTATTACTTCTTGATCAATTGGCAAATTTAACAATTTTATTCTGTGACTGATTGACAAATTTTCCTGTTTATTTTTGCTACTTCCTCATGAAATTAACCATTATTTTTCTGCATCTGACTGAAAATTTTGCGTTATTTTCTCCTTGACTGGCTAATGAACTTCACTATATTTGCTAAAGACAGACTAACAAATTTTAGAATATTTTCCAGTGATCGATTGACAAATTACTCTGTATTTTCCCGCTTCCAAACTTAAATTTTTGTTTGTTTTTATTTTCTTGCGACTGGTTGACAATTTTCAAAAGATAATTTTTGCCAAGAATAACAAATTCAGCGATATTTTTTCTATGACAAATTTACATATTTTGTATTTTTCTTTCCCTGTGCCCAAAATAGAAAATAACTAAAAGAGCAGTAATGGCTGCCTAAAACTGAGGCTTGCCAAATCGACCTAGACTCAGTACTAAACAAATTTAGATAATATCTTCTGTTGTGCATGAAAAAAAGAGGGGGATGAATCTCAAGGAAATACACTTAAAAGCAACAGTTGATACTTGCAAATCACAGAAATTAAAACTTTTTGAAATCAACCATTTCTCACATAAAAGAGCAAGCGACTATTTTTTTTTTTCAAACTTCGATATGAGTCTGAAATTCTAGTGCATAGTAGAACACAGTTCAATTAATGAAAATACCAGGAATTACAGCTTTGACTATAATTCCATTAAGGCTACAGTGGACTTTCAAAATCGCAAAAAATTATTAAATTGTCGAATTTTCATTTTTAGCATAATAACATTATATGAACTCCTTGCTACTGAACAAAGAATTTTTCAATTTCGACTATTTTACTGAAGTTAGAAGCATTTTTGTCCAATCAGCTGATTGTGCCACGCCCCTTTGCTTACTTTTTTACCGATTCACATCCGTAAAATTTAGCCTAGTTTTACCATACAAAATGCATACATACAATACATATATTTTGCATGCATGTTATACATGCATGCAATACATATATTTTGCACTGAAATTATTAATTTTGTGATTTCGCAAAATAATACTTTAACTGTAACTTTTAACTGTTTCTTTAAGCGTTTATTTATAATGTATTTAGAGGAATTGCTTTTTGTCCCCAATCTTTTTTAGTGTAAATTAAAAAATATTAATATATTTAAAATATTAATAATATTTAATATATTTAACAAAAATTTGTACAATAAGAGGTATTTATACCATGAATATTTCTAGTAAAATTAAAAAAAATTTCATTAGAAAATACAAAATTTTATTTTTGAGAAGATTTTCTAAAATTCAGATACTTCACGTCCTTTGCATGGATTACTGTTGAAGCCACATACTTTATGTGAATTTACCATAAAAACATAAAACACTTACATATGTGGAGCCCAGAAGCCAAGGGGTATAAGTGACAAAATTGAAAAAAATGAGTTAAGTGCACAGGCTATCTGGAAATAAGTCTATTTATTTGTAGGTAAAAAGTTATGAGCGATTTTTTAATTATGTACTGTGTTTTAGGGGTCAGTTACTTAACCTCTTTCTCAAAACTGTGAAACGCGTGGAGGCCAAGGGGTATAAGTGCAGTTGTATCCTTTAACGTCTATATAGCAGAAGTGTGACCAACGACATACAAGGCCATTTGCTTTTTTATATATTAAAAAAATGCATTTTAACTGTTAACAAGTAAGAAAAAAATCATGCATTAAGCATAGGTTATGAAACATTTTCCAACACTTCCTGAAATCTTTAAAAATGTTCGCTATTTAGGGTAATAAAGTGTTACTGTCCATAGCCAAATATGTATTTTAATACTTTTGAACAGCGTTATGTTTTATCTGTCAGTTTATATATACTGTATAATGGAAAAAATAGTTTAGCAAGAAAACGCATAACAGTTTGAAAATTCTCTATTAGCAATTTATACCAATAGATGGAAACATACTTGTATACTTTTGTTCATCCTGTAGTTTACCTTGAACCTTTATTATACGCCAGTATTTACCTAAAATTTAGTTCAAACTAAAACACTCTTAAGACTACTGAAGTCACATTTCCAGAAATCATCATCCATAGACGACCATGTATAAAATTTATTGCGTGAACCTGTATATCATTTTATCTATATTTTACAAGCATTTCTTAGTAAACTAAATGCAGTTCAGCATGCCTTATTTCAAAGCAATCTTTAAGTAAATTACGCTCATATTCAGTAACTGTTACGAGATCTTTTGTTTAGCCCTTTATAAGAACTATAACATTTATACATGCCATATAATATGTATAAATTTAGTGAAATTTAAAAGCGCAAATCGTAATTAAAAAAGCATTTCGTATATTCATCAATCCTCAGATTCAGATTCAGCCAGGTGGGGAGGCCTACTAATTGGTTTGAGCTCAACAAGCCCCACTCAGCAATGTTTATTATAAAAAAAATACAGAATAATTATACAGTAAATAAAGGTAGGTAACAAAAATAATTGAGATAATGAAATAACAATAGGTAACAATAGTAAAATAGACTCCACCAATCCTCATCGATAATATACAGTACTTCGGATAGAATGTACTATTTGAAATCTTTTTTGTGTCCCTGTAAATACGATGTACTTCGTATTATGCGCGAAATAACTTATATTAAACCTCAGCGATGTATTCCAATTTTATTATACATGAAAATTGTAATATAACTAAAATATGTCGCAAAAAGTTCCCACTTTATAATTAGGTAATGTAAATCTTTTGTGTGGCCCTATAAATAAATAATAACCATTCTTTTCACCTCATATTTTACAGAGTGTTTATTTTAGTGCAATTCGTAAATGCATATAAATTTTAATATGTAATAAGGTGTGACATCTTTAAAATTCATTTAAAACTATTTTTCCCATAACCCGTAATGTAACGGAAAAGTTTTTATTGCCCCTGTGAATAAACTAATCGTGTTAAAAACTTCATTTGCAATAGGTTCGTGTTGAGGTAAACGAGAATAATTCTCAAAAATTTCAGGACAATCAGAATATATTTACGAGAGTGAGAGCGCGGACAGACGGTCAGATATACCAAAATCATATTCACTTTTCAACTTTGTTGGACAGTGTTAAAAAAATATAAAATTCCGATGTTTCAAAACTTATAATAAAATTTTAAAACTTACATTAGAACAAAAGTTTTTCCTCTCATTCATTTATATCAACATTGTTCATAAATTTTTCTTAAATTCATTTTTTTTATTTCATCATTTTTTCTTTTATAGAATTTATATTAAAACAGAATTTTGTCCTATTATTTATTTGTATCAACATTGCTCTTAATTTTTTTATAAATACAATATTTACTTCATATTTTTTCATTTCTTGTGTTCATTCGGCACTTGTACCCTTTAGCTCCAAGCAGTTTTCATTACTGTTTAAAAGCCAAAGGGTACAAGTGCCGAAAGATGATAAACATTGCTTAGTTATAAATAAAAAAGAAATTGTATTCCACTTTATTTTTAAGCAGTTTTTGAAATAAGAGTCCAAAGATCACTAAGAAATAAGCAAAAGTTTCATATCTCAATTCATTCAATTACAAGTGATGTTTAACTTTGAACTCAATTTACTCGAAATCTAAATTTTGTCACTTGTACCCCTTGGCTTCTGGGCTCCTCATATAAGCTAGAAATGATATTATATCCCTTAATAGCTGAAACTGTGTCAGTAGGAAAATATTAAGCAATTATAACCACTGTAGTTACTAAAACCTGTTTTTCTCAGAATGAATATTTTCGTCGTTTTCATGATTTCAAAATGCTCCATGCGAAATTCTTTATACCCAAATTTTCTGATTTTTTGTTTAAAATTCTCTTTATGAATGTGTTAACATATGTTACTAAAAATAAATTTTTTTAGACGCATGTAATTTTTTTAAATTTCAGTTATAGGAAATTTTTAATGATTTTTTAACGGAAAATACAAAAGAATTAAGTTCAAATCATTTTTTTAAATGTTTTACAAGTAATATGCTAAAAATGCTTAGTAACATTTGTTAACACATACATAGAGAGCATTTTAAACAAAAAATCAGAAAAATTGGGCATAAAGAATTTCGCATGCAGCATTTTGAAATATTGCCATTTTTTGTTAATTTAAAAAAAAAAAAAAAAGAAAAATCTGTATCTCAAAAACTATTGAAAATATTTATTTTTAAAACTTGTGAAATAAGAGATATATATATTATTATTATTTCCAGAAATTTTTTTTAAAAAATCCATTGAAGATCAAAAAAATTAGTTTTGAGAGTCACTGAAGCCTTAAGGATATAATATAATTAAACAATTTTGATCAGAAATCACATACAATCACCGATATGCATTATTATTGCAAGTAAATTAAAAATGAATGCACATCATATTTTACAAAGTAAAAAAAAAAAAAAGAAAGAAAAGAAAAGAACATAACAATGCATTTCCGATAATTTCCGCTCTGTTTTGTTTGTCAAAAGTGGAACTTGTGAAAGATTCTAAACGTGCAAAATCGAATAAAATCTAAATTAATAAATTCCTTTAGCAACCCAGTTGTACCAAGTGAAAGGTGAAAAATAGGCATGGTATACACAGGGGCGTTCCGACCCAGTGTGCAAAGTGTGCGGTACACGGCGCCAAAGTAATAAAGGCGCCAAAAGATTTCAGCAACATTTGAAAAAAATCCTTGATTTAATCATACTAAAATGTATTATATTTTCTAGGCATCTGAATTATCATTAGTAGATTTATCTTATACAAACTTATTTATAAATATTCATTTCTTTCTTTAAAATTTTATCTTATTCTACTTATGAGTCCTCTAATAAATCATTCATGCAAGACCTGTACAACCTTTATAAACAGAGGCGCACCTCATGTAATTATAAATAATGAAAGGCGCCGTAATTCACACAGCTGAAAATATGCAACACTATTATCTTACTGCGGTGGAAAAGCATAATATACAGTTTTATTACCATAGTAGCTAAATTTCACCTGTTTTTTTATTATTTTTTTAAAGTAGCAATTGTCACTTTACTTTAGAGTTTATCATAAATAAGAAGCAAAATTACTATTCGGAAATACTGGTAAAAGTTTCCCTTACAATATCAGTCCATGAATAGAGGTAGACTTACATATGGTAGAAACGTCTTATATAATGCGCGTATATCTCACACTGATAGCTATAAGTCCCCTGTGATTCAGAAACTCTTTTAAAATAATTTGCAGCAATAATTTAATTCAGAATAAATTTAAAATTACATTTTCAGAGGGCAAGCTATCTTCAAAAGTTTTGTAGGTGAAGAAGCTATAGAAACCTTAATCACTGAATAACAATTTAATAGCATTAAATAATTAAAACTTTTTTAAGATCATCGATAACTATTAAAAGAAATCTATTCAAATATTTTTTTTTTAATGTATCCCCTAAAATGAATTTTTAATCTTAAAAATAGCTAGTAAGAGAATACATTCTAATGGGTGCCAAGAAAACCTAAGGGCGCAATCGTGGCGTCTGTGGAGGACGCTTTGAAGAATCCTGAATAGAGAATGTAAAACAAGAATTTGGGGGCTGTGCACAGGGCCGTAGCTAAGGGCGGCTCAGTTTCCCCTAAAACATTTTGAGCCTCTCTGGAAAAGATTCTAAGGTCATTAAATTAATTTATATTCCAAAAATTCAAATAAAATTCTGTTTAAAAATCTAATTTAGTTTTGAGGATCTTTCACAGCTTTTGCAAAAATACTAAATTGTAACTAAAATAAGTATTTCAACACTTGCTCATCCTATTTACACATAAGAAGCTGACAAGATGTTTAAGATTTCACTCGTTTTGCACTCGAATTTTTCATCATCCTATTCTTTTCTTAGCTTAAAACGAAGCTTACAACAGTAATATGAAAAGCATAGTAACTACAGTGTGAATATGTACTAATTTATCTTTCTGCGCCACAGAGAGAAAATATGAGCCCCCTCCCCTCCTCCCATTATTATAACTACGGCACTGGCTATGTATACATAACGTTATCACCTTGGGGGGGAAGGGGGGGATCTGGCATATGATATAAGAAGATATCTCTACTGAGGAGTGGGGTGTCTTGATAATTTTATCATTTTTGAATGATCCAACCAAAATTTTATCTTTCTGTTTCCATTTTTTTTTTTTTTTTTTTTTTTTTTTTTTTTTTTACTTATAACTTGTCCGTTACATCAAAATAGTCTGCAATATATATATATATACATATATATATTGTTAACTATTTTTATGAAAATACTCATTAATGAAAATTAAAATAATAAAATGACTATAAAATTATTTATTTTCAAAATATTGAATATCTCCATGTTTGGCATTCCTATTCTTCTGTCTTATGAGTATGCATATATATAATCTGCGTTTAAGAAAACAGGTGTAAAGTATGTTTAAAATAATACTTGTGTTTACCAGTAAAGAAAAGATAATGTTATTGAGGAATGATAACATATGATATCGTAAAGGGTAGCGAGGGTCCAAAAATTGTCAAAAAGTTGATAACATTCATTACATTTGTATAGCCTTTTGTATGTTAGTGTTCTCTGTTCTGTTCAGTGTACAGATCTTTGATTGGAGATACTGGCGTCAGCTATGGGACAAATTTTAACTGGTAAAAATGAAGCATCAGCCTTTTGTGAAGTTGTTGACATTCTGTGCCGTTCACACTTAAAGAGTAAAGTTTACTTTAAGCGGCCAAAGCAATAATTTTTTTTCAGCACTTCTACTAATGATCATTTCTGTGGAAACTATTATGTATTGAACAATTTTTTTTTTTTTTTTTTTTTTTTTTTTTTTTTAATTTCCATGATAGTGAAAAAGGGGGAGAGTTGATGAAGATAGACTAAATTTGGCTATAGATGTCTAAATTTTCTTATTTTTTCAAGATTGAAAGGGGAGCCTTGCCTTTCCCCGCGCTCCCTGCATACGCTCGTGTCTATTTAAATACTGCATAAATTATTGTAATGATTGTAAGATTTGTACATTTCATTTCAGAACATAAAATAGAATTTTTGAAATATGAGCACTTATTAGCATTACACATAACCGTAGACGTTACAGAGACTAACATGGCAAAAAAAAAAAAAAAAAAAAAAAAATCAATTTAGACATAAATAAATTAGAAACTAAAATGTTGGATGTTAATATGAATGGAAAAATATAGATTTATGAAAAAAGTGTTTTAAAATCCTGTACACTTTATGTCCTACTAACCAACCGCCTTGGATCGCCTAGGCCAATTAAAATAACCTTAAATATTCTAAAGTCAAATATTGAATGTTATTTTTTCCAGACGAATGTACAGACGGGGTGTGGGGAGGACAATGTCTTCAGCAGCATATTGATTTGACTTTATAATTTTGAATAAAAATACTTACGAACCTAATATTGTTAGCAGTGTATAATCTTGAATATGTATGATTTTTCATTTTTAAATGAAAATCCATCCAATCGAAGCTCGAGTTGATTTCCCACTACCTTCAGTAGAGTATACCGGGGGTGCTATTCATGTTCCGGTCTGACTTTTCAAGCTAACCGTCGACTTGTATTTATTTTCTGATGTCTAGATATAAAACTTTCAATTTTGACAAAAAAAATCTTGATAAAACAAATAATGAAAATGCGCACAATCCCTCATATATATATATATATATATATATATATATCATCATCATCATCATCATCAACCATTTTCGATCCACTGCTGGATGTAGGTCTCCCCCATATTTTTCCAATGTTTTCTGTCTAATGCTTTCGTCATCCAATTTACACCAGCCACTTTTCTAATTTCGTCTCTCCATCTTACTTGTGGTCGTCTTCTTGGTCGTTTTACATCTCTAGGATACCACTGTAGTATATTTGTGCTCCATCTATTGTCTTGTCTTCTTGCAATGTGCCCAGCCCATTTCCATTTTAGCTGCTTGATTCTTTCAAGGATGTCAAAAACTTTTGTTTGATTTCTTATCCAGGTTATCCTCTTTCTGTCTCTTCTAGTTATATATATATATATTAACGCGAAATGATATTCAAATCACTTATTTTTAAATTGGGAAACGATATCTTGAGATAATTTGTAAAGAGAGAAAAAATATGTTTGGCGAATCCTTGAAATGACTTCAAAAAAAATTTTTTTTAAACAATAAATATTAATATTTACACACTTGATATATTATTAGAACCTGAAAAATACCGAAAATATATCAATGGTCTTTTTTTTTTTTTTTTTTTTTTTTTTTTAAGTTTGAAACTTCAGAGGAATGGAAAACTTGAAAACCGATGCGAATTGCGGCCAAATAAATAGTTTTTTTTGAAATAGTAATTAAAAATACCATTGAAATCGTTTTTCTTTCTTTCCTTTTTATTATTTATTTATGCATTTATTTATTTGTAATTCTACCGGGATCTGACTATATCTCAATTTGAAAATGCAGAAAAAATCAAACGTTACGCTTTTGGTCAGTGGGAAGGACTGCTTAGTTTGGGGAAACACGCAAGCATGATCTCGTTGAGGAATGAAAGATCGCCATTTTGCGATGATAATTAAGGGTTTTTAAATAATATTTTGGGTAATTAACAACAACAACAAAAAATTGTGTCAAGTGCACTGTGCATCTATCATTATCGAATCTTATGCAAATTTTCAGATCTCTATGTGCGGTAGATTTTGTTAGCTATAGCCAATACATGCAAAGTAAAAACAAACATCTTTCTTTTAGATGCAATCTATTGTTATTGCATTAAATTATTTTCTCCGGGATAATGAAATTTTACCGTAACGCAGGATTCTGATAGAGGGTGCTTTCATTTACACAGATTTTACTGCATTACGGATTTTATTTACATAGCTGCCATCTTTCTTTATTTTTCAAATAATTTAAGCATGTTTGGAAACAGAAATTTATTTATTTAATGAAATAAAGTACGAACTGCAAAGAAACAAGACGCATTTTATTAAATAAATTTTCTGGTTCAAAAAACTTTATTTAATCTGGTAAAAAACTCCAAAAGAATGGCAACTATACATTTATAGATATTCATATATATATATATATATTTTATGATAAAGTTTTATGTTTACAGGTGAGGGGATAGGGGGGTGGGGGTAGGACGCCAAATGTAGTTCTGCACGCAGGCGCCGAATACTGCTGGCACGCCCCTGGGTATACACTATATGGCTGTTAATCATCGGACACTTTCAATTTTAGATATTTTGTCAAAATTTTAAAAATATGCTTGTTGGATTCTTCTAGAATTACAGGAATATAAAGATTATGTTTGACTTCATAAAGGACTCTATTCTGGTGACGTCAAAGTGCTTTGGGGAAACATTCCCCACATCATAGACGCTAATTATGCAACGACTCGTTTCCCAACTCGTGGTTGTATGCCGTAGAATAGTAACAGAACATATTTTTGTGACGTGAGGTCACGTGTTTTGGGGAAACATTGCAGAAATCACAGCCTCGAACTCAAACGGAGAATAGAGTCCATTATCAAAGTCCATTTCATAAGAAGGTCAATTCAGGGCCGATAAAAAATCAAAGAAAAATAATATTTGGGATCACCCTGTACATTAAAATACACAAAATCACCTATCGCAATGTGAATACAAATATTTGAATGCTGCACAACCTGTACAGTGAATTTTGTAAAAGTAACACATTAATTCATGAAGATGTAGCTTTTTTGGGGGGGAGGGGGGGAGGGCTTTGTTTCGATTACAATTCTTGCAAATTTTTAGCGTATGTCATGCAGTGTTTTCAACCAAATTTAATGCCAGTTTTAGAAAAATTGGCAAAATATTGTCGAAATAATGTAGTGCAATTGGAATATTAAATAAGTTAAATAATTTATGAAAGACTAGCTGACCCGCCCGGCGTTGCCCGGGTCCGTGATAATGATATTAAACGAACCTGAAATTTGTGATTTTATCTCTAACTTTAAATACATAGCCACTGACTGTGAAAAAAATCGGTTAAAAAAATAAACAATTAAATTTAGACAGAGTAACAAATATTCTAAATGACTTCAACGGGAAACGGCAAAAAACAAACCTAAACAAACCTAAATCAGATGGATAATCCAATTTTCATTCCTTCCGTAGGTACATTACCCAACGGAATGAGGATACAAATAGCAATTTAAGAAATTTGTTGAAATTTCTATTCGGAAATAATGATAACCACCACGCTATTAAGAGTCCAATATTATTCAATAAGAACCTCTTACACTGTTGCTGCATGCTCTGTAAAATATGTTAGTTCTACTTTTCATCTCCAGGTGCTCGCTAATTCCTTAATAAACTTATATCCGAAGGAAACTCCGACATTAAGCTTATTCGTACATATATTAGTCGAGAGGGTGGGAAAATTCAATAACAATTTAAGAAATTTAGTGAAATTATTGTTCGGAAATAACCACTAATTATAAATTAAGGGTCAAATATGTTCTGTACGAATATCCTGCACAGATTCCAACTACCTGCAGCACTGTATGGCAGGTGTGCATTAAACTCGGAAAAAATTTTAGTATTTAAAAAGCAAAAGAAAAAAAACAGAAAAAAAACAATGAAATATATATTTAAAAATATCTTTAAAAATAAAAAGTCATGCATCAAGCACAGATTATGAAACACTATTTAACACATTCAGAATAATGTAAAAAAAAACTGCTCCGTTAAAAAAATTAAAATATTTCGTCTCATTTCACCATGTGAAAATATATTAAGCATCTCAAAATCGAATTTCAGCTGTTCCCATCTACATTCGGAAAATGATCCGAAAATTTTAACAGCCAATATGATACAACGATTGGTATATATTAACAACATGCATTCCAAAATTTAATTCATTTAAGAGATACACATATTTCAGTTGAAAATTCCCCTACAGCAATATCCTCTAATAAGGAGAATGGCAGGGAAATACTTTTGTGTTGCCCTGTATATGATGTATAGAATTTATATGTAAAGAATAATATGGAAAAAACTAATTACATTTAAAAGCGCATACCGAATTTTAAAACGTACTCTCCAGCAATTATTAAGAAAAACAGTACTGAAGCCATTTCTTTTGTGTGCCCCTGTAAATTAATAAAAAATATGCTATAAATGCTCTGTTTTAATGAAACCGTAGTTAAATTCATTGATCTATATTGGTTTAAATACATTAGAAATAGCGTAATGTCAGTAAAGTACACTTTAAACGATTTTTCTCCATATACCATAATGTAATCGAACTCTTTTGAATGTTCCTGTAAATGAATCATTAGTCATACATACTTCATATGGAATACCAATCATGCTTTGGTGACCAAATAAGCTTTATCAATTGCATAAAAATCCGACTATGTTTACGGGAGTTAGAGCGTAAGCAGACTGACCGACAAACCGAATGCATAAACACTTTTCAATTTTCTTGGAAAGTGTTAAAAAGACAGATGTCTTTTAAACTACGATAATTTACTATAATCACAAAGTAAAAATATTCGATAACCGCTTCCAAGTCCCGTAATACTCCTTTATCTTTAGAAACATACAAAAATAATTTATTTTCCATTTATAATTTATTTAATATATAAAGCATTTCAAAACCGAATTTCAGCTGTTCCCATTTACATTCGGAAAATTATCCAAATTTTTTAGCAACCATGTATATGATATAGAGATTTTTATATATTAACAACATGCATTTCATAATTTACTTTATTTAATTGATACATGTATTTCAGAAAATTGCTTTTCAGCAATTTCCTCTAATAAAAAAGATGGTATGCTAATACTTTTGTGAAGCTCTGTATATCAAGTATAGATTTTATATACAAAGAGTATTATGCAAAAAACTAATTAAATTTAAAAGTGCATACCGAATTTTAAAACGTACTCTCCAGCAATTATTACGCAAACACAGTACTGTAGCTGATTTCTCCTGTGTGTCCCTGTTAATTAATAAAAATTACTATGATTTGTCTGTTTAATTTAATCGTAGTAAAAGCAGGTGGTTTATATCAGTTTCAATACATTTGAAATAGCGTAATATCATTGAATTACTCTCCAAACAATTTTCCCACATGTACCACAATGTAATCGATTTCGTTTGAGTGTCTCTGTAAATGAACCAATATACGTATATACTTCATATGCAATATGAAATGCCATACTTCATATGCAATATATACATGCTTTAGTGATCCAAAATAAGCTTTGTCAATTGCATAAAAATCCGAGTATATTAAAGGGAATTACAGTCAATATTATCGAATGAGAATTTAAATTATATTTAAAATATTGCTACTCTCAACAGCAACAGAAAACATTCAAATGCAAAGAATTATTTTTGCCGATTTCTAATTTTTAGTGGAAAAGAACCAGTAAGATCTTTTCTGATGTTTTACTTAACATTTAAAAACCATATGTCTTGTTATTTAAATAGATTAGTTTCAACTACGCATTTATTATCGCTCAGCCAATGAAAGTTGAGGAAAAAACAGAAAGACGAATAACATGAATTCCAGATTGTGAAATTCGTTGCTGGCGTCATTTGAACTAATCTATTCTCTTAAACATTCATTATTATTAAATGCGTTTTCAAAGCAAGTGTTTCAACTCCGTGCTAAAATGTAATGTTCAGGTGAAAAAACAGTCACTTTTGAAAGACTAAGCACTCAAATTCGTTTATTTATTACTCTCTCAGCTTTTTAAATTATTTTTGTGAAAATTTTATGCAACCAACCAACCGAAAGCAAATGGGAAAAAACGTAGTTTTTATAAATGACTGTACATAGGCGTAAAGTTTTCAAAATTATTGGAGGGGCTCATTCAGTGACGTAGTCGGGGGGGGGGGGGAAGGGGGGGAATCTGAACCCCTTTGGAACGAGGAATTAATTATTTCACCGTGAATACAAAAACATTAATTTCTAAGACAAAATTTCAAAAAATAAGGGAAAATTCCGTTTTAGGCAGGTTTTTCGTTTTAGCAGGTAACTTTTTCAGGAATTAATTTAGTTATGACAATGGAATGTTTCAGATTGAGACAGTATCCTTTTATAGACTGCTTTCGTTTATAGAAAAGGTTAAATATTTATAAAGTGAAATCTGTGAAAAAGCAAATGCAAAGGATCAAAATAATAGGTTTGACAGGTTCCTGCAGACTATAATAAGTATGATTGTATGGTAATCGTTCCATCAAAGTCCAGATGAAAAGTTGCAAATATTTGTTATAGACATGTTCCGTTTTGGCAGGTTTTAATGTACATATAACATATATATAGAGATATATGTAAATACATCAAAAAAACGGAACTGAACCGGACCTGTGAACCTACCTCGGACCTACTGTGAATCAGAAAAATACTATAGTACTGTTGAAAAAATTACGTGGAAGGTCCTTCTACAGTTTATGATTTTGAAGAACACTTCTAATTTTCAATACACCTTCTAAGGCAGAAACCAGAAACCAAACAAATGGAATTTTACGCCTTCTAATTCCGTCTTAGTCTTAGTAGGTTTCACTATACATATATATAAAAATGAAAAAAAATTATAGACACCCCCTTTCCTTTCTGAAAAGAAACCCCCGCTACATTACTAGGTTTAGCTCAAAAATTCTTTTACGTGTAAACAAGAGGATTTTAGTCGTTGGGGACCACCATAATACTTTACCCATTATGGCTATGGATAATATAAAATATGAAAATAAAATATGTGTAAACTATTTATAAAATGCGTCGTAATTCTTAAATAAAATTTAAGCGTATATTTAAATATTTTTAATACATAGTAATGCTCTACTACGGAGTTGCGGGTCTACTTCATTATCCCATCGACCTATTTCGGCAAATTATATAAATCGCCAAACTACTCGTAAATTACACAAATTGGCATAACTTTTTATTTAAATAAAGAAAAAACAAATAAACTTGTAAAAGTTTAATAAAAATACAAGTAAAACGTCGAAATCAATATCACTTGATGACGTAATAAACACATGTAACTCGTTTAAAGTCAAGTAAATGTGACATTTACCATAAACTATTATTGACATTTAATTTTATACTTAATAAGTGATCATCACATTGCTAGTTAAGCGTAGAAAGCAACAAAGTGCAAAATGTCCAAGTCGGGGATCGAACCCGGAACTCTTGGAATAGCACTCTCCCATTTACGTGCTCTACTATTTAAGCTATGAGGACGATGCCTAGCTTGGCATTCTCACTCATTTGTTGGTAAGGCTGCAACTGCGGCACAAGATGGAAACGTTCTCATGAGCACACAAACCTGTGGCATAACATGAGACATACAAAGAGACCCAGCAACGGTGAACATATATTTAATTTTAAGTCATTTTTCAAATAATTTTTTCAATAAGTGAAAATACGCTTGAAATGATTGAATATTTAATAAGTGGACCATCACGTTACTAATTAAGAGTAGAACCAACTGGTTCTTATGCTTAACTAGCAATGTGATGGTCATTTATCAAGTATTCAATCATTTCAAGCGTATCTTTACTTATTGAAAAAATTAATTGAAAAATTAATTAAAATTAAATAAATATTTAATTTTATAGTTAAGCGATAGTTTTTTGGTCGACAGGATAATCAATTAATACCGAACTGCATAAAAAAATACTTACAACTTTAAATGACAATCCTGTTAACTAGCAGTTTATTGCGTCGGATTAATCGTCTCATTTCCAATTTTGAATGAAATACAGGGTCAAGAAAAAGCGAAAAGTGTAGAAAATCGGATTACAAATATCGCAGCAAGTCATTATCTATATTTTTAAATATTAATTTCATTTTATTAGAATTTTTTTAAATAAATTTCATGGAAAGGGGAACGATCGAACTAGGACATTCTAACAAACATTTAATCAGGATATTTTGAATTTTATGAAATTTCAAATCTTTCAGATACTAAAGCTCCGTCTTGCCATTTTTAAAGTACAGAATCTCTGAAATTACATAACGGTATAGTATAAAACTATAAAAAAGGAATTTTTTAAAATGTCCTTCATTAAATCATAATTGCTATTATGTCTATTTTAAATCATTTTTAACATCATTAGATTTAAATAATAATAATGCAAATAAGCTTAATGATAGCTTTTTATACATATAAAAGGAAAAAATAGCAATAAAAATAAAAAAAAAGGAAAATTTATAATTGAAATAAATGGTCAAGCGCGAACATTACTCACGCTCAGAGGAATCCATACAATAAATGTATGAAATATTAACTTTTTTATTAATAAAAATCGTTGCTAAAAGAATGGTAAGACTATATAATAAACTATATAACGTAGAGTCGAGTATTACTGTATTACTAGAAAAGTATGAATATGAATAAGTATACCATAAAAGCCCAAAGAGGTTGACACGACAAGAGGTCTGTACGGGCCCGGACCTGGCCCGTAATCAGGCGGAATGACTCCGAATATTCTAATGGGCCGGGCCAGAAAAAAAAAAATGAACGGGCAATGAGGGCAGGGCCAGGCCGATAAAAAAAATAGCGGGCCTACTGACCTGTTATGAAGATTTAAACAAAAACGATATAATAGCTTTTTTCAATGAATATGATATTAACGAGAATAAGTATAAATGTGCGTCGCGAGCCGATACTAATTTGACAACATCAATACTGAAATGTAACTTGTACATCGGAGTTACTTTGTGTCTAACCCATGCTTAGTATTTTTTAGCTCACTTGTGACGCGCCAAAATCACGCTTACATTTTTTTTTATATAGTCGAGCCGGGCCGGAACTAGACTTAATTGTTCTCAAGATGTGTAGGGCAAA
This sequence comes from Maratus speculifer, assembly GCA_964019185.1. Classification (NCBI taxonomy): domain Eukaryota; kingdom Metazoa; phylum Arthropoda; class Arachnida; order Araneae; family Salticidae; genus Maratus; species Maratus speculifer. Next base: position 177,068,733 of record OZ025293.1, read on the forward strand.
CAACGTGCTTTATGAAAGTATTAATAGCGATAAAGAACTTACGTTAGCGTAATATTTGAATCTATACTTCTTAGTAGTTCTTAAATTCATTTATCAACAATGCGAATGTTTGGCTGAGTAATTTTTAGATGCAAAGGTATAAAATTGACAAGTCTGACAATTGAAGGGATTTAGAATCGAATAGCGTTTTCTATTTTTTTTTTTTTGGGGGGGGGGGGTAAATAAGATACTTGTTGAAATATAAGCAATTCTTGTCACGTGATTCCAGATTTTTCTCCCTTCCCATGCTCGCTTCTGGAAATTCGATTCAAAACGCTAACCTTGAGCGTATTTTCTTAAATTGCTTGTATATAAAAAAAAAATAACGCTAATCGATTACACAGTTTCTGAATGAAAACACCTGCTATTCATAAGCGTTTCCGAAAAGAAATGAATTCAAAAATGTATCAAAAAGTAGGTCCTTTGGATTTGAGGAAGTCTTTAACAAAATGAGAAATATTTTCTTAAAACATCTTTTTATTATACAGCTTCAAAAGTTATTATGTTTTTGATTTTCTTTTTTTCTTCTTTTATTCTAAATTATATTTTTTTTTTTTTTTTTTTTTTTTTTTTACTGAATCTTTATTTGAATGTTGAAAGTCAAAGAATCTAATTAATCATTAATGTTGCTATTGTGTATTTTTTGTATAAAATATACTGTAAAATTATCCCATAAATATGTGTGCAGTATTCTTTAAAGAAATTTTATTATATAATAAAAATCTGATTTTTAATATTCGAAATTGTACTGGGCTGGGCCTGGTTTCACTGGTATCTGTACGATCCGGGCTAGAAATGTAAAAATATAAACAGGCCGGTCCGGTCCGGGCTCGAGCCTGGAAATTCCTCTGTCACGACCAAAAAAAATTGAAGTTCGGGCTTAGCAAGAGTTAGCAAAAGAAGGAGGGGGTGGGGGTAGTTCTTACTTTATTAGGTTGCGGTCAGTGGACGAAAACCGTCCCGAGTTCAAATTTCGGGCCTGGCACAGATCCGTAAAAACTTTTAATCTGATAGCTTATGTAACACAAAAATAAATTATTTAAAATAATAAATAAGAACAATTGAAATAGTCGAAATTGTGTCAGGCCAGATCGGCCCGCGGCCGGGCTTGTTTTCACCGATTTCTGTACGAGCCGGGCCTATAAACATAAAAATATAAATAGACCGGTCCCGGGCCTGAAAATTCCTTTCGACACAATCAAGAAAAACTGAAGTTCAGGCTTAAATTGAGTTTGCAAAAGTAGGGAGGGGGGGGGATGTAGGCTAGAGATCTACAAGGGTCGGGCCTCGGACCAAAGCCCGAGCCCGCCCGGTCCGTGGACCGGGTTCAAGCCAATTTCCATCAATGGTATTTGGGCCGGGCCGAACTTAGTCACTAATCTTTTCGCGCCGGGCCGGGTCTATCTTATTTTTTTCTGTACGAAGCCGAGACTGATTTCATTCTTCCTAGTCTTCACGGACCAAAATAATCAGTTCTGGTTGAATCATTCCGTAAGAAAACCCTTTTCTCGACCTGGCCAAGTCTGTTCAAAAATCAGTAAAATATGGCTTGTCTAAAATTTTTTGCAAAAGAGACATATACTTTTAAGACCTCTTTATTTTACAATTAAACATTAGAATTTATTCTTTTTAAAGAACCGTAGATTTCTACGCTTATTAAAATAGAATCAAACACGTAAAAAAAAAAAAAAAAAGCTTGGGACGGAATTTTTTTAAAACTGAAAATTGGAAATTCCTTTTAAACTTCTTTTAAACTGTTCATCCGTGCAAAATGAATACAACAATATGCAAGAAAGAAAAATATTAAACATTTACACCTGCTAAAAAGGGAATTTTTTTTTTTCCAATGCGATTTCGTCTTAGAAATTTTTACTTATACCATATACCATTTTTTAGATTTTTATGTCTCCATTGTATGGAATATGGATTAATAATACTAATGATAACTGAAACATTTACATACAACAAAAAAAGGTTCATTAAAAGCATAAATATCACGGCCTATGGCACTTCTGCATATGAAAAAAAAGAGAGAGAGAGAGAGAGAGAGAGAGAAATAAAAATAAGTTTTTTTTTAGAGCTCTTCCGTAAGAGTAAAGATCAATGTTCTGTAGAAATTCACTCGGGCCGGGCCGGGTTTGGACCGAAATTTTAACTTTTTTCTGGGCAGAGCCGAGCTCGGGCCTTGATTTTAGCAATTATATCGAACCAGGTCGGGCCGCTAATTTTCTTCTATGGAACCGCATCGGGCTAGGGTCAAAATTTTAACTTTAATAACGGGCCTGACCGGCCAGTTTTTTTTTCTATGGGTCGGGCCGGGCCGGGTTTGGACCGAAATTTTAACTTTTTTCTGGGCAGAGCCGAGCTCGGGCCTTGATTTTAGCAATTATATCGGGCCAGGTCGGGCCGCTAATTTTCTTCTATGGAACCGCATCGGGCTAGGGTCAAAATTTTAACTTTAATTACGGGCCTGGCCGGCCAATTTTTTTTTTTCTATGGATCGGGCCGGGCTCGGGGCCTGGAAATTTTGGTTCGTGCAGTCCTCCAATGTAGGCTATTTTTTTAAGGTTGCTGTCAGTCGAAGACAACCGTTCCGAGTTCAAATTTCGGACCCGGCCCAGGTCCGTGAAAACTTTTAATCAGATAACTTAAACAACACAAAAATAAATTATTTAAAATAATAAATAGGAACAATCGAAATAGTCGAAATTGTGCCGAACCATATCGGGCCGGGCCTAGAAATGCAAAAATATAAACAGGCCGGGCCAAAATAACTTCCCTTTCGGTCAGGAACCGGACCTGAAAATTCCTCTAGACAGGACCAAGAAACATTGAAGTTCAGACTTAACCTGAGTTTGCAAGAGAAGGGGATGGGGTAATGTAATTCTCCTACTTTATTAGGTTGCGATCAGTGGAAGAAAATTGTCCCGAGTTCAAGTTTCGGGCCTGGCACAGGTCTATGAAGACTTTTAATCAAATAACTTTGACAACAAAAAATGAATTATTTAAAATAATAAATAGGAGCTCATAGGCGTAGGAAGTGGTGGAGCTAGGGGAGCTGTGGCTCCTCCTAAAATATTTCAGAAGGGCTCAGCTCCCTCGAGAGATATTCTCGCACCACTTATGTTTTTGACACATTATTGAATTAAAAAATAAAGTCTACTTTTTTAGGAAATTCATACAATAAAGAACAAAGAGAAGAGGGAGTGAGGACACTTGGTTGTGCCTGCATCCTTTTTCTAATCGTTTCAGATCCTCTTGATTGCCAGAAAGAAAGGTTACTACAAATACTTAATTACTTGATGCTACTACGTATTTATAAAGGGGTTTCCTTGAAAATTGATTTGGAAGAGATTTGTAAAGAATTTTTATGCAAGCCAACAGAAAAAACTTTTAACTTTTGGCAAATGGGAGTGGGAGAATCCTTAAATTTGAATATTATATACGGGATCGTCCATAAACTAAGTTTCTAAGCGTCAAGTATATCTAATAAAAATTATTTTAACTGGATTAAAGAGTTGGTGATCTTTTGATATGATGTGCCCCGGCTCCCCCTATTTGTACAAAGTTCCTACGCCACTGTAGGAACTATTGAATACTTACTGTTTATCGGAACTACTAAATGCTTGAGACGTATCCGTTACTGCAAGAGACGGCTTGGTAACTTTAGACAATGTTAATAGATATTTGTCCATCTGAAATTTTCCCGCCTATTTTTGATTCGACACTATTGAACTGACAGTTTTGGTTTGGTCAGTAGCAAAACTCCTCTTTACTCCCCCACCTGCCATCTCCCGAGTTCTTGGAAGCTTCAAAATCAAGACCATTTTATCCAAGGTCAAAAGGCCCCTTCTATAGATATGTTTGAGAAAACGCAACGTATCGGACACAGTCTACTTTATTTATTGCCCTCTATGTAGCACGAATCAGAAAATGTGATACTTCCTAGAAACCATGTTCACCGTCCAAAGAATAAAGAAAGAAAGAAAAAACTCCATGGAGACTGGCTTCGTTTCACCCAAGCAATATACGGTGGAAGTTTTTTTAGGCTGTTTTTGTCGTTTATAAAGTATAAAAATAAATAACAAATTTAAAGAAAGATTTTTTTTTCTTTTGGAAAACAATATACGTTGAAAAATTTTATTTCAAAATTTGAATTTTTTCTATAATGGTTGAAGCCAAAAAATACAGCCCATCTGGAAAAATTATTGGAGGGGCCCGAGCCCCATGGGCCCATACAATTCTACGCCTATGTGACTGTATGAACCAACCAACCAACCAAAAATGAGAGTCGAGAAAAGAACGATAAAAAAAGGCATATTTTTGATGAGGGTGAGCTCAAATTTTAATTAATTACTCAGTTAATAATTGGAATTTCGAAATTCTGAACATCAGGTACACCAGGGGAGATTTGGGGCTACTCTCAAACAAAAATTTGAGCCTTGTACATGCTGATATTGCTAGCTATCGCAGACACACACACACAGACAGAGCGTTTTGTTCTTTTATTAGTATAGATGATCTTTTTACTTTATTGAATATTTTATTATTCTCTTACATAATTTAATAGTCAGCTCTTTGGAGCAACTCTTTAAAAAAATTTCAGTGAAATTTCAGAAAGTTATCAATACGGCAATAGGAGTAAGCTGATTTTTAGTTGCTCTTTAAAAGCAGCTGAAAGATATGGGATTTTCCACAAATCTGCATTTTTTATTAAATTTATTTTTAGGAAAAAGTTAATGTTTAATGAAAATCAATGGGTAGATTTGGAACAAATGCTTCCATTTGGATACTTAATTTTATCATAGAATAAGTTTGCTTTGGTAGTTATCCAAGAACTAAAACATCAATAAAATATGAAAAAAAAAATTGACAATTTGCAGAAAATTCCATATCATTCATCTGCTTTTAGAGAGCACCTAAAAAACAGTTAACTTCTATCACCAATATCTTTCTGAATTTTCATGAAAATCATTGTTTCAATTTTCTGAAACAGACATAAAATTTGGTTCAAAACACTGCAAGATACAAGCTAAAAACATGCAAGGACTTTTTGAAATTTTCATAAAAATAGCTATATTTCTATGAATATACGTGCTATTCTTACACAATTCAGAAAACATGTTATACAGTAGGGATGCATAACCTGTGATGGGTCAAAAGTGGCCCTTGATATGTGAGTGTCCCGCGAATTTCGTCAATTTATAACTGTAAAAAGTTGCAATTTTTGCCATAGGTCGCAGGAAAATTCGTGAATTTCGTCAATTTTCCGAGGGGGGGGGGGGGGGATTGTCAATAAGACTAGGGAAAATCGCAAAGGTTATCTATCGGCCTCTGAAAAATCGCAATTGGCGGAGCATGAAAAATTTGGCAAGTTTGCTGATGATGTGTGGAAAATAGTGCAAATTTTGTTGATAGGTTGAAAAATAAGTGTGATTTTTGCCAATTTTCCGAATGAAAATTTGCAAATTTCGTCAGAATCGGATAAGAATCGCGAATTTCGTTGATTGGTCCTAGAGAGATTTTACTGATCGAGCACGAAAAATTTTCCAAACTTTTCTGTCAGACACAGAAAAATCACCAATTTTCTTGATGTTGCGCGAAAAACTTAAGAATTTCGTTGGTCGGAGATGGAAAAATTGAGACTTTTGTTGATCTATCGCCGAAAAACCACGCATAATGTCGTGTCGATAGGATGCTGAAAATAGCAAATTTCGTCGATCGAATATGAAAAAAAGTAAATTTTGTTGTTCGCATGAGGAAAAATCACAGGTTTCGTTAATCAGCTTCTCTCACTTTTCTTCGTTCATTAAGCCCCCTTATTTTTAGCATTAGCCCTTTAATATATTAACTGCATTACTTTAATATATAGGTTGGATATATTAACTGCATAAGGGAACAGAGTGATAAAACTCTCCTCCCTCCAATTTTAAAACCATATTTTTATCTGTTTATGGCCACAAAGCACCTAGCTCTCTGTAGTATCGATGTGGCCCTCGACAACCAAGAAATTTTTGTAAGTTGGGTATTGTACAGTATCCACAAATTTATATTCTGCAGTAATAGATCATTTCGTGCATTTTAATTTTCAGGGTGATCCTAAATACAATTACTATTCTTTCTTTTTTTTGGTCCCTAATTGTCTTTTTTGTCAAATTCAACGTTGATAAATATGAAGCCAAACATATTCTTTATAATCCTGAAGTTCCAGAAGAATCAGACAAAATTTTTAAATATTCAACAAAATGTCTGAAATTGAAAATGTCCAATCATTAATGGCCATATAGTGTATAAAGTTTGATTCTGTTCCTTTTTTTAAATATTAAACATTTTGTATTATTAACTTGAGTTGTTGATTTAAATAATTCAGTGATATTTTGTCATATCTGTAAGCGACATGTAAAAAAAAAAAAAAGAGCAAAGTTTAAATTTTTTTCTTTTTTTTTTCAAACAATTCAACTCCCCTGCATTTATAAATGTTAAAAAGGAAAATATCCTCCTGGAAAAATTTGAATTTCAAGCCTTCATATTCAAAGTTATATAATTTTTGTAAATTATATTTCAATACATTTAAAATGTTTTAATGTGAGTGAAACATGTTTGTAATTTATTGTTTGAGATGGTCTTATAAAAGATATAAATAAACATTCACCATAATTAAAAACATATATAGTGCCGGGTGTGCGAATCCATCAGGCAAAGGAGCTTCGGATATCCGGTGCATCCCTTATTCTAACCACTTATCTTTTGATAGCCAATATAGCTCTCATCGTTGACAAGTTGAATAATAGTTGGTTTTCTCTATTTGAACGACTACGCTTAACAAAATGTTTCATAAATTCAAAAACCAAGTCTTCATTTGACAATCCTGATGAGCTTGTTTCTCAGAGTGTTGCTGTCAGAGTCCCTTTCAGCATAAAATATTTAAAGTTTTTATGAGGGAAAATCAACATTGGAGGCATCTAGCCCCCTCCTGCATTTATTGCACTTATTACATTATTTCCATAATTATTTTACTCGTAGTTATTAATAAATTTAGCAGGTTTTGGAGGTACCTCCAAGGTACACTACCAAGCACCCTACCAAGCACCTCAACTCCAGCATTTATTGCACTTATTACATTATTCCATACTTATTTTACTTGTAATTAATAAATTTAGCAGGTTTTAGAGATACCTCCAAGGTACACTACAACTGCAAATGTACCTAATAAAAAAATTTTGCAACTAAGAATCTTTTTTTTATATGAAAAACAAATTAAACATTGTCTTTAATTATTTCTTACATATTCACAGAAATTGCCTATTTTAAGATATTTCCCTTTTAGCTAAAAAACATTTATTTTTTCCATATATCATTACTGGGTGATACTGGATTCTAGAATTTGACACATTCATACCAAAATTGTTAACTGTCAGCAGAAATATTCTAAATTTCTTTACTTAGTTTATAAATACTTTATATACACTGCTCAAAACAATTAAAGGATATTTGAAATTTTATATAAAATAAAGATATAAACGAAATTTTTTTTGCCGAAAATAGAAGAAGACAATCACATGTGCAAATTTTTCTGTTTTTCAAACTGTGGAGTATGCAAATTTTGAGTTCGGCGTCAAAAACGTCGCTTCAGTGGCAGCGAATGAAATTTGACTTTCAACTGGATAAAAGAGAATGAAGACAAGGATGATCGGCATTCAGTGATTGCTTTGTTTCGATGAGTACGATGTCTCAGCAAAGTCATTTGACAGATTCAGAAGCTTGGAGAATTGTTGGTAGGTTAGAAGGGGGCCAAACTCAAGCTGAAGTAGCGCAAGCCATTGCAGTGTCACAAAGTGTCATTTCCAGGATCTGGAACCGTTTTTTGGAGAGTAGATGTGCAGGCCGAAGACCAGGGCAAGGTCGTAGACGGGCAACAACGCCCAATGAAGATCGGTATTTAGCGTTAACAGCTTGGAGACACCGAAACATGAACGCTACTCTTCAACAACACCTTTGCTCGGCTACAGGCACCACGATTTCAACTCAGACTATCCAAAACCGGCTCCATGCTGTAAGTCTGTATGCTCGCCGACCGATGGTATGTGTTAGATTAACATCAAGGCATCGTTGCGACTGCAGGGAGTGGGCAACCGAGCATGTCAACTGGAGGAGAAATGAATGGAGCAATATTCTGTTTTCTGACGAGTCCCATTTTTCTGTGCATCCGGATAATAGGCATATTTTCATCTGGAGGGACCGTAGCAGTAGGAATAATCCTGCGTTCGTGCACGAAAGAGTCAGATTTGGCAGTGGAGGAGTGTTGGTGTATGGTGGCATCTCCATTGACGGGCACACTGACCTCTACATCATTCGAGATGGAGCTTTGACTGGTCGACGATATAGGGATGAGATCCTCAGACCTATTTTGTCCCTTACGCTGCAGCAATCGGAGATAACTTCATTTTAATGGACGATAACTGCAGACCACACCGTGCAAACCTGGTGGAGGATTTCCTTTTCGAGGAAGGAATCGTTCAAATGGAATGGACAGCGTGTTCTCCAGACATGAATCCAATCGAGCACGTTTGGGACGCTCTAGGAAGACGAGTTTCTGGCTGCCAACAACCCCCACAAACTCTCCAAGAAGTGGAAAGAGCTCTTCTGGAAGAGTGGGGCAGAATACCCCAACTCGTCATTAATAGCCTCATTGAGTCCATGCCTCAAAGGTGTTCAACCGTGGAAACCATACCCCCTACTGAAAATGATTTTCTTTGAAGAAAACACCTTTTCTTATTCTTTTTTTCTCATATGCACAAATTGTGTTTTTTCCTTTTGTACACAAATGCGCAATAAAATGCATTTTTTTCTGCCAAACATGTATAATTTATTCTCATATAACCTACTATATCTGTCGACCATGTATCAATCAGCTAAAAAGTTTCCCAGATACAAAATCCACATAAAACTGCAATATCCTTTAATTGTTTTGAGCAGTGTATTTAAAATTCCTCCTTTATAGGTGGCAATAATTTAAATTATTTTGGATAAAAAAACATTTTGGAATGATCGGTTAAAATAGAGTTAAATTAAGATCAATATAATTGTCTTATAGTATTAATACAAATGTATAATAAACTAATTTTAATGAACACAGCTTTTTTTTTCATTTATTCGTAAAAGACTCAAATCTATATGAAGGCCAAACGTATCTGTTTGCAACGCATATATCATTTTTCGAATGGCAACACTTTCCAATGAAATTTCGCTTTTGCAATTTTCGCTATTGCAAATTTTTTAACTTCTATACATCGCACATATTCAGTCTTTACATTATTGTATAGGGAAAAACAATGTACTTTGAAATGCAGTTTTGTTTGAAAATTTTATCTTAATTTGTTTTTGAAATGTTGATTTTTTTGTAGTCTCAAATGCAATTTTTTTGGAGGTGGTAACTTGAGTATTCCATTTCTTTGAGAAGTATGGGGAAAATGGCCATAAAGCAAAAAGAAAGAATAGAGAGGACTTATGGTGATTGAGAGTGATGTAAAAAATGTAAACCAGAAATCCAATACATTAAGTCCAAACACAACCGCATGCTTTTGCAAAAAAGAAGAAAACGTTTAGTATTACAGTTTTAAAATAAATAAAGTAAAACACTTTTTAAAATCACCATAAAATGAAAAATAAAGTAGTACACGTTTCGAGCTACAACAATAACAGCTTATGATCAGCTAAACCAACGCGTGTCCATAAGGGCACAGAGTTGATAAAGGGAAAGAAAGAGGGGAGAGATTACTGAGAGAACACAGGTGGAAGAGAAAAGTGATGCCAAAATAATATAAGAGAGAAAAAGGTGGAAAAACAATAAAAATAACAAAAATAAAATAAAATAAATAAAGTAAAAAAATTTCAAAAATAAGTAATAGTAATATTAATAAATAAAATTAATAAATAATTAAAAAATTAATAAATAAGTAAAAATTACTAAATAAATAAAATAAGATTTATAAAGATATTAAAATTGTAAATATATATATACATATATTTAAAAAATATATACAAGAGTAATTTCCACGCAGGAGAAAGGGAGGGGGAGGGGATGATGAGAGATCATTGACAAAAGACGAGAATTTAATTTTAATTAACGAGAATTTAATTTTATTCATAGATTTGAAGATAACTTTAAAATTGAAACGAGAAAGGATTTCAACAATTTTGAAACAGAGAGAAGAATAAAAAAGTAGAACTACAGAGTTAATATTAGGAGAAAAATTCTAATTATCTTAACTATTTTTAATTATCTTAAGTTTCAAAATTTTTAGCCAGTGCTTTTTGAGATACTAATTAATAAAAACTGCCAAAAACAGACTACACAATTTTTGATGAGCTGTATTTAAAAAAGGTTTTTATGATTGAAATTTGTAAAAAATAGTCCTATATAAAAGAGTTGTGCAAGAAAAAATATTTAAGATGGGTGATCTTCATGAAAAATTGCAGCAAAATTTGGTGTTTGACTTTTTATTTCTCTGGTTTTTAAGCATGATTTTGGCTTAGATCATTAAGTCTAACAAAAATTTTATAATTGTGTTGCTTGCTAAAAATAATTAAAAAATTTTTATTTTTAAAACTCAAAATACTATGAAAAAAACTTGGTAAATAGATTAGGAAAGTTAAATAGGTCAAGCACCACTTTGGTATTTTTAAAAATATTTTTATGTGCGGTACGATCTAAAACAATTTCTTTATATATCTATATACAAAAACTTTGTGAACACAGGGTGTGTTCATAAAGTTTCAAGATTGGCCTCAGAATACGAAATGTTTTAAACATTTTTGTACAGTGAACTAAAATTCTTCAAACTAAAAACAGCACTGCTAGCATTTTTTAAAATGTTTATTGGTCTCCCTGGAAGCCTTTGCATGCAAGGTTAAGAAAATTCATCGAAGCTCACTGAAATCATGTCAAATAGCTTCCCTTTCAGGTCTTTCTTGAACCGGGTGAATAAAAGAAGTCTTTGGTAGTCAGGTTGTGGCAGTAGGGAGCTTCAGGCAGTATTGTCACGTTAAATTTAACGAAAACTTCAGTGGCGAGCAGCATGTGAAAGAGCATATTGTTGTGATGAAACAGTCCAAGGGGGTTGCTACTCCAAATTTGACATTTTGTTTCAGGATCATACTGATAGACTAACGTCTAATCACCAGTAACAAATTTATCCAAAAAAATTGGAATCGTCTTGAAAGTGACTTAACCAGTCGGATGTAAATGACATGCACTCATTCCATTGCTGATCTGCTCTTTCTGTTATGTTTTGGAGGCAACTGACAGACATTTTCTCTGTTAGCTGATACCTCACACTACTTCACCCTGTTGGTAGAAGGGGTATGTGCATGCATCTCTACTCAGGAGACAGTCTTGAAACTTTATGTATCCAATTTTTTCATATAATTTTATTTTTTACACATTTTATTCAATTTACAAAATAAAAAATCTATGACAACCAGTTTACATGCAAAGGGAGATTTTGAATTCAAGTACTAATTCACCAACAAAAATTAAATCAAGATTAGAGATAAACAATGCCTAACAATTTTATGTGGCCACTTTTGATGAGTTCTTAATTTCATATTTCTGTAAATCTTGAATACAAAAATACAGGGTGATTATAATTAAAGTCCGAGATTCAAAACGCTCTAAAAAGCGAACCACTCGTTAGAATGGCGTCAAAATTTAACAGTGTATTATTGAAGAAGGGGGAAAGAACATGAACCAAAAAAAAGTTCCAAATTTTAGCGACAGATGGCACTGTAAGCATTAGAATTTCGACTACAAAGGACAAATCGTAAAACAACGGCTAAGGCGTAAGTTACACGATATAAACCAACTGTATTGTTCAGTGTGTATGACTGTACGCGTGTGATACTGTTAGTTACGTAAGCCCGTCCACCACGGCAAGGTCGTACCACATCGGATGGGAAAAATCTGTTTTTAATTGTCCTGAGGCCAAAAACCGCATAAAAAGCATCCATCTAACCGGTTTTTAATTGTCCTGAGGCCAAAAACTGCATAAAAAGCATCCATCTAACTGGTTTTTAATTGTCCTGAGGCCAAAAACCGCATAAAAAGCATCCATCCAATCATTTTTTAAGTTTGGCGAGACTGGTGCAAAACATGTTCAATATGCTGTCCACCATTGTGTGCAACAAGATTAAATCGGGAAACAGCATGTTCCACAACCGATCGAAGTGTATCTGGGGTCAAGTTCAGAATGTGTTGCGCTATGTGTGTCTTTAATTCAGCTACATTGGCAATCGGAGTACTGAACACAATATCTTTCAGATAACCCCACAGCCAGAAATCACACAGATTAAGATTAGGTGATCGGGTCAGCCAGGCTGTAGGGAAATGACGACTGATAATTCTAGCATTTCTGAAATGCCACCTCAACAACTGCTTCACTCGATTTGCAATGTGCGGAGGAGCGCCATCTTGCATAAAAATGATACCATCCAGACATTCACGCTGTTGCAGAGCTGGAATGATGTCATTACGCAAAAGAGACTCATAGCACTGACCATTGACGGTAACGGCAACAGGACCTAAAGCACCTGTCTCCTCGAAAAAATACGGCCCTATGATAAATGATGCTGTAAATCCGCACCACACAGTGACCTTTGCAGAATGAAGTGGTACTGGGTTCGTTGCGAGTGGATTTTCTGTTGCCCATATTCGGAAATTCTGTGTATTGACATATCCTGTCAGGTGGAAATGGGATTTGTTTGAACACAGAATTTTCCACGGCCAATCATTGTCCATTGTCCACTTCCATGCGAGCGAGAAATTCCAAAGCAAAACGCTCTCTTGCTGGCAGGTCAGAAGGGAGTTTTTTACGGCAAATTTTATACGGATAGCATTGCAGGATGTTTCGTAGAATGTTATGTACCGTGCTCACAGGCCTGTTCAATGTTCGGGCAATTCTCCGTGCACTGCTTGGTAGCTCACCACCGCTAGACTCTTCCTGAACTGCTGTGGCCACTTCTTCAACTACCGCCGAATCACATCTTTTCTTTCCTCTACCAGACTGCACATCAAACGAACCTGTATTTTCGAATTTTTGCATCATTTTCACCAGACCTCTGACAGTCATCGGTCCAGCGCCTTTTTTCATACCCTTGAGAGTTCTAAACTTCTGCAGAGCCACTGGTGCAGAATCACCGTTCTTGTAATAAAGCTTTACAAGCAGAGCACGATCCTTCATTGAGACACTCATGGCCAACGTCTGAGAAGCGAAATGAGGAAACGCTGTTTACCCAATGCTTTTATAACACCTGAAATTGTCGTGCGCATGCCAGGTATTTTAATTTACATATACTGACGCTTACAGTGCCATCTGTCACTCAAATTTGGAACTTTTTTTTTGGTTCATGTTCTTTCCCCCTTCTTCAATAATACACTGTTAAATTTTGATGCCATTCTAACGAGTGGTTCGCTTTTTAGAGCGTTTTGAAACTCTGACTTTAATTATAATCACCCTGTACTTTTCTTTTGAAATTTTTTTTAAATTACGATGCATGCATTTATACTCTATGTAATTTCGATTGGTTTCTCAATGACAAGCATACTATCCACTTCATTCCTTTCTTGTCATAGGAAAAAGGGGAATTCAGTCAGCCAATTATGATGTCACTATAGTTATTGACCTAAGATAAGGACTGTGAAACAACTTGAGCAGTCAATTAAAATAACATACAGTGTAATAATGTAACCTTATGTCCAACATCTCTGAAGGTACAAATTTCATTACCCGAGTGATACTTTACCACCTCAATGGTAGATTAAGGAGATGAGAAATTTTTTAATTACACCCTCTCCTCCCACTTTTTTTCCTGTTAGAATTGGTCCTATAAAAACTTGTCTGGATAAAAGTTGTAGATTGAGAAGGTTTATAATACATTTAAGTGGATTTGATAACATGTGAATTGACAAAGTTATGCATTTTTTCTACTTAAAACCTTATTCCCCCCCCCCCCTTTGAGCCCATTTTCAACGATATCAAAAATCTGTCATACACTATATGGCCAAAGGTCACCAGCCACTTGAGATTTTTGACATTTTGTGAAATATCTTGAAAATTACATGAGGAATTATCCTGAAACTCCAGGTATTTAAATAAGATAGTACAGGTCATATAGTTCCACGAAGATTTATTTCTCAAAACCCTATAGGGGACTGTCAACAAATCAAAAAAGAATGAGTATCTTTTGATAACCCTGTCAAAACTAATGCAGCAAAACTGTTCAAACTGTAAATTATAATTACCGTATTTACTCGAGTATAAGATGCACTTTTTTCCCAAAAAATTAGGGCAAAACTCCTAGGTACGCCTTATACACGAAATAATTTTTTACTGTTGGATGCAGTCGAACGATATACATATGAAACAAGAAATTTTTCAAAGATATTAAAACTCTGAAAATGCTACTTAATTGAAGTATTACTGCATATTTATTTCATTCCTTGGAGTTTTTTATACAACAGAACTAATGACATTATCTAAATGCAAATTAGCAATTCTCTTTACAGTCACTTATTCCTATTTCCCATCATTCTCTTACAACCCGAAGTCTAAAAATGCGTTTTCGTCTTGTTTTCTGGTCTGGTGTAACGTTTGTTTCCATTTTTTACTGAGATTCATTTGGTCATTCTTCATTAGTGTATCAAATTTATGGTGTGCCTTATATACGAGATTTTAAGAAATCGCCATTTTTACTTGTAAAGTAGGGGTGCACGTTATACACGCGTGTGCCCTATACAGAAGTAAATACGGTAGTTGTTCAAAAATTAAGGTTTTCATAAAAACAGTCCCAAATTTGGTTAAGTTTAGCTCATAATTTGCAGAGCTCTTAACATAAGTTTTTTTTTTTTTTTCTCCATTCCAGAAAGCATGACAAATGTAATCTAATTTAAACAATAATAAAAATTGTATGAATAATGAGCAGGTTTACTAAAAAATTTTGCACTGTGCATGCGTGCAAGCAATCAATTTGCATAATGTGTTAAGCTAAACGTCTAGAACAACTTTAGTGAAAGTCTCAAAAACATAGCTTGAAAATTCTGAAAATTATTGTCAATAGAATAAGCTCAAAATCTGTTCATCCCAAAAGGAAACAAAAAGATGAAGGGTTGTATTCAAATATAGTAATGCAATATTATGCATGCTGTATTGATACTAATCAATGGATATATGGATACAGCCCCTCGTGTTTTTGCAAAACGGATTTTGATCTTATTCTATCGACAATTTTTAGACATTTAAAGCTATGTTTTTGAGACTCATGAAAGTTGCTCTAAGTATTTAGCCAACACATTATGAAATTATGTTTTGATTGCTTTCATGCATACACACTAAAAATATTTAGTAATCAAGCTCTTTTTTTCATACAATTTATTTTTTTAATTCTGATTACAGGGTATTGCATTCAATGTTGTCATGTTTTCTGAAAAGGACATTTTTTTTATATTAAGAATTCTGCAAATTATGAGGAAAAAAAACTTGGCAAAATTAGAGACTGTTTACAAAAACATTACTTTCTCAATGAATATATATGCTATCCTCATAAAAATTAACACAGTATATTAAAATAAGCCAATCATAACCTACAGTTTGAATGCTTTTTCTACATTAATTTTGACAGGATTATCTAAAACAAGGTTGGCACTCTAATCTTGAAAAAAAAATTCCCTGTGTTTTCCCTGTACTGCAACGCGTTTATTCTATGTTGAGTGCACAAAAAATAGGCGCGCCATTGCCAAGAAGTGGGTTAAAACTCAGTTTACCCAAATGGGCGAATTTATTTGGATATAGTAGGGGAAAAATTCCCTGTGTTTTCTAGATTTTTTAGGATTTTTAAAAAATTCCCTGGATTTTCCCTGTTTTGGGAGGGGATTTTAAAATTCCCTGTGTTTTCCCAGTTTTCCAGGTGGTGTGTCAACCCTGTAAAAGATACTCATTCTTTAATTTGTTGATGGTCCCCTATGGGATTTTGGAGAAAAAATCTTTATGAAAATATATAACCTGTACTATTCTGTTTATGCATAATTCCTCATGTATTTTTCTAGATATTTAACAAAATGTCAAAAGTTGCAAATGGCCAGTCACGTTTGGCCATATAGTGTATGTAAATTTTTGCCTATTTTCTTAGAAATAATTTCAATTTCTAGAAAACAAATTCAATGCATGTATTAAGATTTATCTTTTTTCACAAAAATCCGCACCATTTCGACCCCCTTTATCAGATTTTGACCATTAATGAACATGAGATTTTCTGCTCAAGACAAATCATCTGAAAAGTAACTCATCATATTAGGATCTCATATTAGGATAATTTTGACCACATATTTTAAACTGAAAGTGTAGTCCAATTTCCTAGGAACAAAGCTAAGAATTTGTAATGCTTTTGCATGTTTTTGATTTATTGTTTGCAATCATTGTTCGGCACTTCAAGTACTATTAATGACAATGAAACATTGAAAATGCACTTTATGTTGTAATAAAAGTTCAATAAAGCTATGTATGATTACATATAATGAAAAATTTTAAACTTTTACTGGATTTCATTACCACATATTTTAATAACAATTACAGAACCCTGTGTGTCCATTTGATCTCCTCAGAACACAGCAACAAAATTTGGGAGAAAGGCATCTCTAGTTCTGTAGAAATTATGGATCTTTAAGGTTTATTTTGGATTTATTTTTTTAAATATTTTATGATATTTTTCTGTTTTTGAGCAATTTTTCAAGATTAGTAAAAGGAATCTGGTTTCAGTGTTTTAGTCCAATATATTAAATTCTTGATAATATTGGGCTCAATAGAGTTCCTTAAGAGGCTACTTCAGTCAAGTCAAAAAACTCATTTGCTAATGCGATGGAAGAAATTTATGAAAATCTCAGTTGCATTTCATTTTTTTCCCCCACTGGATAGTTGAGATTGATTTCTGCAGAGGCTGATTTTTACTTTTGATTGCAGAATTTTTATGAGGGTGCTTTCACTTTTAAAACTGGTTTTGTAAATGAAAGTGTCCTCATTAAAAATACTTGTAAACAAAATTGATAAAGTAAAAAACAGTGTTTGTACAGATTGATCTTAGCTATCCAAGGCAAAAATGATTAAAAAATATTGAAATGTAACTGAGATATCTTCATAAATTTCTTCCATGGAATAAGCATTAGCAAACGGGCTTTCAGCTTGACTGAAGTAGCCCCTTTAAGTTCTTTTATTTTAAAAAACTTTTCCTTTATTTGGAATTTTTACAGTGATTTTGAACTTTGTGGAATTTTTTTTTTTTTTTGAGGGGGGGGGGGGATTTTTTAATTTAGGTAGAGCATTTGATTTAGCATTGGTATACTATGCATGGTGTTTTTTTAATTTAATTTTGCCACTAGAAACTAATGAGCCAAGTTAGCTCTAACCATGAACAGAGTATTTAGGCATTAGTAAAATGGATATACAGTATGCAATGAGGTACCCAAGTTGGCAAAACCATTGGACAGAGCTGCACCAATGCATGGAGGTCTTAGCTTTTGCTCACATTTTTAAAATATCTACTTTCCATCTCTCCTTACACACATGCACTTTTTTTTTGGGGGGGGGGCGAAAATTTCCAAACACTGTAAAAATATGTGGTCAACATATGTATAAAGGGCAATACCTACACTGCAACAGGGAAAAATTAAATGTACTGCATTCTTTAGCCAATATTCAAGATAGACAGGTGGCCAACTTAAGGACTTCATTTTTATTTTTTTTTGCACAGATTTATTCAGTAAACTGATCCAAGTTACCAAGTTTCATTTTATACTGTAAAGTTAAAAAAAATGATAAAGTAACAAAAGATTTAAATAACTTTCACATGAAAAATACGAAAAATTTAACTTGCATCTTATATTATAAGATAAAAAATTGTGAGAGTATGTAAATTTCATCTTAAAAATGGCTTGAATGATTTTGACTAAGTTTTATATTTTACCATTTCCAAGCACAAGACCATTGGGCTAGGTCACATGTTTGAGAAAATTTAATTAGTAGACATTTTTGGATCACTGCAGGTCAAGCTATTTTGACTAAATTTCATATTAAATCTTGTCGGGCTTGACCATTGGGTTAGTTCACATGTTCAAGAAAATTCAATTAGTGGGTTTATTTTAGATAAAGTTTATTATGTATGAAAAATGGCTCAATTGATTTTTATTAATTTTGCATCAAACTTTTCAGGAATGCAGACTATTCAGTTAGGTCAAATGTTCGAGAAATTCTGATTAGTGGGGTCTTTAGGAGATCTCTACGAGTCAAACTATTTTTTTCTAGAAAACAGTTCTAATGATTTTAATCATTTTCAGGCTCAAGAAGAGCACTGGGTTAGGTCACAAATTCAATAAAATTTGACTAGTGAGTCACATTCAAGCTAATTCTATCATAAAAATGGTTCCAATGATTCTTATTTTGTATTCTACCATTTTTGGTTACAAGAAGACCACTGGGCTGGATCACATGTTCAATAAAATTAGTGAGTCATTATGGGATCACTGTGGGTCAAGCAAATTTTACCTAAAAAATGGCTTAAGAGCCCACAATAGTCACAGAAAAATTATTCAAAAAGACCCGGATGACCATGTAAAGTCTATGGGAGCGTTCTTTTCTAATATCTAGCTCAAATTTTAATATTTTTGCACAAGATAGCTGAGGGCAATCCACAACCGGGCTAGTTTTTACTTTTTCGATTTCGGTTATATATTTTTTATATTACGATAGTTTCAGTTTCAGAACCGGTTTCGAAAGTTAAAGTAATTTTTTAAAGAAAATCTGAAACAAAAATTGAAAAAGTAAAAACTAGCTCGGTTGTGGATTGCCCTCAGCTATCTTGTGCAAAAAAATCATGCAAAAATATTAAAATTTGAGCTAGATATTAGAAAAGAACGCTCCCATAGACTTTACATGGTCATCCGGGTCTTTTTGAGTAATTTTTCTGTGACTATTGTGGGCTCTTAAGAGCGTACACTAGTCACAAGGTAAAAGCCGAATGCTAATGTAATGTCAATGGGGGCATTCTTTTCAAATATCTCGTTCAAATTTTAATATTTTTACATGATTTTTTTTGCATAGGATAGTTGAGGATGATCTACAACCGGCCAAGTTTTTACTTTGATTTTGGTTGTATTTTTTATAATATGATAGTTTCAGTTTCAGAACCAGTTTAAACCAGTTTTGACAATTAAAGTAATTTTTTTTTTTAAATCTAAAGCCAAAATTGAAAAAATAAAAACTAAGCCGGTTGTGAATCGTCCTCAGCTATCCTATGCAAAAAAAATCATGTAAAAATATTAAAATTTGAGCGAGATATTTGAAAAGAACGCTCCCATAGACTTTACATTATCATCCAGGTCTTTTTGAGTACTTTTTCTGTGACTATTGTGGGGCCTTAAACTATAGAGTTAATTTTCTATTCTACAGTTTTGGATTATCAGAAGACCATTCAGATAAGTCACATGTTTGAGTACATTTGATTGGAAAGTCATTTTGAGTCATTAAGAGTCAAGGTCAATCTAAATTCATGTAAAAATTGGCTCAAAGGATGCTGATCAAATTTTGCATCATACTATTTTGGATTACAAATAGACACTTGTCATATATATTAGGTTATTCTATATTCATTGTAGGTATTGAATTGTGATGCTATATAATAGTCATATATATTTATAACTATACATATACAGTAGACTCCCTCAAATCCGCAGCTTGGGACCAGAGGTTTTTGCGGATTTTAGAATTTTGTGGATTTCTGATCATTGCTTTGTTTACATTTTTTAAGAAGTAATTTGAATGTAATTAATAATGAAATCAAAAGTATAATGAATGCTTACAATATGCTAAAATATTAAAATAAGTAATAAACTAAGATAATAAAAATTTAGATAGTTTTTAAAATGATAAAAATACAAAAGCAAAGGTCAAATTAATAATGTACTATTAAATATTCATTATAAAGATGAAATGTATTTTTTTTAAATTATTCAATGAAACTTGCCTCATATAATTCACATCAAAATCATAAAATAATGAAGCTTTTTTCAGGTTTAGCCAGACTTAACTAAAAAAGCTTGGTTAATACATAAATATGTATAGTAAGATTGTGATTACCAATGATATCAGCAATATCTTAATTTTTTCAGAAATAAATTATTCTTTCTTTATGAAAAAACAAATTCAATAACCTTAACAAAAATTACAAATTACGAAACATATGGCATTGATATAAAATTAAAAAAGTCGAAATTTGTACCTACACCTGATTAGAATGTTTCATTGTTTACATCCGTAAAATATGCGCGGATTTTAGAGAGTTGCAGATTTTAGGAGTGCGGATTTGAGGGAGTCTATTGTATATTCAATAAGTCAAATTTTATTTTGATAAAATTCGATTACTAGGTCATTTTGAATTACGCTGCTATTATCTAAAAAACTAATGAATTGAACTAAACTTTGCAACCTGCCATTTTGGATCATCTGAAGACCATTGGGCAAAGTTATGTGTTTCAGAAAAATCAATTAGTGGGTCAGTTTTGGGTAATGACGAGTCAAGCTAATTTCATCTGAAAAACAGCTTGAGTGATTTTTAGTAAATTTGATATTCTACCATTTTAAGACATGTGAAACCCATTAAAATGGGTTGCATGTTTGAAAAAAATTCATTAGTGGGTAATTTTTAGTCTATATGGGTCAGAGTCAAACTTAGTTTACTTAAAAACAGCTGAAACTAATTTGATAAATTTTGTATCATATTTTGGATTTTGAGACTAACATTGGCTAAGTCATGATCAAGACAATTCGATAAGTGTGCATTTTTTTGTCACTAGCGTCAAATTACTAATACCTCAAACATCTAATGATTTTGACTAAATTTGTAGTAATTACATGTTCAAGAAAATACAATTTGAGGGTTATTTAGGGGGATTTTAGATGTTGCTGCATTTCAATGGGAATTAAGGTTTAAACTGTTATCAAGTTTTCAATCATTAACAGTAAATGAAGGTTAAAAACTGGCAATATTTGGCAAAATACTGGTGACATTTGGCCAAAAAAAATCAACTTTCAAGTTCACCAATACCAAAATACATACTTGGCACAAATGCAATAATGGCTCAATTTGGTTATATTTAATGAAAAAAGGAAACTATACTTTCAAATTGTAAATGTGATTTTTTTTTTTTTTTTTTTTTTTTTTTTTTTTTTTTTAAGAATTTCTCAATAGGACACAAGATAGCTGGTTAAACCAATCAGAAATGTAATTTGGACTGATGTCATTAGATTGTGAATCAAGTATTTAAAAATTTAGAAACATGTGTGTACATCATTTTCTTATGTTGTTTCTGTAAATATTATAAAATAAAATGCTTTATCACAATAATAAAGCAGACAAGCCAAATTTGTAAATGAGAAATCGTAGCATGCAAAATTTAAATGAATCTGGATGTCTGTTGGTTTATTTGTGTTTTGCAACCATTTTTTAACACTTATAAAAGGAACCAGGTTTCAATTGTTCAATTCAATATAGCAATTTTTTTCCTCTGAAAATGTTTATACAATATGTAAAGCTTTTTTTTTTTTTTTTAAATTTAAAAAAGAGCCTGGTTTTAAATTAAGTCCATTCAAGTAAATTATGAAAATTCTAATTTCTTTCCTGCATTTATTCCACAATATTGACGTTTTTTCTCCCCTACAATCATAATTCACATTTTTCTACCCTGATTCTTTGTTGAAATCCACACCTTTTACCTAAATTGATAAAATTTGAAAACCACAATCCTTTGACAAATATTTTTTACATGATCTTTTCACAAAATTTGCATGTTCTTTCTGTAATACTTTGATGAAATTTACATTTTTACTGTAATTCTTTGACGATTTTTTTAATGTGTTCATTTGTTGAAATTTGAGATAGTTTATAGTGACAAATAGGGCAAATTTTGCAACAGTTTTTCACAACCAATAGCCCAAATTTATTTTTTTTTCTTCGCATCCAATTAAAAAATTTCAGTACTTGTCTATGCGACTTTTTGATGAAATTAAAAAATTCTTTTTGAACTGTAAATGAAATTAGATTTTAATCAACAAACAATTGAAGATAATTACTATTTGTTTCCGAGATCTTTGATGAAATACCCGATATTTTTCCACTATCGTTTGAAAAAATTAAATTTTTTTTGGCAACAAATTCACAAATTGATTTATGAAAACCCCATAAAATAAAAAGATCTGCAGACTTAAGAAAATTCAAAAAATATACTCACAGAAGAACCATAAGTCTGTGGTAAAATTTGCAGAGCAAAACACTGCACAGCGTTTTACATTCTGCAGACCTTTTCTTTTCTGCATGCTAATTGCCCAATTTTGCAAACTAATTCAAATCCTGCCCCTCAAAAATCTTAAGTGGCTGGCACCCCCTGTTTCTAAGAAAATTGGCATGCCATTACATTAGTAATGACTGGGGTTTGTAAATAAAGCAGAGCACAAATTATGCAAGTGCATGCACAGTGACAAGCATGTAGGCCATTTAAACTCAGTTTTAAAACCCAGATAATTCAGAAGAATTAAATAAGAAAAACATTAACTTATGGCGGAAAGAAAAAATAACAGAAATTAAAAAGAAAAACATTCACTAAAACTTAAAATGACAAACAAGAAATTAAAAATAAATTACTTACTGATTTACTTAAATCATGAATTAGGAATTATTTTAATAAAAAAATGATTGCTTATGTAAATGAAAATATTTTTTGCAGTGACAAGAATGTAGGCCAACTATAATTTCTAACAGGAACTCCTGTATAAATATTTAGATGCACGATTCAGTCGCGGTTAATATCTTTAAAATAATTTTACATTAACCCTCTTATTCCCTTAAGTCTCATACAAGGCTCCTAAATTGAAGGATAAAACAATGTTTTAGAACAGGTTTTTGAATAAATTTTATTTTGAATGATGTTGCTTAATCTAAAACCTAATGATGGCATAAATCCATTTATCATAATTTTTAATAACATTTTAATTCTTCTAATTTAAAGGCTGATTAGCAAAAAATCAGGAACAAAAGGGTTAAGAAGTTTTTTTACAGTCGATTTTTTTTTCTCCCTTTTGGAGCATTTTTTAATATACAAGTTTTCAGACTAATGACCAAAACTTTCAAATCTGTATACTTTGAAATTTATGAAATTTCAGAACAGAATCACTCCTGAAAAATATGGTACAAGGACTAAAAGATACTAAAGTAAAATATGTATATAGCGTTTATTTAAGTTTCAGATGAATTTTTGTAGCATCATAATTTATAGGTCCAAATTGTAGCAACAACAATTTCTTCATATCAGTTGGCAGGTTTGGATATAGTGTAAATAAAATATAGAATTGAACACAAAGCTAATTTTGACTGAACTTTTGCTTGTATGAAATATATTCATATAATGGCACATGCCCCAACTATTATAATTTTGACATTAAAATGCCTTTCCAGTTGTCCTAAGTCCAGACATGTTTTCTTGAATGTTTCATTGCATACGCGATTGAAAACAGGAGCATGAAAGCCACTTTGAACTTTTTTTTTTAATTCAATGAATGCCATGTACCATAAATTACATGATTTTACTGTTAATTTCTTAACCTTCTCACTATCATAAACTGATATCAATTCACTAAGCTGTAGGTTTCACTGCAATAGATGCATTACTTAAAGTAATGTAACACTACAGATCAGCAAAAATCCAATTTTTATAAAGTAAGTTATGATTAATACTAACAATGCTTATACATAAAAAAATTTATATCCATGTTGGAGAAAATATTTTTTAGCATTAAAAAGCAGAAAACATTACAATTTCACTTTTCGTTTGATGAAATGATAAAAAACAAATTTCAGATTTTTTTTATTAATCGCAATTACACTGGAGTGCTAGCATAAATGCATTTCAATTTATCTTTAACATTTAATTCATCCTTAACATAAACATTATGCTTAGAAAAAAAAACAAATATGAATTATATATACTAAACAGAATTAATTTCCACCAGCAAGCTGCTCATACAATTTAGGCACATACTCATCCCATTTGGCTTGGTAAAAATTACCAGCAATTGGCTGACCAAGTTTGTATTTTTTCGCAAAGTTGCTGATCTTGAAACAACCCCGATGATCACCAGAAGTATTAGGCAAGCGTTTCTCGTCAGGATTCAACATGCCAGGCTGTTTGTACACCAAGAACACATAGCGATGAAGACCTGCAATAAGAATATAAATTTAACATTTAAGAATTAAAATTTTAAACTAAGACCTTTTTAGACAGTTAGCATGTAAATCATTAGGATGCTTACTTTGACAGTCAACAAGAACTCAAAATATATTAACTCTATATACATAATATCTACCAGTAATTAATACTATTTTAATACTAGAATCTAATTACTCTCCTGAGAGATGACATGCGTTAAAAATGAACTTCCTATTCATCCCTCCAGAAGAAAAGTAGTCATCACTTCCAGTAAATTTCTGCATCCTTGAAATTATTATATTGGTTTGGGGGAAAAGTAAATTCGTTTTTTCCCAACAGATAGCTTTAAAGTCGCATATCTCGAGTAATACTTACTCAATTAAGTCATACTATACAGCGTTTGAAAGGTAACAGTCTCTAGAAAATTCTAGATATAAGGGTAGCGTCATCTGTTTAACCAGTCAAAAGTTATTGCGTTTTAAAAATAGAGATTTCAGAAGATTATTTTCATCACATTTTAGTTTTTTACTTCCAAAAAGGGGGAAATTGGCGCAGGCTCATCGAAACTTGTGTGGCATTTATGGTGATCAGTGCTTAAGTAAATGCCAAAGTCAGAATCGGTTTGCTCGTTTTCCTTCCGAAAATTTCGATGTTAAAGGTGAACCTTTCCCTGGCCAGCCAATCCTTGTAAAATTCGATGAAAATTTAAAAACACTCCAGGTAGACTGACATATTTCTTCCCACGACATTGCTACGGAACTAAACATCAACCATAAACCACTTTTGAACCATTTACATAAAATTGGATACAAAAAGAAACTCGATACTTGGGTTCCCCATAAACTTACAGTGAAAAATACAGAGTTTTCATTTGTGAATTGTTACTGAAACGGTATGAAATCGAGCCATTTTTGAAGCAAATCATTATGGGTGATGAAAAGGGAATCACATATAACAACAATGTACTAAAAAGACTGTGATTGAAGCTTCACAAATGCTGGCAAAGCCCGGATTGATGCCTACAATAGTGATTCTGAGTATTTGGTGGGATTGGAAAGGAATTTTCTATCATGAGCTGCTCAAACCTGGCCAAACCATCAATTCAACTACCTTCTGTAAACAACTAATGCGATTGAAGCAGGCAATTAAAAAACCCGGTCAAAATTGATAAAAAAAAGACTCTGTCTTACATCACGACAATGCTAAACCACACGCATCTTTAGTCACTCGGCAAAAACTGAAAGAGCTTTGTTGGGAAGTTTTGATGAACCCACCGTATAGTCCGGACCTGGATCCGACAGATTACCATTTGTTCCACCCTATGCGGTACTCTCTTGAAGGTGTTAAGCTGGCTTCAAAAAAGGCTTGTAAAAATCACCTTGTTCAGTTTTCTGCCCAGAACCCTCAGAAATTTTACAGTGACGGAATCATTGTTTTACCAGAAAAATGACAAAATGTCATCGAACAAAATAGCACATAAATTTTGATTAGTTTTTTTGATTTATATAAATAAATTCACTTTGAAAAACACGAAAAAAAGCGAACTTACTTTTTCCCCAACCCAATATTCCAATGGTTTGGATTAGAAACCCTTTTTGAGTTTGAGCTGAATTGGTCTTGTCTCACACCCAGTAGTAGAAAGTTTGAAATGGAAGACGGGTGTTGCTGATTTCTTTTCCTTTTGGCAGATTCTTTTTCACTGAACCTTTATTTTGCTTCATATTTTGTTAAGCTCTTTATTACTTAATACAAAAAATTTATTTATAAAATTTATAGAATACAGGTAAGTGATTGTACAATTGATTAATGCTTCAATTATAAAAATATTTTAAATGCAGATTATTTTTTGACCCTGAAATATCTGTCACAGACACTTTGAGAATTTTCTGCTACTGAGGTCTTACACATAAATGTTTAAAGTTCATGTTATTTTTAGAAGTGAACTCTTAAGTTTTGATTGTTTTTTTTTTTGTTAATTTAACAAATAAAAAATAACATAAGTTCACTTAAAGAAATAACCTTATGTATGCATATTAATACCAATAGAAATAAAAATTTATATGCAGTAAGCCTAAAGCTATTAGACAATTATTACAAGAGTTGAGTAATACAGAAATTAACCAGAAAAAACAATGAATACAATGTAGACAGTATATTTAGAATTTACCAAATTAGATTTTGTACCAGTTGAAGCTGGAGACAAATGTGATGCTCCATTGTAGCATCAAAAATTACATCCTTAATTGAGTATCTTAGACAGCTACCAGTCCATCCACAAAAATAATTAGATTAAAATCCAAATTTTTTGTAACTTGTGATCCACATGTGATCTACTTTGGTAAAAAAATTTAGCTGCAATGAAAAGATAAACCCCTCTTGGTCCTAAAATAAGTGAAAAGAGCTTGAAATATTATCTACATCATTCAAAGATGGACCAATTTAGCAATAAATTTATTTACTTCACATGAATCATTTTCTTTATTTTTAACAGAAAAAAAAAATTGACATTTTTATTAATGCATACTAATATGTAAAAAAATGACAAATAACAATAAATGCATCTTTACGACAGTAAACCATATAAAATATATTTTAAAACATGAAATTCATTTTAAATGAATTTTTTTTTTTTTTTTTTTTTGTGAAACCTTGATAGAACTTTGCTGAATGTTTTCAGAGCATATCTGAAGTCTTCTCACAATAAACCAGTGTGCTGCAACACAATGATTGAGAACCACTGCTTTAAACTATAAATGTATAAAGCAGTATGTTTTTACAATAAAAATAAAGCCATTAATTTTCAACTAGACATGAATCTATTTTATTTTTAAAAAAAAACTTTAGCTGTAGCCTCGTTATTTCAAAGTTAAAGTTAGCCCTGCTGACACTAATTTCATTTTCAAATTAAAAGTTCAATTTTACTTTGTGTAACACTCAATTTCTGTTTTTATGAAAGAAATAAGGAAATTTGTAATTTTCAGATTATGGTACAGGGCATGTCAAAAGTTTAAGCACAACAGAAAATACAAAAGTTTAAAAACTACAATGTTCTAACGCACAAATTTCATAAAAACTCAACACCCCCCCCCCAGACCCCCAAAGAATTTCATATGACATTTCAAGGATGCCCTGATCCCTTTCCTCAGTGAAAAAAAAATAAATGAAATGAGTTCAAACAACCCGGCTTGGTTATAGCCCCGAGTACTGGCTGCAGAAGGATTGAAAATGTGTCTGTAAACGGTTTAAATACAATAAAAAGAAATGACATAACTGACCGGAAATAGCTAGAAGTCAGAGCCATTACGTGGGATCTCTCCATAATTCTGAAAGAAAAGGGGTGCAAGCCATGTCGTTTACTAAAGTAGAAGTATTTATGAATATTATAAGCTTCATAAAAGTTTAAATCTAAGATTGAACTGCATTTTTGAATTAATTTAGCATCTTTATAATTAAAGTGATCATTAAATTTCCAGCAATGTTTAGCTATTGTAGATTTTTCAAATTCCTGCTGTAAGACATAATTGTGATGTTCTTTAAGTCTAATTCTTAGTGCACGCTTTGTTTGCCCAATATAAGAGACCACACTGACAAAAACTCTGTAAATATCCCAGTAGTCATGATGAAATTGGGTCTTTGAGATTAGAAAAAGTGACTATTAGTTGGAGAGAAAACCTTGAAACTAAATCTATTGAGGATCTGAGAAATTTGTGTGCCGATTTTAGGAAAATAAGGTAATACGACGACATTTTCAAAATCTTTATTAAAGTAGAATCGGAGGCTTGGGTAAAATACGGTTATAAATATCATTCAGAACCGGACTTAAAGGGTTCCCCATAGCTAAACCTTCAATCATTTTATAAAATTTTCCTTGAAACACAAAAGTATTTTGAGACAAACAAATGCTGGTTAAAGAGATGAAGTTATCTATTTCAAATTGAAAATAATGAAATTCGTTTAATCTTTTTCTCAAACAATCTATTTCTCGTCTCTTTAGTGGATTTGAGTTTTTATGAAATTTATGCATTAGAACGTTTTAGTTTCTAAAGTTTTGTATTGAAAATCGCTCAAAGTGTTACAATTTTACAACAGAAAATTTCAAAATAAAATTTTATTAATGAGAGAAAGATACTTTCCTTTTCACATAACCTACAAATTGTAGTTTTAAAAAGATAGTTAACAGATTTATGCTATAAAATTTATCTTAAAATAATAAAATTTATCAAAACAAAAATGAATGTCAAAAGTTTAAGCACATTAGTTTTTAAGTCTTTAGCAGAACAAGAGAGAAAAAAAACTTGATTATTGCTCCTTTCTGCTGAATTACTTTAAATATACGGCTTTCCATCGATAAATAAGGCTCTGTATTTTCTGGTACAATTTTAAACCAAGCACTCTCAATGGCATCTTTAACTGAAGAATACTGCTTTCCATTTGGATAAACTGCATGAGTGAGAATACTTCACATATTTTCTATAGGGTTTAAATCAGGACTAATTGCCAGCCATTCCAAAAACATTTTTTTCTACTTAAGCCATGATGAAGTTGAGTTTGAGGTATGAATTGAAGCCTAATGTTAAAATAATCATTTTTCTTCCCCCAAAATCTCAACAACAGGAAGAAAATGATTGGCAAGCGTCTCTTAGTAGTTTTGAGAGTTTTCAGGACCACTGATAAATGCTAGAGATGTCTGACCATTGAAAGAAATAGCCCCCTATACCATTACAGAACCACCATTATGTTCTAAATGCACTTCTAGGTTCTTTGTGGAGATCATGCCAATAGTACTTAAACCCATCAGGGTCTTCGATGTTCCATTTTTTTTTTTTTTTTTTTTTCATCACTGAGTATGACATCCAGCCACTTTTCACCAAATGACATATGCTCTTTGGCACATTGTAATCTAGCTTCTTTATGGTGTCGGTTGAGACATGGTAATAGAGCCATTTTATGGTATTAGATGTATTTGAATTCCAAACTCTTCTATGAAGTATTTTTTTTATTATTTGTTTTCCAACTGCATGCTTTATTTGCGAAAGGAAGTAATTACCAGTTGAAGCCAAATTTCTGATGCAGCTACCTTTGCACAAACTAGTCACTCGTGACATTCCTGAACAAAATTTTTGTCTGAAATCATTACCATGAGCCAAAATTTGAAAAATACCTCAATTTGATCTTTTTAATGCACTTGCAATTTCAGAAACAGACTTAGATTTTGCTCTCATACTCCAGATTTTTATCGCCTCCTCCTCTGAAAATTCTTTCGACTTAGGCATTTTGTACTAACTGAAAAACAACAACTGACTGCTTCTTATACACCTAGAAATTATTTGCGTATGCAACTACTTACATCAGATTGTAAAATTTGCTTAAAAATGATTTTGTGTTTAAACTTTTGACATGGTTATTTCAAGTTTTATTTTAAAATTGTTATTGTGCTTAAACTTTTGACATGAATTGTACATTTTAAGACTGCCTTAAATTAAGCAAGTCCACCATGAATGTTTAAAAAATTTTACAAACATTTCTTTCCAAACCCAACATTGCACACTAATTTAAACATAAAAACAAATACCTTAAAATAAAAAATTGTAAATGCCATTATCAAGGAAAGTCTAAGCTTCAAAAATAAAGTTATTTGTGATGATTTTAAAGTTATGACATAGTCAACAAACTGATATGCATTGCTAGATGTGCTACAATATGCTTCCTATTCAGCATAGAGTATATAGCATATACAGTTCATTAGCAGGAATGCACAAAAGAATTCAATTAGATTATTGATGAGGAAAATACTTGTGCATTTTAATGTGACATTACAAAATTAATGAAATTAATACATTTCTGAGCTTAAATAGTAAGCTTTCTGGAGTATACTGTACGGTGCAAAATGATAAGAATGGAACAAAAACAAATTGTCTTGCATTTTAATCCTTAAAAAAAAGGGGGGGAGGGGACCTTGGGGGATCATTTTTATTTTTAAAAAAAGTAGCCTAAAAAGAGATCAAGAGTGTAAAAACACATATTTTCCTAAATAAGCAAGTAAATTTTTAAAAATTACTTCAAAAAAATATCAACATGGTTATCTTTATAAAACTATTAAAGCACACAACTTTATTTAAACACAGTTAATTATCCTGATGTAAGAATAAAACATTTAATATTCTGGCATTCATCTTTATAATTCTCTTTAAAACAGTCTGCATTTTACATTCAAATTGTTGCTTTATTAATATTTAGATTACCAAAAAATGAGTTGCAATAAAATATAAACAATAAAAATTAATACATTTAAGAAAATTTTAAATCAATTGTTAGCAGTTATATATTAACAATTTCAAAACATAGTACATTTATCAAAATTTAACATGGGATAACAGTCAGTTAATAAAAGCCCAGCATTAACAATGCCTCCTGCTGAATATTAAAATTAGATTTATATATATATATATATATATATATATATATATATATATATATATATATATATATATATTGTAAATTATTAACCTTGAACAAAAAAATTAGCTTTTTTTCAACACCTTAGAAGCTAGGATTAGCTATAACGTTCATTGGAAAAAGCATAGTATAGCAAAGTCTTCATGGGAGTAAACAAATACTGGATCATCAGTTTTTCATGTTAATTTTACATATCAAATTGGTAAAATTTAATCCAATACATATCAAGATCTGGCTATCGTGGAAATCATTAAAATTGCAACCATGTAGTGTCACCTGCTGAGCAAAATACACTAAAATCTAATCAGAATCAATTTATGCAAAATATTAATTTATGAAGGATTTATGCAAATGTGAAGTTTGATGAAATTTCATCCCAGTAATGCCAAGGTAAATTATGAAAATGCAATACTGTAGTGCCACCTATTATGCCACATATGACAACACTTAATCAGCGACTGTATGCTAAACTCTAACCAAATACGGCATTTGATGATATTCTATGCTTTTAAGTTTTAGCTCACAGGCTATCAAAGCCTAAGAGCTCATGTGCCTGCCTGTTCCGTATGTGTGTAATGCGATAACTCATGATAAAAATGTCCGATTTGCTTGAAATTTTAGATGTAGGTTTATTGGTAGGTTTATTCTGATAAGGCATTTCCTTGATTAATTTGGGTGTTCATTCGATAAATATAAGGAGGGGGAATGGGGGCTAATCCTCCATCCCTTAATTTAGAATAATGAGTTTTTCATGCAGAATTATCAGATTTGATTCAAATTTTAGATATAAGATCATTCTGATGAGGGCACATTTATGATTAGTTTTGGGAGTTCATTGGATAAATATAAGAGGAGGACAGGGGAAGGGGCACCCACTTTATTTAGACAAATGGGTTTTTCATTCAGAATTATCAGGTTTCCTTCAAATTTTAGTTGATCATTCTGATGAGGCACCTCTGTGTTTTGGGTGTTTATTAGATTAGTATAAAGGGGGGGGGGGGAATCCTCCCCTTAATTCAGGTTAATGGGTTTTCCATGCAGAATTTACTGATTTGCTTCAAATTTTGAATATACGTTCATTCTGATAAGGTGCTTCCCTGATTTGTTTTGGAAATACATTGGATAAGTATAAAGGGGGGGGGGGACTACCTCTCTTAGGTAAATGTTTTTCATGCAGAAATAACCAATTTGCTACAATTTTTGAATAGTTTCATAGTGATAAGACACTTCCCCAATTATCTGTGGGGTTCTTTTGTTAACGATAAAGGAAAGATACAGACGATTACCCACTCCTTAAATTAGATAAATGAGTTTTTACACAGATTTATCCAATTTGCTTTAAAATTTGGATGTAGATTTTTTCTCATAAGACGAATCTTTGAATAGATTTGGAGGTTTAATGGTTAAGCATAAAGAAAGGAACGGGGGATAGCTCCTCTTAAATTATTTAAACAGGTTTTTATGCAGAACTATCAGAATTGCTTCGAATTTTGGATATAGTTTTATTATATGATAAGGCATATTCCTGATAAGTTTACTGGAATCAATGATTAAATATAAAGAGGGGAAATGGGGGACTATTTCACCCTTAATTTGTTTTTTGAAGGGCATGATATCTTGAAAATATAAGGTTGTAACATACAATTAGTGTGCATAGCCTGTGAAGCTCAATACCATCAGTTAAACTGGACAATATTCTTTTTATTTAGCTCTCAAGCTCAAAGCCTCTGAGAGCTTATTGTGCCCACCTGTTCTGTATGTATGTAATGAGAACTCGTGATAAAAAGATTTGCTTTAAATTTTGGACATAGGTTTATAGGGATAAGGCACTTCCCTGATTAGTTTTGATAGTTCCTTGGGTAAGTATAAGGGGAGGGGGGAACTGGGGGCTATCCCCTTCTCTTATTTTGGATTAATGTGTTTCATGCTGAATTATCAGATTTCATTCAAACTTTAGATCTTTTGGACTTGCAGAAATGCTGTTGGCAGAACCTGGGGCTTAAGTCCCAAGACTATCCTTTGGATATATAGGATGATTATTCGTCCTATAGTTACTTATGGTTCCATTGTGTGGTGGTCTAGAATTAGGCTGGATTCAGCTAAAATAGAACTAAACAAGCTTCAGCGGATGGTTTGTATTGCTATGACTGGCTGTATCAGAACCACTCCTACGGCTTCTCTTGAGCTTTTGCTTGGTATGCATCCTCTCTTTATGTGTATAGAGGCTGAAGCCATCATATGCATGAGGAGGCTTAAATACTTAGGCCATTGGAAAGCTTATTCAGACTATGTGTCTTGGAAAAACTTTGATAAAGAGGTTATTGGATATCCTCTCTTTGGCATGCCTAGTGATGGAATGCCTGTGAAATATGCCTTTGATAAAGCATATCAAATTCCTTTGCCCTCACGGGGTGATTGGGATTCAGTTCCTACCCATATTGTCAGGAAGTGCTCTATTTGGTATACTGATGGTTCAAATATGAACAAAAATACTGGTGCTGGTGTCTGTTGCCCAGTCGATGGTATTAAGTATTCTTATCCCTTGGGCAGTTACTCTTTCAGGCTGAGGTCTTTGCCATTCTTATGTGCTGCAGAATTTGTTTAGACATTGGCTACGGTAATAGATGTATACACATTTGTTCTGATAGTCAAGCAGCACTACTTGCTTTAAGTAAGCATATTATAACCTCCCATATAGTATGGGATTGTTATACTTTACTCTGCAAATTAGCTATTGGCAACAAGGTTACTCTTTACTGGGTACCTGGGCACTCTGGTATAAGTTGTAATGAGTTGGCTGATGAATTGGCAAGGAATGGGTCTATCACCTCTCTTGTTGGTCCTGAGCCAGCTATTGGGATCTCTAGTAATCTTATTAGAACTACTGTCTTTAAGATCTTTAGAGAGAAGCAATATGTAGATTGGCGTAACATTAAAGGACAGCGACAGGCAAAAGAACTTAAACGTGGTTGTCCTAGTGTTAGGCATAAAGAGGCTTTTAATGCTTAATAGGAATGGCATTAGGAAAGCTTAGGTCTTTTAACAGGGCATTGTCCTTTGAAGAGGCACCTTACTATTATTGGTGTAAAGAATGACCCAATATGTAGAGGTTGCCTTTATAAGGAAGAAACAGCTGTGCATGTTTTTTGTGAGTGCGAGGGGTTTTCTGCCCAAAGGTTTGATCACCTTGGTTGTCATTTAATTGAGCCCTGGGAGCTCTATGACATTCCTTTGAGATGTCTGCTGAATTTTGCTTCAGCGACTGGCCTTTTTTAGGACTTCTTTCTGGGGTTAGTACAATAGACCTCTGGTTGCAGTGCTTGTTTCTTTGAATCCCCATCTCTAAGTCTAAATTTAGATATAGGATCACTCTGATAAAGCATCTTCAAGATTAGTTATAGATGTTCATTGGTTAAGTATAAAGGGGAAAGGGAGAAATCATAACTCTCCAACTAATTTAGGTAAATTTGTCTTTTACACAGAATTTATCAATTATCTAAGGAGCATTATGAATAAGCACCTCCATGATTAGTTTCAGGTATTCATAGGTTAAGTATACAAGGGAGGAGGAGAATAGGGGTACCCCCCCTTAATGTATGTAAATGCGTTTTTTAGGCAGAATTCACTTTTAAGCTTCAAATTTTTTATATAGGTTCATTCTGATAAAGCACTTCCTTGATTTAATTTGGGGATTCATTGGTTAAGTATAAATGGAGGGGGGGGGGTCTGGGGGCTACCTCTTAATTTAGGTAAATAGATTTTTCATGTAGAATTAACAGATTTGCTTCAATTTTTGGATATAAGTTTATATTGATAAGATCCTTCTGAATAGTTTTGGGACTCTAATTATGTAAAAAGGGGGAAATGAGCAATTATCCCCCTCCTAAATTAGATAAATGAGTTTTTATGCAGAATTACCCAATTTGCTTTGATTTGGATATAAGTTCATTATGAAAAGGCATATTTCTAATTAGTTTTCAGGGTTCAATCATTAAGTATAAAGTATGGGAATGGGGGAGATAATCACACCTTAATTTTTTTCTAGGGTCATTATTCCTTAAAAAAGAAATAAGGCTATAATATACAATTAGTGTGATTAGCCTGCAAACTCAATGCCACCAGTTTAACTGGGCAACTTTTTTTTTATTAGATCAAGTGGATACAAAATTTGTATCACAGGGATTGATTTTGAAAAAATCTCTAATCTTATTCAGGTCAACCTAAAATATGTACATTCATCAAAAAATGGAAACTAATTCCATGATTCCAATACTTCTGTTAAACTAGGGAGCCCTATTTCTTATGAACTACATTCACCAAATCCCATTCAGACCCCACAGGAACACAATAATTTGATTCATTTTAAAAAGATACAGAAGACTGAATAATTAGAAA
Source organism: Maratus speculifer (assembly GCA_964019185.1). Lineage (NCBI taxonomy): Eukaryota > Metazoa > Arthropoda > Arachnida > Araneae > Salticidae > Maratus > Maratus speculifer. Next base: position 177,103,921 of record OZ025293.1, read on the forward strand.
ATTTCATGGCTATATGTGACAAGCTTTTAAAATTTCATGACTATATGTGACAAGCTTTTAAAATTTCATTATCTGTCTACAAATTTGGCATGTAAATTTTAATGAATAAATAATGCATTAAACTAGGAATTTATTATTTAAGAAAAAACATTGACTACATGATGCATTGTCATTCATTTTGCTTATAATTTTTCATCCTTAGACTTCTTGTAGGATTTCTAAAAAGAGCCAATTTGTTCTTTCTTGGAGTTCAGGATGTTTTGCTTTTTTAAATGTTTCTCAAATTTTTAGCCTTGGAAATTTTCCAATTGATATTTTGTTTTTAGTATTTTCCATTAAAAACTTGCGCTCAAATTTTTTTTTCCCTTACTATTTCACAATTACAGGGGATCCATTCAGGAGTACTCTGATTTTAGAGCAGGAAAATCGGTTTTTGGAGCAGCAAAAAAACAATTTTGGAACATGAAAATCAGATATTGAAACAAAATTTCTCTACTGGCAATAACTTTTTTTGCATCCTTATGAAGAAATTTGTTTTTTTTAGACAAATTTTATCATAATTTTCTTGTGATCTTTTGAAAAAAAATTGCCTTTTCATTTCACAAAATTTTGATAAAAATTATGTAATAACAATAAGAATAAAAATAACCTGCAAAATAAATCTAAATGCATTTATCTAAGAACACATTGGTTAATCCCATCATCACGCATTACTAATAACCAACCAAACCATTTTTTACTCTTAAAATTAACATTATGATTAACACCAGTTAAAATAACTAAATAAAATAACATGTTATTAATTATGTGTTTATACAGTTCTGATAACAGAAGAAAAATAACCTCCACTTATCAGACACTTCTAGAATTTTTCCATCAGTTATGGTATCCTGCAGTGATTTTACATTAACACTAGAACCGCGGAGCGGGTCAATTTGACCCAAATCGATGTTTAATTTCACGCCGCGCGAAAAGTATTTATTGAAAAAAGGTTTCCTTTTCTGACTTTTAATATTTTAAGGTAAACAACAACTTTTTGTATTTAATAGCAAATAACATAAATATTTTTTCAGTTACAACCGCTTATACCTAGAACCGCGAAGCGGGTCAATTTGACCTGCAAGAACCCCCGTTTTTACGGTTAAATGACAAAATAGAGATGATTAATACAAAATTGAGAAAGATTTTTACGGAACTACTGAGAAAGTACATCTGCCTCGCTCATAATTCCTCTAATAAGAAGAATAAGAAAGGGGGGATAATGAAAATTTTCAATCAAGATCTTATGTTCTTTATATGATGAATGGATATTTGCAGTATAAAATCACAACTATTATTTAGAAGTAGTATTGAATTTGCTTATATTATGCATTTATTGAAGTACAGATATAATTTCCGATGTCTAAATACTACCGTCAAAGAAGCTTTAGAATGTTAACAACTATTATCTGAAAATTATTGAGAATGCAAATGATTGAATATGAATATCCAACTGTAAATGAAGAAAATTAAATTCTTATAATGAAAATGAAAGTGACTACGGCAATGCCTAAGCTCTTAAAATTGTTGGACTTTTTCATTGGAATATAGCTAAAAATTTATCAGCATTGAACGAAAGTTTGTATTATTTGTCAGATAAAAAATTGGACATAAAAAGAAAAATTAAGAATTTGAACAAAAGGTGACAAATTGTGAACTTTATACTCACAAAAATCTGAAAAATAAATAAACAATAACTTGTGCATTTATACCTGGAAATAAAGAAGATGACGAGAAAACTGCACTCTAACTATATAAAAGGGTTAATATAATCGTAAATGAGCACGCATAAATTTCAATATCTGTGAGCAAGTTTACTCAGTACAAGTCTAACAAAATCAGATAAAATGTGTATTGTATTGCGTTCTAGATGCTTGCAGATGTTGATAAAAAACGAGCCTTAGAACGACGAGAAATACAAGTCTGAAAAAAATGTCAAAATCGGAATTGCATGCGACTATTCTTCTACACATTCAGACAACAATATAACTGTTTACCAAGGAGAAAAGGGTAAAAATTTGTTGCTTAGCAGTCTACAACTAACTTTTCAAATTTTAGATAATTCTAAAAAAAAGGGAAGAAAGAGAAGAAAAAAAAAGGAAGAAAGACAGACACCTGTTTACAACAACGCAACTAAATTCAGCGTGGTTGTGTAATTGGATGACAGGAAGTTTGCTTATGACAAGCCTGCATCTTCTAGGAATCCAGAGAATGCAAATTATATTTTGTATTTTGCTGATATCAATGCTTGCATTTTATGCAAATCTGTAACCTGAAAATCTATTAGTAGTCAATTTATAGTAGACTTGGTAGTACACTTGGTTGAAGACGTACAAAAACAGTTTGTTATTTCTCGCCTCTCTCCCCCCCCCCCCAAAAAAAAACGAAAAAAAAACCTTCTCATTTGGGCAAGAGGAAACACTAAAAACTATGGAAAACACAATCTAAACATAAAAGAGGTTATCACAATTTAAAAAATGAAAATAAAACTAAAGGTTAATTGTTTAAAATATGATGTACCCACATGTTTCTGGTAAATGTGCAAAATTTTAAACCATATTTTTCAAGCAATGCATACAATAAATGAGATTAGATAAATCAGTAAAATTAGTAACTTGTACTTTTTTTATATTCTAAAAATTATTCTTAGATTTTATATCTAAATTTATTTGAATGGAATGATCTATTTATAAAGTTTATTAGATCCAAGTTTATTTATGTTGAAATAGTTTTTGAATATTTGTTCAATATATTTTCCTCATACTTAATGAAATGTAATTTTGAATAATAGCATTTTCTGAAATGCAAGAAATTTCTGCTGACTTTATGTGTAAAATATAATATAAATGCTAAGAAATGTTGATTATTATAAGAAAATACAATATTTTAATTAATCAAATTAAGTATTTGGGCTTATTTATAAATTGATTTCCAACTCGGGTCAAATTGACCCGCTCTGCGGTTCTAGGTATACAGAAAGTCCCGCGGTTCTAGTGTTAAGGTGATGAAGGAATTCTTATTCCTTTCCAAACCAAATCTCCTTGAAAATCTTAAGGTCCAGAATATTGGGCTTCAATTCTGGAATACACAAAACATTTTATTTTTATTTTTCTATATTGCCCTGACTAGGCATAGATGTAATTTTCATAGAGGCATGCTCCATAGACTTTGCCAGTATGGGTTATTGGCTGTGCCAGTTGTCAAGAGGTAATCTCCCCTGTTGTGGTTCCCGATAATGACTAGTGAGACAAAAATTGTATATGCCTCTAACAGAAAAAAAAGTTTAATTATATTAACATAAAAGAATAATGTACGAGTGTACGAATGTAGGCCCTATCGGGCCTAGACTCACTGTCTATTCAGAGAACGTTAAAAGAAATAAAATCAGATAGCCCAAAATTTAAACCACATTTATCTCATCTATTGTGCTCACTCTGTCAAATGTCTCTGCAGTGACCATTCAGCATCCAAAGAAAGCCCACTTTAACATGCACTGGGGGAGGGGTTAGGAGATTAGAAATTCTAATTCTCTTCCTCAACAGGAACGTGACAATCACCCTCGCGGTTTGCACATTGTTTAGAATTATTGGAAGATTTAATGTTATGGCAGATTTCTACACAATATGCACAGATAACAGAACCATGACAAGTAGTGTTTAAATGACAAGTAGTGTTTATATAAAATATCAGAAGGTATAAGCAATATAGGACATACCAGGGCAGCTTACGTAAACAACTTTAATTCTGGTTGGTAAAGTCGGGCTATTGAAAGTTAGAATAATGTGTTTTGTAGGAAGTACTTGACTATTCCAATGAATAGTAATATGGTACACATTATAACACTTTGATCTTTTAAATTTGTTGGTTCTTTTGTGGAAAGTGTAGGTCTGGTTCTGACATTAATCTACCGCAGGTATTTAGAGTTTGATGTACTTCAGCAGGAAAAGAACCTATTGTATGGCAATTTGATATCAGTTGTGACTGGCTGGAGGAAGAAACCTCAACTGGTAAATACCCAGACTGAAATTTTTTTTAGCAAATGCCCATCACAAAAACAGACTGGAATGTTTTGGCAATAACAAATGGTGAAATTTTTTTTAAAGAATTAGAGAGACTATCAATGTGATTGATAATAAAAAAAATTGAAAGAATGAAATCTTCTTTATACTTGTATCTGTCCACGTGGGAGATATAGAAGGAAGAATTATTTTCATCTATATTTGAAAAAAAAAAATACAATTCTGACTCCAGCTGCAGTAGTGCCCACTCATTTGATCTACCAGCCAGTGACCCAAGTCAGCAGACCAACCAATTGAAGTATATAGGACCAATATGCATATCCCACCTACTTGAAGCAGAGGCAAAGCAGTGTGTTAGTTTCACTCAATTGCCAAGATCTCCCTTTTCAGGGACATGAGTATCATGCATGGCAAACACATGGTGGTTTACAATTCTCTATAAGTATATAGACAGGAGGGTCATGCCATGTCAAATCAACCAAAAAAATTCAATATTCAACCTGACCATTTCAGATTTCAATGAAACTGCTAGGGATCATTCTCTATGATGATATAAATTAGAGCATATTTTTTTCATTTATCACTTTAAATTTTCATACAATTATTTAAATTTTGAAAAATCATCATTTTTTGACTTGCATAAATATTTTCAATTTTGCATTTCTCAAGTTCTATCAAACGTAAAAAAAAATTTTGACCACTTATTTTAAAGTGGAGTTTATAAGGTTTAATTTGATATGCAAGTTGACTATGCACAGTTAAAAATAAAACTTAAATATTTTTAATAGTCATTTTTAAATTTTTTGAAAAAATTGTATGTTTGTGGTAATAATATAAGCTTAAAATTCTGAAACTTTTAGAGTGGGATCTCAATGGGATCAGGAGTTTTGAAATAAAAGCTAAAAATTACCATTAAAATAACAATTTAATTCTATCTATTTTGTTATTTATAATTTGTATGATAATTTTCAGCTTTTATTTCATAACTCCTGGTCCCACTGAGATCCCACTCTAAAAATTTCAGTTTTAAGCTTATAATATTACAACAAACAACCAATTTTTTCAAAATTTTTAAATTTTTAAATTTTAAAAAAAAGTACATTTTTTTTTTAATTATGCATAGTCAACTTGCATATCAAATTAAATCTTATAAACTCCTCTTTAAAAATGAGTGGTCATAAATTTTTTTATATTGGATAGAACTTGAGAAATACAAAATTAAAATCATGTAAACAAGCCAAAAAATGACAATTTTTCAAAATTTTAATAATTAACTACATGAAATTTTGATGAAAAAAAAAATACGAACATATATTCTCATTTAAATCATCAGGCAGAACGATTCCTGAGAGTTGCATCGAAATCTGAAGTAGAGGTCTGCACGGGCCGATTTCCATTAAAGGCATTTGGGCTGGGGCATACTCGGGCCTTAATTTTTTTCCTTGGGTGTCGGGCCAGGCCTAACTTATTTTTCCTGTACGAAGCCGAGACTGATTCCATTCTTCCTAGTCTTCACGGACCAAAATAATCAGTTCCTGTTGAATCATCCCGCTAGGTGGAGATTGTTGAGCTTAAGCCATTTGGTAGGCCTCCCCACCTAGCTGAAACTGAATCATCCCGTATGAAAATCCTTTTCTTGATGAGGCCAAATCTGTTCATAAATCAGCAAAATTTGGCTTGGTCCAAAAATTTGTGCAAAAAATACATACTTTTAAGTTGTCATTATTCTGCAATTAAACATTAGAATTTATTCTTTTCAAAGAATTGTAGATTACTAGGCTTATTAAAATAGAACATTAAATTAAACATGATTATGATGGAATTTCCTTTTAAACTGAAAACTGCAATTTTTTTTTAACTGTTCATCCATGCAAAATGAATACAACAATACGCAAGAAAAAAATACATTAAACATTTACATCTGCTATGAAGGAAACATTGTTTTCTTTCCAGTGTGATTCCGTCTTAAGATTTTACTTTTACCATATACCATTTTTTAGATTTTTAAGTCTCCATCAGATGGAATATGGATTAATAATTCTAATGATAACTGAAAAGTTTACATACAACAAAGATTCATTAAACGCATAAATATTGCAGCCTACGGCACTTCTGCATAAATGGAGATTATAAACATGAAAAAAAAAAGAAGATAAGTTTTTTTCTGAATTCTTCCATAAGAGCAAAGATTAATGTTCTGTAGAAATTCACTCAGGCCGGGCCAAGTTTGGGCCGAATTTTTAACCTTTTTCCAGGCCAGGCTCGGGCCGAAATTTTAACTTTTGGGCCGGGCCAATATTTTTTTCCGTTCGGGTTGGGTATCATTTCCAGTGATAAAACTTAACCTATAATGCAAATATGATTTCACTTGAGATTTCATATTTAAGTTAATATTATATATTATTTATATATAATAAAATTAGATTTATTTTTTCTCCAAACAAGCTAAAGTTCTCATACAATTTAAATGCAATATACCAGATTACCAAGTTGCAAAGCATTAAATCAGAAATATTTCTGGCACAAAATCTAAATAATATGTATTCTTTTAAACTATATATTTTACACACACAAGCTATTTAAATTTTTAAAAATTACACTTTATCAAATATACACTATTAATATGAAAGTTCTTAACGATACTTATACAACTAATACAGATAGAAAATCTGAAATATTTACCAGTTCCTTTAGGTGGACCAGAGCCAACATATTCAGAAAGGACTATACCAGACTTTACATCAGTTCCAGGAATATTAACAACTAACCAATGATGCCATTCACGATATTTAGGATTTTGGCGGCTGGGTGCATCAGGATCTAAATTAAAGGCAAGAGTTTATAATACCTTATAACTAATTGAGTTATTCAAAAGAATTCAATTTCGATCAATTTAGAGTTTTCAAGAAAGTAATTTACAGAACATTGTGATTTAATACCTTTTTAAAGAAATGTGAGACAAAAGAATGCATCACTGTTATTTGTACCACTGTCAATATGTATTGTGTTTTCATGAAATTTAACCTTTTGGGGACGAGTGACACGTATATGTACCACAAAAAGGCTTAAGAATCTGTTTATCCTCATCAGTAAAATTTGCCTTATTTAATCTGAGTATTTTCTCTATTTAATAAAGCACAAATTTTTAAAAACCGGCGACAAAACATTAAAAATTTTGTAAAAGGCTCCCATCGTAAAGGAGTTACTTAAATCTTTTGTCAAAAAGTTGCCTAAGTATTAGATTTTAAAAGGGTGTATACTCATATCAATAGGAGCATATTTATTAAAGTTGACACCTAGATGAATAAACTATCAGACAAACTGAATTCATATTCATTTTTCAAGTAACATAAAAGTTAAAGAAATTGATATGCAGTAGACTCCCTCAAATCCACACATTCTGAAACCAAGTTTGTGCAGATTTTAGAATTTTGCAAATTTTCGATCACTGTTTTCTTTACATATTTTTAAAATAGTAAGTTGAACATATTAAACATTGAAAATTATAATGAATGCTTACAATAGAGTAAAATGTTAAATAATTTAATAAATAAAATAATTATGTAAATAGTAGACATTCAGCTTTAAAAGCAGAATCCAGCTTTCTTATGATCACTACTTTTTGGATTAAGGTCAAACTTTCAAAAATGAAATGATCCTTTAAAAAACAAAATTTTAAAATAGACAGCACTTATCAGTATTTTGGGGAAAGGTACTATGGAGGATAAATAATATTTTTAATACAGCTGCATTTACTTTCATAAAATATTTTGAATTTATAAAAGTTTTATTTAACATTATTAAAAAGGTTACTTTTAATCTGAAACAGGGTTGGCATGATTTAAATCAAGATTTAAATCTAGATTTAAATCAACTGATTTTTTTAAAAAAATCATTTGATTTAAATCAATTTTTTGCAATATCACATGAATGCACATATCAAAGGAAAATTTTGGGTAAAAAGTTAGAAAATGTATTAGATAACGATAGAATTACAAAATTTAAAGCAAGATATGAACAAGCTATTAATGGCTGTCATTTTTCTGGAGTTTTATTAAGTCCCTCTGTTTTAAATCGAAATGAAATTTCACTTAGTGTAGAGGAAAATAATGAAGGTTTGGCATTCATTAAAGAAGATTGTCTAAATCTTCTCACCACTGTAGTACATTTACAAGCAAAAAATGGCCCATTCCAAAAATTAACATTGCTTGAGAAAAGACTTTCTGATATATGACAGATTATGATTGGTGGAAGTCCTTTTATGTAATGAGAAGTAAAGAGACAATCGCTGAAATTGAATTTATTCATAGATGCCAACTTCTCCGGAAATTCCGGAGTTTCTCCGGAAAAGTACGTTAAAATACGGTAGTACGGTAATAAGGTAGAAAATACGGAAATTTGCGGCAAAAAGATCGCGATATTTTCGATCATTCGCGACAAAAAATAATGATCTTTTTCGATCAATCATTGCAAAAAATCGTGAAATTCTACAATAGATCAGTGAAATACATCGTAAATACATTTCCGTCAGTTGTTCGCCACAGAAGATCACGATTTTCTTCAGTTACTCTCTGGAAAAGATCGCGGTTTTCGTCAGTAATTCGCGGTAAAAAATCTCGATTTTCGTCAGTAAGTCATGGCAAAACACCACAATTTTCCTCAGTCGCGGTAAAAGATCGCGATTTTCATCAGTCATTCACGCAATAAAACCAGGATTTTCGTCATTCATGACACAAAATCGCGATTTTCGTCTATTAATCTCTGGAAAAGATCGCGATTTTCGTCACTCAGTCTCGGAATAAGATCGCCTTTTTCATGAGTCATTCGCGACGAAAGATCGCGGGTTTCGTCTGTTAGTTTCGGAAAAAAATCACTATTTTTGTCTGTCATTCCTGAAAAAAGATAGCAATGTTCGTAAGTCACTCTGGCAATGATGGCGATTTTCGTCAGTCACTCCAGGAAAAGATCTCGATTTTCGTCAGTCATTCGCGATTTTCGTCAGTCATTCGCGTCAAAAGACCGCGATTTTCGTCAGTCATTCGCGTCAAAAGACTGCGATTTTCGTCAGTCATTCGCGTCAAAAGACCGCGATTTTCGTCAGTCATTCGCGTCAAAAGATCGCGATTTTCGTCAATCATTCGCGTCAAAAGATCGCGATTTTCGTCAATTATTCGCGTCAAAAGATCGCGATTTTCGTCAATTATTCGCGTCAAAAGATCGCGATTTTCGTCAATTATTCGCGTCAAAAGATCGCGATTTTCTCAAGTCAGTCTTTGGAAATTATCGCGGTTTTTGTTAGTCTGTGGAAATTATCGCGGTTTTCGTTAGTCAGTCTGTGGAAATTATCGCGATTTTCGTCACCTCTGCAAAAAATCCTATTATCGTCGTAGGAGGAAATCACTTTGTTAGCAAACCAGTTGCGAAGAAAAAAATATTTCATGAATTTTACAGCTAGTATAGAAATCATGAATTTTTTGCTCTGTAAGGATAAAAAATATTATATTTGTATAAATTTATTAGATTTTTTTTAATTACATAAAAAAGTGACAACATTTATTTTAATTTTGTTTGTGTGAATAAATACAAAAGCTGCCAGGATTGAGGATTGAGAAAGTATGTGTAAAAAATATTTTAAAAATACCTCGAAAAAAATGTGCAACTCCTGAAAGGTGACTATTTTACTCCTGAAGAGTGTCCAAAACTCCTGAAATTTAACTAGTTCACTCCTGATATGGTATTTACAATGTTGGCATCTATGTTTATTTACCAAATAACAACAGCCGTAACTTCATCTCCTGGAGTAGAAAGACAATTTTCTTCTTTTGGACTAGTTCATTCAAGCCTTCATAATAAATTAGGAGTAGGCAAAGCTTCTAAATTAGTATTTTTGTTCAAACAATTAAATCCCTGATTTTTTCCTATTTGCTTAAAAAATATTGAATTGTGATTTTTATCTTTTAATAAATAGCTTGCATTAAATGAATACAGTAGACTCCCTCAAATCTGCACAGCTTGGGACCAGAGGTTGTGTGGATTTTAGAAATTTGTGGATTTCTGGCCATGGGTTTGTTTACATTTTTTAAATGGTAATAAGATTGTAATTAATAATTCAATTGAAATTATAATGAATGTTTATAATATAGCAAAACATTAAAACAATTATGTAAGGTAATTAAACTAAAATAATAAAAATTTAGATAATTAAAAATGATTAAAATATTGAAAGCCGCAAAGATGAGTAAATAATCAATGCAGGGCTCGACAATTCGAAAAATTTTAAAGTTCCCAGCTGGGAACCCACATGAAAAGTATAGGTTTCCAGATGAAAAGTGTAGGCTCCCAGAAAAATTTATGTGCGAGTATTCTGACGAAATTTGTCATTTTATCACGATTTTTTGACGAAATCTGCCGTTTTTTCGCGATTTTTTGACGAAATCTACAGTTTTTTCGCGATTTTTTGACGAAACCTGACGATTTATCGCGATTTTTTAATCAAGCGTAACATTTGCCGTTTTTTCGCTATTTTTTGACGAAATCTGCCGTTTTTTTCGCGATTTTTGACGAAATCTGCCGTTTTCTCGTGATCTTTTGACAAAATATGCTTTTTTATCGTGATGTTTTAACGAAACCTGCCGATTTATCGCGAGTTCTTTTAACAAAGCGTCATTTTTCAATATTTTTAAACAATTGCCATTTTTTCCACTATTTTTTTGACGAAATTTGCCATTTTATCGCGATTCTTTAATGAAATTTACGTTACTTCCCACAATCTTTTGACGAAATTTGTTATCTTTTGATATTTTTTGTTGAAATTTGCCGTTTTTCGCAAATCTTTTGACAAAATTAGTCGTTTTTTCGTGATTTTTTAACGAAGTTTGCCGTTTTTTCGCGATTTCTTGACGAAATTCAGACTTTTCCCGTAATATTTTGACGAAATTACACATCCCACGTTGTTAAAGCTATTTTTTGCACACATGCTCCGATTTTTTGCGTAATTTACGTGATATAATGCGTCCGCGCCATCGTTTGCGGTCACGGCGATTTGTTAGGTTCCCGGCCGGGAACCTAAATGAAAAAATATACGTTCCCAGAAATGATTTCTGGGTTCCCCGGGATCCCGGGAACGCTATTTTTCGAGCCCTGCAATGTATAACTAGACATTTATTATAAAGATGAGATGCATTTTTTCCTAAATTATTCAATGAAACTTGCCCCATAAAGATGCACTACTAATTCACATCAAAATCATAAAATAAAGAACTTTTATTTCAGGTTTAACCAAACTCAATAATAAAAAAAGCTTGATGAATGTATAAATGCATTTTTGCAAAAAGTTTGTGATCACCACTGATATTAGCAATACCTTGAATTTTTTTTCGGAAATAAATTTATTCTTCCTTCATGAAAAAGCATGAATTTAGTAATATTAATGAAAGTTACAGATTAAAATACAGTCGAGTCTCCCTATAACGAAACTCCATACTCCATATCGAATTTCTCTATATAACGAATTTTTAGCAGGAACGGCCCCTTTTTTCATGATTACATTAAAAACAGTCTCTATATAGCGAATTATCTATCTCCATATAACGAATTTTTCATAAAATGTTCTTTAGTTATTCAGTTTTAAAAAAGCTTCAAAATCACATGGAATCAAATTTCCATCATTTATTTTTGATTCATAGTTCAAGGCTGAGTTTTTAATATTGCTACTCTACCTTGAATCTCCTTGATCTTTAAGTCCAACGAATTCATTCCACCAGCCCCCCCTCCCACACATCTTTTAACATCCTTCGAGAAACAGTGTCAATTTAATTGTTGCACATATAAAACCTGGATCAATGTGGTAATTGAAGTCAGTGTTGATTTCAGGGGTGGTTTTGGGACGAGAGTGAATGTCAGTTCACTCCCAGAGCAATGAGATCGCTCCCGAAAATTTGAGATGTTGTGTTTTCAATGGCAAAAAAATTAACATACGTTTTTCTTGTGTGATTTTTATTAAGCTTTTAAATAAATGTCTATTCTCTTTTTTGAAACTGTTCAAATAATTAAGAAATAGGATATTCAGTTAATATTTATAGTTAAACACTTCAAATTTTTAATTAAACGTATAAAAAATAATACTAGTTCAAAATTTGCACATTAAACAGAAATTTTAATGGCTTTCTCTATTCAACAAATTTTTCTATATAATGAATTTTTTACTGGAAAAATGGATTTCGTTATATAGAGACTCGACTGCATATATAGAATTGATATAAAAAAAAAAAAGTCAAATTTTGTCCCTATACCTAACCTGAAAGCTTGATTGTTTACATCTGTAAATTATCTGCAGATTTTAGAGAGTTGTGGATATTAGGGCAGCAGATTTGAGGTAGTTTACTATATTTAATTTGTTTTTTAAATTTTACCATTTTCTATTCATTTACAACATATTTAAATTTATTTTTTATTTAGTGTGCACAATTCAGTTACAAAATAATAGAATGGCTTTAGATTAAAGCCTAGATGTTTAATTTTTAGTACCAATCAGTAACTAGAATGTAATATTTTCTTAACTATATAATTATTTCTTATATTATTTTTATAAATTATAAATGTTATTTATTATTTTTTTAGTTATTTATTATAAAAACTGCTCCATGTATTGTAAAAGCATAAAAACACAGTAATTAAATGTAGGATTCTAAAAAAATCAAATAAATCCGATTTAAATCAAAAATATCTGATTTAAATCAAATAAATCCAATTTTTTTGATTTTTTTAAAAAAATCGTGATTTTTTTCCAACCCTGATCTGAAATGAGTGATGACTTACCGTATTTTCAGGTGTATAGTCCACGGTTTATACAAGAAAAAAAACCTCCCAAAAAGCTGCTGTGGCTTATACACGGTGCAGGTTATACAAAGATTTTTTTTTTAATTGGAAATCGTGATTTTTTTCTACAATTTATAAACCTTAAAAAATTTGAAAAAAAGCATCAAAATTTGTAGATTTTTTTCACTATGCCTTGAAATTTAGAGAGTTCTCCCATGTTTGTAAAGGCTTTTTTTTACTGCTTAAATACAGTTATTTCTGGATTTGGAAGAACTGTCGCAACTATCGCCAAGTATTGCACCGATAGATGTATAATAGCCATTGTGTTTGTAGAGTACAAAATCCAAAATCTGGAACCCTTCCAATCTCGACAATTCTGAATTCAAGATCATTTTTAGTTTATTTTTCAAAAAAATGATCTACGGACCCTGTTGCAAAGGACAAAAAAAGTGCGTGATTTATATAATTTCGGAATGATTCAGAGCAGCCGTTCCTTTACAGAGTCGTTTCATTTCAGAAGGAGTTCAAGGAATCTAACTTTTCCGGAGTCGTTTCATTTCAGATACAGTCCAAGGAATCGTTCCTTTTTGGAGTTGGTACCTTACCCTGTTGCAAATTTTTAAAAAAGTGCATGATTTACGTCATTTCGGAACGATTCAGAGCAGTCAGTCTTTTTCGAAACAATTCCGAGGAATTGTTCCTTTACAGAGTCGTTTCATTTCGGAACGAGTTCTAGGAATCGAACTATTCCGGAGTAGTTTCATTTCAGATAGAGTCTGAGGAATCTTTCCTTTTTGGAGTTGGTGCATTTCGTATAGATTCCAAGGATTCGATCCTTTTGGGAACCAATGACCTAAGATACATATACATTTTATGTCCGAAATTTTGAATTTATCACCAATTTTTTAATTTTCGGAATTTTTTTCTAAAACTATCATGCTTCTTTGAAAAAAAAATGCGCATAAACGCCGCATCGCTTGAAATTTTATCTTAAAACACGTAAATGCCGCAGCATTTTTTCGGAAAATTACGGTACTGATAATCTTAATTTTTTAGCCCAATTACAGTAGATATTATACATCACGAAAAAATTTGGTAAATTTGTGTTAAAAATTATGACTAATGGCTTCTAATTTTGAACCCTGGTCAAAATATACGTTCGTAAATGGTATATAGCCCGCAGACTATACACCGATGCATCTTCACGGGTTATACACGAACTTTTTTTACTGCACTGCTCGATTTAGGGGTGCGGGTTATACACCCAAAAATACGGTATCTTGTAACATAAATGGTGAATTTGATTCTCATTTCACCTATACAAATCAATGTTTAAAAATATGATTTAAATCAATGATTTTTTTTAAAAATCATTTGACTTAAACAGCCCTGAGCAACAGTTAACAAAAGCCTTATATGCAGATCAAAATATATTAAATGCAGAAATTTCAGAAATATTATAGCAAAAAAAGATTTGTTAAATTTGTCTCTTTATACGAATTATCAGCCCCAACAGAACAAAATCAAGGAAGTGTATGCTGGGGAGGGAGGATATTTTCAAGTAGGTAGTTCAGCGATGACTAATGCACTAATATTTGTGAAAAAATAACTATTTTTAGTAAAGCATGTGTATTATTTAAAAAGTAATAAGGTGCAGAATTTTGGGGAGTGAGAGTAAATTGATTTAAAACTTTGATTAACGGCATGCCAAAAATCTCTCGCATGCCATTACGTTTACCTGTTCCTGGATAGTACAACAGAACAGTACTAGACTCCAAAATATAAAATATCAAATAAATAATAATTACCAGTCATGCATAATGTGTACAATGCATTTTCTTCAACAGGATACTTAATATGAGTTGGAGGATCTTTTACTTGAGTAGGAGTCAATTCATTTCCCATAGAAACAACATTTTCATTGTAACTAACCTAAAATATTAAATGAAAGTTAATATCTTTCTATTTTTCAAAACTCTCATACGTTCAAAGGGAATGAATTTAAAATCTTAATCTTACATAAATCTGTTACATTTAACATTTATAAAATGATTGCACTGCTCTAAATTCTTATAAGTAAATTATCTTTCCACAATACTGAATTCTTGAATATTGTCAGAATAATTTTTAAAGAAAATTGTGCCAGACCTTAATCTACAAAAGAGAATAAAGAAATGAATGTAGAGAAGAATAGGACACATTTGATCACTTTTTTAATCTGCTACATTTCCATAAAATTGTAAAGCATAAAAAAAATTAAGTTCTAACTTTTGTAAATTCATATAAAACTAAATAGTTGTTTGTGAAGAACTTGGTATAGTAAATTCTTTTGAAAGTCAATTCAAAGTGTTCAAATGTGTTATATCATAGGGTACTTAAAATAGACTATGGGAATTCAGATAATTTATTTGAAATAAAATGAATCTCTAAAACATAAATGTCACAAATTATCAAATAAGATTTTAATATCAACATATGACTGTTTTTACACTGAGAAAAAGAGCCAGAAGTCAAGTTTTTTTATTGATGAAACATAGAAAAATAAAATCCAGTCAGTATCAGTACTACTGACGTAAGTAAAGCCAATGAAATGCCTATTAAAGATATTTATATTTTTGAAAAAACGTCTAGTGCATCATTTATTGTATTGTATATTTTGAGAATATCAATAAGAAAGTTTGTAAAAATATTGAAAGTATGAAACATCTTGATATTTTGAAAATAGATATTGGATATTATATAATATATGGACGATTCTCTCCAAATAGGCCAAAATAATAGTCATGAGGGAATGACTGTAAGGGAGGGATGAATTTTAACAAAATGCCCATTTACTTTTTTACCATTATCTGAATAGCGATTAGCAGGGTTCTCGATGGCTTTTGACCAACATTAGCAATTTGGCAAATAAAAAATAAAAGTCGTCAAATGAAAAAAAGTTAACAAAATAGATTCGGCCAGAAATACTGAAAAATGTATCTTTTTTGTATTCCTTGTTTTCCAAATGTTCTCCCATCTCCCCCCCCCCCCCCATAAAATGGGAATTTGACTAAGTACATTCTGTCTCCTCAATGTTTATTCATGTCAGACATTCAGCAGTTTAAATAAAAATTAAAAACAGCTATTACTGATTTATTATTGTGAAAATGTATGCCGAAAATTGTACGAACAGATTTCGACTCCTAACAAATATAAAATATTGAAAAAATTGACCAATGATTGATTTGCATTCAACTAATAAATAGTACATATATATCTTATAATATAAAGCAAGCAAAAATTGTGTGTGTGTGTGTAAATTTTATCTCAAAAACGGCTCTAACAATTTTTGCAAAAATTTGGATTTTACCATTTTCAAGCACAAGAAGACCATTGGGCTAGGTCAAATGTTCGAGAAAATTCAATTATTGGATCATTTTTGATCATAATGGGTCAGGATCAAGCTATTTATATCTACAGACGAGCTGGATCGATTTTAAGGAAATTTTGTATCCAATCGTTTTTTGGCACGAGAAAACTACTGGGCTGGGTTACATGCTCGAAAAATTTCAATTAGTGGGTCATTATGGGTCAAGCCATTTTTATCCAAAAAACTGCTCTAACGATTTTGATCAAATTTTATATTTTATCGAGGATTACAAGAAGACCATTGGGTTAAATGACATGTTCGAGAAAATTCGGTTAGTGGGTCATTTTTGGGGTCATTGTGGGTCATGCTATTTTTATCTAGAGATTTTCTCATGCAATTTTGTCTAAAAATTGCATTCTATGGCTTTCGGGCAAGAGAAAAACAATGGGCTAGGTTACATGTTCAAGAATAAATTTTAATGGGTCATATTGGGTCATTAAGAGTCTGAGTCAAGCTATTTATATTTAAAGAACAGCAGAATCAATTTCAGCGAAATTTTGCACGAGAAAGCTAATGAGCTAAGTCACACGATCGAAAGATTTCGATAAGAGTCATTTGTGGGTCATGGTCAAGCGGTGCATTTTAATTTTGTAAAATCCCAATATTATAAAATAAATTTACAGCAATAACAGAGCAAGAATTTCATTTCATATAAAACTTAATACAGAGTTTACTTTAACCGAGCATGGCTCGGTGTTCCCTGCTATTGGTGATTAATTGGCATAATCATTTCTGTATAATGCATCGCATAATCATTTCTGTTTTTGGCCGTTGCTAAACTGAATTGATTTTAAATCAGTATCTCTATAAACAGAACTGTGTAAAGGGCATAATGTGATTGAACATGTAAAGTAACATCCAATCATTGAGCAACGTGGATAAGAATCTCCACTGTATTGCCACACACATACACACAAAAAAAACCAAAAATTGAGCACTCGCAATGTGGAGAGTGATTTTTCTTTTACTCGCCAAATGGAACATTTTGTCATAATTTGGCACAATGGCGAGCGGCATACAGAACCCTGACGATTAGGCTTAATAGGATTTAACTATCTAAATACTTATAATTCAGTAATAATTTTAAATTCTTAACATTTACCTGTATTCAGTAGCGGCTGATGAGGGAATGATGAGGAAGGCTTAGGACTTAGGAGCTCATCAACCTCTCAGACTACTGAATACATTTTAATATTAGAAAAATATCAATTACTACTATTTAGAAGTATTTATATAGAATTAAAACCCACCAAGGCTTGACAAATGGTGAACATAAAAAAAAAAAAAAAGGAATTTCTTCGATTGTGCGAAGAAAAATTGCTTCTTTTGTTGCAGGATTACGAAAAAAACCCCGGAAATTATGTCAAAGGAGCACGAAATAAACAACAAATTTTGTTAAAGGATCGAGAAAAATGACAAATTTTGTTTAAGAATCATGGCAAAATACCATCAAAAATTCCAGAAAAAAATGGCAAATTTCACCAAAAATTCACAAAAAAGTGAAAATTAAAAAAAAACAAAAATTGCGAAAAAGTGGTAAATTTCACAAAAAGATCGCAAAAAAAATGACAAATTTCATAAAAAATCACGAAAAAGTGGCAAATTTATTTAGTCAAAAGATTGGGAAAAACGGCGAATTTCGACAAAAGATTGGGAATAAAACTGAAAAATTCCTCAACAGAGTGCCAAAAACGACAAATTTCGTCAAAAGAGTGCGATAAAAACATCAAATTTCGTCAAAGAGGTGTAAAAAAAAATGCATTTCTGTAAAAGATGCTCTTGCACTTTTTAATATACATTTAAAAAAATCTCATTGTGTCTTTCTTTTTCATTCCCACAGAACATTTTTGATCAATTGAATTTCGTTGCAGTGCATGGCAAAGTATTCTGCTTTAGGGCTGTACTAGTGATGGGAGATTCTGAAAATTTTGAGAATCGATTAAAATCGATATCGTATAAAACAACATCGATCATAATAAGAATCAATTTCTCAGTTCTAGAATCGATATTTCGATATTCAGATTCACACAGAGAAGAGCCAAATTACTAATTCCAAAACTTAGACAATCAGCAGGACCGTAATTACCACCTCCCACCTCCCCATCCCCATTTAGGGAGGCATAGAATTAAGCTATTGCAGATTTCAGAGTCGGATAATAAGAATTTTAAAATTTAAAATGATTGTCACATACACAAAAACTTTGACAAATTTGAGAGACATAACTAACAACAACACTGAGTAACTTGGCATTAAACCGAGGATAAAGAGTGCCAAGAGCATGTAACTAGGAGTATAGACAAAAAAAATTTTTTTTTTTCTAATGCCAACCAAATGTTACACGAGATAGTTTGAACGAACAAAAACTATGCCCCATACCCAAGGGGGCAGGTAAACACCACTCTTGACGGAAGGGCAACCATAGCCCAAATGTATCTTTTGTCGAAGTTTCAAAATGAGGATTTACAAAAAAATAGAACGAGAATTGGAGATTTTAAAAATTGCATGCATACTTTGAACGGCCCATTTATTAAGATTGGCGAGGAAGAGGGGGGGGGGGGATTAAAACGGACGAACATAGAAAAAAAAAACATAATAAACTAATAACCCAAACAACTGAGCTTCTAAACAAAAATATAGTGTTTAACTTAGTGTTGAATTCATGGGGTGGCCCGCGGGGATTGGGGCATGTGTTGCACTCTTTGAAACTATAAAAAGTGCCAAGAGCATGTAACTAGGTGGAGAGAGGGGTAGTAACAGAAAAAAATGAGGAGATAAAAGCTTTATAACGATATGTTACATGAGATGATGTAGAAAAAACAAAAAATATGCCCCCACCCAGGGGGGGGCAAGGTAAATCTCAAACGGACAGAAGGGCGACCCAGGCCCAAATGTACCTTTTGTTGAGGTTTCAAAATATGGATTTATAATAAAATAGAATGAGTATTAGACTTTTTTAAAATCGCAGTCATAATTTGAACTATCCTGTAAGTTAAAATTGGTGAGGAAGAGGGGGGGGGAGGGTAGGACGGGCGAACATGAAAAAGAAAAAAAATAGTGGCACTCTGAGGGTGCCGACAGAAGTGAAACCTTGAACAATTACGCGTGTATTTTTTGAATCGTTAGGATATATAATGTTGAATCGTCAGGAAATACTTTTAAAAGAATAAAAAAAAAGGTTCTATAATATTAAAAAACATATCAATATCTATAAAAAAAAAAAATTTTTAAAAACGCGCGATACCATATGTTTAGCTATTGTAGTTAACTCACTATAACTACCTTTTTACATTTTAAAACGCGATAAATACACCAACCAAAATTAGACCATACAATCGATACCTTAATCCTTATCCAAATAAATCGTTTTGTATTAATGCCTGTTACAATATCTGTAGATTACTTTTTGAATTATTCAAACCGGACATTACATTCAAAAGATTTAAAGACGACATTATGAATTTAAAGATGACAATCTAAAGAAATAATAGTGCTGCTGAGTACGCGGTGGCCAATAAGCTTAGGAATTACATGTGCAATCAAAAGATTGCGGGTTCGAATCCCAGTTTCGCTGATATGTATCAATTTTTTTTTGTTTTGTTCTCGAAGGAGTTTGAAAACTTAAAATTTTAACACATTATGGGTCCGTAACTTGACTTGAAATGATAGGAGAAAATTTCTTATGCTAGATTTGTAATGTATGAAGCATACGCTTTCAACAGACATATTGTATCAAGAAATGAAAAAAAAAAACCCTCTGCTCCTCCTCCCCCCCAAAAAAAGTCCTATAGGGAAAATCTGGAAACTGGAATAGCAAAAAGAACGGCAAGAAATGGTTGGCTATACTAGAATTTTTCTCCCCACTTAACTCTTATAGAAGCAGTAATAGCCTTTTAAAGATTGAAATGAAGTGAAGAAATAAGCAAAATTAGGTGAATGACCAACAGGGGGGGGGGGAGGGATCCACAGCTCTAGGGGGTACCATGTAGCTTAAACTTTTAAGTTAAAAATGATAGAGAATTAAATGAGCGAAATTTTAAGGTGTATATTGGGGGAGGGTACAAGCCTCCCCTCAACATTTTTTTGTTTCTTTTGAAGAAACAAAAAATTTGGACCCCCGGCGGGGCGCAGATAAACCCCAAACGGGCAGAAGGGCGATCCTTTATCTTTTGTCAAGGATTTAAAGTGTCGATCTAAAATAAAACAGACCGAGAATTGGACATTTTCAAAACTGTATGCATATTTTGAACGGCCTAATGACGTTAAAACTGACACGGAAGGGGGTAATTAGAAGAGACGAGCGTGAAAAATAAAACATAATAAACTAATACTTCAAATAACTGGACTTTTAAACAAAAATATAATGATTTAACCTAGTGTCGAACTAATGGGGTAACCCGCAGGGGATCCTCCCCCCCCCCGAAGAATTTATGAGATTTTATGCTTTCTAATGCACAAATTGCGATTCCCCATCTCTTACAGAGCTGTAAAACATGATGCCTTCTTCCGGAGTCGCAGAAAAATAACTGCATTCAACACTGATTTAGCCTAGAAAAAAAAGAAAAAATCAAAATCGAATCTAAAGATCGAAATCGAATCTAAAGATCGATCTTACGGGCAGAATCGATTTTACATTTTTACTTTCTTTTGCAACTTTACAAGAGAGTATTAGATTCGTGAAAAATTTCAACTTCCCGTTTTTGATGGATTTATATATTTTAGAAGGTCTTTAACACGATTTTATGGTTTTTAAGAAATATCTGTCTGTGTGTGTGTGTCTGTCACTCTAAGTCTGTATATGACAAAAATTTCTGACCGTTCTATCTCAAAAACAAATGTACGGAATTCCACAAAACTTTAGATTTAGTTTGACCTTGATATAAACTGAATCTAATTAATTTTTGGTGTATATAGCCTAACAGGTGGCGCTGCTATGCTGCATTTTTTGCGATTTGCGCAACAGCTATATCTGAATAACGAATGCACGGATTTTCATCAAATTTCAGATCCAGTTAGTCCTTGACATGAATTGATGTTTTTTTGCATTTGGATGTATATCGCTTCTCAGATGGCGCTGCTATGCTGAATTTTTCACAATTTCCACTCAGCGCCATGTGAAAGGGGGGGGGGGAGTAGGAGGCGGTCATTTCGAGCATGAAAATTTAAAGGGCGCTAAATTTTTACTTGTAACATCACTTCTAGCCTATCACAAGAAAAAGTTAATAGGGGGGGGGGGGAGGGGCTAAATTGTAACTTTGAACCGGGCGCAATTCTCTTTTCGCATGCCCCTGTTTCCATTTTAGCTTTATCTCAAGAACTAATGCACGGACTTTCATAAAAAATTTAGATTCAATTAGTCCTTGATATTATTTGATGCTAATTATATTTTGGTGGAAATCGCTTAAAAGATGGTGCTGCTATACTGCATTATTCATAATTAACGCAATAGCGCTATCTCAAGAACGAATTTTCATAAAAATTCAGATTCAGTAAATCTCTGACATAGATTAGTGTTTAGTTCTTTGTGTAAATTGCCCTACAAGTGGCGCTGATATGCTGCATTTTTTATGATTTCGCAATAGCTGTATCTCGCGCTTTCATGGATTTTCATCAAAATTCAGATTCAGCTGGTACCTAATAAAAATAGATCTTGATCAATTTTTGGTGTACATCACTCAACAAAAAACGCTATTTTGCACGGGAAGGCGGGGGGTTCTGAGGTTTCTTTAATTCTTCTTAGAAACTAACACACTGAAATTTTGGAATTGGCACATCCGACTATTTTATCTTCAACTTTTGAAGGAAAATGAAAATTATATTACCTTCAGAGAAATCGATTACAAATTTTAAAGTATCGATTAAATCGAGTTGGCCGTAGTATCGATTAAATCGATTTAAAAAATCGAAAATCGCCCATCACTAGGCTGTACATTGTTATGTTTAATTAAAATTTTTTTCTAACCATTTTTCCATTATAATTATAAAGTAGAGTAAATGCAAATATAATAAAGTAGAAAAAAAAAATGTTTTATCCCAATTAGTTTTCCCAGTTCTCTCCATAACCAATTAGCATGCATGTTTTTAAAATATGTTTGTTTACTTAAAACATGCTATTTATTTTCAAAGTGCTTTTATAAATTTAATGAAGTTTCATAAACTGTTTTGAATAAAAGATTTAAAGTATAACAGCTAAAGTTTCCTAAAGATAAATTATGCAATATATTTATTAAAGCAAATGTAATTGCAAGTGTTACCTGCAACTTGCAATGATGTGACAGATTGTCAAATGTAAACAAATGATTGTTGCCACTGCTGGTTTAGAAACTCTGCAATGCTGGACTTGTAAATAATTAACTGTAGCTTTGACATGGTAAGTGGGTGTGTCCAGTTAAACTGGCTTTAGTTTTTGCATAATTTTTGTGTCTGTCTGTAACTGTAATTAATCAAGTTGACTTTGACTTTAACTGATTTCATTTTTATAGTATTTAAAGACCAAGCTGTTGGTGAGATAGTGTAGCACTAGCCTGGCAGTAGTGATGGTAGCATCAATGAAATGGCACTTATGAGAATTTGTTATTTTTTTTTTTTTTTTTTTTTTTTTTTCCCAGAGTTGGATGGAGATGAGTGTTTTGAAGAAAGTTTTTGTGTTTGTGTGCCTTGGAGGCGGATATGAGCTGTGCTCATTTTAGTTCATTTTTAACAAGTTTTTAATGCAATAGTTTAATTAACATAGTTTAAATAAAGAAATTTAGTTTGAAAATTTTTGAATATTTTTCTCTTGCCATGATTCACCAACATATGGTCTCATCAACATACAAAAGATCCACGGCCTAACATACATTAGGGTGGGCCAAAAAACTTTTTTTCGATTTTCGATGACGGCGGGTGCAGAAAAGTGGCCACTGGTGGCACTCAGTTCACACAAAAAAATTTAGATTTTTTGGACAATCCTTTACCCTGCCGCAAATGGCTTGAAGTTTTGCCAAAATGCTGATTTTTGAATTTTTTTAGAAAAAAATTAAATATTAAATTAAGTTTTTTTTTTTTTGTTGTTGTATTTAGTTGAAAAGATGTATTTAATGTGCCAAATGTTTAAATAACTTCTAATTATGCATTAGTTTAATGCTATGTTCTTTAAAAATGTACTTGATTTTAACTTGTTTCGCGTTCCGTACCAAAGCGAAGCAACCGAGAACTCCTCGCGTGGATGCAGCTGCATGCCGAGTTTAACTCGCCTATAAAAATCGGCTAATTTAAAATGCACATAGCAATTAAATAATGCATTATCAGAACTTATTTAAACATTAGATACGTTAAATATGTCTTTCCAAGTATATACAGCCAAAATAAATTTAATTTAATGTTTTAAAAGTTTTTACTAAAAAGTTCAAAAATCAGCATTTTGACAAAACTTCAAGCCATTTGCGGCAGGGTGAGGAATTGTCCAAAAAATCTCAAATTTTTTGTGTGAACTGAGTGCCACCAGTGGCCACTTTTCCGCACCCACCATTATCGAAAAAAGTTTTTTTCAGCCCACCCTACTGTACATTATATATGTGTACACTCGTAAGTAATGCCTAAAATAATTTTAAACATATGTAAGAAATATCTGTTGCACATTTAAAGGCTTTATTAAGTATAAATATCCGCAAAATCTATAAAATCTCATTTATCAGAAATTACCCTGGTGATTGAGAACTATCCCAGCAAACTGAGGTATATATCAATACAGTTGCACAGTAGACTTCCTCAAATCTGCAATTCTAAAATCTGCACATTACTTTACAGATGTAAACAATGAAAAACTCCGTTCAGACATATGGACAAAATTTGACTTTAGTTTTATATCAATTCCATATTTATTTTAATTTGTAAGTTTTGTTATTTCAGTACAAAGTCCAAAATCCGGAATCCTCCGGACCTCGGCGATTCCGAATTTTGGACTTTTCCAAATTTCAGATCATTTTTAGAATCTACCCCCTCCCTCCTCTTTCTAAAAAAAAAGTATGTGATTTATATCAAAATTGCATTTTTAGCACTGAAAAATAATAATATTAAAGAAGATATTTTAAATAATAATGAAATAACCTTAAAAAAAGTTTTTTAAAGGGAAAAAATAAATATCCACATTGAATCCCTTTCCCCACGAATTATTCACACCAGAAACACATTTACAATACTGGAAAAAAATAAACTAAAGTAGATATCAGATTATTTTAATAAAAATAAATAAAAGCTTATCTGAATCACAACAAATGTTAGTTAATAAATTCAATTTTTCACTATTGTCTTTTGAACATGTCTGTTATTTTGCGATGCTTCATTAATTTTGATTTCTCGGCAAAAACTTTTTCTTTGATTCTGTAAATAGACATCAGTTCCTGTCCTGTTACGATGTTCCTCTGCTCCAATCCTTTGATTACATCATCTAATGAATTGAGAACTTTTTCTAAGGGAATCTTTTCTTCTGTGTTCTTCCTCACTGTCACTGTTTGAATCCACATCATTTTATTTCAATACCATGTCACAGATTTCAGCGTCCGTTAATTTATTAACAACTGGTGCATCCTTATCAATGTCCATCACCTCTTCTACATCTTTATAATCCAGATTAAGTGAATTTCTAGCATAATTCAGCAGATCGAATATTTCGTTTTTGAAGGCGCACACTTGGGAGTTATGGAACCCTTGAAAATCAGGTTCATTATCATCAGTAAACAAAGTGGATGGACATAAATTGTGCCACGCATGTTTTAGAGTTCCTACTGTTACATTTTCCCACGCTCGCGCTAAACTCCAGATTGCATCTTTAATCTTGAACTGTTTAACAAAATCCCGAACATCGTTATGATTATTTATAAAGTTGAACATTCTTTTGAGGAAATCGCTCTTGTATTGGCATTTCAACAATGGTAGAATACCCATGTCCATGGGCTGCAAAAGAGATGTACAGTTCAGTGGTAAATACAAAACAGATACATTTTGTAAAAATAGACTTTGTAAAAATCGCAAGTTTCATCAGTCAGTCTTTTTATCAATAAAATCACTAAATTTATTGATCAGGCACAGAAAAATTACAAATTTTGTCGATCGGTCTTATAAAAATCTCAAGTTTTTTGATAGACTTTTTTAAAATCGCGAATTTCATCTGTCGGCTTTGTAAAAGTCGCGCATTTCTTCGATTGGCTTCGTAAAATTTGCAATTGTCGTCGACCTGCCTCATAAAAATTCGAATTTTGCCGATCGGTATTGTAAAAATTGCTAATTTTATTAGTGTTCACATTTCTTTTGAAAAGGGGCAGGGCGCATTTAATGAAAAGGGCACTTTTTTGTCAAGAAAAGGGGCACTTTTTTTTCCTGTAAAAAAGAACAGTTGTGCAAGCAAGAGAACATCTTTGCTCCCAGATCCCAAGTGCTACACATATCTGCGCCGAAAGAGTGTTTTTTAGTAAATTTGCCCCCAAACCTGCGCCAAAATTTACTTAGTACCAAAATAAAAATTTTGTACGACTTTGTCAATTCGAGAAACAAAGAAAAATTCCATTTTTAACCTTTTACGCATCGCAATTTTCGTCAAAAATGAAAAAACGGCGAAAAATATGCAGATGATTTCATCAAAAGATAACTAAAAACATGCGGGTATTGTCAAAAGATCGCAAAAAACATGCGAATTTCGACCAAAAATTGCGAAAAACATGTCATATTTGACAAAAAAAAAAAAATTGCGAAAAACACTATGTTCGGGTGAAGATCGCAAAAAGACGCGAATTTTGTCAAGAAATCGTGAAAAAAGCAACTTTTTTCGCAAACTGAAAAACAGAAAATTCTGCCAGAAAGATCACAAAGATAAGGAAAAAAACTGTGCGAATTCGTCAAAAGATAGCAAAAAAAAAAAAAAAGAAAAGAAAAACGAACAAAAAAAATTGCAAAAGAAATCCATAAATTTTTTTAAATCCCGCCATAAAGTGCAAATTTTGTCAGAAGATCGGGAAAAGACGCAAATTTCATCGGAAGATAGCGATTTTGTTGCTACAAATTCATATTTACTACTACAAAGTCAGATTTATGTTGCAACAAAAATGATTTTTACGACTACAAAATCTGAATTTTGCTTTCACAAAATTGGATTTTACTTCCTTAAAATCGAATTTTTGTTGCTCCAAAGAAAAAAAAAATGGATTCATTGCTCCAAAATCCAATTTTCGCTGCTGGGACATTCCACGTGAAATCAACCAATTTAAAGAAAACTTGTTGCATCATAGTCACAGATTTTTTTTTTATCATAGACAGACACAGTAGTGAAACCCTCAAATCTGAAATTTGAGTAATATTCGCAATATTGTCTGAGATATAGCCATTTGAAAACTGACCATTTTTACTAAATGGCAGCCATCTTGGAATTTCATCAGTGTCTAAAAGTGCCCATAATTTGACAACTAATGGCTCAAATTTTATATATCTGGTACCAATTTGAAGCTATTTGTACAAAGAATGCATATTTTACATTAAAACAATAGTAAATTTTCATTTATTTACTTTTTATTATGTGCAAACTGAAAATATCACCCCGAAAAAAGGCCGATTGTAATTGCCCATAAAAAAAAATGAATCATCATGAATTTTTCTGAACCTTGGTAAAAACATTGCTCCACGTGTGCGCTTTAAATAATAAAAAAATTGGAGAGGTAAAATCTGTTGTTTAAAAATAAATGATTTTTTACACTTAAGATGTCACTAACCAAATGATTATTTTAGAATCTGTAAATACTCCTAATTTAAGAAATAATGGTTAAAATAAAATTTTCTTACATTTCAATTAATATATTGCGAGTATATTATATAATTCAATAAAGAAATATCGATTTGCAGCTATTTATGCTAAATATTCATTCATGTATTAAAATACAAGTAAATTTTCATTTCTACAATATTTTTTATTTCATTTAAAATATGAGAATATAATTCTCAAAACATATTTACATAAATATTAAATACCTTACTAGAATGGACTACATTAAAAAAAGCCACAATATTTTTTTCTAAAATATTGGAGGAATACTAGCTGTAAATCACACTTGAATTCATTCACTTGTGTAATTTAAATAAAATAAAAAATATATAAATTATATATATATATAAATTTGACCACATAAATTTCATTTTTCAAATGAAAAAATGTCTTAAATAGGCTCTATGTATAGGGGAGAGTGGGGAGGAATGGGATACTTTTTACAAAAATTAGAAAATCATTTTTTTTTAAATTATTTTTTAGAAAATCAAAAACAAAAATTTCGTTTTGAATACGAAATAAAACACTTTTTAATGTTCTTGAGCAATATAGCTAAACAATTTTATAATTAAAGAAATTGTAAATTTCAAAATGTATCCCATACCTCCCCACTAACAGAAAGAAATGAGACAACTATAAAACAATATATTATACAAAATAAATTATTCTAGTGTTGGCTATATTTACAATCTAACAAAGATTATAGGTTGATAAAGTCTGTACTACAACATCAAATTCCAGTATCTTCATCAATGGAAGGATAATTCAGGATTGTTAGAGATTATAATCACTCGTTCTATTTATATATATTTTGAAGTAAATGAATATATTTTCGATGCTATAATTAATGTACTACTCTTTAAAAGTATTTACATATTAGCAATTTATAGTCATCTTATTAAAAAGTAAGAATTAGACATGTTCCATCCCCCCCCCCCTTTCTTGGCATGTCCCATTATTCTCTCTACCTTCTTTTATTATAAACAGAAATACTGCTTATAGGCATAATTTAAATTATAGTTAATATACAATATAATGTTCTATAAATAGGAGAACTATTACATCTATGCATAAACAAATCATTAATATACAGAAAGCACAAAAAGTATATGAAGTAAATTTACTTTTGATTCTTCAAATAATCTTTTCTTTATACAACTGCAAGCTTACGTCAACCAGCTAATTTTTTCAACTGAAGATTGGGATACTATTGCTTCATGCAATGTGTGATGGATGAAATTTTCAGAATGATACATAAAGGGAGAAACCTACTGTCCCATTCCACCCCACTCTTCTCTATATGTAACGTAAATCCTCATTTATATGCATTGCATTTACAAGTATTTTATAATTATATATTATATTCCTTAATTATTTCTTTATATTTTTCAGTGTAAATTTTTTTCAATTGTCTAAATATTTTTCATTGTTGTTTTTTTCAATTGGGGGGGGGGCAATTTTAAAACTGCAAGTGAAAATGACGCTTTGGAATCTGGAAATACAGAACAGATTGTAGTGGCAAATGTTGATATCTTGAATACACAAAGAACTGGAGTTCCTGCACCTTTTCTAGCTTTGCGTGAGGAGGGTCCGATTGTCGTCACCTGTCGTGAACTGGTAATAATGGCATGTTGCAATCTGGAAATATTGAACAAAATGCAGTGAAGAATGTTGAAATCTTGAATAAACAATGAATTGGGGCACCTGTTTCGGCTATGCGTAGAGTGGGGAGGGTCCGATTGTCGAATTATAGTCACCAATTGTGAAAAAATAATTACAACATTTGAATGACTTGTTTTTCAAGCATGTACATGGTTTTTTTTCCTATAAAGGGAAGGAATATAAAACATTTTTTCAAGAAATTACGGGGTGCAAAGTACATATTTTGAGAAATGGGCAGGGCACGTGTTATATACAAAAGGGCAGCAGGGTGCATCAATAATAATATAAGGGCGGGCAGGGCACGTGTTATATACAAAAGGGCAGCAGGGTGCATCAATAATAATATAAGGGCGGGCAGGGCGCAGCGCTGTCAGCCTACTCATACCCTTAACACTCCATAAGCATATATACATATTGTAATAGGATAATATAGCATGACTTACTGGTTTTTATTTTATTCCAATCTTATCCTATCTTTATCTTATTTCCAATCCCTTTATTTTGTTTTTCCTTATTCCATGGCATATTCTATTTCTTAGTCGGTTACTTATTTGTTTACTTTCGATTTGAACACCTTACATGTGCGTTCATGATCGTTTTCTTCCGTCTGATCCGTGCGATCTTCGCAAATCGCAACTTATGAGTAGCCGTATCTCCCTTTCGCAAAGCAGGAACGCATTCGCTCAACTTCGGCAGATGCAAAGGGGGCGTTGCACTCTGGCGATGTATAGAATAGCGAGGGGTATTTAAAACAGTTGGTTTGTTTTGACTGCCGGTGGTCCGACGATGTTTTGGTCTAGTAAAGGCCGTTTGTTGTCATAAATATTAGTTATGAAAGTTCAGTTGTAGTTTATCTTAAGTGGTGAAAGATGGTGTTGTCTTATGAAATAATTTCTGTTAGTCGATAGCGGGAATGTCATGATGAATATTTTGCTGTCATGAACTGTGTTAACATCCAAGGTTTTTTACTTTCTTTGAACTCTTCCTGGACATTATTTTTTCGTCATCATCTGTTTTGAGGAATTTGTTTTCTTCCAGTTATGCTCCAGTGAGTAGTTTGTTTTGCAGCCTGTACAGGTTTTTTTTTTCTTTACCTTACGTCATGCTGTTTAATTAAGTATTTTTATTCTGTTAAAGTATGACTTTAATTTTATAGATAATATAATTTCGAAAATTATCCTTTTTGGTTGATTTTACTGGATATAGTTTATGATTGTTTATTATTTTATATATACATATTTTTTATTTTGAATATGTTTTTCTTGAAAATAAACGTTAGATTATCATTTAATTAAATGCTTCTTTACTGACTTTATAACACTACCACATATTGCCAATATTTATTTCAGGTCACCAATTTTAATTTCTCTATCTCTGCTTAAGTTTTATTTAATTTTAGAACGGTTCTGGCTTCAGAACCGATCACGGGTTATGGGCCCAGGCTACTACGCTTTTTAACCTGTTATGGTGGCCATAACCTTCGTTGGTAATATCATAAACTAGTGGTAGCATGCGGCCATTAGACCTCCGAGTGATTTCTAGTGGGGGGGGGGGGGCCGCAATAGCATTTTTTGAAATACACTTTTAATTATTCGGGTATGATATAGAAAGGTTTTTTTGGTAAAATTTTTTTTTTTGGTGTCGTACTATCTGACTGTTTTAGAGTACGTTTTTTTTTTTTAAAAAAATTTCTTTTCCTTTCTGTTTAAATTTAATAAAGTCTAGTTAAGAGCATGGCAATGACCAATGTACAGGTTAGCATAAACTAAATTCTCACAACTATGCAACCTGGGCAGCAGACATAAAATACCTGCTGCTCGATAAAAATGCTTGGGGCATCGTGAATGGTACTGAAGAGGCTCCGAATACCAGTGATGCAGTAGCAACAAAAGAATATCAGGCACGGCTCAGGTCAGCACTGTCCATAGTATACTTAAACTAGGGATGGGACGAATATTCGGCCACTATTCGGTATTCGGCCTATTCGGCCCTTTTGCCGAATATTCGGTTGGCCGAATATTGAAGGCTTGTTGACCGAATACTTCGGCCGAATACCTGTAGCCGAATATTTAGAGATATCTGGCCGAATATTGCTAAAATCTCACCGAATAGTGAAAGATATCTTGCCAAATACATTTCGGATTTAAAGAATTTCATTCTTGCAATTTTCTTTTCCTCTAATCCAAATTGGCTACTTCATTTATGAAGTCATTCTCACTCTTACTTACAAAATATAGAGTTATTCAGATACTAAAAAATATACAGCCTTTCTGTATTTCCTATAAAAGTCAGAGAATTCTAGAAAATGCTGCCCAAGTTGGAAATTTAATTGTACGGGAAATGTCATCATTAGAGAATGATATATTACAATTCAAAATATAAAAATATTGCCTTATTCTTAAACGCTCGAATATTTATTAATGTCTGCAAATTCCATGCACATATAAAAAAGTCCTTCCGGCAATGCCGGGAGGAAGAGGTAGCCTTCATATACTTATATGTATATTTATTTATTTTAAAGTAAGTTACATTGTTCAAAAATACTAATCTCAAATTAGTGGAAATAATCTTATAAAATTAGTGATTTTATAAGATTGAATACTAGTTTTTGTCAAGACTGAATATTAATAGGAATTTTTAGAAATTAGTCATCTTTTATTCAATCTGGTTTTATTTTAAGCGATTTAGAGAGTCACCAAATTCCACGATATCATAAAGTGTATGCCATTTTAAAGCAACATTGTGGATCGTTCAGATCAGACCGTTTCAAAATGTCAGCCATAAGCAAAATTCAAAGTGCTATAACTCAATCATTTTTTAAGATATAGACAAACTAAAAAGTGTTCTGGAATCGTTGTTTTAAATTCTAACATGTAAAAGAAAAATATTTTTCAACTTTTAATTTTTTTTTTGCTTTAATTTTAAATTTTAAATTTTTTTAAAAATTTAAAATGGCCACCATTTTGACACAAAATGGTGGATGATGCTGGCCAACGAACTCGGTCGAGACATTTTGTATGTACTATGTACATACCAAGTTTCATTGAAATCGGTTCATAAATACGCGTGTTATCACGTGACAAAAATCAGATCGTTTCAAAATGTCAGTCATAAGAAAAATTCAAAGTGCTATAACTCAATCATTTTTTAAGATATAGACAAAATAAAAAGTGTTCTGGAATCTTTGTTTTAAGTTCTAACATGTAAAAGAAAAATATTTTTCAACTTTTAAATTTTTTTTTTTGCTTTAATTTTAAATTTTAAATTTTTTTAAAAATTTAAAATGGCCGCCATTTTGAAACAAAATGGCGGATGATGTTGATCAACGAACTCGGTCGAGACATTTGTATGTACTATGTACATACCAAGTTTCATTCAAATCGGTTCATAAATACGTTAGTTATCGCATGACAAAAATCAGATATATATATATGTATATATATCACAGGGAAATTAACGTAGACGATCAACGAGAAATCTTAACGAAACTGAAGAGATAATCCCAGTGATGACAGATGAAGTTTTACAAGCTATTAGATTTATGAAAAAAGGTAAATGCCCTGGAGAAGATGGAATTACAATTGACCTTATTAAAGAAGCAGGAGAAGAATTTGCAAAAAGGCTATCCTTACTGTTTTCCAAATGTCTCAAAAGGTCAGATGTACCAGAAGATTGGAATAATGCTGTGATGGTACTACTTTACAAGAAAGGAGAGAAGGAAAACATTAAAAATTACCGTCCGATCAGCTTACTGTCCGTGATTTATAAAATTTTCACCAAAGTTTTAACGACAAGACTTGAATCAGCTCTGGACTCAGCTCAACCTAGAGAACAAGCAGGATTCCGAAGTGGATTCAGCACAATGGATCATATCCAAACAGTAACGGAACTCATAGAAAAGCATAAAGAATATAATTTACCTCTCTGCCTTGCCTTTATTGATTATGAAAAAGCTTTTGATTCCGTCTACACATCAGCAGTAGTGGATTCTCTGGAGGACATTGGTATAGACAAACCTTACATCAATATCATAAAGAAGATTTACAAGAAAGCAACAGCAACCATCCGTTTAGATAAAGGAAAAGCGAAGATCAAGCTCGGAAGAGGAGTAAGACAAGGAGACACCATTTCACCCAAGCTTTTTAATGCTGTTTTAGAAAATATCTTCAAGAAGCTGGATTGGGAAAAAAAGGGATTAGAATAAATGGAGAATTTCTAAGTTATCTCCGGTTCGCTGACGACATTGTAATTTTTAGTAACAGTCCTGAAGAATTGGAAATTAGGCTAAAAGATCTTGCAGAAGCTAGCATCAATGTGGGATTAAAAATAAATTTAGAAAAGACTAAGGTGGTGTTTAATTCATTTACATCAAAAAAGAAAATTGTCTACAAGAACACTGAGATTAAAGAAGTGCAAAGTTATGTGTACCTAGGACAGGAAATATCATTGGATAATAGTATCTTGAATGAAATCAATAGAAGAATAAGAAATGGGTGGAGTGCTTTCGAAAAGAACAGTATTATTCTGAAGAGTAATATGAATCTTTGTTTGAAAAGAAAAGTTTTTAATCAATGTATTTTGCCTGCATTAACTTACAGAGCAGAAACATGGACACTAACAAAACGGATGATACAAAGATTACAAACAACACAGAGAAGCATGGAAAGATGTATGCTAGGCATAACTAGAAGAGACAGAAAGGGGATAACCTGGATAAGAGACCAGACAAAAGTTTTTGACATCCTTGAAAGAATCAAACAGCTAAATTGGAAATGGGCTGGGCACATTTCAAGAAGACAAGACAATAGATGGAGCACAAATATACTACAGTGGTATCCCAGAGATGTAAAACGACCAAGAAGACGACCACGAGTAAAATGGAGTGACGAAATTAGAAAAGTGGCTGGTGTAAATCGGATGATGAAAGCACTAGACAGAAAACATTGGAAAAATCTGGGGGAGACCTACATCCAGCAGTGGATCGAAAACGGTTGATGATGATGATGATGATGATGATATATATATATATATATGTCAACATTTGAACAGAGGGTGGTTTTGGGGTCTGGGGTCATGATCGGTGAAAATATACCAAAATTTTCTGGAAGTGCTTTCCTCCGTACGGCTCCAATAGGTAGCTTTTTACTTTTTGTAATGAAAGCTACCTAAAAGGCTCTTATAAAATTCATAAATTATTTTCTATAAAGTAAGAAATGAAAAAAATTATTCACTAGGTGTGTTAATAAAGATTCATTTTCAAAATTAAATATAATATATCACCATTCCAAATACAACGGTACATCTGAAAGCAGAACTGGTGTCAAACTCGATTCACATTAGATGACACAACTTGCTTTATGAAGATGGTTTTATAAATATTTTAATATAAATTCTAAATACTCAACAAAATATTTTTTTCATTCTATAGTTTTCACTTTTAAATAATTATTTGCATAATTACTGACTTAAATATATAACATTATTATGTATATATTTTTAATTTAATCTTCCTTCCTTCATATTGTTATCAATTTCTGTTTATCCTTTTAATGCTTGTTGAATAAGTGGAATATTGAGGTTGAATATTGTATGTGCCGATTCAAATGTCAAAGATTTTGTTAACATATGCATTCTACTTTAAGCATAACCTTTTGCTTTACCGTAATTTGTAGTTTAAGTTTTGCATTTGATTTCAGATAGTCTCATTCTTACAAATTTGCTTATCACTAGGCACACAAATTCTAAATGATCAAATTTACTTCATTAAAGGTTATTTCATTAAATATGTCCTTGTGAGTTCTGAGAGAGAGAGAGATTAAGAATATTATTGATTTTGGATACAAGAAGTATTAATTGATAGTAAAAGTGAAGTACATTCTTCATATTTTAATGGAAATATTTTCCCATCTTGACTTACTAAAAATCAATTTGATGTCCATTAGAATCAAAGATATAATGCAATTTCATAATTTTTTTGTATTAAAATAAGTTTTTCAAATTTAAAAGCACATTTCAGAGTAATAATTATTAATGAGCTCCTATTTTTTGAATTATATGTAATCAAAATTTATTTTCTTTATTGGAAAAAAAAATTTACTATTCGGCCGGCCGAATATTCGGTATTCGGCCTAAAACTTGGCCGAATATTCGGTATTCGGCTATTCGGCCAAATCACTATTCGTCCCATCCCTAACTTAAACGTCGAAAATGAGTTCCGGAGAATCATAGAAAACATCGACGACCCTCATGAAGCATGGACAAAGCTGAAGACCCACTTTCAACCTGACAACCGTGCACGCCATATGCAGTTGTTCGGCGAGATCCTATCCTGCAGAATACAGCCTGATGAGCCGGTCGACATGTTTGCTGCACGCCTACAGAGACTAGCTGATCAACTGGCTGCCATGAATGAGCCGATAAAGGAAATTTATCTGACATTCCAGTTGCTGAGATGGCTCCCTAAGAAATTTGATAATCTCGTCCAGGGAATTTTGCGATGGCCCGAACAGCAGTTCAAGTTTAAAGATGTCCTGACCGAGTTGGTAGCTGAAGAATCCCGCATTAAATTACGAGAAGAGGACAGAGGTAACCTGGTCCAGTCCCATTTTTCCCGAGCTCGCACACCCAAGAGGTCCGTATATAAGCCTAAGTTCAAGGGAAGATGCCACAGGTGTGGTCAAGCCGGCCATGTGCTTCGACAGTGTAAATTGCCTCAACAAGCTTCCAGTCCCGAATCCTGCCTCCATACTACTTCGAGAGACTCCTCAGACTCCTCATTCCAGAACTCCTTGGTATCCAGAGGTTCATCGGTGTCCAGTCCAGTTCGAGTCCAACCCAGTAATTCCAGACCTAGCAGAGATGTGCCTCGCAATAGAACCAGAAACCAACGTCAACGTAAGCCAACAAGCCAGGTAAATTAAAATTACCTCATTCAATCTAATCTTAGTAATATTAAATGTGGTGGAGACGCCTGGGTCTTTGACACAGGTGCCTCCCACCACTTTTGCAAAGATAAAAACCTATATGTAAAATTTAAACCTTTGCAAAGTGAGGAGTTGGCTGTTGCCGTTGACGGAGCAACTTTTCCTATTGAAGGAACTGGACTAGTGGACTTAAAAATAAATGGGGAAATGGTTCGCTTCGGCGATGTTATGTATTGCCCAAGTTTAAGGCACAATTTGATATCTGGCCCTAGGCTTGATAAAACTGGTGCCAAGTTCAGAGGAGGTGAGGGTAGGGTTAAAGCATATCGTGACAGTGGTACCCTATTTCGAGCTTTTCTTAAAGATGGCATTTACTGCCTGTACCCAGATCCTAACC
Source organism: Maratus speculifer (assembly GCA_964019185.1). Lineage (NCBI taxonomy): Eukaryota > Metazoa > Arthropoda > Arachnida > Araneae > Salticidae > Maratus > Maratus speculifer. The sequence goes on from OZ025293.1 coordinate 177,139,974, forward strand.
CTAAAAATAAAACTCAAAATAGTCAAAGTCCTAAAAAGGTGTGTTTTCAAGCCTCTACTGTCCAGAAGGACGACTTTAAGTTATGGCATAGACGTTTCGGACACCTTAGTTCCACTTTAATCGAACATACTGTAAAATGTAATGGTGTAAGGGGCTTACCACCTATTAAAAGTAAAGACTTTGAATGTGAGACATGTAAAATTAACAAACACAGGCGAACTTCCTTCCGTCCTATAAATCAAATAAGATCAAAACGACCCCTTGAATTACTTCATACTGACTTGTGGTGACCGACACATATAACAGGTAGAAACGGCGAGAAGTACTTTTTAACTATAACTGACGACTTCTCACGAAAAGTATCAGTCTATCCCTTATGTAATAAATCACAAGTATTCAAGGTGTTCACTAATCATGTAAAAAGGGCTGAAAGATTTTTAGGCACTAAGGTAAAAGAGGTCCGTAGTGATAATGGGCGGGAGTTTGACAATGAAGCATTTACAAGCTATTTTGAAGAGAACGGGATACACCATGAGTTTACCAACGTGTACTCTCCGGAACAGAATGGGGTCTCGGAACGTTTAAATCAGACTATAATGGACGGGGCCCGCTCAATACTTAATGAAAGCAAACTCAGTTTAAAATTCTGGCCAGAAGCAGTTCTATACATCGCGTACACACTAAACAGGATATGTCATAAAACACAGAAAAAGACACCCTTCGAGTATTACTGTGGCAACAAACCCTCAATAAGACATTTACGCCCATTTGGTACTGTGGCATACGTAGGGGTGCCCAAACAGTTAAGAAACTCAAAATTTGATCCTAAGGCCAAAAGGGGGGTGTTAGTGGGTTACGCGATGTCAACCAAAGGCTACAGGGTATGGATTCCCGATACAAATACAATAATAGAAACCATAAATGTTAGATTTGGGGATGAATCTGTACCAAGAAATGTTCATAGACATAGCGAGCAAGGCCCAAGTTATTCAATAGGCACAAACCCTTTTACAACTTCAGAGCAGCACAACGGAAGCGACCTGGGACCCACATATATTTTAAGTTCAGAACAACCAGAAATTGACCCTTTGACCGACCTTCAACCTGACAGATTTCCTTTGGCAAGATCTCCATCACCTAAGCCAGGCAACTCAGAATCCGTTGAACCCGCCTCCGTTCACTCATCTGAGGATGAAAGTGACGAGGAGGGCGAGGAATTCTCGAGAACACTGAGGGATGCTGTATGGTTCCGTAAGGCTGTAACTAGGCCTGATAAGTCGAGAACCGACATCTATTATTATGAGATGGGTGAAACGCAACGTTTAAGATCACTCAGAGAAGTGCGGGAATACTGTCAGTCTAATGGTATAAAATTTGATCCAACCATGTTCAGTTTCAAAGGGGAAAATAAATACCAGGGTATTGTAAAATCTACTTCCAGTGTTAGTTCAAGTCCTAGTTACACACCTCCACACACGTCTTTATCAGAAACACGTAAAAACAATATATGACTAGAAGACTCCATACCCAACACATATAAGCAAGCCTTAAAATCCCCTCAGTGGGAACTCTGGAGACAGGCAATGCAGGAGGAAATGGACGTAATAAATAAAAGACATGTATGGGAATTAACATCATTACCACCCAACACTGAACCTCTAGGCTGCAGATGGGTCTTCACCATCAAACGAGACGATAAAAGGCATGTGGCAAGATACAAAGCAAGACTAGTAGCCCAAGGCTACAAACAGGTCAGGGGTGAAACTTATGACGAGACATTTTCACCAGTCGTAAATTTTAGTCTAATCCGCTTTTTCTTTGCCGCCCTTGTCTCATGTCTCGGATGGATTCACACGCAATGCGATGTGAAAGGAGCCTATCTGTACGCCCCTCTCTCAGATAACATTTACATGAAACAGCCTCCGGGTTTTGAAATAAAAGGAAAGAGCATTTGGTCTGTAAACTCCAGAGGGCATTGTATGGCCTCCATCAGAGTGGCCGGGTGTGGTTTTATGAGTTACATAAAGTTTTAATTTCTCTTGGTTTTAACAAATTGGATTGGTGTAATTGCGTCTATACATTTTCTAACTACGTTGTTTTATTATTATATGTTGATGACTTTGTTGTTTTAAGTAACCATCAGAAACACATAAATGAAATTTTAAAATTATTAGCTGAACATTTTGACATCAAAATCCTGGGGAAAACACGTAAACTTCTTGGGGTTGAGTTTGAGGAGGATAGGGAAGGGATAGTGTCAATTCATCAAATGCAATATATTGATGATATCTGCACACGTTTTAAGGAATTTAACTTTCCCATCACATCACTTCCCATAAGTAAAGGAGTAGTGTACTCCAAAGCACAGTGCCCTCAAACAGATACTGAAACCCAGGAGATGTCAAAATATCCATACAGAAGTGTTTTGGGATGCTTATCTTTTCTTACAAGCAGGACTCGCCCCGACATATCCTATGCTGTAAACATCTTCAGTCAATTCCAGAGTAATCCAGGTATCATCCACTGGAATGGTCTCTTAAAATTACTAGGATATGTACAAATAAAGATGAAAATAAGGAATTTTGCTTAGTGGCCACTGGCCGGTAGGTTATCATTTTTTAGTAGCCAGTTATTGGCTAGTGAGAATAATTTCTTTAGTAGCCAGTAAGTACATTTATGTTACTGAATATAATTACAATATATATAAGAACTTAGACTAAATAAGTAATATATGGACTAGTTAAAAATATTTTAATTTATATTGTTTAAACTTGAGATACTGATTTCAAATCTTTTTTTAAATTAACAGCAAAGTTATATGTAACATGCATATGTAGTTAGCTACCAAAGTCCAACTTTGCTTAGGTACTTGCGTAGCTAACGACATAAAGAAACCCTAACCCTCTTTTTTGTAATTATTTGTCTAGAATTAAGATGTAACACCCCCCCCCCCCCAAAAAAAAGAAAAAAAAAAAAGTTTATTTACTAACTAGCAGGTTTGATTTAAAAAAAAGACTGAAATTCACAACAAATTTTCTAAAAAGTAAAATGGGGGGGAGGGCTCCCATGAAAATAATATTATGTTTTTTCCACAATTCTTTGACGTAATATGCATTTTTTTGTTCTTTTTTTGCGATCTTTTGGTAAAATGTTCGTTTGTTTTTGCTACTTTCTAACGAAAATCGCGTTCGTTATCATGACTTTCTGAAGGTAATGGCGATTTTTATTGCGACTTTTTGGACGGTATTCGTGTTTGTTATCACGATTTTTTGACGTGTTCGTCCGTTATCAAGATTTTTTGACAGTATTCGCTTTTTTCGTGTTACTTTTTTTTATTTTATTATTATTATTTTTTATACATTTTGCGTTTGTTTTTACCCTTTTTGACGAAAATAATGTTCGTTATTACAATTTTTTGACGGTACTCTTTTTTTTTTTTCTCCTAAAATTTGTTTTTTGCGTTTGTTAACGCAATTTTTTGGCGGTATTCGCATTTGTTATCGTGACTTTTTGACAGTATTCACATTTTTTTTATGTTTCTTTGATAAAATTCGTGTTTTTCTCTGTTCGTTTTTACTGTTTTTGACAAAAAATGCGTTTGCTTTCGTTGATTTTTTGACAAAATATGCAGTTTTTTTTACGGTAATTGCTTATTTTTGCAATTCTCTAATGATATTTACGGTTCTTTCACCTTTCTTCGACGATATTTGCAATCCTTAGACGATGTCTTTTCACGATACTTACACAAAATTAAAGTTTTTCCACGATCTTTTTTCGAAATTTGGGTTTTTTTTTTTTTCAATTTTTTGTCGAAATTCTTAGGATTTTTTCCCGAGATTCTTTTCACAAAACACCTTTTGGAGAATCCTGTATTTGGCCGGTACTTTGCATATTTTTAATCGCCAGTTTTTCACATTTAGTCGCCGAGTGGCGACTGGCGAGTGCTTATTTTCATCTTTATGTACAAAGCACCAAACACTACAAACTGAGGCTACCTTGTCATCACATAAATCTAATAACATACACTGATGCTGATTTTGCCGCCAATCGCGATGACAGGACATCAATGGGGGGACAACTTCTAATGTTAGACAAATCTCCTATCATGTGGAGGGCTTTCAAACAAAAATCTGTCTGCTTGTCTACCATGGAATCAGAGTTTGTGGCTTTAACAGAAGCAACTAAAGAGCATCTTTGGTTCAGTAGAATCATAACTGAATGTTATAATAAACACATTTTTACAGGCCCACAAACTAAGCCAACCTTGTTAGTAGACAATATGGCCTCCATTGATTTCCTTAAGTCTCCCATAGAAAACTATAGAATAAAACACATTGATGTTAAATTATTTTTTGTTAGAGACCTTTTAAACCAAGAGATATTTAATGTAAAACACGTAACTAGTAAAGCTAATCTCTCAGACATCTTTACAAAACCCTTAACGAAGTTTGATCTTAAAAGATTCATTGAAGTGATCTTTAGTTATAAATAATGTATGTTTTATTTAAAAGTAAAATGTATAAAGTGAAAAAAAAAACTCCCCCTCCTTTGGACTTGGGTCAAGTATTAAAATACTTGTTTAGTTTTTTTTAAGTTAAACCCTGAAGTCTAACACGTTTCATTTTTCAAATCTGAAATTTTGTATATTTCAGTGTTTTTTTTAATGTTTGAATATGTGATTATACACTTGTTTTTCTTGCTATTTCATATTTTTGTCTCATATGCATATGTTCTTAATGTCATAAATAAGTTTTTCAATACCCTCATTTCCAACATTGCGGACAATTTAACTCCCGCTGGAATGTGATCAGACCTCAGGATGGTTCATCCTCCGGGGCCCGAGCAGCCCCAGGAAGTGGCTCGCAGGGGTGAAATTGTAAATAGCCAGAGTGGCCTGCAGGGGGTAGTGGCCTTGAGTGTTCTGATCACAGGAAGGCCTGTCGCGGGCATCGTTTCTTTTAAGTTTTGTAAGTCCCTATTTTTGAAAAATGGAAATGTCACATAGGTCCCGTCCGTGGTGTTGAAAATTGAGCTGTATTTTTTTTTTTTGCATATGTAAATATGAAAAAGGGTTGTTTTACTTTAAAGAAATTGCATAACAAGTGTCTTTCACATTTTAAATCTTTGTTAAAACATTTGCAAATGTGTATTATTTCAAAAGCTTAAGCATGCATGTTGTTGTTATTGTTTTTATGTGAGCGCTCACCGTCCTTATTATCATATTCACAGTCATTATCATGATCATGAATGTTATTATCATTGAATGCGTCTATTTTGCATATCATGAATTTCCCATACATTATCAAAGTGTTTTTGCATTGTAATTCATGTTTTGCTATTCTTCATATTCGTAATGTTTATGAATCTGTCGTATGATAATCATTTACTCTAGTGTAATTATGCAAATGTATGTAAATATAATCGTGTATTGTCAAGGCCAAGATCAAGAAAATCAACATACTAAAGAATGTTGTATGTAACGGTAATCGTAGACACTTGCATGTGACGAGGTAACGTGGTAACAAATTTTCATGAACTTTTTTTGAAATGTTTGTGTACCTGAAAGACTTTCAAATTTTTAAGTTACTATGGTAACTAAAGACTCTTGTGCTATGAAAAAAAAATTGTTATTGTTAATCTTGTTGTTGTATAGTTATCAAATTGTTATTCATATTGTGTGGTTATTAACATTGTTAAAAAGTTGTTCATTTTTGGAAATTAACCTTGTTATATGATATTGTGAGTTTGTTGAATTTATGCACAATAATATTGAGTTGTTCTTCACTAGTAACTGTCAAAGTATGATAGTAGATATACTGATATCCTATGTTGTTAAATGATCAATATGACCTTTGATATTATTTATATTATTTGGTAATACTTGGTAATTAGTTTCTTTGTAGTACGAGTGTTAAGGGGGGGGGGGGGCGATTGTCAGCCTACTCATACCCTTAACACTCCATAAGCATATATACATATTGTAATAGGATAATATAGCATGACTTACTGGTTTTTATTTTATTCCAATCTTATCCTATCTTTATCTTATTTCCAATCCCTTTATTTTGTTTTTCCTTATTCCATGGCATATTCTATTTCTTAGTCGGTTACTTATTTGTTTACTTTCGATTTGAACATCTTACATGTGCGTTCATGATCGTTTTCTTCCGTCTGATCGCGATTTGCAATCTTCGCAAATCGCAACTTACAAGTAGCCGTATCTCCCTTTCGCAAAGCAGGAACGCATTCGCTCAACTTCGGCAGATGCAAAGGGGGCGTTGCACTCTGGCGATGTATAGAATAGCGAGGGGTATTTAAAACAGTTGGTTTGTTTTGACTGCCGGTGGTCTGACGATGTTTTGGTCTAGTAAAGGCCGTTTGTTGTCATAAATATTAGTTATGAAAGTTCAGTTGTAGTTTATCTTAAGTGGTGAAAGATGGTGTTGTCTTATGAAATAATTTCTGTTAGTCGATAGCGGGAATGTCGTGATGAATATTTTGCTGTCATGAACTGTGTTAACATCCAAGGTTTTTTACTTTCTTTGAACTCTTCCTGGACATTATTTTTTCGTCATCATCTGTTTTGAGGAATTTGTTTTCTTCCAGTTATGCTCCAGTGAGTAGTTTGTTTTGCAGCCTGTACAGGTTTTTTTTTCTTTACCTTACGTCATGCTGTTTAATTAAGTATTTTTATTCTGTTAAAGTATGACTTTAATTTTATAGATAATATAATTTCGAAAATTATCCTTTTTGGTTGATTTTACTGGATATAGTTTATGATTGTTTATTATTTTATATATACATATTTTTTATTTTGAATATGTTTTTCTTGAAAATAAACGTTAGATTATCATTTAATTAAATGCTTCTTTACTGACTTTATAACACTACCACATATTGCCAATATTTATTTCAGGTCACCAATTTTAATTTCTCTATCTCTGCTTAAGTTTTATTTAATTTTAGAACGGTTCTGGCTTCAGAACCGATCAGGCGCCTTTCGAAAAACGCATAATGGGAACACTAATCAGGTGCAGAATTGTTGTAAATTTTCTCGATCAGCTTTGTAAAAAACAGAATTTTGTCAATCATGAAAAGAAAAATCGCGAATTTTGTCGATCGGCTTCGTAAACATTGTGTATTTTCCGATTGGCTTCGTAAAAATCGTGAATTTTGCCAATCATGAAAAGAAAAATCGAGAATTTCATCAATCAGCTTTGTAAAAATTGCGCATTTCATCAATTGGCTTCATAAAAACCGATATTCTCATTGAAAATTGTGAAATTTCTCGATTAGCTTCATAAAAATCCTGCATTTCGTCGACCAGCATTGTAAAAATCCTGCATTTCATTGATAAGCTTCGTAAAAATCACGAAATTTGTCGATCAGCTTAGTAAAAACCAATTTCCTCGATCGGCTTCGTAAAAATTGTGAAATTCGCGATCAACTTTGGGAAAATAGCGAATTATGTTGATCAGGCACGAAAAAAGTTGATAATTTTGTTGATCAGCCATGGAAAAAAATCAAAATCCCTATAGATCATGCCAGGAAAAATAGTAAATTTTATAAATCGGATTTTTAGAAATCCCGACTTTTGCCGATCATTCATAAAGTTCACATTTTTTTTGCCACCAGCCACTTATGTTTCTTTTCTAGCACTTTTATTAAAACAAATTTTACTCTCCTGAATAAAGTCCAGGAATATTATTACCAGGGTTGGAAAAAAAAACCAAAAAATCCAGGTTTTTTTGGTTTAAAGCGGGGTTTTTTAAAAACATCCTTTTTTAGTACATATACATGCATATTTATTAATAAAAATAGACATTGATTATAAGTAGTATAAATTCATTTGAAAATAATTTAAATTAAATAATTACAGTGAATTATGTAGAAAATTGAAAAAAAATCATATTTTAATTTAAACAGGTATTAGTAAACATTCTTATATCCAAACTATAAACTACTCTACACAGCAAAACATTGATACTTTGAAAATCTTTATAAACAATCTTTTGATTACTTACAATAAACATCTGATGTAGTTTGATGAATGTAAATATTATTTTCCACAATTAAAATGAGATATTTCTTGGGGGTTTTGTTTTTTGAGAGACAATTTGAAATCAACATTTATGGTCATTAGATTTAGCAGAGATAACAAAGGGGAGAAAATTAGTTTGTTACTGTTAAAATATTATAACTAGCACCCATTTTTGAATACTCTCTTATACAACTTCATATTTTGATTTTAATTTTTAAAGATTATCTCCCCAATCACAAAAAAAAAAAAAAAAAAAAAATTATAGTTTTACCAAAATCTTAAAGATCATCAAGTTATGTAGCTCCATATTCAAAAGCTTATGCATGTTATGATAGATTCCTTTAAATAATCTGCATTTTTTTAATGAAAATATTTTATACTAAATATTGAATATTTTTAATCTATTTTATCTTTGATCAACTCACATGTTCCAAGATTTTTTTTTTTTTTACAGCAATGGAATATGTTCACCTATGCATAGTGATTTTCATCCTATGCATAAAAAATAACCTAGGCCCACTATATCTAATACTTATTGCTGAAAAAAAGTGTTAAAAGTAGAAAATATTTATATACAATAATTTATAAGTCTTAAATTATAAAGAAAAATGAGAAAATATTAGATTTTTTTCAAAAAACCAATTGGTTTTTTTTTTTTTTGGAGAAAAAAACCAGTTTGTTTAAACCGTGGTTAAAACCAATTGGTTTAAACCATGCCAACCCTGATTATTACATAATGAAAATTATCCTTGCTATAATAGTTGTATATGCAAACAAAAACTGCTGATATATCCTTACCAACTGAATTGGATATTTTGACTGGGTAAGCGAACTTAAAAGGGTACCCTCCCTCCTACTCCCCTCTGAAACCATATTTTTTTCCCCCCCGATTATAGGCCACTGATCACCTCCTCAAAATAGAATTCTCTCCATGTTATTGATGTGGCCTTAGACCACCTAGACATACTTTTAAGTGGCCCTTCTCTTCAAAAGGTTGTGACCCTCTATGTTAGAGGATGAATTATTTTTAATATTTGATTAAATTGAAATTTTAATAAGTTTTATCTATTTATTTGATATCTATTTATGGATTTGTTTTGCTACACATTTTTTCTGGAATACTGCTTGATTAGGAAGTTTGAGTTTGACCTCTATGTTAATACTCTGAATTTTAACCCTTGTACATGATAAAGTAACTTTATTCAATTGCGTACACAGGATGTTATTTATTTCAAGGTGGGGGAACTTAAATTTTCATAATGTTTTATACCTTATGAAGCAGATTGGATTGTGTTGTAAACAGAAATAATTTTAGACAAAAGATATGCAAACAATTCAGATTTGTCCTTGCATTGCATCCATAAAATCTACACAATTTGTTAATTTTTAAAATTAACTGAATAGTGCACCAAAATAATCTATTAAATGTTTTTTCACTACAAAAGAAAGAAAGTATCAATAAATAAAGTATCACAGAAGTTAACATTCATAACATATGATGCAGGCATTTTGATTTTTTGAGAGTGCTGTGCATCACACATACATTTCTTGTTTACTTAATTTTTAAATGTGGGGGAAAAGATCTGCATATCTTTCTAAGTACAAGTTAGGGTCTTATACTTCTGGTGATAGAAATTAGGAGATAAAAGGCAGGCGTCAAATGACGACTACTGTAAAATTTTTAGCCGTCAAATTAAAATTTTTAGTTGCAGTTTCTAAAATTCCTATTAATATTATTGTAACACTATATAATTTAGGAATAATTCAGTCTAAAAAATTTGTTTTGAAACTCGTATCAAATTTTCTGAAAGGTTATGACAGAGACAGGAGAGGAATCCACTCCCAGTAATGTTTTTTTTTCTTCGCACCCCTTTTACAAAATTTGCGTTTTTTGCTATCTTTTGATGAAACTTGCCATTTTTTCGCGATCTTTTGACGAAACTTGCCTTTTTTTTCTTTTGACAAGTTTTGCAATGTTTTTTCGAAATCTTTTGACAAAATTGGCCTTTTTTTTTTTTGCAATTTTTTGGAAATACTTGCCGTTTTTTCACGATCTTTTGACGAGACTTGCCTTTTTTTTCAATCTTTTGAAAAGCTTTGCCCTGTTTTTTCAATATCTGTTGATGAAACTTGTTTTTTCATGATCTTTTGGCAATACTTGCTGGTTTTTTCGCAATATTTTGGAGAAACTTGCCGTTTATTCGTGATTTTTTTTATGTAACTTTCCATTTTTTTGAAATTTTTTGACAAAACTTGCCGGGGTTTTTTTTTTAAACCTTTTGACAAGCTCTGCCATGTTTTTTCGTGATCTATTGGCGATATTGGCCATGTTTTAACGCAATCTTTTAACTAAATTTGTCATTCTTCGCGATTTGTTGACGAAATTTACCATTTTCTCACTTTTTTTTTTGCAATTTTTTTCCACGATCCCTTGAAAAAATTGGCAATTTTCCTTAGAACAATTGCCTAAATTGATTTTTTTCGTTGACCAATTTTCGAAATATTTTATGACCGATTTTTTGTAATTTTCGGAAATGATAACCTTAATTTATCAGAAAATTCGGACCATAATCTTCTTGACACTACTTTTTAGAAAAGCATAAATACTTATTTTTATAAAAAATTATAGACGTTAATTTCTAAGATTTTAATAATTTAAGCAACTGTAAAACTGGCATGCTGTATATTCAGAATATAATAGAAAAATGCACTTAATCTGTAAAAAATAAATAAATAATAAAACTTGGCATCTTCTTTGGTATTAATAATTACAGTTGAATTTAGTAAAATAATAATAACATGCATCTACATTTGAATCAAGGGGTGATTCTGAATTTCACAGATTTTTTGAAAGGTTACATCAAAAGGGGAAAGGCTCGGACTAGCCCCCTTCCACGTTAATTATGCGGGGTTTTTTTTTTTCTTTTTTTTTTTTTTTACAATTCTTTTGCGAAAATTGCGGGTTTTTTTTTTTAGATTCCTTGGAGAAATTTGCGAAATTTCTTAGAGAATTTTTTTTTTCCGCCAACTTTTGATGGAATTAACGGATTTTATCGCGATCCTATGACAAGATTTTCATTTTTTCTGCACTTCTTTGACAAAATGTTTGTTTTTTTTTTTTTTTTTTTTTTCCCCGCGATATTATGACGAGGTTTGCATTTTTCCTGGGATTTTTTGACGAAATTGGAATTTCTTTTTGTGATTCTTTAACGGAATTCATGTTTTTCCAGCAATTCTTTGACGAAATTTGCATTTTTGTTCGCAATCCTCTGTAGAAATTTGCGTTTTTTTCCCGTTATACATTTTTAAAAATATCTTTTTCCTTTTTTTTTTTTAACAAAAATTGTTTTTTTACGCGATCCTTTGCCGAAATCAGCGATTTTTTATGTGAACAATTGATGAAATTGATTTTTTTCGCGACAATTTGTCGATATTAGTGATGTTTTTTAGTTCCAAATTTTCACACTGGACCCCCTCCTTTTTTTTTTAATTTTGAAAACTGAATGTCTAACAAATATTTTTTTAAGAAGCTAGGCGTCAAATTTGACAACCGACAATAATTTTGTAGTCGTCAAATTCAATTCTTTAGCTGCATTTGACGACTAACGACTGCTAATTTCTAACACTGTATACTTCTAATTATCAAGGCATTTGATAGCTTTAAATTTGGCAAAATTTAATGATTTAAACACGCAAATATCCCATTCATAACATAAAAATCGCCATGATGTTATTACATTTTCATAGATGCAATTTAAAAAGTAAATTTGATTAAATTTTCAATTAAGTTAAAATATTTTTATGCACTAAACATTACTGAAATTGCATTTTTAGCAGCGTCGACACGGGGTGTCCATTACTGGAAAATGACTAATTTACCATCCTAGTAATGGACATCACCTTTCTCATAAAACCTTAAAAATAAATGAAATTTTGTAAATTACCATTAGCATATATAAAAAATCAAAATTTTCTATTTCTCCTGAAACAAAAACATTCAAATTTTGCAAGAAAATATATAAATTTATTAAAAATGCAACTAGCTCTTAGCAGCTTCATTAAAATTTGCGCTGAAAATCAGCAGATTTTTGAAACAGTTTCTTGATTGGTTCGATGAAGAGTGTCAACAGTAGTGCAGAATTATAAATTATGAAAAGAATAAAAGCTAAAATTTTATTTGTTAATTTTTAAAAACAATATACTTTGAGGGGTGTCACATCTATTCTTCTGTTAATGGATTATTTGAAATTTTCATTAAATGATTCTTTAATCCATTATAAATTATCCAGCAATAAAATCAGTTTTATTTATTAAAAATCAGCTAATTCTGTTCCTCAAAAATTAACATAGAATGACAAAAAGAAAAATCTATTACAATGAAAAAGATAAAGAAAAATAGAAAATGCTCTCATTTTGCTCTTAATCTATTATCAGCAGCATACATGAGAAAATTATCAGGAAGTCTTCAAACGTTAACAGATAAGTTATCTTAAATGCTATAAGACACTGAATTAGGGATTCTCCTCCCATATTCCAGTAATTATTGTTATTTATCGCAAAAATTATCAGAAGATTTTAGAAAACCGGTAGTAAATTTATATTTTCAGACAAAATGATTAAATAGTATAAGTAGAATTAAACAAGACAAAATAATAAAATTTAGCATGTTCTTTAAAAATTTTATGAATTAAATATTACATTATGTGACAGTTTAAATTTAATTAAAAAGCTAAATTGATAAAATAGCCTTCCGATAAATCAATGTCACTATTAACTATTTTGCTCTTTAATTAAATAATTTAAAAAAGCTATAAATTAAATTGTTATATGAGCGATATGAGTTACTGGAGATGAAAATGTACGAATTAAGGAGTTGTTCTTCTGGACGTAATAAAAAATTAGTACAAACAGATAAAAAGTATCGCAAATGCAAAAATATAAGTAATAAAACTTTCAGCCCTGTCTAGTTTTTTTTCTAATTTTCATGTCAGAGATCAATGACACATGAATTAAATGAACAAAAATTCAAGAAATCAAATACCTCTACAGTGTACTGTGGCACGGTGTCGATAACGTCTGGTACGATTCCGTGTTCCTCCATAACTTTCGTAAGTTTAGAAAAACAAGCAAAAAAGGAGTTCGGCAGAGATGATTTCCTTATCAAAAGATTATTACAAAAATTAGATTTTAAATTTGTTCTTACAGCGGTTACTAAAACTCGGCGAACGATTCCCAGCACCATTCGTTCGGAAAAATGGGGACCTTAAAATGCGCAGGAAGACGGTAGTTGACGGCTGACGGGAAGCTCTATTCTGCAACAACCAATCACAGTAAACCATTGAAAAGAGTTTAGATCGCCAATGCGCCAAGAGCAATTTTGAGCTTCCCGCTCAACATGCGAAGCCATATCCAAAAAAATTACATTTTTACCAGAGGGCGCTATGATCGATCAGGAGGCAGGAGCATGGAGTGAATATTTATGAAGTTGTGCTGGGTTATGCTGAATGCTGCATCGTCACTCCACCGCTTATATAGAAAACGATTACTTCACCATATTATGGAACAGTCTCATGGGCCAAAAGAGAGATATTCAATCAGAGGCGTAGTTACAAGGGGGTGTGGGGGTGCAACACCCCCCCACACACACATTCGGTATACTCATTCCATTCGGTAAATTCACTTTCGTTCAAAAATTGTATCATTTCTTGCTGTATTTTTCCCTTCTAAGAAAAAATAAATAAAAACATTACAAAATATAAAACAATGTCTAAACATATTTAAAATATTTTCGGAATACTCATACCCCACAATCGCAATACTCATTACATTCGGTAATTTCAGTTTCGTTCAAAAATTGCATTAGTTCGTGCAGTATTTTTCCCGTCTAAGATTTTTTTTAAAATGTATTAAAATATTATTGCAAAACATAAAATAATGTCAAAACGTACTTGAAACTATTAAATAGTTTTAGAATACTCATACCTCACATTATGAATGCTACATGCATTCGGTAATTTCACTTTATTCAAAAATTGCATCATTTTGCGCTGTATTTTTCTCTTCTAAGAATTTTTAAAAAATTATTACAAAACATAAAGCAATGTCAAAACATATTTAAGACAATATTTTCGGAATATTCACACTCCACATTCGGAAAACTCATTACATTCGGTAATTTCGCTTTCTTTCAAAAATTGTATTATTTCGTACTGTATTTTCCCTTCTAAAAGTTTTTTAAAATATATTAAAAAAATTATTAAGAAACATAAAACAATGTCAAAATACATTTAAAACTATTAAATGTTTTCGGAATACTCTACCCTACATTCTTAAAACTCATTACATTCGGTAAATTCTTTTTCGGCGAAAAGTTGCATCATTTCGCGCTGTATTTTTCCCTTCGAAGAATTTTTTAAAATTTCTTTAAAAAATTATTACGCAACATAAAACAATGTCAAAATTGATGGACAGAAATCGTCAATATTTAAAGCTATTAAATATTTTCCGAATACACATATTCCAAATTCGGAATACCCATTACATTCGGTAATTTCACTTGTTCAAAAATTGCATCATTTCACGTTGTATTTTTTCCTTCTAAGAATTTTTTAAAATATATTAAAAAATTTATGCCAGAACATAAAACACATTATATTCAGTAATTTATTTCATTTAATAATTGCAAACATAAAACAATGTCAAAACATATTTAAAACTGCAAAATATTATCTTAATTACCATTTATATTATTATTATTATTATATTATTCACTCTGAGTCGATTATCCTTTTCCGCCTTCTCTCGTAAAAATGCAACATGACGAAAACGAATCTTTATCTTGCTTTCAGAGTCGTAATGACCCATCCCCCCCCCCCACGACCCCATAATTTTCTTTTCCGCTTTTTATACTAAAGTTTGTAAAATTAAAAAAAAAAAGAAAAAGTTTGTAAATTAGGGATGCACAATCTGTGGCCCGCGATGGGTTAACGTGCGGCCCGCGAATTTCGTCAATTTATAACTGGACAAAATTGCTATTATTGTGCATAACACGACTCTAAAAATCGTAAATTTTGTCAGTTAGTCATAGGAAAATTGAAAATTTCGTCTGTCACTTAAGAATCACCAAATTTATTGTTCAGCCAAGGAAAAATCACAAATTTTGTTGATCGGGCACGGAAAAATTGCGAATTTCGTTGATCGAGAGCGAAAAAGTATCGGATTTTGCTGAAGAGATGCGGAAAAAAATAGCAAATTTCATCGATTGGGCACGGAAAAATCGCTAATTTTGTCGATCACGCGAATAAAAATCGTAAATTTCGCCCATCATTCGCGGAAAAATCTCACAAATTTGTCGATCAGACCCCGAAAATTACGGCCATAATATCATAGAAGAGATTCGAAACCAGACTTTGCACCACACATAACTTGCTGATGTATGATGTAGTGAAATCCAACAATAATGTGTTTAATATGGGTTTAAAATAAACTAAAAAAAACATCCTATTTACCCACCATACTGGGGGCCCCATCAGTTGTAACAGAAACTATTTTAGACATATATTTCATTTTCAGTAAGGGAATTTATAACAACTGCACAAATATCTGCACCCCTGTTTGTAGTTGATAGCGATAATAACGATAATAATTCCTCCTTAATATCATTTTCAACAAAACATAAAAACAGCTACAAGAGCAGATTTTATTATATCCGTACTGGGTGGCAATCAGTTCGTCGACAATCACTTCGTCGACATATCATTTCGTCGACACCACTTCGTCGACATAGCATTTCGTCGACAAGTACACTTAGTCGACATAGCATTTCGTCGACAAGTACACTTAGTCGACAGGTACACTTCGTCGACATAGCATTTCGTTGACAAGTACACTTCGTCGACATATATTTGTGATATGTATTGCATATAAGTATTAACGTATTAATCATGAGATAGCGCTGGTTTAGTCATTTCAGTAATGAACAACCTATAAAAATAGTTAATTGTTAATATAATTTTATTTAGAATCAACACTTAGTAATGAAAGCATACGAATGAAACAAAATAAGGAGTTTAAAAAAACATTAGCGATTGTTATACCAATAACTAATAAAATAATTATGAAATTAATTAATTATTCAAGCTTATAATTAATTATTCAAACTAATAATTTATTATTCAAGCTAATAATTAATTATTCAAGCTAATTCTTAATTGCTTTATCGTAGGATTAATATTTTAATAATTTCACATGGGTTATTTAAAATGGGTGATTATTTAAGATGGGCGATTTTTAAGCGTTTTCGAAAAAGAATGAAATGATGAATGTGTTAATACATATCCAATTTGAATTTGAGAACAGCCTCTACATACCTGAATTAAAAAGTAAAGGTCCCTTTAAATATGAAAATTTAATGTAGTTTTTTTGGTTCTGTAAAGAATTTTAGTATTTTAATACGGCAAATAACGCTTTTGGCATTTTAAGCCCTTTAGAAATTCCTAATGCATTTGATGAACGGAAAACAGTTATGCCAGATGACGCTGAGCCTATCATTAAGTGGTTCGAAGAAAATTATATACATGGACGTATACGTAAGATTTTCCCAAATGGTGAAATATGAAGAAATCAGCCTCTTTTCCCACCAGAAATATGGTCTGTATATGAAAACAATGCGTTTGGATTTCCTCGAATACAAAATAAAGTAGAAGCTTGGCATAGGCGGTGGAATACTTTGGTAGGTCGTGCACATGTTGGGATTTTTGCTATTATTTCGGAAATTCGCAAGGAACAAAGGGAAACTGAATCAGAAATAGAAAATATTATACGGGGTGAGGTGAACCGCCAAAGAAAAAACGAAATGCAGAAAAAAACAAAGAACAGAGAATCCAAAATGTCTTGGCAAATAGAACAAATCTATGTGAATTGTACATGATATCGTATTATAAATATATTTTTACTGCAATTTTAATGTGTTTTAATATATATTTTTTTCGCAATGCAATTTATGTATTTTATTTTATTTGTAATGTATTTCGAACAATAAAAATTTGTTGGGGTACTTGCTCATGGAAGTGGTACACTTCGTCGACATATCATTTCGTCGACACCACTTCGTCGACATATCATTTCGTCGACAGGTACACTTAGTCGACATATCATTTCGTCGACAGGTACACTTCGTCGACATAGCAATTCGTCGACAAGTACACTTAGTCGACAGGTACACTTCGTCGACATAGCAATTCGTCGACATATCATTTCGTCGACATAGCATTTTGTCTACACATTGTATGTAATTTACCTTTTGTCGGGCCTCACCAGTGCCCGAGAGGTTCTGACCTCTCAACTGGTAGACGGCAGGTGCTGGGTTCGAACCCAATCGCGGCCGTCGGCCTAACCGTTCGGAGTTTTCGTGGTTTTCTTCGAACCTTGCATAAATACGGGTTAGGTTCCCTTAGAAAGACCCCCACGAAGGGCACTCCCCCCTAGGTCCTATATCCCTAGAGTAGATAATCGGACGACAAAAAAACAAACAAACAAACCTTTCGTCGATAATTTCATTTGTGAACACATGGATTTTTTGTAAATTATTACGTAAAAAAATATTAACGTTGCCCATACCTTAGCCAAAACAATGTTTCCAGGGCACATCACGAGGAGGTGTATGAGCAAGTACCCCAACAAATTTTTATTGTTCGAAATACATTACAAATAAAATACAATACATAAATTGCATTGCGAAAAAAATATATATTAAAACACATTAAAATTGCAGTAAAAATATATTTATAATACGATATTATGTACAATTCACATACACCTCCTCGCTGATGTACTTGCTCATACACCTCCTCGTGATGTACCCTGGAAACATTGTTTTGGCTAAGGTATGGGCAACGTTAATATTTTTTTACGTAATAATTTACAAAAAATCCATGTGTTCACAAATGAAATTATCGACGAAAGGTTTGTTTGTTTGTTTTTTTGTCGTCCGATTATCTACTCTAGGGATATAGGACCTAGGGGGGGAGTGCCTTTCGTGGGGGTCTTTCTAAGGGAACCTAACCCGTATTTACGCAAGGTTCGAAGAAAACCACGAAAACCCCGAACGGTTAGGCCGACGGCCGCGATTGGGTTCGAACCCAGCACCTGCCGTCTACCAGTTGAGAGGTCAGAACCTCTCGGGCACTGGTGAGGCCCGACAAAAGGTAAATTACATACAATGTGTAGACAAAATGCTATGTCGACGAAATGATATGTCGACGAATTGCTATGTCGACGAATTGTACCTGTCGACTAAGTGTACTTGTCGACGAATTGCTATGTCGACGAAGTGTACCTGTCGACGAAATGATATGTCGACTAAGTGTACCTGTCGACGAAATGATATGTCGATGAAGTGGTGTCGACGAAATGATATGTCGACGAAGTGTACCACTTCCATCTGTACTTTCGTCAAGATACACTGAAGTGAAAGGAGAAGACTCTATATCAGATTTTTGTTGCTCTCTTACCTTTTCTGCCATTTTTGGGATTCTATTTTGTATTTCTTGATTAAGGAATATCTTTAATTCGCTGAATTATATTATCTTTATTTTCCAAATCGTCAAAAAGGGAAGCAGCGCATATTTACCAGGCTTTCTTCAAGAACTCCCCATCACAGAAAAGTTTACCATGCCGGACAATGACATTCGCAATGTAGAAACTTGCGACACTAGTTTGAGAATCCATGTTGACATATTTAATCATGGATATGGACAATTTTTTTCTCTTTAATTTCATTGGCAATGTATTATTTTTGCTTTTCGTAACTTTTTTGGGAAAGAAATTTGTGATTAGTTTCATAATGCCGTTTTACAGATGACATTCTTGAGACCACTGTCCCGGAACATAAAACGCAAAGAGCCTTATCATCTTTATTAATCATATCATATTTCTCAGTCCACCACGTTTGAAAGTCTCTACAGTCTTTTACTTTCTGTTTTTTAGCCAAATTGGCCATATTTAATAAATACTAATATATTTTTTAAAGTTTCAATCTAATCAGTTTTATATTACAAGCCTTAACAGTGAACATACTTTAATAACAAAAAAATCATGCAAGAAAAAAAATGAGAATAATAATGAATGACTCGCCACCGCGTTTTCTGAATTTCATACGTACAGAATTGTGTCGACAGACAGTCGTCTGCCAGATAAATCACCCCTAACCCTTTATGAAGCTGACACATAAAAGGATAAAAATATTCGAAAGCACAATTGTGAAATTATAGTTTTTATTCCATTTTACAAATGCTTTAGCAATCGAATTACTATTTTTTCTTGTCATAATATTTTATTAGTTTTCTTAATATTTTTGTTACTTTATATAGCCGGATTAAGAGGGGGGCTAAGGGGGCTGCAGCCCCGGGCCCCAATCAGTCAGGGGCCCTCAGCAGAGGCTTAACTTGTACCAAAGTTTCGTTTAAAAAAAATACAGCAGTGTAAGAGCTGCGCGAAATCGCCGTTTTTTTTTTTTGCAACTTAACTTGAATTGCCATTTGACGTCATTGCTGTCTGTATCTCCGAAAATGTCGAGGTTTAACAAAAGTGGCGAAGAAAACGAAATGAAAAGGGTCGCGTAAAAAACGCAAATTTCGTCAAAAAAAGAGCGAATTTAATCAAGATCGCGGAAAATCGCAATTTTCTTCAAAAGGCCGTGGAAAAGCGTTAATTTCGTCAAAAGGTCGCAGAAAAAGCGCGAATTTTGTAAAAAGGTCACGAAAATAGCGCGAATTTTTTCGAACGGTCGCGGAAAAAATGCGTATTTTGTCAAAGGATAGCCAAAAAAACGCGATTTTGACAAAGAATTGTAAAAAAAATGCGAATTTCATCAAAGGGAGGAAGAAAAACACGATTTTCTTTAAAAGATCGCAGTAAAAGCGCAAATTTAGTTAAGAGTTCGCGGAAAACGGGTGAAATTTGTCGAAGCATCGGGGGGGGGGGAATGCGAATTTCGTCAAAGGATCGTGAAAAAAACGAGGATTTTGACAAAGAACTACAAATTTCGTCAAAGAATTTCAGAAAAAGCATGAATTGCTTGATAGGTTCGCAAGGTAAGCGCAAATTTAGTCAAAAGATCGCGGAAAAAGCGAATTTTGTCAAAGGATCGTGAAAAAACGTGAATTTTGACAAAGAACCTCGGAAAATAGCGAATTTCGGCAAAGGTCGCAAAAATAACGCAAACTTTGAGAAATAATCGCAAAAATAAACATGAATTTTGTCAAAGTGTGGCAGAAAAAGTGAGAATTTCTTGAATAGTTTGCGGGAAAAAGCTTATATTTAGTCAAAAGATCGTCGAAAAAGAGCGAATTTCACAAAGAACCGCTAAAAAACGCAAATTTCGTCAAATGGTCGCCGAAAAAGCGCGAATTTTGAGAAAGAACCGTGAAAAGAAAGCGCGAATTTTGTCAAAGGTGGCAGAAAAAGCGCGAATTTCATAAAAAGTTTGCAAGAAAAGCGAAAATTTAGTCAAAAGAGCCAATTTTGTTAAAGTGCAGCCACGGAAGAAACGCGAATTTTGACAAAGAACCGCGAAAAAGAGCGAATTTCGTCAAAAAATGCCGATAAAACGCAAATTTTGACAGAAATCCGCAAAAAAACACGAATTTCGTCAAAGGATGGCAGAAAAAGCGCGAATTTCTTGAGAAAAGATCGCGGGAAAAGCACAAATTTAGTCAAATGATCGCGGAAAAGAGCGAATTTTGTCGAAGAGACGCGGAAAAAGTGTAAATTTCTGCAGAGGAACGATTAAAAAACGCGAATTTCGTCAAAGAATCAATGAAAAACACGAATTTTGGCAGAGAATCGCAGAACAACGCAAATTTCGTCAAAGGGTGGCAGGAAAATGCGAATTTCGGGAAAAAAATCACAGGAAAAGCAAAAATTTTGTCAAAAGCCCGCTGAAAAAAAGGCGAATTTAAGCACACCATTAAAGATACCAAAAACATTTGATTAACATTATACATATTCAATATCTAAGATTTGTATTTTAGGATTAAAAAAAACAAAGGTGTGTGTGTGTATTTGAGGAGGAGGTGATATTCAGTATCGTGGTAGGAGGCTCAAGATTTCCAATAGCGTAAATTAATTAGAAAATTACAGCAACAGTTAAATAAAGCCTCATGTGTAGATCAAAATGCGTTAAATGATACTAAAGTTTCAGAAATATTAAAATGAACAATCAAAAAAATACTAAATTTTTCTCTTTCTCTCGATACTATACTAGATACCGCCGCCAGCAGAACGAAATCGGCAGTGTGTGTGTGGGAGGGGAAGGGGTTGTGGCGGCCATCTTGCGCGGTCAATAAAACGAGTTTCTCGCAGGAAGCGATCGAGCTAGCCTTTTGCTCGGCAGATAAGACGCTCGCTTTCTGACCGTGGGATCTCCAGTTCGATCCCTGGCCGGGCACGTCACTTGCATTGGTGACCTCGGACAAACGAACACACTTCACCACCTTCGCTCTAAACCAACAGATGGCAGCACTGAAAACACCCCCAGCATCCAAAGCCTGCGAAACGCTCGCAGCATGAAAACCTCTGTAACGCTCAGAGCACACGACCAAAGCCTGTGTAACGCTCACAGCAGGCAAAAGCCTGCCACGCCGCGCATCATTGAGGGGTCACACGTGCAATCGGCGGCAGCACGACAACGACAACGCATCACTCTGGCACGCGCCAGCGCAACACGAGTGCATATCGCTCGTCGAACGTGTACTGTGGCGGCCATCTTGCGTGGTCAATAAAACGAGTTTCTCGCAGGAAGCGATCGAGCTAGCCTTTTGCTCCGCGGATAAGACGCTCGCTTTCTGACCGTGGGATCTCCAGTT
The DNA here is from genome assembly GCA_964019185.1 of Maratus speculifer. Lineage (NCBI taxonomy): Eukaryota > Metazoa > Arthropoda > Arachnida > Araneae > Salticidae > Maratus > Maratus speculifer. The sequence continues at coordinate 177,161,880 of OZ025293.1, forward strand.
CGAATCCTGCCCGGGCCCGTCACCTGCAGGGTATTTCTCTGTGAGTAGTTCAGTGGTATGGCAAATGCGCTAATACTTGTGAAAAAATAAAGCTATTTTAAGCACGTGCATTATTAGAAAAAATGAAGTGCAGTGTTTTGGGGAATGTGAGGGAATTTTGATTTGAAACTTCCATTAACGGCTTGCCAAAAATATCCTCTCGCGTGCCATAGGTTCGCCAACCCTGCTCTACGGTATACCTTTTGCCTTTGCCTTGAGTGTATACCCTTTGTGTAGAGCTTATACCCTCTGATTTTTCTACGACTACACCACTGGTTTCAACACTCTTTCATCCCCTATTTGCATATATAAAGTTAACTTGATGTTTAATACTGCCCTAGTTAATACACTCGAATTTTTCATCATCATATTCCTAGCATAAAATGAAGTTATTACAACAGTTTAATGAGAAATATAGTAACTACAGTGTGCTGTGTTGAATTCAGGGGGTGTCCTGGGCGGGACATTCCCCCCCCCCGGAGCTGTCAAATGTCCCCCCTCGGAAATTTTGATATTTTGTGTTTTCAATGGTAAAAAGTGTAATTCCCTCCCCTCCCCGGAATTCTATTGTGTCCACAAAAGTCCCTCCCGGCTAAAAGTATCTGAATTCAACACTGACTGTGTGAATATGCACTAATTTATCTTTCTGCTTCACAGAGAGAGAGAGAAAATATGAGTCCCCCTCCCCTACATTTTCTTGCTCCCCCCTCCGTTCTAGCAACGGTGTGACGTATTGATGAATAAATCCAGGATGACTTTTGGCAAAGCGTTTATTTACAGCAACACACAGCACAGCAAACAGAAGAAAATTAGAATTGGAAAAAATATATAGAAGTAAAATTCAAATAAGAGCACACTATGTACTCTGTCCGCAGCTGTTTCCACAGTTGCGCGTGGGTTTTGGGCCTTTTCACAGTTATAACAATCAGATGATGGCCGTAACGGACTTCACTTTCTTACGGGGCAGTCTGCGCCCCGGCGGACGAGCTAGGTCGTCTCACTTCAGAGTCAAAACCGAAAATCCTCTTTTGAGCCTCTTTGAAATTGCATATATACACTATATTGCCATTGATTATGGGACACTTGCGATTTTAGACATTTTACTAAATATCTAGAAAAATACACGAGGAATCATCTCGAAACTCTTAGTGTATAAATATAATAGTATACGTCATACATATCTGCGAAGATTTTTTACCGAAACGCCATAGGGGACCGTAAACAAATTAAAAAAGAATGAATATCTTTTGAATAACCCTGTCAAAACTAATGTAGCAAAGGCGCTCAAACTCTAGATTATGATTGAATGCCTTATTGTAATACACTGTGTTTATTTTTATGCAAATAGCATGCACACTCGCAGAATAATTAAGGTTTTTATAAAAATGGCCCCAAATTTTTCCAAGTTTTTTCATTATAATTTTCAGAGTTTTTAATATAAAATAATATTTTTTTCAGAAAATATGACAAACAACATTGCACACAGTACCCTGTAATCAGAATTAAAAAATAATAAAAATTGTATGAAAAATGAGTAGGTTTACTATATAATTTTTTACTGCGCATGCGTCAAAGATATCAAAACTTCATTTGCATATTATGTTAGCTAAATGTATAGAGTAACTTTTGTAAAAGTCTCAAAATCATAGCTTGAAAATTCTGAAAGTAATCGTCTATAGAAAAAGGACAAAATCCGTTTTTTCCAAAATGAAGCAAAAAAATGAGGGATTTTATCCAAATTCAGTAGTACATCCCATATTGTACATTCTATATTGACACTAATCAATGAATATATGGATACAACCCCTCTTGTTTTTGCTTCATTTTGAGAATAACGGATTTTCGACTTATTCAATTGACGATTATTGTCAGAATTTTCAAGTTATGATTTTGTGACTTTCACAAAAGTTGCTCTATACATTTAGCTAACATAACATGCAAATGAAATTTTATATCGTTGACGCATGCGCAGTAAAAAATTATTTAGTAAACCAACTCATTTTTTATACAATTTTCATTATTTTTTAATTCTGATTACAGGGTACTGTGTGCAATGTTGTTTGTCATATTTTCTGAAAAAAAATAATATTTTATATTAAGAACTCTGAAAATTATAAGGAAAAAACTTGGAAAATTTTGGGATCATTTTTATAAAAACCTTAATTACTCTGCGAGTATGCATGCTATTTGCATAAAAATGAACAAGGCTTATTACAATAAGGCATTCAATCACAATCTAGAGTTTGAGCGCTTTTGCTACATTAGTTTTGACAGGGTTATTCAAAAGATATTCATTCTTTTTTAATTTGTTGACGGTCCCCTTTGGAGTTTCGGGAAAAATCTTCACGGAGATGTATGACTTATACTATTATATTTATACACTAAGAGTTTCGAGATGATTCCTCATGTATTTTTCTAGATATTTAGTAAAATGTCTAAAATCGCAAGTGTCCCATAATCAATGGCAATATAGTGTATAAAGCAGTTTTCTTTGATAATCGCCGATCATTAAGAGGGTAAATCAGACAGCTCAAGTAGTGTAGATTTATTATATTCAAGCTGTCTAACGTTAAGTTCTTGGTCTGAAATACGATTTTTATAACGTCAGTTGGAGAGGTTTCAAGTGGAATTTATTGCTTAGATAATTGGAAAGTTGAAGTTTTATTTATACACAAATGTATCGTACTTGCCAGAGGGTATTTACACGGGCTAACATTTGCCTTTATTGACTGTGTGCTAATGAGGAAATTCAGAACGTTACAATCCTCCCCTCTTAGCAAGAATTTTTCTTATGGGAAAAATTCATATATAAAGGGTTAGTCAACAAACAAAAAGATCTTGAGGTAATCTGCATTTGCTGGCAAACAGCCTTAACCCAATTTAAAATTTAACTTTAAATTTTGGAAAAAACCTTTAAATATAATGAACACAAGTACCCATAAGGAAAGTTCACAATTTAAGTACAATATACACATGTTTTACAATTATATTTCGATATAAACAACCTGAACTTTCTTATGGAAAGATTTTATGCAATTGCAAACATTTCTAACTTTGCTACTTCAAATATAAAAACACAAACACATATTATAGTTGCATAATTTCTTAAACAATACTGTACAAAATAATAGAATATCAATATAAAAATGTTCGATACAAAAAGATTTTTTTCTCTTTTTTCTCTAGCATTTCTGCTCTACTCAAACCATCCGCATTTTTGTTGTTTTTGCCTGCTCTGTGAATTATTTCAAACTCGTAAGGTTGTAAGGCTAAAGTCCATCTCATAAGCCTAGGATTAGAACTAGCATTTGATCTCAATCAGCGTAAGGGATTGTGATCTGTAAATACTTTGAACTTCCTACCGTCCAAAAAGTAATGCAATTTGTTTATTGCAAAGATTATACTCAGACATTCGCGTTCAGTAGTACTGTACCGTTTTTCCGCTTCTGAGAACTTTTTGCTTAAATAATGAACTGGATGTTCTTCACCTGTTCTATCATCCTCTTGACTTAATACAACTCCCATGCCTCGGTTTGAAGCGTCCGTTTGAACTAAAAACTCTTTTTTAAAGTTCGGTGCATGCAAAACCGGCGTATCTGTTAAACTCTTTTTTAACCTGCGGAATGCTTCTTCGCATTCAGCTGTCCAAGTGATTTCGCCCTTTTTTGTTTTCCCTTTTAGCGCGTCCGTTAAAGGCGCAGCTATTACCGAGTAGTTTTGGATATACCTGCTATAATATCCGGCTAAACCTAAGAAAGCGCGTATCTGCGTTTTCGTTTTAGGGGTCGGAAACTTTTTAACACTTTCTACTTTTGCTTCCGCGGGTGATCTTGTACCGGTTCCTACAATATGCCCCAAAAATTTGGACATGGTTTTGCGCAAACTTGCACTTTGAAAGTTTTATTTTCAAATTTGCTTTTTCAATTCTCTCCAAAACCAAACTTATATGTTGTAAATGGTCTACCCAGGTATTTGAAAATATAGCACCATCGTCTAAGTATGGAACAGCAAATTCCTCGAATTCTCTCAGTAACTCGGACATGAGTTTGTTAAAGAAATAGGGAGCATTTTTTAAACCGAAACTCATTCTTAAACATTGAAAAGTACCAAAGGTTGTATAGAAAGCAGCGTAACGTTGGGCTCTTGGACTTAAAGGGATTTGCCAGTACCCCTTAGCTAGATCTAAGACCGTTATAAATTTAGCAGATGATACTTTCTCAACTCTTTCTTCGATATTCGGAAGAGGAAAATATTCGGTTCTAATGATCTTATTTAAGCGACGATAATCAATGCATGGTCGGGGATCTTTTCCGGGAGTTTCTACCAATATCATCGGAGAAGTGTAGTCTGACTCTCCTACCTCTATAATACCTAACTTTAACATTTTCTGGATTTCATCTTTTAAAATATCAGTCTGTCTTTGAGAGAATCTATACGGTTTTGACCTAATCGGAGTATCGCTATCAAGAATGATATCATGCTCAACTAACAAGGAAGGTCTCCATTGGGGGCATACTCAGAATCTTATGAAAAAAATACGAATTAAACTACTCATGTAGGTAATAAAGGATCAGTGAAAATTAGCGGCGGAATTACATTATTAAATATATAAAGAAATAAAATAATTTAGAATAATTGGCGTGAAAAGCTGAAAGCGACGCGGGATTTGGCGAGCAATGCATTTCCTCGCCAAAAGCAGACGATTTTATCGAATCTGAAAATTGATTTTAATTGACTTCACTTTTTAAAATCTGCAGCATTTACTGCAACGCCACTCCACTACTTTTATAGAATATCTCTCTTCTGACCAATGAGAATGCTCCATAGCACGGTCAATTGACCGTGTCATACACTGCTAAAAATCTGCTGCATTTTGTTGCAACGCACTCCACCGCTTGTATATAATATCTCTATTCCAACCAATGAGAAAGCTCCATTTCACGGCCAAGTAACCGTGCTGCAACAAAATGCAGCAGATTTTTAACAGTGTATTTTTCAATTTGGAACAATTTTAATCAATTTAAATTGTGTTTTAAATGATAAAATATATTAATTTCATTTTGTTAAAAGTACATATAAACGAATATGACAAAATTACACTTAAAGTAAAGTAAAAATGCAAAACTAAAATTACTTAAACTAAACTTATTTAAATAAATTGAACATAGAAAGTTTTTTCTTTAAAAAGTATTCGAAGCGTAAAAGCGTATTTTTCAAAATTTCGTTTTTTCGCCAACCGGAGATAAATTGCCAAATAAACGAAATTTTTATTATTTTTTTACGGACGTAATAAGGAAATTCCGCCGAATTTTTTTTATAAACATATATAACTGTATGAGAAGAACATTCTGTAATTTTTTCAGATTTTTCTGAGTATGCCCGTATGGAGACCTTCCTTGTAAGTCTGTAAGACCAGGGTTGTTAGAAAAGCACTTTGAAAATCTATTTAACACCTCATGCAATTGATTTATTTGACTTTTGATCAATAGATTTTCTAAATCACTGCTACGAATTATTTCCTCAAAATCATATACCATAGGACCATTCTCTAGATACGGAATATCTAAGTCTTGGTCTTCCAATGATTTAGAATAAATCTCGAAGTCTAGTAGATTCACATGCTCCGGTCGTGTATAATATGGTTTTAACATATTTACGTGATATATTTGGGTCTTTTCTTTTTTTCCCGGTATTTCGACAACATAGTTCGTTTCCGAAATTTTACTTTTTACTGTCCCATCAGGATCAATCCATTGAATTGATAATTTATTTGGTCTCGATGTCGCCAAGACTAAAACTAAGTCACCCTCTTTAAATTCTCGTTTGATAGCATTTTTGTCGTACCAATTCTTTCGTTTGACTTGTAAATCTTCCATTCGCGTAACTGCTATCTCACGACATCGCTTTAACCTGTTAATTAAATTGAACACATGTTCTGTAACTAAATCGTTTTCTAAAGGTGGCTCCAGCCATTTTTCCGCAATTAATGTTTCTGGTGTGCGTAAATATTTTCCGTACACTAATTCTGATGGAGTGTATCCAGTACTCTCATGTGTTACAGTTCTGAGTGCTAACAGTATCGCTGATAAATGCTTATCCCAGTCCGCTCCGGACTCTAAACATAACGCTCTCATAAGCAGTTTCATAGTTCTATGAAATCGTTCAATAGGATTAGTTTGTGAGTGGTGAACAGAACTATGGCTTACCTTTATGCCGAATTTCTCTAGAAATTCTGTAGTTAATGCTGAGGTAAACGATTTTCCCTGATCACACTGTAACTCAGAAGGAAAACCTATGCGACAAAAAATGTCTAATAACGCCTCAGTTACTTTCACAGAACTTAAATCTGTTAAGGGTATTGCCTAAGGATATTTCGATGCCATACACATCGCTGTTAAAATGTAACGGTTCCCATTCGTGGTCAGAGGTAACGGACCGCAAGCGTCAATGTTTAACTTGGAAAACATCTCCTGAATCACTGGTACTAATTTTAAGGGGGCTTTCTTTTTTTCATTTGGCCGCCCTGCTTTCTGACAGAAATCGCAAGAACGTACAAAATCTTCCATCTCCTTATTGCAATTTGGCCAGAAAAAATATCTATTTAACTTATCCTTGGATTTAGTACAACCCAAATGTGCCGACGTCCCTTCGTGACACAACGATTTTACCGCCTCCCTTAAGAGCCCACAATAGTCACAGGAAAAGTACACAAAAAGACCCGGATGACCATGTAAAGTCTATGGGAGCGTTCTTTTCTATTTTCTCGCTCAAATTTTAATATTTTTGCATGATTTTTTTGCACAAGATAGCTGAGGGCAATCCACAACCGGGCTAGTTTTTACTTTTTCAATTTTTGTTTCAGATTTTCTTTAAAAAATTACTTTAACTTTCGAAACCGGTTTAAACCGGTTCTGAAACAGAAACTATCGTAATATAAAAATATATATAATCAAAATCGAAAAAGTAAAAACTAGCCCGGTTGTGGATTGCCCTCAGCTATCTTGTGCAAAAAAATCATGCAAAAATATTAAAATTTGAGTGAGATATTAGAAAAGAACGCTCCCATAGACTTTACATGGTCATCCGGGTCTTTTTGAGTAATTTTTCTGTGACTATTGTGCGCTCTTAACGGCTTTGGAATTACCAGCAATCTGGTCACATTTCCAAATCGATCCTCGCGATTTTTCACTAGCAAATCATCTTTAACCGAATATACCCGATTTGCCTTTTCCGCGTTTGGTTTATCCAAACGGCTCCGCAATTCTCTTACTTCCGCGCACTTTCGTTGTGCATCGATAAAACTTTGTTTATCTATCTTCAATAACTCTAACTCTAGCGCTCCGGCCTCTAAAGCGGGAATTTCTATCGGTTTCTCTTCTACCGTCGGAACTAAAATCCCTGCTCCATCCTTCGACTCTAGATTCAACCCTTCTGAAACTTTCGTTTCAAGTTTTTCCTGCCGATCCCTTTCGACAACTTTCCCCATGTGCTTTGCACGCGCTCTCGTTTGTACGGCATTTACCTGGCCCACCGAAAAAAACTCATACCCCGTTTTTTTTAATCAATTCTGCCGTTTTATTCCCTAGCAAATATCGATTTTGGTTCAAGTGGTTTCCACACACGGCCGCCTTTGTCCGTAATCGACCAAAATCTCCCGATATTTCTACAACTGCTAATGGTAGACAAACTAACTCCAAGCTTAAGGGTTGCTTAATCCATATTTGCTCACCGCAAAAATCATTTGGCTTTATGTATTTCCGACAAACTAAATCCAACGTGGCTCCTGAATCTCTTAAGATTTCTATTTTCTGTCATTTACAGTCCCCTGAAAAGTATATGTTTCTAACAAATCTTCTCCTTTTTTTCCTGGAGGTTGTTTACTGACCCTGAAGGTGGTTTTTTCTGCAATTTTGGAGAAGAACTTTTTAGATGGTTTTCCGAATTGCAAATAAAACATTTTAATTTAACTCTTCTTTCGAATGCCCTGTCTCTATTTGTATCTGCCTGTGTGTTAGAAACACCAAAGGAGGGAGTATATCGGGGTTTACTTCCTCTAAACTTATCATCAATTTGCATACGAGCTTTTTCATGCTTATTATCTCTATTCTTCTGCGTCGACGCTCGAATGCTATCAAAACCATCAAATAGTTCGGTAATTTCGGCCTCGCTTTTAATTAACGGCCACTTATCTAAGAAGTGATCTCTCATCTCTGGCTTAGCGCGTTTTTTGATTTGGTCTGCGATTAAAAGATCGGTGAGTTGCTCAAACGATTTTATTTCCAAACCTGCAAGCCATTCCTGCAAATAATTTCGTAACTCGAAACCGAAATCCTTCCATGTATCGCTCGGACGTTTGACGTGCTGTAAGAACTTAACTTTAAATGATTGTGCGTTTAATTTATAGCGTTTTAAAAGAACTGATTTAATGTGATCATAATTCTCCGCTAAATCTTCGGCTTCTCTTGCTATAATCGTTACAATATCAATTGGCAATAAACTAATTAAGTGGGACACCCAGTTTTCTTTATTAATTTTAGCTCTTTTAACTTGTCGTTCAAACAGAACTAAATACAAACTGATATCTGTTTTTTCGGAGTCGAATTCGGGTATTAGTTTTTTCAAATTTAATTCCGAAGGACGCGAATTAATGTCATTTGAATTTGATCCCGATGCGGTGATTCCTTTCTCTAATTTTAATTTTTCTAATTCAAAATTTAATTCTAACTCTTTCTGTCTCAACGCCGTTCTTGTTCCATTTTTTTACATTCACGTTCAGCATTTTCTTTTCTTAATGATTCTTCGCGCTCTAAATTTCTTTGTCTAGCTATTTCATGTTCCTTTCTCTCAGCCTCTTCCTGACTTTCTCTTAAAATATTGTCATATATCTCGGATACAAAATCTTCATCGTAATCATCTGAATTTACAATTAAATTCTTTAATTGAGTCCCAGTTTTGGTGCCCAGTCTAGGTATTTCCAGTTCGTCGATTAATTTAATTACATCATCTTTCTTACCTTTGCCTAAGTACGACATTTTAATAAAATTTTTACCTTATTCTACTTATATATATTTTTTTAACAGAAATTTACATATAAAAATCAAAATGTACACACTTAATGCTGATTCTTTTTTCAAAACTTCCAAAAGATATCAATGAAAATTTTTTCTTTTACATATAAACAAATTTTAACTAATAAAATAACTAAAACCAAATTTTAAATTTTACATACATAAAAATCAGAGGGAAAAAAACCATGATCTTTTATATACATACATATATAAAAAATACTTCCCCCATGTGTACTTGTGCAATTTTGAGTTTAACATTTACAAAAAGAAAAAAATTCTACTATAAATATTTTTCCTTTATATATATATAAAATTGTTTGCTCAAGAACTTTTTGAAATGAAACGACTTACCCCATTTGAAGCTTTTATACATCTGCAATTGTTTAATCCACAAAGGAACGGAAGATTCACAATCTTACTGAAGAAGACTCACTAAGCACTGAAGGAAAATCGCACATAATCACTAAAATACGGCACTAAAAAACACACACCATTACACTATTTTCTTTCCCGAAAGTAGGTCAAAACAAAATAGAGCTTCTTCTTCTTTTTATCAGCTGACAAGGGTCGAGGGTCAGAAAACCGTTTCAGCCCCACCTGCGAGGAACGACGTAATCCAAGGAAATTCCAATCGTCCGTTTCTCTACCAAAGGATCAGGGAGCCCTCCGTTTTTCGGAAAGATGAAACTCTGCTTATCTTCTTCCGCTAAGAAAATCCAATCACTATTTCTTCTGATTAAAATTTTATCCAACTTGCTGACACCAGTTCAACTTGCTGTGACGTATTGATGAATAAATCCAGGATGACTTTTGGCAAAGCGTTTATTTACAGCAACACACAGCACAGCAAACAGAAGAAAATTAGAATTGGAAAAAATATATAAAAGTAAAATTCAAATAAGAGCACACTATGTACTCTGTCCGCAGCTGTTTCCACAGTTGCGCGTGGGTTTTGGGCCTTTTCACAGTTATAACAATCAGATGCAGAGCCCGATCAAGCTGAAGTTGGGCCCAGGGCCTGTTAAAAAGTTGGGGCCCCCTACCTACCCACTTTCGGCGACACTTTCAGAAAAAAAAGGTGTATTTGATGAGTTGACAAAGTTGTTTGGGTGAAAAGTGCCTAAAAGTGCCTAGCTTCTAAAAATTTTATTGAGTCATTCAGAATATTTAAAATTTACGTTTCATATTTTATACAACAATATTTTTGAAAAGTATTTGATTAAGAAAAAAAAAATCAGCCACATAATTTTTGGGCCCTCGAAATTGGTGGCCCCTGGCCCCAGGGCCAAGGCCCCGGAGGCCCGTACATTAATCAGGCCATGATCAGATGATGGCCGTAACGGACTTCACTTTCTTACGGGGCAGTCTGCGCCCCGGCGGACGAGCTAGGTCGTCTCACTTCAGAGTCAAAACCAAAAATCCTCTCTTGAGCCTCTTTGAAATTGCATATACATAAAGCAGTTTTCTTTGATAATCACCGATCATTAAGAGGGTAAATCAGACAGCTCAAGTAGTGTAGATTTATTATATTCAAGCTGTCTAACGTTAAGTTCTTGGTCTGAAATACGATTTTTATAACGGCAGTTGGAGAGGTTTCAAGTGGAATTTATTGCTTAGATAATTGGAAAGTTGAAGTTTTATTTATACACAAATGTATCGTACTTGCCAGAGGGTATTTACACGAGCTAATATCTGCCTTTATTGACAGTGTGTTAATGAGGAAATTCAGAACGTTACAACGGACTTGTCCCTTACCCTGACTTCCAAGTAATGGTAACTTTTATCACAAGCATCTACCGACAGAGTTCAACTTTTTAACCGAGGCCTGGTTATCAGCGAAAGATACGTCGTTTGTCCAGCCATCTATGAACATAAGTCTCAAATACTATTAGAGAGTTTTTTCAAAAGTGAACAAGAAAAATGAATCTTCCATTAGTCGTTATTTCTTTTTAAGCAAAAATATTATTTTAAGGAGACTTTACTCAAGATCTTGGATGATGTATCGCATAGGCGTAACTTGGGCTCTAAGACTGAGGAGGCAAAAGTCTCGAAGTACTTTTCTAGAAAATTATACCCACCACTCTTTCCAGTCATCGCGTGCACACACACACACACTTAAATGTTTAAAAATTTTAATATTTAAAAGAAAAATTAAATATTCAACCATAAAGGAAAAAAAATGCGAAATTGCTCATTTCATGTCTTTAAAACGATATTTTAAAATATTGAATACACAACTGTTAAAATCTCTTACTATTTGATGCACTGTTCAGTGTTCAACCAGGAAAAAGGTCAAATAAACTTAATAAAAAAAATGTCAAAGCCTTGATCTGCCGGAAATGCCGGCCCAAACGAAAATTATTTGAGTGTACTGCTTACATATTTATGGGACAAACTGACAGTAGGGGAGAGTGGGGATACTTGAGCAGAGGAGATACTTGAGCCACCCCTATTATTTCTACAGTTGGTTAATTTTTCTTTCTAAAACTGGTAATATGGTAACATATTTATAGTTCTGAACATGTAAAAAAGAAATCACATACCTTGGTACCATTTTGAAAGTATGGTGATTAATAGTTGTTTTTCCCTATCTAAAGTAAATATTTAGGTGCATGTTTTTTTTTTTGTTATCAAAGTTTCGTTTAAAGTTGCAACAATGTATATAAATTTAATAAGTATAATCTCAATTGTATTTTGAATCTAAAATAGCTCAAATAGCTGCATGCTTTACTTAGTAAAACTCTGATAAACAAAAATAGTGGTAATGGGGATACTTGAGCCAGTGAGATTGGGGATACTAGAGCCATAGCTCAACCATCCCCACTAAGAAATTAGACATGGGTAAAAAAAAAATTACGTCCTTATATTCACTAATGGATATTTTTTCTGGATAAAAGGGAGCATAATTTTTATTTTTTTTTTCTTAAAAAAATAATGACTTAGAAAAAAAATGTTTAAAAATGTATTTTTTTAAATGGAAGTATCCATTTTATTTTTCAATTTGAATAACAAAATAGCATGTCTAGATAAATGTAAAATAATCTCTAATACTTTAATTAGTTGGTCCAACATATTAAATATTTATTTTTTAATATAATATATTAAGATTAATATTTTATATTGAAATTGTAACTTCTGTTACTGTAACTTTTTTTAAAAATCAAAGAAATGACTTCTATTGTCCCCAACAGAGGGCACTACTGAGTTACCGTGTAGGTAAAGAAAAATGATGTGTGGTTTTACAACCATTCTGAATTTGTTCTTCATACATGTTGCCAAAGAGCTGAAACATCTTAATTTTAATCTCAATTGGTTTTGAAAGACTATGCATCATAATTTATCATTCTGTACAATATTTGTGCAAAAAAAGCGAAAAAAATATTTTTGTAGGTATTTTTCCGTACTGGCTCAAGTATCCCCATGGAGGGAGATACTTGAGCCACGATGTAAAAAAAGTAAAAATTAATTAAACATAGAAAAATAGTTCAAAATTAATTGAAAGTGGTTTTCAGTTGAAGAAAAATTATCAAATTTTCGTTTTCAATATTTTATTTTGTTCTAAGATATTATAAAAAATTTAAAAAAATTAAAATTTAAAAAGTGGCTCAAGTATCCCCATCTTCCCCTATACTTTAAAATTATTATGTGCAAGACAAAGAATACACAATAGCAACAATAACGATTACTTAAATTCTTAGATGTTTCAACTTTTAAATAAGAATTCATTAAAAAATAGTGTATTTTAGAATAAAATAACAATAGGAGTGTTAAAAATACTACACTTTTTGAAGCGTTATAATTTAAAGAGTTAATTTGTGAAAATATTTCATCTATTAAAGCTATTCTCAAATCCAAAATAGCTACTTTCTGACACATTTCTGAATTCATTTCTTTTCGGAAACGCATAACATTGTCAGGTGTTCTTATTCAGAAATTATGTAATCAAAGGGAGTTATCCATTTTTCGATAAAGACAAAGTATATTTGGGATAATATTGTTCAAGACAGCGTTTCGAATCGAATTTCTTGAAGGGACATCAAAGGAAAAAAAATAAACTTGGATCCGTAAGAAGAATCTCTTATACATAGATAAGTAATTTATTTATAAAAAATGGAAAGCACTAATTGATTTTAAATCCCTTCAGTGATCGAGCTTCTCAATTTTAAACCTTTATAGTTAGAAATTAGTCAGTTTTTGGAAACGGACTGACAAAAGTAAGGCAAGGTTCTTATCCCATGATAAAAATTTCCTGATATCTCCTGGTTTTCCCTTATTTTTCTCAAAATTCAACTTATATATTGTTGTAAAACACTCCACAATGAACAACTTTAGTCTAGATGAATGCTAAAAAAAGTATGCGCTGTATGATTTCCAATTTCCTGTATTAATGTTTGTCTATCTGTTTATTTATTGTCATATAATTTGCATAAATTTTATACAAAAATTTTAGGCTGGGTTAATAATTAATTCAAAATTTTTCTCATTTACCATGATAATTAATATTCTGATGGAAAGTAGTGCATCAAAAATTCCTTGACTTTTCCCTGACTTTTTGCCTAATCTTCCAAATTTCCCAGACTCGTTGAACCCTGGATATTTTCTTCCCCTAAGAAATTTAAAAAAATCGCAAGGATAATTTTAAGAAAAAAAATTAGAAAGAAAATAATTTTTTTTTTAAAATTCACAACAAATTTTCTGAAAGGTTGCAGCAGAAGGGTGGGGGGGAGTTCTTTTCCCGATGCTAATTATGCGTCCCCCCCCCGACTTTTTCATGAAATTAAACTTTTTTTTGTTATCCGTCGACAAAATTTGTGTTTGATACTTTGATACCCGACACTTTAACGAGATTCGTGTTTTTTAAGCGATTCTTTAACGAAATTAGTATTTTTCATCGATCCTTTATCGGAATGGGTTTTTTGCAAGCCTGGAACAAAATTCACGTTTCTACAGCTATCATTTGACAGAAATTTGTGAGATCTTTTGTGATAAATTTGCATTTTTTCCGTGATCCTTTGACAAAATTCGCGCTTTTTCCGTTGGCCTTTGACAAAATTTTCGTTTTTCTACGATCTTTTAACGAAATTCGCGTAGTTTCACGATACAAACAAATTCGCGATTTTTTCCGCGATCCTGTGACGAAATTTGCATTCTTTCGCGATTCTTTGACAAAATTTGCGGGTTTTTTTCCGCGATATTTTGATAAAATTTGTGTTTTTCCGCGATCTTCCGACAAAATTTGCATTTTTCCTCTCGATTTTATTGGCAACATTTGCGTTTTCTCCGCAATCCTCTGACAAAAAAAATTTCGCGTTATTTTACAATATTCAGCAAAATTTGCGTTATTTGTGCAATTTTTTGACGAAATTTGCTCTTTTCCACGATTTTTTGACAAAATTTATATTAAAATGTTACTGATGCGTATTTGGAACTATCCAGCACTATTTATTCTACTTTGCCCTCAAAATATAACACATGAATGGTTTAATAAAAAAGAAGAGAAATCGAAATATAAAATTGGCCCTTAACCACAGAATAATAGAAAAAACTGGAGGGGCAACAGGTAAGTCTTGCAGCCCTTGCTCTTGGAAAACTAGGGGTGGGGGGCATACGCCCTCCTTGCCCCCGCAAGTTTACGCCCATGATGTATCGAATGAGGATGAACAAGAAATGTTTGTAAATGCTGTAACACCTGTAACACCAACCATAACAGCTTATCGAAATTTAGAAAGCAATAACTTTGCTAATTCTGAGCAGAAATCTGCAAATTTAACTCTTCCTCATAAGGACAAAGTAGAACCACAAAGGAAATTAATTTCAACACAAAAAATAAAAAGGAAAGATGGAAATGGTTTAAAAAAGCCTAATGAAGAGGAATCTAAAAAAAAAATTCCTCATGATTAATATTAAATGAATCCAATTTCAAATAAGTTTAACAATAAAAAAATACCCCTCTCCCCAACAACCTACAATATATATATATATATGCGTATATATATATATATATATAAACAGCCTGTATAACATCTAGTGTATAATTTTAATTCCTAAATATCCCTATAGACCAGAATTTTAAAATAAATTTTTAATGTATTATGTACACGAATAAATAGATTTATTTATCAAATACATTTGACAGTAAAATCTGTTGTGGAGTTTAAAACTAAGTGGAAAAGAAAATTGCCCAGGGAAGTTGTTTCTGTTGTTGCTTGTTTGTTTTTATAAATAAGTAGAAAGGAAAATTATATATATATATTGTTGTACACATACATACTTCTAAAAGTGTATAACTGAATATTTTATTATAAAACTTTTACTGTTATTGTTATTATTATTTAACTTTAAAATATTGAATTTCATATTTACTAGCTTGTAATATTACATAAAAAATTGAAAGTTTTAATGCTAATGACAGAAGGAATACATAACATCTAGTGTATAATTTTAATTCCTAAATATCCCTATAGACCAGAATTTTAAAATAAATTTTTAATGTATTATGTACAGTGGCGGATCCAAGGGGGGGGTCATGGGGGTCATGACCCCCCCCCCCTGGAGCTCTTGAAAGAGGGATGTACAGTGTAAGTAAAAAGTGCTAAAACAGGAACGCAAACTTTTTGGTGTGATAGACGAAATTTGAAAATTTTCCAAGAATGGTCTGCGAAATTTGCGATTCTTGTTCACTTGATTAGCAAAATTCACGATTTTTTCGCACTCGATCGGTGAAATTCGCGATTTTTGCGAAGCCGATCCACGAAATTCACAATTTTTCTATACCTAATCGACGAAATTCACGATTTTTTGGGTGTGATCGACGAAATTTGAAAGTTTTCAACGAATGGTCAGCGAAATTTGCGATTTTTCTTCACTTGATTGTCAAAATTCACGATTTTTCCGTGCCCAATCCACGAAACTAGCACATTTTTCCGTTCTTGTTCGATGAAATTTCTTCAACCGCTCAAAGATTTTTTTAATTTTTCCGCGCATCATCGACAAAATTAGCGATTTTTTCGTCCCGAATCGACAAAGTGCGCGAGTTTTTTGTACTCGATCGCCCGAATCCATGCTTTTTACGAAGCCGATCGACCATATTCGCGATAATTTCTTTCCCGATCGATGGAATTGTCAATTTTTGTTCACCATATCAACGTAATTCTCAATTTTTTTCATTCCCGATCGACTGTATTTGCGCTTTTTATGAAACTGATCGACCATATTTGCGACTTTTTCGTTCCCGATCGACAAAATTCGCAATTTTTCCGTGCCCTACCAAAAGCGATTTTGTTGTTCCTGATCGAATAAATTCGGGCTTTTTATGAAAGCCATCGACCATATTCGGGATTTTTCCGTGCCCAATCGACGAGATTCGCGCTTTTATCCGTTCTTGGTCTCTGAAATACCGCACCGAACAATAAAATTCGCGATTCTTAACTGACTGATGAAATCTGCATTTTTTCCCCGTCGTAAATCTGTAATTTTTTTCTCGCGATAAACTGATAAAACTCGCTATTGTTCTGCAGCCGCTCAAAAAAAATTTCGATTTTTCCGCGCATCATCGACAAAATCTTCGATTTTTCCTTGCCCTATCAACGAAATTAGCGATTTTTTTGTACCGATTCGACAAAATTCGCGAATTTTTCGTACCCAATCGCCCGTATCGCTCTTTTTACGAAAACAATCGACTACATTCGCGATAATTTCTTTCCCGATTCACGAAATCGGCAACTTTTGCGTTCCCTATCAACTCGAAATTCGCGTCGCGATTTTCCAATGTACAGTTGACGATATTCGATTTTTTCGCGCTCTGTCAACGAAATTCGTGTTTTTTTCGCGCGGTAAACAGACAAAATAGGCGACTTTTCTGCAACCTATGAACAAAATTTGCAATTTTTTCAAGTATTATAAAAAAATTTAGATTTTTTTTTTTCCTTGCCCGATAAACGAAATCTGAGATTTTTCGCGTCCGATCGACAAAATTCGTGATTTTTCCGTGCATAATCGACAAAATTCGCGGTTTTTTCATGCCCGATCGGCGAAATTTGTTATTTTTTATCGTAATTCCGTTTTCACAAGATTTACTGTATTTTAAAATTGCTTCATTAAATCATCTGTCAAAAGTTGTGACCCCCCCCTGAAGGTTGGGCTGGATCCGCCTTTGATTATGTACACAAATAAATAGATTTATTTATCAAATACATTTGACAGTAAAATCTGTTGTGGAGTTTAAAACTAAGTGGAAAAGAAAATTGCCCAGGGAAGTTGTTTCTGTTGTTGCTTGTTTGTTTTTATAAATAAGTAGAAAGGAAAATTATATATATATTGTTGTACACATACTCACATACATACTTCTAAAAGTGTATAACTGAATATTTTATTATAAAACTTTTACTGTTATTGTTATTATTATTTAACTTTAAAATATTGAATTTCATATTTACTAGCTTGTAATATTACATAAAATATTGAAAGTTTTAATGCTAATGACAGAAGGAATACATAACTATTATTATTTTTTAATGAAGAGTTTTTTTAATTAAGTAATTTTTCGTCTTGTTAAGAAATTAAAAAAAAGCTAAATTTAAAGACCCCGGAAGATTTTGTTTTTCATTATAAAATTCTGAATTTATACTTAATAAAAGATGAAGTGGGATAAAAATAAAATATTAATTACTTTAACTATCAATTACTTTGAAAAATTTTAGGTAAATTTAAGTTGACTTTGTAAATTATTTTTATAAAACATAATTTGATTTATTCAAAACGTACCCATTCATAAATTTTCAATAATTTAACGGAGAAAAGAATTTTTTTCTTATGCAAAAAAGCAACATTTGTTTAAATTAATTCAGACACATAATCAACTAAATGAAATAATTTACTTTAAAAAGCAATATAACTTTATTTTTTTTATTTAAAAAATAATTATAAGGTTACATTTTTTAACTACAATTTAAAAAAAATCTTAAATTTGCATTTAATACCTTTAAAAAACCTTTTAAATTAATTCGGCACACAAAATTCAATTCTGGTTTCCTTTTATACCAATAGATGGCAGCAGCAAGTCCTATATAGCCGTAATCAGCGAATAATTTCAGGGAGGGGAGAGCTAACATCTTTTAGCAACAAATACAGTATTTAAGCAAACTAAATATTGTAAAAACTGGTAAAATGGACCTGTCTATAAAGGAATCTAACTAATGTATAATTTCTCTATGACAGAACTTTCTTAAATGGAAAATACTTTGTTATCAGGGTTCTTGCTAACATTTGAGCAACATTAGCAATTTGGTGAATAAGAAATAAAAAATATTTGCCAAATGAAAAGGAATGTTAGTAAAACAGATTTGGCATGTAACACTGAAAAATGCATCCTTAACCCTTTATTGTATTCTTTTATTCTGAATGTTCTGAAAAAACCCTATTTTTTTGTAACTGCTTATCAAATAGCATTTTGATTATCTTCTATAGAAGCTATTACAAATGAGAACTTTCTAAATGTCTCCTAACTCAAAAGGCATGAATGCTTCAAGCATTCTTTTAGTAGATTAAATAAAAATTAAACATAGCTATTGTTGATTTACTGTTGCCAAAATATAAGCTAAAAATTGTGTAAAAAAAAAAAAAGTGTAGAAATTGAGAACTCACAATTTGGCGAGTCTGATTATTCTTTTACTCACCAAATGAAACAGTTCGTCGCAATGGCGAGCAGCAGTGAGAACCCTGTTTGTGATGATTGGAAAATGAATATAAAACAATTAAGGGCGATGTACTTCTGAACCCTTTATGTCTAAATTATGATTTTATGAAAATTTCATGTTTTAAAGCATTTTTTGTGACTTTCTGAATCTACATTAGAAGATTTACTCAATTATTTAAGAGGCTACTTCAGTCAAGCGAAAAGATCCAGTCACTGTTACTAATCCTATGGAATAAATTTTTAAAAGTATCTCATTTAAATGTACATATTTTTAAATAATTCGTTTTCATTGAATAGTTGAGACCAATCAGCACAAAGGTTGGTTTTTACTTTTTCAATTTTGTTTACAGGTATTTTTAATGAGGACACTTTTATTTTCGTAACCGGTTTCAAAAATAAAAGTATCCTTATAAAAAAAAAAAAAATCATTGAAATTGAAAAAGTGAATAATGACCTACATACAGATCAGCTATCCAATGAAAAAAATAAATAAAAATATTGGAATGCAATTGAGATATATTTATAAATAGCTTCCATAGGATTAGCATAAGTGAGCGGGTCCTATAGCATGACTGAAGTAATTTTTGAGGGCACTATCTTCCATTGGGGTCTATATCCCTCGTGTCAATAATTGGACATTATAAACACACTCAATTAACAACTTTTGAAAACAGTTTTGAATCTGTTAACATTTATGCAAACCAATAATCTTTCAGAAGAATTTTCTGAACTTTCAAAGGCACTTGAAATTGTAACACTAGTATCAATCGCAGAAGCAGAAAAATGCTTCAGCACATTAAAAATAATTAAAACATTTATTTTATTTTATTTTTATTTTTGAGAAACTACATGGGGACAGAACTTTAGTTGTTTGTTTAGTTCATGAAGATTTTATTTGTACAATATCAGACATTAATGTAAAAGTGATTAAAACATTTGCTTGTTGGAAAAATCGATTTGTCAAAATTTCAATTTAAATGATTTTTATGTTTAAACAAGAAATATTAATATATAAAAATTGACAATTACTTATGAGGACTCCAACTCTGGGCTTGATAATATATTAGTGTTACTTTTAGTTAAAATTATGAGGGAACAAAAGAAAATAAGGCAAAAATTTCACTTTTTCGTTATTAATTTAATCTGAGAGCTTTGAAAGAAAAAAGGAAAAACATATTTTCTGTTTTACTAATTTTGCATTCCACTAACTTAAAAAAAATCCAACTATAGAAATCTAAAGGAAAAAGTAAAACAGAAATTTAGTTTTCTGCAGAGTAGCATTTTTTACAATCTGAGAATTTAGATGCTTCTTCACTGTAAAATTCATTGTTTATATATCAGAAGTTCTGCATTATATGAAGAATTGCATTATAAAGATATTCTATTGTATTTAAAAGGATTTTGCATGGATATCCAAGCAAACATTTAAAATTACAGCATTTTTCAGATTATATACCATAATTTTGTAGCTTTGTAAAAGTTTTTTTTTTTTAATATTCTTTTTCTATTGAGCCAAAATAAAATTCTAATGAGTTTGTAAACAAATAATCAGCTAAGTAAAATGTGAGAGAAAGAAAGGGGGAAAAAAACTGAGATTGATACTTTTTAATGACCAAACTAGCAAGAAGAGATGAGAGAGATGCCTTTTGACACTGAATTTTGTTTACAGTAAATATAAATTTTTCAGGTTGGAAAATATCTTTTAAGAATATGTATCTGAAATATCCAATTTATTATCAAAATCATTATACATAACTTTTAGTGGAAAACAAATTTACAGATTTTATTAGTAATTTTCATAATTTAAAAAATATTGTTAAACTGGAAACAATTCCTGAAATCAATAAATATAAAAACTTTGTTAAATCACCATAAAGAGAAAAAAATAAACAGGACGCGTTTCGAGCTGCAAAATTACTGCTCGTCATCAGCTGGTCCAAACACGTGTCACAACGGACAGAGTGGAAATAACAGTGAAATAAAGAGGAAGGAGATTACACAGAGTACGACAGGTGGCGCTGCTTGTCAGAGCCAAGGAGGAAAAGAAAAGTAAAGATAAACTCAAAGAAGGAGGGAGGAGTTTACAAAGAGTGCCCCAGGTGGCGCTGGCTAAAAAACCCAGGTGGCAAAGAAAAAACTAATAAAAGATAAAGAAAACAATTGAAAAAAAAAAACCAAACGTCCAAACCGTTGTGACACGTGTTTGGACCAGCTGATGACGAGCAGTAATTTTGCAGCTCGAAACGCGTCCTGTTTATTTTTTCTCTTTATGGTGATTTAACAAAGTTTTTATATTTATTGATATATATTTATCGCCAGTATTTTCGGTGTTTCTCAATAAATTCCTGAAATATCTATGGATCTATTAATTTTAATAATGTAAGAAAAACCTGCCGCATGGTTTTTTGGAAAGATAATAAATAAAAATTTGTCCTGTGAGTTTACATTAAAATCCTCAAATTTTTCACTCATATAATTCTATGAAGATTTATGAAAAGATATATACAATTGATTATTTCTACGGGTTATTGTGATAAGTGGAACTAAAAATTGTATAAAAATTCAATGTTCATATAAATTTTATTGTGTAAAGAACATCTTTTTTAAAATTTGTATTCAGATTCGAAAAGTA
The DNA here is from genome assembly GCA_964019185.1 of Maratus speculifer. Taxonomy (NCBI): domain Eukaryota; kingdom Metazoa; phylum Arthropoda; class Arachnida; order Araneae; family Salticidae; genus Maratus; species Maratus speculifer. The sequence goes on from OZ025293.1 coordinate 177,183,313, forward strand.
GACATAATACCCAGTCAAGCAGTACCTTTCACGTAGCAGTACTATCTGTCAACAACATTATTACGATTAAAAAGTAAGAGATGTTCCCTTCCTCTTTTTTAACAATTGTACAATATCACCAATTTAGCAAAAAAATAAATAAATAAATAAAAATATAAAAGATGGAGAAATACAACCATGTAAGAATGAGATTTTTATAAATTTCATCTGCATTCTTATAAATACATCAAATTTTAAAAATATCAAGAAGATATACTTAATGTCAAATTGTATTTTAGAAATTATCATGACTGGAGGGTGCTTTAAATAAAACAGAACACTATTAAATGATATTTTAATAATCTACTATTTCTTAGGCATGGTTTCACATCATAAAAGGTAAAAGAGATATTGCAATTGTTGCATAAGAATTTACAATTACAATTAATTTGTAATTGGACAAAAAGAAAAAATTAGTAAATAAATCAATAATGTATTTTCTGCAAATTCTCCAGTCGTAAAGTGTGTATATAATACTATCAGATTTGTAAACAAACAAACGTTGCTAAGCGTAACCTTCAAAAATAAGGATTAATGTAATCAATCCAATTCAGAGGTAGACTTATTTTTATTCTCATAAAAATATAGATGAAAACATTTTTATAACGCAAATATGCCATGTACATAAGTATTGATACTTACTTATCGTTTTTCAGAAAAAAAATGAAAATTGGCAAACACAGAATCAGTAATTTTTTTTTTTTTTTTAAGCAGCTTATATATATATATATATATATATATATAAAGGAATTTCCTAACAAAGTAACTTATGATGAAATATAGAAATTAAAAGTAAATCGGAGAAAACTTTACTGAAGATGCCTTTGCACAAAGTAAATCTTGTGTTTTACACGATTTGTTAATAAAATATTTAAAATGAAACTTTGTTAAACATTGAATGCAACTTTTAGATAACTATGTAATATAATAAAAATAAATAAATCAGATGCTAGATACTTAATAAAAATTTACTGATGTTAAAATAATGATAAATGAAAGATAATTCAAAAATAAATACCTGAAATATTCTATTCATGGTGAAAAAAAGCTTATGACACATTTGTCATTGTATGGTGTCTCAACTTCAGCAATAATATTCCTATGCTAATTTTCAGCCAGGAGACTTAAGCACCAGGTGTTTGTCTAAGGGAAGTTCCTTACTGCATAGGCGATTAATTATAAAAACACCGAGCAGCAAGGACATTCTCTTGATTTTTTTTTTCTTTCTGTCATCTTCTTCAGCAGTTTCAAAAAATCTTTATCGGCTGTTCAATCAATACACCTTCTTTAGTTTCAAAGATAATTCCATATTCTGCAATCTGTTACACACACACAAACACACAAAAAGAGAGAGAGAATTTGAAAACTAAATAGAAAAACTGAAAACTTTATATATGAAATGTAATAAAAATTATCAATCAAGGGAAAAATCAAAACTGACAAGTTACTGCTTTTGAGAAAATGTTGCTTATGTTCTCTTGTTTTTGTGTGTGAAATGTGATGTCTGATAAAAATTCAAATAATCAGAGTCTGACATAAGAACTCGATGTCTGTGGTAAAAAATCGAACTAGCATTTTATATATGGAATGATCTTTCTTTAGTTTTTTTTCCCTATTAATTGTATGCTTTTTAAATATGAAACATTTATTTAGTCATTTCACACAACAAAATTAATAACAAACAATCATTAGAAGAGTGATTTATCCAAAAGCAAGGCCAGAAAAATGACTTTCTCAATTTCTAATGCTTTTTAATAAATAAAATCCTGATTTCTTTCACTAGATTTTTATGAATTTGATGTGCATCTTACAAATTCATTAAGTTTAGAAAATATCAAGAAGAATATATGCTTTTTAATTAGAGCAATTTGTGTTTTAGAAGTTGCTAAGGGAGGAGGGTATTTTAAATAAAACACTATTAAACGAAATTTTAATAATGTTATTATTTCACTCATAGGCGTAGCGTGACCAAAACTTTTGGGGGGGCACCAGCGAAGTAAAAACTGCGCCCCTTGGCAAATTTTCAATTTGGCAAATTTTCAATTTTCCCCAACCCCTTGGCCCCAAAAAAGTAATAAAAAATCTTTTTCTTTCGGTAAGCCTCATAAAACTAACAAACATAAATTAATTCTATTAAATAATTATTTAGCGTTTATTTTGGAACTTTAAAAGGTTTAATTTTAATTAAGAAATTCAGAACTAAAACATACAGAAATTTGCATTTTTTTTTTGTCAAAGAGTTCACAATGTTTTAAAACAGGGAGTTAAACGATCAAGAGAGATAAAAAAATTCCCTGAAAATGATTGTCGGTCAAAAAATGGCTCGCAGAATAAATTTCGTACATGTGGTGACCGTTTCTTTAGCATGTCCTTCCAGTGGAACATGCTAGAGGTCTACATTTACAGGAATTTCCATTCACGGGCTCAGCACGGCCCGGCGTGGGTATTAAAAGTTTCACCCGAGCCCGGCTCGTTTATATTTTCATAGTTTAGAGCCAGGTCCTGCTCGTACAAAAAATCAGTGAAAAAACATAAGTATTATTTGGATAATTTTACAATATACTTTAAATTACTGTATGTTCACAAAATACCCTGAAAATACTCAATAGCAGCATTAATAATTGCTTAGACATTTAAGACTTTTCAATATTCAAATAAAGATTCATAAAACTTGATGTAGGTTAGAATTTAAAAAAAAGTTGGTTTAAAAAAAAATCATAACCTTTGAAACTATAAAAAAAGTAGATTTTGAAATACGAGGGTTATCGAAAAACGATTTTTCCACAGAATTAAAAAGAAACAAAACATAACTACCCGGACTGGATCCTGTTGAAGTACTCGTTGCCCCCAGCGTGGTATCGCTCTAAATAGCGCGAAAAAGATTCTCAATGCAGGAAACCACCTCGAAACTCCTGTTTGGAAACTGTGCCCCAGGTGGGTGCCTAACCAACTTGCACCTTAACACAAAAACAAACGTGGGAAAGCAGCATTGATGTTTCTGTAGCGATACCACGATGAAGGAAATGAATATCTCAACAAGATTTTGACGGTTGATGAGACGTGAGTTGACAACTGTAACAAGTTCCAGCCTCCATTCCCAGGTGAAGACTTGTATGACACTGGACTGAAAAACTTATCCCACGTTGTGAAAAGCGTTTTAATTCCGTTGGTTCTAATGTGGATTTGTAGTTAAAACATAGCTGCATCTTTTGTAATAGTTCTTTTTGGGTAATTATATTTTGTTTCTTTCTAACCACGAAAAAATTATTTTATGGATGACCCCCGAATTTTTCAGTAAATTATTATTCTGATCCAATTTATTTACTTTCTGATACATTTCTGAATTCATTTCTTTTCGAAATCACATAAAATTGGTAGACATTCTTATTCAGAAACTGTGTAATCGCATGGAATTTTCCATTTTTCGTAAAAGACAAAAAATCTTTTAAAAAATACTGCCAAAGTTGTCATTTTGAATCGAAATTCAAGACGCAATCGTACTAGGGAGAAGAAAAACTTGTCATCAAGTGATTAGAATAGGTTATAAAACAAAAAGTTATTTATTTATTTTAAAAAATGGAAAATGCTAATCGATTACAAATTACTTCAATCATCAGCCTGTTAATTTTATGCCTTTATAAAGAAAAATGAATCAGAAAGTGTGTCAAATTTCTGGGTCAAAGCTGGGAATTTGAGGGTAACCTTAAGTTGTACTTACAAAAATTATATTAATATACGTTCATTATCGCTAATAACATTTTTACAGAACATATTCCTTGTCCTTTACATCCTGAGAAAAATTAAACCTAGTTTTGTCCCGTCTCGATTGTGTAAAAAAATGCAAGCCTGATCTTAGCCCGGTACAAGCCTGCTGAAAAAAATTAAGCCCTGATTCATACGCCATATAACTGTCCGATGCCGATCTATATGCTGGACACTTCGCACAATTCTTTATTGATATTGTCAAACAAACTATCATCGGCTCGTGACGCACAATTATACATATTCTTGCGAAAGTCAGATTCATCGGCCCAGTAGAGATCTTTATATCAACCCGGTAGGCATGCTTAATTTTTTTATCGATCCGGAACGGCAGGTTCGTTCAATTTTTTTGCTGGCCCGGTCCTTTACATTTCTTTAGATGCCTGATTAATCTATTAATTTTCTTCAAAACATAATTATTTGTCCCACTGTAAACAAAAAGATCCAGTTTCGCTCTGACTCGACTATGCTGAAAAAAAAAAAAAAAAAAAAAAAAAAACATATAATGTATACATAAGACTCAGTCCAGGACGACTCTGCTTATGAAATTGAGTTTGTGCTCAGATACGATATGATTGTCCAATTACATGATCTCTAATCTGGGCATATTATAATTTCTATAGTGATTTTGTCAAACTAGTATCGGTTCGTAAAACACATTTATAATTGTTATTCTCGTGAAAGTTCATAACCAATAAAATTGGTGCATATTTTATCTGTTTCGCTTAAATTTTTATGTAGAGACGTTAATGAATGAATAAATGTGAAATGAATGAATAAATAAAATGAATAAAAAACTAGTCATTGGGAGCCACCGTAATACTTACCCATCATGGATATGCATAACATCTATACTAATAAAATCCGTGCGCCTCTGTCTGTCTGTCTGCTTGAAGCCGATTACAGTTCGCAACGCGGGCGAGTTGGAAGTCGCGAGAGGTGTCTTTCGATTGGAAAAATTCCGGGGAAGTCATTTCGGGCATTTTCGAGACCGTGGGACCAAAATTAAAAAAGTTATAAATTAAAAACCCCTTGGGAATCGGAACGAAAAATGTCTCAAATCCCAAACGGCGCTCAAACGGAGCTCTGAGGCAGAACACTGCGTCACCTTGCGGTGAAGGAAAATAACTTTTCCCCTTTGGCTAAAAGAAGAAGCAGTCGAAAACCTCTTTTTCTCCCTTTTTTGCGCGTTTTTTCTTAAACCATCATGCAGACAGTTTTTAAAGTAGAAAAAAACGGATTACATATTCAGAATCTGCGTAAAAGTCTGCTTCTGATGAACCAAAAAATACGAGAAAATGTCTTATGGGCGCGCAGAGCCAACCGTACAAAACCAAATATTTTTAATGGGACGATGGCGACCATGGAGCGTAGAGCCCACTGTGCGAAATCACATATTTTTAACGGGATAATGGGCGCATAACAACCATAGCTCTTTAATTTACTTTTTTTGTGCTTGAGGATTCGAACACCAAGACTTGCTTATTAAATGATTTTTTTTTGTTTATTATATATTGCTTAATATCGAGGTTCGTTTGGAAAAACTGGCCCAGCTAGCGGGCGTAGCTCGCTAGTAACATATGAAAATAAAACATGTATGAAATATTTATAAAATTCATTGCAATTTCAAAACAAAATTTAATCGTATATTTAAATTTTTTAATATACATAGTAATGCTCTATTAAATATAATGCGATCCGTATACGTGCCGCAAAAAGACTTAAGAATCCTTGATCTGCGCCAGCAAAATTTTACTGTAAAATTTACCTTATTTAATTGGAGCATTTTCTTGATTTAATAATGCACAAATTTCTGTTTAAAATTTTTTTTGACAAACATTAAAAAGTTCGTAAAAGGCTCCCGTCGCGAAAGGCGTTAATGAATTGCTAATGAACCAATTTCGACAAATTATATAAAACGCCAAGCTACTCAAGTAGTACCGAATTGTGTAACCGAAACATCCTTATAACTCCAAAAATAATAATCATATTAACTAACAGTTTACTGCGTCGGATTAAGGGTCTCATTTTCAATTAAAATATATCTTTGAATTGAAATTGAAATACAGGGTCATGAGAAACCGAAGAATGTGGAAAATAACATTACAAATATCTCGGCAACTAGTAATCCGATCGACTTCATTCTTTATGCAAAATTTGTGTTATTTTATTGCCTTTTACATCCACTCATTGAAATACAAAATTTCGAAAAACTTCATATACCTTTCATCAGAACGAATTTTTCGAGAGTCCGAAAAAAATAGTTCCGAATAATCGAGGTTACTGATATTAAATAGGCTTCGTTCCATCCTTACATACTAAGAACATACAAAGTTTCAAGTCTCTATCTCAATTTGTTCGGGAGATGGAGCATTTACAAACACACAGACGGACGGCAATTTTTTTTTTTCTGGAAATAAAAATGTTTTTCGGAATCTGCAGTAAATAAAATGTGTAAATCCATCAAAAAAATTTTTTTTTCGATTTTCAAAACGATTGCAAGATTTACCCTATGCTACGTATAATGGGTAAATAATATCCCCAAAAAAAGTCAATTATGATTTTAAAATATAAATTTTAATTTAAAAATTTTAAATATTAATCATGTTTGAAGATCGATATATTTTTCTAAAAAATGTAATTCTTTTTAAATTTTTTAAAAAGTTTTAAATTTTACAGAAAAAAATTAACTCATCTTTGTAATTTACAAAAATATTTATTATTGAAAACATATCTTTTAAAAGAAAAAATAGTATTTTTCATATTATTTGCTACAAGATTCATTGAAAATATGGACTAGAAATAAAAAAAAATACCCCTAATAATAATAAGATGAATAATAACAATAATAAATTTCGAAGACAGTTGAATATATTATTGAAAATCACGGTGAAAATTTTCAGGACTTTTCTAGTTTCAAATCTTCATTGTATTATATATACTAATGAAAATGAATTTGTAAATATATAAAGAAAATATATGTTGCCAAACGCAGAAAATAAAGAATTTTAACAGACATTTAAGCCGATTCTCGAAAAGATATTTTTTTTTTCCTTGCATAACAACAAAAAACTTCCTGGTATATTCTCTGACTAAATTTTAAACTTAAAAGCGTGACAATTGCAATTGTGATTATTGAAGAGATTTATGATCAAATGTTTTTATTTCTATTTTCCGATAAACGAATTAAATCTTAAGGAAGGTTACTGTCTCAAGGAGGTAATTTTTTTGCCTCACTCTCACTATCACCGCCCGGAAATTCAGTTCGAAATGCCAAATTGACAACTCCTTTAAAAGTATTTCTGAGTTTATTGAAAAATGCAAAATACTATTCAGTTATAAAATTGAAAATAAGAGCACCTGTTAGGATAAACAAAATGTGTGAAAAAATGCAGTTTGGATCTCAGAATTACATTGAAAAAACAATTTCTTAGAATATTTAGCAATGATAAAAATTTTTGTTTGTAGGTTTTTTAAAAATAAAATCAATAATAAAGTATTACCAACTTAACAAAAGTTATTTTTGGGCTTCTTATAAAATAATAAGGTAATCATGAGTTGTATTTTATATTATTTCATATTTTTGCTTCATGCGCTATTTATAAAATGATATTTTGTGCCAGTGGGAAACAGTGTTCTCGGATTTTACCCCCCCCCCCCCCAAGAAACTCATAGAAAAAAATTTCTTTACATTCCCAAAATATTGACGTAATGCATTTTGAATGGTTAATACTGACACTGTAACATATAACAATACAAAAGTTTTTTTTTTTTTTTTTTTTTTTTTTTTTTTTTTTTTTTTTTTAATAAGCGAAATACATTTAATTTTGCAGTTTGCTGAATAGATATAAATGCACTCTTTATAACTGCTTAAAATTTTAAATACTCTATCCAAACATTTCCTAACCGCACCTAAAGTAACTTTGGTACAATTTAATTTACTTAAAATGACAAATCATTGTGATCATACATCAAAAGAAATTCTAGTGATAGGACATCGCGAGATAAAAAAATAATTAAGTATAACCGTAGCTCTAAATAGGTTAATTATTTAGTGTTAATTAAAATAAATACATAAGTTTGTATTGTGATTATTTACAAGGGCCCTATCACTTATAAATTTTTCGCAAAATTTCAATTTAAAATAACTTTGCCTCCCCCCCCCCCTAAAAAAATATTTTAGAAATATTTTAATAGGACTATAAGCAGTTTTTCCTTGTAAATCAATTGCAACCCCCCCCCCCCCCAAAAAAAATGTAACAAATATTCTACAAGGAAATTATTCCTAGAAAATATGACACACATAAACTTATCACTAAATAAAACAGACTGAGATAATGTCTCGATTAATCATATTTATTTACAAGTTATTAATAAAAGAAAACCATATTTACAAAATTAATTAAATTAAGAATCAAGCAGACTTTAGCTGCAATTTTATACTTCCCCAACATGGAAGATTACTTTGACATTATAATAGTTTCTTTCTATCAACAAGCGAAAAACGTTTTGACGCATTTACAAATTCATTTTTTAACAGAAAGATAAAAAATTTTAATGCCTGACTATGGGAGCGATTTCGAATTGAACTTATTTTTCCATTTTATGATAATTAAATTACTTATCGAGTTATAAGCTATTTCGATGACGTAATCACCCATTTTTCTTTTCGTTTTCGACCGGTTTTTCTGTTTTCATCGGGAAATATGCTCAAAAGTGTCAACTTTGAAGGCTTGTTATGAAAAATCTATTGTGTTTTTAAAAAAATAGAAGATTGAGTGCAATTAGACAGTTTCTGAATATCAACACCTGCTCGTTTCATGCATTTCCGAACAAAAATAAATTAACGCATGTGTCACAAAGTTGCCCTTTTACATTTAAGAACACCCTTAATATATAACATACACTGATTTTAATCATTATTTTAGATTTTATCAAATTGATATACAAAATCAATTTACTTATTTTATTCGCTCCTTCATTACATTGATAGCATGAAATTCTGTAAAAATTCTAAGCTTAACTTATATCTTTAGTAATTGTTAATAGTTACAAAAGCTAAATTTATGTACATCCGGGTCGACAACGTGCATTTAGTTTCAAATTCTTTTTTTATAATATGTATTAAAACAAACAAAATTTTAATTGGCGCCCCTTTCGCCTTTCCTTCTGGCGTCCAAGGCACGTGTCCCCTTAGCAATTCCTAGGGAAATTGGTTGCCGTTTGCAATTATCGTTGAGGGAACAATTTCACACTGAAGAGATTTTTAAGCAAAAGCTAACCTATTTAAATGGCAGGAGGCATAGGGATGCATTTGATTTAGTTTACCTTTCAAAATTTCTGGCTATGAGACATTTTTACCAAATTCCATACTTATATATTTTTGTATGTAAATACAAAAAAAATCTTAATTTGACGCCTCCTTCGCCTTTCGTTTTGGCATCCGAGACACATTCCCCCCCCCCCTGCCCCCCTCTGCAACCCCTAGGGAAATCGCTTGGTTTTTGGCAATTGTCGGTAAAGTACAGTTTCTCACAGAAGAGAATTTTTGAGTTGAGACTAACCTATTTAAATGATACACGGCATAGAGATACATTTGGTTCAGTTTTATTTTGAATTTTCAAGCTGTGAAACATTTTTATGCAAATTCAATATATATTCTACATATACATTTTTATATGCAAAGACAAACAAAATCTTCATTTGGCGCCCCCTTTGTCTTTTGTTTTGGCGTAGAATGCACATGTCCCCTCTGCAAACCTCAGGGAATTGCTTTGATTTTGTAATTATCGATGAGGTGCAGCTTCACATAAAATAAGGGTTTTGGAAGAGAGACTAACGTATTTAAATGACAGAAGGCACAGAGATGCTTTGGTACAATTTTCCTTCCGAATTTTATGGTTGTGAGACATTCTTATGCAAATTCCATACATACACATGTTTGTATGTAAAGACAAACAAAATCTTCATTTGACGCCCCCTCTGCAAACCCTACGGAAAACGCTTGGTTTCAGGCTGTGAGGCATTCTTATCCAAATTCCATTCATATACATTTTTGTATGTAAAGACAAACAAAATCTTCATTTGGCGCCCCCTCTGCAAACCCTAGGGGAATCGCTTGGTTTCAGGCTGTGAAGCATTCTTATTCAAATTCCATACATACACATGTTCGTATGTAAAGACAAACAAAATCTTCATTTGGCGCCCCCTCTGCAAACCCTAGGGAAATCCATTGGTTTCAGGCTGTGAGACATTTTTATGCAAATACCATACATATACATTTTTGTATGTAAAGACAAACAAAATCTTCATTTGACACCCCCTCTGTAAACCCTAGGGAAACCGCTTGGTTTCAGGCTGTGAGGCATTCTTATCCAAATTCCATTCATATACATTTTTGTATGTAAAGACAAACAAAATCTTCATTTGGCGCCCCCTCTGCAAACCCTAGGGGAATCGCTTGTTTCAGGCTGTGAGGCATTCTTATTCAAATTCCATACATACGCATGTTCGTATGTAAAGACAAACAAAATCTTCATTTGGCGCCCCCTCTGCAAGCCCAAGGGAAATCGCTTGATTTCAGGCTGTGAGACATTTTTATGCAAATTCCATGCATATAAATTTATCTATGTAAGACAAAAAAAATCTTCATTTGGCGCCCCTTCTGCAAACCCTAGGGAAACCGCTTGGTTTCAGGCTGTGAGATATTCTTATGCAAATTCCATACATATACATTTTTGTATGTAAGACAAAAAAAATCTTCATTTGGCGCCCCCTCTGCAACCCATAAGGAAATCGCTTGGTTTCAGGCCGTGAGACATTTTCATGGACATTCCATACATAAACACTTTTGTAAGTAAAGACAAAACATCTTAATTTGGCGCCCTTTCTGCAACCCCTAGGGAAATCGCTTGGTTTCAGGCTATGAGACATTCTTATGCAAATTCCATACATATACATTTCCCTCTCTGCAACCTCTAGGGAAATCGCTTAGTTTCAGGCTGTAAGACATTCTTATGCAAATTCCTTACATATACATTTTTGTACGCAAGACAAACAAAATCTTCATTTGGCGCCCCCTCTGCAAACCCTAGAGAAATCCCTTGGTTTCAGACTGTGAGACATTTTTATGCAAATTCCATACATATACATTTTTGTATGAAAGACAAACAAAATCTTCATTTGGCGCCCCCTCTGCAAACCCTAGGGAAATCGCTTGGTTTCAGGCTGTGAGACATTTTTATGCAAATTCCATACATATACATTTTTGTATGTAAACAAAAACAAAATCTTAATTTGGCACCCTCTCTGCAATCCCTAGGGAAATCGCTTCGTTTCAGGCTGTTAGGCATTCTCATCGAAATTCCATTCATATACATTTTTGTATGTAAAAACAAACAAAATCTTCATTTGGCGCCCCCTCTGCAAACCCTAGGGGAATCGCTTGGTTTCAGGCTGTGAGACAATCTTATGCAAATTCCACACATACACATTTTTGTATGTAAAGACTAACAAAATCTTCATTTGGCGCCCCCTCTTCAACCCCTAGGGTAATCGCTTGATTTCCGGCTGTGAGGCATTTTTATGCAAATTCCATGCATATACATTTTTGTATGTAAAGACAAACAAAATCTTCATTTGGCGCCCCCTTTGCAAACCCTAGGGAAATCGCTTGATTTCAGGCTGTGAGACATTCTTATGCAAATTCCATACATATACATTTTCGTATGTAAGACAAACAAAATCTTCATTTGGCGCCCCCTCTGCAACCCCTAAGGAAATCGCTTGGTTTCAGGCCGTGAGACATTTTCTTGGAAATTCCATACATAAACATTTTTGTAAGTAAAGACAAAACATCTTAATTTGGCGCCCTCTCTGCAACCCCTAGGGAAATCGCTTGGTTTCAGGCTGTGAGACATTCTTATGCAAATTCCATACATATACATTTTTGAATGCAAAGACAAGCAAAATCTTCATTTGCCGCCCCCTCTGCAACCTCTAGGGAAATCGCTTGGTTTCAGGCTGTGAGACATTTTTATGCAAATTCCATACATATACATTTTTGTATGTAAAGAAAAACAAAATCTTCATTTGGCGCCCTCTCTGCAACCCCTAGAGAAATCGCTGGGTTTCAGGCTGTCAGACATTCTTATGCAAATTCCATACATATACATTTTTAAATGCAAAGACGAAAAAACATCTTCATTTGGCGCCCCCTCTGTAACCCCTAGGGAAATCGTTTGTTTTTTGGCAATGGTCAATGAAGTACAGTTTCACACAGAAGAGTGTTTTTGAATAGAGACTGGTTTATTTAATGACAGAATGCATAAAGATACACTTGGTTCAGTTTTGCTTTTGAATTTTCCGTTTGTGAGATCTTTTTATTCAAATTCGATATATATACATAAATTTTTGCATATAAAGACAAAAAAAAAGCCTTCATTTGGCGCCCCTACGCCTTCTGTTCTGGCGCCCGGGTACAGATGATTGGGGGGGGCACGTGCCCCCCCGGGCCCCCCCGACGCTACGCCTATGATTTCACTAGGCATGGTTTCACATTATAAAAATGAAAACACAATCAAGGGCAACCTAAAAGTCAACACATTATTTTTTTGTGCAAAAGTAGATAAGAATTACGTGTAAGATAACCTTTTTAAAATTTGATTACAAGCGAGAAAAATGAATAATTAAATGAAGACACTTTTGGTAATCAAATTGTAAAGAAAAAAAAAATCATGAATACATTTAAACTGCAGGAAAAAAAATAAATTAAAAGATATGCAATTTAATTTTATATGCATAGAGATATATATTTCTCTATTGTTGAATAAGATTTTATTTTTGCAAATACAATTTATTTGTAATCAGACAAAAAGAAAAAATAAGTAAATAAACAAATAATGTATCTTCTGCAAATTCTCGAACCGTAAAGTGTGCGTGTTTGTTATCTCTAGAGTTGGCCGAGGAGTCGAGGAGTCGACTCTAAATCTCGACTCCTTACAAGTGAATCGAACTATCGACTCCTATCTGGCTAACGGAGTCGACTCAAAAGAGTCGAACTTTCATTTCAACTCAGTTTGGGATTCGGAGTCGAAGAGTCGAAAAGTCAACTCACTCACTCAAAGAGTGGTTGGACAGTTTAACAAAGTGTCGGACTTGGAGAGTCGAGAGTTGAAGATTGGGTAGTCGACTCTTCGATTCTTCGACTCCTTGAAAACCACTCTTTCGACTCGGTATCAGATTTCGACTCTTCGAATCCGCGCTGGGGTTTTTAGCAAAAAACAAATGTCTTGGTTTGACTTTATATAGCGGTTGGGGATTTTTGGAAAAGCGGAGGCAGTGTAGATGTGCATTTCACGTGTAATTAGGAAGATACCGAATGAATGAAAAGAGTGGGAGGGGCAGAGAAAAAGGGGCGTTCTGCTGGTTATTTCTGGAAAGATTAATTGAATTTATGGAAAAAGGGGCGTACAGCAGGATATTTCTGGGAAGATTAATTGAATTTATGATAAGCTTGTGCCGATTTCCGTATTGAGGAAAGATCGAACGATCAAACAAAGCGGTTTAATGCCGCTTTCGCAATTTTTTCCCTACTTCCTATCTCCAACTTCGAGTGGTTTGAAAATCCAAACTGCAAAACTCCCCATCTTTGTTGAGATATATCGCTAAAAGCATCAAAAGGAGAAAGCGGTATCTCATTTCTACGTTTCGCTGTTGGGGGTAACAAGAGGTCAATTCGAGGGTCAATTGGAACTCCTCTTTAAATGTCAAACGTGTAATCAATCACTTTGGGTTAGCTTCTTTCAGAAAATGAAAGTGACACTGTCGCTGGAGTAATTAAATTGTGATTCGGGCTCTCTGAAAGAAAAAAAAAAATGAATTTAAGTATATTGAAGGATTCATGCTTTTTTCGCCGAACGATCAATTAAATCTCCTGCTGTCCTTTGACAGCTATTACGAACGATTGGCGATGATAGGTATGACCGCGAAAAAAGTAGGCAACAAAAAAACGCAAATACTGAGCTTGAGAAATCCGACATTATGATTCTTTTTCAGTAAAAGTTTCACCCCTCAGGTGGCCGATAATTACACACACAATCACAGGTGTCCCCGGTAGCCATTTATCTCAAAATGACACTTCTGAAAGATTCTCTTTCTTAACAGTTCCTGGAAAATTCCATGACATTTTATTTTTTCAGCAAGAAAGAGTTTCGTTTGTATTTTAAATATGATCATTTTCTTTATGTACTACATATATTATATTTTTAAATGTTAATGCTTGTATTTTATATGCTTTGTCTGAAATACAAGTTAGAAATTTGTATAGTTTTGTGACAATTTAAAAGTAATTTATAACAATTTTTGCTTAAATAATTAAGAAATGTCTTTATCACGCATATTTAACACGTGAATGATAATAACAATAATAAAAATAATAATAATTAATAACTTTATTGATTTCATTATCTTAATTCCATATTACTGATTATGTATTTAATAAAGTTTAATTTCTCAATAATTGGAGAAATTTGAATTAAACTTGAGTTAAAAATAATATTTGTTTTAAGATTTAAGGTTAGCCAATATAAAATTGATTAATTATGGTAATTATTTTTCTTATTTTTTTATAAATTCAGTCAATTTCTGTCTTTTAAACATGTGGATTTCTTTTCTACTTGCAATGATATAATAAAAGTAATGTAATTGGTATTAGTATTATTATTTACGTTAATGCTATTGTTATTATTATTAGTAGTAGTAGAATTGTCTACAAATTAAGTAAATATTGAAAAAAAAAATTCTACATTGGTAGTGTTATAGACAAATTTTTACGCTAATTAGACAACTTTTAAATCGGAGAATTGTTTAATGTGATTTTTAATCTTAACGTAAGCCAAAGCCGTTCAAAAAAAAAAAAAAAAAAAGTTAGGTATAAAACTATTTTAATGCGAATTTAAGAAATTTTCCTTGGGGTATACTTTTCAGGCAAGTGTGGTGTAAACAACTTTTTTTTCTCTCTTTTTTGATTGGTTTTTGAAGGCTTTTGTTTCAATTTTTTATTCTAATATTTATTGTTTCAAGACAAGTTTTTTTTTCTTTTTTAATAAAGGTAATTTTTTACATTGATGCGAATTTGTAAAACAGTGCAAAGTATTAATTATTCTTCCTCTCTCTCTCTCTCAAAAATCTATTTACACATGACTGATAAAAACAGAAATAAAACTTAAAAAAATAAATGATCAATCGTTAAATATAGCTGAAAATATGGGAAGTTTTGTTTACAAATTGTATTTACATGTGAATATTAAAAGAGCAAATTAATGTTAAAATTATTAAATTGTTGAGCACGAAACGCATTTAGCGGGAGCAATTACATCATAAGTAAAATTCTGAAATATTAAATTCCGTTACATTAAGAATGCCTAAAGTGATTAAATTATCATACATTAAAACTGTTAATGGTTAAAATTAGGTCATAAGTATTTAAATTTTTCAAATACTGATATTCCCAAACACATTTAACTTGAATAATATATTTACACGTGAATATTAAGAGTGTGGGGTGTAGAGTAAATAAAAACTGTAATTAAATTTTTGTACTTAAAATGTTTTTAGTGGTGAAAATTACATCATACTTTTAGATTTTCATAATGCAGCAAGCAAATTTGTTTAGCGATTTTATCACTTGATACAACGAAAAATAGAAGTAAATGCATGCGCAAAATATTTTTGATTTTTTTAAATACAAATTACTATTCGATAAATACATGTTAGAAAATGGCATATAGTTATTAATCAAAATAAATAATTTACAATTTAATTATAACATGGAAGTATGCATGATGGTAAATGAAATAAAGAAATGAATTCATGCATAAGCTATGCTTGATTCCGAAAATACTTAAAATTTTATCAAAAGATGAAATATAAGAGTAAAATTTCAAAACACTGTTCTTTTCAATACCATGATTCGGAATGGTATTCCTAAGCAGACGGGAGTTTTTAGACTTCGAACCCAAAGGAAGAATGTTATCCATAGTGTCGTTAAGAAAGTTTGAGAGGCACCGACATTTTTAACTTAGCCATTTTATTCAAGTTGATTTTCAAATGTGTAATTTATAAGTTACTTTACTTCTCAATCTCAAAAATAGCCATGAACTATCACGACAGCTGGATGATGCTATGGTAACAAAAATGCTCCACTCAAGCGTAAAAGCATGGCAACCTGATTACAGTAAGTAATCCCCGTTCGCGATATATATCATTCAGTCTTGCATAACCAGACAATATTTTAAAAACAAGACATATTATGGAGTGCATAATCTAAACGCAGGTTGGCGAGCGTAGATTTTTGAAATGATAATTTTAGGCTGTTCTTAACTGCTGTGCTCAACAAGTGATAAATGTTTTGACACGTTTACAAATTAAATTTTTAACGGAAAGATATAAAATTGGAAGAACTGTCTATGGAAGAGATTTGGAATCGACCTCAGTTTTTCATTTTATGATAATTCAATTACCTATCAAGTTATAAGCGATTTCGATCACATGATCATGATTTTTTCTCTCTTCACTGGACTGTTTTTCTGCTTTCGTCGGAAATGCGGTTCAAAATCTCAACTTTGACGGCTTGTTCTGAAAAATCTATTGCATTTGGGGAAAAAAAAGAGAACTGAGTGCGATAATTAAGTACGAACAATATTTGCTAAGTATCATATAGTTCCGGATTAAAATAAATTAAAACTTATGTCAAAATGTTGCCTTTTTGATTTAAGATTTATTGAAACATACATTAAAGTTTAAATTGATACTTTCGTTTACCAGTAAAGAAAGTGAAAGAATGTTGTCCACTGTTTTATCGATAAAACGTTCAGCTCTTACAATTCCCAGGCAGGAAACAAGTGCAAGAAGGTAACAATAGTGTTGAATAAATTATGTAACAATAAGCTATAATTTAATACTTTCAAATAGTAACTATATATTTTTTTAATTTTATTAAAATAAATTTATTTAATTTATGATATTGATATTTAATTGACTCCATCTCTCCATTTGAATTAAATGTGCATTTGAAGCAACTAATTTTTGAATTGCCATATCTGTCTATTATTGCAAACACAGAAAAAAAGGAAGAAAGAAAACAAAAATAATATTTTAACACTGTCAACTATTTCATCAAGAGGTTGGGGTCGGGCAGTGCTCGACAAATTCTGAGGTATGATATGGAAAGGAGGGGAGGGGGAAATCAAAATTAGTAAAATGTTGATAAAGTTATGTATCTACAGCATTACCCACCCACCAAAGAGGCTACTTTCTGGCAATATTGCTCAATTGATTTGTATGTTATTTGAAATAAATTTATTTCATTTGTAATATTGATATTTAATTTACTCCATCTCTTCATATGAATTGAAACCGTAAAGGACTGAATTCATATCTGAATTGCGATATCTGTATATTACTGCAAACATAGGAGAAAAAAAAAAGAAAGAAGATAAAAATAACATTTTAATGTTAACTGTTTCATCAGGTGGTTGGGGTGGAGCAGTGTTCGACGAATGCTAACGTATGATATGAAGTGGAGGGAAGGGGGGGGGGAGTTCAAAATTAGTGAAATGTTGATAAAGTTATCTATCTACAAGTCTACAACAACCCTCCCCCCCCCTTTCCACACACACACTAAACCTAAACACTAAACTACCTTCTGGACGATTGGTCAATTGATTTGCAATCTTAAACGGAAGATATCTTCAGGTATTGACATTCATAAATTGTGAAATCGAATAATGGTTTCCAATCTTTGATAAAAAAAAATAATAATAATTAAAAAATAAAGGAAATACAGTCAAGTCTCTCTATAATGAAACTCCATACATCGAATTTCCCTATATAACGAATTTTTAGTAAGAACGGTCCCCTTTTCGCATGATTACATTAAAAACAGTCTCTATATAGCGAAATATCGGTCTCCATATAACGAATTTTTTCATAAATTGGTCTTAATTTATTTAGTTTTAAAAGGCTTCGAAATCATATGGAATCAATTTTCCATCACTCTTTTTTGAAACAACTTAAATAATTAAGAAATAAAATGTTAGGTTAATAAATAAAAGATTATAAACATTTCAAATTCTTAATTCAAAACATCAAAAATAATATTTGTTCAAATTTCACACATTAAATACGATTTTTAACATCATTCTCTATACATCGAATTTCTCTATATAACGAATTTTTTACTGGAACGGTGGATTTCGTTATATATAGACTCGACTGTATCATAATATCTGCGAAATTTGGCGATTTGAAACAAATTTTTGCACATTACTGACCAAGAGAGGTGAGTGTACATGATCACTTATAAATTAAGCAATCATTTATAATTTAAGGTGTAATATATTTATGGAAAAATTAAATATTCCATATTATCTTTAAACCTTTTTAGTCGTGTTTTCAAATTTACTACTTTTTTTTTATAATAGCAGAGTCATTTTTTACTCAAAATTAAGAAATTTAAATACTGTTCAATTACTCTTCGAGTAGCTTGAAGTCGATCGATAATTCTAAGATATCAAATTTTTAAAACAATGTGCGCAATAAGGGGGAGGGACTTTAAAATATTGTTTAAACAGCACTAAATCAAAGTTCGAAATTTTAATTTAGAATTTTTATTTCTAATGAAAATAATAATAATAAAAATATTCTTACTGAAATGAATTTTCTACCATAAAACATTAAGAAAAAATTATTTTCGATTTTCGAAGATGACCCTTTGAAGCTTAACAAAATTTTATTATATTACGTAGTTTAAATAGCTGTCTATGGATGTGAAGGGCTTAAAAATACATTTCAAAGTGTGTTATTTATTTTCCTTACTGAAATATATTAGATTATATTCTAAGGAATTTTTGTAGAACATAATAAATTCATATTGAAGTCTCCTCTAAAAAAAAGTGGGTATACTGCCGTTTATGAATGGTGATTGGTATAAATGCGATTTTAGTTATGCTATCAGTGTTACAGTTGAAACAAATGTTTACATATTGAGTAGTAATAATTAAAATACTTTTTTTCAACGGAAATAAAAATCTACACGGGATGCGCCGCATAATTTTTCTTCCTTGGTTACGGCATTCTGTTTATTGTTTATAAAT
Source organism: Maratus speculifer (assembly GCA_964019185.1). NCBI lineage: Eukaryota > Metazoa > Arthropoda > Arachnida > Araneae > Salticidae > Maratus > Maratus speculifer. The sequence continues at coordinate 177,202,269 of OZ025293.1, forward strand.
AAATAATGTAAAAAATTAATTTCGTTCCCTTAAGTGTGTAATTTTACAACAGAAACCGAAAATAATGAAAGTTATTCATATGTTTTATTTGAGGTGAATTTGTTTTTTAAAACAGTAATTTGTATAAACGGCGCTTTACTGTAAATTATTTTAAATACATTAACCCTTTTGACTCGGACGTTCATTACAAAAATTTGACACAACCTTTTTAAAAGAATACTTCTTCAAGTACACAGTATCAAAAATGCTCTAATTCAATAAGACGTATTTTATTTTCCTTCAGTACTGGTGCCATGAATGAGTCAGGTTGCTAGAATTTCCACAAAAAAGTGTTTCAGCAGAACTATGCTTCAGATGAAAATAAATGCTTATTTAAATATGAATCATAGCAAACGCGGTAGCGTTTGGTATAATATTTTTAAGAAATAGAAAGTGCGAACGTCTTTTCGAAATTTCTAGCGAACCAGTTGACGTAGGACAGTGACTTTAGTTTCAAAAGATAGAACTCGACGAGACAAATAAAATGATAGCATTCAAAAAATTATCGCAGTTTACTGTAGTTTTTTATTTAACTTTTAACGAAAAAATGAAGACGAAAAGTTCAACAAGCAATAGTTAACGTTATTATGGATGGATTAAATTCGTTTTTGGTTTATTTTTATCGTCTTGATAAAACTTAGAACAGTTTTTTTTTTCATCTTTGTATGTTTGACGGTTTCTGAGAAAATCGAATTTATGTCTTAAACCTCCAGTTGAATATTGTCTTTTGCTGTTGCGATTGTAGTTTTTTTTATTCATTGCCACCAAGTTTAAAATAAAAATTGTCATGTATGTATCATAATTCATTCAAATTAAACAAATCACGTGAAAAACATAGTTATTTGTTTTTATTGCGAAGCTTTTAGTTTCAGTTCTTTAAATAATAAAGTTGTGAACGCAATGTTATTATTTTTTTGGTCGAATCCATGATTATTTTTTCAAATAACATGCATTTATATGATCATGGGATGATTTTCTCGAGTGTCCTAACATTTTGAATTTTAGGGTACTTCTAGGTTATCCCGTCGACGAAAAAATTATCGCCAAATTTTAAGATTAAATGCCAATAATGGATGATCGTGAATGTCACATTCAATGACATTAAATACGATTCACGTGTTTAGAATGTCATTAAGCGATTTTTATTTCGGCTTTTTGTTTGTATTTTTATTAATATTTTACTAATTATTTCTTTTTTCGTTATTTAAAATAAAAAATTATTTCAATGTGTATAACTTGGCTATTAGTTTGACGATTTGTATAATTTGGCGAAATTGGTCGACGGGATAACAGAGAAGTACATATTTTAGTAGAAGAAAAAAATGGGGAAAAAACAAGTACATCGGAAAAAAGTATCTGGGAAAACCAAAATTTCTCTTCAGGAACTAAATGTAAGATTTTTTAATTATGATCATACTAGCTTTTCGCCCGCGGCTTCGCCCGCGTGGAATTCGGTTATATTGCGGTATAAAGCACAACTATAAGAAAACTTCTCATTTCCACGGAAAAATGTAAGAAGCGCGATGTAACGCTGGATACGATTAATTGTTAAACCAAAACTGAATGGTACACTATATTATATGTTTTCCCTTGTGGAGCAAAAACATGCAGATTTTGGGCACTGGAAACCCGGGAACACGCTACATAGAGCTGACCATGCTGACGTTGAGTCTGTTGCGATAAATGGACTTGAGTACGAATATCATTCTCAGAAGCCCTCAAAGAAGCTTGGCGAGCGGCTTGCTCCTCAAGTCTTTGCTGGCGCTGAGATGATAGCTCAGCAGCCTGACGCTCTGCTTTTTCGCGCCTTCTTAATTCAGCATGGAGAGCCGATTCTTGAGATAGGGCAATTTTCATTGCCCGAGCTTTAGATGAGGTGCTCGACAAATTAGATTTACGTTTGCGAGGCATTGTGAAAATATGAGTAAACTATAAACCTAAACTAAACTAAAATCTCAAACTAAACTATAACAATCTAAACGACGAACAAAGCGACGTAATTACCTATCGAAAAAACAATAACTACTTTAGATATCTACCTAGAAAAAAAGCACTAAACTAACCTACCCTAACTATTATACAGCTACTGCACATCGCTACCACGTTTTAAAAACACCCAGCGCCATCTATCGCATACCTCAAGAATTAAATAATGTAACTAATACTTATACCAATTAGTAATTCGTTGACTCATAGTTATTTCAGGATACGTAGATGTAAAAAAAAACATTTTAGACGATAAAACAAATAGTACGTCATCCCTCGGGAATTCCTCATTTTCGAAGATTCATTATCGTATCATTTAGCTTCTAAATTTACATGTTCATATTCGTTTGCAATATACAAGTAGATGTAAAAAAACAGTTTAAACGATAAAACAAATTGTACGTCATCCCTCGGGAATTCCTCATTTTCGGGGATTTATTATCGTATCATTTAGCCTCTAAATTTACATGTTTATATTCGTTTGCACTATTTTATCTTGTTTTAAACGACACACAGCGCTATCTCCAATCCATCCATCAAGCAAACTATATTTTTGTTTTCCCTCGGGAATATCAATTTTTTCCGGGATAAAAAGTACCCTATTATTTAATCCGGACTTCTAACTTTACGTCTGCAAAATTTCAAAGCAATCGGTTCAGTAGTTACGGCGTGAAAGCGGAACAAACAAACTCACTTTCCGATTTATAATATTAATAAGGATTAACGTCCTAATTTACACAAGGAAAAGATATAGAGTAAAACAAAAACTTCATATTCTGTCCATACCTTAAATAGCATTCATTCAATTGATTTTAAATAGGGATGTAATGTCAAATATGCATTAGGGTACTAAGTTGGCACGAAAATTTTGTTATTTTGTCTGATAAGATAAACGGGATAATGTTTATTAAAAATATATATATATTTACCTTTATTTAATTTTGTTAAATTTTATAAATCGTTTCATTCTGTAGTTATTAATTAAACTTTTCAATACTACTTGATTATCCCGTCGACCAATTTCGCCAAATTTTACAAATCATCAATTTATTCACCATGTGATTCATATTGACATAATTTTTATTTTAAATAACGAAAGAAGAAATAAATTAGTAAAACATCAATAAAAGTACAAATAAAAAGTTGAATTCAAAATCATATTATGGCATAACAAACATGGGTAACCTATTTAATGTAAACTGAATGTAACCTTTATGATAAATTTAATTTTATAATTTGGCGGTAATTTTTTGGTCGAAGGGATAATCAATTATCACCGGTTTTTATTTATTATTATTTTCTTTTGAAAATAATAGAAAATAGTTAATAGAAGTACTACTTCTTGGTTATCCCGTCGACCAAAAAACCATCGCCAAACTATAATATTATATGCCAATAATGGATGATCGTGAATGTCGAATCCAATGACATTAAATAGTATGCACGTGTTTAAAACGCCATTAAGGGATTTTTATTTGGACTTTTTATTTGTATTTTTTATTAAGATTCTACAAATCATTTTTTTGTGTTATTTAAAATGAAAATTATGTCTATATGTATAATTTCGCTATGAGTTTGGCAATTTGTATAGTTTGGCGAAATTGATCGACGGGATAACTAAGCAGTACCTTAATATATATGTATGTAATTGAAGTTTGAAAACTAAGCTTTTGCGAAATTGGCGTCAGAAGAATATCGTACAATGTCGTGCATATATGGCATCTGTGCCAGGAAAGCATCAAATGAAAAAAACACATGGTGATGTAAAAAACTTTTGTGATGGTGTGAAGTGAATGTAACATTTACGATCAGCAATTATTGGCATTTAAAAGCATTTTTGTTTGAGATATTGTAGAAAAAGCATTGCAAAGATATACTTTCCCTCTCCCTTCCATTTCCAAATGTACTAAATTTTAAATTATGAAAAAAATCAGAGTTTACTTAAAACCGTGCATAAAAATTACAGTAATTATCCTAATTTTTCTAATAGAAATTCTCAATTTTCCGTTATTAACAAACGCTACTTTAAAATCACAAATTTAATCGGCTAAATCGCCAAGTTGCATAATGATCATCGCCACTGAATATATAAATAATGTCATATTTGCAAACTTATCGGTCAAAAAACAGTGGAACCTTGGTTTACGGCCCCCTCTGTTTTTGACAAGTTCGGTTTATGACCAACTTCAGTGATCAAAATTTTACTCTTTCGGCGTAGGATAACTCGATTCGCGACCAAAGCTGTCGAATAGTTCAGTTGGCAACCCTCACATAACTCTTGTTATAGGTCAAGTTTGGAGTAAAGTGCGCGTATCAGAGTGCTTTGTGACCTTCAGTACAGTAAAAAATTTAACTTATTGTTTTAATTTTAATCAGTTTCGCGAAAATTTTAGCTTTTATTATGACTTCTAAGAATGAAAAAGCGTTTAGTGATAGCATAGTAAGAAGCTTAATCGAATTACTGATCAATTATGAAAAGAAGTAGTGACAAAACTTAAGAACGATGATAGTGTAATCAAAATAGCTAAACAATACGGTGTAGATGAACCGTCGATTACTCTGATGATAAAGAACTAGTCGGATATGGTAACCCCAAAACTATTTTCTATCTCATGCATTTAATGCGTCAAAATTCATTATTACAGTGCAATAATCAAATGACAGTCATATGCTCACCATGAGGATTCTAAAGACATGAAATTCCGAACGTTAGTTTTTGAAATAGGACTGTTGCGGATATCGGGAAAAATACAGCACATATGCGACACTTGTTGGGAGATTTACCCAAAACACGCAATGAGCAATAATATAAATCAAAGTGTTCCTAAATCTCAAGTTTGATGAAAATTTGTGCATTAATTCCTGCGATAGAGATATTGTGGTAATCGGAACAATTCAGCATAGCAGTGCCATGTGTTTGGTTATTGAAACCAAAACGTAAACAAAGCCAATTCATATAAAGATTAACTGAATTTGATGTTTGATGAAAATCCGTGCGTTAATTCTCGAGATAGAACTACTGCGAAAATAATGAAAAATGCAACACGATTAAGCCATCTGTTGAACGATTTAAATCAAAATGTAAACAGCATCAATTTATATCAGGGATTACCTGAATATAATTTTTTTTAATCCCATGCATTAGTTCTTGAGATAGAGGGCGAAAAAATTTATATCACATACAGAAAGTCAGTTACAAGAAAGGATTATGATCTTGAACTGAGGTTACACTGTATATTATATAAAAATTTAATTGCAGTTGGTGATTTTAATGTCAATTTTACAAATAATACTAGAAATGAATTTTCAGTATATTTCCATCCTTAGTTTGACGTAAATCTATTAATGCTGTATTTCGAGCGACTTTCTCCAAGGAAGATAATTTAACCTATAATTTCCCTGAAAATGTCCTAGAATATTATTCAATAATTGGAATAAGCTATTCTAATAGATATCAGGAAGGAGAAATAAAAATATTTTACTGAATTTTTTAAAAAATTTAAATGGGAAAATTTGTTTTTATGTGCATTGACTGTAAAATTATGTTTAGCGACCTTTGGGTGCCATGATCACAAAAATCTCGCTAATGGCGGAAATATTTCATATTTATAACATTTGATTTTTAAAACAAGTAGATAATAATGCCACGAATCCAATGCGGAAAGAATAAAAATTTCTATTCGCATTATTTTTCTACAAAATATGTATTATCTAAAATTAATTGAATCTGTCAATTTCTGTACGAATAAATTAAAATTAATTTCGTTTTTTCGCACCTTTTGTCCATTGATTAAATAGTTCAATATTGAGCGAAATAAGAAAAAGTACTGGGAATATTTAAAAGCAACTGAGGTTTTCTTATATTCAATATATAATTATAAAAAAATTTAAATGACTAGTATTAAAAAATGCTCTGACGAGCACCATAAAAGGTTAATATGTTTTAAAGTATGAAAAAGTGTTTGACAAGAGCTTCTAATTGAGAATGAGAAAGGACAAGGGGTCCCTTCTTGGCTGCAATTCACTGTCAATGCCAAATTTGAAAAAATCATATTTGCGCTTTTTCCATATAAAAGAAATCAGTCACTGTCATGATAAAATTGTGTAGTGTAAAGGCATAATTAGAAAAGACACAGCGTGATTAAACATGAATGTAAAGCGAAATAGGGCCAGAAACCATAGTTCCCGCAGCCAGTGTTGAATTCAGACACTTTTCTCCGGGAGGGTCTTCTGTGGCTTCGGGGGGGGGGGGGGCAATAGAGTTCTAAGGGGATTATACTTTTTTACCATTAAAAACACAAAATCTCAAATTTTATTGGGGGGAGAGCATTTGGTACCTTTGGTAGGGAATGTCCCCCCCGGCCCACCTCCTGCATTCAACACTGCCTGCAGCGTATCACATTCACGCAGTTCCACCATAAACTGTCGCAGTGTAAAACAGCACAGAAAACTGATTTGTAGTGCAGTTGCAGTGCAGTGTCAAAAATGCAGTTAACATGTAAAGCACGATTGAAAGTTTTACTAGAAAGTAAAGATAGAAAGTTTTACGCAAATTTCTTTTACATGGAAAAAGCGCAAATATGATTTTTTCAAATTTGGCATTGACAGTGAATTGCAGCCAAGAAGGGACCCCTTGTCCTTTCTCATTCTCAATTAGAAGCTCTTGTCAAACACTTTTTCATACTTTAAAACATATTAACCTTTTTTGGTGCTCGTCAGAGCATTTTTTAATACTAGTAAGTATATGAATAAGTATATTCAATGTACTGCATCGGAAACAAAAATGTATTTAAAAGAAATGTGATCATAGATAATTAAAATTTCGGCTTTGATACTAACAAAAATACATGTCTCGTGATATTTATGCATACATACCAATATTACATGAATGTACATTGTGAAGTGCCATTCAAATGTGTAAGTTTAGGAATATTCGTTAGTAATTGAAAAAAAGTAATTGTAAACATAGCAGTCCGCTTTCCGAGAATTTCTTTGGAGGTTTTATCGTAATGTAGATTTTAATCGGAAAAACTGTCGAATATCATTCTGAAAAATCAAAATCACGTCAAACCGAAATCGACCTGCAAGATTCATAATCCGAAGCCGAATCAGATTTGATTCGAATTAGATCGATTCGACCGAATTAGATTTGACCCAATAAAAGTCAACCCGATCTACAGAAAAAAGAAATCCGTCAACCCGATCCACAACAGAAAAAAAGTTCAAGCCGATCCGAACCCACGGGAATGGGTCGGTCGCAGGTAAGAAACAGTGAGTAAACAATCCTAATTCATGATTCTAATTCAAATTGCTGCATTTGATTTATTATTACTTTGCAATCGAGAGAAAAACAAACCCATGATGCCGATTTTTCAGTGCTTTTTAGGGTCTCGCATTTAAAAAGTAAAACGGAACTATTATCAGATTACTCCTAGATCTACAGCCATTTTACTTGTAAGCTATGGAATGTAAAAAGTTCCAATTGGAGAAAGTAATAAAGACTATTGACTCGTATATTTACACATTATTAAACATTTACAAGTATATTTACGAAAAATATAGAGGGGATAAAAAGTTACTTGAAAAAAAAGATTTCTTTGTATATCGTATGGGGTAGAGTGTGAAAACTTTCGTAACTCATTAATAAATTAATGACCTCCTTTCGAAGCGCGCTTAGCACAATGCCAATTTTAAACTTTGAACAATAGTTTTGTTTTTGTTATAAATTGTAGAAGAAAGCTTATCATTACGCTGAATTTAGTTTTATGAAATGTCAAATGAAATTTAAATATGCAGTACTTTTATTGTCAATGTCGAATTAAATTCTCAAAGAGAAAAAAAAAAAAAAAAAAAAAAAAAAAAAAAAAAAGATGATGATACAATTTTAAAAAGTAGGTAAGTGTGATCGCAGATCGTACAGAGAGTTTCATTTAATATTAATAAATACAAACTTTTGACTCACAATTTTTAAATTATCACAAATATGGTAGCACAAGTAAATTTAATTATAAAATATTTATAAAAGGAAGTTATTTATTTTAATCAAATAAAATTCCAAAATTCCAATTTTTTTAAAAATCCGAAAAAAAATTAGCGGAAATATAAATAAAATTTTAAATTTCTAAAAACGAAAAAAATATTTAAGCGAAATTTAAAACGCTGAATCATTAATGAATCAACAGTTTTTTAAAACAGAAAGAAAATTGAATTCCAAAAGATTATGAATGTTAGATGCATGAAACCCTAATAGTACAAACCCTTAAACTTGCAAAATGTACGAAATTTCATTTAATTAAACCCATCTTAATATGAAACTACTTTAACTTCTAGCACCAGGGCTCGAACTGCGAATCTTCTGTTTATTAGCAAGATGCTTTATTACCAAAGTATAATGTCTGCATGCAAAACGTTGAAATTATTATTATTTTTTTTAAATCAAAATCGCAAAAATAAATTTATGGTATTGAAAAATTTAATTTTATCAAAATAATAGATGTTTTCGAAATTTTATAATTTGTCGAGTGACACGACATATTCAGCTGTAAATGCACAAAATTTGAAGTCTCTGACTTACGCAGTTTTTGTGTGCGGACTCTGACGGACAGACAGACACTGGACTGAGACAAATTAGATTTCGTCAGATGAAAGAAACCATAAAAATAGTTTCACAGAATAGCAATATTTTGTATTATTTAGCCTTCATGTATTTTTAGGTAGATTTCGTATGGATTCATATGGACCGCAACAGAATATTATCTATTACGGTCTGAACTATGCTAGAATTTCTTAAAAATTTTTGCAGATCTACACTGATTATGAACCTTAGACACCAAAACTACCATCAGTAAAAAACTTTATATATCTATATCAATTTTTTATAGATACGATAACTTCTGCAATTCTGCTCATTAGCTCTTCCAAACTGATACATAAAATCAATCAACATAAAATCTCGGTTAGGTTTATTAACTGGCAAAATCGGACCAAGGGGTATAAATAGGGGAGGGGGGTTATGAAAACCGAAAAAACCCCATAACATCTTATTTAAAATAGATATCGAATCAGTTTGAAGTTTGTATTTACTTTTAAAAAATGGATCAAAAATTTATGCATGACAAATTTTTGATAAAATTAAAAATAGGCTCAAAGGGCGAAAAAAATAGGACTATTAGAAGAAAAAAATTCATAACTTCGTCAGTTATGGTATCAAGTCCAATTAAATTTATTTTACTTAAAATTATCTGAAACTTTTGTCCTGAAGAGCTTTTGATAAGAGCGACTCTTGTCGCAAAAAGGGGGGGGGGGAGAAGAAGAAGAAAAAATCCATACATTTGTCACTTCTTATGATATCAAATCCGATTAAATTTATTGTACATCTTCTTAATAATATCTACAACTTTTAAATTAACAAATTTTTGATAGGATCAATTCTTATAGCAAAAACAAATGAAACATAAGTAGAATTTGAATTAAAAATCGTGTCAAGAGTGTACTCAATTCCAAATTGCTTATATTCTGACTCATATTTTAAATCATTTTTGCCGTTAAACGCATCCATCTGGCCGGTTCTCTTACTTAGGAACTATATAATGCGCCGTATTGGTTAGTTTTTTGATAAAGGCAGAATATACTTTTAAAAGTGCTGTCAAAGTTGGCCTTTTGAACAGAACTTCTCGAAGCGATTGAGATTGAAGAATTGGGGATATATTCAAATAACAAATTCTGAATCTTCTTACTTATTTTGAATTCATTTTAGCTCGCAAATTCATATGCAATTGACAGTTTCTCTTATTTAGGAACTATATAATGTGCTGTTTTGTTTAATTTTTTCATAAAGACAGAATATATTAAAAAAATATATGCTTTCAATGTGGGCATTGTGAAAAGAATTTCCCAAAGCGATCGTGATTGAAGTATTGAGGATATATTCATAACAAACTTATTATTTTCTAACTCATTTTTAAATTAGTTTTGCTCTCAAACTTTTTAAATTGGTACTTTCTCTTACTTAGGAACTATATAATGTTCCGTTATGGTCAATTTTTTTTTTTAAATAAAAGCAGGATATACTTCAAAAAATGCTGTAAAAATGTGCATTTTGAACCGAATTTCCCTTAAGTGGATTGTAATAAACCAGTTCTTATACACATAAATATAGTTAAAAACTCTTCAAAAGCGGCCAAATAAAGTTGTTGAACGAGTTTATCTTTAATCATATTTTACTTTTTGTTGGGGAAATGACAACTTAACTTCGAAATCTACCTGTGCCTATAGGTCGCCACGACAGAAATTTTGTTGAACTTGTATTCATTTATGTTGTACACATTCATACTTTTCCAGTACACTATATGACCAATGGTGATCGGTCACTTGCGATTTTAGACGTTTTGTTAATGGAAAAAATACTTAAGGAATTAGTCTGAAAATCCAGGTATGTAAACAGACAAGTAAAGGTCATATATTTCCACGAAGATTTTTTTTTTAATAACCCTCCTATAAGGGACCGCCAACAACAGAAAAAGAACGAATACATTTAAGATAACACTGGAGAAACTGACGTAGCAAAAGCTTTCAAACTGCAAAAACATGAATGTGTTCATTTTTGTGAGGATAGCATTATATTAATAAAGAAATGTTTTTTTTATAGAAACAGTCTCAAATTTTGCCAAGCTTTTTGCTAATAATTTGCAGAGTTTTTATTACAAAAATGTGTCTTTTTTTAGAAATTAAGAAAAAGCATTATTGAACATAATACCCTAAAATTTAGTACTGGTTTTATAAATAAACCTTAATTTCTCTACAAGTGTACATGATACTATCCTCATAAAAATGAGAAGAGTATACTTCCAATAAACCTTGTAATCATGCTGTACAGTTTCAATGCTTTTTCTACATTAGTTTTTACAAGGTTATCCAAAAGATATATATGTATATATATATATATATATATATTCCAATTTGTTGACCGCTAAAATATATAACCCATACTATTCTGTTTGCAAACGTGAAGTTTCAGGATAATTCCTCAAGTATTTCCTTAAATATTTAACAAAACGTTTAAAATCCCAACTGACTGATCATCATTGGACATATAGTGTATATACAGCTATACCACACCCTACATGTTATAGGTTTTAACTCACAGGCTATCAAAGTCTTTGAGCTTATGTGCTCGTCGGTCCTGTATGTGCGTAACGCGATAACTCATGATAAAAATATCCGATTCACTTAAAATTTTGGATATATGTATATTCTGATAAGGCGCTTTCCTTATTAGTTTTTGCAGTTCATTCGAAATGTATAACAGGGGGAACGGGGGCTAATACCCCTCTCCTTAATTTTTATAAATGGGTTTTTCCTGCAGAATTATCAGTTTTCATTCAAAATTTAGATGTAGGATCATTCTGATGAGGCACTTTCGTGATTAGTATTAGGTGTTCATTGGATAAGTATAAAGAGGGGGAACGGGAAGCTCATGCCCCTCCCCTTAATTGATATAGATGGGTTTCTCATGCAGAATTATCAGTTTTTGTTAAAAATTTTTATATGATAAATCATATCCCCCATTAGTTTAAGGGGTTCAATGATTAAGTATAAAAAAGGGAAATGGAGGGAGCTCCCCCCTTAATTTGTTTTTCGAACGGAATTAACCCTTGAGAATATAAGTCTTAAATATACTATTAGTATGCGTAGCCTGTGAGCTCAATGCCATCAGTTTAACTGGGCAATATTCATTTTATTTCACTTATTATTCTTTCAGAAACTATTTTTTAAAATAATAATACGTATATTTATTGTACGGAACACTCTGAGCGCGAGTAATACTCGCTGTTAAGGGTGTATTCGAAAAAACGCTTTTTCACCTTCAAGACCTCGAAATTTTCTGATACAATTTCAGACACATTTTTAAAAGTAGAAACATGAAACTTTTCAAAAGGGATTTTTGAAGACATGTATGAGGTGCCGTGTGATTTCCTTTTTAGCTCCATTTATTGGAATTTTATTTAAAACAATTATCTTCTCAGTATGACCTTTTTTTCACTCACAGATCTCCCACTTCGGAAAAATCAGTTCTAAATGCCGTTTTTGATTGTTGTTTTTAAATATGTTTTGCATGCATCAAAGAATCGACAATCACTGCACTTTACGTATTTTCTAAATAAGACAATTTGCCAATTCGATGCATATGAGCGCTAAAATGAATTTAAAAATAAATCGGAAAATATGATCAGTTTGAATCGAAATACACCTTTAATCGTTTATTTATAAAAAAAAAAATCTTTTTTTTTTTCTTTTTTTTTCTTTTCGCCGGTTTCAATTCTTTGAAAATAATAGATTATTTGTAAAATGCCTTAAATTAAGATTCAAGGTGAAATAAATCACTAAAAAAACCCTCTTAAATTTAATTATAAAGCTGCTCACAAATACATACTTGCTGCTTTCTAATACAATGAAAAAAGTTATGCTTATTTGTAAATTTATGAAATTTGTGCAAAATTCTTATTCGCATATCAATAAGTCCAATGCATTTTTTTTCTTTTGTCTAAAAAGACAAACTACCTTTCATAAAATAGTCTCAAAGGTGATTTTCAATCAATTGTAACTCAATGTGTAATAAATTTATCAATAAGTGAAAGATGCCGTTTGATTCCAAATGATTTGCATAATTATAGCTGCAGATTTTATGCTTTTAATAAATAAATAATAAACAGTCTGTCAACGACAAAATTTTATAATGTTGAGCTTTACTTTTTGAAATCAGCATTCATAATTCAGTATTAAAAGACGTATTGGACAAATATTCACAAGATGTATATATGTGATAAATATGTATATACATTGCGAAAAATATTTAAAAATCTGAACTGTATTTAATTTAAAGGGCAATAATTAAAACACTTTTTTCTTTTTTTGATTCGTTTTATGCTTTTACTACAATAAATAAATAAGCAGTCCGTCAACGATATTAGAAAATTTTATTACATGTATTCACAGATGTATATATGAGATAAATGTGTGTATAAATGGTAACTGAAAAATATTTTATTTAAAAAACAATAATAAAAACAATTTTTGCTTTTTTTATTCGTCATGTAAAATAGTTAAACAAAAACATTCTTAATAAATCTTTTTAACTGGGAAAAAAGGGAAACGCGAAGATTCACGCGGAAGAAACAGATTAGCGTTTTGTTGACACCTCACAGTTACTGAGTAATATGACTCCTTGAAGACATTCACTAATGGATTTCTAGTTTGGGGTTGAATTTGGAGTAGTTATGTTTGTTTCAAAGAGAAACAAAATGGCCGGCTTGGTATTTTTTTTTTTATCTTAAAGTAAGTAGAAAACGATTTACCTCTTTTTTTAACGGAAATACTTAATTGATAGATACGGATGACAGTGATCGATGGATTCGGCGAAAGTGGAAAGTACGTATTGAAGCACGCTGATTTTAAATCGAGGAGTGATAACTGTAAAATAGACCGATTAAAAAAGTTTTATGGTAACTTTAGAAACTTTAGTATTTTAACAACCTTTTTCATGTACATTTTTGCGCATTTTTTAAGTTTACATTTTCAATTTTATTTTTTAAATTTTTAATTCCTTTAAAAATCTCGATTCATTTTACTTCCTATTTCAAAAAAAACTAATTAGGTAATATTTAAACAATTTTTTCATAATAATAATAAAAAAAAACACTACTAATATTTCCTTTTCATAAACAAATATATTTACACTTGGATATTGAAAAAAAAAGGTTTATTAAAAAAACAATATTCTAATGTTAGAATAACATTATATGTGAAGAAATTACGTCATTAAAAAATTCTAACATTGAACTGCTATCAGAAGCACACCTTTATACTTTTTCTTAAATATATACAATGGCGCAAACTTTTAAAAAATATTGAGTGATCTAAAAATAATTTTGAACAACTAGAAAAATATTGGGTGGGATCAATTAATAATGGATGGATTTAGATGTCAAATTATTGGGTGGGCTCGCGCCCTATGGCCCCATATAAGTTGGCGCCACTGAAAATCTATATATATATTTATATATATGTGTGTGTGTGCGTAGGGGAGACTGGGGCACATGTAAACAGTTCGCATTTAACATAGCTTTTTCTCATGACTGGATTAATTTTTATGAACAGAACCTAGTGATCATAGTTAGCAGAATTTTTTCTTTTTATACATTTTATTTTTTTTTAAATCTCTCTTCTAGCTCTTCTTACTTTTTTTAATAATTTTATAAATTAAAATACTGTCCACATGTTCTCCAATAGCGGGGTAGATGTGAACACACGTGGGGCACATGTCAACACAAGTGGAAAAAATATTCCTTAACATGTGTTTTATTTTGTTATTCATTTGTTGTCATCATTAGTTATGTTTTAAATTTACTATATAGAAAAAAAAAAAAAGTATGTATAATTTTTTCTAGTTTCTGGGTGATATGTTTAAGCATAATATTCTAAAAGTAATGTAAGTAGGATGGAAGGGAAAGATTATATGACTCATTTATTGGTAAAATAAAATAACAAATAAATAGGTAATTTTTTTAAAAAAAGTAAAGATTTTAAATTTTGTTTCGGGGAGATTTTAGAGAGGGGACATTTAGATAATATTTATCGAAAATCTGCCGAAATGCGAAAGATTCTCACCCCTAGACTTGCCATATTAACTCCTAAATTAATAATGAAGAAGACTATTTTAATGATCTTTTAAAATATCTCCATTGTAAGGCCTCCTCCTTCCTACTTTATCTTCTTTTGCTTTCAAACTATGAAGAAGTGCTTACAATTGAGATTTTGTGTAATTTATGAAAACTTTCGTAAGATTTAAGATATCATATCTATCTCTATTCAAAATATTATATACCTAACTATTTTAGAAATGAAAGTAAGCCATCATTGCAAGTTTTGATGAAATGAAATTGAAAATTTTGAGAAGTTGTTTAATGTAATATTTTTCGTATTAACAGTCCATAAAAAACATTATTGTAAATCGTTTAGTATAAAATCGTATAGTATTATTGCACTTAAAAAAACTAAAAAACATTAATTTATTTAAATAACAATTGAACGTAAACCAGCTTGTTGCTCTTTATGTACTTGTTGGCAGATGTTTTTGTGGAAGTTTCAAATAATCAAATGTAGTATGGCGAAAAGTCTTCTATTTCAAGAAAATTATAGATATTGAAACTACCATTTTTTTCTCATTAAGTTAACTAAAAGAAACAAAATCGCAGAATGATGAATGTTCACATGTGACCTGTTAGAAAAACCTGTCAAGATAAAAGCACAAATATTGCGAAAAATTCTGTTTCCACAGGTTTTCGTCCTAGCAAATGTATGTTTATAGTCTTTTTTTTTTTTTTTTTTTTGAAAGCATCATTTAACATTTCTATTTAAAACAGAATTCCGTTAAAGCCAGGTTAAATTTTTACAAATTTTGTGTGTTTGTATAAATTTGCTCATTTATGTTATATGAATCAGAGGTCTGCACGGGCTGAAATTTAAACCGTAGTAAAAAAAATTCGGTCCGGCCCTGCCCGAATGAAAAAAATATCGGCCCGAACCGGCCCGTTATAAAAGTTAAAAGTTTTGGCCCGAGCACGGCCTGACCCGAGTGAATTTCTACAGAACATTTACTCTTACGAAATAGTTCTTACCAAAAAAATCTTATATTAATCTTTTTTTTTTTTTTTCATAGTTATAATTTTTATTTATGTAAAAGTGTCGTAGGCTGCGATATTTATATTTTTAATCAAATCCTCTATTTGTAGTATACAAATGTTTCAGTTATCATTAATCCTAGTTGTAAATGTATAATATATTTTTTTCAATCGTATTATTGTTTCCATTTTGCATGGATGAACATTTTAAAAGAAATTTAAAAGAAAATTCCAGTTTTCTGTTCAAAAGATTCCTTCATAGGCAGCAGGTAGGCTCTCCTTTCATACGTTTAACTTTATCTAATAAGCCTAGAAGTATACGGTTCTTTAAAAAGAATGAATTTTAATATTTAATTGTAAAATAATGGTTATTTGAAAGCATATGCCTTTTTTGCAAAAATTTTAGAACAAGCCAAATTTTACTGATTTTTGAACAGACTTGGCCACTTTGAGAAAATGATTTAATCTTTGAAAATACACTTCTTGGTAATTTTTAAATTCACTTCTCAACAACGTGTAAGTTTGATACATTTTCTGACTAATTTTTAACTATAAAGGTATAAAATTGACAAGCCTGACTATTGAAGAAATTTGGAATCCAATACCTTTTTCCATTTTTGGTAAATAAGAAATTATTTGGTAATTAAGATATATATATTTGTAGAAATATAAATTCTTGTCACGTGGTTGCACATTTTTCTCTTTTATACTGCTATTGCTTCCAGATATTCTATTCAAAACGCTAACTTTAAAAGTTTTTTTTTAAATTGCTTTAATCAAAAAATGGATATGACACCATTCGATTACATAGTTTTTGAATAAAAACACCTGCTAATCTTATGTGTTTCCGAATAGAAATGAATTCAGAAAGTAGCTTCTGAGAAAGTCTTTAATAAAATGACATAGGAATATTTTCATAATTCTACTTTTTATTATATAGCTTGAAAAGTTATGATGTTTTTAACTTTTTTTTTTCATTTATTCTAAACCATATTAATTTTTTAATAAATCTTTATTTGAATGTTGAAAGTCGAAGAATCTAAGTAATCATTAATGTTGTTAAAGTGTATTTCCTGTAAAATATACTTAAAAATCATTCCCTAATTATGTATGCAGTATTCCTTAATCTTTTCACGGCCGCGAACTGATGTATCCGTTCATTAAGCTGCAAGTTTCACTGCAATATTAGCATTATTTAAATTAATATAATTCTACAGACATAATCCAATTTTAATAAATTAGTTTATGATTATAAATCTCGATGTTTTTAGACCTATGTGTAATAAAAAATTGTATATCATGTTGGAGAAAACACATTTTTTTTTAATCTTTTAAAAACACTTACAGAGAAAAGCCCCACCAGTGGCTGCGAGGTTCTAACCTCCATACTGGTAGACGGTATGTACTGAGTTCGAACCCAATCGCGAACGACGGCCTAACTGTTCAGAGTTTTCCGTGGTTTTCTACAAACCTTGCGTAAATACGGGTTAGGTTCCCTTAGAAAGATCCCCCACGGAGGGCATCCCACCCATTAGGGCCTATATCCCACTGTGTAGAAAATTGGCCGATATTCATACAAACAAACACTTACAGAGAAAACAACATTACAATTTTGTCTTTTTGCTCGGCTGTCAAAAGGATTAAAGGTACTATTTAAAAGAATCTTTATTGTATGTTAAGTAAAATCAAAAATTTTTGTAGAAATTGAGTCGGAACATATTTCTACAAGACTTTGAGAATTTTTTTTATTAAGTTAGAACTTTTTTTCCCGATTACACAGTGCATCAAACATAACAAATATAACGGTTGTGCATTCAGTATTTTTAAATAATTTTTAAAAACATGAAATGAATAATTTTGGATTTTTTCTTAGTTTTCGCATGTGGTTGAACTTTTACTTATTTATTTATTATTATTATTTTTAGATATTAAATTTTTTAAAAGTTTAAGTGCATGTGTGTGCGCACGATGACAGGAAAGTGTGTGTATGGGGGGGGGGGGATGATCTGTAAAACAGGAGTGCAAAAATGTGACACCGTAAAAAAGTGATCAGATAAAAGTGACAAGAAATTGATAAATATTGAACTTGTCGATAAATAAGTTATAAAAACTAAAGTAGTAACAAATGTCTCATTTATAAATTCTCGTAGGCCAACAGTTCCCAGCCAGGGGTACGATATACCCATGGGGTTACGTAGCGAGTTTGTTAGAGGTACATGACAATAGTTTCAGTAATGGCGGATAATAAAGCAACATTATCATTTTTTAAATAAATTCTTGTTAATGAGTATCATTTTTAATATTTAATTTTATTTATTTGTACAATTATTTTTATTATAAGTTGATAAAGTATTCCTTTTTTAAAATCAATTCTTGTTGATGAAAGTAATTTTTAATATTTAATTTTATTTATTTATGCATTCACTTTAATTCTATTACATTGAATTAATACAATATCATCAATTTTTAGTTAAATTTTTGTTAACGAGCATAATTTTTAACATTTATGAATATGAATTATGAATTATTTATTATTTATTTATTATGAATTATTTATTATTTATTATTATTAATTATTATTATTATTATTATTTTATATTATATATTACATAAATATAATATGAACTATAATAAAATATCAATATTTAATTGTATAATGACAATAAAAAGTAATAACTATATAATATATTAATTATTATATAATTAAAATTATAACTAATCAAATTATAAATATTATTTAAAAATAAATATAGGAGATAAATCCGAAGCTTACGGACCCCTCACTCCACAGAAGAACAAGGAAGACGGAATTTAAAAAATACATTTAAGTACCTAGTGTTTATATTCTTATTCTCCGTACCTCACAAAATTTTTACATGAAGCCATGACAGATTTTGATATAACTTTTAAAGCGCCCCCCCCCTCCTGTCATCTCAGTCCCGAAAGAGCAATGACACTCAAATTTCAAAAAAATCGTCTCAATATTGCACTTATATTCTAATATTAACTATTTGTATTATTATCAGATTTATCTAAATATGGGTATTACCACGAGCACTTATCGTGTAAGTCACATCATTATTAGCAACTGCTAAGTTGTTGGCCACCGTTATTTTCGAAAGCTTTACATCGCTTTATTGAATTAATTTAATATCTCTGACAAAATAAGTCACATATTTCCGTTCTAAAATACTGGTATCCAAAATCGTAGTATGTGACTTACACGACATGTGCTCATAGAAATACCCATATATGTTATGTAAAAAGGTGCGCTTTTTTCCGTAATTCATTTCAATCTGTACTCTGAAAAATACTAATTTCATGCAATTCAAGATTTATTTTACCATGTATGTAAGATTGTATATAAATGATTAAATAAAGATGTAATTTATTGTCATCGATTCTGTTCTACAAACCCAGTTTTATTGTACGCGTAGTCCATTTTTATTTAAATTAAAGATTGAGCAAAAATGTAAGCGAAGAAATAAACTATTTATTTATTTATTAAATGCTTTCTATCATCTTAGATACATTTTATGTGCCAAATATGCATCCTGATAATTTCCATTCCAGGCTTTTTCTTTCAGTATAAAGTGTCAATCTCACACTGAAAAAAAAAAAAATATATATATATATATATATATATGTATACCACCTTCCATCTAGAACGGATAAGTAGTCATTTTCTAAATCCCTTAACTAGAAGTATAGATGTCCGAGTTATGCGAATAAGGTAAAGAAATAAACCGAATCGACAAAATGATCGAGGATTTCTTGTCAACAGTTTTCTAGAGGATGAAACTGTATATTATATTATGAATCGTTCGAACTGCGAGAAATTATAGCTTGATTTCTGGAATTGATTCATAAATTAGAATTATAGTATAAATCATTTCTCGTGTTCGCATTTATTTACCAAAATTTTTAAATAATTTTGACAACAATAATATAGGGGAACGTTCTAGAATGTGAATAGCGGATTCAGACATAACTTACTAGAATTTTAATATTGTTTGGTCTTGGGTCTTCTACCGGAAAAGAAAAAGCATAGCTAAAAGTTCAAGTACGTAAAGAGCAATGTCGGAGAAATGGAAGAAAAAACTTTTTATTAATAGTCGAGAAATTTAACGGTACGTACAAATTTTGATTCTTACTTTTACAAATGTAAAATCAGTTGCTCATATGTGTTTCTTAATTACCGAAAAAATTGGGAAAATTCTATGTAGAGATGGATCAGATATTGAATTTGTGGAATACAGATATTCGACACTAGTTTTTGTGTATGTTTATTTACAAATGGTATCGCCGAACATCTGGCGCAGCCAGAATTATGCTTTAGAGGGGGCTAGCATATTTTAGATGTCTATATTTTCCTGATCTAGCCCGAAATGTATAGCTGCCAACATCTCCCTTTTTTTGGCCCGATAAAATTTTATAGTAAATTTTAACATTTCAAATCGCCATAATCCGCCGATTAAATAAAGTAAATATTTCTATTAAATATTTTCGCCCTCCCTCCAAGAAAAAAGAGCGAGAGTCGGCAGCTATGGGAATGTCAGGCGAGCTCGGGCCGATATTTTTTTAAACATTTTATTAAAATGGACGAGATGTGTCGTTCCTGGACATACATTTTTTTCTATGACTTGATATAGAACTAAGACTAATTATTGGAAGGTGGAGCAATCAGGGAAATGTGAGGGAGGGGCTAATTCTGAAGGCTTAAACCTCTTTGATAAATAAAAAGAAAATATTGTTTTAATTGATAAATATTATAAATGCTGATATTTCAAATTTCACTAGAAAATTTAAAAATAAGGAAAAATTGTGAAAGGAATACTGTTTTTCAAAATTTATATTTTTCAGAATATATTAAAAGTAGTAAAAGTAAATTTTCGTAATTTTAGAAAATTTTAAATAGTTAGTTTAATCTTGCGGTCTGGGAGGGCTTTCAGCTCCCTTAGCTTCCACCGTGGGTGCGCTAATGTCGCCAAACGATAATGAAGGTAGAAATAAACAAATTGTAACTTTATCGGTACAAAAAAATTAACTTTATCGGTTAAGCAAAGCAAGTGATCCCCCCACTGAGAGATAATACTGCTGTTATTTTAATATTTTGAGGATTTAATATTTTGTTATTTTATTACTAGTTCTAAAATCTGCTTTTGAAGGGCAGGGAATAATAAGTTCTGGTTTAATAAACCTTAACTTCCTATTTCCTGCTATTCTGGTTTACAAACCATAATTTACAGTTATGCAGATTGGGCCATTTTCAAAATATCACCTCAAGCCCATTTCTTTGTAGCTCAAGAATCCAGAACTTACAGCAATGAAATTTAGGCCATTATAAAAATCTAGTCTAAAAACCATATTTTCTAGTTCGGTAAACATAAATTTACAGTTTTAGTGTTTAGATCTTTTTATAAATCTAACGTAAAGCCCTTTTTTTTTTTTTTTTTTTTTTTTTTTTTTTTTTTTCGTAAAACCAGAATTTTCAGTTGGGACATAGCTTTCTGCTTCAGGAAACAATATTTTGTAGTCAAGATGTCTCTAAACTCTAGTTCTAATATCTGTGTTGGAAAGTCAGGGAGCAGGAAATTCTGATTTTTGAAAGTACAATTTATAGTTATGAAATTTAGTTATTTTGAAAATTTAGCAGGGAACAGTTATGAAATTTAGTTATTTTGAAAATTTAGCTTGAAACCCATTTTTTTTTTTTTTTTTTTTTTTTTTTTTTACTAGTTCAGGGAAAGTTCTGGACTACTCATTTAGAATATTAACTACAACTCTCAAGCCAAAGGAATTAGAATTTATAAGGATGACATGGAACTATTTTTTCTAGAGCCACAACTTATTTTCTAGATACCAGTGACAGATTTTTTTTTTTTTTTTTTTTTTTTCAGTGCATTGAATTTCTTGTCTTTATTCTTTTAAACAGAATCGTCCCTAGCGAAGGCAAGGTCGGATGCGAGAACTTTTACAAGGCTTTTTTTTCTTCTAGAGTCTTATATCGAATCGGTTCAGGTTGATATTAATTTTGGGGAGTTTCGTTTACCTGAATAAACTCTTTTAGTCTCACTTCTCTGTTTATCGTTCAGAGTTCGTTCTCGGAAACTGTGTAAGTTAAAGACTTAAAATTTTGCATACTTATAGTTGAATATCTCCGATGTGAAGCAAATCATAAAATTTCGAAAATTTCTTACATAATCTTAATTAAATGGATTAATTTAATTTCATCCGACCATTTCTGTGATTTAGATTTTAAAACAGAACCTTAATTTCCGCTTTCATTGAGCAGATTAGGTGGCTCAGTGGTAGCCCATTTGTTTGCTATTCAAAAAATTTTTAAAGCTGGGCATGGGAATTTAAAAATTTCAGCCCAGAATAAATTTAACAATTCTAACTTTTTTTTTCCCCTTTTTGTCATTTTAATTATTTAACTGATTTGAACGCAAGACACAAGGGCAAGTAGATTTTGCTCAGCCATCACTCGAGGCTTTTTGACACCACCTAATTTTTACAAGTAAATTTCAAGCTATTTAATGGCAAAAATGTTTAGACTAATGTTACGATTTTTTTAGTTTAAAAAAAAGTGCTGTTTATCACATATTTTCACTTTATTGTACGTAAAAAAAAGAATCAGTTAAGTGGTTAAGATCAAAATTTGTTGAAAAATATTTGATCAATTACAGTATAGAATTATCGGAACTCCAATTATCAGATCAACCTATTTCTCTCGGAAAGAAAAAAAAAAAAAAAAAAAACTCCCGTTATTTAAACAGTTTACTTCTTCCCTACCATCACCTTCCGAAAAAAAAAAAAAAAAAAAAAAAAAAGAACTTCAATTTATTTATTAGCTTGTAATACTAATTAAAAAAAAAAAAAAAAAGAAGAAGAAGAGGAATGTGTTATGAAGTGGCCATACTGAATTTTAGAGCAAACATAAGCAGCATTTTATCCAATTACTAATCATAATTCATAAAATCTTTTGAATAATATATACTTACTGTATGCTTTATGTATATAAATTTTCTATTCTAAATATGTTACGGTGCAGTCCAATAACTTATTTTAATTTCATTAAGACAAGATATATAAATATATATAGGGAGAGTGTGAACTAGTAGTACGAATTGAAAAAAAAAATCTGCAGTTTTCAAAATAAGTAGTATTTTGCAACAAAATTGTCAAATCATAAAAAATATAATGTGGAAGTTTCTGTGAAGCTTTAGTTGCCAAATATATTTTCCCAATTAATTACAAATTCCTGCAATATATCCGTACACCAATTTCTGGTCTAAATGTTTCTTCATAAAAGTTTGAGATAATGTGATAAATTGTACTAGAATGACATTTATTTATTATTGATAGTGTAAAATGATAGATATAAAATTCTACTTAAAGAATTTAAGCTAATAGTCTATTATAATAGTAATAAAACAACAATTAAAAAAAACTTCATTTCATTTTTAGTCGTGCTTTGTTATAGTATATATATATATAGAACCATTAGATAATACTACAAATCAACATCAATATGTGGAATAACTTGTTAATGACAAACTATATGAAACAGGAGTTGGAACAAATTGGAATAATATTGGAAATGTGGTCTTTAGCTCATTATCAAGGGCAGTGCTAAATGGACACATTAATTGGATTAATTTCTGAATAGAAATCAGGATAAACCTAAAAATTATTTCTATATTGCCCAATTAATTGCAATTGAAAACATAATTCAAAGAAAAACATTAAAAAAATAATTAGACAATAATTGAATTATCAGTAGATTAACTGCAATGGAAAAATTTTTTCAAAGAAAAATATTAAGAAAAATAATTAGACTATAATTGAATTATCAAAACATAAACTTACAAATATCAATTGCTACCATAAGGAGAGTTTCAAATTTGCAAACTCACTTTGCATTGATAAGTTGCTTTTGGAATGGCTTTCGAATAGTCCAGAGAATTTTTCCCAAATTTCTGGACAAATATGGATAATAATTTCTGTAAATGTAATTTAATTAATTTAAGAATGTTTTTGTTTGAATTAAATTTTAGCAGAATACTGGCGTGTTATAAAAATACTAGAAAAAATACAGGGTAAACAAAATTATGTAAGTATGCTTCATTTATCAATTAATACTATAGTATAAATTAATGAAAGAGAAATTTCAACCAGTTTGGAGTTTTTTGCTAAAATAAATTTCCTTATTATATAATTCGTATATAAACCCACAGGTAAAATACAGGGCTGTTCATAAATATTGGAATATATATTTGGTTATGGACAGTATAAATTATTTCCTAAAATAACGAAGTATTTTTAAAATTTCAAGAAGTATTGAAAAATTTTTCATAATCTGTGCTTAACGCATGATTTTTCTTACTTATTTAAATGACGAAATTATATTTCTACTAAACACTTAATTAGCAACAAAAAATATGATCCTACTATAAAGAGCTATTACACGGAAAATTTTAATCGTAGAATAATGGGCCTTTTTTTCTCTTACTAGTCAGTGTAACAGAAAAACTATACTATCTGTAAGTTATAGGTTCAGGAGATCGTATAAAATTTAAATTTCGTATTTTTTAAAGAAACTATTTTATTGACCCAAATTGCTTTTGAAGTATTTCTTTGCCTCATTTAAAACATTTTCGTACTTGGAAATCTATGTCTATCACTAACGGTTTAGGAACTAGCCATTGGCCACCGTTGAGAGTGGACATATTATTTATATATATATACTAGCAGTTACCCGTGACTTCGTTCACATAACATTTAAAGAAGAAATAATTGATCAATCAAGCAAAAAAATTCGATGATGAAAAGCATGTGTAATTAACTATTTATTGCGAATTTGTGGTAAAAAACTTCTGATGATCCCTATTTGCTAATTTTTTTGCTGCTTAAAATTTTCCTTTCAGCGATTAATACTAATAGATAGAAACATTTTTGAATACTTTTGTTCAGCCCTGTAGTTTTCCAAGTGCCTTTAATACACGAAAGTATCTTTCTAAAATTTAGTTCAAACAAAAATATTTCTTATTACTACCTAAATTACATTTTCAGAAATTATCATCCTAAGACAACCTTGTATCCAGTTCTTTGCGGGACACTGTATATCATTTTATATATATACTGTAAACATTTCTTAATTTACTAAATGCAGTTCAAAATAAAAATGCATATTTTATTTAAAAACCACCTTTAAGTAAATTACGCTCATATTCAGTAACCTTTCCGAGATCTTTTGTGTAACCCTGTATATCTAAATTTAACTATTTATACTATTACCATTTATACTCTCCATTTAATATGCATACATTTAGCGAAACTTAAAAGCACATATCATAATTCAAAATGCATTTCATCCATGCAACAGTCATCATCCATCATATACAGTACTTCGGATAGAATATATAACATTTGAAATCATTTGTGTGTCCCTGTAAATGCTATGCATTTCGTATTATGCATGAAATAACTCGCATTAAGCCTCAGCAACGTATATCAATTTGATTATACATGAAATCGTTTACCATAATTAAAATATGTCGGAAACTGTTCCTCCCTTTATTCTTATGCAATGGAATTCTTTTGTGTAACCCTGTAAATGAATAATAAGTCTCCTTTTCACTACATACTTTACAAAATGCATATTTTAGTGCTCTTTGTAAATGCATATAAATTTGAATATATTTCACAGGTTGTAACATCGTTAAATTTAATTAAAACGATTTCTTCCCATAATGCCGTAATGTAAGAAATTTTTTGACTATCCCTGTAAATAAACTAATCATGGTAGAAACTTTATTTTCAATAGGTGTTCGTGCTAGGTAAACGTTAATAACGTCCAAAAATTTAATGGAAATCGGAGTATATTTACGAAAGTTAGAAAGCGACCAGACAGACAAACAAACCGAAAGCATAATAACTTTTCAACTTTGTTCGAAAGTGTTAAAAAATCGAGCCAAAAATATATTAATCAGTAGTTTTATTTTCCGCCTTTTCCCTACAAAATTTTTTTTCCATTGATGATTATGAATTTTGAATAAAAATATTCATTTGTATGTAACTTATAACTTATTAATTAGTCTAAGTAAAAAATATTTCTGATTTATTTTAAATATGACGTCACTATTTATCTCGCTCCATTAGCTACTTTTATTCATACCCCTTGTATTTTTAACGATTGCTATAAAGTACCTGTTTTATTTCAACTATGACGTCACATTTTCATAAGTGAACCATTTTATTAAAAACATAATTGTTTTTTATTCTTTTTACTTTTAATTTATCTCATCATATTTTACACAAAAATTGCCCTTAACTAAACAAATATCCTTGTTAAATATATTATAAAAAATACACCTTTTATTTTTATTTCAAACGTTACGTCATATTTATTTTCTTTTAAATTATTTTATTATAATTTTTTGCGTGGAAGTTTTTTATTAAAAATTCACTGTCGCTGAAAAATTATTATTTCAATTTAAATTTTTGTTGGCAACAGGAAAGGAAAATGGTTAAATTTTATCTGAAAAATGCCTATTGATTTTGTATGAAAAATAATTAAATTTTGAATTATTAAGGAAAATATTTGAATAAAATAAATAACAAGTTAATTGTAGATTCTGCCATTGCAGAATTCAGTTTCGCCTCCGATTAGAAAAAAAAATCGATAGAGGTTTTTAGAAGGGCGACCCCGTTTAGAATGCAATGAACTAACTTCATTTTTCTTGTGTTTATCAATATAATAAGAAACAGAACGGCGTGAAATACCCAATTGATTAGCAATTTCTCTCTGAGACATTGGAATTGCGGAATAATAAATTGACGTCCTACTTCTTCATTGACTAGATTCATCAAAAACGGGTTTTTTCTCTAGTTTAAACGCCTTTTTTATAGACTCTGAGAAAAAAGAAATGCATTTTAACAATAAAACGAGTGGAATCCCATCGAATTCGACGAATGAAATGTTTAAAAGACCCGATCGATTTGGTTTTAAAAAAAGCAAAAGTAATTACATTCTTGAATCAATATATAATAAATATATTTCCAAACTTAATGTCAAGTTTGCCGGTTAGAATTTTGCATGCAAATATTCGCACATCTTCAGTTAAAATTGTAATTTGAGTGCCGGTGAAATCCAGAAATTTTATTTTATATGCACTCACAGAAAAATAATTTTATTAAAAAAAACTAATTTCATTTTTACTATGACATTATTTTCACTAACTGAAGTCATTTGAAAGTAAAATCTCAATCTCAGTGTTCATACTGAAAAGAAATATTGAAATGTAATTTCGTTATGAGTAAAAATGCGATGTTTTAAATAGTGACGTCATTTTCTCGTCAAATGTTTTTTAAAAGTTACTGTTATTAGTAATATGAAAAAGGCGTCCGTAATAATATTGTATTTGATTGATATTGTAATTTTATTATCGAGAGAAAATCTAAATTGTGTTGCCACCATTTTGAAGAAATATCGTAAAAAAGCATTTAAAACTAAAACTAAAATATAAAAATGGAAATAAATAAAAAAATAGCTAAAATGGGCACAACTACAAATAAATAGCTTTCATTTAAAAAAATAATTATCAAAATCGGTTGAGTAGAAAACTCAGGGTTGATGACACGACATTTTTAGCTTGTCTGAAAGAAATAGCATCGGATGCTAAAAATTAGCCTATGTTCATTTCATGCCAATAATTTATCTATATACAAAAATTCAAAGACATTTATCCATCCGTTTTGAAGCCAAGTTCATTCCAATTTTCGGACACACTTTCACATTTATAATATACTAGCTGTTACCCGTGACGTCGTTCACGTAGCATTAAAAAAAAGATAAACGCTTTAATTAAACAAAACGGTTCATTAACAATAATTTAAAATATATATAACATTTATCTTATAGAAGGCTATGCAGTAGATTTTTTTATAGGGGACTTAAAGAAAATGAAATTGTAACCACTTATACTGTAGAACAACTGTAACGCACCCCAATTGTAC
Source organism: Maratus speculifer (assembly GCA_964019185.1). NCBI lineage: Eukaryota > Metazoa > Arthropoda > Arachnida > Araneae > Salticidae > Maratus > Maratus speculifer. The sequence goes on from OZ025293.1 coordinate 177,229,994, forward strand.
AGAAATCATGTTGTAGTGCATTTCAGAATTCCATATCAAAGAAAGAAAAATCATGTGTTAAACCTAGGTAATAAAAAAAATATCCAACATTTCCATAATGCATAACTTCACCGGGACATTCTTTTCTGCAGCTGTGTATATGATCTATGTGTTTGTAAATATTCTAAATACAGTAAAACCTCCATAACGGACACTCCCGAATAGCGGACACCTCTATTTAACGGACAGTTTTCCAATCCCCACTCCCAAAACCTAAATTTTTGTATGCTTAACCTCTGAATAACGGACATTCCGAATAGCGGACACTTTATCCGGCGATAAAGGTTGAAAAAGTAGTTTTTAAAGAGAAAAAAAAGAAAAAAAATAGCAAAAAAGGCCTCTGAATTGATCAGGACAATGGGTCACAAATTTTGTGATCACAGATAAATGTAGATAAAGAACTGAAGAAAATCCCCCCCCCCCCCCACGTTCAGTGCTAAATTCAAGGGATTCCTGAGATTAGTTTCTCCCAGTTAATTGAAATGTCATCCAAGAATTTTTGATATTTTATGCTTTTAGAGGTCAAAAAGTGCAATCCCCGCCCGGAATTCTACAATGTCCAATAACGTCACAGAAAGAACAAGTACATGTAATCACGAGTAAAAGTAAACTTTTGCAACAGATTTTTTTCACGAGAATATAATAAACAGTGAAAAAAGTGAGCACAATTTTATTTCAATTTTACTGCTTAAAAAATAATTTTAATTCCTGATTATTTATATAATAGAGGTTTTCGGACATATAAAAGTAAATTAATAAAACATAAAGCATTTCATATCGATTTTTGAATCTTTGAGGTTTTCGCAATAGCGGACAATTTGTGTGGTCCCGAGGTGTCCGCTATTTAGAGGTTTTACTGTACAATGTTAAAATTTTGCTTAATGAGAAAAAGTATAACGAATATTAAAATTCACCTTTAGCAATTTCTAATTATAGACAGAAACTTACTTGAATTCTTTTTTACAGTCCTGTATATTACGTGCAAATATGTATACGATCGCATATTTAGCTTAAATTATTCAAGCAAAAAACCCGATTCAAATTATTGAATTCATATTTCCGGGAATCGCTATTGCACTGGTGACCAATCCAGTTTATTGTATAGTCCGATACATGATTTATTTAAATTCTACAAACATCTCTTATTATATCAAATGTAGCTGAAATTCAGGATGCATTAGTTTTCTAAATACATACGATAATTGAAAAAGCTCTTCAGCAATCTTTTCTAATAGACCATACTTTGGATACAATATCTGAGATCTGGACACAGGTCCAAAATCTTTTATGCGTCTCTGTAAATGAAAAACAAATGTGATGCAAATGATACTTAACTGCAAGCTTATTGTAGTAAATTTCAGTATTTATCATTGTATTGATTATCTCAGTATATTAATTTCATCATGTTTGAAATAGCGCAACGCAATTAAAATACGCTGGGAATAATATTTTCTCCGTAGACTATTATATTACCGAACATTTCTCTGTAATCTTGTAAGTGAATGTTAAATCTTTTCACCCCATTTTCTACAGAAATCCTATTTAGTGCACTTCATAACCTGATATCAATTTCAATATTATTAAAATAACCTTAATAAAATAACATTATTAAAATACGTTGCAAATGGTTTTTCTTCACAGACCATAATATATTGAAATACTTTTGAGCTCCCTGTACGCACACTATAAGTACTTCATTTAACATATTCGATAGTAACCATGTTCTTCTGAACCTTAAAAATGCATGTAAATTTCATTACATTTAAAATTATGTAATATTATCAAAATACACCACAAATGATTTTTTCGCCTTAGACCATAATGTAAAGTTTCCTTTTGAGTGCTCCTGTAATACAGCTATAATTGCTACCTGGTCCATTTTCAATGCCGCATATGCTGTGGTAAATCTCAATAACGTATGTTATTTTCGTATGAATTCCACTATATTTACCCAAGTTGAAAAACGGACAGACAGACGGCAGACCCCAGGCACTCGGCATCCGGTATACAGACAGGCTGAAGTCGTAAACACTTTTAGACCATGTTAGAAAGTGTCAAAAAGCGGGTAGTTTCCGTAAAACGAAAAAAAAAACAGTGTTAGGAAAAATATACTACAAAACTGTGTTTTAGGTGGCATTTTTGTATAATTTGTACATATATGCTCTGCATACTATAAAAAATTATAGAAATTTATTATAAAAAACATTCTTAAAAGTTACAACATATTTTTACTTTTTAAGAGCTAAAAAAAATGTGCAATTAATATCCATTTACAAACCTGTTTCCAGTACACTTTGAGCACATTATGCCAAATTGAGATATTGACTGAGGGAATGTATTTTCTCACAATTACATTAAATCTTTAGATTTTAAGCCCGAAAGTGCATTTTTAAAGTGGTATTTATTTATATTTTCAGAATTGAACAATTTTCAGAATTAACACACAAAAATATTTTTTTTGATTAGTTGAGCTTTTCTTACTTTCTAAAAATGATGAAAAGTTTTTTCATTGATCATTACGTCATTTACGATATGTATAAATTATTATATATAAATTATTAATATTTTCTAGTCGTTTAATATTTAACCTTTAAAAAAACTTATTTCATTTTAAAATTAAATATTAACCACGCTCAGACGATAAACTTAATTTTCTTTAAATAATAACTTTTGATATCATAATTCAATCTCATTTCATTGCAATATCAGAGATATTTATTTTATTTTCAATATGTGACGTCACAGTCGTCTCTTTTTAGCACTTACTCAAAATTACATTGTGTTATTAAAATAAAAACTTGAAAATTTATACCAACAGCTGTATTCTGAGATCTTACGGAACGAATTTGTGGCGAATTGTGACGTCACGTGAAAGAACTCTTTCGTATCCTATGCCATTTCGCATCTTATGACGTTACATTGATATTTTTAAAATTCTTAATGGAAAGTATTCCTCTGACGTCACAATTGGTAAAAAGTTGAATTTTATAGCCTCGAACCGAAAGAAAGAAAAAGGTTCATTTTGATTACGGATTAATATCTGGAAAACTACTAAAATATTTATATTCTTGTAAAGTGTGAAGTTATATTCTTGTAAAGTCTTCTAAGTGTAAAAGAAATTTTATATAATCGTTTGCGTGATATAAGAAGAAAAACAGTATTCCTCTGACGTCACAATTGGTGAAATTGCGTTTTTAATCTCGAACCGAAAAACAGAATAGGGTCCATTTATTTATTTCATTTTATTTTATCACGTGAAAATCTTTCAGTTGAAAATTAATTACAGAAGAGAAATAATTATTCCGGTTTTTTTATTTTTTGGCAACGAAAAAAGAAAGATAATTAAATATTATGGAAAATTTTTCAATTTATTTTGTATGAAAAATAGTGAAATATTGAATTATTAAGAAAAATATTTGAATAAAATAAATAAAAATTAGCCTATGTTCATTTCAGGCCAATAATTTACCTATATACAAAAATTCAAAGACATTAATCCATCCGTTTTGAAGCCAAGTTCATTCCAATTTTCGGACACACTTTCACATTTATAATATACTAGCAGCCTTCGCCCGCTACGCTGGTCAGGTTTTTTATTTTTACGAAACTTTGAATTAAACGAAATTTTTACATCATAGTAATTTTTAGTTTTATATCGTACTTTAGACTGTCTGTCATCGGTGAAAAATCAGCCATCTAAACGGGAAGTTCAGTGTTAGTCACCAATGAATGACGTAGCGCTCAACATGTTAACAATTTTAATCACATAAAAATTCATTCAGCAGAGCTTTTAAAATAAAGCCAAACTTTTGGAATTGGGTTCATCTGATAAAAAACATTTCCTAAGTATTCAATTAAACAACGTAGAATGCTATATTTCATTTGTTACAAAATTACTGAAAAATTATCCAACTAACAATGTAAAATCCATTAAAATCTATCTTGTAGAACTTGAGTTATAAGCGGCCGCAATGAAATTTCACTTTGCGTTTTATATATATTGAGATAATTAAATATAAGCTTACATAATCATCTTAACCTGATTATAGACCAGATATATATGATATATTATAGACCTGATTATAGACCTGATTATAGATGTTATCAGTTGAAAAATAACTACAAAAGCCGATTTTTAAGGAATTTTTTAAAAATTCGTCCCCTTTTTTAACCCCCTTAGGGGTGGAATTTTCGAAAATCCCTTCTTAGCGGCACTCGATGTTATCAGAAGTATTTTTAACCCAATTTTCAAGATTTTAGGTTCGGCAGATTTCTTTTGCTGTGATTAATACGAAATCCAGACTTTCTTTTATATATATAGATAAGGATTGAAAATTTCAGGTTTTTGAGCCGAAAACACCGCCAAATCAGGAAAATGTAAAGTATCTCGCGAACTACTGAACTTAAAAGAATTTGCTTGGTACCATTCGATTCAGCATGAAAAAATACATTAAAATATGTTATCAATTGAAAAATAAGTATTAAAGCCGATTTTAAAGGAATTTTTTAAAAGTTCGTTCCGTTTTTTACCCCCCTTAGAAGTGGAATTTTCTAAAATCCCTTCTTAGCGGCACTCGATGCTATTAGAAGTATTTTTACCCCAATTTTCAAGATTTTTGGTCCAGTAGATCTTTTTGTGCTGTGATTAATACGAAATCCAGACTTTCTTTTATATATATAGATAAGGATTGAAAATTTCAGGTTTTTTGAGCCGAAAACACCGCAAAATCAGGAAAATGTGAAGTATCTCACGAACTACTGGATTTAAAAGAAATTGCTTAGTACCATTCGATTCAGCATGAAAGAATACACTTAAATATGTTATCAGTTGAAAAATAAGTATTAAAGCCGATTTTTAAGGAATTTTTTTAAAGTTCGTACCTTTTTTTTACTCCTCTTAGAAGTGGAATTTTCTAAAATCCCTTCTTAGCGCCACTCGATGCTATCAGAAGTATTTTTAACCGAATTTTCGAGATTTTAGGTTCGGCAGATTTTTTTGTGCTGTGATTAACACGAAATCCAGACTTTCTTTTATATATATAGATAAGGATTGAAAATTTCAGGTTTTTGAGCCGAAAACACCGCCAAATCAGGAAAATGTGAAGTATCTCGCGAACTACTGAACTTAAAAGAATTTGCTTGGTACCATTCGATTCAGCATGAAAAAATAAATTGAAATATGTTATCAGTTGAAAAATAACTACAAAAGCCGATTTTTAAGGATTTTTATAAAAGTTCGTTCCTTTTTTTAACCCCCTTAGGGGTGGAATTTTCGAAAATCCCTTCTTAGCGGCACTCGATGTTATCAGAAGTACTTTTAATCCAATTTTCAAGACTTTAGGTTCGGCAGATTTTTTGTGCTGTGATTAATACGAAATCCAGACTTTCTTTTATATATATAGATAAGGATTGAAAATTTCAGGTTTTTTTCGCCGAAGACATCGCCAAATTAGGAAAGTGTGAAGTATCTCACGAACTACTGGATTTAAAAGAAATTGCTTAGTACCATTCGATTCAGCATGAAAGAATACACTTAAATATGTTATCAGTTGAAAAATAAGTATTAAAGCCGATTTTAAAGGAATTTTTTAAAAGTTCGTTCCTTTTTTTACCCCCCTTAGAAGTGGAATTTTCTAAAATCCCTTCTTAGCGGCACTCGATGCTATTAGAAGTATTTTTATCCCAATTTTCAAGATTTTTGGTTCGGTAGATTTTTTGCGCTGTGATTAATACGAAATCCAGACTTTCTTTTATATATATAGATAAGGATTGAAAATTTCAGGTTTTTTTCGCCGAAGACATCGCCAAATTAGGAAAGTGTGAAGTATCTCACGAACTACTGGATTTAAAAGAAATTGCTTAGTACCATTCGATTCAGAATGAAAAAATACATTTAAATATGTTATCAGTTGAAAAATAACTTCAAAAGCCGATTTTTAAGGAATTTTTTAAAAGTTCGTTCCTATTTTTACCCCACTTAGAAGTGGAATTTTCTAAAATCCCTTCTTAGCGGCACTCAATGCTATTAGAAGTGTTGTTATCCCAATTTTCAAGATTTTTGGTTCGGTAGATTTTTTTGTGCTGTGATTAATACGAAATCCAGACTTTCTTTTATATATATAGATATAAGGATATAAGGATATATATGCAGGGTGTATCTAAACTACTGGGCAAAACTTTAAGGGGTGATAGTACACATCAAGACAAATAATATTAAATGGGAAGCTAAGGGTCCCAAACGTCTTCCGTAGGAGATAGGTGCCATCAAAGTTTAGGGTGCAAAATTTCAAATGATTATAAAAAACGGAAAAATTGGTAGATTCGTTTGCGGTTTTAGTGAAAATTATTCTTTATGTCAGCATTTCCTTGAAAATAAATTTTAAAGATAAATTTCAAAACATGCCGATAGAGGGCGCTTCAGACTTTGAATTAACGAACAACTATTTTTTACCGTTATTTTTTGCATCTCATTAAATTTTTTTAGAAGTTTAGACATAAACTTAAATTTTGAGCTCAAAATCTGTGGTTAAGTACCGCTAACTGAACTGTATTCAATGGGAGTTGGTACGTTCAAATTTCAAATGATTATAAAAAACAGAAAAATTAGTCAATTGATTTGCAATTTTCACTAAAATTATTATTTATGTCAATATTTTCTTGAAAATAAATTTTACAGATAAATTTCAAAAAATGTTTATAGAGGGCGCTTTAAACTTTGGAGTAAGGTACAACTAATTTTTTACCGTTATTTTTTGCATCTTATTAATTTTTTTTAAGTTTAGACATAAACTTAAATTTTCTGCTGAAAATCTGAATCGTTGCGAGTGGTTAAGTAGCGCTAACTGAATTGTGTTCAATGGGGGTGGGAAGGTTCAAATTTCAAATGATTATAAAAAAAGGTAAAAATTGGTCGATTCGTTTGCGTTTTCACTAAAACCATTCTTTATGTCAGTATTTCCTTAAAAATAAATTTTAAAGATAAATTTCAAAAAATTCCGCTAGAGGGCGCCTTAAATTTTAGAGTAACCAACAACAATTTTTAACTTTTATTTTTTGTATCTAATGAAATGCTTGCAAAAGCTTAGATTTAAATTTTGAGACGAAATTCTGAATCGTTGGCATTGGGAAAGGTTAAGAAGCGCAAACTGAATTGTGTTCAGCAGTTGAAATGTTATCCTGCCCACCGTACGGACACAGTTCAATTTTCCGCTACTTAAATTACTCACAACGATTCAGATTTTGAGCTGAAAATTTAAGTCTAAGCTTTTAAAACATTTATTTAGATTTAAAAAAAAAGACGGTTAAAAATAGTTGTTGGTTACTCTAAAGTTTATGGCGCCCTCTAACGGAATTTTTTGAAACTTATCTTTAATTTTTTTTTTCAAGGAAATACTGACATAAAGAATAGTTTTAGAGAAAACCGCAAACGAATCGACCAACTTTTCCGTTTTTTATAATCATTTGAAATTTGAACCTCCCCACCCCCATTGAACACAGTTCAGTTAGCGCTACTTAACCACTCTCAAAGATTCAGATTTTCAGCACAAAATTTAAGTTCATGTCTAAGCTACTAAAAAAAATTAATGAGATGCAAAAAATAACGGTAAAAAATAGTTATTCAGTACTCCAAAATCTAAAGCGCCCTCTATCGACATTTTTTGAAATTTATCTGTAAAATTTGTCTTCAAGAAAATACTGACATAAATAATAATTTTAGTGAAAATTGCAAATGAATTGACCAATTTTTCTGTTTTCTTTTAATCATTTTATATTTGAACGTACCAACGCCCATTGAACACAGTTCAGTTTGCGGTTCTTAACCACAGATTTTGAGCTCAAAATTTAAGTTTATGTCTAAACTTCTAAAAAAATAATGATATGCAAAAAATAACGGTAAAAAATAGTTGTTCGTTACTTCAAAGTCTAAAGCGCCCTCTATCGACATTTTTTGAAATTTGTCTTTATAATTTATTTTCAAGACAATACTGACATAAAGAATAGTGTTCGTGAAAACCGCAAACGAATCGACCAATTTTTCCGTTTTTTATAGCCTTTTCAAATTTTGTACCCTAAACTTCGATGGCGTCTATCTTTTACTTAAGACGTTTTGGACTCTTAGTTTCCCATTTAATATTATTTGTCTTGATGTGTACTATCACCCCTTAAAGTTTTGCCCAGTAGTTTAGATACACCCTGTATATGTATGTATATATATAAATCTTCTGTGCGTGTTTATGTCACTAAACCCCTCCTAAACGACTGGGCCGACTTTAATGAAATTTTGTGTGTTCGTTCCAGTAGAGGATTCGAGAATGGTTTAGATTTACATTTCGTCGAAATTGATTCAGTACTTTTTTCGTAATTAGGCAAAAACTAATAGTTAGTGATTTTTCGCTAATTAAAAGTGTTGAATAAGTTCGATGAATAGAGGACGGACGGAATGTCCGAGCGGTCTAAGGCGCCAGATTTAAACTCAACTTCTTGAAGAAAGAGATCGCGTGTTCGAACCCGACTCCTAACAAACGTGTATGCTTTACAATAATATTTCCTGTATTATAATTTTGATTAACCGACTTCAGAAAATCGTTAACTTTTAACTAAAAAGAGAAAAATAAACTTTTCTATCAAAAATTAAACGGACTTCAAAAAATACTGAAGAGTGAAAAATAAATAAAAAGTTCTAGATAAACTACAGGGCTGAACAAAAGTATTGAAGTATTTTTCATACATTAGTATAAATTGCTGAAAGAGAAATTTCAACCTATTGGGCGTTTTCCTGCTAAACTAAACTTTCGCATTATATAGGATATATATCAACCGGTAGATCAAATACAGGTCTGTTCAAAAGTATCGAAATACATATTTGGGTATCGATAGTAAAACTTTATTTATTTAAATAACGAAGATTTGTTCAAGATTCCAGGAAGTGTTGAAAGTGTTTCATAATCTATGCTTAACGCATGATTTTTCATACTTGTTAATGCATATTTTAAGATGTGCTATTATTATTTTTTTTTTCAATTTCTAAAAGGAATTGAGCTTATATCATTATATGCAGTTCTATTACATAATTATATCGTGATCTTTTTATATTAAAATATATTTATTCGCAGCTAAATAATAGGTCGATAGTTAACTTCAACTGTCATGTTGTTATTTTAGAATAGTTAAACTAATAAAAATTCGACTTTGTGTTAAATGTGTTCTTTAAAAAGGCTTGTTTATAAGAGAAAGTATTTTCTAATGGGTTCTGCTTTAATGTGAATTTTTTCCTAAACAATCCGTTAAGGATGTTCTGAGAAATGTATTTTTCTTCAATCAAGAACACGAAACTTTCTGACACTTTATTAAATAAAACATAACAAACAAAATAACATTTGTTGGCATTATTTTTTAAAGAGATATTTTACTGAACTTTTTGTTTTAAAATGTTTAGAAACCGATAAAGTTGATTAAACTTTCTGTAAGGCGGCGTTACATTATGTGTTTATAAATAAACATGAATTGGGAAATGTGACAGAAACAACCAGTTTAGATTTCAAGCAGTTTTATAATTAATAAAGTAATTAATTAAATATGAATATTAATTAAATATGTATATACATTAAACAAATCCAAAATTTCTATTATATCATAAAAAAAAAAAAAAAAAAAAAAAAAAAAAAAAAAAAAACAGCGTATGCATTTATTGATAATTTCTTAAAATATACACACTTGTATGTTCCTTCTTTTTACTGATCAAGTGGTTCTTAATGTATGTGCAGCGGAATGAAATTTAATACAATAATGATTTATTATTTAAAAGTTCTTATACTTTTTGGTATACAAAATAATGAAAATGATTTTAAATCTTCAGATAAATTTTTCCCTTTCAGAGAAAACTTTTGTAGCAGTATAATGTGCTGTACAAATTATCTATGACAAATAAAAAAATATTTTAGAATAATTACTACCCAAAAATTTTATCTCACAGAAAAATATTTTAGTTTAAAAAGTAAAAAATCAATCTCAATCAATCTCAGACAGCTCTTTAAAAGTTAGTGCATATTTTTTACAAGTTCATTAAATTCTGTTAGGCGGACTCTGTGTATTATGGAAATTCATTATTAATTTTGGAAAGATTCCCAAGTCCCTGCAAATCCATAGAGATAGAGTAAAATTTGTCTAAGGCGGAATGTTGTCTACTACGGAAAATTTTCTCGGTATCGATTGATTCCGCTTTAAACAGAGTTTATTGTATTCGCAAAATCTTTTTAAGAATATTAACATTACTTGAAATGTAAATATAGTAAATGAAGTAAAAACTAATGTAAAATAAACTTATTAGAATTTTAACATTCCATAAAACAATCAACAGAAAATTATATAATTATTTCATTTTTCTTTTACCTGTGATAAATCAATTTGTTTCTGTAAGTAAATAAATTTTTAAAAAGGCATACATTTTTTTTTTCGTAAACTTCTTTCAATAGTTATAAGTTTAGAATTGCGAAGAAGTAAAGTACAGGTTGTCCAGCAAATAACACCTTGATTTCAAAATTAAATTTCTCAGAAAACAAAGATTGATAGTAATATGCGGTAAACGGTTTTTTCATTAGGTAAGCTGTAAAAATTTCAAACAGTGAATATTTTGAAAAAATTGCGTTCTGATTGCATAGAATGCTTTGATTTTACATTTTTCTTGTTTTAGATTGCCTGCAGAGAAATAATTTTTCAGCTTACAGTGCAAATTTTTATAGATTTTTCGAAGTAAATTTTTAGAATTTCGAAATTTCAAAAATTTAATTTTAAAAAAAATATGAAATATTTTAAGCCGAAAAACACATTCTCTGGCAGCAATCTAAAGCAAGAAAAATGTCAAATCAAAGCATTCTTTGCAATCAGAACACATTCTTTTCAAAATATTTACCGTTCGAAACTTTTGCATAAGATTTTTACAGCTTACCTGATAAACAAACCGTTTACTGCATAATTCTATTGATATTTGTTTTTGAGAAATTTAATTTTGAAATCAGGGTGTCATTTGCTGGACACCCTGTAAGTAAATAAATTTTAAAAAATGCATACATTTTTTTTTCGTAAACTTCTTTCAATAATTTTAAGTTTAGAATTGCGAAGAAGTAAAAACGAAATAAATCAGAAAGTAAAAAAAAGTCAATTCCACCCCACTGCTTATCGATCTGGGACCCACTGCTTATCGTAAACCGATCTGAGAAGCAATTACTTGTAAAGTTCCCTCCCGCGCCTCACACTACAGTAAAAATCTTTTTGACCTCAATGGTACTGAAGTAGAAACGAAATGGTTGCCTTTCATAGTTCGTTATCAGTATCTTAGAGGTTTTCCCTAACTATCCCTAAAATTTCTTCCCTCTCAGTTGCGAAAGCACTATAACACCAACAAAGCAGATATTATGTTTGTATCTTTTGCTAAAAGAAAGTAGAACTGGTTAGGGAAATATTTTCAACTGCCTTTATCTGATGCAATATAGAAAAAAAAAGGTGAAGAGGGAGAAATAAAATTTTACTTTAATAGCAAATTATTTAAAAAACAGTGTTAAATTAAGACACATTTTTTTCGAGAGGAGATTTCTGTGGGTGTAGGTGGATGTTATAAAGAATTTTGGGTGGGGTAAAGACTGCACTCTTTTATCATTTAAAACACAAAATGCCTTATATTTCAGGGGGGGGGGATCTCATTGTTCCGCGGGAATGCCTGACCCCCGGACCACTTTACGAATTCACCACTGCTAAAAAGTTTTATGAGTTTATTTTATGATTGATGTATTTTAGATAAATTGTTGTCTTTCATTTGATTACGATACTTTTAATATGTATTTTTTTCTTTTTTATAAATTATAAATGTTTGCAGATACTGTAAAAATGGATATAATTTTCATATAATTTTTTAAAGTTTAGATGGTCGATTTTTTTAAATATTCCTTATTTCAAACCAGATTCGGATAATATTTCCTACTTATTTTGTTTTGTTTTATTTTATTTTATTTTATTTTATTTTATTTTATTTTATTTTTTTTGTAGCGCAAGTAAGTTCTGGGTGTCAATCGGGAGGGAGGGGATCACAATGTCATAGCTGCCAAATTTTACGCTTTTTTTTTACAGTTATTTTTTATGAAGGGAATTTGCTTGTTTTCCTAAATTTCCGATGATTTTAAAATAATTTTTTTATTTATTATTATTATTTTTTAAATAGTGGTAGGATAAAAACATAAAACCTGGCAGTTATTCAGTATATTATCATGATTTTATAAATAGAATTTCAAAAGGAAGTCAATTATAAAAACTGTAAATATCAGGGAAAAAATTAAAAAATTAGTCTCCCCGCCGCTTTTTTATGATCGCATAAGGGGTAAATTATGTCCCAGACACTGAACATTTTGATAGATTTGTAAAATGACATTTTTTAAAATTACAGAAAACTTGCAAATATTCCTAATTTATTTAGAGGAGCTCACAGGTCCAACCAGGCCCGGTACAAGCGAAAGCTACCCCAGGCTAATGTAAAATAAAAAATTCTATCCGGTCCCGACCCGTACAAATAAATAAATTAATAAACTTACCCGGCCCGGTTCAATTTCTACAAAAAAAACCGATTTTTCTTACCATACAATAATTTTCTTAAGAATATTTTATGCACATTCATGAGCAATATTTTAGTTTAGTATGTATTTGCAAGACAGAAAATACACAATAGCAACGGCAATGTTATCGTTTACTTAGATTTTTAGACTCTTCAACATTCGTTAAAAAAATAATGTAATTTGGAACAAAAGAAAAAAAAAGAAGGTTAAAAATATCGTAGCTTTTAAAGCTGTATAATATAAAGTAGATTTCTGAAAATATTTCTCTGAATTTATTAAATCTGTTCTTAAATTCAAAAAAGCTACTTTCTTACACATTTCTGAATTCATTTTTAGTTGAAAAAAAAAACTCGTAAAATTGAAAAGTTTTCTTATTCAGAAATTATGTAATTGATTGGCGCTTTCCAATTTTTGGCAAAATACATTAGAAAATTACTCTTAAAATTGAAGTTTATATTGCAAGGGAAAAGAGAAAAACCTGTCGTTTCATGACAAGAATACATTTTTTCTTCATATGTAATGTATTTATTAAAAAATGGAAATGCTGTTTGATTTTTCATCTCCTCTATAGCTGCCTGTCAATTTTTAAAGTTCTAAATAAAAATGTATCAGAAATTATGTCAATGCTGAGTTTTTTTTTTTTTTTTCTAGAACTGAATCTTAAATTTTCTAATATCTCTTCACCTCTTCAAACACACTACAACATCTCCATTTTTTCTTTTTCGTATTTAGTTTGATTAGCAGTCCATTTATTAATAAATGACGTTTATTTTATTTTATTAATAATAACGTTTTCCATTTATTTAAACAAATGGAAAACGTTATTTGATTCGAAATCCCCTCAATAGTTTGGCTATCAATTTTATAATTGTACATTTAAAACATGCTAACATTGAGCCCTGCAATATAAAGCTTATGTGAAATGATAAATGCAATTTTCTACAAAACAATGAGACTCAGGATAATCGCTATTATTTTCCAGCAAATTACTGTTGTCCCCTTTTTTCATAATTTTAGTTTTAATAAATTCAGAAATAGACTAGACCGGGGAGGGGGGATATATATTTTTTGCATTATATTTTCTACAGAATCTAAACGTAGCGTAATTGATTTCTTTTTAATTCGATGATACGATATCTTTCCAACATAACCAACACGACATATATGTAAACACACACATATTAAAAAAAATTAAAAAAATCAATTAACTTAATTTGTACTAATATTTCTCGTTTTTTTGGGGGGGGGGGAGGGAATATTTGTGAATAACTAATAATTTATAAATATAAGAACATAATGAACTTAAAGTATCCGTTTTAAATTTATAAGTAAAGACCCCCCCCCTCAAAAAAGAAAGGAAAGAAAACAGTCTAATAATTTTAAACGCTGTGATTGCCGGATCCTGGCTCGAAGCTCCGGCCTATTTTTAGCGGCATTCGGGTCGGGCCTTATTTTATTTTACAAGCCTCGGATTGGGCCTTGTCATTGCATTCTTCCAAGCCGAGTTCGAGACTTTTTTTTACTAAAGGACTGGTTCGGGTCTAACCTTTTTTTCCTCGTAGCGATCGGAAGGGAACTCGTCTATAGCTAATTTTTATTTAATGTTATTCCGTCTTGGAGGATTTTACTTTGTAGCATTTTTCAGATTTCTCTAATGCGTAGAATAGCACATAATATGTGGATTAACAATATTAATATCAACTGAAACATTTACATACAAATTAACATTAATTAAAAAATGAATATCATAGCATAGGGTTCTTCTTTAAAAATAAAGATTATAAACATAAAAAAAATCTAAAATATTAATTTTTGATTAGAACTTCTCAAACGGAAAAATCCATATTTTCTAAAAATTTAACTATGCCGGATCAGACTAAGAAGAAGATTTTAACCTTTTTCTTGTCGGGTTAATAACTGTTCAGTACGAACCAAGTTGGCCGAACATTTATGTTTTTTACCAACCAGATCATTATTTTTTATACGTTCTGGGCCGTTACAGGACTGAAAATTTCGGCTCTTACCACAAAAATATATCTTTTATCTAAAAACTAAAACAAAATAATTCGAGCATACATTTAAAAATTCTCTTTTGTGCGATATACGTGATAGAAGACATAAAATTGCGTCATTTTTACAACCAACCAACCAATCGTAAGTCAGTCGGGAGTCGACTCACTATCTCGACTCATTAACTAAGTGAATCGAGTCAGAGTCGACTCCCCAAGATGAATCGAAATGCCCAACCCTAGTTATCTCAGATTTGTAAATAAACAAATGTCGCCGAGCACAACCGCCAAAAGTAAGGGTTAATGTAATTAATCAGATTCCGAGGTAGTATTCTAAGTTTTTTACTCCTTTAAAAATATACATAAACACTTTATTATAATATAAATAAACTATGTACATAAGTATTTACTTATTTACGAATTACCAGAGGAAAAAATGAAAACTGACAAGAGTAGAATTAGTTATTTAACTTTTTTTTTAAACAGCCTACTCAAATCCCGTATATTTTATACAACAAGCGGAAGTATGAGCTGAAAGCGGCTACACTAGCGCCCTCGGCCTGAGCTTTACAGAAAATTCCGTCTATAGTCCTCGCTACTGTGCCACCGGTTACTGTAATTCAGAGATACAGTGACATTCGCTGAGATAGGTAAATTTTTCAATGTGACATGAAGATAGAATAATAGAAGGAGAACCGAGAAGATAGGCTTTTCCCAACAGAACTTAGCCCCAAAGTATTTCCCGGTGCATGGCGTGGCGCTAGTGATGTTGCACTGACTTTCGATCACATGACTTGTTTGACTGGTCTCTCGACTAGTCTGCTAGCGGGACGTAGGGGGCGCTAGACTTCATCTGCTCCCAAACTGCCGGAAATGCCAGCCAGACTCGGAAAGACTTTAGGGACGAAAGTGGAAGCGCCGTCTTTGTTCTCCTTCTACTATATCTATCTTCATGCAATGACCTTAAGATACTTAGACTCCAAAATAGCAACCTTTTCGTAGGCCGACATGTGTGCCTTCCGTCACGTGACGGAGGGCAGATTTAGCACGCCAAACCGGTTTTTCTCCCGCCGAAACTCATATTGCTATGTTTGTCTTGAATTGGACCGCACTTCTTCTTTTCTCTTTGTGAAATCTGAAAGTTGCCAATAAAGCGATCACCGCCAAAAAACAGCATCTTTTCGCCAAAGATGCTGGATTCGAAACCATGCCGAGATAACAATGGGATTTGGCGTCTACGTATATGAGAAAGTCAATGATCTTCATGCAATGTGAACAGGCATCCAATTCCGGGAGGGTCCACTTCAAACACGGCGACCTTAAGATATCTTAAGTTTGTGGTGTGAACGGGGTATTAACTTAAACCAGTAGCTCCTTGGTTGGACTCCGTCTTGCATACGGCCCAATGACCTTAAGATACTTAGACTCCAAAATAGCAACCTTTTCGTAGGCCGACATGTGTGCCTTCCGTCACGTGACGGAGGGCAGATTTAGCACGCCAAACCGGTTTTTCTCCCGCCGAAACTCATATTGCTATGTTTGTCTTGAATTGGACCGCGCTTCTTCTTTTCTCTTTGTGAAATCTGAAAGTTGCCAATAAAGCGATCACCGCCAAAAAACAGCATCTTTTCGCCAAAGATGTTGGATTCGAAACCATGCCGAGATAACAATGGGATTTGACGTCTACGTATATGAGAAAGTCAATGATACGGCCTGACAAGCGTAGAGTTTACTGCGCGACGGCTACTGATTAATCAGTGATGTAACTGTGGCCGTGTTCAGCTGTTACGCGCGCGCTCAGGAGCCACAGACATGTAGTGGGTACCTATAGTGGACGGGATGTGCGTTCAGTACTCGCTACTGCGCCACCGGTTACTGTAACTGTTCGCTCAATAACAACT
The DNA here is from genome assembly GCA_964019185.1 of Maratus speculifer. Lineage (NCBI taxonomy): Eukaryota > Metazoa > Arthropoda > Arachnida > Araneae > Salticidae > Maratus > Maratus speculifer. The sequence goes on from OZ025293.1 coordinate 177,246,542, forward strand.
TTATTTAATTATTTTAACATCACATCATAACAGCGTTGCAGCGTCATGCCGCTCAGGTTCATACAGGCTGGCTTGTTGCCATTTTACATTGATAAAAGTTAGACTATTGACTGTTGCCAGATTTATATACATTACAATTCTCCCACACTAATTTGGAAGCAATTACAATAATACTTACCTTATTTTTGGAATGAATAATGAAAGATGTAATATAGTAACAGTCTGTTATTGGAATTAATTAAAAGGGAGGAGGAATGTCCTATTATTAAAAATTAGGGGCGTAACTACTGGGGGGGGGGCGTAGGGGGGCGTCTCGCCCCCCTAATGTCGGCAACTTCGATGACAGTCGGCAAATTCTAGGTAGTCAGTATCAATCGATACAACTGTAAAACACCCGATTTTTTTCCAATTTTACATGTTTTTACTTAAAACATACACTAAAAAACACCAATCCTTAGCATTTTTCTGAAGAATTTCTTCCGAAAATCCGAATTTTGGCTCAACATTTTCCGACTTCGCGTGACTGCTGAAAATAAATTGAAAAAAAAAAAAAAAAATCCGGAAAGACTAGTTTTTCTGAGAATTCGCAGTAGATGAGTAGAGTTCTTTTAGTAGATCAACTAGCGTTAAAGATGATGACGACTTCGGAGAAGATATTCATATTTTTTCGTGTGCATGGACTTAACCCAGGAATGGCAACAATCACTTCGGCGAATATGTACCGTCCGAAAAAGACTGTTTATTGGACTAAAGGAAAGTTGAGTAAAAATGTTCTTCATTCCTATTGGATAGGAAAGCCACTACACAGGCAATCACCTCATTGAGTTTGTGGCTAAAATTCTAGGATTGGGCAGAACTCGATTATCATATTAAAATGCAACTGACCTGCCAAAGTCATAACTTGGTGGAAACAACTTGTAAAAACTCTATTTTAGTGGTCAACTGGAAGGTTTATCACTGTGTTTTCCTGCTCCCAGTCGTCCACGTTTTTCATACCTTAGGGTACAAGATAGGGACTTGCACAGGCCCGGGTTGATCCGAGGCCCGCACCCGGCCACGGGAAATAAAGACAATTTTCAAACGGGTCGGGTCGGGAGAATTAAGACATTTTTTTCAACGGACTGATAAACGAAATATACGGGCCGTGCCAGCAAATAAATTAAACGGACCAGGTAAAAAAAAATTAGCGGACCTGCCGGTCCGATCTAAAAGAGTAAGGGAATGATTATGAATATTCAATGAATGTGATTTTTACGAGAATAAGTGTAAATGTTCGTCATGAACCGATGCTAGTTTGACAAATCAATACAGAAATGTTGCATGTCCACCATAGAAGTCGACATCAGGCATGGTGTCTGAGCTGAGTTTCTTTTTTCTTTAGCAGACTCGCGCAGTGCTGAAATCAATGCTTTTTTTTTCTCAATGAAGTCGAGACGGGCTGGAACTGTACTTAATTGTTCTCAGGATGTATAACACAGGCAACATGTTTTGTAAAAATATTAAAAACGATAATGTTCTGTTAAAGAAATCTTTGGAAATATATCGTAAGGTAGTCAAATGTATTGCTAAACAGCACATTTTAAAAATACTTTTAACTGTAAAGGCTTAAAACTGACAAGCCTGACTATTGAAGCGATTTTGAATCCAATAGATTTTCCCATTATAACTATATATATATATAAGGTTGACAATAAAAGATTCTTGTTACGGCTTCAGGTTTTTCTCTTTTTTCGTGATGTCGCAACTGGAAATTCATTTCAAAACGCTTTCTTTAACACTATTTTATCTAAGAAGCATTGCCTTTACCAAAAAATAAATAACGTTATTCGATTAAATAGTTTCTAATGAGAACACCTGCCAATCTTATGCATTTCCGAAAAGAAATGAATTCAGAAGTGTGTCAAAAAATAGCCCTTTTGTTTTGGGAAAACCTTAATAAATGTCGGAGAAATATTTTCACAAATCTACTTTTTATTAGACAGCTTCAAATTAAGTATTCTAAACTACATTATTATTATTTATTTATTTATTTATTACGAATCCTTATTTGAATGTTGAAACGTCTAGGAAAAGTAGTCATTAATGCTGCTTTTATGTACTTTCTGTCGTGCGAACGCATCGTAATATATTGTATATACTGTAAGACATACTGTAAATTTATTATATAAATATGCATGCAATATTGTTAAAGGAATCTTAATTGTAGTTGTGATTTTTTTTTTTATAATAAAAATTGAATTGGGCCGGATCGCGCAGGGCGGGGCTGTGTACTATAAATATAAACGGACCAAACTTTAAATTTTTACATTGGATAGGCCGGTCCAAGATAATTATCATTCGAGCCAGGACTGGGCCTGAAAATTCTGGCCCGTAGTGAAATTTTGGCTCTAATACAGGAAAATTCGATGATAAACCAATCGATCATTGGCGAAAATCAGGCCTGCAGGTGGCACTAAGAATGACTTTGGCAGATCAGTTGCATTTTAACATGCGAATCTTGAAATTTCAGCCGTCAATTCGATGTGGTGATGATCTGTGCAGCTGATTCTCAGTCTGATGGTGTTTTTCTTCTAGATATCCGCAGCTGATGTGACATAGGTAAAGTTCAATGAAATGTGTTGAAATTGAACCATTTAATCGATTATTTACGGCTAAAGTCGATTATTGAAAAATTGACCAGTCTGTTGAATAAAATTTTTTTTTTTTTTTTATCCCTTTTAGAGACTAGAGAGAGAGATCCACACGGGCCAAAATTTTCAGGCTCGACCCATTTGAAAAAAATATTGGCCTGGCCCGAAATAGAATTTGAAATTTCGCCCGAGACCGGCCCGCAAAATTCTAACCCAGTCTATTGAATTGAATTTCTACTAAATACTGATTTTTAAATGTATGGAGAAGTTCTAATAAAAAAAATTACCTTAGAATTTTTCTAACGTTTATGATTTTCATTTATATAGAAATGACGTAGTTTATGTTTAAAATGAACCGCTGTTTGTTGTATGTAAATGTTTCAGTTATCCTTAATACTATTAATCCGTATTACATGCATTGGAGACATAAATATTTAAAAAATGGTATACAGTAAAATCTTCTAAAACGGAATCGCATAGGAAGGAAAAAAATCGTTATAGACATGTTTCCTTCTTAGCTGGTATAAAAATTTATTATATTTTACCCTCACATGTTATTGCATTCATTTTGTATGGATGAAATGCAATTTTCAATTTAAAACATTATTCCGTCATAGGCAAATACTTTTTTATACATTATACTACACTTTAATGAGCTTAGAAATCTACGATTCTCTAAAAAGAATAAATTTTTATATTTAATTGAAGAATAAAGGCGATTTTAAACTGTATGCTTTTTTTTTGTAAAAAATTTTGGGTCAGGCCAGTTTTTACTGGCTTTTCAACAGACCTGGCTACGCCGAGACAATGATTTTCATATAGGCTGGCTCAAAAGTGGGACAAAATATTTTGGCCCGTGAAGGCTAGGAAGAATGAAATCAGTCCCGGCTCGGTTAGGAAAAAATAAATTAGGCCTGGCCTGATCCGATCTTTCAGGAAAAAAGTAAGTCCCTATCCCAGCCCGACCTAAGAAGAGTAATAAAATAAATTTTGATTTAATCCTTTTTAATATAAATATAAATAAGTTAACTGTAAATAAATTCCAAGTAATTTCTTACTTAAAATGTCAACTTGTTTAATTAATTTGGATTCGAATTTCCGGCTGTACTATCAGCATAAAATAAACAAATTTTCATTATTATCAAAATACTTAACTAGGTTTATATATAAACCTATATATTATTAACCACCATATATAAATTTATAGCAATATAACGTTAGGGGTAGTATAGAATGTCCATCTTTAAATCTATCTTATATTCTCATAGGCGTAGGAACCGGGGGAACTGGGGGAGCTGCGGCTCCCCCTGGAATATTTCAGATGGGCTCAGCTCCCCCGGGAAAAATTCTCGCACCATCTATTAACGATATCTTGTTGAATTAAAAAATGTCTACTTTTTCTAATACTATTCCCGGACGGAAATGAGAGAAATGCATTGTGATCGGAATTAAAATGATGTCATCAGTGGAATCAGTGAATTAATTATTTTCTGAAGTTTACCTTTTGTCATAATTTATTTTGTCGATTCCAACATCAGTACCAGGGCCCGACTTAGACAGTGCCCCCCCCCCGCCCCCACTGTGTGAGTCGGGGGTTGGAGTCACCCCACAAGTTGCCCACCAACTTATGGGGCAAACATCTTTAGCCCCCCCCCTTCTATTTTAAATTTTTTTGTAAATTATACTGAAGTGATTAAAACTGAAATTCATACCTATTGTATGTGTACATAAATTTCGTACCAAGTACTATTCCCATCTACATACAAAACAGCAGAAGAAAGATAACTTTAAGGAACTATATAGTTCAATTTTTTTTTTCAGTTATAGGAATGTAAGGATAAATGTGAGGCTGTAAGATGGCATGGGGTACGGAAACAGAGGAGGTAAGAGAAGTAAACTCTTTAAAACTTAAAAAAAAAAAATAATAATAATAATAAAAAGAAAAAGAAAAAGAAAAAAAAGAAGGTTTTGTTTTGGTCCTTTTTTATCATTTGACACTGCTTTAACAGAAAACTTATATCTGTCCTTGGGGGGCCCGGGGCAATTGTCTCGTATGCCTCTGCTTTAGGCAGACCCTGATCAGTAGCAACAACTGAGAGATCTTTCAGTGCTCATCAGTGGCTTCAAACAAACCTCTGAAGTACAATTGATCAAGAGAAATTCCATTTGATGCTACTGCATATTTATAATGAGGAGGCCTTTAAAATTTATTTATAGAAGATAATTGTAAAGAATTTGCAAGCAAAATAACTTTAACTTTTGGTAAATGGGTTGGTTGATTTTTGTCGTAAGATTATCTACGCTAATGGGATATAGGACCAGGGGGAGTGCCCTCCGTGGGGGTCTTTCTAAGGGAACCTAACCCGTATTTACGCAAGGTTCGAAGAAAACCACGGAAAACTCCGAACAGTTAGGCCGACAGCCGCGATTGGGTTCGAACCCAGCACCTGCCGTCTACCAGTTGAGAGTTTGGTAAATGGGAGTGGGTGAAGCCTTAAATTTGAATATTTTATTCGGAATCACATCTATAAATTAAGTTTTTGTACATCAAGTATATCTAATAAAAATTATCTAAATTGGATTAAAGAGTTGGTGATATTTTGATATGCTTTATTTTATACTGCTGTTTGTGGAAAGTGCAGCAGTATGAAATAATCCTCCGAAATGAATGAAATTATGAACGAAATGATACCCGTTTCTACCTTAGACTGTATTTCTGAGATATCACAATTGGTAAAATTTCGATTTTTATAGTCTCGAACCGAAAGAGACAATAGGGTCTATTTGTTTATGGATTATTAACTAGAAGCAAATGCGAAACTATTTATGTACGAGACATCTTCTCAGTATAAAATATGCAGCCTTGAAGCTTTATTTTTATTATTTTTTTATACAAATCTTAATACATTATAAAGTTATTATTTAGCTTGTTGTAGCACCATTATGGTTACATTATTTCCATAGTATAATAAAATCAATACAAAAAACCCTTAACGGGTTAAAAGCTTGTGACGCAGCAGTTTATCTTACATCTCTAAGAATTTTAAATTTGGGACTTAAAACTAATGATATCAAAATTTATGTGACGCTATGCTATTAATATATATATAAATATATATATATATATTAAAATTTATTCATTAATGCTTTATCATTTACATCTTTCATAATTTCGAAATATGAATCTTAAAAGTTATGATATCAAAATTTAAGTGACGCCTTGATGAGACTTTAAACGATGCTTTAAAATTCTATTTATTTATTTATTTATTATCTAAATACATTTACATATCTAAACAATACTTTTCATTTTCCAATACACTGTTAAATACATCACTTTCACTGAATATATATAATGCACTGAAATGTTTTATTTGAATAAATTGGCTTATCTTTTGTGCTACGCTATCCAAAATCAAAAGTAACATTTAAATAAATATTTTTCCACCATTGTATCTAAACTAAATTAAATATATGCAAATAGATACAATGACGCAAAAATATTTATTTAAATGTTACTTTTGATTTTGGATAGCGTTGCACAAAAGATAAGCCAATTTATTCAAATAAAACATTTCAGTGCATTATATATATTCAGTGAAAGTGATGTATTTAACAGTGTATTGGAAAATGAAAAGTATTGTTTAGATATGTAAATGTATTTAGATAATAAATAAATAAATAAATAGAATTTTAAAACATCGTTTAAAGTCTCATCAAGGCATCACTTAAATTTTGATATCATAACTTTTAAGATTCATATTTCGAAATTATGAAAGATGTAAATGATAAAGCATTAATGAATAAATTTTAATATATATATATATATATATATATATATATATATATATATATATATATATATATTAATAGCATAGCGTCACATAAATTTTGATATCATTAGTTTTAAGTCCCAAATTTAAAATTCTTAGAGATGTAAGATAAACTGCTGCGTCACAAGCGTTTAACCCGTTAAGGGTTTTTTGTATTGATATCATTGCTTTTTTTAGGTTAATGATAAAAAAAAAATAAAAGACTAACGCAAAAAATTCATATTTATGATTCATTCGCCTTTAATTACCCCTCCCCCATCCACTTAAAAAAAAGATATTTCATATTTTATTAATGTGTGCTGTACTACTTGATTTCGTTAAAAACAACTCTGTAGTAAAATACGTTAGTAAAAGATAAGAAGGTAATGTACATTCAGCACCATACATCTCAGAAAGGGTTTTATAATCTATGCTGTATGTATCATTTCTCATTCTTGTTAACTATGTTTATTCTTTACACATGTTGATACATATACTGCAGATGGATTAAAATGATCAGGGATACAATATTCAGAATATGCTGGAAAGTATTTCATAATCTATGCTGCATGCATGATTCTTGTTAATTATGTTTCAACCTATGTATAGGTTGGTAATATTGCAGATTGATTAAGACTATATGCGTTACAATATTCAGAATATTCTGGAAATGTTTCATAATCTATGTTGCACACATGTTTTTCTTTCTTGTTAGTTATGATTTGTTCTTTATATAGATTGATAAAATTACTGCAAATAGATTAAAATGATAGGTTTACAATATTGAACATGTATTGAAAAGTGTTTCATAATCTATACTTATGCGTAATTTTTCATTCTTGTTAGTTTATTTATGTTTTCCTGTTTGCATAGGGTGGGAAGATTACTGTACAAAGATGAAAACTATAGGTTTAAAGTATTCAGAATGAATTGGAAAGTATCTAAACATACTGTATGCAAAAATTTTTATTGTCGTTAATTATGCTTTGTTTTTTGCACAGAATGGTAAAATTCTTGTACATGAATGACAATAAGTTTACAGTATTCAGAATGTGTAGGAAAATGCATCATAATCGATGCAGTATGCATGATTCTTTGTTCTTGTTAGGTATGTTTTGTTCTTTGCACTGGGTGGAAAAATTACTGTATATGGATGAAAATAGTAGGTTAATAGTATTCAGAATATGTTGGAAGTTGCATCATATTCTATGTTGCACACATAACTTTTCGTTCTTGTTTTTTTTTTTTTTTCCTTTACACATTGATAAAATTATTGCAGATGGATGAAGGCATTTAATTAAATCAGGCTTATATTAAAATTGACAATATATATTCTAAATTAATCAATGTACCTATCATTTGTACAAGAATGTCCTGATTGGTAATTGCCCCGGTGTAATTGATAATTACAATGTTCCCAGGGTAGTTACCGAGAATCAAAAAATTTTAATTAAGCAAACTTTAAATAATATTTTAATCAAAGCCTATATTTTATTGAATAGAAACATGGTGAATCATTAACCATGCTAAATTTGGTCACATCTATTGTAAATATTAAAAAGATATTTAGATGTTAGTGTTTTTTGATCAGGAATTACCCCGGTCCACCCTATAAGTTTCATACTTCAATTAGGAAAATGTTTAACTGACAAAGAAAGAAAATCAGGACTCTCTTATTTATTAAATATTTTCATTTCATATGAAACTTTCCATTCTTGGGCGACTTAACTTACAAATAAACTAACGACTATAACGACTATACTATAACGATATACTATAATGACTTAACTTAACTAATATATTTTTATTGAACATTTCAGTCACTAAGCATAAAACATGCAAAGTACATAAATTTAAACATTTCATGTTTTTTAGATTTAATTTTTTTTTAAACATAATTTTATGAAAAAAGCAGACAGTTATTAAAAAATATTCCATATTTTCTTAGGGTTTCTTGCAGTGCAATACATCAAAAGTCTTTTCTAGATTTTCAACATTGTACGTAATATTTTGACGACTTGAAATTTTTTTATTTTTTTCTCATAAATCATGTAAAATAACATTTATCCATTAAGAACCACATTTGATTTACTAAACTGCTATAAATACAAATTCCAATTGAAATCTACCCTAAACCCGAAAAATTTAAACCAGATTCAAATGGAATTTTCAGGTGGCATTTCAAAATATATTATTTTGTCACAGGTAAAAGGGTTCTAATTAGAAGTTTTTTTTTTTCTTGTGTTTTTTTCAATTGGGTTAAGGATAGATTTCAATAGGAATTTTCAGGTTCTGGGTAGTGCATGTTGACAGAAATTAATTCGTCTTTCTTAAACAGATTAATGTTTACACTGATTTTCATTTCAGTTCAAATTGGGTTCTTGTCAATGTGTATCAGCAGAAATTATTTTTCCTTTTTTGGATCAAGTTAAGATTCCATAGAATTTTTTTTTTTTTTTTTTTTTTTTTTTTGGGGGGGGGGGGGATGCTGGAGTGAGTTCAATTCAAATGTAATTTTCAAGTTCTGGTCAGATTGCATTTCCACAGAAAATATTTTGTTCTGTGCAGGGATTGGATTTAAAATAGACTTCAATCGGAATTTACAGCTTCTAGTCTGTCCGTATCAATGGAAATTACATTTTCTTTCTCGTTTCAGGATATGGTTGGATAAATTTTTTTTAAGGTTCAAATCTGGTTATGGGTTGACTTGAAATGAAATTTTTAAGTTCTTGTTGAGTTACATTTCAATCTATAATATTTTGTTGCAAATAGATTGACTACTGGAGGGATTTTTTTTTTTTTTTTTTTTTTTTTTTTTAGTGTTTGGATTGTGTTTAGGATAGACTTCAATTGAAAATTTCCGGTTCTGGTCAATGTATGTTTTTTTTTTTTCGGGTTTGAATCTCGATTCAGTTTGACTTCAATTGAAATTTTCAGGTTCTTGTCAAGTTGCATTTCAAGTACTAGTTTTCAATTCTGGTCAGTGGATGGGGACGGAAATTATTTTGTCTTTCTTGAACAGATTTATATTTCCTATTTTTTTTATTTTACCTTTTTTTGGGGGGGGGGGGGTTGGATTGGGTTTCAGGTTAAGAGTTCGGATCGTGTTTGAGATAGACTTCTATTGGAATTTCCATGATCTGGTCAGTACATATCGACATAAATTGTTCTTTTTTTTTTTTCTAAAATCTTGATTTGATTGGATATTTTTTTTGAGGGGGGGGGGAATTGAATCTGGTTTCGGATTGACCTCAAATGGAATTTTCAGGTTCTAGTTGAGTTGCATTGCAAGTATATTATTTTGTCGCAGATAGATTGGGTTACAATTGGAATTTTTTTTTTTTTTTTTTTTTTTTTTGGGGGGGGGGGGGTAGTATTTGAACTGGGTTTAGGATAGATTTCAATTGAAATTCTTGTCAATGTATGTGGACAGAAATTATTTGGTGTTTCTTGGACAGACTTGTGTTTACATTGTTTTTTCCCTTTCGGGTTTGGATTAGGTTACATGTTAACTTTCAGACTCTTCTCGGTGTGTATCGGCAGAAATAATTTTCTCTTTTTCGGATTAGGTTAAGGTTCGATAGAAATTTTTTTCAGGTTTCGATCAGGTTCAATTCAAATGGAATTTTCAAGTTCTGGTCAGGTTGCGCTTTAATAGAAAATATTTTGTCCTGTATACAGGACATAGATATTGGGTTCTGGTTATATGGAATTTCCTTTTCCAGGTTCAGATTAGGTTTAAGATAGACTAATTGGAATTTTCAGATTTCTGATCACGCGTATCTATGGAAATTAAGTTTTCTTTCCCGAATCGAGATATGGTTGGATAAATTTTTTCTTTTTTTTTTTTTGGGGGGGGGGGGAGTTGAATCTGGTTTCGGTTTGACTTCAAATGTAATTTTCAGGTTCTTGTTCAGTTGCATTTCAATGTATTTTATTTTGCAGCAGATAGATTGAGTTACTCTTGGAGGGATTTTTTTCTTTCTGGTTTTGGATTGTATAAGATAGATTTCAATAGGAATTTTTCGATTCTGGTCAATGTATGTCAATGGAAATTATTTTGTCTTTCTTGGACAAATTTATCTTTCCATTAAATTTTTGTTGGTTTAGAATGGGTTTCAGGATTACTTTTAGGTTCTTGTTGGCAGAGTTGTATAAAAAAAAAAACTTTCAGCAAATAAATTTAATGTTGGGTGTAATTCACATTTTTTGCGCAATTTATGGTCATCATTCATGATTTTTATGCGATTTATGAATGTAATTTGCATTTTTGAGCAATTTATGGACATAATTTGCAATTTTTATACGATTAATGAATGTAATTTACATTTTACATGATTTATGGACGTAATTTGCTATATTTATGCGATTCATAGACATAATTTGCGTTTTTTGAGCTTTCTATCAACGAAATTTGCGTTTTTTGATCGATTTATTGACGTTGTTTGTGTTTTTATAGGATTTATGAATGTAATTCGCTTTTTTTACCAATTCTTGGACGTAATTCACATTTTTTGCAATTTATGAATGTTATTCGTGTTTTTTTGCACAATTTTTTTATGCAATTTATGAATGCAAATACTTAAGATTGAATCTAGTTTCGGAATGACTTCAAATGGAATTTTCAGGTTCTTGTTGAGTTGCATTTCAAGTATATTATTTTGTCGCAGATAGATTGGGTTACAATTGGAATTTTTTTTTTTTTTTTTTTTTTTTTTTTTTTTTTTTTTTTTTTTTTTGGGGGGGGGGGGGGTAGTATTTGAACTGGGTTTAGGATAGATTTCAATTGAAATTCTTGTCAGTGTATGTGGACAGAAATTATTTGGTCTTTCTTGGACACACTTGTGTTTCCATTGTTTTTTCCTTTTCGGGTTTGGATTAAGTTTCATGTTAACTTTCAGACTCTTGTCAGCGTGTATCGGCAGAAATAATTTTCTCTTTTTCGGATTAGGTAAAGGTTCGATGGAAATTTTTTTCAGGTTTCGATCAGGTTCAATTCAAATGGAATTTTCAAGTTCTGGTCAGGTTGCGCTTTAATGGGAAATATTTTGTTCTGTACAGATATTGGGTTCTTGTTATATGGAATTTCCTTTTCCAGGTTCAGATTAGGTTTAAGATAAATTTCCAGATTTCTGATCACGCGTATCTATGGAAATTAAGTTTTCTTTCCCGAATCGAGGTATGGTTGGATAAATTTTTTTCTTTTTTTTGGGGGGGGGGGGGAGTTGAATCTGGTTTCGGTTTGACTTCAAATGTAATTTTCAGGTTCTTGTTCAGTTGCATTTCAATGTATTTTATTTTGCAGCAGATAGATTGAGTTACTCTTGGAGGGATTTTTTTCTTTCTGGTTTTGGATTGTATAAGATAGATTTCAATAGGAATTTTTCGATTCTGGTCAATGTATGTCAATGGAAATTATTTTGTCTTTCTTGGACAAATTTATCTTACCATTAAATTTTTGTTGGTTTAGAATGGGTTTCAGGATAACTTTTAGGTTCTTGTTTGCAGAGCTGTATAAAACCAAAAACTTTCTGCAAATTAATTTAATGTTGGGTGTAATTCGCATTTTTTGCACAATTTATGGTCATCATTCATGTTTTTTATGAGATTTATGAATGTAATTTGCATTTTTGAGCAATTTTTATACGATTAATAAATGTAATTTACATTTTACATAATTTATGGACGTAATTTGCTATTTTTATGCAATTCATAGACATAATTTGCATTTTTTCAGCTTTCTGTCGACGAAATTTGTGTTTTTTGATCGATTTATTGACGTTATTTGTGTTTTTATAGGATTTATGAATGTAATTTGCTTTTTTTACACAATTCTTGGACGTAATTCGCATTTCTTGCAATTTATGAATGTTATTCGTGTTTTTTTGCACGATTAATGGAAGTGATTTGCATTTTTTGAGTGATTTATGAACATAATTCGCATTTTTATGCGATTCATGGACGTAATTTGCATTTTTTGAGCGATTCATGAATGTAATTCACGTTTTTTATGCAAATCATGAATGCAAAACGCTATTCTTTATTTTTATGCGATTTATAGTCGTAATTTGCATTTTAGCTTTCTGCTGCCAAAATTCATGTTTTTTGAGCGGTTTATGAACATAATTCCCATTTTACTACACAATTCATAGACGTAATTTGCGTTTTTCATACAATTTATGAACGTAATTCTCACTTTTTTACCAATTCATCGACGCAATTCACGTTTTGAGCGATTTGTGGACGTAATTCGCATTTTTTTATGCAATTCGCTTTTTTTTGAGCGATTCATGGACATAATTCGCGATTAATGAATGTAATTTACATTTTACATGATTTATGGACGTAATTTGCTATTATTTATGCGATTCGTAGACATAATTTACATTTTTTGAGCTTTCTCTCAACGAAATTTGCGTTTTTGGATCGATTTATTGACGTTATTTGTGTTTCTATAGGATTTATGAATGTAATTTGCTTTTTTTACCAATTCTTGGACGTAATTCGCATTTTTTGTAATTTATGAACATTGTTAGTGTTTTTTTGCACGATTCATGAAAGTGATTCGCATTTTTTGAGTGATTTATGAACGTAATTCACGTTTTTAGGCGATTCATGGATGTAATTTGTGTTTTTTGAGCGATTCATGAATATAATTCGCCTTTTTTATGCAATTCATGAATGCAAAACACTATTTGCTATTTTTATGCTATTTATAGATGTAATTTGCATTTCAGCTTTCTGCTGCCAAAATTCGTGTTTTTTGAGCGATTTATGAACATAATTCTCGTTTTACTACACAATTCATAGACATAATTTGTGTTTTTCATACAATTTCTGAACGTAATTCTCACTTTTTTAAACAATTCATGGACGTAATTCATGTTTTGAGCGATTTGTGGACCCAATTGACGTTTCTTATGCAATTTGCTTTTTTTTGAGCGATTCATGGACATAATTCGCGATTTTTATGCGATTAATGAATGTAATTTACATTTTACATGATTTATGGAGGTAATTTGCTATATTTATGCGATTCATAGACATAATTTACGCTTTTTGAGCTTTCTATCAACGAAATTTGCGTTTTTTGATCGATTTATTGACGTTGTTTGTGTTTTTATAGGATTTATGAATGTAATTCGCTTTTTTTTACCAATTCTTGGACGTAATTCCCATTTTTTGCAATTTATGAATGTTATTCGTGTTTTTTTGCACAATTTTTTTATGCAATTCATGAATGCAAATACTTAAGATTGAATCCGGTTTCGGATTGACTTCAAATACAATTTTCAGGATCTTGTTGAGTTGCATTTCAAGTATATTATTTTGTCGCAGATAGATTGGGTTACAATTGGAATTTTTTTTTTTTTTTTTTTGGGGGGGGGGGTAGTATTTGAACTGGGTTTAGGATAGATTTCAATTGAAATTCTTGTCAGTGTTTGTGGACAGAAATTATTTGGTCTTTCTTGGACACACTTCTGTTTCCATTGTTTTTTCCTTTTCGGGTCTGGATTAGGTTTCATGTTAACTTTCAGACTCTTATCGGTGTGTATCGGCAGAAATAATTTTCTCTTTTTCGGATTAGGTTAAGGTTTGATGGAAATTTTTTTTCAGGTTTCGATCAGGTTCAATTCAAATGGAATTTTCAAGTTCTGGTCAGGTTGCGCTTTAATGGGAAATATTTTGTCCTGTATAGATATTGGGTTCTGGTTATATGGAATTTCCTTTTCCAGGTTCAGATAAGGTTTAATATAGACTAATTGGAATTTCCAGATTTCTGATCACATGTATCTATGGAAATTAAGTTTTCTTTCCCGAATTGAGATATGGCTGGATAATTTTTTTTTTTTTTTTTTTTTTTTTTTTTTTTGGGGGGGGGGGGAGTTGAATCTGGTTTCGGTTTGACTTCCAATGTAATTTTCAGGCTCTTGTTCAGTTGCATTTCAATGTATTTTATTTTGCAGCAGATAGATTGAGTTACTCTTGGAGGGATTTTTTTCTTTCTGGTTTTGGATCGTATAAGATAGATTTCAATAGGAATTTTTAGATTCTGGTCAATGTATGTCAATGGAAATTATTTTGTCTTTCTTGGACAAATTTATCTTTCCATTAAATTTTTGTTGGTTTAGAATGGGTTTCAGGATAACTTTTAGGTTCTTGTTGGCAGAGTTGTATAAAACCAAAAACTTTCTGCAAATTAATTTAATGTTGGGTGTAATTCGCATTTTTTGCGCAATTTATGGTCTCATTCATGTTTTTTATGAGATTTATGAATGTAATTTGCATTTTTGAGCAATTTATGGACATAATTCGCAATTTTTATGCAATTAATGAATGTAATTTACATTTTACATAATTTATGGACGTAATTTGCTATTTTTATGCAATTCATAGACATAATTTGCGTTTTTTCAGCTTTCTGTCGATGAAATTTGTGTTTTTTGATCGATTTATTGACGTTATTTGTGTTTTTAGAGGATTTATGAATGTAATTTGCTTTTTTTACACAATTCTTGGACGTAATTCGCATTTTTTGCAATTTATGAATGTTATTCGTGTTTTTTTGCACGATTCATGGAAGTGATTTGCATTTTTTGAGTGATTTATGAACATAATTCACATTTTTATGCGATTCATGGACGTAATTTGCATTTTTTGAGCGATTCATGAATGTAATTTGCGTTTTTTATGCAAATCATGAATGCAAAACGCTATTCTTTATTTTTATGTGATTTATAAACGTAATTTGCATTTTAGCTTTCTGCTGCCAAAATTCGTGTTTTTTGAGCGATTTATGAACATAATTCCCATTTAACTACACAATTCATAGACGTAATTTGCGTTTTTCATACAATTTATTAACGTAATTCTCACTTTTTTACACAATTCATCGACGTAATTCACGTTTTGAGCGATTTGTGGACGTAATTCGCATTTTTTATGAAATTCGCTTTTTTTGAGCGATTCATGGACATAATTCGCGATTTTTATGCGATTAATGAATGTAATTTACATTTTACATGATTTATGGACGTAATTTGCTATATTTATGCGATTCATAGACATAATTTGCATTTTTTGAGCTTTCTATCAACGAAATTTGCGTTTTTTGATCGATTTATTGACGTTATTTGTGTTTTTATAGGATTTATGAATGTAATTCGCTTTTTTTTACCAATTTATAAGTAATTCGCATTTTTTGCAATTTATGAATGTTATTTTTTTTTTTTTTTTTTTTTTCACAATTCATGGAAGTGATTCACATTTTTTGAGTGATTTATGAACTAATTCACGTTTTTATGCAATTCATGGATGTAATTTGCATTTTTTGAGCGAATCATGAACATATTTCACATTTTTTATGGAATTCATGAATGCAATTCGCTATTTTTATGCATTTTATAGAGGTAATTCCATTTCAGCTTTCTGCCGCCAAAATTCGTGTTTTTTGAGCGATTTATGAACATAATTCATGTTTCACTACACGATTCATAAACGTAATTTGCATTTTTCATACAATTAATGAATATAATTCTCGCTTTTTTACATGATTCATGGACGTAATTCACATTTTAAGCAATTTGTGGACGTAATTCCCATTTTTTATGCAATTTCCTTTTTTTTAAGCGATTCATGGATGTAGTTCACATTTTTTATGCGATTCATGCATGTAATTCATATTTTTTATGCGATTCATGCATGGAATTCATATTTTTTATGCGATTCATTGATTGAATTAACGTTTTTATTGCGGTCTTTGGACGAAATTCACGTTTTTCGCGTAGTATTTTGTCGAAATGTTGGGTTTTTTTTACATGATTCTTTGTTGAGATACACTTTTTTTTTTACGCAATTCTTTGTCGAAATAAGTAAATAAAAATTGTTTCTTCATAAAATTTTCTGCACATGGCGTGCGTGTATATTATACAACTCTGCTTGTCAGTGTGTATTGTCAGATTTTTTTTTTTTTTTTTTTTTTTTTCAGATTGAATTAAGGTTTGATAGAATATTTTTTAGGGTTTGGATGAGGTTCAACTCAAATAGAATTTAAACAATTACATTTTAGAAATGACAAAACTAAAAAATTTAATTATTTATCGCCCATTATTAGCTGTTAGTATTTTAAAATATTTACTTGTTAGTGTGTTAGTAACAGTAACTTTACATTATTTGAATTAATTTTTAATTTCTTGTATTAAATTGAATTTTAAACATGTTTTCTTCTTAGGTATGTTATGCAATTTATTTAAATAATGGATTCAAATTTATTTGAGGATTTTGTGTTCATAAGTAGAAACAAAGCCTTTTTTTTTTTTTTTTTTTTTTTTAAGATAAAAAAAGCCTTAAATTATCAAACATTTTTGTAAAAGAATGTTTGAAAGAAATACTTCAATTTCGAGACAATGAATATGAAATTAAAACATCTATAGAAAAAAAAGGGGGTAAATTTATATTTTATGAAACTCATTATTAAAGCATAGAAGTATAAGTTATTTCTTTTTAAACCAATGTTATCGTTAATATTTGGTTAAGAATTATTTGCTTAACCAACTTTAAATGCTTGTAAATTCTAACATTATAAAAATATATTAAGATTTTCCATTTTAGATGTCCAATTTATAAATGCAGTTAATTAATAATGCTATGTTCTAAGCTGTAAGGCTAATGCTTTTATATTTTGATTATTGATTTCTATAACGTATTATTAACTATTATAATACTTTTGTATTCAGTTTGTGATCTGAGACAAAATTTTTCATGCTAGGATTTAAATAATCAGATTCTTAGGAAGAAAAAAAAATTTTTTCTATTTTGAACAGCATCTAATGCAGACTACAATGATGCGCTGTAGTACCTCCGTGGCAACTGCTAAATAACATTTTAAAATATAAACATGGAATTTCGAAATTATTAATGAAATAATAGGATGCATGAAATATGTTAAAGCTACAGTAACTAATGGATAATGAGAGCTGAGTGCATGTCAAATTACTGGATGCAGCAAACTTATGCAATGGTCTCTAAAACACATGAAATTTCTCAAAGCCACAGTCAATAACAAATGTATGAACATTATGCCCATATGAAAACAAACAACAAAAATTAATAGATGCAGCAAACTATGCGGTAACATGCAGATTCCCAATATCTGGAAGAAATGAGTGATACCTGAACTAAAGAAATCCAGTGACAATATTGTGAAACAAATACATTAAAACAACAACGTTTACATTAGAAAAAAAGGGCCTAAAACTCTCACTCGCTAAAATAAAACTCGTTAAAGCAGTCCAACTACTGCATGTATAACACTTAGAGCACATGAAAACAAAACAAAAACAAAACACTCAGGCTGCAGCAAAATTGCTGTGCAACAATCCGTAAAATACACAAAATTAATTAAAAATGCAATCACTAATGCATGTTGTACAAGCACTGTGTGTACATGAAGAAAAAAAACAATGAGTGCAACTAATTTGTTTTTAAATCTCTGAAATCTTTATAGCCACAGTCACTAATGCATGTAAGGACAAATTAACTTCATTACTTTCTTTTGAATTATCAAAATACTGCTGTAATTTGTTGATAAATACTAGTTTGTTCACAATTTCCAATAGTAAGTGCACTTACTTATTTTAAAAATTGTTTAAAACCTGGATTTACTGGCCATTAAGCTAAGCTAAAAAGGCACAGTTTCAAAATGAAAATTAATAGCGACAAAAATGCATAAGAAAAAATAATAAATACATTTTGAATAACATATTCAAGCAATTTTAATCTAAGAATTAACATCCTGGGTTATTAATCACAGAAATTAATAAATGAAATAAAAAAGCACAATTTTTACAACACTTAAAACTTAGTATTGTTAATTAATTCATATAATTATTGTTAATTAATTCATATGATAAGGACATCTATAAACTTAAAAACAATCTATTTTGAGAATTTTAGAATTCACAAGCACTTGGTTTAACTGTTGGTCAATTATAAATATAGTTTGTTTACCAAAATTTAGCACTAGTTTACACATTCTGTGATAGTTTATGTTGGTTTGAAATCAAATCAACATGCTAACTAATGTATACACCACTTTTTAAATAATACTTTTATAATGAGTGTCAAAAAATATTTATTTACCTTTCTTTTTCATTATAGAGGGTTTAGCTTCACGTTCGTCTCCTGGAATTGAATATTTTGCAAATTACACAACATACATGCTAAAAACAACAACAAGTGCCAAGTACAAAGCTTACCGCCAGCGAATTCGATTACGATTCAAAACAAAACTATCTAAACGCGTATGAATACATGGGATTCTAAAGCAAATTATTAAAAATAATTCTTGTTTGTAAACTTAAAAAAAAAAATCATAAGTCGAAAGTATATTGAATATGTATAATTAAAAAATATTTTCCTATTTTAAAAAAGGATTCAAAATATTTTTTCCACAAAATGCAAAAATATCCAATGTAAGAAACGTAATATTTTCTTTTTACGAAAAATAAAGGCAATATAAATAGAAATTTGATTTAGTATATATTTATTGAATGTTTTAAAGCACATGATAAGATGTTTTTGTAGTTTAAAAAACATTTATTGCTTCGATTTGGGTGTTTTAACTGTGACCATAAGTACATAAGGTTTTTCACTCCTGCTCTGTCTGCTAACCCATAGAATAACATGTAATCCGCGAGCTAATATAGTCCAATTTTCCAAGACCAATATATAACAAACAAGAGTTTTCCTAGAAACAAGGCAAGTCTTATTACCTCTATCTTAAAGAGATTCATATTATATATAAGTTTTAATAAAATCTCCCAGCCCATTTTCTAGATCTCATTATCAGGAACAAACACCATCAATTTCAGTTTTAAAATGGTTTTTGAGATCTAAAAATATACGGCACGTACAAATGTAAAAATTATAGGATAGGATTAGACTGGGAATATAAGACTATATTAAAAAAATTGGACCATTCTGACCAATATTTGCTGAGTTATTAGAAGGCGGCTTTTCCGATTTTCTTTGATGTTGAGTTAGCTGTATATATGAAGTTCCGCATCTACCCTTATGACGATGGTAGGTTTAAAGCTGCGTCACTTGAAGGCTGCCGCCTTCTATGATATTGACAAAAAGATGATTTTATGGCTGTATAACGTTTTGATTATAAATACAATTCTTTGACATTAAAAGTGAATTATAAATCTAATTGAGTGATTCTGACTCGGAAATACAAAAATCTTCAAGTCTACCACAATTTATAATAAAAATGAATTTAGAAAATCCTATTAAATTTGTCAGTCAGTTGATTGGTATGCCTCGGAAAAGTAATCATCGGGGATTCCAAATGTATCCCATTTATGACCAAATAAATATCCCTGTCGGCTTGGCCTATAGGCGGAGGTAAATTTTGAGGTTAAGTGCTCCTTTCAACAACAAAAAACAAGTACTGGTTTTATCAGAATCATCTTAAGCGAAATAAGGCTCAAATGCCCACTTTGGCAGCATTTTAAAAAATATATTCTGACTTTATGAAAAAATCGACCAATACGGCATATTATATAGTTCCTATACAGCCGAAACTGTCAATTAAATGCGTTTGAGAGCAAAAATGAATTTAGAAATGAGTCAGAAAATAAGCAATTTGTTATTTCAATACATCCTCAATTCTTCAATCACGATCGCTTCGGGAAATTCTATCAAAAATATCCAATTTGACCGCATTTTTAAAAATAAATATATTCTGCCTTTATTAAAAAACTGACCAACACGTCACACTATATAGTTCCTATAAAAGAACCTGCTAGTTGGATGGGTTTGAGAGCAAAACGAATTTAAAAATGAGTCAGAATATAAGCAGTTTGGATTTGAGATTTTTCCTTCAACTTTTATTTTTGCTTAATTTATTTTTTCTATAGAAATTAGTCTTATCAAATATTTGTCAGTATAAAAGTTTCAAATATTATTGAGAAGATGTATAGTACATTTAATTGAATTTGATATCTTAGGAATTGACGAAGTTATGGATTTTTTTTCTTCTTCCACCTCTCTTTTTGTTTTCGTTTTTAATTTTTTTGTGCAATAAGAGTTGCTTCTATCAGAAACTTGTAAATACAAAATTTTTAGATAATATTAAGAAAATTTATAATAAATTTAAATGGATATATCTTGAAATTTGACGAAGTTATGAATTTTTTTCGCCCTTCGAGCCCAATTTTAATTTTATCAAAAATCTGTCATGCATAAACTTTTGGCCCATTTTTTAGAGGTAATATAAACTTCAAATTGATTTGATATCTATTATAACTAAGAAGTTATTGGTTTTTTCTGTTTTCACAAAACCCCTCCCTATTTCTTCCCCCTTGGTTCAATGTTGCCTATTAACGAACTTTACTGAGATTTTATGCCCCTTGAATGTATATATCAGTTTGGAAGATATTTGAGCAGAATTATAGAAGTTGTCGAGTCCATAAAAAAAATGATATTGACAGATAGATAAACTTTTTTAACTGATGGTAGTTTTGGGATCTTGGGAACATGATTGGTATATATCTGCAAAACATTTTCATAAATTTCAACATAGGAGCGACTGCAATAGGTAGTATTTCACACGAAATCTATTTAAAAACACTATTCAGTACTCAGGTACTACAAAATGTCGTGAAGGTACACTCCAAAAAAGAGTCCTGGAATGTGTTGAAGGAAGTGTGTTTGTGTAAACGGGAGGAGGGGGGGGGGGCGTAGAGTAAGAACGTTCTTAAATAATTTTAAATTTGCTGTTTACTTTGGTTTTATTTACTATTTATTGAGATACATTTGAGTAATTTTCAGTATCCCATTTTAAACAAGTTGGAAATTGCACGTGAAGCGTAGCAAATGCGGTGCGTTCGTAAGATAACGAAGTTTTAAAAATATCACTCTCATATATCAATCTCATAAAATTGTAAATAAGTATAATTAAAATGTGCACCAAACAATGTTCTCCCTATAACATTATGCAATAGAATACTTTTGTGTGGCCTTGTAAATCAATAGCAAATATTCTTTGCACCACAGATTATGCAAAATGTATATTATAATATGTACTTTATCGATGCATATCAATTTTATTACGTTCGAATGAGTGTAACACCATTAAAATGCATTTGAAACATTTTTCCCCATTAACCGTAATGTAACGGAACACTTTTGATTGTCCCTGTAGTTGAACTATGCATTCGACTTTGATAAAATTTGAAATAACTCGACAAAATTATGTAATAATTATGTATTTAAAATTTCAAACGATTTAAATGCATTTGAAACTTTTTCCCCCATTGACCGTAATGTAACGGAATCCTTTTGACTGACCCTGTAATTGATCTATGCATCTGATTTTCATAAAATTTGAAATGACTCGACAAAATTATGTAATAATTATGTATTTTAAATTTCAACCGATTCAGTTGGGTAGTTTTTGCGTTGTTATATGCGGACAGACAGACAGACAGATGGACAGACTGAACGACAACTATAGGTGTTACGTATTTACATAATTACGAACGCACCTAAAAATGTGGTATAACCATGGAAACAATCTGCCTAAATTTCCCAGACGCATTCTATTCCATCTTATCAGGTTTGATTGTATAATGCATTACCTGCTCTGATAAGAAGTTGTTTAAAGAGGAATTTTTACCATTTCTTGTGATTTCCTCTTTGAAATTTTCACTAAATCTCAGTCCCCTCTGAAATGATAAGTCTAAATACGCCACATAATATATGTGGAGGTAAAATGGAGGTTTTTATGGCCTCGAAGCAAAAGAGAGAATAGCGTCCAAATGCCCTAGCGAGGGGTGTAGTGGAGGGTATATGGGGTATACGCCGTATACCTTCTGGAATTTTTTAAGAACATCATATACCCTCTGTGTCACATGAAGGCTACCTACAGTATATACACAGTGGCGTAGCCAGGATTTCGTTTCGGAGGGGGTCCAAAATTTTTCTTTCCACTTATACATATGTAGTAAAACCTGTCAGCATAAAATGGCGAATATTGATTACATATTCCGTTTTACACAGGTTTTCCTGTTAGCAAGTGTAATGATATAGTATTCTTTTTTTGAAAGCTTTTATGGAACATTTCTGTTTAATGAAGAATTCTGTAATACGCAGGTTTCAAGTTTGTGTATTTATATAAAAATACTTGTTTATGTTATATGAGTAGTAGAATCTGTTAAAATAGTAACTATCTAACTGAATATATACAGGGTGTCCGAAAAGTCTGGAAACGGTCGAATAACTCGAAAAATACATATGAGATTGAAAAACGTAACTATACGTGTTAAATATTTTTAAATAAGCTACTCAGTGATACCAAATTTGACCTTCGTAACCGACCCCCTGGGGGTCAAAGGGGGTCCAACTTTGAAATCTTAAATTATAACCCCCATCTTTTATTGCAGATTCGGATTCTACGGACAAAAATACGTAACTTTTGTATTTGATGTTTATTTCGAATTCTCGTTTATCACGGTGTAATTGAGCATATTAAATCGATACATATTTCGGCTTTTCCAACGGGATTTTCCCTAATCGAAACTAATTGGGGAGAATTTATGACATCAAATTCCTCGTCTTTTGCAATAATAGCGTTTCCTGAAAATCACCAGTGCCGATTATTTCGGTAGTGCTACACAGTTAAAAATTTGATCCATTTGCTGTAGCGTCACTCCACAGCTTTTATAGAATATTTCTTTCATGACCAATGAGAATGCTCCATAAAACAGTAAAGTACACTGTAAAAAAATTGACCCTTTTGCTGCATCGTCACTCCACCGCTTTTATAGAAAACGATTACTTTACTGTGTTATGGAGCATTCTCATTGGTCACAAAAGAGATATTCTATAATAGCTGTGGAGTGACGCTGCAGCAAATGGGTCAAATTTTTAACAGTGTAGCACTATTGAAAAAATCGCCACGGGTGATTTTCAGGAAACGCTATTCCTACAAAAGACGAGGAATTTGACGTCAAAAATTCTGCCCAATCAGTTTCGATTAGGGAAAATCCCGTTGGAAAAGCGGGAATATGTATCGATTTAATATGCTCGATTACACCGTGATAAACGAAGATTTG
The DNA here is from genome assembly GCA_964019185.1 of Maratus speculifer. NCBI lineage: Eukaryota > Metazoa > Arthropoda > Arachnida > Araneae > Salticidae > Maratus > Maratus speculifer. Next base: position 177,270,104 of record OZ025293.1, read on the forward strand.
AAATAAACATCAAATACAAAAGTTACGTATTTTTGTCCGTAGAATCCGAATCTGCAATAAAAAATGGGGGTTATAATTTAAGATTTCAAAGTTGGACCCCCTCTGACCCCCAGGGGGTAGGTTTCGAAGGTCAAATTTGGTATCACAGAGTAGCTTATTTAAAAATATTTAACACGTATATTTACGTTTTTCAATCTCATATGTATTTCTCGAGTTATTCGGCCGTTTCCAGACTTTTCGGACACCCTGTATATAATCCGTAATTAATGTTTTTTTAAGTATTTCATAGACGAAATTTGCGTTTTTCACGCGATTCATGAACGAAATTCGCAGATTTACAGGATTCTTAGACGAAATACACAGTTTTGCAGATTTAATGGACGATATTCGCGTTTTTCGCGGGATTCATTGATGGCATTCGCATTTTTTGTGCGGTCTTTGGAAGAAATTCGCGTTTTTTGGGCGGTCCTTTGTCAAAATTCGCGACTTCCGTCTGATCCTTAATCGAAATTTGCTTTTTTTCCGCAATCCTTTGTCGAAATAAGAATTTTTTACGCGGACTTTTATTGAAATGCGTGTTTTTTACGCGATTCTTTGCTGAAATTTGCTTTTTTTGTTCGAAATCCTTTGACGGAATTTGTGGGGGGTTTTCGCTATTCTTTAACAAAATTTATGTTTTTCTTGATCCTTCGACGAAATTTCGTGCTTTTGCCACGGAACTTTGACTAAATTTGTGTTTTTCCCTAATAATTTGACGAAATTGGAGATTTTTATTTCTGCGAACGATCGACGAAGTGGATTTTTTACGACAACCGTTTGTCAAAATTCGCTAATTTTGGCATCCGAAATTTTTGACTGATGAATTTTTAAAGTTTTCGACATCAAATGTCTTAAATTTTCAGAAAATTCGAAAATCGGCCCTGCTTTTAATTGTGCGCTAATAGTAAATAATTTGCATATAGATTTGAGGGAATATTTTTAAATTTTTGGTACTAAAAAAAGTTACAAAAGTAAAGATTTTTTTTCCTAAAATTTTCTTCAAATTTCATAAAATTTTTCTGCGCACAGCATACATGCATGCGTCTTTATTATACATCTCTGCTTTTGGGTTTCAGTATTTCATGTATTGCCTCTCGCCATTTTTGATATCATATATTCGATCTAATAGTTGCTTCCGACATCTGATCAAATTAAGAAAGTTAAATTTTTCCAATAAATTTATTTGTGATTGATTAGCACTTTTTTGGAAGTATGTTGCGTAAAAAATAATTATGGTGGTTCCTGTTACTGTACTTCTCAATCAATTTTAAATTGTTCAAAGCAGTTTTAAAGCATTCTCCAAGTTCTGCAGTAAGCTCCGGGCTCTGGTCCGTGAATTAACTTCAATTTATACTTTCGATTTCTCATTGTCAAAGACAAAATGTAGCCCGCGACCTTCTCCATACGCAACATTCTTATTGCAACCCTGAAATTTTTGAAACAACGTTAAACTGGGTGTTCAACAAGTTATACCGTAATTTTCGGCGTATAATCCGCGGATCAAACAATCATTTTTCGACCCAGAAAATTTTAAAAATAAAATGCAACAATTTAGATCGCGATAAATACGCGTTTACAGTTCCTAAATAAAATTTCAGGGTAGAAAAAGAGTTGTTTGCTCTGCGGCTTATACGCCGGAAATTATGGTAATTGGTGTGAAAGGTAATGTTGAAAACAGACTTTTTTCTGGGTGAGATTTCTGCAACTTTGGTAGAGACACTTTGGAGACCCGTTATGGGTTAGTAGCACTTCTAGACCATTAATAAACAAAATTCCAAATCTTATGATTAAAACCTTAAACAACTTGAAAAGTGGATCAATTACCTCATTTCTGTATGTATAGGTATTCCCAGTAGCACTGATAAAAACATGTTGGTCAGTACGGTCGTTCAAAATGATGCCAGATTTTTGACATTTTTAAGTCTATTTTTAAGTCTTTACGGACTCTTGAGAATGCCTGTCCTGCTTCCATTCTCCCAATCGCACTTCATTTCTCACAGTCTATCATATGTGTTCTTGACGACATATTCCACCTACCACAAACAAAATATTTTCCTAACCACATGTACAATCCTTGAAATTAGATTTCAAATCCCGCCCCGTGCTGTCCTTTTTATGCCTTAAAGGCTTGAAAAAATTATGGCGACGGTTAATCCAATTAGACTACATGATAACATTGACAAAGAATTAGTAACCAGTCACCTTTTAAGGAAGTTCCCATAATAGAACGTAGAACTAACATATAGCTCTTTTTTATAGTTGTTCCTTTAACCAGTGTTCTTTGGTGGTAACAAAGTGGGTAACAAATAAACAGTACAAAAATAAAGCTACTTTTATAATTGCAAGAAGCATATATAAAGTGTTTAATAATATTCCTCCTTAAAAACTCAACAAAAATTAGAGTTCCAAATTCACCAATGTGCCATTATTGCTATTAATATAAACTCGTCTTTTCCCTTAAGTGTTGGCATCTATTGGTCTCGTCGAAGTCCAAGCTAAAGAAGCTTTACGTTTAATCTGGTTTCAGTACATTTATGTAAACGGAATAGCCGGTATAGAGGCCTGCACGGGCCGAAATTTCCAGGCCCTACCCCGGCCCAGCCCGAACGAAAGAAATATTGGCCCGGTCCAGCACGAACGAAAAAATTATTGGCCTAACCCTACCCGGGCTGAAAGTTAAAATTTCGGCCAGAGCTCGGCCTGGCCCTGGTGAATTTCTACAGAACATTGATCTTTACTCTAACGGAAGAGTTCAGACCAAAAAAACTTATCTTAGTCTTTTTTTTTTTTTTTTTTTTTTTTTTTTTTTTTTTTTTTACATTCATGTTTATAATCTCTATTTATGCAGAAGTGCCATAGACTGCGATATTTACGCTTTTAATGAACCTTTGTTTGTTGTATGTAAATGTTTCAGTTATCATTAGTTTTATTAATGCATAAAAAAAATCTAAAAAATGGTATATGGTAAAAGTAAATTCTTCTAAGACATTGGAAAGAAAATAATACGTTTCCTTCTTAGCAGACGTAAATGTTTAACACGTTTTTTTCTCGCGTATTATTATATTCACTTTGCATGAATGAAAAGTATAAAAGGAATTTGCAGTTTTCAGTTTAACCGAAAATTCCGTCATAATCATGGGTTTTTTTATGTGTTTAATTCTATTTTAAGACGCCTAGTGATCTACGATTCTTTAAAAAGAATATATTCTAATGTTTAATTGTAGATAATGACGACTCTAAAGTATATGTCTATTTTGCAAAAATTTTTGGACCAAGCCAAACTTTACTGATTTATGAAAAAGTTTTCTACGTCGAGAAAAGGATTTTCATATGGGACGATTCAAGAAGAACTAATTATTTTGGTCCGTGAAAACTAAGAAGAACGAAATCAGTCTCAGGTTCGTACGGAAAAAATAAGTTAGTCTCGGCCCGGCCCTATACTCCAGAAAAAAGTTAAGGCCCTGTCCGGCCCGAAAAGATTAGTGACTAGGCCCGTCCGGCCCGGCCCGAGCCCGGCCCTGTCCGAATGCCGTTAATGGAAATCGGCCCGAACCCGGCCCGGCCTGTGCAGATCTCTAAGCGGGTATACAAACGTAGTTATCCTTCCGTCTCGGAAGATTAAAATATTTTCGTTTACAAGAGGATACTGTCTTCACAGAAAAACATTCAAGTATGTGTCACAATTGGCATAATTTCCATTTTAAACTGATTTCAAACGTTAGTAAGCATAGTGCTGTTTCCGCCTAATCTTGATTGTTCTCCTTTGAGATAAGTCATTTTCACAGATTTATAGTAATTCATTAATGTAATAGTCTTCACAGGTGTACTATAGAGTAAGCACGTTTTAGCGTACGTATAGCTAAAGTTTGTTTAGAAAACGGAAAAGGTTTATAATGAAAACCTGTCTTAAACGGAAAAGTTTATTGTCCCGGCGAAAAACAATTTCGAGTTATATCTTCTAAGGTAAACACCTGTCTAAAGAGGAATTTTTCAAAAGTCTTTTGTGTGTCCGTCTTATTCATTTTTACTGTTGTATCCATGGTTCAATAAACCAGGTCTTTGTTCGAGTTTCGGGGGGGGGGGGGGGTCCGGACCCCCTGGACCCCCCCTTGGCTACGCCACTGTATATACACTCTAAAATATACCCTGTATCTTTAGAGTATATCTTCTGCTTAAAGAGCATACTCTGTTTTTTTAAGACTTAACCACTGGCCCCGGCTCCCTTTGTTTGTACAAAGTTCCTACGCCACTGTATATTCTCCTCAATAAGTGTAAAATATTCGATGTTTTAAAGTGAAAAATTTAACCCATTGATGCCCAAATTATTTTCTTCAATAAAAATGAATTTTTTTGTTTTCCCACCACTTTTAAAAGAAGAAGAACTCTGATCTTAATTTATTGAAGTCTCTTAAAAAATAGTACTTATTTACCTTTCTATTTACTGGTGTGAAAAGTGGTTTTTGTCTTTTTTGTAATTGTTCCTAAAAAGGGACGCTAGGCACTAATGAGTTAATCTCGGTGGGTTAAGAATGTTGAATTTTATATAGAACATACAGGGTGTCTTAAAATGAATTAACCGATTTAAAAATTCAATAACTTACAAATGGTCGCAGCTATTTAAAAAATATTTGCAGAAGGGTTAGGTAAGATGTAAAGAGTGTTTTTTACAGAGGCTCTCGACTTCGGTTTAAAATAGAAAAAATACATGACATTGCTAGCAATGGGTGCTAAATTGGGGGCCGATATTTTGTTTCTCTTCACTCTCAGTTTTGTTGCGATTGAAGGAGATTAAATATGTGAAGTGACTCGCAGTTGCCAATGTAAATTTGTTATTAGGAGTCCACTGCATATATTTAATCTTTTTTTTTTTTTTTTTTATTCACACCAGTATTGAGAAAAGAGGCCGAAAGGGTTCAGATTTAGCGCCTATTGCTAACAGTACCATCTATCTCTGCTATTTTAAATTAAAATCGAGAATCGCGGTAAAAAACTCCTGCTATCTTCCATTCTTACATAACACTCTTGTAGGACTTTAATTTTACAGCTACCACAATTTGCAAGTTACTGAGTTTTAAAATCATTCAGTCAATTTTAGGACATCTGGTAGATGCATATATACAAATACAGAAACATACTTTTAAAGATATAAACGTATATATTTTAAGTTAGTCGGCAAAATCGTCATTTACGCCCCCCTAATGAATTCTACTTAAATACGCCCCTGTTAAAAATTGTCCTATTTACAATATACACAAGTTTATAAGTCCAATCGTTGTACTGGTTTCCTGGTTCGAGTGGATTGCCTCAGTCCTTGGAAATCAGTATTCTTTCTGTCTAATGATTCATCTCTGGTTCTACCTTCAATTGGAGTACTCCTTTTAGGACTAAGAGCAGGACTAGTTGTAGGGGCATTTGCAGTTTGTATTTCAACACTGGTAGTTGATCTGGATGTGTCCTGTTGTTTAGTATCATCACTGAATGTAACAGACAACTTCCTCCGTGGGGCAACATGCATGGCAGGAAACTGTCGGTCAACTTGACACTGGCGGAGTTGGTCAAAGTGTCTCTTGATTATATAACCATGATCTAATTCTATCAAGTAATGGACACGTCCTAAACGTTCGACAACTGTTCCATATTTCCACAGTATCGAGTTGGTATAATTTCTTGATTGCACTCGAGCACCTAATTTGAATGCTTTGTCGAAATTTGGTTGAGGTGCAGTGTTTCTCAAAGCCTCAGACGATTCAGGTTTTAAGAGGTCTAGTTTGGTTTTGAGATTTCTTCCATAAAGCAATTCTGAAGGTGTCTTTCCACAAGAAAGTGGGGTTGCTCGAAAACGGAACAGTATTTCACATAATTTTTCTTGAAGGGTTTCTGGCTGAAACCGCATGCACTTCAGTTTAGTTTTCAGGATTTGGCAATATCGTTCAGCTTGACCATTCGTTTCCGGGTGCCCAGGTGCACTGTGTCTTTGCCTTATACCATTCAGTTTGCAAAAGCTTACAAATTCAGTTGACTTGAATATTTTTGCATTGTCACTCACAAGTATGTCTGGCAATCCATGACGGCTGAATATTTCCCTCAGGAACCCAATCGTTGCATAAGAATCTGGATCTCTTTTCATGGAATAGATTTCAGGCCACTTGGATTTAGCATCAATAGCAAGGAAGAAGAAATGTCCCATGAATGGTCCAGCATAGTCCATGTGGACACGTTGACAATTCCTTGTTGGTGTGTCCCAATTGTGTATTGGGGCTTTTTGAGGATTTTTCTTGATGTCACAACATTCTTTGCAGCTTTTTACCAAGTCTTCAATGTCTGTATCTATGTTTTTCCAGTAACAGTAATTTCTGGCAAGGGCTTTCATCTTGACAATACCAACATGAGTAGAATGCAGCTCCTGTAAAATAGCTGGCTGAAGTCTTTTTGGTATGATGACACGATGTCCCCTTAACAAAATGCCTTCTTGAAGGGTGATTTCTGGATCCATGACCTTTCCGCTTAGAACATCTTCTTTTAGGTTTGAAAGTTCTTCATCACGTGATGTTTCTTCTTGTATGGTTGTTGCTGTGATGGTATTTGTTGATATATAATGTATCACAGATTCTTGAAAAGCATATTCATTATCAACTATTTTTATTTCATAATCACTTAAAGGAAGAGGGCTTCTGGACAGGTAATCAACATTTGTATGGTCTGAGGACTTGCGATACACAATTTTACAATCAAAGGTTGAAAGAAAATGTGCATAACGAAGCATTCTTGAAGCAGCCAAAACAGGAAGTTTTTTCTCTGGATGGAGTATTGACATAACAGGCTTATTATCTACAATTAATGTAAATTTTCTTCCATAAATGTAATCATAAAACTTCTTACATGCCCAGAAGACTGCTGTGGCTTCTCTGTCCAGCTGGCTGTAGTTCCTCTCTGCTGCAGTTAAAGATCTTGAAGAAAAAGCTATGGGTCGTTCGCTTCCATCAGGCATGGTATGTGAAAGGATACCTGATAATCCAAATGGGCTGGCATCTGTGGCTAATGTTAATGGTAATTCTGGTGTAAACGGTATCAGAACTTGGTCGCTGGCAATTTCAGACTTTGCTTTTATCCATGCGGCCTCACAATCAGCTGTCCACTTATATGGAACATTTTTTCTCAGGAGCTCTTTCAGTGGGTTGATACATCCCTGATAAATTTAGAATAGTACATCACTAATCCCAGGAACTGTCTCAGTTCATCGACATTCTTTGGTCTAGGGGCGTCTTGAATGGCTTTAATTTTTTCTGGAGATTTACTTAGTCCTTCTGCACTGATGATATGCCCTAGGTATTCTACTTTTTTTTCGAAAAACTTACATTTGTTGACATTTATGTGCAAGTCATACTTTCTAAGTTTCTGTAACACTTGAATTAGACGACGTTGGCATTCTTCAAAGGTCTTCCCTTGAACGATCAAATCATCAAAGTAAGCAGTTGTACCTTCTAAATCTTGCACAAACTGATCGATGAAAGAATGGAATTCATTAGGTGCTGACTTTACTCCGAAAAATAAGCGTTTAGCCAAATAGGTGCCTCTGTGTGTAGAGATAGTTTGTATCTTAGCACTTTCTTCATCAACTGGTAAGTGTAAGTATACCTTATGAATATCTAAGGTACAAAAATATGTTCCACCACGTAGTTCATTGAAGATTTCTTCAATTTTCGGAATTGGATGCCTGGCTTCATGCAGCTGTTCATTTACAGTTACTTTGTAGTCAGCACGTAGTCTGACAGAACCATCAGATTTTGGAGCAACCACCAAAGGTGTACCCCACTCATAATGATCAACTTTCTCCAAAATGTTTTGAGATATTAATTTATCAAGTTCTATCTCCACTTTTTCTTTTAGAGCATATGGGACTGGGCGTGGTTTCATAAAAACAGGTTTGGCTCCATCACGTAGCTTTAATGAGCAGGTATAATTTGGAACTTTGCCAATTTTTTTTCGAATATATCAGAGTATTCTTTTAAAATTGACTCAATAGAGTATTTAACTTTCACCAAGAGTATTTGGTTAACAGGTGTGATATTTGTGTCATGCAAATTAATTTTTAAATTCCTAATCCAGTTTCTGCCTAAAATAGCTTCTTTTTTTAGGTCAATCAAATACAAATCTTCCAAACTAGAATATCCATTGTAACTGGCTTTAATTTTTACATATCCAACAGGCTTGAATATATTCCCTGTGTAACTACGAAAGACTACATTCGTATGTAAAATTGGAGTGTTAATGTGGAGCTGTTGAAATTCATCTTTATTCATGATACTCACACGACTTCCAGAATCACATTCGAAGCGGGTTGGTTTCCCATTTAACTGGACAGTTGCAAAAATTCTGTCATCGTTTTCTAAAGAATTTAAGCATACATCTACAATCTGGCCAATTTGAAAATCACTGTCTTCTGCATTCTCAACATAGCGTACACTGTTATCATCATGGTTAATTTTTTTTTTGTTTTACAAGTTCTGTAATGCAAACTTTGCTAACATGTCCATTTTTGGAACAATAATTACATTTGAGTCTATGTTTGACGCGGCATTGGTCTGTTGGGTGGTTATTTTTCCCACAATGTAAACAAACATCACCTAAGCCTAATTCTTTCAAGTTCACCGAACGAGGATTTCTGCTACGTGATCGATCTCTACTGGAACTGAAATTTTTTGATTTGGATCGATAACTATTTTTTTTATGTGAAGTCGAAACTTTAAATATATTTGTAGCACTGTTTTTGTAAACTTCTTTGTTTTCGATTTTTGATGCTTCAATAGCTAAAGCTATTTCTAACGCTTGTTCAAAAGAGAGTTCCGATTGTTGCAAAATTCTTTCACGAATTTCAGCATCGTATAACCCACGAATAAATTGTGCACGTAATAATAAATTTAAAACGGATTTAGAGTACTCTGCAGTGTTGCAAGTCGATTTAAATTCAGCAGTTTTTATGAGTTCTTTTAAGGCAGTTATGTAATTAGAAATTGACTCACCTGAGTGTTGAGTTCTGCACAAAAACTTATGTTGTTCAGTTAAAATATTAATTCTTTTACACAGATGATCTTTCAGAAGTTGTAGGAGTTCATCGTACGTTTTCTTAGATGGTATCTCAGGTGCAGTTAAATTTGAAAGTAGTCTGAAATATTTGGCTCCGAGGCAGTTGATTAGGACTAATTTTTTTGCTTCTGTAGTTTCCGGAGTTGTGTCAGTTAATCCTTTCAGTTGATAATAATTTTCCAGTCTCTGAATATATTCATCAAATGTTTCCACATTTTCATCAAAGCACTCGAAGTTAATCGTTTGATTCTGGAGAAGACCACGAGTCCTGGTTGGTTCACTGGATGCCGGTGGTGTCGAACTAAGCCTAACCACGAGTGTATTCAAAGCGGTTATTAATTCAGATATTTCGGCCATGTCGATCGCTGTTTTCTTTATCTCGTCGCCACTGTATTATCTGTAGTTGATGCAAATATGTAATTGTTTCATAGTAATATTAGGGAGTAGTGTAGATACCGTGGACCCAGTCGCCAAGCTTTGGCAGAATACACATAAGGTTGCCAGAATCAGGGGCGTAGCTTGAAATTTTTATTGGGGGGGAGACCCAAAATTTGGCGCCTTTTAATGCTTTGCCGCCCTTGAATTATTTGCACATTTTTTTAGGAGAAGGGGGGGGGTAGTTATGCTACTTTTTACCTTTAGTTATTTATTCATGGCAATGGCATCAATTTGGGTGATATAAGTGATGCAGCCAGGAAGTGACGCAGCCAGGGGGATGGTTTTGGGGTTAAAACCCCTACCAGAGCTAAGAAAGATCGCTATAATTGCCGCTTATATGAATCAAAACGAAACTTAATATTTAAATATTTTTGCGCATTTCGGAATCCACCGCTTTATTGCATCAGATTTCATTTAATGAAGTGATTCAATTAAATGGCGAAAATCTTACTTAAAATTGTCAAAGTGCATATTACATGAATCAGTTAAGTAAAAATTGGTTATCATCAATTAAATGAATTAATTGGTTATCAACTAAATCACTTTTCTGACACGCATTATGCTAAAAAAATGATGATTTCCTGCCTCACATGTGCTTTTTGAGTTTAAGTATTATACAGTGAATATTCTAATTAGTACTGTTCTATTAACTGGCGATTCAAATAACCGGCAATCACCTTTATCAGAAACTCAACCCCCCCCCCCCCCCCCCTTTAGAAACGAATTCTGGCTGCGCCACTGCAGCCAGGTTAAATTTCCATTTTAAGCGTGCATGCACATGTGCTGATAAAAATCTCTCCCAGCTCTTGTTTTTTCAAGGTCTAAAAAGGCAACGTAGAATGTTTGAAGAAAATCCGAATCCTGGATCCTTAAAATTCATTTTCCTGACATGATAAGAACAATTATATTTGAAAGAAAAGTAAAAATATAGAACGCAAAGTTAATTACAAAAGAGTTATAGTGGTTTCAAAGTCGCAGCTCCCGCCCGAAACTTCCTGGTCATTATAATTGAATTTAGCCTTCAATTTTTTCTGGTGAGATCCTGCGAGATCGAGCCCACTACTATCACTCCTACCAATATAAAAAAGTCCTTCCGGCAATGCCGGGAGGAAGAGGTAGCTTTCATATACTTACATATTTATTTATTTATTTTAAAGTAAGTTACATTGTTCAAAATACTAAGCTCAAATTAGTGGAAATAATCTTATAAAATTAGTGATTTTATAAGATTGAATACTACTTTTTGTCAAGACTGAATATTAATACGAATTTTTAGAAATTAGTCATCTTTTATTCAACCTGGTTTTATTTCAAGCGATTTAGAGAGTCACCAAATTCTACGATATCATAAAGTGTATGCCATTTTAAAGCAACATGATAGATAGTTCAATTCAGAAAAATTTCAAAATGTCAGCCATAAGCAAAATTCAAAATGCTATAACTCAATCATTTTTTAAGATATAGACAAAATAAAAAGTGTTCTGGAATTGTTGTTTTAAGTTTTAACACTTAAAAGAAAGAAAAAATTCAACTTTTAATTTTTTCGCATTTAATTTTAAATTTAAAATTTTTTTAAAAATTTAAAATGGCCACCATTTTGAAACAAAATGGCGGATGATGCTGGCCAACGAACTCGGTCGAGACATTTGTATGTACTATGTACATACCAAGTTTCATTGAAATCGGTTCATAAATACGCGTGTTATCACGTGACAAAAATCAGATCGTTTCAAAATGTCAGCTATAAGAAAAATTCAAAGTGCTATAACTCAATCATTTTGTAAGATATAGACAAAATAAAAAGTGTTCTGGAATCGTTGTTTTAAGTTCTAGCACGCAAAAGAAAAATATTTTACAAATTTTGATTTTTTTGCATTTAATTTTAAATTTTAAAATTTTTAAAAAATTTAAAATGGCCACCATTTTGAAACAAAATGGCGGATGATGCTGGCCAACGAACTCGGTCGAGACATTTGTATGTACTATGTACATACCAAGTTTCATTGAAATCGGTTCATAAATACGCGTATTATCACGTGACAAAAATCAGATCGTTTCAAAATGTCAGCCATAAGAAAAATTCAAAGTGCTATAACTCAATCATTTTTTAAGATATAGACAAAATAAAAAGTGTTCTGGAATCTTTGTTTTAAGTTCTAACATGTAAAAGAAAAATATTTTTCAATTTTTAATTTTTTCGCATTAAAATTTAAATTTTAAATTTTTTAAAAAATTTAAAATGGCCGCCATTTTGAAACAAAATGGCGGATGATGCTGACCAACGAACTCGGTCGAGACATTTGTATGTACTATGTACATACCAAGTTTCATTCAAATCGGTTCATAAATACGTTAGTTATCGCATGACAAAAATCAGATATATATATATATATATATGTCAACATTTGAACGGAGGGTGGTTTGGGGGTCTGGGGGTCATGATCGGTGAAAATATACCAAAATTTTCCGGAAGTGCTTTCCTCCGGACGGCTGCAATAGGTAGCTTTTTACTTTTTGTAATGAAAGCTACCTAAAAGGAATGTTAAATCTCTCGATGAACATTCGACCCCTTTTCAAGGAAGTAACAGTGGCCAAATACAGTAAAACCCCGATAATTTGGATTAATTGGGACCGGACCGAATCCGGATTATCGAAAATCCGGATTATCCGGAGAATTAGAAAATAATGAAATGAAATAAAACGTACTTACACAAAATCACCATTATGTTAAACTTATTGAATATTTACAGGCAGTAAAAATGTTTACTTTGCTTAATTCTTCCGAACAGATTTCAGAAAAAAGTATTTTTAATTCAGAATAAGACGATGGAACAAGTTAATGTTATGGAAATTAGCCAATTGCTTTGTAGAGATTGTTCCCATCAGCACCTAACTACGTGAATTGTAGACGCTGATTTTCATCAGCGAGTTAAAAGAAGGCAACTACAGGTTGGTGATTGAATAAATACTTCACTCTTTTAAATTTAACAAACTAAATTATATTTTAACAAAACAGCTACAATACCGCATGGCAGATGCATGCTACCAGTAAACAGCGTCGAATGTAGAATGTCAAAATACAGTGAGTTAAGTTGAGTTGTCAAAACAGTGAGATAAGTTGAGTTGTAAAACAGTCAGTTGAAAGTTCAGAAAAAAGGAAATTGATTGTTCATGGTTATGATTAACCACTACAGTACTCCCCCCCCGGTACTCAAGCATTGAGGACTAGAGATACCGAGGGTTAAAATGAACACGTCGTCCTGAGCGTGTGGTAACGGGTGGCACTGGAACACTGAAAATTGTGGGATTGGGTGACGCTGGAACACTGGGCTTGAGTGCAGGAGGCAGGATAGGAACACTGGGCTTAGGTGCTGAAGGTGCAACAGGAACACTGGATGATGAACTAGATTCGTTGTCGGAAAAGGCTGGCTTGAGACGGTCAATGCTGACCGTGGACTGCTTACCATTGATGAGCAAAGTGTAAGTTTTTGCAGTACGAGAGATGACTTTGTAGGGTCCATCATAAGGTGCTTGCAGGGGTTTTTTCACACTGTCGTTGCAGAGAAAGACATGTGTGCAGGACTCCAAAGCTGGATGGACAAAAACTGAAGGTTTCTTATGAGTTGTGGTGGGTGTTGGCTTCAGGTTCTCCATGGTAGACCTAAGGCGTTGGAGGAATTCGTGTGGCTCTAGCTCAACATCTGTAGAAGGTGCATCGAGGAATTCAGCAGGTAAACGAAGTGGGACTCTATAGACGAGTTCAGCAGTGGTGCACTGCAAATCATCTTTCAGTGTTGACCGAAGTCCAAGGAGTACCAATGGCAAGGTGTCAGTCCATTTTATGGTTTGATGACATTTAAGACCTTGTTTGAGGGATCGATGGAATCGTTCAACGATCCCATTACTGGAAGGATGGTACGGTGAGGTGCGAAACTTCTTAACTCCTAGCAGGCGAGCAAGAACATTAAAAAGAGTGCTTTGGAACTGCCTGCCTTGATCTGTTGTGATGACAGACGGTAGCCCAAAACGCGAGATCCAGTGGCTAATAAAGGTACGTGCGACTGTCTCAGCTGTGATGTCAGAGATAGGTATGGCCTCAGGCCATCTTGTATACCTATCTATACAAGTAAGAAGATAGGTGTAACCATCAGATGGTGGGAGTGGACCAACCAGGTCTAAATGGACATGGTCGAAGCGTAATGAGGGTAGAGTGAAATTTTGAATAGGACTGCGTGTATGGCGAATGACTTTAGAACGCTGACAGTCCAAACAGGAACGAGTCCATTCAGTGACATTTTTAGACATAGATGGCCAAATAAATCTAGTTTGAATGAGTTTTTTTTATGCTCTGATACCTGGATGTGACAAGTTATGTAAAGACTCAAAAACCACTTTACGATAATTTGGAGGCACATATGGTCTCACCATGTCATGGCCATAGGCGTAGCGTGACCAAAACTTTTGGGGGGGGGCACCAGCGAAGTAAAAACTGCGCCCCTTGGCAAATTTTCAATTTGGCAAATTTTCAATTTTCCCCAACCCCTTGGCCCCAAAAAAGTAATAAAAAATCTTTTTCTTTCGGTAAGCCTCATAAAACTAACAAACATAAATTAATTCTATTAAATAATTATTTAGCGTTTATTTTGGAACTTTAAAAGGTTTAATTTTAATTAAGAAATTCAGAACTAAAACATACAGAAATTTGCATTTTTTTTTTGTCAAAGAGTTCACAATGTTTTAAAACAGGGAGTTAAACGATCAAGAGAGATAAAAAAATTCCCTGAAAATGATTGTCGGTCAAAAAATGGCTCGCAGAATAAATTTCATACATGTGGTGACCGTTTCTTTAGCATGTCCTTCCAGTGGAACATGCTAGAGGTCTACATTTACAGGAATTTCCATTCACGGGCTCAGCACGGCCCGGCGTGGGTATTAAAAGTTTCACCCGAGCCCGGCTCGTTTATATTTTCATAGTTTAGAGCCAGGTCCTGCTCGTACAAAAAATCAGTGAAAAAACATAAGTATTATTTGGATAATTTTACAATATACTTTAAATTACTGTATGTTCACAAAATACCCTGAAAATACTCAATAGCAGCATTAATAATTGCTTAGACATTTAAGACTTTTCAATATTCAAATAAAGATTCATAAAACTTGATGTAGGTTAGAATTTAAAAAAAAGTTGGTTTAAAAAAAAATCATAACCTTTGAAACTATAAAAAAAGTAGATTTTGAAATACGAGGGTTATCGAAAAACGATTTTTCCACAGAATTAAAAAGAAACAAAACATAACTACCCGGACTGGATCCTGTTGAAGTACTCGTTGCCCCCAGCGTGGTATCGCTCTAAATAGCGCGAAAAAGATTCTCAATGCAGGAAACCACCTCGAAACTCCTGTTTGGAAACTGTGCCCCAGGTGGGTGCCTAACCAACTTGCACCTTAACACAAAAACAAACGTGGGAAAGCAGCATTGATGTTTCTGTAGCGATACCACGATGAAGGAAATGAATATCTCAACAAGATTTTGACGGTTGATGAGACGTGAGTTGACAACTGTAACAAGTTCCAGCCTCCATTCCCAGGTGAAGACTTGTATGACACTGGACTGAAAAACTTATCCCACGTTGTGAAAAGCGTTTTAATTCCGTTGGTTCTAATGTGGATTTGTAGTTAAAACATAGCTGCATCTTTTGTAATAGTTCTTTTTGGGTAATTATATTTTGTTTCTTTCTAACCACGGAAAAATTATTTTATGGATGACCCCCGAATTTTTCAGTAAATTATTATTCTGATCCAATTTATTTACTTTCTGATACATTTCTGAATTCATTTCTTTTCGAAATCACATAAAATTGGTAGACATTCTTATTCAGAAACTGTGTAATCGCATGGAATTTTCCATTTTTCGTAAAAGACAAAAAATCTTTTAAAAAATACTGCCAAAGTTGTCATTTTGAATCGAAATTCAAGACGCAATCGTACTAGGGAGAAGAAAAACTTGTCATCAAGTGATTAGAATAGGTTATAAAACAAAAAGTTATTTATTTATTTTAAAAAATGGAAAATGCTAATCGATTACAAATTACTTCAATCATCAGCCTGTTAATTTTATGCCTTTATAAAGAAAAATGAATCAGAAAGTGTGTCAAATTTCTGGGTCAAAGCTGGGAATTTGAGGGTAACCTTAAGTTGTACTTACAAAAATTATATTAATATACGTTCATTATCGCTAATAACATTTTTACAGAATATATTCCTTGTCCTTTACATCCTGAGAAAAATTAAACCTAGTTTTGTCCCGTCTCGATTGTGTAAAAAAATGCAAGCCTGATCTTAGCCCGGTACAAGCCTGCTGAAAAAAATTAAGCCCTGATTCATACGCCATATAACTGTCCGATGCCGATCTATATGCTGGACACTTCGCACAATTCTTTATTGATATTGTCAAACAAACTATCATCGGCTCGTGACGCACAATTATACATATTCTTGCGAAAGTCAGATTCATCGGCCCAGTAGAGATCTTTATATCAACCCGGTAGGCATGCTTAATTTTTTTATCGATCCGGAACGGCAGGTTCGTTCAATTTTTTTGCTGGCCCGGTCCTTTACATTTCTTTAGATGCCTGATTAATCTATTAATTTTCTTCAAAACATAATTATTTGTCCCACTGTAAACAAAAAGATCCAGTTTCGCTCTGACTCGACTATGCTGAAAAAAAAAAAAAAAAAAAAAAAAAAAAAACATATAATGTATACATAAGACTCAGTCCAGGACGACTCTGCTTATGAAATTGAGTTTGTGCTCAGATACGATATGATTGTCCAATTACATGATCTCTAATCTGGGCATATTATAATTTCTATAGTGATTTTGTCAAACTAGTATCGGTTCGTAAAACACATTTATAATTGTTATTCTCGTGAAAGTTCATAACCAATAAAATTGGTGCATATTTTATCTGTTTCGCTTAAATTTTTATGTAGAGACGTTAATGAATGAATAAATGTGAAATGAATGAATAAATAAAATGAATAAAAAACTAGTCATTGGGAGCCACCGTAATACTTACCCATCATGGATATGCATAACATCTATACTAATAAAATCCGTGCGCCTCTGTCTGTCTGTCTGCTTGAAGCCGATTACAGTTCGCAACGCGGGCGAGTTGGAAGTCGCGAGAGGTGTCTTTCGATTGGAAAAATTCCGGGGAAGTCATTTCGGGCATTTTCGAGACCGTGGGACCAAAATTAAAAAAGTTATAAATTAAAAACCCCTTGGGAATCGGAACGAAAAATGTCTCAAATCCCAAACGGCGCTCAAACGGAGCTCTGAGGCAGAACACTGCGTCACCTTGCGGTGAAGGAAAAGAACTTTTCCCCTTTGGCTAAAAGAAGAAGCAGTCGAAAACCTCTTTTTCTCCCTTTTTTGCGCGATTTTTCTTAAACCATCATGCAGACAGTTTTTAAAGTAGAAAAAAACGGATTACATATTCAGAATCTGCGTAAAAGTCTGCTTCTGATGAACCAAAAAATACGAGAAAATGTCTTATGGGCGCGCAGAGCCAACCGTACAAAACCAAATATTTTTAATGGGACGATGGCGACCATGGAGCGTAGAGCCCACTGTGCGAAATCACATATTTTTAACGGGATAATGGGCGCATAACAACCATAGCTCTTTAATTTACTTTTTTTGTGCTTGAGGATTCGAACACCAAGACTTGCTTATTAAATGATTTTTTTTTGTTTATTATATATTGCTTAATATCGAGGTTCGTTTGGAAAAACTGGCCCAGCTAGCGGGCGTAGCTCGCTAGTAACATATGAAAATAAAACATGTATGAAATATTTATAAAATTCATTGCAATTTCAAAACAAAATTTAATCGTATATTTAAATTTTTTAATATACATAGTAATGCTCTATTAAATATAATGCGATCCGTATACGTGCCGCAAAAAGACTTAAGAATCCTTGATCTGCGCCAGCAAAATTTTACTGTAAAATTTACCTTATTTAATTGGAGCATTTTCTTGATTTA
This sequence comes from Maratus speculifer, assembly GCA_964019185.1. Classification (NCBI taxonomy): domain Eukaryota; kingdom Metazoa; phylum Arthropoda; class Arachnida; order Araneae; family Salticidae; genus Maratus; species Maratus speculifer. Next base: position 177,287,714 of record OZ025293.1, read on the forward strand.
ATAATGCACAAATTTCTGTTTAAAAATTTTTTTGACAAACATTAAAAAGTTCGTAAAAGGCTCCCGTCGCGAAAGGCGTTAATGAATTGCTAATGAACCAATTTCGACAAATTATATAAAACGCCAAGCTACTCAAGTAGTACCGAATTGTGTAACCGAAACATCCTTATAACTCCAAAAATAATAATCATATTAACTAACAGTTTACTGCGTCGGATTAAGGGTCTCATTTTCAATTAAAATATATCTTTGAATTGAAATTGAAATACAGGGTCATGAGAAACCGAAGAATGTGGAAAATAACATTACAAATATCTCGGCAACTAGTAATCCGATCGACTTCATTCTTTATGCAAAATTTGTGTTATTTTATTGCCTTTTACATCCACTCATTGAAATACAAAATTTCGAAAAACTTCATATACCTTTCATCAGAACGAATTTTTCGAGAGTCCGAAAAAAATAGTTCCGAATAATCGAGGTTACTGATATTAAATAGGCTTCGTTCCATCCTTACATACTAAGAACATACAAAGTTTCAAGTCTCTATCTCAATTTGTTCGGGAGATGGAGCATTTACAAACACACAGACGGACGGCAATTTTTTTTTTTCTGGAAATAAAAATGTTTTTCGGAATCTGCAGTAAATAAAATGTGTAAATCCATCAAAAAAATTTTTTTTTCGATTTTCAAAACGATTGCAAGATTTACCCTATGCTACGTATAATGGGTAAATAATATCCCCAAAAAAAGTCAATTATGATTTTAAAATATAAATTTTAATTTAAAAATTTTAAATATTAATCATGTTTGAAGATCGATATATTTTTCTAAAAAATGTAATTCTTTTTAAATTTTTTAAAAAGTTTTAAATTTTACAGAAAAAAATTAACTCATCTTTGTAATTTACAAAAATATTTATTATTGAAAACATATCTTTTAAAAGAAAAAATAGTATTTTTCATATTATTTGCTACAAGATTCATTGAAAATATGGACTAGAAATAAAAAAAAATACCCCTAATAATAATAAGATGAATAATAACAATAATAAATTTCGAAGACAGTTGAATATATTATTGAAAATCACGGTGAAAATTTTCAGGACTTTTCTAGTTTCAAATCTTCATTGTATTATATATACTAATGAAAATGAATTTGTAAATATATAAAGAAAATATATGTTGCCAAACGCAGAAAATAAAGAATTTTAACAGACATTTAAGCCGATTCTCGAAAAGATATTTTTTTTTTTCCTTGCATAACAACAAAAAACTTCCTGGTATATTCTCTGACTAAATTTTAAACTTAAAAGCGTGACAATTGCAATTGTGATTATTGAAGAGATTTATGATCAAATATTTTTATTTCTATTTTCCGATAAACGAATTAAATCTTAAGGAAGGTTACTGTCTCAAGGAGGTAATTTTTTTGCCTCACTCTCACTATCACCGCCCGGAAATTCAGTTCGAAATGCCAAATTGACAACTCCTTTAAAAGTATTTCTGAGTTTATCGAAAAATGCAAAATACTATTCAGTTATAAAATTGAAAATAAGAGCACCTGTTAGGATAAACAAAATGTGTGAAAAAATGCAGTTTGGATCTCAGAATTACATTGAAAAAACAATTTCTTAGAATATTTAGCAATGATAAAAATTTTTGTTTGTAGGTTTTTTAAAAATAAAATCAATAATAAAGTATTACCAACTTAACAAAAGTTATTTTTGGGCTTCTTATAAAATAATAAGGTAATCATGAGTTGTATTTTATATTATTTCATATTTTTGCTTCATGCGCTATTTATAAAAAGATATTTTGTGCCAGTGGGAAACAGTGTTCTCGGATTTTACCCCCCCCCCCCCCAAGAAACTCATAGAAAAAAATTTCTTTACATTCCCAAAATATTGACGTAATGCATTTTGAATGGTTAATACTGACACTGTAACATATAACAATACAAAAGTTTTTTTTTTTTTTTTTTTTTTTTTTTTTTTTTTTTTTTAAATAAGCGAAATACATTTAATTTTGCAGTTTGCTGAATAGATATAAATGCACTCTTTATAACTGCTTAAAATTTTAAATACTCTATCCAAACATTTCCTAACCGCACCTAAAGTAACTTTGGTACAATTTAATTTACTTAAAATGACAAATCATTGTGATCATACATCAAAAGAAATTCTAGTGATAGGACATCGCGAGATAAAAAAATAATTAAGTATAACCGTAGCTCTAAATAGGTTAATTATTTAGTGTTAATTAAAATAAATACATAAGTTTGTATTGTGATTATTTACAAGGGCCCTATCACTTATAAATTTTTCGCAAAATTTCAATTTAAAATAACTTTGCCTCCCCCCCCCTAAAAAAATATTTTAGAAATATTTTAATAGGACTATAAGCAGTTTTTCCTTGTAAATCAATTGCAACCCCCCCCCCCCAAAAAAAAAAATGTAAAAAATATTCTACAAGGAAATTATTCCTAGAAAATATGACACACATAAACTTATCACTAAATAAAACAGACTGAGATAATGTCTCGATTAATCATATTTATTTACAAGTTATTAATAAAAGAAAACCATATTTACAAAATTAATTAAATTAAGAATCAAGCAGACTTAAGCTGCAATTTTATACTTCCCCAACATGGAAGATTACTTTGACATTATAATAGTTTCTTTCTATCAACAAGCGAAAAACGTTTTGACGCATTTACAAATTCATTTTTTAACAGAAAGATAAAAAATTTTAATGCCTGACTATGGGAGCGATTTCGAATTGAACTTATTTTTCCATTTTATGATAATTAAATTACTTATCGAGTTATAAGCTATTTCGATGACGTAATCACCCATTTTTCTTTTCGTTTTCGACCGGTTTTTCTGTTTTCATCGGGAAATATGCTCAAAAGTGTCAACTTTGAAGGCTTGTTATGAAAAATCTATTGTGTTTTTAAAAAAATAGAAGATTGAGTGCAATTAGACAGTTTCTGAATATCAACACCTGCTCGTTTCATGCATTTCCGAACAAAAATAAATTAACGCATGTGTCACAAAGTTGCCCTTTTACATTTAAGAACACCCTTAATATATAACATACACTGATTTTAATCATTATTTTAGATTTTATCAAATTGATATACAAAATCAATTTACTTATTTTATTCGCTCCTTCATTACATTGATAGCATGAAATTCTGTAAAAATTCTAAGCTTAACTTATATCTTTAGTAATTGTTAATAGTTACAAAAGCTAAATTTATGTACATCCGGGTCGACAACGTGCATTTAGTTTCAAATTCTTTTTTTATAATATGTATTAAAACAAACAAAATTTTAATTGGCGCCCCTTTCGCCTTTCCTTCTGACGTCCAAGGCACGTGTCCCCTTAGCAATTCCTAGGGAAATTGGTTGCCGTTTGCAATTATCGTTGAGGGAACAATTTCACACTGAAGAGATTTTTAAGCAAAAGCTAACCTATTTAAATGGCAGGAGGCATAGGGATGCATTTGATTTAGTTTACCTTTCAAAATTTCTGGCTATGAGACATTTTTACCAAATTCCATACTTATATATTTTTGTATGTAAAGACAAAAAAAATCTTAATTTGACGCCTCCTTCGCCTTTCGTTTTGGCATCCGAGACACATTCCCCCCCCCCCTGCCCCCCTCTGCAACCCCTAGGGAAATCGCTTGGTTTTTGGCAATTGTCGGTAAAGTACAGTTTCTCACAGAAGAGAATTTTTGAGTTGAGACTAACCTATTTAAATGATACACGGCATAGAGATACATTTGGTTCAGTTTTATTTTGAATTTTCAAGCTGTGAGACATTTTTATGCAAATTCAATATATATTCTACATATACATTTTTATATGCAAAGACAAACAAAATCTTCATTTGGCGCCCCCTTTGTCTTTTGTTTTGGCGTAGAATGCACATGTCCCCTCTGCAAACCTCAGGGAATTGCTTTGATTTTGTAATTATCGATGAGGTGCAGCTTCACATAAAATAAGGGTTTTGGAAGAGAGACTAACGTATTTAAATGACAGAAGGCACAGAGATGCTTTGGTACAATTTTCCTTCCGAATTTTATGGTTGTGAGACATTCTTATGCAAATTCCATACATACACATGTTTGTATGTAAAGACAAACAAAATCTTCATTTGACGCCCCCTCTGCAAACCCTACGGAAAACGCTTGGTTTCAGGCTGTGAGGCATTCTTATCCAAATTCCATTCATATACATTTTTGTATGTAAAGACAAACAAAATCTTCATTTGGCGCCCCCTCTGCAAACCCTAGGGGAATCGCTTGGTTTCAGGCTGTGAAGCATTCTTATTCAAATTCCATACATACACATGTTCGTATGTAAAGACAAACAAAATCTTCATTTGGCGCCCCCTCTGCAAACCCTAGGGAAATCCATTGGTTTCAGGCTGTGAGACATTTTTATGCAAATACCATACATATACATTTTTGTATGTAAAGACAAACAAAATCTTCATTTGACACCCCCTCTGTAAACCCTAGGGAAACCGCTTGGTTTCAGGCTGTGAGGCATTCTTATCCAAATTCCATTCATATACATTTTTGTATGTAAAGACAAACAAAATCTTCATTTGGCGCCCCCTCTGCAAACCCTAGGGGAATCGCTTGTTTCAGGCTGTGAGGCATTCTTATTCAAATTCCATACATACGCATGTTCGTATGTAAAGACAAACAAAATCTTCATTTGGCGCCCCCTCTGCAAGCCCAAGGGAAATCGCTTGATTTCAGGCTGTGAGACATTTTTATGCAAATTCCATGCATATAAATTTATCTATGTAAGACAAAAAAAATCTTCATTTGGCGCCCCTTCTGCAAACCCTAGGGAAACCGCTTGGTTTCAGGCTGTGAGATATTCTTATGCAAATTCCATACATATACATTTTTGTATGTAAGACAAAAAAAAATCTTCATTTGGCGCCCCCTCTGCAACCCATAAGGAAATCGCTTGGTTTCAGGCCGTGAGACATTTTCATGGACATTCCATACATAAACACTTTTGTAAGTAAAGACAAAACATCTTAATTTGGCGCCCTTTCTGCAACCCCTAGGGAAATCGCTTGGTTTCAGGCTATGAGACATTCTTATGCAAATTCCATACATATACATTTCCCTCTCTGCAACCTCTAGGGAAATCGCTTAGTTTCAGGCTGTAAGACATTCTTATGCAAATTCCTTACATATACATTTTTGTACGCAAGACAAACAAAATCTTCATTTGGCGCCCCCTCTGCAAACCCTAGAGAAATCCCTTGGTTTCAGACTGTGAGACATTTTTATGCAAATTCCATACATATACATTTTTGTATGAAAGACAAACAAAATCTTCATTTGGCGCCCCCTCTGCAAACCCTAGGGAAATCGCTTGGTTTCAGGCTGTGAGACATTTTTATGCAAATTCCATACATATACATTTTTGTATGTAAACAAAAACAAAATCTTAATTTGGCACCCTCTCTGCAATCCCTAGGGAAATCGCTTCGTTTCAGGCTGTTAGGCATTCTCATCGAAATTCCATTCATATACATTTTTGTATGTAAAAACAAACAAAATCTTCATTTGGCGCCCCCTCTGCAAACCCTAGGGGAATCGCTTGGTTTCAGGCTGTGAGACAATCTTATGCAAATTCCACACATACACATTTTTGTATGTAAAGACTAACAAAATCTTCATTTGGCGCCCCCTCTTCAACCCCTAGGGTAATCGCTTGATTTCCGGCTGTGAGGCATTTTTATGCAAATTCCATGCATATACATTTTTGTATGTAAAGACAAACAAAATCTTCATTTGGCGCCCCCTTTGCAAACCCTAGGGAAATCGCTTGATTTCAGGCTGTGAGACATTCTTATGCAAATTCCATACATATACATTTTCGTATGTAAGACAAACAAAATCTTCATTTGGCGCCCCCTCTGCAACCCCTAAGGAAATCGCTTGGTTTCAGGCCGTGAGACATTTTCTTGGAAATTCCATACATAAACATTTTTGTAAGTAAAGACAAAACATCTTAATTTGGCGCCCTCTCTGCAACCCCTAGGGAAATCGCTTGGTTTCAGGCTGTGAGACATTCTTATGCAAATTCCATACATATACATTTTTGAATGCAAAGACAAGCAAAATCTTCATTTGCCGCCCCCTCTGCAACCTCTAGGGAAATCGCTTGGTTTCAGGCTGTGAGACATTTTTATGCAAATTCCATACATATACATTTTTGTATGTAAAGAAAAACAAAATCTTCATTTGGCGCCCTCTCTGCAACCCCTAGAGAAATCGCTGGGTTTCAGGCTGTCAGACATTCTTATGCAAATTCCATACATATACATTTTTAAATGCAAAGACGAAAAAACATCTTCATTTGGCGCCCCCTCTGCAACCCCTAGGGAAATCGTTTGTTTTTTGGCAATGGTCAATGAAGTACAGTTTCACACAGAAGAGTGTTTTTGAATAGAGACTGGTTTATTTAATGACAGAATGCATAAAGATACACTTGGTTCAGTTTTGCTTTTGAATTTTCCGTTTGTGAGATCTTTTTATTCAAATTCGATATATATACATAAATTTTTGCATATAAAGACAAAAAAAAAAGCCTTCATTTGGCGCCCCTACGCCTTCTGTTCTGGCGCCCGGGTACAGATGATTGGGGGGGCACGTGCCCCCCCGGGCCCCCCCGACGCTACGCCTATGGTCATGGCTGACGTCACAATATAATTTCAAATTGGGATTTATGGCCCATGACTGAAGTTTCAAAGAATGAGTTGGGTCTTGCAATAATTGAGTAAGTTCTGCATCATTTTTCTGGGATTCAGCTATAGCTGCAAAGTCCACAGAACTAAGGCTTACTGACTGCAGACGAGAAAGTGTGTCAGCGACCACATTTTCGGACCCTGATATATGCCTGATGTCAGTGCTAAATTGAGAGATATAGTCAAGATGTCGAAGTTGCCGTGGTGAAGAAGAATCAGAATTTCTGATAAAAGCAAAAGTTAATGGGCGATGATCAGTAAAAATTATGTAATTTTGACCTTCAAGATTGTGGCGAAAATGTTTTACAGCTGAATATATTGCCAGTAATTCCCTATCATAAGTACTATACTTCTTTTCAGCAGGTGAAAGTTTTCGGGAGAAAAAAGCAAGAGGTTTGTAACCATTTGTTGTTAAAGTATTTAAGGCTGCGCCTATTGCCACATCAGAGGCATCAACCATTAAAGAAAGCTGTTGATTAGGAGCTTGAAAATTAAGGGTTGCTGCATTAACTAAATCAAGTTTACATTTTTCAAAAGAAGCAAGTGCTTCGTCTGTCCATGGGACTTCACTTTTATCATTCTTTTTAGAATTTTTCAAAAATTCGTGTAAGGGTGCTTGTACTTCTACAGCCTTTGGGAGAAATTTCCGATAAAAATTTATCATGGCAAGAAAACGTTTGAGTTCGACTAAAGTTTCAGGTTTAGGAAATTTTTTGATGATCTCAACTTTTTGAGGTAAAGGCTGCACGCCTTCGGAGGTTATAAGACATCCTAAAAAGCTAACAGATGATTTACCGAGGACACATTTTGAGGGATTAATTTTTAATCCGTGCTGCGCTAAGCGAGTAAAAATTTGTTCCAAATGCTGTTTATGTTGCTCAGCATTATCTGAAAATACGAGTATGTCATCATAATAAGGCACACAGTAGTCTAAGCCAGAAAGAACTTTGTGGATAAAACGCTGAAATGTCTGTCCTGCGTTGCGTAAACCAAAAGGCATAAAAACATATTCGAACAAACCGAAAGGGGTTGTTATAGCAGTTTTTGGTATATCGGGAATATTTACAGGAATTTGGTGATAAGCCCTTTCTAAATCAATAGTTGAAAATATTTTCTTTTCAGAACATACCTGTATGCAGTCTTGTATATGAGGGACAGGGTATCTGTCAGGTATAGTAATTGCATTTAGGCGGCGGTAATCACCACAAGGGCGCCATTGACCATTAGACTTTTGGACCATATGCAAAGGACTCGCCCAGGGGCTGTTAGAAGGGCGTATAATACCTTGGCTCATTAGGTACTCAAACTCTGTGCGTGCAGCATGATGTAGCTCAGAAGATAAACGCCTAGGTTTTGAAAATACCGGGGGACCAGTTGTCTCAATATGGTGATAAATGTCTACAGATTCAGGCTGCTTAATTGGTTGGGAGGGATTAGTGAGCTCGGGAAATTTGCTAAGAATTTTATCGAATTCAGAATCACCAAGCAGAACTGATAACTGGGGGTGTATAGAATTATCATGCATTATTTTCCCTTTTGACGTGAGTTTGGTTATGGCATCAATTAAACAACCATTTTTTACATCGATAAGGAGATTGAAATGCTTGAGAAAATCAATCCCAATGATAGGTTGGTTAACATTAGCGATGACGAAACACCAAGAAAAAGCACGGCGTAAATTTAGGTCAAGAGTTAAAAATTTTGTTCCATAAGTAGCAATTTTAGTACCATTTGCCGCATAAAGGAATAAGTCAGAAGAGGGAGAAGTTACAGAGGAATAACTTTTCGGTAACACAGACAAATCTGCCCCTGTGTCGATTAAAAAATTTTTACCAGTTTTTTTATCGGCCAACATAAGTCTATTTACCTGGCGGTCGCTAGTGTGGCCGGTTGGCGATCGCCGGCTTAGTTTCCCGAAAATGTACAAGGTAAGTTACTTTTTTTGCATTGTTTCCAAAATTTGTGTGGTAAAAGCACATACCATTAGAAGGTTCTTTATATTTATTTTGTCTGCGAGATTGAGATAGGCTTCTGCTCTGATTGTTATGTCTACTTCTACTTCTAGAGTGTCGTCTGTTTAATGAGGTGGTCAATTCAGACACCATTGTTGTCAATTGGGAAATTTGGTTTTCAAGTTGACTTATTTTAAGGTCACATGAAGTATTTGGAGTAGCGACAGCATTTACTGAAGGGTTACTGGTCAGATCATTAATTTTATCAGCAACAGCAGCTAAACCCGAGAGATCCTTACTGAGAGCAGCCAAAATAGTTTGTGTGTTGCTGGGGAGTCTACCTAGCCACAAAGATTTTAACAAGGGCTCACTAACAGTATCACCAGCAAGGGTACGCATCCGGGTAAGTAATTGGGAAGGCCGCTGATCCCCTAACTCTAACCCTTGCAGCAAAGTTCGGATTTTTGAGGCTTGACTTTCTGAATGTAAGTCAATTAGGCGAGATTTCAATGCATTGTATTTGTCATTTTGAGGTGGCTGTAAGATGATGTCGCTCACCGAATTTAAAATATCCGAATCCACGGCCGAAACCACGTGGTTAAATTTTGTCTCGTCCGCAGTAATGCCAGCGAGGGAAAATTGCGCCTCCAGCCGAACAAACCATAACGAAGGATTTGTTTTCCAGAACGGCGGAGGTTTTACAGAAACGCGTGCGACTTCCGCGGAAACTGTGTTACCGGTTTCGTTTGGATTCATAGTTGAAAAATAATGTATTTATACGGAACAGAGACAAAATAAAATAATTGGGCGATTCACTACTAATGGTGTGACGATTTCATCTGTTATTTACAATACAAAAAAAAATAAAAACAAAAGTGCAATCAAGTTGAAGAAAGAAAAGTTATGAAAATAAACATTTTGGATTTTGTTTACGATTGAGAATATTGGCAATATAAACGACACACACTAAATATATATATATATATATACAAAATAGATCATGCCCATACATTAAATTAAAAAAAATCAACTTACCGATCACCACGTGACAACAGCGACATCAAAAAAATTTCGATCACAAGCGATGATAAAGATCCCTCATAATGTAATAGTTATCACGACATTAATAAGAGAGAAATTCACGAAGTAGGTTTTTTGGATTTTCATAATAAAAAAAAGATAGCTCTCGGCGCGTGTCAAACACTACGATAAGGTCACCAGTGTAGAGATTGTTTCCATCAGCACCTAACTACGTGAATTGTAGACGCTGATTTTCATCAGCGAGTTAAAAGAAGGCAACTACAGGTTGGTGATTGAATAAATACTTCACTCTTTTAAATTTAACAAACTAAATTATATTTTAACAAAACAGCTACAATACCGCATGGCAGATGCATGCTACCAGTAAACAGCGTCGAATGTAGAATGTCAAAATACAGTGAGTTAAGTTGAGTTGTCAAAACAGTGAGATAAGTTGAGTTGTAAAACAATCAGTTGAAAGTTCAGAAAAAAGGAAATTGATTGTTCATGGTTATGATTAACCACTACAGCTTCTCAAACTTGAAAAAAAAATGATCAAACCGATCCGGAGTTCCGGATTAACGCGGTCCGAATTAGTGGGGTTCTACTGTATACTGAATATTCCAGTTTCTGTAAAACGGAATAATATGTTTTCCCTTTTATTATCTTAGTTTCCCAGTAAATACATATAAGTAAAAAATAATCTGTATCGTACTGCAATTATAACACAAAACTTTAAAGTAGTTTTTTTTTTTCAATTGTGCATTTTTTAAATCGGTCGCAGGACTATTCTATTAATTATACAGTACATTAACGAATACCTTTTTTTTCCTGTCACTGTTTAACATTAAAAGACACTCGTTTAAAGTAAATTTAATTTTCTCTTTTGACAATGGCTACTTTAAAAGCAAAAATCAATTATTTCCAAATTCCTTTATACAATTACTAGAATAAAAACTTATTTATTTAACCCCTTAAGCAACATGTTCAATTTAGCAATAGTATGCTGAATACCGGATATCATTAAACTTCGTCAAAAATAATTTATCACAATAGCAATTAGTGACGCAAAAAACTCAGATGCATAGAACATTTCAATCTCGATTTAAAATAAAGACATATACACATATATTTTGGAATTTCAGATAGAAGAGTTCATTTTGCACGTCGGTACATCGTGATGTTTATAGAGTTAACTGAAAATTGTTATTTTTCAGATAAATCAAATTTAAGCTGTAATGTCCACCGCATGGCAGATAAAAGACCCATCAGAAGAGTGACAATAACTTGAATTGTATATATACAATTGATAAAACATAACAAAATTATATTTAGGAATTATATTCCAAACAAAAATAGAGCCCAAAAAATCTATTGCTCAGTTGAAAACATTTTTGAAATTTTTTTTTACCACTTGATCAGTAACTCTTGCCAGAATGGAATCAATGCCACTTGATCAGTAAAAATGATTTTTAATTATAATGTTACAATTTTAAATACAGTATTTTATACAATAAAATCATGTAAAAATGAATATTTGTTTGGTTCCATTCGATTGCATCTTACTATGTTTGATTGCTTTTTCGAAAAACATTTGCAAGTAAGGGTGTATTCCGATCCAAACTCCTTATTTTCGCATTTAATTTTGAATTCATTTTTGCTCTTAAATTTATCAGACTGACAGAATCTCTAATTCAGAAACTATACAAGGTGCCGTAAAGCTCGATATTTTGATAAAGTCAGAAAAAAGTGTGAAAAATGCTGTCAAAATGGGCATTGTGAACCGAATTTTCCGAAGCGGAAGAGCTGGAGACGAAAAAAAGGGCCATACTGAAGCAATGATTGTTTATCAATCAAATTCTAATAAATGGAGCGAAAAATAAGATCATACGGCACCTTGTACATCTCTTCGAAAATCACTCCAACAAGTTTCATGTTTCTATTTTTAAAAATGAGTTTGAAATTCTATCGGAAAATTTCGAGGTGTTGAAGGTGGAAAAGCATGTTTTCGAGTACACCCTTAAACATATATTTCTTTTAATTTTGGGGGATGCTTCATTCCTGCCCAGTCCTGGGTTAAAACTAGGTCGATTATTAATAATGTAACAGTCTCAGAAATCACCATTAATCAGAAAATAGCTATCTGTTTAGGAAATAAATGATAAAAATCATTAAAACTGAAATTTACCGGAAAACTGAGAATGCTATTCGATTTTTTTCCACTAATATTAGCAATGATAATGAATGAACTCACAATTGCGTCAAAAATATAAACTTTAAGAACATGCTTAACTAAAGGTAAATATATACATTTTTTACCTTCGAACTGCATCATCGTTTTTCATTTATTTTTTCATAAATTTGCATCATTTCTCCGCTTCATAACTTCTTTTTTGTTTTGTTCTCTGTAGTAAGATCCTAGTTTTTTGTTTTTTTTATGTTTTATTTCAGACATCACTCACGACTGAATTTCTTCTCTCTGGACGACTACGAAAGACAGCTTTTTATTTTTATTTTAAAAATTGAACGAAAAAATCGATAGTTTTGAAAAGTCGCCTTTTTTGTTTCAGTGCAATCTGACAACACTAGGTAGTGGACAACAAAGATGCATGTAGGTGACGCTCGGAAATTATCAAACTTCACACAAGGAAGGACATAAGAGGGGAGTTAAAATAGTTAAGGTCAGGGGTCAGATGACCCTGTCGAGGGCCACCAACCTTGGATTGGAATAAGGAAAGAGCTTTTCTCCGAAAGATCAAATTACATGTAGTGATCGAACAATGTCCATTTCCGGAATGTGTTGTTGTTTTCGCACTAGGGATAGCGCCTGGTAGTAATCTTAAAATGTCTCAAATGTAATTGATCTCCTATATTTTTTTGAAATCATAATTTATTTTCTTATAAATTTACAATAATATTTATTCCAAATCACGTTACTGTTATTTCACTATTTTTTCTTTTTGTGTGTGTGTAAAAAATAATCTAAGAATGCCACATTAATAATAAAAATTTTAGGTGCCTAACGGCGCCTTTTAACCTTCCATGGCGCCCTTTTTGAAACCCTCTTTTTTACGTGCCGGACTGAGCCTCTAAAGCTTCTGTGGCGCCTTACTACTAAAACATATTATAGAACCATTCAAACGCACTACAGTCGTTTCCACACTTCTTTTCCCTTTCTATCTATTTCTAAGAGTGACCAACAACTACTATAAGAAGGAAATAATTGTACATCTATCCTGGAATTCATTACAAGTCTGTTTTTGAATTTTTTTTTTATTTCGGATGCATAGATTTTCTTCGGGATAGGAGTAGGGGTATAGAGGTAGTAACAAATCTAAAATTAAGTGCCTTTTTCATGTTTTGTAAGTGAATAATAACTTACTTTGTAATTTTACATTTTAAATCAAGTTATTTTATAATTACTTGTTACTATTAACAAAGCCTTTTTTCCGGGCGCCTGACGGCGCCCTCACCTTCTTTAGCGCCCTGCTACTCGAACATATTGGGAGGGGATGCTCCCCCCCTCCCCCCCCTAAAGCTACGTCCCTGAATGATATGTAAGATGTTGGCGTGTTGTGTCATTGTGTTCAGCCAATTGTGATTTTTAAACAGCAGGCTCTTTTCGGCAACCCCACAAAACAGGTCCCGGGATCGGGTGATTTATGGCTTTGTATTTAATGACAAACAAAAACAGAGTAGGTTGTTCCTCAGCTGATATTACGTGTAAGCCATGTTCTCTTTATTCTGCGTTAATAAAGAGAAAATTAAGTTGCCTAAGCCATTTTGCTTTTAGTTTTTAGTTTTTTTTTTTAGTTAGTGATTTGGGAGGGGGGGGGCAAACACAAAATAATGCATATTAAAACAGTATAAACTTTTGGATTTTTTAATATATTTAATTTTAGCTATATTTAGTTAAAATCTCAAGCAATGCGATAAAAACGTAACAATCTGAAAATTAATAACTTTAAATATATAATTTAAAAGATTGAAAAAAGGGTAGGGGGCTTTTTTAGTGAGGTTCGTCCGCATTAATACAATTTTCTGTTTATTAAATAAAATACATACAAATACAGTCGAACCTCGATTTAACGAATTGATTGGGACCCACAAATCCGTTCGTTAAATCGAAGCAATTCGTTAAATCGAATATCCATTTTTGTAAAGAGTATGGTATAAAAATATCAATACAAAATACCCTTAGATATACAGATTTAAAGAAAGAATGATTATTGTTAGCTACGAATTTGAAAATTATAAGTTACGAGATCAATTTTTAAATTATCTAAATTCTTTAATGCTATTTACCTTTGAAACTTAATACATAATGCATACATATTTACTGGCACTTTGGAAAGAAATTCTTGATAGTGCTTTGTTTTGACTTTCCTAAGTTTTTTGTCGATATCTTCTAACTTCATAAGAACAACATCATTAACCTCGTGAGACAAAAAATATTTTTTAAAGTGTTCAAGCTGCAAATTGATTCTTGGAATGTCACCTTTTTTAATTGAATTTCCGTTTCTTCATCATCTTGGCTACTTTCAGAATTTTCATCCTCTTTCTGTTCAATATCGCAGGCACTTAGCTTTGCATATTTGTTTATATCTTTGTCATGTTTCTAGTTCAAAAAGGGAAAAGACTGTCTTTTGAATCAACCAGAAATAAGAAAAAAATGTAACACTTGGATTGGGATGTCAAAGATTTAAAGTTTTATGTGCAAAAAATTCAAAGTTTAAATTTTATCTGCGAATGCGATTTTTTTTTTCATCGATTGTTGTTCGTTAAATCAAAGCTAAAAATTCGTTAAATCACAGCATTTTAGCATCCTTTTTGTCGGGACAGAAAAAATATTCGTTAAATCGGAGAATTCGTTAAATCAAAGTACGTTAAATCGAGGTTCGACTGTATATAAAAATTCATAATTAAAACAATTATAATTAAAAGTTTCATTTTACAAATAAAGGAGGAATATTAGATTCTCTAGAATAAGCAAGAAATATAAATAATGATATTAATGTTATTTTTTTTTCTCAAACTAGAATAGAAAAAATATAATTTTTATATAAATATTAAAATGTGCATTAAACTGAGCATTTTGACATTTTTCTCTTCTTTACTTTTCCTTTTACATGCATTTTCAAATTTATAAATCAGTTATTTTTTACTTTTAATTATTGTTTTGTCGGTTGTCTAGACTGCTGCACAATTTTATACTGATCGAACCCTTAATGAAAGAAATTAATTCATGTCTTAATCAGGGCCGTAGCTAGAAGTGAACAATAGGGGGGGGGGCTCATAATTTTTTTTATGTATCTCTGACGCAGAAAGATAAAGTAATGCATATTCACATTGTAGGTACTGTGTTTCTTATTAAACTGTTGTAATAACTTCATTTTATGCTAAAATAGGACTATCAGTGCCTGATTTAGGGCAGGGTCTTTGGGACACAGGCCCAGGGCCCCCAATTTTCAGGGGCCCCTAAATGCTGCTAAAGGGTTTTCAACTATTGCCCAAAATCAATACAACTGCTTACAAAATCTAGTGGAATTTTACATTTCATTCTGCATTTTACTGTGTTCATATTTTATTTTTACAACATTGTATATTTTGGTTGAAACATCCGCATATAATCACTTTTTTAAAGTGAATATTTTCTTTTATCTTTATCACTTTAAAAATATATTGTATTTTTAATTCTGATTTAATCATGTTCCTGTTCTTTTCAGATGATTTGGGGTTGGTGAGTGCAGTTCATAGGCGGCAGAGTCCCATAATATTTTAAATAATTATAGTTTAGTATCGTAGAAAATTTATTATTTGTTGTATACTTTATCATGCCAGATCTATAAACTTGCATAAGACAAGACACTACACAATTTATTGTACTACGTCTACTTATTTAAATTTCATGATTGTGAAATAGTTATTTAAAAGTGATTTAATTCTGAAGTCAATAGTGGCTATCTTAAAAAGTAACTTTTTTTTTGGGGGGGGGGGGTGAGGGGTAGGAAGCTTAATGTTTTTGTAAGCAACTTTCCAAGGGGGCCCCCGGTAAGCATCTGTGCCCAGGGCCCCCAAATTTGTAAATCTGTCCCTGAGGACTATGATCATGAAAACTTTGAGTGCGTAACTGGTGAAATATTAAACATCAAGTTAGCTTCATATGTACAAATAGATAGAGGTGAAACACTTATTTTAGATACAATTTACTGCAAAAGTGTGAAAGGGTCTCAAAACTACATTAGATTTTTGAACAGAATTTCATTTGAATTTTCAGAACAGAAATTCATCTAGTAACCTTGGAATCTTTTCCAGGGGGGGGGGGGGGCTCAAAATATTTTAGGGGGGGGGGACTGAGCCGCTCATAGCGCCCTCTTAGCTACGGCCCTGGTCTTAATGCGTGGAAAGTAATTTACAATTTTATCTTCAATGTCACTTTTTTTATATTTATAGAAACGAGGTGGAACCCGTCGAACTTCGACAAAAGAAAATATGTTTTAGAGGGAATTATTCCATTGACTTATAACAACGTACAAAATTAGCTACAGTGAAAAATGCATTTTATATTGGTCAGTTTAACTCTAAAAGAAATATTATTTTAAGCTAAAATTAAAAAAAATACCATTTCTATAAAAGTCAGTTGTCCAAATTATTAAAATTAATCTTTAATCGCATATGTAATTAGTAAAACATGGTAAAGATAAGTTATTATGATGAAGTTATCAATTTAAGCTCTTACAATTGGTAAAAATGAAAAAAAAAATCAAATTGACACGATCATAAAATTTCACGTGAAATCTAAACCCGTCATCATTTTCATCTTCTCAAAATTTCCGTACGAAATTTTAATTATTTTTTTTTTCAATTTTAAGAGAAAGTAGCGCATTTTTGTTGCCACGATTACAAAATTCGCACAAAAACTATAAAAAAATTAATATCTCAAAAATAAATTGAGATACAGCTTTCAAACAAATTGCATTTAAAAGTACATTTTTTCTGTATGCGCCGATGTAAAAATTGAGAATGTGCGATGTTCAGAAATGTAAAATTTGCAGTAGCGAAAATTACAAAGCCGAAATTGCAGGGGAAAGTGTTGCCATTCGCAAAATGACGTATGCGTTACGCACAGATACGTTTGGCCTTTATAATACAGATGTGGACATAGTGATATTGTTTATTAGTCAAATAAAATAAAACATCCAGGGCCGAAACTAGAGGGGCTATATGTGCCCCGGGAGCAAAGGCTTCATAAAAAATGTGTATACGTATGTGAAATACAGAGAAACTCGAAAGCAAATGTAAACATAGGAGAGTGTTTCTTTTCAATTTTCTAGTGTGCATTTTAATATTTTAAAATTATTTTTCCCCTTCGAACAGCTGAAATTCCTCTTTAGCATAATTATACTTTTACTTTCGGAACCGCTACTGAAAGTAAAAGTAATTTGGTTTAAACAAAAAATACTTGAGAACGAATAAAATATGGACATCACTTCAGATTTCTCTGTTCTCGACTGACAGAAACAACAATTTTTCAAATCAATAAAAAAAGAAGAAAAATCGCAACCAAAATTGAAAAAGTATTATAACTATCGACAATTTTATTTTATTTTATTTTATTTTTATTTATTTATTTTATTTTATTTTTTTATTTATTTATTTTTTTTTATTTTTATTTTTTTATTTTATTTTTTTTTTTTTTTTGCATGGGGTTTTTGAGGTTGATAGCTTTTATTGTGCGTTTGTAATTATCGATTTTAGTAACTGTTTTTTTCTGCGGATACATTTATTTTGGAACTGATTGGAAGAGGTTCAGAAACTCAAACTATCTTCTTATAGAAAACTATTATCAAAATCGAAAAAATACAATAAAATTATTGATCCCCAGGACTCCTGGTACCCTGTGCAAAATAGAATCATTTAAAAATATTAAAATGCGAGCGAGAAATCTGTAAAGGTTACTCCCAAAGGATTGGCATTAATTTGAGCGTTTCTTTGCATTATTAGTGTTCGCTCTCTACACTAGAAACTGGAATGGTAATGTTAGGCCTATGGGAGAAAACTTTACAAATTTCTCGCTTCGCTTGTATTTCAATGTTTATAACCGGATGCTAAAAACTTGTATTTTCTTCCTTATAAGAATAATTTAAATAAGTTTAGATTACATTATTTATTGATAACATTTACGGGGGAAATCGCAGTTCTACAACTTTAAAATCACAAAATTACAAAGTTTCCGGAGTGACATTTAGATGTACCGAGTTATGTCGTGGTATTCCTTTCAACGTTCATGAAATTATCTTATGTAAGACAGAATTATATATATATTTAAAGAAAAATCAACAATGAATTAAAAAACTGAATAAAGTTCGAACTTTCTCCATATGATGTTGGATGTTTAAAACACTGAAAAACTTAAAACTCAAATAATAAAAAAAATTGCTTTTTTTTTTTTTTTTTTTTTTTTTTTGTTATAGACAGAATTTATTTACACACGTTGTACAGTATTTATGGAATTTTACATTATCAATTCCTTTCTTCCGTAAGATGAAGTTATTAAATTCATCTTAAAGTATAAGTTGCAAAATTATAGAAAAGAGTTTTGTTTGACACTAAGAAAAAAAGTATTTTATTAATTAAGGTGCTTAATTTCTAATTGAAGGAGCCAACGATTTTTTTTTTCCATTTAAAATCAAAGGTGTGAAAATATTGCTTATGCATTGAATCTAGGAAAAAAAGTGACATAAACTTCAAAAGCGGAAAAAAGTGACACGGAAAAAAGTGACGCGGAAAAAAAGTGACAAGGAAAAAGTTACCGGAAAAAAAGTGACAAAGAATTGATTTTGGGGATTCATTACTTAAGTGTGAAAGGGGAATCGAGGAGGAGGGCTCATAGTTTAAGTAAATGGGCTTTTCATGCTGAATTAACTGTTTTGGTTCAATTTTTGGATATACGTTGATCCTGAAAAGACGCTTGCCTGATTAATTTTGGGAAGGTACGATTACTCCCCCCCCCCCATCCGCCCTCAATTAAATGAATGGGTTTTTATGCAGAATTGTCCAACGTGTGTCAAATTTGCATATAGGTTCTTTTAGATAAAGCTTATATATAGTATATAATGCCTGAAGAGATTTAGGAGTTCTAATGGTTAAGGCCCATGTCCTCGCTCGAGGAAACGCTCGCGAGCTAATGCTATTCCTATGGGGAAGCATTTTTCTAATAACTCTTTCGCATTTTGACATTTTTGAATATTTTTTTTTTGCATTGGATAGCTGGGGTGCTTGCCGATAGCGCACCTTTTTTACTTTTTCGATTTTGGTTGCAGATATTTTTTACAAAGTTAGTTTCACTTTTAAAACCGGGTTCGAAACTGAAAGTGCTTTTTAAAAAATATATCTGCAACCAAAATCGAAAAAGTAAAAAAGGCGCGCAATCGGCATGCACCTCAGCTATCCAATGCAAAAAAAATTATTCAAAAATGTCAAAATGCGAAAGAGTTATTAGAAAAATGCTTCCCCATAGGAATAGCATTAGCTCGCGAGCGTTCCCTCGAGCGAGGACAGGGGCCTTAAATATAGAGAGGGAACGGGGGATAACCTTTCTAAAATTAAATTAATAACTTTTTACGCGTAATTATCCAATTTGCTTAGAATTTTGGACATAGGTTGATTATGATAAGACGTATCTCTGATTAGTTATGGGGTTCTTCTGCTTATTATAAGGGGGGGGGGGCGAGCAATTATATCCCCCTTAAACTAGAAAAATAGGTTTTTATGCAGAATTATCCCATGTATTTCAAATTTTAAATATAGATTCTTTCTGATAAGGTGGATCTCTGAATAGTTTTAAGGATTTAATATCTAAGTATAGAAGGGGAATGAATAGAATATAACCCACCTTAAATTAAATTACTTTTTACGCAGAATTATCAGATTTGCTTCAAATTTTGGATTATAGAACCATTATGATAAGGCGTATCCCTGATTACATATGGGGTTATTTTGACAATTAAAAATAGGGGTGGGTGATTATTCCCCCCCCCCTTTAATTAGATAAATTGTTTTTTATGCTCACTTATCCGATATATTTCATATTTTGGATATATGTTCTTTCTCATAAAGTGAATCCCGGAATAATTTTAAAGGTTTAATGGCTAAGTAAACACTGGGGGAACGGATGATACCCCCCCCTTAAATTAATAAATGGCTTTTTACGCAGAATTATCCGATTTGATTCAAATTTTGATTGGGCGTTCATTATGATAAGGCGAAGTCCTGATTAATTGTGCGTTATCCCCCGTTCATCGCTCTATACTTAGCCATTAAACCTTTAAAACTATTCAGGGATTCACTTTATCAGGAAGAACCTATATCCAAAATTTGAAATACGTTGAATAGTTGTGAAAGAAAAAAAACAATTTATTTTATTTAAAGAGTGGAAGATTAATCGTCCGCTTCCCCTGTTTAATTATCAAAAGAACCCCATAATTAATCAGAGATTCGCCTTCTTATAATGAATATACATCCAAAATTTGAAGCAAATTGGATGATTCTGCGTAAAAAACCATTTATTTAATTTAAGGGGGCTTATTTACGGGAATACAAGTCAAAATTGCAGCGAGCGCCACCTGCATCTCAAATTGGCTAACTATTTGTGGGCGGGTATAATTTACGACTTTGGGAAATTTCCCCACTTTTTAGCGGGATGATCAAACAGTGAAGTGACCGGTACATAGATGACAGATTTGGCAATTTATCCCCCGTTTCACCAGTTCTCACAAAACCGAAGTACTGAATCTTGTAAGCATTTTAAATGCATAGGAAAAGAAAAAAAAAAAAAAAACAGAAAGGCCAAACAAATAATGGTAACAAAAATGAAGTTCTTGAAGAGTTAAAAATGGACAGAACATCTAATTAATTATCTAGAAACTACATGAATTGTTCATCGATTTTTTCACTTTTTTTTATTATTTGTTTCCTAGTAGCAAAATTTATGTAAAAACTCTAGTATATTGTACTTGTGTAGTTTTAAAGTTTTAATTCTTAAAATCGTAAACTATTATAATAGTATTATAAATTATTTTATTTTTTTACTATTTTTACACAATTAATTATTAATAGAGTTTTAAAAAATTACCTATTCAGAAAATTGTATAACGAAATGTAAATTGCATTAGGAATTCAAACTAGCATCAGAAAATAACTGAAAATGGAAAGAAAAATATATCAAGAAATCCATACACTAGTATTAGTATAATCATCAACATTTATCATTAACCTTCTCAGGTTGGTTACGAAAACACTTTATTTTTAATATTCTTCATTATAACATTTTTGACATATTTATCATTAGATTTCAAAATGCATTCAAAACCAACAAACTGAAAAGTTCGTTATATTGTATATATGTAGCTTAAAAATAGCACTTCTATAAATTGTGAATTAGTACAATATTATAATGCATATCATTTTATTACTTATACCATTTTTACAGAATTATTTATAATGCTTTTTCTTATTCAGAAACTAGATAATCAAAAAGTTTTTTCCATTTTTCAGTAAAAGCATAAAATCTTTCAGTGAACTATGTCAAACTTGGTGATATGAACCGAATTACCGGAAGCGACAACACAGGAAAGGAGAAAAAACAGCCTGGGACACATGAATTAGAAAACATGTATTTAATTTATTTTGGCTACTTACGCTTTTCATAATTTCCATTTTTATACCTTGTAGTTACTTGAAAATTAAAATTACGAGGTGGAACCCGTCGAAATTCGACGAAAGAAAACGCTTAAGAAGGAGCTTTTCCATTCATCAATAATAAATATACAAAATTAGTTACAATAAAAAATGCATCTCATATTGATCAGGCTAATTCTCAAATAAATATTATTTTAAGTTAAAATTAACAAAATACTATAAAAGTCAGTTGTCCAAATTATTAAAATTAAACTTTAATCGCACATGTAATCAGTAAAATCGGTTTTGAAATGCGTATACATTTTTTATATGGTGAAATAAGGCGCAATATTTTAATTTTTTAAATGGTGCAGTTTGTTACGTTATTTCGAATATTATTGAAAAGTGCTTCATAATCTATGCTTGACGCTTGATTTTTTCTTTCTTGTTTTATTTTTATTGTAGAATGAGTGATAATTTTCTCGTAAAGTAAAAAGAAAATAATTGGTAATAAAGACATTGATATACCATAAAAAGGAAATGAATCATATATAAATCTGCGAGAATTTTTTAAAACTTTGAATATTTAAGTTAATTTTTAAAACTAACTTAACTAAACTTTAATTTTTTAAAAACTATGTGTATTTAAGTTTGTTTATTAGCGTATTTAACTATTCCTTCAAAATTTTCAAAACAAATAAATAAGCCACATTAAATACTTCATTTGATAATTTTAAATGTAGGGAAAAGTATAACTTAAGAAATGTTTATATAAAGTCACTTTCGGTTTTTTTAAAAGCTATTTTTAAATTTTGCAATTCGGTTTAAAAAATATAATAGTCGAAATATGTAACTCACAATCCAAGCATATAATATTTAGTATAAGATAGGGGACGGGATTTTTTTATTCTTGTAGGGGGGAAAAAAAAAAAAAAAAAAAAAAAAAAAAACCCTGAAAGCCTCTTTCTTCCTTTTCGGATATTAGAAAGTAAATATACGTCTTATTAAACAATTTTCTACATCGTTAGGTGAAGAAGAAAACGTATTCTATTTGCTGCCACAATAAGCACGGAATTCCTCCGCTTTGGCACAGCCGGACTGATCTCATAGCGGCCTTCCCAATTCGCAAAATCTCAATGCTTTTGAAGGAAACAGTTTCGGAGGCTGTTTGCCGAGAGAGGGCGCTACGTAACCTCCTCAATTCCCGGATTCCCGCGATTTTTGTTATCATATATACGTTTGTTTTTATTATTCCTCTTACAATTTATTAAAAAAAAAAAAAAAAAAAAAAAAAAAAAAAAAAAAAAAAAAGCACTTTTTAGAGTTTTTTAGGAATATTGAAACATAGGTATTGCAGAAATTATTTCTGCAATTCTATCTTCAGAACTTGGGTTCTAAGCAGGGGGGGGGGGGATTTCAAAATTTTCTTAGGAAGTAAGGAGGGGTTGGCAAAGATTTTTGGAGGGGTAATGAACAAATATTTATTCTGATCATGTTATGCCCCATCTAAAATAATAATAATAATAATAATGAAATACTCATTTTATACTTTTTTTCCTTACATATATTTTTAAAATTAATGTATTCAATCATATTAAATGTATCTAACTTTGGGAACGTTTAAGGGGAAAATAAAATTGACAATTAATATTTTCTAGGCTAAAAATGCTATTTAAATACTAATATTTCTGCTTCATCAAATTTAACTAGTTATTTTTGCTTTGTACATTTTAAGATAATGTGTGTGTATATATATATAACCATTAATTGTAAATAAAGATTCTTGAAATAAAGATTTTTTTTCAAGAATTAAAAGCAAATTACCTTCATATACTTTCATGGTTTCTGTATATTAATGGCTTTTTACGTGTGGATGTAATAATTATCCTATTTATGCAAAGTTATGCGAAGCAGGGGGCGAAGGTGGCGGTAGCCCCGGGCGCGGAAATCGAGGGGGCGCCAAGTTTCAAATAAATGACAAATTTGTATTCAATGGACTTTAATTGAGTTTTTATACTTTTCAATTTTGTTATACCTGTCACAAAGAGAAATGGTGATTGGGAGAGGGGGGGGGGGCGCCAATTTAAAACCTCGTCCCGGGCGTAATTTTCTCTTCGCACGCCGCTGTATTTATGGAACGTTATTCTGAATATCATCAATAACTTCATATATTACAACATAAAAGAAACTTACAATTTTTTAATTATATTTTTTTCTGAAAATTATGTTTCTATATTGCTCAAGAACATTAGAAAGTGTTTCATTTTGTATTCTATAAATTGAAAGTTTTTTTTTTGTGTGTCAAACACACAAGTTTTTTTTTTTTTTTTTTTTTTTTTTAATTTTGTAAAAAATATCCCACTTTTCCCTATAAATGAATATTTATTTGTTAGAAATGTGTTTCTATATACGTCTAATTAAGAATTACAGTAGAACCCCGCAAATTCGGACCCCGTTAATCCGGATCTCCGTATAATCCGGATCGTTTTTTTTTTTTTTTTTTTTTTTTTTTTTTTTTTTTTTTTTTCCAAGTTTGAGAAGCGATTGGCTAATTTCCATAACATTAACTTGTTTCATCGTCGTATTCTGAATTTAAAAAAAACTTTTTTCTGGAATCTTTCCGGAAGAACTAAACAAAATAAACATTTTTATTGTCTATAAATATTCACTGAGTTTAACATTAAGGTGATTTTCTGTAAGAATGTTTTCAATTTTTATCTAATTCTCCAGATAATCCGAATTTTCGATAATCCGGATTGGGTCTGGTCCCATTTAATCCGAATTATCGGGGTTTTACTGTATGTATATTTACGTTTGCATTAAGTATTTCAAAAAAGGATTTGGACATTTTGGTATTCGTTTTCGTCCGAAAATAGGAATAATAATGAATTTATGTTTCGGTTTCGGTTTTGTCCTTGTAGGTAAGATGTACTGGTATGATTCATACCTGCGATTTATATTTTTTGAATTTTTCTTAATAACCATAATATATTAAGTAAATATTTAATATCTACTGCCTGTATGCATTAATACGGTATTTACTTATTTAGTAGATAAATATATGTGTTAATTCAAGTATGTTTCGTTTATGTTTATGAGCTCTAATAACAGTTGTTGAATAGTATTTGTTCTAAATCTACATAATTTATTCATATTTCTCCCCCAATTAAAATAAATAAAACTCTACGTATTCAATATTTAAATGATTTATTTAATAACAATTCCTTTTCACCGTAAACATATCGTAAGGTCATTACAAGCCTCTGTTTATGTTGTAGAACATTATTTGTATGTAAATAATAAATATTTTGAGCCGATGTTTTACTAATGTACTGTTTTCAATTGATATTTTATTAAGTCTGCAATTTTATCATACTATAGGCATGTTATGTTAGCTATTCTTGTTGCTAGCACGATTGCTTATTATAAACACCATTAAATTTAACATAGCCCTAGTTCTGAATAAAGTTTTCTACTCACTTTTGAGGAGGTTACGTGGCGCCCTCTAGCTAGATCGTGATTTACGGAGTGTTTCCGTGAAATCCTATGAATTGAAAAGGCCGGTAAGCGTCAGCGCATGAAGTCTGGCCGTGGCTTTGGCAACGATGTTGCATACACACTCCACGCCCCCTACCGACGACAAGTCGAGCGTATTCCCTCTGTCGTTGAAAAGTACCAGCAGGGGGCGATTGTGTACCGATTAACTGGTGGTCAGAAGATGAAGACTTCTCCGGAATATTCGTGGGGGGCTTTTCATGCCCCCCAACACGATTTCACGCCTCCTTTGAAAAGATTTGTCTGGCTTTCTTTCTACACTATTGCATCTAGGATTTTGATTTAAGCAAATGCAATGTATTTTGTTCCATTTATGGCAGTTACAGTAAATTAGTTAAGTGAGTTTTGATAAAATAG
This sequence comes from Maratus speculifer, assembly GCA_964019185.1. Taxonomy (NCBI): domain Eukaryota; kingdom Metazoa; phylum Arthropoda; class Arachnida; order Araneae; family Salticidae; genus Maratus; species Maratus speculifer. The sequence goes on from OZ025293.1 coordinate 177,313,071, forward strand.
GAAAGTTGAATTCTCGACACGAATCCTATAATTTGCATATGTGTTAGTTTGTATGTCAGAGTTGAAAAAGAAATATTCAAGAATCTTTTTTTTTAATATAATTTCGGTTGTTTCTATAATTATTTTTTTTAATATAATTTCGGTTGTTTCTATAATTAAGAATGTGTCAAGACTCTTGCTTTGCATTTCTTCAACACTCTTCCAAGGAAAGGTATTAGCATCTATTCTTCTCAAACGATTTGTGGTTTATTAACAAAAGAATGGGAAAATTCAACAATCGAAATGAAAATAAAGATTATATTGGCTTGAAAAAAAAATTACATTCTTGCAGAAAGTCCGTTTCTTTCTACAGCTATTAAAAAAAAAAAAAAAAATGCCGATACAGATAATAGTTGAATGATACGTCTATTCGGACCTTAAGCCATCTTTTTTTGTCGAGCACAATTTCTATTTTCAAATTGACACATTTTTAAATTGCTTTTTGTTCTCAAATGCATAAAATTATCAGGTGCTCTTATTCAAAAATTCTGTAAAAGAACTGATTTTTTTCCCTGTTTTTAGATAAGAGCACACAATTTCCCTGAAAATGATGTTAGAGTTGCCGCTTTAAACCTAATATCCAGGCGTCGCAGCACGGGAGAGAACGAAAAGACCGTCATCATAAAACTACAATTTCGTGTAACACAAGATGTTTGTTAAAAATTAATTTATCGAAAAAAGAAAAAAAAAACTGTTCGATAATAAATCGTTTCACTGATCATACCTGCAAGTCTCATGCCTGCAAGTCTCATGCTTTTATGCATAAAAATGAGTTAGAAAATGCGTCAAAAATTTTCATACTGTTTAGCAAGGTTTTCTTTTTCTTTTTTAACCGTTTTAAAGAACACAAGTTATACCCCTTAGTTTAGAACTTAAATGCATGATGCAGAGTCAGTGATATATATCTATGTATATAACCTATATAACCATTACATAATATTGAAATTACGGACAGTACATTCAAATCAATTTTAAGTAATTCAGATTCTCTTAATGGAATGTATTCAAAATAAATGGAACACACAAAAGTGAATAAAGGCAAATAAAAATGGAACTTGTGATACGTAACTTATTTTCAAGAGCAATAATATTGCATGATCACAAGTAATATATGGTTAATTTCTGAAGTAGAAATTAAGAAAACATGTGCAATGCAAATTTCTACCATTGACTGATTAACCATTATACTAAAAAATAAAAATGAATCAAGACATTTGGACATATAGAATTCTTACATAAATTAAATGAAATTAAATGAAAGGTCAAAAATGTGAGTTAAAAAAAAAAAAAGAAAGAAAAGAAAAGAGGAAAAAAAAAAGCTTGCTGAGCAAAATAGATATTGAAAAAAGCCAAAAACTCAGAATATACAAAGATGTAGAACTGACCAAAATCTCAAAACTCATATATGTGTTATAACAGACGATTACAGTTAGCAACATTTCTGACGGTTAAGAAAGAGCAAATAGGGCAATAAATATAGGCAATAAATGGAAATGAAGCAATTTACAAGATTGTTGAAACTGTCAACCTTAACACAGACATACACATATTATAGATATATTTATATATATCATCATCATAATCAATTCGATTTACTACTGGATCTGGGTCTCCCCTACATTTTTCCATTGTTTCCTGTCTAGTTCTTTCGTTATCCCATTTACAGCGGCCACTTTTCTGATTTGATCACTCCACCTTATTGCTTTGGGTTGTCTTCTCTTCTTGGTCGTTTACATCTCTGGGATACCACTGGGATACTAACATACTGCAGTATGTTAGTGCTTCACTTATTCTCTTGTCTTGCAATGTGCCTAGCCCATTTCCATTTTAGATGTTTAGTTATTCTTTCAATGATGTCAAAAACCTTTGTCTGACTTCTTATCCAGGTTATCCTCCTTCTGTCTCTTCTAGTTATGCCTAGCATACATCCTTCCATAATTCTCTGTGTTGTTTGTAGTCTTTGTATTTGTATCATACGTTAAGTTATTGTCCATGTTTCTGCTCCTTAAGTTAATGCAGGTAAAACACGTTAATTAAACACCTTTCTTTTCAAACAAAGAGGTATATTACTCTTTAGAATAATATCGTTCTTCTCAAAAGCACTCCACCATTCACTGTAAAAAATTTTGCCGTTAAAAAACGGAAATAGTACTGGTAATCTAGACGCCAGTACTACTTCCGCTTTTTAACGGAAAAAAATTTCCAAGAATTGTTCCGTTTTTTTCACAAAATATTTCCGTTTTTTAAAATTTCCTTATGTAAAAATTTTCGTTTGAAAAGTTAAAAGAATTTTTCAAGGACAAACTAACATCTTTGTGATTTTTATTCTTTACTTTACAAAGGCACGTTAATATTAGGGACACATTATATACACTTAATTTAAACAACAGAGAAGAAATGTTACTAACCTTCCATGGGGTTTGAACTCACGACCTTGTCTGTCGTAGCCGGTAGTGTAATACCATTACGCTATGATTTCATATAGCACCATTTCAAATACCTTTACTTATTCGGATGCATTTCATGAAGTAAAGACAAGATTTTTGGACGTGGGTTTATTTTTGTAGAGATAATATTTTTTTATTGAACGGACAGTTCTAAATCAAGTTTTACAGATTTTATTTCTATAATTTCTAATAGTTAGCTTTTTAATTTTAGCTTTATAAAAAAAAGTTTAACCTTTAAAATATTACATGCATAAATGAAAGTATTAAAAAAATTTATTTCCTTCTTTTTTGGAAGAGTTTTACTCATTATTATTTTTTTTTTTAATTTGTAAAAATATGCTGTCTTTTTAATATACTTTAAATTTTATGTGCGTACTTCTTAATTTGAATAGATTAATATATATATATATATATATATATATATATATATATATATATATATATATTAAAATTAAAAGTAGACTTTTTTCCACTTTAAATAACATACGCACTTTTTATATTATAATATAAATAAATTGAACAAAATCAAACTGAAAAAACAAAAAACTTTCCTTAACTATCTGAAACTTAAAAAGAATTAATAATAATAATAATTATTATTATTATCTTAATATTGTTAAAATATGCCATCGTTTTATAATTAAAACAGAAAAAAATAAGAGAAATGTTGCTATGTTTTTCTATTTGTCATACAGATGGCGCCACGACACTTATCAGTTAAAAATACTGATAACGTGTGATGTTTAAAACGGAAGATGTTCTGTTTGCGGTGAGATTTACGGAACAGTTACTGTATTTTTAATCTCAAAATAGCAAAAAACGGAAATACTGCTGTTTTCTTGGAAAAATCAAACTATTCCGTAAAATTTTAGGGAAAAGTTTGTGTATATTAACGGATATTTTTTACAGTGTATGAGATACCGTGACAGGGATTGTCTCAATATCTTTAATATATGCATATATATATATAGGATATCTTGAATTACAGTTATATGAATAACTGTTTGGGTGAATAGCTGTAATGGGAATTCGAATTTTTTGAAATTGAGTTGCGTGTATAAAAATGTTTTTCCCATGATATCATGAACTCTTCATGATGCGTTTCTGACGTTTTACTCGTTAATAAATTCTAATGTACTTTTTATACTTCTAATTTTTTATCCTTCCAATGATTGTAGTTTAATTATTTCCGACAAAAAACCGACACATTGTAATTTTAATACAATTTTACAATGTTTCTCTTCCGAATATAAAACCAATTTATACATTTTTAGTTGCATATTATTGTCCGTTGTTAAAAAAAAAAAAAAATAAAATAAAAAAATAAAAAAATAACAATCAAGTTCGGGGAAGTAGGGGCATTATTCGCTTCACAGTTGATTTGATTGTGTAAGACTTCCCGCCTCACACAGAGAGAACGGAAAGCAACACCGTAGGTGGCACTGTCACTACTATGTGGCAATCGAAATATATAGCAATTAGCGCATCCCTTTGATACAACGGCGTGTCAAATGTGATGATAGCTCGACCACACATCGAAATAGATGTATCAATTAGCGCATCCCTTTGGGATAACGGAGTGTCAAATGTAACTATAGGTCGACCACCCGGGGCACAGCTTTCAAGTACCGAAGGAGGTAAGATTTTCCCACGAACGGAGAAAGAGGGGTGCAGTGCGCAAAAGAGAGTGGAATGCACAGGTGCTCTCAAGAAGAGGATAAAAGAGGAAGAAGGGTGACAGAGAAGGACTGGACTTGTTTTGTTGCCTTGGAGAGAGGAGCGTAGAGCACAGGATTGAGTGGTGCTCGGAGGATGCGAGACTTTGAAAAGTCTGCGGAGAATGCACAGACTGTATGCATCAAGTTAAGCTGGCTGCCACCTCTTGATTAATTCCCAAACTGGACTAATGAACTTTAAGTAATGATTAAAATACTCTGATTGAATAATCTGTTTACAGATGTACTTGAATGTAAATAAATTACAATTTGATTACTAAAGCAGAGTAGTTCATGATCATAAGCCTCGGAAGTAGCCTCACCGCTTTTCGCTACCAAAATCTACTAGAGGCTTCACAACTGGTGGCAGCGCAAGAAACGAACCCAGTGGGAAAAGAGTCAACAGCAGTGAGACAACAGGCGAAGGAAGGACGGTAGAAAATAAGCCGAGGACCGAGCAGCAGAGGACCGGACGGCAGTTCCTTCAAGACAGACCTCGCTGGAGAGTGACAGACCAGCCTGCGGAAACAGAGGAGCAGATCTTCGGACGGCAGTTCCTTCAAGACAGACCTCGCTGGAGAGTGACAGACCAGCCTGCGGAAACAGATGAGCAGATCTTTGGACGACAGTTCCCCCAACAAAGGACTCGCCAGAGAGGAATAGACACCCCGCAGAAACTGTTCCGGAAAACACCGGGAGCGAAAGAGCACAGCGTCAGAGGAGAATTCCCCCGACAAGGCTTCAAAGGGAGCAGCTGACAGGCCTAGTGACAGCAGATCACCGTCGAGTTCTACGCGATGAGACACCACAAAAACAAAAGGTAAGCTCATTAATTTTTTGAATGGCTCTCAGTAGAAAATTTTATTGTTAAACTAAGATCTAAAAATTTAGTGTTCCCGAGTGTTATTCTAAGTAGAAAATAAAGATAAACATAAAGGCATCACGCCGAGTAGGATTAAAAAGGAATTTTTTTTCGGAAGCATAAATTTGTGATCAGATTAAAATCTGGGGTATATTTGAGGAGAATATATGTAAATAAAGCGGAAAAAATTGCTTTAAAAAAAATTAAGGATAGAAGGCTTGGCAAAGAAAATTGCAGTCTTTGGGTCAAATAGAAAAAAGAATCTTTTTGTTCTTTTCTGTCATATTATAAGGAGGTTAATTCTAAAAGATAAATGTTTTAACCTAAAAGATTGAAATTAACCTAAAGATTAGATAAATAAACATCTATATATCCTCTGAAAGGTTATGGTTTAAGTAATTGCAGCACTGGATAAGCCTTGCGGAAAAAAAAAGGCCCAAAATTGAGACATACAGAAAGGTATGCCGATGTATATGTATAATCGTGAAAAAAATATATTACATACAGTATTGGCTTTGTGTACAGGGACTATACCTGAAATATTTGCATAATTGTATAGCGTTTTTTTTTTGTGTTTTTGTGCTTTGTTCTTTTTAAACAAAAAGATACGGTCAGCAGTTGATGCTGGGCAAAGTGTGTAATACCTGCAAGATATTTGGTATTGAAAAATACTTAGAATTAGTATAAAAGAAAATTTTTTTTCTTGAAAAAAAAAGTGTCTATATGTTATTGCTAATGTATGTATTTACCTAAGATTTATTTATTTTATATGTAACCCTATTTAATTGGATAGTGTTCCAAAAGTTGCATATTGAAGTACTTTAAAATTAAAATATTTTAGGAAACGAAGTAAAATCTAAAATTAGATATCAGCTGACAAAAAGATTAGTTTTTGTGTATTATTTAAATTATTTGGGGAGGTGTTAAAATAAGTAAATATGGCAAAGGTTACTTCACTGAAGTACTGCAGAAGAATTGATCTGGTACATTTAGCAGACGTGCTAGACGTAAAAATTGCAGAACATGACAAAATAGCGATAATTATCGAGAAAATACAAAGTTCGGATAGTTATGATGAGCAATTTGCGCTTACGCAAGTCGGGTTCATAATAAAAGACAGGGAAGATCAACTGGCGCAGGAAAAAGAGCAGCTGGCGCAAGAAAAAGAGAAGGAAAGATTAGAAATGGAAAGAGAAGAAAAACAAAAAGAAAGAGAGTTTCAGTTAGAACAAATTAGGTTAACGCAAAACGCGGACAGAAGAAGCTCCATTTCGAGTAATAGATCAGAAAGAGGGGTACACGACATTTCGGTCCCGCCATTTCGGTCCCGCCGTTTCGGTCCCGCCGTTTCGGTCCCGAGACATTTCGGTCCCTGGCCATTTCGGTCCCGAGACATTTCGGTCCCGAGACATTTCGGTCCCGAGACATTTCGGTCCCGAGACATTTCGGTCCCTGGCCATTTCGGTCCCTGGCCATTTCGGTCCCTTGCTATTTCTTTACCGGCCACCTTATAACTTGGTTTCTGATCGATGAAGGCCTACTAAACGTTGTAAGCTCAACATTGTTTTGGCTTTTTTTAATATTTTTATTCTCCTGCCCCCCTTCCCTTAAATTTTATACAAAGCTGAATATAATAGTCCAATAAGTTTAATCTATTGTAACTCGTGATAATAAAATCACAGCAAGTTGAAAATTTGATTAAACAATGTTATATAATTTTACACTGTCTTTATTATTATTATTTAACATAATGAATATTTTAAGTTTTATCATATGTTCTTTGTATTAGGTATTTTATCTATACAAAAAACTAAAATACATATTTTATTGATTGTTTTAGCACACTTTCTTAGAATCTTTAAATTAGTGATTTCCTAACTAGGCGTGCTATGAAAATTTTTTGTTTAAAAAATATAAATGCTCCAACGACCTTTTTTATGTAATAATTATTGGTTGCAATTTTTTTTTTTTTTTTTTTTTTTTTCACAGTTTTCTTACTTTATGAAGACAATTTTTGTGAATTAATTTTATTGAAAGTGGGCTTATTTCTTTGTAATAAAATGATTATTTTTCAATTTTATATAATAATGTAATTATTATTTTAAATAATTTTATTTTCAAATTTTAACTGACAAAACTAAGCTTTTTTAATTTATCGTTTATTTATTTATTTGCATTACCTTTTCGCTCCCACTTTCACAGAAAAAAAATTGACAATTCTTATTTTAATTTTATTATTGATTGAATTAATAGTTTTAAATTTCAGTAACTTTAAATATAAAATAAATAAAGAGGTAAAAAATAAGTTTCAGTTTATAACTACTACAAAACCTAATGATAAATTGAATATAAAACAGATTATTTATTGAGTTTATTTAAAGTAAAATTCGAAATGGGTATTAATAATTTGATCAATTTAATTAAATAAAGATTCATTAAATTAAAAATACATATATTTAATAAAATATTAATTTGATTTTAATTTTAAAATCACTAACTGTTTTGTGATTTAATTTATAGCAATTATTCATCACCATAAGTTTTTATTCAAAAATTATTATTTATTTCAAAAAAGGAAATTATTATTATTATTATTATTATTGAAAAATCAGTAACGTAACGTAATAATTAATTAAACATAATAATGCAACACTGTAACAATGCGTAAAAATATTTCTTAACAGTGTTAGGTAACATTATTATCCAGATGAAGATTTAAATTTTCTGAAACAAAGTTATAGTTTACAGTTCGCAAAAAGCAATCATATATTAATTAATTATTTTTAAAGAGTAAGAAAAATATCATAAACTAACCAATAAATGAATAAATAACATATTTATTTTGAGAATCCTTATAATTTTTATATATCCTAATGAACTTGATAACATTATAGTAGCTGAAATTTAAAAAATATGTTTTTTCATTTTTGCTATAATAAGAGCTATAAACTAGATTTTAAACAAGTTATTGATAAATAAGTCACTTAAACAATTAATAGTTAAAATAATTTTGAATTCTTATTAATAAATATGTTTGATAAAAATAATTTAATTTTTAAAAAATTTTTAATTTAACAGCATAATTATTAATGCTTTAAAATTTTCTAAGATTATATTAATCATTTAATAAAATAATGTATAACATTAAGTAAGAAACAAATCAAAACCGAGTGCCGGGAATTTTTAAACACTTATAATTTTTTATGTTGGTGTTCCTATAAAATTTGAAATATATGCATATAAGTACCAGCTAAGTACTACTATTAACCTCTTTTAAAAAAAATTCTACATGTCAATCAATTGTCAACGCCCATCTGAACAAATAGTCATCTTTATACAAAATAGCTAGAAAAGATAGGTAGTTAGCTTTATTCTACTTATCTTGATCTTTATACACTTGTCAGATGAAATCCCTCATTCTATAATACAATGTCCTTTTTACTCTGGAGTTCCAATGCGGACGACCTCCCAGATTTGACTTGTGTTTATTTCGCTCGTAGTTTTTGAATGTGATAAGCATAAAAAGTGTTTAATGTATTAAAAAGGATTTGTAATTTTTGCATTGTTATATGTAAAAAGGTTGTTACACGTAAAAAGTTATTTCGTAGCAATAATTGTTATATGTAAAAAGATTAACGCAAACTTTTAAATAGTTTTTTTAATAGCGAAATAAAATAATTATTTAAAAAATAAAATGTTTTAGTCAATCCCGATGCAGAACTTAAAAAATAATGTGGCTTTATCACAATTCCATGTTAAAAACCCCTTAAAAAAAATGCAAAATGACATAATCTAAAAATGATGTGCCCTTAAATAATAGGATGAAATAAAGATTTCTAAAACTATTTGCAGATTTTTTTTTCATTGTTAAACACATATTGTACAAATTATATGCAACTGAAAATGTGTAGGCCATGGACATTTGCTTAAGCAAATTAAATTCGACTTATACGTGTTTTTAAATTACCAGATCTTCATGATTGAGGAACTTCTATATAAATCCACAGAACAATCCTCCCCTCACTCCTGAAAACAATTACTTCTGTCATGTGAAATTTGCATAGCGTTTGGATCCGCTGCAATATGTTTGAGTTTGGATCCGAGTTATACGTGTAAGCGGTTTTTGGGTACTTGTTACTTCTAATTAATCGCATTACACTAAAACTTTATGTGGTTTTCAGTTAAAAAACCAGCGTTGAATTCAGACTCTTTTCTCCGGGAGGAACTTCTGTGGCTCCGGGGGGATTCAATAGAGCCCTGGGGGGATTACACTTTTTAACACTGAAAACACAAAATCTCAAAATTTCCGGAGGGGGACATTGATAGCTCTGGGGGGAATGACCCGCCCCTGAATTCAACACTCTAAAATGTTCCCTATAAAATTATGTCAGCTATTTCCCGTGTACAAAATTTCAGCTTGCTGGAGAAGGGCCCGAAATGTCTGAGGACCGAAAAGTCCAGGGACCGAAATGTCTCGGGACCGAAATGGCCATGGACCGAAATGTCTCGGGACCGAAATGTCTCGGGACCGAAATGTCTCGGGACCGAAACGTCTCCGGACCGAAATCGCCAGGGACCGAAATGTCTCGGGACCGAAACGTCTCGGGACCGAAATGTCTCGGGACCGAAACGGCGGGACCGAAACGGCGGGACCGAAATGGCGGGACCGAAACGTCCTGCTTCCCAGAAAGAGCGCCTAAAATTTCATTAAAGGGAATTATGCAAAAATTTGATCCAGAAAAGTCCGATATCACTTTATTTCTTAACTTATTTGAAAGACAAGCCGAGAGATCCGGGATAGAAAGCGACGATCTTGTGACACACTTGTTGGCATTACTGCCCATAGAGATCGCAGAATTAATATTACGCAAACAAAAAGAACTTGTGGACAACTTTGAGCATGTAAAATCAGTTTTATTGGCAAGATACAGACTTAGCCCAGAAGCGTATCGTCAAAAACTAAACAAACATGCGAAAAATCCAAACGGCCCTTGGAAAGATCTAATTTTTGAATTAAATAGCTTTCAAAACGGGTGGTTAAATGGGATAGGTATCACAAAATTTGAAGAGCTAAAGGACTTATTAATAACGGAACAGATTAAAAGGCGTGTGCCGGCGGAGATAAGGGAACACTTCATTGATTCGTGGGCGTCGTATAAAAATCCGGAAACTCTAGTGAAAGATCTGGACGGCTACGAAGAAATAAAAAGCGTGCAAAAACGGACATGGAAAGATAGGTATTCGGCGGAAAAAAAGTTCGAATGGTCGAGAGATGAGGAAAAAGAACCGGAAAAGAATCAGGAAATAAAACCAAACTGGCGAGAAAAAAATGATAAAGAGGACAGGCAGAGAACTTTCGAAAAAACGACGAAAAACACTTGTTTCGTTTGTGGAGATCCGAGCCACTGGAAGCGAAATTGCCCAGAAAATAAGAGAAATATAACAAACATTGCGAATGTTCATCACATTCAGGAAGGGACAAATTTCAAAGAGAATTTTAAACCTTATCTAGGTCAGGCGAATATAAATGGAAAAAAATGCACGACGCTACGAGACACAGGAAGCCAGTATGACGTGATTCCCGAAAGATTAATTAAACCCAATCAATTAGATGGTAGGGAAATTTACGTAAAACAACCACTAATAAACGATGTAAGGAGGTTACCTACGGCGGACATTACATTAAATATTGAAGGGTTAGGAAGCTTAAAAACGAAAGCTATAGTGGCGGATAAAAGCACAGACTTGTCATATTATATTTTGGGTAACGACACTCAAAAAGAAATAGATAAAATTAAAAGAAACACCTCCCATAATAGATTCAAAACAAAACCAGAACTAAAATGCTCTTTTGCTGAGAGAACAGGAGAAAAAGAGAATAGCTCCCAGTCAAATATGACAGGAAAGATGTCAGATGTGAATTCGAAGGGAAGGGGTGTAAAAAGGACGCAAGAAAATAAATACGTGAATTTCGGATTAGAAAAATCTTTGTTCCGGAAGGAAAGAAAAGAAAAAAAAGCAGAACAGACCAGACAATGGTTTAAAGAACGTTTTAAAAATCATAATTCGGGCTACTCAAACGGTAAAGTCAGGGAAAAGCCGCAAAATAAACAGCAGGAGGCGGAAAACACCGAATACAAAGCCAGTAGACAGGGAAAATTGGGAAAGATGCCAGCAAAAACTGATCAGGTTAAAAGCGACAGAAAAATGGGATTCAACAGATACGTTAACAAAAGGGATGCATCGACGTGGGACAAAGGGTCAGGTTTAAAAGAAGATAAGTCATACGACCAAGCAAGTAGTACGATGCGAAAAAGAGTTAATACTATAAGTACCGTGAAAGATTACTCGGAAAAAGTAGCGGGGAGAGTTGAAAATTCCCACAATCAGAGTAAATATATTGTTAAATCCCCTAAAAAAAGCAAAGAACAACAGCATGGCAGAGCGAATCCATGTATAAATACACTTGTCAAAGTTAAACTGTTGTAAAAATTGAACAAGTTAAACTCTAGAATAAGCTAGGTGTAATATATTAATTCCTATTTTGTTTTTGTGTGTAAATATTAAAGTACTAGATGTAGTATGTGGTTTATTTTTATAAAGTGTAAATTCTTAATGTACCTAGAATGGTAGGTACAAAAGGATATGATAACAATAATAAAAATAAAAGGTTTAAAAATAAAAGGTGGTTGAGGTAGGTTGCGAAGATAGACATTAACTGTGCAGCCTTACCAGAATGCTAATACTACTAAACCTGGAAAAGATATCAAGCAGGCAAATGTTAGGTGTAGGGCGAAATAACGCCTTGAAAAAAAAAAGTATTAAAATGTATATTTTTCTTTATTTTCCAAGTAATATGTTTTGTTAGAGGGTAGCGAACTAAATGGATGTCTTATACCAGAATAAAATGTGTATATATACAGATATTGTTGTAAACTAATAAGTAAAAAAAAAAAGGAGTAGAATAGTAAGTAATGATTTTCTTTTTGATTTTTTTTTCGTGTGTGAGCCATTCATTAGATTTTGAGCTACCTTATTGTCATGAATATTTCGTCTTGCAGCCAAAATATTCACTTGAGGAAGGGGGGGGGGGTAGTTGTAAGACTTCCCACCTCACACAGAGAGAACGGAAAGCAACACCGTAGGTGGCACTGTCACTACTATGTGGCAATCGAAATATATAGCAATTAGCGCATCCCTTTGATACAACGGCGTGTCAAATGTGATGATAGCTCGACCACACATCGAAATAGATGTATCAATTAGCGCATCCCTTTGGGATAACGGAGTGTCAAATGTAACTATAGGTCGACCACCCGGGGCACAGCTTTCAAGTACCGAAGGAGGTAAGATTTTCCCACGAACGGAGAAAGAGGGGTGCAGTGCGCAAAAGAGAGTGGAATGCACAGGTGCTCTCAAGAAGAGGATAAAAGAGGAAGAAGGGTGACAGAGAAGGACTGGACTTGTTTTGTTGCCTTGGAGAGAGGAGCGTAGAGCACAGGATTGAGTGGTGCTCGGAGGATGCGAGACTTTGAAAAGTCTGCGGAGAATGCACAGACTGTATGCATCAAGTTAAGCTGGCTGCCACCTCTTGATTAATTCCCAAACTGGACTAATGAACTTTAAGTAATGATTAAAATACTCTGATTGAATAATCTGTTTACAGATGTACTTGAATGTAAATAAATTACAATTTGATTACTAAAGCAGAGTAGTTCATGATCATAAGCCTCGGAAGTAGCCTCACCGCTTTTCGCTACCAAAATCTACTAGAGGCTTCAGAACTGGTGGCAGCGCAAGAAACGAACCCAGTGGGAAAAGAGTCAACAGCAGTGAGACAACAGGCGAAGGAAGGACGGTAGAAAATAAGCCGAGGACCGAGCAGCAGAGGACCGGACGGCAGTTCCTTCAAGACAGACCTCGCTGGAGAGTGACAGACCAGCCTGCGGAAACAGAGGAGCAGATCTTCGGACGGCAGTTCCTTCAAGACAGACCTCGCTGGAGAGTGACAGACCAGCCTGCGGAAACAGATGAGCAGATCTTTGGACGACAGTTCCCCCAACAAAGGACTCGCCAGAGAGGAATAGACACCCCGCAGAAACTGTTCCGGAAAACACCGGGAGCGAAAGAGCACAGCGTCAGAGGAGAATTCCCCCGACAAGGCTTCAAAGGGAGCAGCTGACAGGCCTAGTGACAGCAGATCACCGTCGAGTTCTACGCGATGAGACACCACAAAAACAAAAGGTAAGCTCATTAATTTTTTGAATGGCTCTCAGTAGAAAATTTTATTGTTAAACTAAGATCTAAAAATTTAGTGTTCCCGAGTGTTATTCTAAGTAGAAAATAAAGATAAACATAAAGGCATCACGCCGAGTAGGATTAAAAAGGAATTTTTTTTCGGAAGCATAAATTTGTGATCAGATTAAAATCTGGGGTATATTTGAGGAGAATATATGTAAATAAAGCGGAAAAAATTGCTTTAAAAAAAATTAAGGATAGAAGGCTTGGCAAAGAAAATTGCAGTCTTTGGGTCAAATAGAAAAAAGAATCTTTTCGTTCTTTTCTGTCATATTATAAGGAGGTTAATTCTAAAAGATAAATGTTTTAACCTAAAAGATTGAAATTAACCTAAAGATTAGATAAATAAACATCTATATATCCTCTGAAAGGTTATGGTTTAAGTAATTGCAGCACTGGATAAGCCTTGCGGAAAAAAAAGGCCCAAAATTGAGACATACAGAAAGGTATGCCGATGTATATGTATAATCGTGAAAAAAATATATTACATACAGTATTGGCTTTGTGTACAGGGACTATACCTGAAATATTTGCATAATTGTATAGCGTTTTTTTTTTGTGTTTTTGTGCTTTGTTCTTTTTAAACAAAAAGATACGGTCAGCAGTTGATGCTGGGCAAAGTGTGTAATACCTGCAAGATATTTGGTATTGAAAAATACTTAGAATTAGTATAAAAGAAAATTTTTTTTCTTGAAAAAAAAAGTGTCTATATGTTATTGCTAATGTATGTATTTACCTAAGATTTATTTATTTTATATGTAACCCTATTTAATTGGATAGTGTTCCAAAAGTTGCATATTGAAGTACTTTAAAATTAAAATATTTTAGGAAACGAAGTAAAATCTAAAATTAGATATCAGCTGACAAAAAGATTAGTTTTTGTGTATTATTTAAATTATTTGGGGAGGTGTTAAAATAAGTAAATATGGCAAAGGTTACTTCACTGAAGTACTGCAGAAGAATTGATCTGGTACATTTAGCAGACGTGCTAGACGTAAAAATTGCAGAACATGACAAAATAGCGATAATTATCGAGAAAATACAAAGTTCGGATAGTTATGATGAGCAATTTGCGCTTACGCAAGTCGGGTTCATAATAAAAGACAGGGAAGATCAACTGGCGCAGGAAAAAGAGCAGCTGGCGCAAGAAAAAGAGAAGGAAAGATTAGAAATGGAAAGAGAAGAAAAACAAAAAGAAAGAGAGTTTCAGTTAGAACAAATTAGGTTAACGCAAAACGCGGACAGAAGAAGCTCCATTTCGAGTAATAGATCAGAAAGAGCGCCTAAAATTTCATTAAAGGGAATTATGCAAAAATTTGATCCAGAAAAGTCCGATATCACTTTATTTCTTAACTTATTTGAAAGACAAGCCGAGAGATCCGGGATAGAAAGCGACGATCTTGTGACACACTTGTTGGCATTACTGCCCATAGAGATCGCAGAATTAATATTACGCAAACAAAAAGAACTTGTGGACAACTTTGAGCATGTAAAATCAGTTTTATTGGCAAGATACAGACTTAGCCCAGAAGCGTATCGTCAAAAACTAAACAAACATGCGAAAAATCCAAACGGCCCTTGGAAAGATCTAATTTTTGAATTAAATAGCTTTCAAAACGGGTGGTTAAATGGGATAGGTATCACAAAATTTGAAGAGCTAAAGGACTTATTAATAACGGAACAGATTAAAAGGCGTGTGCCGGCGGAGATAAGGGAACACTTCATTGATTCGTGGGCGTCGTATAAAAATCCGGAAACTCTAGTGAAAGATCTGGACGGCTACGAAGAAATAAAAAGCGTGCAAAAACGGACATGGAAAGATAGGTATTCGGCGGAAAAAAAGTTCGAATGGTCGAGAGATGAGGAAAAAGAACCGGAAAAGAATCAGGAAATAAAACCAAACTGGCGAGAAAAAAATGATAAAGAGGACAGGCAGAGAACTTTCGAAAAAACGACGAAAAACACTTGTTTCGTTTGTGGAGATCCGAGCCACTGGAAGCGAAATTGCCCAGAAAATAAGAGAAATATAACAAACATTGCGAATGTTCATCACATTCAGGAAGGGACAAATTTCAAAGAGAATTTTAAACCTTATCTAGGTCAGGCGAATATAAATGGAAAAAAATGCACGACGCTACGAGACACAGGAAGCCAGTATGACGTGATTCCCGAAAGATTAATTAAACCCAATCAATTAGATGGTAGGGAAATTTACGTAAAACAACCACTAATAAACGATGTAAGGAGGTTACCTACGGCGGACATTGCATTAAATATTGAAGGGTTAGGAAGCTTAAAAACGAAAGCTATAGTGGCGGATAAAAGCACAGACTTGTCATATTATATTTTGGGTAACGACACTCAAAAAGAAATAGATAAAATTAAAAGAAACACCTCCCATAATAGATTCAAAACAAAACCAGAACTAAAATGCTCTTTTGCTGAGAGAACAGGAGAAAAAGAGAATAGCTCCCAGTCAAATATGACAGGAAAGATGTCAGATGTGAATTCGAAGGGAAGGGGTGTAAAAAGGACGCAAGAAAATAAATACGTGAATTTCGGATTAGAAAAATCTTTGTTCCGGAAGGAAAGAAAAGAAAAAAAAGCAGAACAGACCAGACAATGGTTTAAAGAACGTTTTAAAAATCATAATTCGGGCTACTCAAACGGTAAAGTCAGGGAAAAGCCGCAAAATAAACAGCAGGAGGCGGAAAACACCGAATACAAAGCCAGTAGACAGGGAAAATTGGGAAAGATGCCAGCAAAAACTGATCAGGTTAAAAGCGACAGAAAAATGGGATTCAACAGATACGTTAACAAAAGGGATGCATCGACGTGGGACAAAGGGTCAGGTTTAAAAGAAGATAAGTCATACGACCAAGCAAGTAGTACGATGCGAAAAAGAGTTAATACTATAAGTACCGTGAAAGATTACTCGGAAAAAGTAGCGGGGAGAGTTGAAAATTCCCACAATCAGAGTAAATATATTGTTAAATCCCCTAAAAAAAGCAAAGAACAACAGCATGGCAGAGCGAATCCATGTATAAATACACTTGTCAAAGTTAAACTGTTGTAAAAATTGAACAAGTTAAACTCTAGAATAAGCTAGGTGTAATATATTAATTCCTATTTTGTTTTTGTGTGTAAATATTAAAGTACTAGATGTAGTATGTGGTTTATTTTTATAAAGTGTAAATTCTTAATGTACCTAGAATGGTAGGTACAAAAGGATATGATAACAATAATAAAAATAAAAGGTTTAAAAATAAAAGGTGGTTGAGGTAGGTTGCGAAGATAGACATTAACTGTGCAGCCTTACCAGAATGCTAATACTACTAAACCTGGAAAAGATATCAAGCAGGCAAATGTTAGGTGTAGGGCGAAATAACGCCTTGAAAAAAAAAGTATTAAAATGTATATTTTTCTTTATTTTCCAAGTAATATGTTTTGTTAGAGGGTAGCGAACTAAATGGATGTCTTATACCAGAATAAAATGTGTATATATACAGATATTGTTGTAAACTAATAAGTAAAAAAAAAAGGAGTTGAATAGTAAGTAATGATTTTCTTTTTGATTTTTTTTTCGTGTGTGAGCCATTCATTAGATTTTGAGCTACCTTATTGTCATGAATATTTCGTCTTGCAGCCAAAATATTCACTTGAGGAAGGGGGGGGGGTAGTTGTAAGACTTCCCACCTCACACAGAGAGAACGGAAAGCAACACCGTAGGTGGCACTGTCACTACTATGTGGCAATCGAAATATATAGCAATTAGCGCATCCCTTTGATACAACGGCGTGTCAAATGTGATGATAGCTCGACCACACATCGAAATAGATGTATCAATTAGCGCATCCCTTTGGGATAACGGAGTGTCAAATGTAACTATAGGTCGACCACCCGGGGCACAGCTTTCAAGTACCGAAGGAGGTAAGATTTTCCCACGAACGGAGAAAGAGGGGTGCAGTGCGCAAAAGAGAGTGGAATGCACAGGTGCTCTCAAGAAGAGGATAAAAGAGGAAGAAGGGTGACAGAGAAGGACTGGACTTGTTTTGTTGCCTTGGAAAGAGGAGCGTAGAGCACAGGATTGAGTGGTGCTCGGAGGATGCGAGACTTTGAAAAGTCTGCGGAGAATGCACAGACTGTATGCATCAAGTTAAGCTGGCTGCCACCTCTTGATTAATTCCCAAACTGGACTAATGAACTTTAAGTAATGATTAAAATACTCTGATTGAATAATCTGTTTACAGATGTACTTGAATGTAAATAAATTACAATTTGATTACTAAAGCAGAGTAGTTCATGATCATAAGCCTCGGAAGTAGCCTCACCGCTTTTCGCTACCAAAATCTACTAGAGGCTTCACAATTGGAATGCCTGCGATCTGCGCGGGTTAATTGGTAGGGTCTTTAGACAATGAAAGCCCCATTCTAAATTTTCTCTCGCTTTGGGGTTACTGCTTCTGTGAGTACACATACAGTGATTGATTTAGGCTTTTTATCGCTCGATTGGCTAAATGAATTTATTATTAATAAAGAATATTTCTACGCGTTTTTCAGTGATGTCTCAGTTGAACACCAAAAGAGAAATCGTGTAAATTTTTTTGTTTATATCTTGTAATTGCATGATATACAAATATATGCAGCAAGTAAAATATTTATTGATTATCATGTTATTAAAATTAAATATTAGTTTTTTATTTTGAAAATTTAACTCTCCTGAAATTTATAATACATATGTTTATTTGCAATTGATAAGAGTGTAAAAATGAGCCAAATAATTTAAAAAACTTTTTAAAAATTATTTACACTTGTGAGAAAAATACGTCAACATCTGATTTACATAACGCATATTTATTTCGCTATACTGCAAGGGCTAAAAATATTAAACTAATTTCATTTCAGGGTATTAGATCAAAAATGATAAAATATAAATTAACAAAACAAGCAAACAAATAGAAACTAGGAATGGAAGGGGGGGGGGGAGTTCTAACATTTCGGAACATGAGAGTAATTTTTTAAAATTTAAAATCAACTGGATTTCAAAATATTTATAATTTTTTCAAAATGTTTATACCAGTTAGGATGTCACCGATTTTAATCAGTTGATTTAAATCGGTTGATTTTTTTAAAAAAATCATTGATTAAAATCAAAACTTAAAAATGATTAAAATGACATAAAAGTATTAAAATCCAAGATTAATTTTGGATTTTTTTTGCAGATATTTTGCTTTATGACTAAATGGGATATATATATATATATATAATTTTTTTTAACAATTCCTGAGCATCGTAAAGCATTAAGATTAGCAAGTTTGTAAAGGCATAAGTTTGTAAAGCATTTTATTCAAACATTTAATTTTAATTTAATATAATATGTGATTTCATAATTTCCTTTAATCAATATGAACCAGTTCATCTTTGACCTTGTGCCCTTGCGGACACGTGTCTACTTCAGCTGATGACAAGTTGTATTTTTGTTTCTTTAAAAAAAAAAAAAAAAAAAAAAAAAAAAAAAAAAAAAAAAAAAGCTCGAAGTGCGTCTGCTTTGTGTTTTATTTTATGGTGATTTTTATAAAGCCTATTGTTTAATTATCAATTATCGCTAGTGTATTCGGTGTTTTTTCGCTCTTAAAGGCATAAGATCTTTAAGAAGATACAATTTAAAATTGGCTTTTAAATCAAATTTTCCGATGCGATAGCACAGGAAAAAAGAAAAAAAATGATCGTCTCGTGCCAAAAATCGCTAATAACTCAAAAAGTAATTTAATTATTAAAAAAAAGAAAATGTTATTTGTTTCTAAATAATTTCAATGACATACATGTACTTTTAATTAAAAATGCATTAGAAAATTTTTCAGAAAGTTTTCCATTGTTGTGTAGGGAATTTGAAAATCAGTTTAAGATAATTCCAATGATTCCATTATGGTTGTTACTATTTTTACAAAGCCTATTGTTTCTCTGAAGCATCATGAAAATAACTCCGACTCGATTATGCAGGAAAAAATAAAAAGTGTAAGTCAAGTCCAGGCTCGGCCTGAGTCTGCTGCAAAAAGCTAAACCTGGACTAAAACACAATGTAATCGACCGATGCCAATATCTATTATATCCACATTGATTTTTTTTTTTTTTTTTTTTTTTTTTTTTTTTTTTGTATTGATGTCAAATTAGCTTATTTTCTTGAGGCACATTTATACTTAAATCGGTTTTCAAGTATACTGCATAATAAGCGCAAAATTTCCGACACATTTATTAACTCAGTTTTGAATGTAAAAGAAGAAAATTGTGAAAGCTGGCTATGGAAGCGATATCTGATCGAAACGAGTCATCCATTTTTTATTAAATAAATCGACTTATATATATTATTGACTTATAATCAATTTTGATCGTGTAGCAACAAATTTTTCTTCTCTCTCTGGGTAGTTTTTTTTTCCTTACGTCCAGAAATTCGGTTCAAAATGCCAACTTTGAATGTATTTTCTGAAAGATCATTTATGTTTGCAAAAAAATGGAAAACGTCAGTCAATTAACCCTTTATCTACCGATGGTACTTATAAGTACCATTAAAATAAGGTATTATAAAATTCTTTTAATACGTAAGTTAGTTGTAATACTATTTAGAATGAGTTACATATACATTACTTTATCTTGTTCCAAAAGCATTATTGGTTACGCAAAACAAAAATATTTTTAAATAATGATTTATTTTGTCTTTGCATCTTTTCGGCTTTCTTGGCGCTGAGGGAGTGGATGGGGATTTTTCAATGCGGAAATATTTCGATATTTATATTATAAGAACATAATATTTGTACATTTTATAATTTTACAAAATACTAAGAAAATAATTAAAAATAAAGATTTGAGTGAGGTTATAAAAATTGCACAAAATCCCTGTAAATTCCAATTTAGTTAATCCTTCTAAATCCTAAAATCCTTCAAATATTTATTAAATGCTTATATAAATCTCTTAATTTAGTTTAAACAATTTGCCTAAAATGCTTTAGAATGTAAAATTTTCTTGAATTCATAATGCGTAGATAAAGGGTTAAAAATATTTTTGAATAACATCCTGCTTATTTTCATATGTTTCCGAACAAAAATGAATATAAACTTGTGTTGTAATGATAGTTACCCTTTTGGACTTGAGAAAATTTTGTAAAATCGTATCCATTGAAAAATATTCATAGGTTATCAGCTTCGTTTAAATTTTTATATCGGATCAGTATTTAAAACTCTGTTCTGCAGTTTTGTTGCGAAAGTTGGCGAAAATTGTCCATTGCTCGCCAAAAAATGTGGTTTTAAGTAACAGGCGAAAACGCATATTTCCCCATATCTCTCGATCTCCTCCGCTATTGACCTTTGGGAGGATACGGTAAATTATAGCGAGCTACGCGCAGGGTCACCATTTGATTGACATTTCCATTTAGAATACGAAAAAAAAATGCTCATAATATTTATTTATTTTTGGTGGGGGAAGGGAAAGAGGGCTACAAATTGTAGGTTATTTCATGCTTAATTAAATCCGAGAAGTATATGTAAATAAAATATAAAATTGGAAATTAAACAAAAATTGGCCAGAATCGGCACATCTATACATAAACAGCTTTCATTAAAGAAAATAATGATCAAAATCGGGCCAGTAGAAAACTCAGGGCTGATGACTAAATAAAAAAGAATATTGCCCAGTTAAACTGATGGCATTGAGCTCACAGGCTACGCATACTAATTGTACATTACAGCCTTGTATTTTCGTTAATTCCGTTCGAAAAAAAAAAATTAAGAAGGGGAAACAGCTCTCCCCTTTCTCCTTTTTTATACTTAATCATTGAACCTCCTAAACTATCAAGTACATGCTTTATCATATTAAAAAACCTATATCCAAAATTCAGAGCAAATCGGATAATTCTTAATAAAAACCCAATAAAAACCCATTTAGCATTTATATAATTTAAGAGGAGTTATTCTCCTCTTTTATACTTAACCATTAAACTTCCAAAACTATTCAGAGATTTGAACGAAATCTGACAATTCTGATTGAAAAATCCATTTATACAAGTTAAGGGGAGGGGCATTAGAACCCCCGTTCCCCCTGTTTATACTTATTCAATGAATACCTAATAACAGCCACGGACTCGCCTCATCAGAATGATCCTATATCTAAATTTTGAACGAAAACTGTTAATTCTGCATGAAAATCCCGTTTATATCAATTAAGCGGAGGGGCATGAGCCCCCCGTTCCCCCTGTTTATACTTATTCTATTAACACCTAATAACAGCCACGGTATCGCTTCATCAGAATGATCCTATATCTAAATTTTGAACGAAAACTGTTAATTCTGCATGAAAATCCCGTTTATATTAATTAAGGGGGGGGGGCATGAGCCCCCCGTTCCCCCTGTTTATACTTATTCAATGAACACCTAATGACAGTCACGGAATCGCCTCATCAGAATGATCCTATATCTAAATTTTGAATGAAAACTGTTAATTCTGCATGAAAATCTCGTTTATATCAATTAAGGGGAGGGGCATGAGTCCCCCGTTTCCCCTCTTATACATATCGAATGAACTCCAAAAACTAATCAGGGAAGCGCCTTGTCAGGATATACCTATATACAAAATTTCAAGTGGATCCGATATTTTTATCATGAGTTATCGCGTTACGCACGAACGAACATACGAACGTACATACAGAACGGACGGGCACATAAGCTCTCAGGCTATGATAGCCTGTGAGCTAAAAATGATTTCTTGTGTATCAAAATCTCATAATTTGCCTAGTTTCTTTTTCAATTATTAATGTCAAAACATTAAGTAAAACATTTTTGATAATATTAAAACAATAAATAGCATTAACTAAAATATTTTAATTTGTTAATCTATGCTAATAAAAGAACAAAACGCTCTGTCTGTGTGTGTGTCTGCGATGGCTAGCAAAATCTACAGCACGTACAAAGCTCAAAATTTTTTTGAGAGTAGCCCAATATCTCTCCTGATGCACCTGAGCTTCAGAATTTCAAAATTCCAATTATTAACTGAGTAATTAATTAAAATCAAGAGGTCACTCTCATAAAAAATCATCTTTTTCCAAATTTTTTTCTCTTTCATTTGTTTACGGTTGGTTGGTTGTGTAAAAATTTTCTCAGAAGTAATAAGAAAGCTGAGACAGAATTAAAGAAACCCATGGAGGAATAAGATAAGTGGAGGTGAAGTAAGCTCAAAAAAGGTTTGCGATATGAAACCATTTATCGCTCAAATTTAATGTGGCAAACAAAAGGACGTGGAAGAGATTTTGTATTATAAGACGAATTGAAAGAAATGAATCACAGTTGAAGCATATTTCAAGAGGAAATAGCAAATTTTTAAAATGGTCTTCGTTCTATTATTATTTATTAGAATAAATATTCGCTTTTAAAATGAAGGAAATTGGAAAATTAGCAATAATTAAATATCAAATTAAAATTAAATAAGATATTGAAAACATTTGATACGAATTAAAAATTGTATAACTAAAAGTTTCCTTCATTAATGTAATTTTCAATACTTTATAACGTAGATAAAAAATGTTTATGACTTAATAATTGCATGTAAATAAATATTTAAAATATAATGATGAAAACATTCTTTTAAAATCATGTATGAAAACTTAAGTAATAAATATTAATCTAAAATATAAATTTCTGACTGCAGACGATTTTAATGTACTAACAAAATAATGTTATATTTTCAAGCAAAACGTTGAAATAATTTTCTATATTGATATTTAAAACACATATGATAAAATAATTAATAAATTTTTACCGGTGAAGCGATAAATTAGTTCTTTTTTTAAAAACGAGAGAAAAAAAATACAGGCTTAAACCTGTTTCAATTGATAGCGAAATTTTAAAATGGAGGGCCAAAATCACAGTCCGGTGAAATCCAAACACCTCATTGGTCATTGAGCCGCGTCCTTTTCAGGGAACAATCTCTTAGCAGTTGGGTAAATGTTGTCATACTCCTTTTTCCGAGAAAAAATCGTAGCGGCAGTTTTGAAGTAAATCTTATCTCTTTTCATTTATAATCTAAATTTTTCACTCTCATTTTATAAAATGGCATCAAAATATCTTAATTGGGTTAATTTCGATGGTTTATCTTAAATAAGAACAGGCGGTAACAATCGCTTAAAAAATACTTTCCCCCTCACCTTTTTCAAATGGAGAAACAAGTTCGTGATTTTCACCCTTACCACACGACCAATGGGGTGGCTGGATTTCACTTGACTGTGATTTTGGCCCTTCATTTTAAAATTTCGCCAATTGATAGGCGTGTCAAAGCAGGTGCTTTTGTTGGTACTTAATTGGACTTAATGTAGGGTTGCATCTTAAGCATCATCTCCAGAGATAATACCTCCACTCTATTAATTTCTTTTTACTCTATAAAAGAAACCAATTTGAGATTTTGACATTTCAAAAGTGACTGTTTTTTTCCCAAAGACCTTTAAAATTCATAGACTGGCAAAATGTCAGTTTAACTTAGGATTTTTGGACATAGCTATTACGTCAGATCGTTGGTACTTCGTACATTAGAATGTATTTGTGGTTGGCTAAGTTGCAGTTAATATATGTATATGTATATATGAGGCTTTTTTAGCAGTTTTTTTAAATCATTGATTAAATTTGAATGCATTTATTTAAGTTAAAATTTTATTAAGACTTTAATTTGTTTTTAAAACAAAAATGAAATGGCTCTTTGACGTACAATTGTTCGAATAGGCAGACGATTCATACACAGTAATAAATTATCAAATAGCAAAATAAATTATATATAAAAAATAGTCACTAAAAGAATAGTAGCAAAACATAATGTTTAGGCGTATTAACACATAACCCGATCCCAACCAGAAAAAAACAG
Organism: Maratus speculifer; assembly: GCA_964019185.1. NCBI lineage: Eukaryota > Metazoa > Arthropoda > Arachnida > Araneae > Salticidae > Maratus > Maratus speculifer. The sequence continues at coordinate 177,337,325 of OZ025293.1, forward strand.
ACTATACTCCGATCCAAGCAAGACAAAAATTTCATGAGCATAAACGCGACCCGAACCTAAAAATTCCATTTGAAAAAAAAACTATGGATTTGATATTTGACCCGAATCAAATCTGAATCCCACAAAAATATTCAAATGAAGCATACCCCAATTCGATCAAAGAAAAATAATGTTCGTGTATATGCAACCCGACCCGAACCTAAAATTTTTCTCTGAAATAACCCAAAAAATGACCAGAACGAAACCTGAAATCGATAAAAATATTCCAAAGAACTATAACCTGATAAGAGCAAGACAAATAAACTTCCATGAACATAAACCTGACTCGAACCTAAAAAATTCCATTTGAAAAAAAAGCCTGAAGTTTTATGCAAACTACATCTGAATCCGATCAAAATATTCGAAAGAACCATAACCGGATTCGAATAAGAGAAAATAATTTTCGTGGACATGAAACCGATCGGAACCTAAAATTCCATTTGAAAAAAATACCTGAAATTTGAATCGACAAAAATATTCCACAGAACCATACCCGGACCTGAACAAGACAAAAAAATTTCCATGAACATGAACCCAATCCGAACCTAAAAAATGAACTAAATCTGAATCTGACAAAAATATTCCAGAGAAGCATATCCTTATTCGAACAATGCAGAATAATTTCCGTTGATGCGCAACCCAACCTGAACCTAAAAATTCCATTAAAAAGCCGAAATCTGAATTGAACGACATCTGAACCCGAAAAAAATATTCCAAAGAACCAAAACCCGATCCGAGCAAGACAAAATAATTTCCCTGGACATGAATCCAACCAGAACCTTAAAAATCAATTTAAAAAAATACCTAAAATCTGAATCGAACCACATCTGAATCCGACGAAAATAGTCCAAATAACTATAACCAAATACGAACAAGACAATATAATTTCCCCATTCCATAATCCCCATTCCAAACGAAAAAATTTGTAAAAAAAAGAAAAAAAAAATCCCGAAATTTGAACCAAACTTAATCTGAACCTAACAAAAATATTTCAGTGAAGTATAACCTCATTGGAACTAGGTAAAATAATTTTCATATAAGTACAACCCGACCCGAACTTAAAAATCCCATTTGAAGGGAAAAAAAAACCCCACGAAATCTGAATTGAACCGAATCTAAACTGAACACAAATATTCCAAACAACCATAACTGTATCCGAAGAAGACAAAATAATTTCCATGAACTTGAATCCAATCCGAACCTAAAATTCGGATGTTCTACAAAACATAATGCGCTCCGTAGCGGTGGAAAGTGAAACTAAGTACTTAGCGCGAGATGGTTAAAATATTTCGTTTATAATAAATGTTAAATTAGAACTTGGTTACGGTTAGATAACAGTTAGGTTGCAATTACGTTCCGGTGACCCTTTTGTTATTTTATTTTCCGGTTAGGTTACAGTTAGGTCAAGGTTAAGTTACAGTTAGGTTAAGGTTAAGTTGCGGTTAGGTTGTGGTTAGATTATGGGTAGGTTATGATTAGGTGACGGCCAAGTTACATTTATGTTATATTTAACTTGCAGTTAGGTTACTGTTAAGATACAGCTAAGTTACAGACAAGTTCTGATTCCGATACAATTAGGTTACGGTTAGAATTTTGTTCATAGAATGAACATTACGCATGTTTGATAAAAAATATACACCTATTTTTGTAAAATGGCTCTGAATTTATAATATTATATACTAACCTTTTAGCGAATCATCGAGAATCGATTTCATTCGCGGTATAGTCAGATTTAAGAGTGATATATAATTAGTTTGAAATTCAAAATGTTTCACTTGGGATATCTATGTGAAAAAAGTATTTAGTTAAGTCACTTAACAGTAATTTTAAGGATAAATATCAACACGAAATCGTTGGACACATATTCCCTCCTGCGTTTCCCATTGCAGTCATTTTAGGTATTTTTGCAGCTAAATATTAGTTTTTTTTTAAAACCAATTTTTGACGCAGTCAGGGGGCACGTATTTAATATAATGTACACTGTAAAAAATTTGACCCTTTTGCTGTATCATCACTCCCCCGCTTTTATAGAATATATCTCTTTTGACCTATGACAATGCTCCAAAATAGGCTGAAGTAATCATTTTCTATAAAAGCGGTGGAGTGACGATGCAGCAAAAGGGTCAAATTCTTAACAGTGTATTAACACATATTTTGAGTTGAAGATAAAATCATAAAAATTTCAAGTTCGTTTAACATTATTATAACGGACCCGGGCAACGCCGGGCGAGTCAGCTAGTAAAGAATAATTCTCTTCGCCTTTGTCGCACTTTTTCGTTTTTTTTTTATAACTTTATGACAAAACTCATTTCTACCTAAAACTCCGCAATCTTAAGTTATAGCAGCATAGCAGCGTCATCTGTTGAGCAATTTACACTAAAAGTAATCAGCACCAAATTATATCAAGGATTAACTTAATCTGAAGTTTTATGAAAATCCATGCATTCGTTCTTGAGATAGAGCTATTGTGGAAATAATGAATAAAGCAGTATCTGTTGGACGATATACACCAATAACTAAACATCTTGAGTTTATATCAAGGTGTAACTGAATCTAAAGTTTTGTGAAATTAAATGCATCAGTTCTTGATATAGAGCACCCGTAAAATTTTTGTCACATACAGACACACAGAGTTACACATGTTTACGAAAACCACTAAATCGTGTTCAGGACCTGCTGAAACATATAAATCCACTAAAAACTGGAAATAAAATTTTTCACGAATTTAATACTTACTTCTTGTAAAGATAAAAGAAAATAATAAATGCATGCTTCAAATTTTATGTTAAATTTTTAATTTTACAATTTCCATTAATCAGCAAATTATTGAAATAATTCTTTTGCATATGTATTCACTTTTAACAAGAGAAGTTCCATTTAATTATATATCTATAGAATTTTTTTTTTTCCATGTAATCATGTTTTTGTGAAATTGTGAACTTTTTGCATACACTTGTACAAAATATAATTGGAATTGGAGAATTAGAAATTACTATATTTAGATTCCTATTTAGACCATTTTCAATAAAATTATTCATACATATACCATATAACTTCATTAGATTCATCTGCTATATGGCATGAATATTTTTTTCTTCAATTATTGCATTTACGAAAGTTTCAATTTGGAGATTAAACTTTTTTCTGAAATGTCTATTTTCAAGAGAAATTTTGTGAAGAGTTTTGAGTTTCAAAGAAGAAAAAAATGTGAAGGATCCTTTCAAATCTTCTCAAACAGATTTCTGCTGAGATATCAGATAGATCAGAGATTAGATATTAAAATTTTCATGTGGGACACTCAACATAAAAATAAATAAAATAAAAAGCATGAGAATGTAGCTATTACAAAATTTCCAATATATTATTTTACAAATGAAATTTCCATTTTTTCCGATTTGGAAAAACAAGCCTTCAGAAAAAACAAAAAAAAAACTGTTTTTTTTTTTTTTTTTTTTTTTTTTTTTTAAGCATTCCCATCTCTAATCAGAAATATGTAATGCATTTACCATATATAATGTTTAACTAGTTGTATATGGCAGTCCCTAAATTTTCTTCTGTCTCACATGTCTTATTATTTTAAAAAGCAGTTACATTTGTTAATACTCCAATATTATTAATTCAATGCTATACCATTTTGATTTTCATCTTAAATTCCTGCTTCAGCTAATTAAAGTAAAAACGAGTTAATCTAGATCATATTTATTAAAAGCATTTTTTCCTTTAATCTGTTGCCATCAACTTTTTTGTGAATAGCCGGCTTAGTAGAATGCAAGTTTCCGTCGCTGCACAAGTCACCGATAGACAAAAAAAAAAAAAAAATAAAAATAAAATAAAAAACCTACGAAAAATCGAGAAAATTATACAAAAATCGCCATCGCAGTGCCGCTTTCCTGAGGATTATTTTTAAATTCAAGGAGGATCTGCTGGCCATAGCTATAAACACGCAGGGAAATTTTTAGTTCAATTCTATGCATTAGTTTCATGCACTTTTCGATGGTACAATAATAAAAATGGCACAGACATCGCTATTACAGCACCCAATTCCGGCGAAATATTACTAAATTGAAGGAGAACTTGTTTGCCATAGCCAAAAACATGCACAAAATATTTGGTTTGATTCTATGCATAACTTCACTCTTTATGATAGTATTATAGCGACGCACGGACAGATACACATTTTGTATAAGCATGTCTTTTGGAATCTCTGACCCCAAAAAATGTGTAAATCCGTAGAAAAACAAGAAAAAAATTTCGATTACAATACTTTCTTCTATCTGCAATAGAAAAAAATAAAAATAAATGGGTGCGGGGAGAGGGTAATATTATTAAAATTTTCTGAGGAAATTTTGGTCAGAATTAAAAAGTTAATACATCTAAATATCCGAAATTAAATCAACAATCATTAAAACGGAGGCCTCTTAGTTCTGTTGGATAAATTGTGATTAAAAATATATATAATCATATGAATTCAGGGTTCGTTTGTGAAAAGAGACCAAAATGTGCAGTGCGTATTGCTGAAGGTAATCGCCTCTCCCCACAAACAGTAGACTCGTTTGGACATATTGCCATTTAAAAATATAAAATCATTCAACACCGTTTTTAAATAAAATTAACATCTTTAATTTGATTTTTTGAAAAGCCTTTTAAGTAAATCTGAACATTTTAGAGTTCATATCATGTATTTATATTAAACCGATTTTGTTTTTCTTCGATAACACAATCCTTATATGTTTATTTATTTAGATTAATAATGTAATTTATCGCCTATGGTATTTTTTATGACAGTGTTAATGTTAAAACGTCATAAAACCTTACGTAAGCAAGGGGGGGGGGGGGTAGCATTTGCCTATTTTCCTTAGAAAAGGAAGCGAGGTATACAAAATGTCTAAAAATATGCTTGCGTAGTATTTGAACGGTCCCATGAATAAATTTAAAGAAGATTTTTACGTAAAAAGATCAATATTTTGTTTTTCATATTTTTCCTTTAAATTCTGTTTTTGTGTACTCGAAATTATTATTCTGAAACTGAAGTTGATTTTATTAGCAATGGAAAATAAATAACATAATTCATGATTTATTTTTTTTAATTTATCTTCCTGATAAGCTATGTATTAAACTACATTAATTTAATTCAAAAAATGTAAACAATAAAATATCAACAATAATATATCCAAAAATAAACGAATTGCAAATACATAAGTTTTTTTTAACAGATATGGAAAAAACTACTTTTTTTATATAATGGGAAAAACAAAACAATAGTATAATACAGAATTATAAAGAATATTTATAAGGTTAATAAAAGAATGCCATTTCATTCTTATCTGTTTTTTCAATTAGATAAATATTGCCCTCTTTTGCGTCTTCTAGCTGATAAATACAGCTATCCTCCTTTTCCATAGCGACCCATAGTAAAATCTTCAGATGTTTAAAACAGAAAATGTTCGCTTGCTTTCGCTGCACCTCGAAAGAAAAGTCTCCTAAAGTTTACATCATTAGAGAGTCGTGGTTAAAAGAAGTGGGTGTAATCTGACTCTTTATAGCAATCATGTGACACACGGTCAAAAGAGAAATAGAGATAAAGTGGATAACACAAGGGGATATCTTTGAATGACCTATTCAAAAGTACTATGCCAAGAATGAATTATTTTGCAAAAATCTGGCGTCTTTCTACTTTTAGCAACCCTACACCCCCCGGTGCGAATCCTCTTACATCGGGAGCTAAAGTAATCTATTTGATAATGCTGACAGGTTGACAGTTTTGTAAAGGATTTTTGATATAGCTAATTTTAATTTAAGAATTGCAACGTTTTAATTAGAATAAAATTTAAAAGTTGCTTAATTACGTAAAAGAAAACAAATCAAATTTTTGTTCCATAAGCTCCAAATTTTTATATCTTTCTTCCATCCAAAGTTATAAACGAATAAAGATTAGATATCATACTTTTTTGAGTTTTTTGAAACTTTAACATGAATTTAAAAATACTTAAAACTGTTTTAAAAATATTTTAAGCTTATAATGTTGTGAAGAGCTTTCGTATTTATATTCTGAAGAAAAAAAAATTCTGATATTTTGATATTTGAATGAAAGAAAAGCGATGTATTTTCTCCCATAGGCTAACATGGGAATCGACAACGTATCTTCTCCTCGAGTTAGTCCCCTTAAGGGGGTTTATCCCCCGTTCCCCCTCTATACATAGCCATTAAACCCATAAAACTATTCAGGAATTCACTTTATGAGAAAGATCCTATATCCAATTTTTGAAAGACATCGGATAAATGTGCATATTTTTTAAATCTAATTTAAGGTGGATATAGTATTCACCCGCCCTCCTTTTTGATTACCAATAGAACCCTATAACTAATCAGAAAAACGTCTTATCATAATGAACCCGTGTCCAAAATTCGAAGCAAATCGGATAATTCTGCATAAAAAGCCATTTATTTAATTTAAGAGGGGTTTCCTCCATCTCTCCTTTATACTTAGCCATTAAATCCTTAAAACTATTCCGGAATTCACCTTACCAGAAAGAACTATTTCAAATTAATGAGATACATGAGATAATTCTGCATAAAAACATATTTATCTAGTTTGAGGGGGGAGAATTGCTCGTTCCCCCCCCTTTATAATAAGCAGAAGAACCCATAACTAATCTAAGATACATCTTATCATAATGAACTTATGTCCAAAATTTTAAGCAAATCGGATAATTATGCGTAAAAGCCATTAATTTAATTTAAGAAAGGTTATCCCCCGTTCCCCCTCTATACTTAACCCTTAAACTCCTAGAATCTCTTCAGGCATTTTATACTACACATAAGCCTTATCGAAAAGATCCTATATGCAAATTTGACACACGTTGGATAATTCTGCGTAAAAAAACCCATTCATCTAATTGAGGACGGATGGGGGGGTAATCGTCCCTTCCCAAAACTAATCAGGCAAGCGTCTTTTCAGGATGAACGTATATCCAAAAATTGAACCAAAACAGTTAATTCAGCATGAAAAACCCATTTACCTAAACTATGAGCCCCCCCCCCCCCGATCCCCCTTTCATACTTAACCAATGAATCCCCAAAATCAATTCCTTGTCACTTTTTTCCGGTAACTTTTTTTCCTTGTCACTTTTTTCCGCGTCACTTTTTTCCGTGTCACTTTTTTCCGCTTTTGTAGTTTATGTCACTTTTATTCCGATAACTTTTTTTCCGGTCACTTTTTTTCCGTTTACAATTAAGAATGTTTCACAATTTTTTTTTACACATGCTTCAAAACCATGATATGTGTTTATAATTGATAACATTTTTTAACAGTTTGGTCAGTGGGGAAAAATCCCTGCTGCACAGGCAGATTTTGAAGTTTAGTACTTATTTCATTTAAAATAAATAAATAAATAAATAAATAAATAAAGATTACAGAAAAACCCAGTTTAATAATCTAAACTGTCCGCTTTTGACGAGTTTTTAGCTCACAGGCTATCAAAGCCTGAGAGCATATGTGCCCACCCACACATTCTGTATGTATGTACGTACGTGCGTGCGTACGTGTGTAACGCGATAACCCATGATAAAAAAATACGATTCGCTTGAAATTTTGGATATAGGTATGTTCTGATAAGGTGCTTCCCTGATTAGTTTGGGAATTCATCCGATAAATATAAGAGGGGGAACGGAAGGGGGCTAATGCCCTTCTCCTTAATTTATTGAAATGGGTTTTTCATGAAGAATTGTCAGATTTCATTCAAATATTAGACATAAGATCACTTTGATGAAAGCACTTCCATGATAAGTTTTGTGAGTTCATTGGATAAATCTAATAAGTAAAGTAAGTGAATAAATAAAGGAGGGATTTGAGGAACTCCCCCCCCCCTTAATTTAGGTTAATGGATTTTTTCACGCAGAATTTGTCGATTTTGTTCAAGTTATGGATATTTGTTCATTAAGATCTGACAAGGCTCTTCCCTGGTTTGTTTTGTAAATTCATTGGACAACTATAATGAGGGGAGAACGGTGGACTAATCTCCACTCCCCCCCCCCTCACCCGCTTAATTTATATAAATGGGTTTTCATACAGATTTATCAGATATTATTCAAATATTAGACATAAGATCACTCTGATGAGGGCACCTACATGATAAGTTTTGCAAGTTCAATTGATAAATCTAAGAAGGGGCGATTTGACGCCCCCCTCCCCCCCACACACACACTTAATTTAGGTTAATGGGTTTTTTCACGCAGAATTTACTGATATTCTTCAAGTGATGGGTTGGTTGGTTGTATAGAGTTTAATGGCATAAGGTCCCTTAAGGGACATGCTGCGCCAAGACCAAGATGAGGATTAAAACAGTGAAGTGATGGGTATAGATTCATTAAGATCTGACAAGGCTCTTCCCTGATTTGTTTTGGTAATTCATTGTATAAATTTGAATGGGGGATCAGTGGGACTATATCTCTTAATTTAGGTAAATGTTTTTTCTTGCAGAATTAACTGGTTTGTTTCAATATTTGGATTTATTTTCATAGTGATATTATCCTTCCCTAACAAGCTTTGGGTTCTTTTGTTAAATATAAAGGGAATACAGGCGATTACCCCCCCCCCCCCCGCCATTATATTTCATGAATGGGTTTTTATGCGAATTATCCAATTTGCTTTAAATTTTCGATGTAGGTTCTTTCTGATAAGGCGAATCTCTGAATAGTTTTGTAAGTTTAATGGTTAAGTATAAAGAAGGGAGATAACTCCTCTTAAATTATATAAGTGGGCTTTTAATAAGAATTATCCGATTTGCTCTGAATTTTAAAGATAGGTTTTTTATATGATAATCATATCCCTGATTAGTTTAATGGGTTGAATGATTAAATGTGAAAAAGGGAAATGGCGGATCTATTTCCCCCTCTTAATTTGTTTTTCGAACGGCATAAACCCTTGAAAATATAAAGTTGTAATATATAATTAGTATGCGTAGCCAGTGAGCTCAATGCCATCAGTTTAATTGGGCAATATTCTTTTTATTTATTTAATTTTTCAGTGATAGTTGCTTTTATCAAAATAACGATAATGTGATAATTTTTTTTCTTCAAACTAGATCGCTTTCATCACTTGAGAATACTTTTAGTATTATCATCCATTAGTGGAGTTCATCTTATCAAAAACTTGTGAGTACAAAAGTCTTGTAATTTTTAATTAATTTTTCAATTTTTTTTAGCAATGAAATTACGCTTGAAATTCTTGAATATTAATACTTGAATTATCACAATGCTAACTAAGAGTATAACCAACAGAGTGAAAAATATCCAAACCGGGGATCGAAACCGGAGCCCTTGGAATAGCGCTCCAAGTGCTCAACCATTTAAGCTACGAGAACGATGCGCAACTTAGCATTTCCGACTTTATAAGATGGTAAAGCTGCAACGGCAGCACAGGATGCAAAAATATCTTCATGTGTCTTTTTCACTCTGTTGGTTCTACGCTTTGTTAGCACTGTGGTAATTCACGTATTAAATATTCAACAATTTCAACCGCTGAAAATTAATTGAAAAATTAATTAAAAATATGTGTTCACCGATGATGGGATTTTTTGTGGGCATGTTACGCCGCAGGATTATGTGCGCATGAAGAGTATTTCATCTTGTGCTGCAAGTAGCAGCCTTACCAACGCATGGAGTTTACGTTTAAGGTTACGTTTAAGCTGTGCGTCGTCTTCATAGTAGAGGTCTGCACGGGCCGGGTTCGGGCCGATTTTCATTAAAGGCATTCGGACCGGCCTAGTCACTAATCTTTTCGGGCCGGGCTCAGGCCTTAATTTTTTTTCCTGGAGTATCGGGCCGGGCCAAGTCTAACTTATTTTTTTCGTACGAAGCCGATACTAATTTTGTTCTTCCTAATCTTCACGGACCTAAATAATCAGTTCTTGTTGAATCTTTCCGTATGAAAATTCTTTTTTCGACGTGGAAAAGTCTGTCCATAAATCAGTAAAATTTGGCTTGGTCCAAATTTTTTTGCAAAATAGACATGTACTTTTAAGTCGTCATTATTCTACAATTAAATATTAGAATTCATTCTTTTTAAAGAATCGTAGATCACTAGGCGTCTTAAAATAGAATTAAACACATTAAAAAAAAAAAAAATTATTATGACGGAATTTTTGTTTAAACTGTAAACTGCAAACTTCTCTTAAACTGTTCATTCATGCAAAATGAATACAACAGTACGCGAAAAAATACATATATATTTAACATTTACATTTGCTAAGAAGAAAACGTATTTTTTCTTTCAGTGTCTTAGAAGATTTTACTTTTACCATATACCACTTTTTAGATATTTTTATGCATTAATAATACTAATGATAGCTGAAACATTTACATACAACAAACAAGGTTCATTAAAAGCGTAAATATCGCAGCCTATGGCATTTCTCCATAAATAGAGATTATAAAAATGGGAGAAAAAAAAAGACTAAGATAAGTTTTTTTTGGCAGAACTCTTCCGTTAGAGTAAAGATCAATGTTCTGTAGAAATTCACCCGAGCCGGGCCGAAATTTTAACTCTCGGACCGGGCCGGGTTGGGCCAATATTTTTTTCGTTCGGGCCAGGCTCGGGCCGAAATTTTAACTTTCGGGCCAGGCCGGGTCGGGCCAGTATGTCTTTGGTTTGGGCCGAGCCGGGCCCGGGCCAAAATTTTAACTTTCGGGCCGGGCTTGGGCTGGGAATTTCGGCCCGTGCAGACCTCTACTTCATAGTTTAATAGGAAGAGCACTTGGAGCGCTATTCCAATAGTTTCGGGCCCGATCGTCGTCTTTAAGACATTTATCACTCTGTTGGTTCTATACTTAATTAGCATTGTGATAATTCACGTATGAAATATTTAAGTACAAAAGTTATAGGTAATATTAGGAGGATTTATGTACTAACTTTAAATTTATATTAAAATGTGTGTGGTGATTGTTTCATTAAGGCTGGTTTCATTTGCTACGTGCAAAAAGTTTTGGCACATTTAAAAATTCAATTTTTAACGAAAATATATAAAATTAGAAAACCTGCTGGAAGTGATTTGGAATCGAGCTGTGTTTTCCATTTTTTGATCAATAAATTATTTATTTAGTTAGAAGCGATTTTGATCTCGTGACAAACAGGTTTTTCACACCCATTTCAGTGGGTATATTCTTCCACAAAAAAACATTTTGACACTATTTGCTGAAGGATCTATTAATATTTGCATTTGCAAAAAAAGGGATGATGAAAGCGAGTGAGATAAATAGATATTCGATTAAATATTTAGCGAATAGACAGATTTTGAACAACAGCACCTGCTAGTTTTATGCATTTCTGAACATAAATGAAAACTTATATGATAAAGTTGATCTTCTGATTTAAGAATAGCCTTAAATAAACACCGCACAATAGTCGGAAAAAATTCATAAAAAAACAAACCCGGGAAAAAAGTGCACCTATTTACAAATCGCGTACTAAATTAACTCTGACAATAATACACATGGAACATACAATTTATATAAGTGACTATCTGAATATAAATTTTTATCAAAGTCCGTGCATTAGTTTTTGAGCTAAAGCACCCACAACATTTATGCCATTTACAGAAAAACGGACAGAGTCAAAGACAGACATTTTATAAAAAAAACATGTTTTTCGTGTTCTCCGACCCTCAAAACGTGTAAATCTGTCGAAAAACGAAATTCTAAAATTTTCTCTAATCCAATAATTTTTTCTTTTAAAAATAGAAGAAAGTAAAAATTGCATAAGCCTGTATATTATAAAAAGGCTTAACACATTATTATCTGAAGTGGCTGCGCCGATCATGATTTGTGTCTGAAAAAAGTCCGATCGGCTTGATTATTGCAAGAGTAAACGAGGCAGTTGTCCAGGATAGGATCTCAACTCTAAAATACATTCCCCCACCCCCAAACCCCAAAATTATTTTTTTACATTTTTATTTCGTATTGTTAGTAGATTATCTGTATATATATATATCAATTTGCTCGAAGGTTTTCGTGATAATCACGGAAAAAGGCGCATTGGGTTTTTTTATGCATTATTATTATTCGTTATTTATTATTCTTTTTTTATGCAGAATTATCTGATGTATTTCAAATTTTAATTGAAGTTTCTTTCTGATAAGACGAATTTCTGAATAGTTTTAATGGTTTTATTAGCTAAGTATAGAAGGGGAAAAGAATATAACCCCCCCCCCTTAAATTAAATAAATTGTTTTTTACACAGAATTATCGGATTTGCTTCATATTATGGATTATAGGTTCATTATGATAAGGCATATCCCTGATTAAATATGGGGCTCTTTTGCTGATTAAAAAAGGGTGCGAGTGATTATTACCCCCCCCCCTTTATTTAGATAAATGTTTTTTTATACACACTTATCCGATGTATTTCATATTTTGGATATAAGTTCCTTCTCATAAAGTGAATCCCGGAATAGTTTTAAGTGTTTAATAGCTAAATATAGAGGGGGGGTAACGCGGGATAACCCCCTTCAAATAAATAAATGGCTTTTTACACAAAATTATCCCAGTTGCTTCAAATTTCGGATGTAGGCTCATTCTGACAAAGCGTATCTCTGATTAGTTATGGGGTTACTTGGCTAATTAAAAAGGGCGAAGGGCGATTATTCCCCCCTCCCTAAATTAGATAAATTGTTCTTATGATGTATTTGAAATATTGGATACACGTTCTTTCTAATAAAGTGAATCCCTGAATAGTTTTACGGGTTTAATGGCTAAGTATAGAGGTGGGGGATGGAGGATACCCCCCCCCCCTTAAATCAAATAAATGACTTTTTATGCAGAATTATCCGATTTGCTTCAAATTTTGGAAGTAGGCTCATTATGATAAGGCGAATCCTTGATTAGTTGTGGGTTATCCCCCATTCACCCCTCTATATTTAGCCATTAAACCCTTAAAACTATTCAGGGATTCACTTTAACAGATAGAATCTATACCCAAAATTTGAAATACATCAAGATACTTGTGCAAAAAAAAAAAAAAAAAAAAAAAAAAAAAAAAAAAAAAAAAACCAAAAAAAAAAAAAAAAAAAAAACATCATTTTAGGAGGGGGGGGGGATAATCTCCCGCTTCGTCTTTTTAATTAGTAAAAGAACCCTTTAACTAATAATGGATACGCCTTATTGTAATGAATCTATATCCAAAATTTGAAGCAAATTGGATAATTCTGTGCAAAAAATCATTTATTTAATTTAAGAAGGAAATCCCCCTTTCACCACTCTATACTCAGTCATTAAACTCTTAAAACTATTCAGGAATACACTTTATCAGAAGAAACGTATATCCAAAATTTGAAATACATCGGATAAGTGTGCATACGAAAACAATTTATTTAATTTAAGGGGGGTGGATGGATAATCAACCCCCCTTTTTAAATCGTGCTTTCCACTTTCGCCGAATCCATCGATCACTGTCATCCGTATCTATCAATTAAGTATTTCCGTTAGAAAAAAACGTAAATCGTTTTCTACTTACTTTAAGATTTAAAAAAATACCAAGCCGGCCATTTTGTTTCTCTTTGAAACAAACATAACTACTCCAAATTCAACCCCAAACTAGAAATCCATTAGTGAATGTCTTCAAGGAGTCATATTACTCAGTAAGTGTGGGGTGTCAACAAAACTGTGGTGTTTCAGGATGTTTCTTCCTGCTTCTTCTCGTTTCCCTTTTTTTTCCAGTTAAAAAGAATTATTAAGAATATTTTTGTTTAACTATTACATGGCGAATAAAAAAGCAAAAATTTGGTTTTATTATTTTTATTGTTTTATTATTGTTTTTCAAATAAAATATTTTTCAGATTTTTTTTTTTTTCCATTTATCTCATATATACATCTGTGAATACATATAATAAAATTTTCTAATATCGTTGACGGACTGCTTATTTATTTATTTTAGTAAAAGCATATAACGAATCAAAAAAATGAGAAAGTGTTTTAATTATTGCCCTTGAAAATTAAATACAGTTCAGATTTTTAAATATTTTTTACAATGTATATACATATTTATCACATTACTCATCATTACTCATCACACAAGTATATACATCTTGTGAATACTTGTCCAATACGTCCTTTAATAGTGAATTATGGATGCCGATTTCAAAAAGTAAAGCTCAACATTATAAAATTTTCTAATGTCGTTTACAGACTGTTTATTATTTATTTAGTAAAAGCATAAAATCTGCAGCCATAATTATACAAATCATTTGGAATCAAACGGCATCTTTCATTTATTGATAAATTTATTACACATTGAGTTATAATTGATTGAAAATCAACTTTGAGACTATTTTATGAAAGGTAATTTGTCTTTTTAGACAAAAGAAAAAAAAATGCATTGGACTTATTGATATGCGAATAAGAATTTTGCACAAATTTCATAAATTTACAAATAAGCATAACTTTTTTCATTGTATTAGAAAGCAGCAAGTATGTATTTGTGAGCAGCTTTATAATTAAAATTAAGAGGGTTTTTTTAGTGATTTATTTCACCTTGAATCTTAATTCAAGGCTTTTTACAAATAATCTATTATTTATTATTTTCAAAGAATTGAAAACGGCGAAAAAAAAAAAAAAAAAAAAAAAAGAATGTTTTTTTTCTAAATAAACGATTAAGGGTGTATTTCGATTCAAACTGATCATATTTTCCGATTTATTTTTAAATTCATTTTTGCTCTCATATGCATCGAATTGGCAAATTGTCTTATTTAGAAAATACATAAGGTGCCGTGATTGTCGATTCTTTGATGCATGCAAAACATATTTAAAAAAAAAAATAATAATAAATAAAAATAAAAATAAAGCAATCAAAAACGGCATTTTGAACTGATTTTTCTAAAGCGGGAGAACTGTGAACGAAAACATGTTCATACTGAGAAGATAATTGTTTTTAAATCAAATTCTAATAAATAAAGCTAAAAAGGAAATCACACGGCATCTCATACATGTATTCAAAAATCCCTTTTGGCAAGTTTCATGTTTCTACTTTTAAAAATGTGTCTGAAATTGTATCAGAAAATTTCGAGCTCTTGAAGGTGGAAAAGCGTTTTTTCGAATACACCCTTAAGAGCGAGTATTACTCGCGCTCAGAGTGTTCCGTACAATAAATATAAGTATATTTTTTAAAAAAATAGTTTCTGAAAGAATAATAAGTGAAATAAAAAGAATATTGCCCAGTTAAACTGATGGCATTGAGCTCACAGACTACGCATACTGATAGTATATTTAAGCCTTATATTCTCAAGGGTTAATTCCGTTCGAAAAACAAATTAAAGGGAGGGGGCAGCTCCCTCCATTTCCCCATTTTATACATAATCATTGAACCCCTTAAACTATTGAGGGATATGATTTATCATATAAAAATTTTGAACAAAAACTGATAATTCTACATGAAAAACCCATTTATATCAATTAAGGGGAGGGGCATGAGCTTCCCTTTCTCCCTCTTTATACTTATCCAATGAACACCTAATACTAATCACGAAAATGCCTCATCAGAATGATCCTACATCTAAATTTTGAATGAAAACTGATAATTCTGCATGAAAAACCCATTTATATAAATTAAGGGGAGAGGTATTAGCCCCCGTTCCCCCTGTTATACATTTCGAATGAACTCCAAAAACTAATAAGGGAAGTGCCTTATCAGAATATACATATATCCGAAATTTTAAGTGAATCGGATATTTTTATCATGAGTTATCGCGTTACGCACATACGCACATACAGAACCGACGGGCACATAAGCTCCCAGACTTTGATAGCTAGTGAGTTAAAAAACTGTAAAATTTAGGGTGTGGTATAGCTGTATACAGGGTGAGTCATAAATATCGAAACAATAGGCCATCTCCTCAAATATTGCCCCTAGATCCATACTTCCAATTGCAAAAATTCATAAAAAAAGGTGAAATTTCTGATAAGATAAGTTGCAACTCCATGGGGGGTCTATTTGAAAAAATACGAAAATTAAATTTTTATACGACCCCCGTAGGTCAAAATTCCCAATTAGGAAATTATTCCTTATCCATTCCTAAATTGAACAAAACAAATTTCATCTCCGTATCTAAAAATCCCACAGAGATATTAAATCCCAAAATCCTCAAAAATTTCTGACTTACACCACTTTTCCCTGCCTCTAAACGGTGCTTTCTTCTCTGCGATTCAACACTTGTTAGGGAACATTCACAAATTGCAAATTGATAAAAATCGGTTTAAGATAGCGCTTTTTCTTTGGACATAAAATAGCAGCGTATAGTTTTTACGCTAAATTGGTATACCAGACGTCTGCCCGGGTGAAAATATCTAGGTCAAGTCTCAAACCGACCCATAGGGGGTAATAAAGGCGTGGCCTGAAAAAATGTCAACATCATAACCCGGACCGGTCTGGAAAATAGTTTAAATCATAGCCCGGTTCAGTCGCAAATTTCTACATAGTTTTTTAATTCGGCGTGGGGAAAAAATGTTTCATATGGAGGAGTTCTGACCAAAAAATTCTTTTATAGCTTTTCGTTTTTTAGCTCACAGGCTATTTAGCCTGAGATCTTATGAGCCCGTCCGTTCTGTATGTACGTGCGTTCGTGCGTAACGCGATAACTCATGATAGAAATATCGGATCCACTTGAAATTTTGCATGTAGGTATATCCCGATAAGGCGCTTCCCTGATTAGTTTTTGGATTTCATTCGATATGTATAAGAGGGGGAACGGGGGGCTCATGCCCCTCCCCTTAATTGATATAAACGAGATTTTCATGCAGAATTAAGCTTTCGTTCAAAATTTAGATATAGGATCATTCTGATGAGGCGATTCCGTGACTGTTATTAGGTGTTCATTGAATAAGTATAAACAGGGGGAACGGGGGCTCATGTCCCCCCCCCCTTAATTGATATAAACAGGATTTTCATGCAGAATTAACAGTTTTCGTTCAAAATTTAGATATAGGATCATTCTGATGAGGCGATACCGTGGCTGTTATTAGGTGTTCATTAAATAAGTATAAACAGGGGTAACGGGGGGGGCTCATGCCCCTCCCCTTAATTGATATAAACGGGATTTTCATGCAGAATTAACAGTTTTCGTTCAAAATTTAGCTATAGGATCATTCCGATGAGGCGAGTCCGTGGCTGTTATTAGGTGTTCTTTGAATAAGTATAAACGGGGGCTCTAATGCCCCTCCCCTTAACTTGTACAAATGGATTTTTCAATCAGAATTGTCAGATTTCGTTCAAATCTCTGGATAGTTTTGGAAGTTTAATGGTTAAGTATAAAAGAGGGGAATAACTGCTCTTAAATTATATAAATGCTAAATGGGTTTTTATTAAGAATTATCCGATTTGCTCTGAATTTTGCATATAGATTTTTTAATATGATAAAGCATGTACGTGATAGTTTAGGAGGTTCAATGATTAAGTATAAAAAAAGGAGAAAGGGGAGAGCTGTTTCCCCTTCTTAATTTTTTTTTTCGAACGGAATTAACGAAAATACAAGGCTGTAATGTACAATTAGTATGCGTAGCCTGTGAGCTCAATGCCGTCAGTTCAACTAGGCAATATTATTTGTATTATAATTATACTTTTTATTATTAAAGAAGCGCCAAAGGCTGTAATATATTTATTTTATCAATATGAATCTCTATTTATATGTAAATGTTTCACTTATATTTTAATATCGTTAAACCATATCCCATGCGTTGGAGACTCTGAAAAACGTTATACACTAAAACTTTTTAAGACGGAATCACATAGGAAAGAAAAAATACGTTATAGACAGATGCTCTCCCTAGAAGATGTAATTGGAGCTTATTTTCTTTTCAGGTAATATTGAATTTATTTTGCATGGATCAACATATTTTCCGTTTAAAACAGAATTCCGTCATAGGCAGATTTTTTTTCACTGGTTTTATTGTATTTGATTTTTTTAGCCTTTGAATAATCTATTTAAAAAAAAAAAAAAATTTAAGTTTTTTTTTTTTTTTTTTTTTTTTTTTTTTAAATCTATATGCTTTTTGTAAAAAAATTCGATTGAGCCGAATTTTATTTATTTTATGTACGTATTAAGTCAGTCAGAGATAGTGATTTTAATACGGGTTTTGTCGAGACCGGGTTTGAAAATTTCATCCAGAGTGCACCTAAATTGAAGGAAGTAGTCCCCTCCTTAATGAAAAGTACGCTAGGCCCGGCCTGGCGGGTCTTCCGAAAAAAGTAACATCTCGGTCCTGGCCCTACCTGGGCCCAGAATACAGATTTTTTAACATCCTCTGGGAGACGATAAACAGCCTGAAGTTGTCAGAGGTAAATTAAAAAAGAAAAAAAAGAAAAAAAAGACTTAATCTACATCTTAGAAAAAGCATTTTTTAAAATAACTGACGGACATTTAAACAATACACTTCGTTTTTCTGCATAATGAATTTTTTATCGTCTATTTCTTGTCTTTAAATTATTAAATGTTAAGAATTTTTAAAAGAAAAAAGAACTTGAAACACGTCATTTTTGATTTTTTTTTTTTTACATTAGTTTTGTTTCGGCAAATTTGAAAAAAAAATGTTTACTTTTGAAAAAATGTTTGTTTTTGAAAATATGATTTTTTTAAAGTTATATTCTTTTTTCAATAAATATTTTTAATAGTTTTAAAATTAATATAAAAAAAACCTTGGAACAAAACTAAAATCAGATTTTCATCTTTAATTGAATGGAAAGAAATTGAAATCCGATAAATAATGTTACGAGTTATAACGATTTTTGATTGTCCCATTTAAACCAGTACTAACCACATGACACTTTTAGAAATTGTGTGAGAAATTTTAGAATGTGATTTTCTTAGCAAATTATAATGCTAACCATCACAAAAAAAGAAAAAAATCAAAATTCTAACTCAAGAAATATATTTTTTACGCGTTTTCTAGAACTGTTAATGTAACATTGTTTTTTGAATTGCGCGCTTTTCAATTTGTGTCTAATCCCTCAAAACCTGATGAATTTTTTAAACGGCTATAACTTTGCGAATTTTGGAGATATGAAGATGCTACTTTTTGTATCTTATTCAGGACTGAATAAGGAAAGTTGTCCTAATTGGAATTTTTGTCCTACGGGGGCCATATAAAAATTTAATTTTCGTAACTTTTCAACTAGACCCCCCATGGAGTCGCAATTTATCTTATCAAAAATTTCACATTTTTTTATGAATTTTTGCAATTGGAAGTATGGGTCTAAGGGCAATATTTAAGGAGATAGCCTATTGTTTCGATATTTATGACTCACCCTGTATACACTATATGTCCAATGATGATCGGTCAGTTGGGATTTTAAACGTTTTGTTAAATATTTAAGGAAATACTTGAGGAATTATCCCGAAACTTTACGTTTGCAAACAGAATAGTATAGGTTATATATTTTAGCGGTCAACAAATTGGTGTATATATATATCTTTTGGATAACCTTGTAAAAACTAATGTAGAAAAAGCATTTAAACTGTAGAGCATGATTACTAGGTTTATTGGAAGTAAACTCTCTTCATTTTTATGAGGATAGCCTCATGTACACTTGTAGAGAAATTAAGGTTTTTTATAAAACCAGTACCAAATTTCAGGGTATTATGTTCAATAATGCTTGTTCATAATTTCTAAAAAGAACACATTTTTATAATAAAAACTCTGCAAATTATAAGCAAAAAGCTTGGCTAAATTTGAGATTGTTTCTATAAAAAAAAACATTTCTTTATTAATATAATGCTATCCTCACAAAAATGAACACATTCATGTTTTTGCAGTTTGAAAGCTTTTGCTACGTTAGTTTCTGCAGTGTTATCTTAAAGGTATTCGTTCTTTTTCTGTTGTTGACGGTCCCTTATAGGAGGGTTATTAAAAAAAATCTTCGTGGAAATATATGACCTTTACTTGTCTGTTTACATACCTAGATTTTCAGACTAATTCCTTAAGTATTTTTTTCCATTAACAAAACATCTAAAATCGCAAGTGCCCGATCACCATTGGTCATATAGTGTACTGGAAAAGTATGAATGTGTATAACATAAATGAATACAAGTTCAACAAAATTTCTGTCGTGGCGGCCTATAGGCACAGGTAGATTTCGAAGTTAAGTTGTCATTTCCCCCAACAAAAAGTAAAATATGATTAGAGATAAACTCGTTCAAAAACTTTATTTGGCCGCTTTTGAAGAGTTTTTAACTACATTTATCTGTAAGAACTGGTTTTATTACAATCCACTTAAGGGAAATTCGGTTCAAAATGCACATTTTTACAGCATTTTTTGAAGTATATCCTGCTTTTACGAAAGAAATTGATCATAACGGAACATCATATCGTTCCTAAATAAGAGAAAGTACCAATTTAAAAAGTTTGAGAGCAAAACTAATTTAAAAATGAGTTAGAAAATAAGAAGTTTGTTATGAATATCCTCAATACTTCAATCACGATCGCTTTGAAAAATTCTTTTCACAATGCCCACATTGAAAGCATACATATTTTTTAATATATTCTGTCTTTATGAAAAAATTAAATAAAACAGCACATTATATAGGTCCTAAATAAGAGAAACTGTCAATTGCATATGAATTTGCGAGCTAAAATGAATTCAAAATAAGTAAGAAGATTCAGAATTTGTTATTTGAATATATCCCCAATTCTTCAATCTCGATCGCTTCGAGAAGTTCTGTTCAAAAGGCCAACTTTGACAGCACTTTTAAAAGTATATTCTGCCATTATCAAAAAACTGACCAATACGGCGCATTATATAGTTCCTGAGTAAGAGAACCGGCCAGATGGATGCGTTTAACGGCAAAAATGATTTAAAAAATGAGTCAGAATATAAGCAATTTGGAAGTGAATACACTCTTGATACGATTTTTTCTTCAACTTCTACTTATTTTTCATTTGTTTTTGCTATAAGAATTGATCCTATCAAAAACTTGTCAGTTGTAGATATTATTGAGAAGATGTACAATAAATTTAATCGGATTTGATATCATAAGAATTGACAAATTTATGGATTTTTTTCTTCTTCTTCTTCTCTCCCCCCCCCCCTTTTTGCGCAAGAGTCGCTCGTATCAAAAGCTCTTCAGTACAAAAGTTTCAGATAATATTAAGTAAAATAAATTTAATTGGACTTGATACCAATAATAACTGACGAAGTTATGAATTTTTTTTCTCCTAATAATCCTATTTTTTTTCGCCCTTTGAGTCTATTTTTAATTTTATCAAAAATTTGCCATGCATAAATTTTTGATCCATTTTTTAGAAGTAATACAAACTTCAAACTGATTCGATATCTATTTTAAATAAGATGTTATGATAATTTTTCGGTTTTCATACCCCCCCCCCCCATATTTCTACCCCTTGGTCCGATTTCGCCCGTTAATAAACTTAACCAAGATTTTATGTTGCTTGATTTTATGTATCAGTTTGGAAGAGATAATGAGCAGAATTGTAGAAGTTATCGTATCTATAAAAAAAATTGATAAAGATATATAAGGTTTTTTACTGATGGTAGTTTTGGTGTCTAATCAGTGTAGATCTGCAAAAATTTAAGAAATTCCAGCATAGTTTAGACCGCAATAGATAGTATTATGTTGCGGTTCATACGAATCCATAAGAAATCTACCTAAAAATACATGAAGGCTAAATAATACAAAATATTGCTATTCTGTGAAACTATTTTTATGGTTTCTTTCATCTGACAAAATCTAATTTGTCTCAGTCCAGTGTCTGTCTGTCTGTCAGAGTCCGCACACAAAAACTGCGTAAGTCAGAGACTTCAAATTTTGTGCATTTACAGCTGAATATCTCGTGTCACTCGACAAATTATAAGATTTCGAAAACATGTATTATTTTAATTAAATTAAATTTTTCAATGCCATAAATTTATTTTTGCGATTTTGATATAAAAAAAAAATATATTAATTTCAACGTTTTGCATCATGCAGACATTATACCTTGGTAATAAAGCATCTTGCTAATAAACAGAAGATTCCTGGTTCGAGCCCTGGTGCTAGAAGTTAGGGGATTTAATATTAGGATGGATTTAATTAAATGAAATTTTGTACTTTTTGCAAGTTTAAGGGTTTGTACTATTAGGGTTTCATGCATCTAACATTCATAATATCTTTTGGAATTCAATTTTCTTTCTGTTTTAAAAAACTGTTGATTCATTAATGATTCAGCGTTTTAAATTTCTCTTAAATATTTTTTTCGTTTTTAGAAATTTAAAATTTTATTTTTATTTCCGCTAATTTTTTTTTTTAATTTTTAAAAAAATTGGAATTTTGGAATTTTATTTGAACAAATTTTATTTGATTAAAATAAATAATTTCCTTTTATAAATATTTTATAATTAAATTTACTTATGCTACCATATTTGTGATAATTTAATAATTGTGAGTCAAAAGTTTGTATTTATTAAATAAAAAATAAGTTTTTTTTTTTTTTTGAAAGAAATATTGAACGAAACCCTCTGTACGATCTGCGATCACACTTACATACTTTTTAAAATTGTATCATCATCTTTTTTTTTTTTTCTCTTTAAGAATTTAATTCGATATTGACAATAAAAGTACTGCATATTTAAATTTCATTTGACATTTCATAAAACTAAATTCAGCGTAATGATAAGCTTTCCTACTACAATGTAACAAAAACAAAACTATTGTTCAAAGTTTAAAATAAGCGCGCTGCGAAAGGAGGTCATTAATTTATTAATGAGTTACGAAAACTTTCACACTCTACCTCATACGGTATACAAAGAATTTTTTTTTTCAAGTAACTTATTATCCCCTCTATGTTTTTCCTAAATATGCTTGTGAATGTTTAATAATGTGTAAATATACGAGTCAATAGTCTTTATTACTTTCTCCAGTTGGAACTTTTTACATTCCATAGCTTACAAGTAAAATGGCTGTAACAGACACAGAAGTAATCTGATAATAGTTCCGTTTTACTTTTTAAATGCGAGACCCTAAAAAGCACTGAAAAATCGGCATCGATGGGTTTGTTTTTCTCTCGATTGCAAAGTAATAATAAATCAAATGCAGCAATTTGAATTAGAATCATGAATTAGGACTTTTTACTCACTGTTTCTTACCTGCGACCGACCCATTCCCGTGGGTTCGGATCGGGTTGATTGATTTCTTTTTGCTGTAGATCGGGTTGACTTTTATTGGGTCAAATCTAATTCGGTCAAATCGATCTAATTCGAATCAAATCTGATTCGGCTTCGGATTATGAATCTTGTAGGTCGACTTCGGTTTGACGTGATTTTGATTTTTCAGAATGATATTCGACAATTTTTCCGATTAAAATCTATATTACAATAAAACCTCCAAAGAAATTCTCGAAAAGCGGACTGCTATGTTTACAGTTACTTTTTTCAATTACTGACGAATATTTCTAAACTTACACATTTGAATGGCACTTCACAATGCACACTCATGTAATATTGGTACGTGTGCATAAATATCACAAGACATGTATTTTTGTTAGTATCAAAGCAGAAATTTTAATTATCTATGATCCCATTTCTTTTAAATACATTTTTGTTTCCCATGCAGTGCACATTGAATATATACTTATTCATATTTAAATAGGCATTTATTTTCATCTGAAGCATAGTTCTGCTGAAAATTTTTTTTGTGGAATTTCTAGCAACCTGAAACGTTCATGGCACCAGTACTGAAGGAAAATAAAATACGTCTTATTTAATTAGAGCATTTTTGATACTGTGTACTTGAAGAAATATTCTTTTAAAAAGGTTGTGTCAAATTTTTGTAATGAACGTCCGAGTCAAAAGGGTTAATGTATTTAAAATAATTTACAGTAATGTGCCGTTTATACAAATTACTGTTTTAAAAAACAAATACACCTCAAATAAAACATATGAATAACTTTCGTTATTTTCGGTTTCTGTAGTAAAATTACACACTTAAGAGAACGAAATTTATTTTTTACATTATTTATTTATAAACAATAAACATAGTGTATGAAATGAATAAATAAATTTCAATTGAGTGCTTTATTTTTTTATTTATTTATTTTTTTTTTCAGACTAACACAGAATGCCGTAACCAAGGAAGAAAAATTATGCGGCGCATCCCGTGTAGATTTTTATTTCCGTTGAAAAAAGTATTTTAATTATTACTACTCAATATGTAAACATTTGTTTCAACTGTAATACTGATAGCATAACTAAAATCGCATTTACACCAATCACCATTCATAAACGGCAGTATACCCACTTTTTTTTAGAGAAGACTTCAATATGAATTTATTATGTTCTACAAAAATTCCTTTAGAATATAATCTAACATAATTTCAGTAAGGAAAATAAATAACACACTTTGAAATGTATTTTTAAGCCCTTCACATCCATAGACAGTTATTTAAACTATGTAATATAATAAAATTTTGTTAAGCTTCAAAGGGTCATCTTCGAAAATCGAAAATAATTTTTTCTTAATGTTTTATGGTAGAAAATTCATTTCAGTAAGAATATTTTTATTATTATTGTTTTCATTAAAAATAAAAATTCTAAATTAAAATTTCGAACTTTGATTTAGTGCTGTTTAAACAATATTTTAAAGTCCCCGCCCCCCCCCCCCCTTATTGCGCACATTGTTTTAAAAAATTGATATCTCAGAATTATCGATCGACTTCAAGCTACTCGAAGAGTAATTGAACAGTATTTAAATTTATTAATTTTTAGTAAAAAATGACTCTGCTATTATAAAAAAAGGTAGTAAATTTGAAAACACGACTAAAAGGGTTTAAGAATGGAATGGAATATTTAATTTTTCCATAAATGTATTACAGCTTAAATTATAAATGATTGCTTAATTTATAAGCGATCATGTACACTCACCTCTCTTGGTCAGTATTGTGCAAAAATTTGTTTTAAATCGCCAAATTTCGAAGGTATTATGATATTTCCTTTATTTTATTATTATTATTATTATTTTTTAATCAAAGATTGGAAACCATTATTTGATTTCACAATTTATGAATGTCAATACCAGAAGATATCTTCAGTTTAAGATTGCAAATCAATTGACCAATCGTCCAGAAGGTAGACATTTTAGTGTGTGTGTGTGGGAGGGGAGAGGGTTGTTGTAGATAGATAACTTTATCAACATTTCACTAATTTTGAACTCCCCCCCCCTCTCCTTTCCTCCTCTTCATATCATACGCTAGCATTCGTCGAACACTGCTCCCCCCCAACTACCTGATGAAACAGTTATTATTTTTATCTTCTTTCTTTTTTTTTTCCTATGTTTGCAATAATATACAGATATCGCAATTCAGATATGAATTCAGTCCTTTGCGGTTTCAATTCATATGAAGAGATGGGGTGAATTAAATATCAATATTACAAATGAAATAAATTTATTTCAAATAACATACAAATCAATCGAGCAATATTGCCAGAAAGTAGCCATTTGGTGGGTGAGTAATGCTGCAGATACATAACTTTATCAGCATCATACTAATTTTGATTTCCCCCTCCCCCTCCTTTTCATATACGTCAGAATTTGTCGAGCACTGCCCGACCCCAACCTCCTGATGAAATAGTTGACAGTGTTAAAATATTATTTTTGTTTTCTTTCTTCCTTTTTTTCTGTGTTTGAAATAATAGACAGATATGGCAATTCAAAAATTAGTTGTTTCCTATGCACATTTAATTCAAATGGAGAGATGGAGTCAATTAAATATCAATATCATAAATTAAATTTATTTTAATAAAATTAAAAAATATATATAGTTACTATTTGAAAGTATTAAATTATAGCTTATCGTTACATAATTTATTCAACACTATTGTTATCTTCTTGCACTTGTTTCCTGCCTGGGAATAGTACGAGCTGAACGTTTTATCGATAAAACAGTGGGCAACATTCTTTCACTTTCTTTACTGGTAAAAGAAAGTATCAATTCAAACTTTAATGTATGTTTCAATAAATCTTAAATCAAAAAGGCAACATTTTGACATAAGTTTTAATTTATTTTAATCCGGAAATATATGATACTAGCAAATATTGTTCGTACTTAATTGTCGCACTCAGTTCTCTTTTTTTTTTTCCAAATGCAATAGATTTTTCAGAACAAGCCGTCAAAGTTGAGATTTTGAACCGCATTTCCGACGAAAGCAGAAAAACAGTCCAATGAAGAGAGAAAAAATCGTGATCTTGTGATCAAAATCGCTTATAACTTCATAGGTAATTGAATTATCATAAAATGAAAAACTAAGGTCGATTCCAAATCTCTTCCATAGATAGTTCTTCCAATTTTATATCTTTCCGTTAAAAATTTAATTTGTAAACGTGTCAAAACATTTAGCACTTGTTGAGCAGAGCAGTTAAGAACAGCCAAAATTATCATTTCAAAAATCTACGCTCGCCAACCTGCGTTTAGATTATGCACTCCATAATGTGTCTTGTTTTTAAAATATTGTCTGGTTATGCAAGATTGAATGATATATATCGCGAACAAGGATTACTTTCTGTAATCAGGTTGCCATGCTTTTCCGCTTGAATGGAGCATTTTTGTTACCATAGCCTCATCCAGCTGTCGTGATAGTTCATGGCTGTTTTTGAGATTGAGAAATAAAATAACTTATAAATTACACATTTGAAAATCAACTTGAATAAAATGGCTAGGTTAAAAATGTCGGTGCCTCTCAAACTTTCTTAACGACACTATGGATAACATTCTTCTTTTGGGTTCGAAGTCTAAAAACTCCCGTCTGCTTAGGAATAACATTCCGAATCATGGCATTGAAAAGCACAGTGTTTTGAAATTTTACTCTTATATTTCATCTTTTGATAAAATTTTAAGTATTTTCGGAATCAAGCATAGCTTATGCATGAATTCTTTTTTTTTATTTCATTTACCATCATGCATATTTCCATGTTATAATTAAATTGTATTTTTTTATTTTAATTAATAACTATATGCCATTTTCTAACATGCATTTATCGAATAGTAATTTGTATTTAAAAAAATCAAAAATATTTTGCGCATGCGTTTACTTCTGTTTTTCGTTGCATGAAGTGATAAAATCGCTAAACAAATTTGCTTGCTGCACTATGAAAATCTAAAAGTATGATGTAATTTTCACCACTAAAAACAATTTAAGTACAAAAATTTAGTTACAGTTTTTATTTACCCTACACCCCACACTCTTAATATTCACGTGTAAATATATTATTCAAGTTAAATGTGTTTAGGAATATCAGTATTTGAAAAATTTAAATACTTATGACCTAATTTTAACCATTAACAGTTTTAATGTATGATAATTTAATCACTTTAGGCATTCTTAATGTAACGGAATTTAATATTTCAGAATTTTACTTATGATGTAATTGTTCCCGCTAAATGCGTTTCGTGCTCAACAATTTAATAATTTTAACATTAACTTGCTTTTTTAATATTCGCATGTAAATACAATTTGTAAACAAAACTTCCCATATTTTCAGCTATATTTAACGATTGATCATTTTATTTTTTTAAGTTTTAATTCTGTTTTTATCGGTCATGTGTAAATATATTTTTGAGAGAGAGAGAGAGGAAATATAATTAATACTTTGCACTGTTTTACAAATTCGCATCAATGTAAAAAATTACCTTTATTAAAAAAGAAAAAAAACTTGTCTTGAAATAAGGAAAATTAGAATAAAAAATTGAAACAAAAGCCTTCAAAAACCAATCAAAAAAGAGAGAAAAAAAAAGTTGTTTGCACCCCACTTGCCTGAAAAGTATACCCCAAGGAAAAATTCTTAAATTCGCATTAAAATAGTTTTATAGCTAACTTTTTTTTTTTTTTTGAACGGCCTTGGCTTACGTTAAGATTAAAAATCACATTAAACAATTCTCCGATTTAAAAGTTGTCTACTTAGCGTAAAAATTTGTCTATAATACTACCAATGTAGAATTTTTTTCCAATATTTACTTAATTTGTAGACAATTCTACTACTAATAATAATAATAACAATAGCAATAACGTAAATAATAATACTAATGCCAATTACATTAACATTACTATTATTATATCATTGCAAGTAGAAAAGAAATCCACATGTTTAAAAGACAGAAATTGACTGAATTTATAAAAAAATAAGAAAAATAATTACAATAATTAATCAATTTTATATTGGCTAACCTTAAATCTTAAAACAAATATTATTTTTAACTCAAGTTTAATTTAAATTTCTCCAATCATTGAGAAATTAAACTTTATTAAATACATAATCAGTAATATGGAATTAAGATAATGAAATCAATGAAGTTATTAATTATTAATATATTTGTTATTATTGTTATTATTGGTATTATCATTCACGTGCTAAATATGTGTGATAAAGACATTTCTTAATTATTTAAGCAAAAATTGTTATAAATTCCTTTTAAATTGTCACAAAACTATACAAATTTCTAACTTGTATTTCAGACAAAGCATATAAAATACAAGCATTAACATTTAAATATAATGTATGTAGTACATAAAGAAAATGATCATATTTGAAATACAAACGAAACACTTTCTTTCTTGCTGAAAAAATAAAATGTCATGGAATTTTCCAGGAACTGTTAAGAAAGAGAGTCTTTCAGAAGTGTCATTTTGAGATAAATGTTTACCGGAAACATCTGTGACTGTGTGTGTAATTATCGGCCACCTGAGGGGTGAAACTTTTACTGAAAAAGGATCACAATGTCGGATTTCTCAAGCTCAGTATTTGCGTTGAATTTTTACCTACTTTTTTTGCGGTCATACCTATCATAGCTATTCGTTCGTAATAGCTGTCAACGAACAGCAGGGGATTTAATTGATCGTTCGGCGAAAAAAGCATGAATCTTTTTAAATAGCAAAAGAACCCCATAACTAGTTAGAGGTACGTCTTATCATAATGAGCCTCTGTCCAAAACTCGAAGCAAATCTGATAATTCTGCGTAAAAAGACATTTATTTATTTTAAGAGGAATTATGATTCTTGCTCTAATTGGTTTAAGTGTTGCAAGTTTGCATTTTACCGTTGTCAATATATCTATAATTCAACTTTTAAGAACTTTTGATGTGTTGAAAGTTTTGTTTGATTTCTATAAATATTTTAATAACGGGGGAGACGTTGGGTCTTTTACACACGCTATAGTGGAAAAAGATTTTCTTTAACTTAAACAAAATTCCTTTTTTTTTTTTTTTTTTTTGAAAAGTTAAGAATTATATTTGAGTATTATGTTTCTTTTATTCATTAAATATTTGTTTTTGTGAAATTATTTATGATTTTAATTCAATTCTTATTTTTATTGATTTTAGTATGGGTTGTAAGGTTGATTTGTTCCCTAGGAAAAAATCTGAGATAAAAAACTTTCTTCTGTGTACGAGTCATTCCCGAAAGAAGATAGCAGAACTTGCTGGAGTTTCCAAGTCAGTAGTAGACAGGATAAAAAAAAAAAAATCTGGATAAAAACTAGCCACTTTGACCCAAACGAAAAGATAAAAGGGGGAGTAAACGCATAACAACTCCACATACCAATAGAAAAATCAAGAATATCTGATTAGGAAACAGAAACAAAATGATGGGATTTCTTCCTCACATCATTCAAGAATCTGGAATGTCAGTTTCGAGAAAACTGTGCACTTGAGATTAGCGGAGGAAGGGTTGACAGGATTTGCATTGGCCAGGCAAGAAACCCCAATTGACAGAAGCACATTGCCTAGGCTCGTGAACACCTGCTGGAGACATTTGATGACGGGAGTAAAGTGAATTCTTAAGATAATTATTATTTATGTCATTTAAAATCATTTATTTCTAAATTATTAACATATTTATTTTTTTCGGGAGCTTTTCTCAGATGAATCAATTTTTGAGATTTTAGCCGATAAAAGGAGCTTTGTCAGGCGACGCCCAGGTGAAAAATACAGCCTTGACGTTTCGTGGAGAGTGTTAAACACCCTATAAAAGTAATGGTGCGGTCTGTCACAGTGGCGCAGCCAAGGGGGTGGTTTTGGGGTTAAAACCCCTCCCAGAGCTAAGAAAGATCGCTATAATTGCCGCTTATATGAATCAAAACCAAACTTAATATTTAAACGTTTTGGCGTACTTCGGATTCCGCCACTTTATTGAATCAGATTCCATTTAATAAAAAGATTCAATTAAATGAAAAAAAATCCCGTTAAAACTATAAAAGCTCATATTACATGGATTAGTTAGGTAAAAATTGGTTAGTTAAACTAAATCACTTTTCTGAGACGTATTATGCTGAAAGAATGGTGATATCCTGCCACACAGATGCTCTTTCAATTTAATTATTATACAGTGAATAGTCTAATTAGTGTTGATTCTATTAACTGGCGATTCAAATAACCGGCAAACACCTTTAACAGAAACTTAAAACCCCCCTTAGAACCGAATTCTGGCTGCGCCACTGGTCTGTCATAAGCGCTAAAAGAGTTGGACACTTCTACATTGTCTAGGGAATCATGAGACTAGATCAGTACAGGCAAATTCTGGAAACTCGGCTGCTTCCATAAATTGAGGAATGGTTCCTAAGTGGTGAAGAATTTGTGTTTATGCATGATCCAGTGCCTTGTCATAAAACTAGAAACATTGTAAAGTTTTGGGAAGACCACAACATCCCAGTTTTGCCTTGATCGGGCAATTCTCCTGACATGAACCCCATTGAAAGCTTATGGAAGATCACCAAGGCGAAATCGCTAGAGATATGATTACAACCAATGTACAACTCATCAAAAAACTAATAAATGTATGGCACTACAACCCTAAACAAAAATAAAGTGCCAGACACTGCGAAGAGAGTATGCCGAGACGCATCGAAGCACTCCTTGAAACTAAAGGAAATGTCACCAAATATTAATATTCTTTACTTAATATTGGTAAATTGACTGTATTATATTTTTGTTGGGTTTTTTCATATAATATTATGTGAATACACAAACAATAATAATAATAATCTTTTTTAACTTAAAAACAGTGTTTATTTTCAAATTATATCCTAATATTGTACAAAAAACCTATATTTCGTGACTGTCCCTAATAATTTGGCAACCCACTGTAGGTTCATTTTTGTCTCCCTTGCTCGCATTAATTTTAATGTTGACAGTTTTACGATCGTTTTACATTGAACTATACCGACTAATCCTCTACCACCTAATGCGAGCTATATTGACAGATAACATCTTATTGAAAATCATACAAATTAGTTATCCCGATTTTTCTGTATTAAACAATATTAATTTTAAAGTTATATTACCAAAATGTTGGAGAAAAAAGGTGCGGAATTATTATAGAAACAGGAGGACACAGGAAAGAGAAGATTATAAAAAACAAGCCAATTTTATAATTAAAAAAAACAATAAAAGAAAAGACTACTTTTAGCATATTCTGATAATGATGCGAGCGCCGAATAATTTATCGATGACGAAAATGAAAGACCAAAAGCTTTCGCTAACTAAAAATGCGTACTTAAATTAATCTTACGGAAATTTTAAATTGTGGGGCTCTTTTTGACTTGATCGAGATATACATGAGATTACATAGAGATCTGAACAAGCTCTAGATATTTTTTTTTCCTTTAATTTGGGGTTGGGCTGGTAAGAGTAGCCCAGCCCAGCTCGAAGCAACCCGAGTATAAGGGGAATTTTTTCATTTTTAAGTGCATTGTATAGATATATATAAATAATTAATGTATGAAATTGTCCGTATGGTCATTAATGTATTCCATGGATCGGAGACGTATGAACTTAATAATTTTTGCATATACACATGCATCCAACATTATTTTAAAATAATTTTATTTGTAGATTAATGTTGATGAAAGCTACTCTAGGATAAAGACAGGCTGCTTTCTGATACATATTTAATTCATTTTTGTTTGAAAACACGTCATATTGCAGGCACTTTTATTAAAAAAAATTGCAATTGAGCTGTTCTTGCGTTTTTCGGTAAAAATCAGATTTTTTTTTTTTTTTTTTTTTTTTTTTTTAAGAAAATGCTATAAAATTTTTCGATTTTCCAGAATTTAAAATCTAAAAGATAATATATATGTATATATTTTTTAATTTCATTTAAAAGAGAATAGATACTTTTAATATTTTAAGAAATAAATTTAGAAAAAAAAACATTTATAAAGTGAAATTATATTTATAAGTATTTTGTTTCTCGGCCATCATTTTTTTTAAACGGAATATAGCTAGGGAATTTTGACGAAATTAAGAAGAAGCGTGGCATACAAAAGTTAATTATATATATATATATATATATATATATATATATATATATATATATATATATATATATATATATATATATATATATATATATATATATATATATAAAGGCAGGGGCGTAGCCAGAAGTGAATAATAGGGGGGGCTCAAGAAAATGTAGGGGGGCTCATGTTTTTTTTTCTCTCACTCTGATGTAGAAAGATAAATTAGTGCATATTCATATTGTATGTACTATGTTTTTTATTAAACTGTTGTAATAACCTCATTTTAAGCTAAGAGAAAAATAAGCTGATGAAAAATTCGAGTGTCTAACGAGTGCAAAATTAAACATCATCTTAGCTTCGTATGTGCAAATAGGAAGAGCGAATGTTGAAACGAATTTTAGTTATAATTTAGTATTTCTACAAAACTTTGAAAAGTCCTCAAAACTAAATTAGATTTTTGAACAGAATTTCATTTCGATTTTCAAAAAAGAAATTCATTGAGTAATCATGAAATTTTTTCTAAGAGAGGCTCAAAATGCTTTAAGGGTTAGGGGAGGGGGAGGGGGCTGAGCCAGCACATCCTTAACTACGGCCCTATCTGTCATACTAGAATTTTCGGACAGAGTAATTGAAATGCCTCTGCATTTTCGAATTAAAATTTTCTAATAACATTAAATCTGCTTTTTTAAAAAAGCACATGAAAAAGTTAGTCATATATATGCATTGCTATCTTTATAGTTTGCACTCGCGTCTTAAGTAATTCATGACAGATAATTATAAAAAAAAGAAGTTCATAGGTTTAAATATATAGGTTATAGAATTTTCGTCAAAAACGAATTTTCGTAAAACTCAGAATTTTGGTCGAAAACGCAAAAGAATTGGCGTTCGATCTCTAATACTTATACTGGTGAAATAAATGATGATGTCAACAAGTAAATAAAAGCTTACAGTTCACTTGTTTCGAAATAGTTGCAACCTTTAATCTTTTTTTTTTTTTAATCTGCCCTCGAGGAAGCTTAAGGGGACATACGACCTTTAAAAGTGAAAATTAGGCAAGAAAAATCATCACCTTTTACATTTAATTTCTCAGAATGTATTTGCTCTATGACCATAATTTTTTTACTGGCTATAAATTGAAGCTTTCCAATTTAAACGATATTTTTTATATTCTTATAAAGGAAAAAAAAGTTTCTTTTTTTGTAAAGGTTTAAATAGTAAGTATTTAAAAAAAAAAAAAAAAACTGATACAACCACTTGCGCGCATGATTTCAAACAAAATATCTAATGTAATACAAAAAATCAACTGTAATAACATATTAAAATACTTTCTCTTTAATCTGAACCTAAATTTGCTCAAATTTAAGCTAAAAAAATATTTTTTAAAAAAAAAAGTTTAAAATAACAATTATTTTTTAATAAAATCTGAAGTATGACCTGCATGAAAAATGGGGAGGAGGGGGTGGGGGATGTAAAAATTTAGGTTCAGTTTGAAGGATTTAATATGTTACACAATGTGTGAAAATTTCACAAAAAAATATTAAATAGTTTCAGAGATATCCTGCGCGCAAGGTGAAAAAAACACATTTTGAAATAAATGACTTTAAAGTTAAATTATTAAATAATTCACCATAGAATGACTTTTATGTTTTGTATCATATCTCTGGAAATAATTGGAATATTTTCATGATTTTTTTTTAAATGCGCAGAAATGTTCGGACTTTCACATATATTTTTTGTGAAAAATCGATTTTTTTTAAGCTTAAGGGTCGTTTGTCCCCTTAAGTTTCATTCTTTTACAATAAAAACATTAACAAAATCAAAGTTGTATTTTGCATTTAAAATTATTACTGTGTTCATTCAAAAATTAAAAGCATGTACATTTGAATTGGCTATTGGCATTTTTCTTTGATTACCATTCATAAATCAAGGACTATATACGTATATATTTTAAAATTTAAACTAGAAATATTCCAATATACAACAAAATGTTTATCATAAGATAATATTTATGATAAAATTAATTATAAGTTTGATCTATGCTAGTAATAGAAAACGCTACAGAATAAATATTTTCAGTATATAACTAATGCTGATACAATATAATATAAATAATATGTAAAAAGTAATTAAAATGCTCGCATTTCTCCTACTTAAAACGAGTTGTAATCTTCATTTCTAATCATTATCTTTTTTTAACAAAAAGAGAACTTCAATTATTGTTATATAATAAATGCATAAACAAATTCACTCATAGATAAAGAATTTTAAAATTATTTTTATGCACAGTCAAATGTTAAAAACATTTGCTATTGAGTATACTATTAAAAAAAATTCTTTAATTTGAAATACCATGACTCAAACTTCAAACACAAAGCAAAATATGAATACTTAAAATTTTATTTTATACTAGAAGCAAAACAGGATTAAAAAATTCTTCAGAAAAAACGATTTATAACAAAATGCTAAAATACCAAATTGCAACGAACTGCATTTTTCATGTAACACGAAAACAAAATAATAAAACAAACAATAGTACTTGTAACAAACACACTTTTGTAACAAATGGAATTTTTTTTTAAACCAATTTGGAAAAATATAATGAAGTATGCTTTAATGGATACATGAAACAATATAAAATATTTAAGTTAAATAGATATATAAATACGAATGGTTATATAAGCATTATAAATGTGAATACTAACCTTGTAGTGTATACTAAATACATAAACTGAAAAAAGTAGATTTAAAAGGAATAAAGTAGTGTCAACAAATTGAAGTTCACCTGCTTTAAAACAATTGAAGTCTTCTATTCTTTTTCTCATTAAATTTTTTAAGGAAAACTTCCATATTGATTGTTTCTGTTCTTTCTTTTTCAAACGCAAGAAAACTCAAATCGGCCATTCTTTGATGAGACATTGTTAGTTTTTGTGGACGATTTATTCTTGTAAGGACTGAAAATGTTGATTCACATATTGCAGTACTACATCCAAAAGTTTTAACAGTTGTTAATAGTTTATAAGTGTCTTCAAATGCAACCCTATATTTAAAAAGTTCATTAAATACAATGGTGTTTGGATTTTCTTCAATGGTTCTTTTTATGAAATTCTTTACAACAATTATTTCATCTTTAAATGGAAGCTTAACATTATAATTTTCTAATATCTTCATTTTATTTAAATCCATATCAAGCTCTGCACTTGACAGCGCTAGAAGTAACTTATCGTTATTATTAAACCGCCTTTTCATTTCATTTAATACTATATCTAAAGTTTCAAAATAAATAGCTTTTAGATGTAATGTTTCATCAATATTCGAGCTAGCACCTGTAGTTTCTACAATTAAATAATCTCTGAGTTTTGTAGAAGTGGTTTTTCTTCGCTTTTTTGAACATATTTCTTCTTCCTCTTCCTCAACAACAAATTCAGTGGACATCAAATTTAAAATTTCTTCGTAAATTTCATCTGACCTTAAACAAGTAAGTGAATCTATTGTAGAATCTACAATTCTTAAAGAATCAGTTAAACTAGTTTCTAGCTTTTGCAATAATTGGTTTGCAGGATCTAGCGTTTCAAGAATTCTCTTCAAAAATATTAAGCAGAATTTGAAAGATTTAGTTTTCATTATCGTTAACAAACCAGTGCTTTCTGCAATGTTTACTCCATCTTGTATTCTGTCCAGTTTTACTTCTTCTAGAGAATTCAGAATTTTTTTATAATTGTTATACACAATTTTTGTAACATGTAAATGTCCACTCCATCGCTGTTCTAATAAACGAACAAGGGATTGACCTTCATATTTCTTAGCTATGTTACCTTTTCTCAAAAAGTTGTACAGCATGGAACACTGATCAAAAAACTGTTTGGTTTCACTTACATCATTTATTGCTTTTATAATTACTAAATGAAGTCTGTGGCTGCAGCAATGTACATATGGGATATTTCTATCAAGATGTTTCTGCAATATAGCTTGGACCCCTCCTTTTTCACCGCTCATGACTGAAGCACCATCAAAACATTGACTCAAAATTTTAGAATTATCTAAATTACAATCATGAAGGATCTTTAAAGTTAAATCAGCAAATGTTTTTGCATCCAAGTCAGAACATGTTTTTATTGCGATAATTGATTCTTTTATTTTCCCGTCCTTTACGTATCTTGCTCCTAATGCAACATTTTCTCTATTATTTCTATCACGCGTTCCGTCTTCCAAAATCGAAAACCAGGGAACATCAGCATTGTTAATGTCATTTGATATATCTTCTGACACTATTTCAGCAAGGATTTGTATTACATCATTTTGTATTTCAGGTGAAGTGTATTTTGCATTAATTGGCACTGATTTGACACATTCTGCAAGTTTATTGTCCTTTTTGATTGTGTATTTAAAAAGGTTTCGAAATAAACTAATTTCCTAGTGTTCATCTATATCATACGTACCACGTAATGAAAGTTCATTTATAACTAAGAATTGTACGATTTCTGCAATAGATAGAACATAATATCGGTTTTTTTCTAGAACATCGTTACATACCAAAGATGACACACTTAAATTCATCTTTTCACGTTCTTCTCTTTCTGTCCACATGCTCATTGATATTATATGATTCTGTGACGAAGCATGTTTTTGAAACCCTCTGTCCTTGGACAATGCTTTTTTCCAGTTCCGGAAACCGGCTGAGATAAATGGATTTTCTTTAGTCCCCGAATGAGGAAACTGTCGACAAGGATAACAAAATACAGCATCTCTGCTCTTGGAATATTCCAGCAACTTAATTTTTTTCATCCAATCTGGTTGAAAACTCCTGTTATCCGCATTTTTTGGGTACTCTGATAAATTTGTACTTTTTAAATTTCTATCGCCCACCTCCGATATGTCACTAGGTGCATCGACATTCATCCTGCCTGATAAGTCACCGAAGACCGAAAGAATAACCCTCACGCCTGTTGAGTTTCTGATATCCGATTGCGTAATATGGACTAAAAATCATAAAATCACTTCCAACAACAGAGGGGGGGGGGGGGATACGACACCTCATTGACCGAATGAAAACTTTGCCTCCCCGACAAAGAACAGATTTCTATAAAATAAATTGATAATTTAAAAATTCCTTTTTTTTAATTAAACCACACACACAAGAAAAACAATTATTAACATAAATATAAAAAAATATATAATAAAAAAAGAGTCATTTACACTTCCTGGATCCTAGCCAAGCTAAATTCTATATTTGCTTAAATATATATATATATATATAATAATACCAATA
The DNA here is from genome assembly GCA_964019185.1 of Maratus speculifer. NCBI lineage: Eukaryota > Metazoa > Arthropoda > Arachnida > Araneae > Salticidae > Maratus > Maratus speculifer. The sequence continues at coordinate 177,374,888 of OZ025293.1, forward strand.
ATAATTAGATAGGATGCACATTACAAAATACCAACGATTTAAATTTACAAATCTATAAATAACTCATTCACCTCGCCGACAAATGGAGGGGGGGGGGGGTAAGATAATAAATATTTCTGTTGATAATTTGACAAACCAAACTGTTGATTGTTAAAAGCAAAAATATTTTTTATGATCATAATTAAGTACTTTTTTTCCATTTCAGAAAAGATTGCTCAACTTGAAATGGAAATCGATAAATAATGACCGTTGATGATAAGATTCAAATGTTTGTTTTATTTCTGCTAAACATAAACCGAATAATCTAGATAAATTTTTGAAGTATATACAAATTTATATTGATTGCAAAACATCATAATGTACGATTATAGACATTCAAAAGATTTGCACAGGCCGGGTTCGGGCCGATTTCTCATTTTGATTCTTTTAAACAGTTTTATTTAGTGACCTTGGAATCTTTTTCAGGGGGGGGGGGGGGCTCAAAAATTTTTAGGGGGGGGGCTGAGCCGCCCCTGGCACCCCCCTAGCTACGGGCCTGTATAAAGGCCAAACGTATTGCATAAAGCATACGTCATTTTGCGAATGGCTACTTGAAATTTGAAATGAAAATTCGGTTTTGAAGTGAAATTTTTGCTACTGTCAATTTTTAAATTTTTAAACATCCCACAATTTAATTTTTAACACCTTCGTATAAGGGAAAAATGCCTTTTTAAATGCAATTTGTTTGAAAACTGTATTTAATTTATCTTTGAGATATTAATTTATTTCTAATTTTTAATACTATTTTTGTAAGCGTGGCAACAAAAGAAATCTATTTCTTCTAAGAGTAAAGGGGAAAAAAAACAGATTAACTATCTTTTTGTTGCCATTTTCACATAATTTTCGTATTTTTATATATAATAATTAATATATTAATATAATAATTATAAATAAATAATAATATAATAAGTAAATTATAAAAATAATAATTATTATTAAATAATAAATAATTTATAAGTTAATACTGAATTAATAATACATAAATGTAAATAAAATATATAATTAAATATAAATAAATTTATAAATGAATTATAAACAAATATAATTAAATATAAAAAATTATACTGATTATCAAAAATTCATTTAAAAAATGATAATATTTTATTATCCGCCATTACTGACACTATTGTCGTGTACCTCCCTCAGACTCGCTACATATCATTACAATAGTGTCAGCACATGACAATAGTGTCAGTAATGGCGGATAATAAACTATTAATTTTTAAACAAATTCTTGTTAATGAGTTTAATTTTTAATATTTAATTTAATTTATTTATACAATAATTTTTATTAATTTCCTATCACTTAATTAAATATTATCATTTTTAAAATAAATTCTTGTTAATGAAACTAATTTTGAATATTTAATTTTATTTATTTGAACATTTATAATAATTGATTCATTATGAATTAATAAAATATTATCATTTTTTAAACAATTCTTGCTAATGAAGCTAATTTTTAATATTTCTTTTATATTTATTCATACATTCATTTTAATTGATTTACTAGAGTTAATAGAATTATTATCATTGTTTAAATAGATTGCTGTTAATGAGTATAATTTTAAATATTTAATTATATTTATTTATACATTTATTTTTAATTTATTATATTTAATTTGCATTATTTATTATTATTATTGTTATTATTAATTATTATTATTATTGTTATTATTAATTATTATTATTATTATTATTATTTATTATATTGTATATATTATATAAATGTAAAAGTTTAAAAAGAACATTAATATGTAATTTAATAATAATTATTATTACAATATAATATTTATTATTTTATATAATTGAAATCATTAAAAATCCCATCATAAAAAATATTTAAAAAAATGTACATATAAAATATAAATTCGGAGTTTGTAGACAGTCCCCCCCCCCCACACACACACAAACACACCCCGTAGAGGTACAACAAAAAAAATATATATATATATTCATCAAAACCTATTTATATAATTTAAGAGGAGTTATCCCTCTCCTTTATGTTTAGCCATTAAACTTCAGAAACTATTCACAGATTCTCTTTATCATAATGAGCCTACATCCAAAATTTAAAGCAAATTCGATAATTCTACATAAAACACCCATTTATAAAATTTAAGGGGGAAATAATTGACCCCCCTCTCCTTTTAATTTGCAAAAGAACCCTATAAATAATCAGGAATACGCTTTATCATAATGAACTTACATCCAAAATTGGAGCAAATCGTACAATTCTGTGTAAAAAGCCATTTATTTAATATAAGAGGGGTTATCCCTCGTCCCCCCTTTATACACAGCTATTAAAACTATTCAGGGAATCATCTTATCAGAAAGAACCTATGTTTTATATTTTAATATATTGGAAAATTCTGCATAAAAACCAATTTATTTAATTTGAAGGGGGGGGGGGGATCATCGCCCGTTTCTTCCATTTATGCATAGCAAAAAAATCTTGTAACTAATCACAGATACGCCTTATAGTAATGAACCTGTATCAAAAATTCGAAGCAAATCGGATAATTCTGCGTAAAAAGTTATTTAATTAATTTTAGAGAGGTTATCCCCCGTCCCCCCCTCTATGCTTACCGATTAAACCCTTAAAATTATTCAGCGATTTACTTTATCAGAAAGAACTATGTGTCTATATGTAGAAAAACAATGCAAGCCTGATCTCGGTCCGGTACGAGCCTGCTAAAAAAATATTAAACCCGGGTTACACACAATATAATTCTCCGATATTGATCTCTACACTGTAAAAGTTACATTTCCATATTGATGTTGCCAAACTAGTATCGGCTGCGGACGCACATTTATACTTATTCTCATTAAATCCATATAAATGAAAATAACTCATATTTTAACGTTCCTGCTTAAATCTTTATAAAGGACCAGTAGACCGCTAATTCTTTTTTATCGACTCGGCCCATATAGCCCTCTTTTTTTTTTTTTTTTTTTTTTTTTTTTGTTGTTGGCTTGGCCCCCGTTTATTTTGTTTGTTGGTCTGGCCTGTTGGAAAAATTATTCTAATTTTGCTGACCCGTTAGAAAATTTGGAACCATTTCGCCGACTCGGCTGGCCCGGGCACGTTCATACGTCTAGGCTGGGACGGACAAGGATCGAAATTTAACTTTCATTCCAAACCGAACCCCGACCAGGGAAATTTTGGTCAGTACGGACTAGAGATAAATTCGGTCTCTTATTCCACAGCTCGGTCCCGCCTGAGCCAGAAACATTTTACGGCATCAAGAACAAAAGCCCGATAATGAAATTATACAGTAGAAAAAATTGCTTAATACTTATAAAAAAGGTTGTTAAACGAAAAATTAAATTTAATATTATCAAAAGAACAGTTTGGTATAAAATAAAAATATACTTTACGCATAAAAGTATTCTCATATTTTGTCTCTGTTTTATTAAGAAAATATGGACATGTTAATGAAGTATGTTTCATGAATAGATGCATGGAACCTGCAGAAAAGACTGTCTATTATCTGTTAAATCGAACAACATTTTTAAATTTTTGTGCATTTCACTATTTTTAAACAATTCATTTTGCATTTGCCAGCTGAGATAGATCTGTACAAAGGACCTTTTTTACTTTTTTGATTTTGTTTACAGATATTTTCAATGAGGATACTTTCATTTTCGGAACCGGTTTCGAAAGCGAAAAGCATGCCCTTGAAAAGAATCTGCAAACACTGTCGAAAAAGTAAAAAAAGACAAATGTAGCGATCAATCTCAGCAATCCCATTCCCCCCCCCCCCTCAAAAAAAAAAGATTAAAATGCAAACGTGATATTAAAAGAAAAAAAAAATCCTTAGGAATAGCATTAGCGAGCGCGTCTTTTCAGGTGACTGAAGTAGCATTTTAACAGAAATTAATTATTGATATTAATATTTTTTTCGAAATTATAACTGCTATACACATCTTGACAACCAGGGACGTGTAAAGAGAAAATTGCGCCCGGGGCAACTTAGAATTTAGCGCCTCCAAAATTTTTCTTGTAAAAGACCAAACAGGATGTTAGTAGTAGGAAAATAACAGTACGGGCTCAGCCGGCGGCACTGCGGCACCGTGCCGCCGCCGCACCACGCAGCAACCGTCCCTCCGCATCCCTCCGCGCCCCGCCGCACCACCGTGCCACCGCCGCCCTCCTCGCGCCCCACCGCCACCACCGTGCCACCGCCGCCCTCCTGGTCCCTCCTGAGGTACCCACCGTGCATCCCCCACCACAAACGCCTCCTAGTGGAAAAAAGGAACATTCTATTATAACATGAGAGGTGATCAACCTTCCCTAATTAAAAATATTATCAGTCACATCTCAACTCGGAATCATACTATATGATGAAGATTAAATTTATATTTGAATTTTGAACAACCATAATTTTAATGAGTATTATTAATTAAGTGAAACAATTAAAATCTCAGTTTTTAACCATTTTATTTAGATTTCTTCAACTACAAGATGAGATTATCAATTTAACACAAGAAAGTTAAACATATATTTGAATTTTGCTTCATAGACATCTTAATGAGTAGTATTAATTAAGTAAAAACAATAGAAAATATCCAGTTTTATAGAAAAAGACTGATTTCTTACGATTTTTATCAACTATATGATCAATGTAACGACTTAAAAGTTGAAAGTTAAACATGTATCCTAGTTTTTCAACAGCTATAGCCTTAATGAGTATCGTTAATTAAGTAAAAAAACAATGGAAAATATCAAGTTTTATGGAAAAAGACTGCTCTCTTACGATTTTTATCAACTTAAGAGAGAAAACTTAAACATACATTTCAGTTTTTCAACAGCTATAACCTTAATGAGCATTCATAATTAAGTAAAAAACAATGGAAAATATCGATTTTTATAGAAAAAGGCTGATTTCTTACGATTTTTATCAACTGCAACATCAGTGTATCGACTTACAAGTTGAAAGTTAAACATGCATTCTAGTTTTTCAACAGCTATAATCTTAATGAGTATCGTTAATTAAGTAAAAAACAATGGAAAATATCAAGTTTTATAGAAAAAGACTGATTTCTTACGATTTTTTCAACTCAAACTTCAGACTATCAATTTGGTAGAAAGAAATTTAAGCATGCATTCGAGTTTTGGACAACCATTTCCTTCATGAACATTATTAATTAAGCAAAACAACAGAAAATATTAAATTTTTAACTGATTTCTTCATATTTATTTATTTTTTTATATATATATATATATAAAATCAGAATACACAACTTAAAATAGAAATTTAAACATATTTTTTAATTTTTGAACAGTCGTTACCTCAAAGAATTTCAATAATTGAACAATTAACAAAGGAAACTAATGATTTTTTAACGAAAAAAGACAAATTAAACGAATTTGGTTAACTTTTACTCTAAATGGAAATTTCATCATACTTTTATATACTAACTAAGTAGAATTTTAATGCATAAACGAACACATTTCAGTAAATATTCAACGCACACGCAAATATGAAAACAACACCTGCTTCTTGTGACGTCATATTGAAACCAAAAGTTATTCCTCCGAAGTCCCTCACCATACCTTTTCACCCCCATCTCCCCCAATTTTTTACCTTAGGTAGGGAAATGGACAATGCAATGACCTCTCATTCTTGTATATTTAGAAGTTTGGGAGAAAAAAACAGACATTTTATACACTCCAATTTCATAACAGTTACCGCAATATCCCAAAATTTGAATTTTGGAAGACATAATCAGTATAATTAATTAAACAAAATAATAAAAATATTATTTTTTAAGGTGAAAAGGTGAATTTAAGCGAATTTGATTAGTTTTACAATAGTCTTTTGAACAACAACTTGGAAATATAGATTTCTAACAGAAGAATTAAACGTATATTTTAATTTTAACAACAAAAACTTAACAAGTATCATTAATTCAACAAAAATAAATATCAATTTTAAAGAAAAGACGAATTTGAATAATTTTACACTAGTATTTTCAAAAGCAACATAGAAATATCAATACTTATTCACATATTTCACTTATTCACTGTATTCAGTACTATATTTAATAAATATGGATACAATTTAAGAATTTTCTAATCTATAATTAAATATTAGCTGTATATTTAATGTTACCCATGTTTTCAACATTAGTTCACAATCGTGAATTTTGTATTTTAAATACCATGTATTCAGGTTCAGATTATTTTCACTTGAAATCATACAGAATTTTTTAACAGAGTTTGTTTTTGAAATCATTGAAGCAACTGTATTTAATATTTTTAACACCAATTTTCTAAGATTTTCTAACATTTTCCGATTATACATTCTTCAGAAGTACATTTCTAAATGTTACAATCACTTTACATATCGAAAAGATATCATTGAAGCAACTGTATTTAATATTTTTAATACCAATTTTCTAAGATTTTTTAACATTTTCCGGTTATACATTCCTCAAAAGTTATTATTACGTATTCTAAACAATAGAAAATATTAATTTTAAGAATAAAAAGACGAATTTAAACAAATTTTATTAGTTTTACACTATTTTTTCTCACCTCCAACACGGATATATCAATTTTAACAGAAGAATTAAACGTATATTTTAGTTTTTAACAACAAAAATGTAATAAGTATCATTAATTAAACAAAAATAAATATCAATTTTCAAGAAAAGACAATTTTTTACACAAATTTTCAACTTTGAAATACATTTGCTTACATATATTGTTACAGTATATTACTAAACTTAAACTTTTTAAAAAGTTTGAATGTCTTTACAAAGGTTCATACTTATATTTTTCACGTCTTGACTGCATTCGAAATCTTACAACAAAAGTATACTTTTATTATTATTATTATTATTATTCTAGAAAACCTAAAAAATCGTTTCTTGCTGCTTTAGACACTTGACATATTAAAACTACTCTACCCATATAATTAATCAAATTAGGACATGATTCATCTTACACTTCAAAATTTCTGAATTTTTACAATACTTATTTTCATCAAACTTTATTCTTGATCCTATATATTTTAATAGCACAGAATTTTAACATCTGTTTTTATCTACTTATCAAAAAATTATTAAAACACCCAACAACATTTTCCAAATATGAATATTATCTTTACAAATTTAATAATGCAAAACATACACGAATACAAAGTTTAATTTTTACAAACATTTCATATTTCAAATCAAACTATTCGAAATTTTCACAACATAAGAGCAAACATTAAACGAACTTTTTAACATTAATATTGCTTACATCTTTTCATCATAACTTTTAACTATGATAATTATCCATTTTTAGGTTGATTGTCGAAAAACTGTAACTGAAATTACATAAACTTAATGTAAAAAACCATGTTCTCACACAATTTCTTGAAATTCAACAAAGAATTGACTATTAATCCAATACTTATCTACTTCAATCTCGACTTTCGATAGTATATAGATATTGCATCATTACATACTTACAACTCTTTTCAAACGTTTATCAGAAAATCAAGTCAATCAAAGTCTAGTAGTTATTACATACCTGTTCCTCAGAAATATTACTATCATATGAAACAGTAAAGAAAATTAATAGATATTTAATATTTAATAATTTCATACGTGAAATTACTGCTGAATAAGAATACTAATAATCAAAAAAATCAACTGTTGGACAAAAAAATAGTACAGATTACCGAAAATTCAAATAATTTTTTCTACAAAAATTACAAAAATTAACAAATGAATGACAAGTTAGAGAAATAACTAAAAAAAAAAAAAATAATAATGAACATATTTACAAATTTATTAAAATCACACCTTTTTCTGGATTACAAACCACAATTTCTTGAAAAATTTAACACCGAATTTGTAAGATTTTAATCCTAGTATTACATACACTCAATAAATATTCAAAATTAACAAAAAAATAATTTTTTAGTCTCATCAATAAGCAGAAATTCTATATTAAAAGAATATTTTCATAGTAGTACTTATAAAAATGAGAGTTTACAAACTGATTTTCATAATTTTATCACATTTAAACTTAATATTTTACATAAAACATTATTTAATCAAATTTTATGCTTTCTAATTCAGTAAAATTCAATACTTTTTTAGTTTTTAAACCAATACCACAATATTTATTTACATCAAACTTGATTCTTCACCTTTTATATTTCCACATTACACACGTGAGATAAATACTAACTTGGATCAGGAGTTGAAGTCCATTCGATTTTCATCATGTACGCATTGCTCCTACACGAAATTTCTTACTGCTATAATCATCTAATGTATTAAAACTAATCTACTCATATTTTTAATCAATTCATCAGATGTTTCATCTCGCACTTCTGTATTATCGTGCATCAAGTTGCTTAAAATATAAATACTATCTTTATAGTTTTAATGATATATAGTATACATGGTTTATCTTGAGTTAGCACTTCCATAGTATTAATCAAATTATATGTTTCATCTTGCACTTGATCTTAATGATTTCATCTTGCATCTGAATTATCGTCCATCGAGTTTTTTTTTAAATAATAATATATTTATAGTTTTTGATTATACATAGCATGTACGAATACAATCTTTAATTTTAACATTTCATATTTCAAATAACCTATTTCCGAAACCAAGCTATGTGAATTTTACCACAATGCTTATTATCATAGAATAATTTGTGTTTCACACTTTTCTAAAAATTATCAGATATGTACCCCTCAGAGAAATTACTATCATATGAATAAATGAAGAAAATTTAATTTATATTAAATGTACACGAAATTGATTGCAATATACATGTATTTAATAAAAATAAATAAATAAGCGATTATTTATACATTAAACCTTTACTAAATATATATTTCTTTCATTATACAGATGTTTCAACAAGATGAACCAAAACAGCAGCAAACTTCAGAAATTAATGATCCGAATGATTCATCCCTAGCACATGTAGCGTTAACGAATAACAAATATGTGAGTACTTATATGAGAAATACTAGAATTCGTATATGAAACGTAATTAGAGTAAATACAAAATGATTTGTCTTACTACCTACACTTTAACAAGTGCTTTTTACCTATATTATTGAAGAGAATCCTAACTGTGTCCATTTATTTCTATTACAGATGTGCTCTATTTGTTACAAACACTTCTTAAGTAAATGGAATTTAATAGAACATACAAAAATCTATACAGGTGAAAAACCTTACACTTGGAAAGATTACCATAAATGCTGTTTTCAAGGAGACGTGAATCAAAAATGCACACATCATCATATAAAGCATCGTCAGATATATGTAAACTTAGCGAAGATATTCAAAAATTAGTCAGACTTTTGAAGAATTTAGAAATAAAGGAAGATATTTAGGCTATTTATCCATCATATTTTCACAACACTTACCACAATATCTCAAACTTAAAATTTGGAAGACATACACACTGCTGAAAAGTAATTTTGTGATTCTTCTAATCAGTATGAATGTATAGATATTATTTTGCAGTGTATTCTTTAAATGCTCACATTAAATATTCTTTTATATGCATATATCGTTGTGTTTATTTTTCTAATACCTATTACATTAATGAAATACATAACATTTTAAGTGAAATAACACTCTCACAACTTAAAAAATGCATAAGAACATACAAAAAATAAGCAGATGTATGAAAAAATATGCATGTTTACAAAATAATTTCATTGTTTTCTAGAAATATTAACAAAAAATATTTACAATATGAAAAAATTGCAAAAGTGAAAAGAAAAAACACAAATGTAAAAACAAAAACCACAAAGTGAAAAACTCATAACAAAGTTTTTGAAAAAAATATTTACAACAAAATTTTTTTTTACAAAAACCAAAACTTACAAAAATATTTTTTTCAAAATTTTTTTTTTTCAAAAACATTTTTTACAAAATTTTTTTTTTCAAAATAAGTTTTTACAAAAGTAAAAAAAAGAAAATCACAACGTTAAAAAAATGAAAAATTTTTGCTAAAAAAAAATGTAAAAAAATTGCAAAAAAAGTTATGAAAAAAGTCTCAAAAATTTTGTTGTTTTTAATAGCAAATACAATGGTTTCGCCATTGCATACTGCATTAAAACCAACGAAATTTTTGAAGCTTTTTTCATAACTTTTTTTGAAATTTTTGCAACTTTTTTTGCAATTTTTTTACATTTTTTTTTAGCAAAAATTTTTCATTTTTTTAACGTTGTGATTTTCTTTTTTTTACTTTTGTAAAAACTTATTTTGAAAAAAAAAATTTTTGTAAAAAATGTTTTTGAAAAAAAAAATTTTTGAAAAAAATATTTTTGTAAGTTTTGGTTTTTGTAAAAAAAAATTTTGTTGTAAATATTTTTTTCAAAAACTTTGTTATGAGTTTTTCACTTTGTGGTTTTTGTTTTTACATTTGTGTTTTTTCTTTTCACTTTTGCAATTTTTTCATATTGTAAATATTTTTTGTTAATATTTCTAGAAAACAATGAAATTATTTTGTAAACATGCATATTTTTTCATACATCTGCTTATTTTTTGTATGTTCTTATGCATTTTTTAAGTTGTGAGAGTGTTATTTCACTTAAAATGTTATGTATTTCATTAATGTAATAGGTATTAGAAAAATAAACACAACGATATATGCATATAAAAGAATATTTAATGTGAGCATTTAAAGAATACACTGCAAAATAATATCTATACATTCATACTGATTAGAAGAATCACAAAATTACTTTTCAGCAGTGTGTATGTCTTCCAAATTTTAAGTTTGAGATATTGTGGTAAGTGTTGTGAAAATATGATGGATAAATAGCCTAAATATCTTCCTTTATTTCTAAATTCTTCAAAAGTCTGACTAATTTTTGAATATCTTCGCTAAGTTTACATATATCTGACGATGCTTTATATGATGATGTGTGCATTTTTGATTCACGTCTCCTTGAAAACAGCATTTATGGTAATCTTTCCAAGTGTAAGGTTTTTCACCTGTATAGATTTTTGTATGTTCTATTAAATTCCATTTACTTAAGAAGTGTTTGTAACAAATAGAGCACATCTGTAATAGAAATAAATGGACACAGTTAGGATTCTCTTCAATAATATAGGTAAAAAGCACTTGTTAAAGTGTAGGTAGTAAGACAAATCATTTTGTATTTACTCTAATTACGTTTCATATACGAATTCTAGTATTTCTCATATAAGTACTCACATATTTGTTATTCGTTAACGCTACATGTGCTAGGGATGAATCATTCGGATCATTAATTTCTGAAGTTTGCTGCTGTTTTGGTTCATCTTGTTGAAACATCTGTATAATGAAAGAAATATATATTTAGTAAAGGTTTAATGTATAAATAATCGCTTATTTATTTATTTTTATTAAATACATGTATATTGCAATCAATTTCGTGTACATTTAATATAAATTAAATTTTCTTCATTTATTCATATGATAGTAATTTCTCTGAGGGGTACATATCTGATAATTTTTAGAAAAGTGTGAAACACAAATTATTCTATGATAATAAGCATTGTGGTAAAATTCACATAGCTTGGTTTCGGAAATAGGTTATTTGAAATATGAAATGTTAAAATTAAAGATTGTATTCGTACATGCTATGTATAATCAAAAACTATAAATATATTATTATTTTAAAAAAAACTCGATGGACGATAATTCAGATGCAAGATGAAATCATTAAGATCAAGTGCAAGATGAAACATATAATTTGATTAATACTATGGAAGTGCTAACTCAAGATAAACCATGTATACTATATATCATTAAAACTATAAAGATAGTATTTATATTTTAAGCAACTTGATGCACGATAATACAGAAGTGCGAGATGAAACATCTGATGAATTGATTAAAAATATGAGTAGATTAGTTTTAATACATTAGATGATTATAGCAGTAAGAAATTTCGTGTAGGAGCAATGCGTACATGATGAAAATCGAATGGACTTCAACTCCTGATCCAAGTTAGTATTTATCTCACGTGTGTAATGTGGAAATATAAAAGGTGAAGAATCAAGTTTGATGTAAATAAATATTGTGGTATTGGTTTAAAAACTAAAAAAGTATTGAATTTTACTGAATTAGAAAGCATAAAATTTGATTAAATAATGTTTTATGTAAAATATTAAGTTTAAATGTGATAAAATTATGAAAATCAGTTTGTAAACTCTCATTTTTATAAGTACTACTATGAAAATATTCTTTTAATATAGAATTTCTGCTTATTGATGAGACTAAAAAATTATTTTTTTGTTAATTTTGAATATTTATTGAGTGTATGTAATACTAGGATTAAAATCTTACAAATTCGGTGTTAAATTTTTCAAGAAATTGTGGTTTGTAATCCAGAAAAAGGTGTGATTTTAATAAATTTGTAAATATGTTCATTATTTTTTTTTTTTTTTTTTAGTTATTTCTCTAACTTGTCATTCATTTGTTAATTTTTGTAATTTTTGTAGAAAAAATTATTTGAATTTTCGGTAATCTGTACTATTTTTTTGTCCAACAGTTGATTTTTTTGATTATTAGTATTCTTATTCAGCAGTAATTTCACGTATGAAATTATTAAATATTAAATATCTATTAATTTTCTTTACTGTTTCATATGATAGTAATATTTCTGAGGAACAGGTATGTAATAACTACTAGACTTTGATTGACTTGATTTTCTGATAAACGTTTGAAAAGAGTTGTAAGTATGTAATGATGCAATATCTATATACTATCGAAAGTCGAGATTGAAGTAGATAAGTATTGGATTAATAGTCAATTCTTTGTTGAATTTCAAGAAATTGTGTGAGAACATGGTTTTTTACATTAAGTTTATGTAATTTCAGTTACAGTTTTTCGACAATCAACCTAAAAATGGATAATTATCATAGTTAAAAGTTATGATGAAAAGATGTAAGCAATATTAATGTTAAAAAGTTCGTTTAATGTTTGCTCTTATGTTGTGAAAATTTCGAATAGTTTGATTTGAAATATGAAATGTTTGTAAAAATTAAACTTTGTATTCGTGTATGTTTTGCATTATTAAATTTGTAAAGATAATATTCATATTTGGAAAATGTTGTTGGGTGTTTTAATAATTTTTTGATAAGTAGATAAAAACAGATGTTAAAATTCTGTGCTATTAAAATATATAGGATCAAGAATAAAGTTTGATGAAAATAAGTATTGTAAAAATTCAGAAATTTTGAAGTGTAAGATGAATCATGTCCTAATTTGATTAATTATATGGGTAGAGTAGTTTTAATATGTCAAGTGTCTAAAGCAGCAAGAAACGATTTTTTAGGTTTTCTAGAATAATAATAATAATAATAATAAAAGTATACTTTTGTTGTAAGATTTCGAATGCAGTCAAGACGTGAAAAATATAAGTATGAACCTTTGTAAAGACATTCAAACTTTTTAAAAAGTTTAAGTTTAGTAATATACTGTAACAATATATGTAAGCAAATGTATTTCAAAGTTGAAAATTTGTGTAAAAAATTGTCTTTTCTTGAAAATTGATATTTATTTTTGTTTAATTAATGATACTTATTACATTTTTGTTGTTAAAAACTAAAATATACGTTTAATTCTTCTGTTAAAATTGATATATCCGTGTTGGAGGTGAGAAAAAATAGTGTAAAACTAATAAAATTTGTTTAAATTCGTCTTTTTATTCTTAAAATTAATATTTTCTATTGTTTAGAATACGTAATAATAACTTTTGAGGAATGTATAACCGGAAAATGTTAAAAAATCTTAGAAAATTGGTATTAAAAATATTAAATACAGTTGCTTCAATGATATCTTTTCGATATGTAAAGTGATTGTAACATTTGGAAATGTACTTCTGAAGAATGTATAATCGGAAAATGTTAGAAAATCTTAGAAAATTGGTGTTAAAAATATTAAATACAGTTGCTTCAATGATTTCAAAAACAAACTCTGTTAAAAAATTCTGTATGATTTCAAGTGAAAATAATCTGAACCTGAATACATGGTATTTAAAATACAAAATTCACGATTGTGAACTAATGTTGAAAACATGGGTAACATTAAATATACAGCTAATATTTAATTATAGATTAGAAAATTCTTAAATTGTATCCATATTTATTAAATATAGTACTGAATACAGTGAATAAGTGAAATATGTGAATAAGTATTGATATTTCTATGTTGCTTTTGAAAATACTAGTGTAAAATTATTCAAATTCGTCTTTTCTTTAAAATTGATATTTATTTTTGTTGAATTAATGATACTTGTTAAGTTTTTGTTGTTAAAATTAAAATATACGTTTAATTCTTCTGTTAGAAATCTATATTTCCAAGTTGTTGTTCAAAAGACTATTGTAAAACTAATCAAATTCGCTTAAATTCACCTTTTCACCTTAAAAAATAATATTTTTATTATTTTGTTTAATTAATTATACTGATTATGTCTTCCAAAATTCAAATTTTGGGATATTGCGGTAACTGTTATGAAATTGGAGTGTATAAAATGTCTGTTTTTTTCTCCCAAACTTCTAAATATACAAGAATGAGAGGTCATTGCATTGTCCATTTCCCTACCTAAGGTAAAAAATTGGGGGAGATGGGGGTGAAAAGGTATGGTGAGGGACTTCGGAGGAATAACTTTTGGTTTCAATATGACGTCACAAGAAGCAGGTGTTGTTTTCATATTTGCGTGTGCGTTGAATATTTACTGAAATGTGTTCGTTTATGCATTAAAATTCTACTTAGTTAGTATATAAAAGTATGATGAAATTTCCATTTAGAGTAAAAGTTAACCAAATTCGTTTAATTCGTCTTTTTTCGTTAAAAAATCATTAGTTTCCTTTGTTAATTGTTCAATTATTGAAATTCTTTGAGGTAACGACTGTTCAAAAATTAAAAAATATGTTTAAATTTCTATTTTAAGTTGTGTATTCTGATTTTATATATATATATATATATATAAATAAATAAATATGAAGAAATCAGTTAAAAATTTAATATTTTCTGTTGTTTTGCTTAATTAATAATGTTCATGAAGGAAATGGTTGTCCAAAACTCGAATGCATGCTTAAATTTCTTTCTACCAAATTGATAGTCTGAAGTTTGAGTTGAAAAAATCGTAAGAAATCAGTCTTTTTCTATAAAACTTGATATTTTCCATTGTTTTTTACTTAATTAACGATACTCATTAAGATTATAGCTGTTGAAAAACTAGAATGCATGTTTAACTTTCAACTTGTAAGTCGATACACTGATGTTGCAGTTGATAAAAATCGTAAGAAATCAGCCTTTTTCTATAAAAATCGATATTTTCCATTGTTTTTTACTTAATTATGAATGCTCATTAAGGTTATAGCTGTTGAAAAACTGAAATGTATGTTTAAGTTTTCTCTCTTAAGTTGATAAAAATCGTAAGAGAGCAGTCTTTTTCCATAAAACTTGATATTTTCCATTGTTTTTTTACTTAATTAACGATACTCATTAAGGCTATAGCTGTTGAAAAACTAGGATACATGTTTAACTTTCAACTTTTAAGTCGTTACATTGATCATATAGTTGATAAAAATCGTAAGAAATCAGTCTTTTTCTATAAAACTGGATATTTTCTATTGTTTTTACTTAATTAATACTACTCATTAAGATGTCTATGAAGCAAAATTCAAATATATGTTTAACTTTCTTGTGTTAAATTGATAATCTCATCTTGTAGTTGAAGAAATCTAAATAAAATGGTTAAAAACTGAGATTTTAATTGTTTCACTTAATTAATAATACTCATTAAAATTATGGTTGTTCAAAATTCAAATATAAATTTAATCTTCATCATATAGTATGATTCCGAGTTGAGATGTGACTGATAATATTTTTAATTAGGGAAGGTTGATCACCTCTCATGTTATAATAGAATGTTCCTTTTTTCCACTAGGAGGCGTTTGTGGTGGGGGATGCACGGTGGGTACCTCAGGAGGGACCAGGAGGGCGGCGGTGGCACGGTGGTGGCGGTGGGGCGCGAGGAGGGCGGCGGTGGCACGGTGGTGCGGCGGGGCGCGGAGGGATGCGGAGGGACGGTTGCTGCGTGGTGCGGCGGCGGCACGGTGCCGCAGTGCCGCCGGCTGAGCCCGTACTGTTATTTTCCTACTACTGATGTTAGTATTATAAATTTTGCGCTCTCTAAATCTCTGCGCCCGGGGCGGCTCCCCTCCCCCCCCTTTCGCACGGCGCTGCTGACAACAATTAAGTCAACTTCCTGCCCGGCTCGACTATGTAGAAATAAAATACAAGCCTGATATTGATTGGAACGCGTCTGTTGAAAAAATTAAGCCCGGGCTCAGATATCATATAATAGTAAGATGGTGATCTCTACGCTGGGCATTTCACACTTCTACTGTCAAACTAGCAATGATTCGTGACGCACATTTATATTTATTTTTGCGAAAGTCATATTCATTGGAAACGTCCCATATTTTATCGAAATGGTAGGTCCGCTTTTAATTAGGACCCGGTTTTCCGGTCCGCGGTCGGGCTAGGTCAGGGGTGCCCAGAGAAGGGTTTGGTGATGTAAAATGCGTCATACAATTTAGTTTTTTTTGGGGAGAATTTGAAAAAAAATACTTTTCTTTTTTTTGGGGGGGGGGGGGGGTTAAATTCTTAATATTTCCCTTTTTTTTTTTTTTTGCTGTTAAAAAAATCTTGATTTTTTTTTTTTAATATCACTTTTAAATATTTTCAACATTGGATTTTCAGAATCGTTCCTGTGTTTTCTTTCTTTAAATTCTAGATAAGGGTAATAAGAACTCATTTTGCTATACTCAACTCGCTATCTTTTGTAAATCTTGATTCTTTTAATATCACTTTTAAATTTTTTCATCATTGAATTTCCAGAAATGTTCCTGTGCTTTTTTTCTTTAATTCTAGATAAGGGCAATAAGAACTCATTCCGCTATGCTCAACTCGCTATCTTTTGAATGTGCAGTAGATTATAAGTAGAGTATATTTTACAATTGTTATTCTGTTTAGGGGGGGGGGGGTCCATGTTAAAGAATGAAGATTTTTTTTTTGGGGGGGGGGGGATTTGCGTCATTGGGTTTGGAAGGGATGGTCACCGCACTGGGCTAGGTACAGATCTCCGGCCAAACATGAGCCCATTCAGACTGTACACTGGACTGGCCACCAGGGCCCGACTAAGACAGTGGGGGGGGGGGGATCCTGGGGCAAACATTTTTAGGGGGCCCCCTTCTATCTTAAAATTGTTCGTAAATTATACTCACGTGATTAAAACTGAAATTCATAACTATTGTATGTGTACATAAATTTCGTACCAAGTACTATTCACATCTATATACATAAAAGCAGAAGAAAGACAACTTTAAGAAATTATAGATTACATGAATGTAAGGATAAGTGTGAGGCCTTATGGAGGCATTGGGTTCGGAAACAGAGTGGTTAGGAGAAGAGAAAGCCTTAAAATTGAAAAAAAAAAAAAAAAAAAAAGAATTTTGGTCACTTTTGACCATTTTTTATCACTTGACACTGTTTTAATGAAAAACTTATCTGTCCTTGGGGCCCCCTTCCCCTTAAGCCGGGGGGCCCGGGGCAATTGCCCCTCATGCCCCTGCCTTACTCAGACCCTGCTAGCCACCAAGGTCTTTACTGGAATGTAGAAATAAAAGAATAAGTGAATGGAGAAAGGGCCCGCAAAACGAAAAATATCGGAAAAAATGAGAGAAGTTATTAACAATTTAGGGCAAAAAACTTAAAGGGGCCCAGCGGAGCAGGTCTTCAAAAAATCATAAAAATAAAATAAATAAATAAAAATCTGAGCCTCTGGTTCACCAGGCCCTCTTGGACTTTCCTCATCCAAATTTTCAGATTTTAACGTGCGGTAGATTTCGTTAGCCACGCACACACACAGACAAAATATTTTCCTTTATTAGTATAGATTTAAAATAAAATCAGATTCAATCAACAATCTTTTCTTCCATATTTTCTATATATAATTAAAAAAATTATATAAATTAAATTCTAAATAAAATGAGTAAAAAAAAATCTAAAATAGTGGGTTTTTAATTGGTCTAATTTGCTCCGAAAGTTTTGGCATTAATTTAAAAATTAAGTGAAATTCTTGTCTAATAAAACGTAGTTAAAATCTGCCTATCTAATGGATTGTAATTCATGCTTCTTATTTATCGTTGTCTATAATCGCATCTCTTATCAACAGTCATTCCCTTTTACCACTCGCCTACTCCTAACAAAGAAAATAAAATAAAGCGATCTCTACGTTCTTTGACAGAAACACAATGACGTATCTATTGGCGTACTTATTGGCTAGCATTATTCAACCACGCAAAGCAAGTTATCGCTCTGACCATCCTTAAGTCTTTATCGCTTACTTAAACCTGTTTTACTGCCAAGCTTGGCGGGGTCCATGGTATCTACACTACTCCCTAATATTATACCATTGACTTTCTCATATACGTAGACGCCAAATCCCATTGTTATCTCGGCATGGTTTCGAATCCAACATCTTTGGCGAAAAGATGCTGTTTTTTGGCGGTGATCGCTATATTGGCAACTTTCAGATTTCACAAAGAGAAACAAACATAGCAATTTGAGTTTCGGCGGGAGAAAAACCGGTTTGGCGTGCTAAATTTGCCCTCCGTCACGTGACGGAAGGCACACATGTCGGCCTACGAAAAGGTTGCTATTTTGGAGTCTAATAGTATCTTAAGGTCATTGTATTATACTAAGTAAATCATAACTTATTTAATTATTTTAACATCACATCATAACAGCGTTGCAGCGTCATGTCGCTCAGGTTCATACAGGCTGGCTTGTTGCCATTTTACATTGATCAAAGTTAGACTATTGACTGTTGCCAGATTTGTATACATTACAGGTTCGAAACCTGCGCGTGCCAAAAGTTGGTTTTTGTCTTTTTTTTTTTTTGGTTGCTTTTTATTAATAAATAAGACATTTTTATTAAAGGTAAATTTTATATTAATAATACAGAAGCACATGTATTTCTATTATAATAATAAAATACTTATTTAAATACGAGAAAATGAGATTTTTGCGGAGAAAGTTTTAATATTCTAAATTTAGAATATTAAAAGGATAATTAGAACGATATTAATATCGTTCCAAAGTGATTTGTATATGTATTAAGCAAATGAAAATAAAAATTTCTGCGAAAATATCCGTATACGCATAAAATAATTATTAATGTTCTTCTTCTTTTTTTTTTTTTTTTTTTTTTTTAATTTTAGAAGTAAGTTTTTATTGATATTAGGATGCAAATATAATGCATGCGTGGATATTTTACGGTGTTAAAATCAAAATGGAAAATATTATAAAAGCAAAATGTAAAAGATATACATTTTTTTAAATTAAGAATATCTGCATACATATATTTTAAAGAGGTGAAATATTTGGAGTTTGCCTTCTAGTTTTGTAATGAATAAAGTATGATTAGAATGTTTATAATTTTTCTATTGAAAGTATAAAAAAGTGTTTTGCTTATACTAACATAATTTCGGATGTCGTTTGGCCTGTTATCCACACGGTATTAAAATATATAATCATTAAATAAGAAATATACACATACTAAACCTTTTTCTGAAAAATTATCTAACTAACAATGCAAATTCCATTGAAATCAATCCAGTATTGTAGATTACAAATCAATCTTGTAATATGTGGATACAGGGCCATCGCTAAGACTTTTTATTGGTGGGGGAGAAAACCTTAATATTGTCAAGTCAAATTTTTATATTCGCCAACTCGTTTTATAATTTTGCCAAGTTAACGCACTTTGAAAATGTAATACAGTTCTTATTTGTAAAAAAATTAATAATATTCCCAATTAGAGTTGTAACTTTTGCAAATTCTAATAAAAATTAGAAAATGTATCGCAGTTTTTATTAAAATTTTAATTAAATTTGACATAAAAGTTTTAAATTTGCAAAGTGTAACAACATTTGTGAATGTTTTGGGAGTTGAGGCTCCCCCTGTTCCCCCCCCTTAGCTAGTCCCCCGTGTGGATATCTCAACCTTGGTTTATCAACAGCATTCTATTTAATACGAAAAGTATAAAGCAACTGATAAATGATTTTTAAATAAATAAAAATAAAATTATTAAAAAATTGTATCAGTCAACCTACCAACTTTGACAACAAACAACGTGCAACCAATAACAGATAAGCACAAAACGCACAATCACGTGATCAAATTGTCCATGGCCGTGTTCAGCTATTACGCGCGCTGCACGCGCACGCTAGGAGCCACGGACATGGAGTGGGAACTTATACTTGGTGGGATGTGCGTTCAGTCCTCGCTACTGTGCCACCAGTTGCTGTAACTGTTCGCTCAGTAACAGATGGAGAACAGATCAAGGATGTAATAAGGAAAGGGCATGTTTACAAACAAACACTTCTGTCAACCAATCGACCGCTACATTTTTGTCAAAGCGATCATTGTAGGAACCATCTTGACGACGTAGCCCAATCATAGAGAGCAGACAACCCTAATACAATTTGTAGACCAATCAGAATGCCTGAGTTCATATGTAGGGTCGGTGCTGTAATGAAGCACGGGCGAAAACAGCTTGCCCACACTAATAAGAGCCCACAGTGAAGTCACCTGCCCTTTCCTTATTACTTGTGGTGCCAATTATAAAGATAATCTGTTACAAATTAAAGTGAGCTGGCTGGCCGAATGGTCAAAATGCTGAGCTTGAACCCAGACGATAGGGGTTCGAAACCTGCGCGGGCCAAACGTTGGTTTGTGTTTTTTTTTTTTTTTTTGCTTTTTATTAATACATAAGACATTTTTATTAAAGGTAAATTTTATATTAATAATACAGAAGCACATGTATTTCTATTATAATAATAAAATACTTATTTAAATATGAGAAAATGAGATTTTTGCGGAGAAAGTTTTAATATTCTAAATTTAGAATATTAAAAGGATAATTAGAACGATATTAATATCGTTCCAAAGTGATTTATATATATATTAAGAAAATGAAAAAAAAAGTTTTCTGCGAAAATATCCGTATACGCATATTTTTTTATTTATATATTTTTTTTTTTTTTTTGAAAATTTTAGAAGTAATTTTTTATTGAGATTAGGATGCAAATATAATGCATGCGTGGATATTTTACGGTGTTAAAATCAAAATGGAAAATATTATAAAAGCAAAATGTAAAAGATATACATTTTTTTAAATTAAGAATATCTGCATACATATATTTTAAAGAAGTGAAATATTTGGAGTTTGCCTTCTAGTTTTGTAATGAATAAAGTATGATTAGAATGTTTATAATTTTTCTATTAAAAGTATAAATAAGTGTTTTGCTTATACTAACATAATTTCGGATGTCGTTTGTTTTTCATATTTTATGACATATTTTGGCCTGTTATCCACACGGTATTAAAATATACAATCATTAAATAAGAAATATATACATACTAAAACTTCTTCTGAAAAATTATCTAACTAACAATGCAAATTCCATTGAAATCAATCCAGTATTGTAGATTACAAATCAATCTTGTAATATGTAGATACAGGGCCATCGCTAAGATTTTTTATTGGTGGGGGAGAAAACCTTAATATTGTCAAGTCAAATTTTTATATTCGCCAACTCGTTTTATAATTTTGCCAAGTTAACGCACTTTGAAAATGTAATACAATTCTTATTTGTAAAAAAATTAATAATATTCCCAATTAGAGTTGTAACTTTTGCAAATTCTATCAAAAATAGAAAATGTATTGCAGTTTTTATTAAAATTTTAATTAAATTTGACATAAAAGTTTTAAATTTGCAAAGTGTAACAACATTTGTCAATGTTTTGGGAGGGTAGCCCCCCCCCCCTTAGCTAGTCCCCCGTGTGGATATCTCAACCTTGGTTTATCAACAGCATTCTATTAATTACAACAATAGAATCAACAGTATTCTATTATTTAATACGAAAAGTATAAAGCAACTGATAAATGATTTTTAAATAAATAAAAATAAAATTATTTAAAAAATTAAATCACCAATTGTTAAATTGTATCAGTCAACCTACCAACTTTGACAACAAACAACGTGCAACCAATAACAGATAAGCACAAAACGCACAATCACGTGATCAAATCGCCCATCATTTTTTTTGCGTCGCGCGCGTCAAGGTTTGAGCATGGTTGATTGTCATTTTTTAAATGCTAATCAGGCTTAATTACATGAAATAGGTCACGTGATACTTTTCCGGAATACTTTTAATTTCATTTGAGTGGTCACAGGTATGTATTTCTGTTACGAAAATCATGTTTTGAAAGGATAAAGAGATATGGTATTTGTATTTACCAATTCTGAACCATAAAAATAATACAATAATTGAATAAGTTTAAAATTCTCTTCTTCGATAGCACCTACTCCAAGCAGAATCTTCTGAGCGCGCGCGCACAAAAAAAGCCGCTTTTGAACACGGCCCATCAGTTTTATTTGCGTCGCGCGCGTCAGCTTTGCATTTTCGCCGTTCCTAACCGATATTGCAAAATAACAAACTGAGCATGCGTGCGGATTGAAATTTTCTCTACTAGAAAAATCGTATGTACAGGGTTACCATATTGGCGCTTTTATCTTATCAGACATGACATTTTCATCCCATATTACATTATTATTAATAGAGCTCATCAGTGGTGACGTCAATACTCCAGAAATTGGGTCAAAACAAACCACAGAGTTCAGAAGAGATAGAGATGAAATATGTTGTTTTATAGAGAAGCTAAAAATTCAACTCTGAAACTGACTTTAAAAAGTTACAATTCGGCCCAAACACTTGCGGATCGCTTTTAAAACTTCACTCAGTTCAATGAATTCAGCCTTCGAACGATATCTGATTTCATATTGAAAGCCTTTTTGATAGTATATAGTGCATCTCTAACACACTCTAAACTCTCTCGGTTTGTATTGACCCAGTTTCCATGGAAATGCGGGGTTGAGTTGTCTGTGACATCACACTGATGAGCTCTATTTATTTTTTTTGACAAAAACACTGCTTTAGAAATAGTTTCATGTGACTTTTTAGTATTTATTACTAACGCAATTAGGAAATTATTTATTACTCAACAGATAAAGAGCCAAATTTTGCAAATGAGTTTATCAATGAGTAATTTAAACGTATTACTTAAAAAATGTAGCTACAAATATATATTATTCCTTTCTTCTATGTATATTATTCCTTTTATAATGCGGCCCCACCAGTGGCCGAGAGGTTCGGACCTCTCAACTGGTAGACGGCAGGTGCTGGGTTCGAACCCAATCGCGGCTGTAGGCCTAACCGTTCGGAGTTTTCGTGGTTTTCTTCGAACCTTGCGTAAATACGGGTTAGGTTCCCTTAGAAAGACCCCGGAACAGATGCAGTATCTTCCCGCGAGCCGCCATTTTGTTTCTCTATTATTTCTCACAAATTGTTATTATTATCGTTATTTTGCAATTATTTTTTTGAGGAAAGTAAAAAAAAATATTTTTAAAGCTTATGCATATTAAAAAATTTATTTTCACTTTACTTGAATGTTTTACATAATAAATGAATAAGTAAATCATATGATTTTTACTATTAAAATTTTGATCTTAAAATCTTTGAATTTCCTAAGTAAATTGTCATGTTTTATTTCATATCATTTTTTGAAATGTATGATTCAATCATTAAATAATCATTTCAGTTGCATTTTGTAGTTTTATGTAAAATAATAATGCATGAGAAATAACAGGGAAACAAAATGGCGGCTCGCGGGAAGATACTGCATCTAAGCCAAGACCCCCACGAAGGGCATTCCCCCCTGGTCCTATATCCCTAGCGCAGATAATCGGACGTCAAAAATCAATCAATCAACCTTTTATAATGCAAATATATGTTATTCCTTTATTATTATTATTATCTTATTTTACATCTTGTATGTTCTGCTGCCAAAATAATACATCTTTAAGGAAACACTAATTTATTTTAAGTAATACATATAAATGTAATAGTTTATATTTTTTGCAAATTTAATAATTATTTTATATCCTATATTACATTTTTATGCAATTTTATTATACAGGGCCTGATAAATGCACGGGCCTCCAGGGCCTTGGCCCTGGGCCCAATAATTTCAGGGGCCCACAAATTATGAGGCTAATTTTTTTTCGTTAATCACATACTTCTCAAATAATTTTGTTTTATAAAATATGAAACGTAAAATTTAAATATTCTAAATGTCTCAATAAAATTTTTAGACGCTTTTAACCTAGGTATTTTTCACCCAAATAGCTTTGTCAACTCTTCAAATAAACCTTTTTTTATGAAAGTGTCGCCAAAAATCCATAGACAGGGGGGGCCCAACTTTTTAACAGGCCCTGGGCCCACCTTCAGCTTGATCAGGCTCTGTTATTATATACTAAATAATACATTTTTTGTTGAATATTATTACTATGGTCTTCCTTTTTAAATACGGCTTCATAGAACTCTTTTTTTTTTTTTTTTTTTTTTTTTAGTGTTTAGTTATAAGAAATAAAGCGATTAAAATGCAAAAGCTATCTATTCACATAATTATAAATTCTTTTAATAAATTCGTTTAAATAACTGGATATAGATGGCAGCACAGAAAAATTTTATTTCTTTATTTTTCACTTTTTATGGGTTTAAATAATTTAATTTTGATTTTATTTACCTTTTTCATGATAAAATATATTTATTTTAACTATTTAAAACTTTTCTTATGCTTTGACTTTAATTTAACTTTCTCTCTTTGCTTTTTTCACATCTAACAAAAATAAAAATTACTTTGCAAGGATATAGATTATTTTTAAGTTTTGTTTATTTAAAATAGTTTTTTAGGTATACTATTATCAAATTAAGTCAGATAATTATATATAATTAACAAATAAGCAGTATCTAGGTATTCCAACTAGCTAATTATATTTAATATTTTATTATCAAATTATTTATTGATAGTATAATATTTAATAATACATAATTTTCATATAATTTATAAATAATTGTAGCATATTTGAATATAAAATAAAATAGAATATTAGATAAAGATAAATTATTATACTTTGTAATAAATATTAAAAAAATAATTGTTGTTTTTATATTACAAAATTAAATGTGTCAGTAATTTACAGATAATGTAATATATATGGATAATAATAGATATAGATAATAACAAATGATCATATTTGCTGATTTATTATTGATAAATATAATAATAAAATAATAACTTAGATCCTCATAAAATTTTTATTATATTAGTAACGTAACAATATCAATATACTTCAATAAATGAAATTTTACATATTCATTACATATTACGTATTTCATTAAAAATTAATAATAATTTATATTTATTTATAAAATATTATCTTCTTCAGATAATAAAAAAGTTAATATTTATTATAAATTACACCTGTTTTGTTTATAATAAAAACATTTGATAATATTTAATGTTGATAATAAATAAATACTAAAATATTATAGAAATAAATATTCAAGTAAATCATTTAATTATAATATGTATATATATATTTAATTGTTTAAATACTGCAAATCGGCTTATATTTTTTTACAAAATATTTTAAATTATTTAACATTAAAAAAATTTAATCATTATCCAGTAATTCATAATTCATAAATCATTATCATTTTTATCTTTTATAGCATGTACTATAAAATAACTTTATAACGCATATTTTAATATTATAAATAAGATATTATAAATTTATTTATTTAATGTAGATTTCTATTTATTATAAATATTATTCACATTGATACCACAAAAATATTAATATATGATAATATTTAATTACAATAAATTATTAATGATAAAAAAATATTATAAAGCATAAAATATTTCAATAAACTATTGAAGTATCATAATATGATTAAATCGGAAACAGATTTAAAATAAATTAATATTGGAGATTTAAATCGCTAGATTCACAAAGAAATAAAATATCAAAAAAAAAAAAAAAAAAAAAAAAAAAAAAATCCCAAGTATTAAAACTCTTCTGTAAATCTAATAATAATGATAAATTTCTTGTTAATGTTGTTAATTACAATTTATAATCTGTATCACATTTTCGAACACCAAACAGTAATCGCCAATTCAATATGATGACGGACGCAAACTCGGTAAACCTGAACAATTTTTCTAGTAGAGAGAATTTCCAAGTCCACACGCATGCGCAGTTTGTTATTTTGCAATATCGGTTAGGAACGGCGAAAATGCGTCAGCTTTTGAGCAGGGTTGGTTGTCATATTTTAAATGCTGATCGGGATCACGTGAAATACGTCACGTGATACTTCCTGGAATATTTTAAATTTTATTTGAGAGGTCACAGGTATGTATTTCCGTTACGAGAATCATGTTTTGAAAGGATAAAGGGATATAGTATTTGTATTTACCAATTCTGAACCATAAAAATAATGCAATAATTGAATAACTTTAAAATTCTCTTCTTCGATAGAACCTACTCCAAGCAGAATCTTCTGAGCGCGCGCGCACTAAAAAAGTGGCCTTTGAACACGGCCTGTGTCTTACGGTGCAATTGCTATAAACACAGCTTTTTAATATAGGTGTTGTAATTAAACATTCATCCCTGTGCCTGATGTGACGTTTTGTCTGTATATGCACATGGTAGTTCAGCATATCATTTATCATCTATGTTTTGGTTTTATAAATTGGTTCGAAGGAAAAATAAGCTGTCATTCTAGCCTTTTATGTGTAACTTTCTGTAGCCTCGTATGTGTAAAATTTGTAGCAAGTGAATTCACTTATTAACATTATCTTTTGAACATGTGACATTATGAATCGTTATTTTTATCAAGTAACTATAACCATATCTTGAAAATATAGTTATAATTTAGTTTATCAAATTATCCATTATAAAAAATGTTTCAATCAAAAAAGAACAGTCAGCTGTTAGCTCGGGTGAATTTTCCATTGTTTACCATTGCAGTGTTATCAGACAGACACATTTTAGTTTGTGGTGGCGGTGGTGGAGCTAAAACTGGAATTCTCAATGTAATAGTAAGTATGTTTTGTTTTTATATTTAATGTCTCTGTTAACTCAAGAATTACGTGCTTTTAAAACAACACAAATATATTAATTGCCAAAACTAATAATCTACATTATTACTGAATGCTATTTTAAGGGCCTTGTTGTGTTTGTTCCCTAAATGACTTTAACAATGTTTTTTTCCCCCTTATACATGACCAAATATTCAACAGTATATTGATAATATTATAGGCTTTGTAGGGTAGATTTTGAATGTCCAGTGCAATTCATAACGTTGTGCCTTTTAGTTTCTTATAAGGTAGATGTGCCAGTAATTAATGGACCACTTTCCAATAATGGGCCACCTTGCAGTTTTTAGTTTATAAAAAATAAATAAATGATAGTTAAGTTTTTATTATTTTTTCTTAGCTCCCCCTTGCCTGCTCTATAATCTGGATTATTTTTTTACACTTTTCATCAAAGCAATTAGAAAGCAGAAAATAAAGTTTCACAGTTTTACTGAAAATGCTAATGAACATGCTAAGAGCTGACTTAACTTATTTAATTTATATAGTCTTTATTTTCTTGTAAAAATTGAATGTCAAAATCTAAAATTTATATGGATTGTAATGCTTATATGGATATATTAGGCTCATTCCATGTTGAATCAACCAAAAAAAATTTAATATTCAACCTGACCATTTCCGATTTCAATGAAACTGCAAGGGATCATTCTCTATGATGATATAAATTAGGGCATATTTTTATTTTTTTGTTAATCGCTTTAAATTTTTATATAATGAATTATTTAAATTTTGAAAAATCATCATTTTTTGAATTGCATAAATATTTTCAATTTTGAATTTCTCAAGTTCTATCAAATATAGAAAATTTTATGACCACTCATTTCAAAGAGGAGTTTATAAGGTTTAATTTGATATGCAAGTCGACTATGTATAAAAAAAATAAATAAAAATTTTGTTTTTTAAATTTGAAAAATTTTTAGATAGTCATTTTTAAAAATTTTGAAAAAATTATATGTTTGTTGTAATATTATAAGTTTTAAATTCGGAAATTTTTAGAGTGGGATCTCAATGGGATCAGGAGTTATGAAATAAAAGCTAAAAATTAACATACAAATCATAAATAAAAAATAACAAAACAAACAGAATTAAATTGCTATTTTAATGGTAATTTTTGCTTTTATTTAATAACTCCTGATCCCATTGAGATCCCAGTCTAAAAATTTCAGAATTTAAAGCTTCCAATATTACAACAAACATACAATTTTTTCAAAATTTTTAAAAATGACTATCTAAAAATTTTCAAATTTAAAAAAAATTCAAATTTTATTATTTTTTAACTATACATAGTCGACTTGCATATCAAACTAAACCTTATAAACTCCTCTTTGAAATGAGTGGTCATAAATTTTTTTATGTTTGATAGAACTTGAGAAATTCAAAATTGAAAATATTCATTCAAGTCAAAAAATGATGATTTTTCAAAATTTAAATAATTAATTGTATAAGAATTTAAAGCAATAAACAAAAAATAAAAATATGCCCTAATTTAAATGATCATAGAGAATGATTCCTAGCAGTTTCATTGAAATCGGAAAGGGTCAGGTTGAGTCACTGGTTGATTTGGCATGGAATGACCCATTATCATCAATAGAACAATCTCACTAAGTGCTGAAAAACATCCTATAACAGTGATTTGTTCTTTTTCGTTATTTGGTACTACATAATGCACATCTTTAACTGATTTTGGTCCCAAAATTTTCCCTGTTTTAAGAGAACAAAAAAAAAAAAAAAACCTGTTTTGACTGCATTGAAAATTCTCTCTGTATGCTTTAGAATTTGGAAGAAAATATTAGTAATATCTTCTTCCAAATATGATTCCACATTTCTGAACCAACTTAAAACAACTTCTTTTGTAACAGCACATCTAGATTTTGTCAAATGTTCTGCTTGTTTTTTGTACCAATTTTGGATGACTTCTTAAAAACAACTATTTATAAAGAAATTTCCTTTATTAAATTCTAGTAAGTAAAATTTAAGTATTAAATTTGATTATTTAGCTTTTCAGTTAAATCAAAATATTTTCTCTACTGAAATTACACTTTTAATATTGGTCACTTGGGTGGTCCATTACTGGAAAATCCGTAAATAAGCAATCCAGTAATGGATCACACCTCCTAAAATCTTAAAAATAAATAAAATTTTGTAAATGACCATTGGTATATGAATTTCAGAGTTTTATATTACTATTCAAACATGAAGAAAATTAAATGAAACATCCAAATTCTTTTTAGTCTTTCTATGATTTTTCCCTATGAGTAAATGAAATCTTTTTTGTCACCTCTTCTGAAAGGAAAACGGGAAGTTTCATTTTCTTAGGGAAAAAAGTGATGATAGACATTGCTTTTCTTATAAATTTTGTCATTTTTTTACTAAAAAATATCATGAGACCCCACTTTTTTTCTCTTTTCCATGTTTTTATACATATGTTCAACTATTGCGTGGTATATTGTTTTTTCATTCAACTGTGGCCCTTTTTTGAAATAAACTACTTTAAATGTTGCAGATTTTGGAAATTTTTGAATATTTAACCTGTTATAGCTACTAAAAGCAACAATATCGCCATCGCCATGCAGTACTATATTATTTAGCTTGTCCTAGTGGTGCACTTTCATATTCTATAAGAAAATATCTTATTTAAGCTATGATGTCCCAAAGTTTGAGTAGAAAATAGACAAAATCATTTTGACTCTACTTTGTGGCAACATAACAATGTCCCATGGAAACAAAATTTAATAAGTAGGTAATGTTATACTAAGTTTATGCCAAAACAATTTTGTGATGTTGTTGCTTGCCAGAGATACACCACTCCAAAAATATTGATTTCATTTTTCATAAAAATGGCATTCACAAACGTGAACTTTGATATTTTCTATAGGGAAGGGAAAGTTTTTTCAGGGCTTCAAAATTGCAGATTAATTATTAAATATGATTTACTTCAACATAAAAAAATATCAAGGCAATTAAAAAATAAAACTGTCAAAACATCACTTTTTTGTCTGAATTTCAAAATAAGGGCTCTTAAGGTCCCTTTTAAAAGAAGTACTACACAATTATACTTTCCACATATAAAAACCTGTCTAAAATGGAAATTTTTATCGGTTTTATTGGGGCTCTGTTTTAGCAGGTTTTACTATATAAGATATTGTTTGTACCCAACATGTTCAGGTTAAAAAAATTGCCTTCCCCCAACCCTTATTTATGCAAGGGAATCTAAGGTTCAAAGTTCTTAAAACTGAGTGATTAGGCGGGTAGCTAAGTACTAGAAATTGAAGTTTAAAATCAATTGGAAAAATGGATTTTAGATTGTCAGAATGCTATTTCTTATAAAAATGGAACAATTTTAAGATTCTAACTATAAAATTGTTGAAACTGGCAAGATAGAAATTTCATTTCAAGTTGGAAGAGCAGGCATAAAATATTATTCCCCAATGAAATCGCATTCTAAAATAACTTGCAAAGAAGCTTCTGCCTCTTTGCAACACATGACAAAAAGGCTGTGGCAGCACAAGCTAACATAAATGAAAACAAAATAAAGTATTTCAAGAAAAATAACTCTTTGGTGAAAATTAAAGTATTTTAATTTTAAACAGTCCACAATCCATGGATAATTATAAAAGTGATTTAAATATGCAACATGTTAAAATATGCTTTCTATGACCTACGAGGGCACTCTTGTCTCTTTTTATGAATCAAATGTATTTTTTGTTTAAAAGGAACAGATACTCAAAATTAACTATGCAACAGAATCAAACTATAATTAAATATGAAATCTAAATTAGGAAATTTAATATAGTAGAAAATCCACACAGTTTGGGACAAGAGGTTGTGTGGATTTTAGAATTTTGTGGATTTCTGGTCATTGCTTTATAAAAATTTTTAAACAGTAATTTGAATATAGTAATGCAATCAAAATTACAATAAATGTTTGTAATGTAGTAGAATATTAAAGTGATAGTAAAATAATTTTAAAAATTATTAAAAATAAAGGTTAATTGATAATTAAATACACATAATACTGAAATATATTTTTCTTGAACTATCCATTGAAACTTTCCTCATAAAGGTACCCTATTCACACCAAAGCCATAAAGCAAGAAAGTTTTGTTTCATGTTCAGCCTTAGTCGTTCAGTCTACAAATATTATACATAAATATATTTAATAAAAAGGTTCTGATTACCAGTGATATCAATCTTTTTTTAAGAAGTAAATTTATCCTCTTGCAGCAGCTGCCAGATATTGTGGACATTGTGCATAGTGAACGTTAACTTCAGAATCATCCAATAGATGGCAGCACACCACAATTTACCTGGACTGGTTACCTGTAGCTTCGTAGACTGGCGATCACTGTTAGCTGCTGGCTCTTGTAACAATCAGACGATCGACCGTGGTGTGTCGTGCATCATGTAGATTCTGTACCTCATTCACTTTTCATCCCAACTTATTTATGTTTAATAATTTTCTGTAACTATTGATTTTAAATATAAGTTTATGTAAGGTAGAGCTTCATATCTTATTTTTATACTACATTCATTTCATTCACTCACCAGTTGAGATATGGGCAGAGGCATGCGACTGCCTCCCCCACTCCCTTCATGAAAAACCATGAATTCATACATAGTATCAAGAAATACTTGTTAAAACACATGTGGAATGACATTAAGGTGTAAAAAAAAAAAAAAAGTGTTTTTTTTTTTTAAATATAAAAAAATCAGATTTATTTTATTTGAATAGGAATTTTTTTTCCCAGCGTTAAGATACTGAATAGAATTTTATGTTTTCAGAATAATTAAATTTCTAATTACTAACGTAATCTACATCTTTACACTTTAAATAATAAAATTTAATTATTAGTAATTACCAGGGGTGAGGAAATACGTCATTTTGCTCGCCAGTGGCAAGTAGATTTTCTGCCAAGGTGAGTGCATTTTTAGATTTTTTAAAAACTGTTGGCAATAGACATTTTTTTAATCTAGATATTTTAACTTTCCAAATTATTACTGTGTAAAAATGGTATTAATTTCTATCTTTATAAAGCTTACCTCTGTTGTATATGTTTCTTATTATATTCGGCGAGTGCAAAAGTTTGAGCAGAGGTGTAATAGATGGCGTAAGAAGTGGCTTAAAGTGTTGTCATTAATACTGCCGTCTACATAAGACAGATCATTTAAAAGGTGACAAGTGCAGCTTTCATTTCAAACAAAATAATTTGTGTAGATACAAACTGCTTTGCGAAAAATTTATTTTCTAAATGAGTGACAATAAGGTGCATTTAGCATTTACGGCATGTTATGCTTTACAAGATTTGGATGGGAATAAATGTTGCAGCAGCCATAAAAATCATTCAAGAGGTTTATCAAGATCAAGCATCAGCTAAACAAACTGTGGGAAAAAGTTTTGCGAAATTTCGCCACGGAAAGTTTAACCTTGAAGACGAGCCACACTGAGATCGATCTTCACACAATAATGATGATGTTCTGTGTACTTAAGTTCAGAATGCTCCGCAAATTTCAACAGAGGAAGTTGCTACAGCACTTAATGTTGACCGACCATACATTTTTTCGGTGTTTACAAAACACGGGATTTGATTTGAAGCTCGATATATGGGTGCCTCATTTGCTGACTGAGAAGAAAAAATCAAGCCAATTTTTGCTGCCATTTCCTTACTCAGATAACTTAAAAACAAGCCGTTTTTGGATGGATTAGTGACAGGCAATGAGAAATGGGTCATTTTATTTACAATATTGTTCAGCGAAAACGCACAGGTGAGCATGGTGACACAGTATCAAAGGCCAGTTTGCACCCGATGAAGATAATGCTCTGTGTTTTGGTAAGATTGCAATGGCATAATTTGTTTTGAGTTTCTCCCCTCTGGCCAAACGATTGATTCGGACAAGTACTGTCACCAATTAACCAATCTGAATCCAGAAAGCAAACAGAAAATCTCATTTTGTCAAATTGCAAGGGCATAGGCTTTCATCATGATGCCGGATCACAGGTTTAGAGAGACACTGCACAAACTGAAGAGCCTGAAATGGGATGTCCTAACTCATACACCATATTCTTCAGATATTGCACCATCTGATTATCACTTGTTCCGGTCATTGCAAAATCATTTAAATGGAAAAATACTTTACTCTTTGGATGCCTTAAAAAACGTTGTCTTTGTTTTTAGTCTAAACTGCGCAATTTTTATAATAGGGGCATCCATATGCTGCCAGAATGTTGGAAATTATAGAAAATAAAGGAGCATATATCATTGATTGAATAAAGGACTTTTTTTGCCTAATCACTGTGTGACTTTTACTATCAAACTCCACATGAACTTTTGCACTCACCCAATAGAAAAAAAAAAAAAAGAAGCATGAAAATGCATTGTAGTAATAGTAATTTCATCTGTAATCATGTGCGAATTTTGTCATTACTATTTTTAAATGCGTATGTGTTGCATCTTGCGGGCTGGTGAAATAAATCCTTGGCTGGTAAGATTTTTGGAAAATTCTCCATCCCTGGTAATTACAGGTATTGTAAAAATTGCAAAATAGTAGTTTCAATAGTTAATAGAATATAATGAAGTTATACACATTAATATTTTATAATTATGGAATACTATATAAAATACTAGATGAGATATTTACCTTTATCAAAATTATCAGTAACTGCATTTAATATTAAATTGCTACACTACATAAGATTAATAATTACTAAACAAAAAATCTTTATGTATGTAATATACATTTTTATGCTTTAATTACTAAAGTGATAATTTATGATTTAGTATTCATTTTAGAAGAAAAGAAGGTAGGATGTTAGCTCCAAAAAAAGACACCATAAGAAAGTACGTAAGTAATGTGTTTAGGAACAATAAGGGGGAAAAAACATAATTTTTTAATAATAAACTCATTAATTTTTAAAATTTTTATGAATTACAAATTGAAAAATAATATTAAATAACATAATTTAGTAACATCCTGTTTCTTTTTCTCCCCAAGAAGTAAAGTTCTTTTGTTTTTGTAAGTTCTTTGACACACATGTATTTAAATTGTGGTATGGAGAAGTTTCACTATTTTTTTTTTTTTAAAGAAGAGTGCATTTTGACAATTTTAAAAGTATCTTTAAAAAATAGCCTAGAAAAAATAATTATAGAATTAATAAAAACTGATTAAGTAATTTCATTAGTTAACACAAATAACAAAACTAACATATTATTGACAGTTCATTTTGCTTGGTACTAAGAAAAATTAATGTTAAATCTTAATTTACAGAATGTATGTGTATGCTAACCAAGATTTCTTGCTGTGCTTAACATTTTTATACCAATAAGTTTTTTTCTTATAATATTCTTTTACAACAGCTATTGAGTAGATGTTATTCTTCTTTACCGCCAATATTTGGTGCTATGTACAGTAGACTCCCAAATCCGCACAGCTTGGGACCAGAAGTTTTGCGGATTTCTGGTCATTGCTTAGTTTACATTTTTTAAAAAATAATTTGAATGTAATTAATAATAAAATCAAAATTATACTGAATGCATACAATATACTAAAATATTAAAATGAGTAATAAACTAAAATAAAAATTTAGATATTTTTAAAAATGATTAAAATACTAAAAGGAAAGATCAAGTTAATAATCAGTAATGTACAATTAAATATTCATTATAAAAGAGGAAATGTTTCTTCTAAATTATTCAATAAAACTTGCCTCATAAAGGTACATATCTAATTCACATCAGGATCATAAAATAATGAAACTTTATTTCCGGTTTAGCCAGACTTAATAACCAAAAAAACTTGATTGATGCATAAATATATTTCGCAAGATTGTGATTACCAATGATATTAGCAATAGCTTTATTTTTTCAGAAAAATTATTCTTTCTTCATGAAAAAACACAAATTCAATAACCTTAACAAAAATTATAAATTAAAAAATGTATGGAATCAATATAAAACTGAAAAAATCAATTTTTCCACCTGCATCTGAACTGAATGTTTCATTGTTTACATCCATAAAATATGTGGGGATTTGAGGGAGTCTACTGTATTTGCATAATTATGCGAATACATAGCACCTATAGTCATCTTCTGGTTCATCCATTTGTTTGTCCATCTGTCTGCATATAGCAGTACAAAAACTGCAAAGCTGAATGGTTAGAAATTAAATATTCTGAATCATTGCAGGATGTTGAGTCATGTCAATTTTTTTTTCAAAGTGAGTTAAAACCTAAGTTTTCTTCATTCTGTCAAATACTACCATATATAAATAATTCAATGATATAACATGATAGGTAATGATTTTATAGGTTGACATGGTGCTTATGTCCTTTTTAAGAGGGACTAGTATAATTTCCATATTATTGAATTGAATATTTAAAAATCTTAAATTTTGTATTCATGCATTTTTGCATAAGAGTGCAACAGCTATTACACCAAGATCGGATATTTTTAAAACTTTGTTATAGTACAAATACATCTCATTTGATGCGTTTTACTTGCACTGTCTGGCTTGTTTAATTCAGTTTGCAAACAAGAAAGCAAATTTTGAATGAAGAAAAACATTTTAATAAAATATAGTCTATGTTCGTTTCTAGGTTATAATCCATCTATAAGCAACAATACAAAAGTATTAATTTATCCATTTAGACATTAACTTCATTCAAATTTTGACACATTTTAATATTCATAATATTATAAAAATAATGTTTAGAGAATTTTCATTTTAATAATATGAAATGATGTTATTTAGTGTAACTAAATTAAATACATACAATGTTTAGGCAGAAAACAAGTTTTCCTTGGTTACTGTACAGTGTTTTCATTGGAATGAGTAAAATAAATGTTTGTTAGTCTGCTTCCTGCCGATTTTTTACTTTCAAACTTTTATTGCTTTTCTTGCTTGTTCTCATCATTTTCTGTTCAATCATATTAAGTGTTTTCACTTTTTCTTTTTTTCTTTTTTCTTTTTTTCTTTTTTTTAAATGTAGGAGATTTATGAATTGATTAATGTTGGATCTACATGCAGAGCTGAACGTGTGTGTCACTATGAAACTGGTAATGAAGCAGTTATGAACTGTGCCATCTTCAATGCTGGAAGATATTTTCTTCTGTTTACAGGCATGGAAGGTAACTGCCAAGTGTACAAAATAAGACATGAAGTTGCTGATTCAGAACCAGTAGTGAAGGAAGAAAGTTCAAATGGTTAGTTTTTGTGTTATATATTATCTGCAGTGACTGCATTTTTTAATCTCCTGGAATGATATTGTCATTAAAATAAATTATGGACAATAGGATCATAGATTTTCTTTCTTTTGTGTTTTTGGAAGGGTCATATCACTTATTTTAAGCTATTATGTTTTTTGGATAAAAGTACATGTGGGACTGTTAACTGTTTTTTTTAGATGGGTTAAGAAGGACAGATTGAAAGACAATAAAAACTACAGGGAACTCCCTTTAGTGCCGAATTGCAAAGAGATCATTTTTTGTCTGCATTAATCAATGTCCTTGCCATTAATTAGAATAAAATTAAAGAACACCATTTTTAGATCCTTGTAGAAGCCAGCGTACTTGCTTATCAGTTGTGGACCACTTAGCAAAAAGTCTTTCTGAAGGTTGAACCACAGAGTACAACAGAGCCTCAACTCGGCTTGAAAAGAGCGCCCTCAGTGGATCACTTAAAAACTAAACCATCACGTTGGCGATTTTTATCCTCGTGATTTCTGTTTAACTGTAACCTTATTCTGCTTGGCGCTTCTTGCTGAATGCTGATTTGATTATCTTTGCACATGTGCTTATGCTATTTGATCTTAGATTTCCGCGCTTATATTGATTCGTAATTATTACTGTTATTATTCTTGTTATTATTTTACTACAACATTAATTTAAAAATAAAATTGAATTTCGACTGTTTCAGAACAAGTTTAAAATAATTCTTTCATAAATTTCAAAACAAGAAGCAGCAAGCCATCGCTGTATTTTTTTTTTTCCCTTATCATTTGTCGCCAAGGAAGCGATGTTTCGCCCAATTAGCAACCTCTCTTATGTTATGATCGTAGTTTCAGTGGTCTGCTCATGTCGCTACTGTCTATGTGTAATCCCATGTTAAACAAGTTGCCATTACAGTGTATGAAAGTTGATTCTCTGTTCCGTACTCTGTGGGTTGAACTTTCAGAGAATACCCTGGAAAACTTGGGCTGGTGACTGGTATTATTAGGTAATTGCCATTCAAAATTAGTGAGCTATTTGCAGGCATGAGATTCTTCCGCGGATCCGCGGTTTTCCGCTTTTCTGCTTTTTTTTTTTATCGGCAAAGGATCGCGGAAAAACACAAATTTCATCAAAAGATCGCGTGAAAAAAAGTGATTTTCGTTAATAAAGACGCGAAAACAAATGCAATTTGTGTCTCAAAAAATCGCGAAAAATACTAATTTCAGCTAAATATCGTGAAAAAACACTATTTTTGTCAATGAATCGTGAAAAAAAAAAAAAAAAAAAAAAAAAAAAAATTTCGCCAAAAGATTGTAAGAAAAACGGAATTTTCGTTGAAAAATCGCAAGAAAAAGGCGATTTTCCTCCAAAGATTGAGAGAAAAACGCGTTGTTCGTCCGAAGATCGAGAGAAAAACGCGTTGTTCGTCCGAAGATCGAGAGAAAAATGCGTTGTTCGTCCGAAGATCGAGAGAAAAACGCCTTGTTCGTCCGAAGATAGAGAGAAAAACGCGTTGTTCGTCCGAAGATCGAGAGAAAAACGCGTTGTTCGTCCGAAGATCGCGAAAAAAACGCGGTTTTTCGTCCGAAGAATCGCGAAAAAAACGCGGTTTTTCGTCCGAAGATCGCGAAAAAAACGCGGTTTTTCGTCCGAAGATCGCGAAAAAAACGCATTTTTCGTCCGAAGAATCGTGAAAAAAAGGCGTTTTTTGTTAAAAGATCGCGAGAAAAACGTAAATTTTGTGAAAGAAATACAGAAAAAAAAACACATTCTGTCAAAAGATTACAGAAAAATGCAAATTTCATCAAAGAATCGGAAAAAATTAGCTGCAGTTTAAATGTTTTTTTTTTCTTTTTTTCAAATTTACCTACTCATGTTTAAATGATATTTTAAGTAAAAATATGTTAAAATTGGAATTAGATGACCAATTTTGTTGTGCAAAACATTGCATTAGAAGTACAAACTTTTTTTGCAGTTGAGTGGCAAATTAAACATTAGCTTACTATGTTTGTTGAATGATTTTTTCAGTGAAAATGGAAAGTTTCATTTCAGAATTACTTAGAGTAGTATTTGCATAAATTGATTCACTCTGACCCTCCCATCCCTTTTATTATGGCAAATAAAATAACTTTCTTAATTGCCTTTAACGCACGCTACTTTAAAATAATTTCTCATTTTCTGGCTCATGCGCTTTTCCTCTTTTTTTAACTTTTTGCAATCTCATGCCTGTATTTGTTTATACTTCTTAGTTAATGTTTGTTGGTCTTCTATTTCTCATATGCTATGCCTTTGGATCATGCTTTGTTTTGAAATTTAACTTTCCTCCTATTCAAGTTCGTTGGAGGATGCACAGTGGCTGGCATGCCGACTTGGCACTCCATAAGTACTGCAATGTCATGATGTAGGGATGAAATAGTTTGCATCAACTGAATGTTTGTCTTAAGTGGGGACACACTAACATGAGTTCACTGTATAATGCAGGCTATAATTAATATGGGTTTAAATTTTATATGCATGTATGTAACTAATGTGGATATTGTAGCATATCTCCTATATTTGTTAAAAATTAGAACATTTTCTCCTCTCATTCCCCCTAAAAAAATCAGCATTGATTTCCTAAAGAAAGGATTTAGCCATCTAATGGTACAAGAAATCTGAAATATTTGTTATTTTTGTGGTATCATTTTTGTTGAAATTATTGGTGTGCATACAGAATGAGGGATTTTCTTTGAACTCTGACAAAATATACCTTTAAATGCATTATAAATTTGAAAATTATTTTTTAAAAAACCTTTTGATATTAATAACTGTTAACATTTTATAGTTTTTCCAAGTCATCTTATTAATTAGATACTTCTCCTTTCACACATCTGCTAAGGAGGGGAGAAAATTAAAAAAAAAAAAAAAATAGTATTTAACAAACTCTTAGTAAGAAATTGAACTAATTATGGCATTAAAAAAAATTTTGCTGAACTGGCCAAATAATTAGTTTGAATATTTTTTTCATGGAATATTTTTTGTTTGCTAGATTTAAATAAACTTTTATGTAACTTCTATATATAGCTTTCTTCAGTTTTTAAATGTACTTGCATATATTTGGCCTATCAATGGAAATATTCTCTTTGACAAATAGTTACTAAATAGAAAGTAACTATTAGCCAGAATGACTTTAGAATTTAGAAGTGACTATTGTTGAATAATTTAATTTTTAAAATTATTTAAAGTGATATCTTTCAATTTGTACAACTTTTTTTAAAATTTAGAGAAAAAAAATTAAATTCGAAAATATGTGAAAGTCTACATTTTGCTACAATTTAAAAATTTATGGATGAATATAAGTTTTGTAAGTAAGTCTAATACTAAGCAAGGACATTTTAGTTGCATTTTTCTACTTATTTGATAGATTACATCTTTTTTTCTCCTCTGTGAACTTCCTGTACTTTAAAAATATGATAAAGCTTACATTTTGTATGGTGTGCATAAATTCTTTTTGATAGGAGACAATAAAATGTTCTTTTTCATTTATTTCCTCAAAATGTCATTCCTGTAATTTCGTTTCACACCTTATTCCTTTTGGTGTTAAAAAGAAAACCCTTCTTTAATATGCTGTTGTTCCTTCACTTAAAAGTGGTATGGGTATTTTTATTTCTGTTGTAAGAGAATTGTTTTATTAATATTTCAAAAGAATGTCTTAAATATTTTCTAAATGAAAAATTATGCAATATTAACAACTGTGTGTGTATTATATGTTAATTTTTAAGCAAAAAAGATAAAATTTATTATAATTGTAGACTACTTTTCCATAACTATTAAAATATGGATTAATTTTCTTTCACTTCAGGCTCTCCTCTGGTTCATGTTGGCATTAAGCAGACTTTTAGTGTTCAGATATGATGTAACCCAACCTGTGCTAAAATTATTCAAATTCTTTTTAATTTACAAAACTGCTACTTATTTTTTTTTTTCCTTTAAAAATTACTAAACAGCATTGTATAACAAAATATGGAATTAATAAAAAAATGGTTAAATTTGTAAAATTTATGAAAAATCTATTTTCCATAAAAAAAAAAAAAATTAGTGTAAAACTCCATGCCGTTTGAGGTCACTCTGAAATCAGTCTAACAAGGGCACCACCAAACATAGTGTGCACAGATTTTGATGATTTTAAAGTATGTTGTAGGGTTTCTAACACTAATTATTTTGAGAAATTGAGGATAAAAATTCAGCATACATTTCAAAACTTATTTGTATAACAACTACTTGCAAATCATTGGTAAAGGCATTTTTACATTTTGAATGGAGAACTGAACAAGAAACAAATACCATGGACTAATTGTTTATCATTTTCATGAGATAATGCATACATGATGTCAGGGTAATTTGAGGATGTTATTGCCTTCCTTCTCAAATGCAGCCTTCTATTACCAATTTTGGCTGCCCTTGCTTGCTACCCTAGCTACAAAAAAAAGCTGCTGAACTCAAATTGGTAAATATAGACTATTTCTTAGTGCACTTGTATTATTATTTAGATAAAAGCTTCAAACCAAAAGTAATTTCAAACTGTGTCAAGAACTAGGTATTTTAAAAATACACAAGATTCTGAAATATGTCAGCACAAGGTGGCTTTCCTTGCTGGGTGCTATAAACTGGGTTCTTGAACAGTAGGATGTACTCTATATAAATATTTTTGTGTAAAAAATATTGATGATAATCACAGTATAAACTAATATCTTCAAAACCTAATGTCCAAATTATATTGTTTAGGTTCTTCTTATTGGTTTTTTTCTTAAGTGCTATTTTACAGATTTTTAACTCTGTAAATGTATCTTTACAACAAGAAACACCTTTTAATACACTTATTATGGAGAAAATTTATGGATTTTTTTCACTGATCTGATTAAGTTTGTAAAACCTATTGTATTGACAGAAAACTCAGGCTCTGCTTTGGGAATTTTCTTAAGAAAAAATATAGAAAATTGATGAATTGGTTATTAGGGCAAAGGCATAAGCTTATATGGGAGGGAAAAAAATTGACATAATTTTATGCAAATGTCAAACTTTTTCTGCAGTGCTTGTTATATTCTGAAAACATTTCCATTATAAAATGTTTTAAAACATGCAGAAGTTACTGACATTTCCTTAAGGAGAACTGTGCCTTATGAATCTAGATATTTTTTCATTAAAAAAATTTCCTTTGTTCAGTAACGAAGACTTAGAATTAAGCTGGAATTTTCATCCTATCTCTTTGAAAATGTTGATGAAACATGTTACGATAGGATGAATTCTGGCTGGTTTGAAATTTCTCAAATAACAAATATATCTGGCCAAAAAAAAGTATTGCATTGCCTAAATCATAGGTTCCCAACCTTTTCTGGATCAGCGCCCCCTTTCCAAGAGAAAAAAATGCCAATGCTCCCCACCCTGTGATGTAGAATCACATATAGTATTCTTAAATTTTACATTTTTCTAAATTACAGTTAAAACTAATCTTTAATTAAATAGCTATTTTATCTTAACGTTTATTTTCGATTCCACAATAACTTTTCGTTCAAAAGAAAAGAAAGAAAAACACCTAGCATCTGCTTTATTACTGAAAAACGGCTGTCAGATAAAGAGAATTCATTAAGATGCGTATTTCACCCTTGCTGGAAACAAATAAAAAAAGAATAAAGTTCGAATGTGTTTGCGGTCAGGGAAATTTCATTTTCCTCTCTGCGTAATTTTAAGTCTAACTTATTCGTTGCATAAGAGTCTTTTCATGTAGATAATGGTTGTTATGTCTTTTGAGAACATTTTCCCAAAATATGCTCCTAACGTACGAATTGGCAGTCGGATTCCTTTTTGGCGTATTTTTTAGGACTGCTGTTTTCTGGTTGCCCTGCTAGTAAATTCAAAATCCTTTTATTGTTTAAGCGTAACAGACAATTTTGCAGAGATGATATCAGTCATTTTTCATATGCTTAATATCGCCAATTGTGTGATGCCAATGTGTGAATTTTTCAGTGAGGAATGAATTGCCTCCCTCTCGCTTCATGAACTCAGTCATGTGAAGACTGTTTTCTTAAAAAATGCGTTCAGGCACCATCCCTAACTTTTCTGTATGAAACCCTTAAATTTTGAAGTTAACTGCAAATAATTAATTTTTCTTAAAGAGCATTTATTGTCTTAAGCGATCATAGCCTATAACTAGCGAATGCATTTTTAAAAAGAACCTGTCAACATACTTTAAAATTACAGATCTACAATATATAAATTTATGGTGCCTAACACCAGGCATTCGCAAATTTTTTTTAACGTCAAGGGATGGTGCCTGCTTTAGTTGCCTGCTTTAGTTGCCTGCTTTTAGTTGCCTGCTTCGATTTGCTTGAAAGTTTAGTTTCTGGACTATTTATTAGCACTTACCTGAACTATATCTGGACTATTATCTGGACTATTTATCTACCTGAGTAGTATGACATTATCTTATTCATTGGCTGTTAACAAGATTTTTGAAAGCCTATTTCCCCGACAGATGACTATCTATTACGTTTGCGGAATATAGAGTATTAGATACTACGAGTGTTCTTAGTTCATAGACTATCGTTTGGAGTGCCTATAGAATGCGGACTGTCGCTGCCGGATTTTCCCCTGATGGATCGCATTGGAGTTCTTTCCCGGCGCCGATGTTGGATGCGGCTGATTTTTCTGATCAAAAAATTTCATGAGGCTCAGCGTAAAGAACTCCTGCTCGTTAACGCCTGCTCCTCCCGATGTAGGCCTAAGAATCTGCGGTAGACTGGTGACTCCTATTTCGCTTCAGATAAACTCGCAGCCTTGCTTTCGGCAATATAGTGCATTTTATTTCTACTTTGTGTACTTCAGAAATTTTTATTTACTTCAGAAATGGATCGAGTGCTGCAGTGTGATCAGTGCTACGGATTTTCATGTGTGGGCTCCAATTTAACCGGCATACACAGATGTGCTTTTCGCACTGGATTTGATGTGTCTGTGATGGTCAACGTCCAAATATTGCATTTCTTCAAAATTAAAAAAAAAAAAAAAAAAAAAAAAGAAAAAAAAAAAAAGAAAGAGAGAAAGAAGGTGCACAAAATAAATAA
The DNA here is from genome assembly GCA_964019185.1 of Maratus speculifer. Taxonomy (NCBI): domain Eukaryota; kingdom Metazoa; phylum Arthropoda; class Arachnida; order Araneae; family Salticidae; genus Maratus; species Maratus speculifer. The sequence continues at coordinate 177,418,343 of OZ025293.1, forward strand.
GCATCTGCGGTATAAAATGTGAGTACGAGAAAATATATGCATTTTATATTTTATGATTTTAATGCTCAATCTCTATTTTAATTACATGACTTTTTGTTATTATTTTAGAATAATATGATGAGTGATTTTATTACAATTTCTGTTTATTATGCATTGTTTTCTCGTGCACATATTTATTTTTGTGAATAATATTAGTTAGAAGTTTTCTTAGATTACGTCGAAATATTTCATAGTTTTACAAATGCTATTTAAGAAATAAGACGCCAAATATGAGAACATGATAAAAAGGAAATTTTTCATATAACTAAGTATCTATCAACTGTGCACTCTTACTGAAATTTCATTCAAAGTATTAAGACAATCTTAAAAAAAAAAAAAAGAATTCAGAATATTGACTTCATAAATCGTATTTTTTTTTTTTTTTTTTGGATGATTGTGCTAAAGAAAAAATTCTATTATTTTACTTATTTTCTTTAAATATTACATTTTTATTTACTTTGCAATACGATTCTTTTTGAACTATTACAATCTGACATTCATATGTATAGATTTACAGTTTTATATATTTCTTTACCTGATTTTATAAGATGATTAAAAAAGAAAAAAAAAAAGAGGTTAAAGGTAATTTAATGGTGCATCTAAAACATTCATGTTTCCAGATAAATAAGAGAGAATGTTTTTGTGTCAGACTATTATTTTTGCATGTTAGGAAAGTTAAAAAAAAAAAAAAAAAGTATGAAGAAAGATAAATATGAATACTTGTAATAAATAAAGATGTATGCACCTCTCTAGATATTTGACACTGCCTTCATCTTGAGATACATAAAATTGTATCATTTCAATTATATTTTATTATGCTTTGAAAATTCCATAATCAAAGGGTAAGTTATGTTTTACTGTGTTTCTATTGAGTATTATTTACAGATAATACTTTATTTTTAGATTTGTACTTAAAAGTAATATTCACTTTCTTTATTGCGTAATTCAATATATGTAATCAATATCTTTAAATGATCTTGCCTATTGATTATATCTATGTAGGTAGACCTATTTCTTGCAGCTAAATATTACAGAATTTTTTTGTTCCTGTATTCTGAGTATATAAAGATGACGACTGTTTTATAACATATAATATTTAAACTTACTACTCGCATGATTATTCTTCATTAGTAATTATAACATTATAAGAACTTTCATTTTAAAGGTTATTTCATAAAAATATATCTAAGTAATTTTCTTGAAATAACATAGTATTTCTTAGACATTTGTTTGATACAAAATGGTACAAATGGTACTAACAACTTTATTTTTATTAATCAATGTGTGGATTTGTTTTATTATATAGGTGTGTCTTTTAGATATTTGTATATAGATATCGTATTTTTAATGTTCATAAGGTTCATTAAGTGGTATATTACGACATACCATTATAAAAATATTTATGTGTTGCCATGTTGACAAATTTGGAAATATAATGAAGAAGGCGAGAAGCTTAAATTTGTTTTCGCTTATGGTAAACTTTTCACTTGTTTTTACTAAACTTTAAATAGTTGACAGCAATTAGACATTGAATAATTTACATTTTAAAATATTCTCGCAAACATAATATGTTTTTAGGTTTGGAGATCTTATGTGTAAAATATAATATTTTCTTTAATTAAATTATCTCAACCTGTCACAAGCTTTTCTCTTAACTTTTTAATGCCTGCTCGAGTCATCAATATTATTATTAATAATAACAGGAAGAGAGATTTTATTTATTTCATTAATGCAATTAAAACATATAACGTACCAGTATATATTTTAAGTCAATTGTATGTCGTGTTGTTGCATACCAGCACACATTAGTACATGTGAAATCTCAATATTTTTAAATTTCAGTTAATATTTTTTTTTTTTCTTTCTAATATTTAGAGACTGTTTTCGATAGATTTCTTCTTGCATTGTGTTATTTTCTAGAGGTAGCACAATGTCAAGAATGTTTTTTAAGGGTTTCTTTTCCTTTTGTGAGGTGAGATGGCCACTTACCTACGCAATGGGATAGAAAGCTGGTTTTCACTTACAAAATTCATAAATTCATGTTTTTTTATTTATTTATTTACATTTATTAGACACTTTGCTAAATTATCAGTGTTTTTTTAGTGTAGGACACTATTAATTTTGATTATTTAGACATGACATTACTGAAGAGTGGTAATTAATTCGTTAGAATATATTTCACAGAGATTTCCTTTTTCTTGCAACTCTTGTACATATTTGTTGTGGTTTCATATTCAACCTGGTTTTACATGCATACACATACTTACACTTCATTCTCACAAATTATTTTTGGTTATGGTTCAAAGATATCACTCGCCTTGGTTGAATTCAGTCATAATTTTTATGTACTTCTGTAATATTTTTTCTACATACTGTGTCATGATCACATTCCTTTTATTTTACTCTGCAGACAAAAAACTATTTTGTTTTACATAATTTTTACACTCATTCATGCTGGTTGGTTTACTGTTAGGAACAGGCATTTTTCCTCTTTTGAAGTTTAAATTGTTATAAATACACTTTATTTACATCTTCAATTATTTTAAACACTTGTTTTTTTGTTTTGTCATATAATGTATTAGTTCCTGGTACACATGAGAATTTTGTTCATAGAAAAAACACAGGAGTTCATCGCACATTCTTTGTTCATTGATGTTACACTAGTTCATCGCTTTTCTTTCCATTCTTGTTGTACATGGGGAACTAGTTACATTCATTTTTTTTTAAACAAAAAATCGCTTTCTTCCTGGTCATTTTAGTTCGCCGAATAAACAACTTAGTTCATAGCATATTTACATGATTAATTATAGAAATTCTACACAGTAGTTCATCGATTTTTTTTTTTCCACTTTGGTTCATAGAATATTTACACGTTTAGTTATAGAAATTTTACACATTAGTTCATCGATTTTTTCACATTAGTTCATAGAATATTTACATGTTTGTTTATAGAATTTTACACGTTAGTTCATCGATGTTTTTCACATTAGTTCATAGAGATTTTATACATGTGTTCAGTCATGTCGTACGTTGTAGTTCATAGAGATGTACACTTTAGTTCGTTGAAGTTTTATATTATTATTCATAGATTGTTTACACATTAGTTCAATGAAAATACACATCTTTGTTCATAGAATATGTAACACATTACTTCTTAGAAAGTAAACCACATTTTAATGTACATTATCTTTAAGATATAATTTGGAACCTCTTTTTATTTATTTTTTTTAGATAAAACAGTAGTTTTTTTTAATGTATTTTTTTCTAAAAGTCCATACAACACTCAGGAAACTGCCAGCACATACTTTAAGGATTTTAATATAGGAAATAAATTATAATATGTACATGCCTTTCCACATACATTTTTTCTTTACTAAAAAAATTTGACTGATTGGACGCGGATGGTGACTCGATGCTAATTATATCATTTCACAAAATGATTCTTCTCAAAATAGTATAATATATCTTTAAAATTGGACATGTTTCTGATACAATATTATTTTGGTTCTTGTCACTAGTTAGATATACTTTTATCTTTAAAAGTATATATGCTAGAACAGGTATGACCATTACATCATTTGTACTTTCCTCTATTTTAAATGACACTTTAAATTTTCACACATTTAAGCTTTTAGAAATACATGCACTTACTGCAGTTTGTTAGATCATCATGTACACACAAATATATTGTAAGCATTTTTATTATTTTACAATAATCACAATTGTTTTGGCATGACTTTTAGCTATACCTTAAACATCAAGAGTATTTAAATCGAGGAAGTTAAATACTTTTACAGTTTTTAATATTACATATTTGTCACATTTGATATTCCGGTAATATTTTATGCCTAGACACTTAATTTTTAACCTTTTGCTAACCATAGTATTCGACAGTTTTTTTTTTCACTTCACACATAGTTCATAGTTAAAACACGTAGTTCACTGTAGCTGGTTTAGAGTTTAACCAGAGTTTCTTTTTACATAATACATTTAGTTCATTGAGACAAGTTAACCCTTATTCATCGAGTTGTTTAATGATTGTTAATTCATTAATTACGTAATTGAATGTTACTCATTGGTAGGTGTTTTTGGGTTCTTGTACACATACTGTCTGTTTCTTATTGTAGAAAAAAAAAAAAAAAAAAAAATCCTAATTTGTTTTTCTACACAATCGCGAGAGCGTTGCTTAGCATGTGGCAATGGTATTTACAATGGTATTTTATTTTACAAAGGTTTTACAATGTTACTTTTGCGGCATGCTTCGCGGATGAGCTTGTGGTCTGTGGATAACAATTTTGTGGGATTGCGCCTTTCTTATTTTTCCCTCATCAATCGCATTCCTTTTGGGCCAAGACATTTCACGTGAATATATTTATTGTTCACGAATTTTCTTATAGGCAATGCACAGGTTTTCATTTTTCTTATGACATACAGGCAGCCTTCTCCTGGTTTATACCAGTTAATTCTTTAGCAGATATTAATTGAGGCTGAGTTCACACACACACACAATTTTCCTCTTCAGTATTACCTGTTGCACAATTCACTTTAAATTTCATTTTTCTCATACATTTTTACATTTAAAAGATTACATGATGGAATAACTCAATTTTTTTTACACAAGTAAATGCTTATTAAATAAGTTTTATTTAAACTATATTTATATTAAGACAGGGGAATACAGTTGTCACATGGAATTAAATGGCTTATGACAGTGTTTGAGGTATTTTTTTTATATCCTGATTTTCTACAGTTTTTATTATTGTCTTCTTTACCTTATATCTATCTCATAAATATACATTTGTTTAATATTCATGTTGAGAGATAAAAAAAATCTTTAAAAAAAGAAGCTTAAAACCCATACTTTCGATCATTATTATGGGCATTATTTCTGGAGTCTTAATTATTTACATTATTTTTGTTTATCTGTGTGTTATATCATGTCTTTTGTTGCATTATATTACTCGAGTATCTTATTTTATTATAATATTGATCAATACATATATTTAATGTTTATTATTGAAAACATTTTGAAACTTATAGCCAGCTGGTAAGTGACCTGTTTACTTAGGCCTAATGTATTTTTATTTGGTATGTGCACATTTCTGATACAGGTCATCGTCTAAATAAGACGAATTTAAAAAGTGATCACAAATTTTATTAAGGAAGCTGCAGCTGTTTCTAAATAGAAACAATATATGATGTCATTTGTGTGACAAAATTTATGGTACCAATATATTATATCATGATGTATATACTTTTATTTGGGATGGTTGCCTACTTAAAGAGGAGTTCAAATGCTGTTTACTTTATTTAGTAAATATTTAGTTTGTTTTCATGAACATTTTACACATGATTACTTGTAAGAGCATATGAAAATTGATTTCTCTCCCTCCATGTACATTAAAAAAAAATTTTTTTTTCGCCTGTGAAAGGGGTGATATATGTGATGTAGAATCACATATAGTATTCTTAAATTTTACATTTTTCTAAATTACAGTTAAAACTAATCTTTAATTAAATAGCTATTTTATCTTAACGTTTATTTTCGATTCCACAATAACTTTTCGTTCAAAAGAAAAGAAAGAAAAACACCTAGCATCTGCTTTATTACTGAAAAACGGCTGTCAGATAAAGAGAATTCATTAAGATGCGTATTTCACCCTTGCTGGAAACAAATAAAAAAAGAATAAAGTTCGAATGTGTTTGCGGTCAGGGAAATTTCATTTTCCTCTCTGCGTAATTTTAAGTCTAACTTATTCGTTGCATAAGAGTCTTTTCATGTAGATAATGGTTGTTATGTCTTTTGAGAACATTTTCCCAAAATATGCTCCTAACGTACGAATTGGCAGTCGGATTCCTTTTTGGCGTATTTTTTAGGACTGCTGTTTTCTGGTTGCCCTGCTAGTAAATTCAAAATCCTTTTATTGTTTAAGCGTAACAGACAATTTTGCGGAGATGATATCAGTCATTTTTCATATGCTTAATATCGCCAATTGTGTGATGCCAATGTGTGAATTTTTCAGTGAGGAATGAATTGCCTCCCTCTCGCTTCATGAACTCAGTCATGTGAAGACTGTTTTCTTAAAAAATGCGTTCAGGCACCATCCCTAACTTTTCTGTATGAAACCCTTAAATTTTGAAGTTTACTGCAAATAAATAATTTTTCTTAAAGAGCATTTATTGTCTTAAGCGATCATAGCCTATAACTAGCGAATGCATTTTTAAAAAGAACCTGTCAACATACTTTAAAATTACAGATCTACAATATACACCCCTCCCTCTTCCACAATAGTTAATTATACAAAATGTTAAAATATTGTTGAATATTTATCTAAATCTTATCTGTCTATCTATCTATTATGAATCATAAAGTAGAAGTTAATTAAAACGACCATCAAATGCAGTAACAAATTATTTATTAAAAATTTAAAAATAAGCACAAAATCAATAAGAATTTCTAAACAAAGAACGAAATAGTTGGGGTTGATGGAGTTTTAACAATTTGCTCATGTCAGATTTCAGTTTCTTTAACCCTTTGGGGGCGAGCGACACTTATACGTGCCGCAAAAAAGCTTAAGAATCCTTGTTTATCCCCACCAGTAAAATTTTACTGTAAAATTTGAGTTATTTAATCGGAGCATTTTTCCTTTTAATAAGGGACGAATTTCTCTATTTAAAAGCCAGTGACAAATATTAAAAATTTCGTAAAATGCTCCCGTCTCGAAGGAATTAACATCAGTCACAAATTGTCAGGTTCAAAGTGGTCTGTTCCTTTTCTTAGACAGTAAATTAGCTGCTGCACGGAACCCACTCTCAGCCAAATGTGATGAAGAAAAAGCGATTAAAATTTTATATACGCTCGCTGTCGCTACCAATCTAAGTTAGAGAGCTGTATTGGCTTTGAAGTTAGGATTCTTGGTATCCATTTCTGAATTTTACTCTTAGTTATCATTTGATGTGAGTTTCACGCTTTCCTCTTCCAAATATGATAATACTGCTGTATCTCCTTTTCGCGAATGGATATAAAAATGAACTCGGTATATTCAATGTCACGAACAACCCAAATCTAAAGTTTGGTGAAAATCCGAGGGTTAGCTCTTGAGATAAAGTTGTTGCAGAAATCATGAAAAAGGCACATAGAACTGCCATTTTTTGAGAAATTTTCAACAAAATGTAAATAGCGTCTATTCATGTTAAGGACTAATAGAATTTGAAATTTGGTGCAAATTTATGCAGTGGTTTTTGAGATAAAGCTGTTGCGGAAATCGTGAAAAGGCAGCATAGCTGTGGCATCTGTTGAGCGATTGAAACTAAAAACTAATCGGTATCAATTTATATCAGGAACTATCTTAATATAAATTTTTATTGAATTCCGTGCATTAGTTGTTAAGATAGAGCGCCCACAAAATTTGTCATATGCAGACAGAATCACAGGCAGACATTTGTTAGAAACTTGTTTTTTGGAATATCTGACCCCTAAAACTTGTCAATCCGTCCAAAACCAGATTTCGAAAATTTTCACGAAATCAATACTTTTTTCTTGTAAAGATAGAAGAAAGTAAAAATAGGACATATTTTTTCTATCAGTACGCATTTATTATAATGCTCTTGTAGCCTAAAAGGCTTCATGGGTTCATTTGAAACAATATGTTGGCAAATTAAGCACATAAGTAATGATTGGTTTGTGGGAGAATGTCTAGATTCATATTTCAAATACTCAATTCTGTACTGCCGGTATTTCTTCTTCGATTAAGATATTTTAAAATACATAATTTTTCCCTATTTAACCCAGGAGAACACGCGCTTACCAAGGGTAGAAATGGTTTTAACTTTGTTATCAATAAAATCAAATTATAACCGTCATTTTATTTAGGCGTAGACAATACTTACAAATTTTTCGATAAAATAAGTCGAAGATTACTTTTAAAAGATATGTGGTTACAATTGCAAAATACATACGCTCTCCCCAGGTCAAAAAGACCCGGCGCGTGTACACCCAGATTAAGTTTAAATAAATTTACTTTTGAACAAAAATTTATAGATATAATTTTTATCACTTTCACAAAGAATAAGCAAATTTTTTGAACTGATTCAAATCACTCGTTCGTTTAAAAATCTGTTCAGGCATGTTATACTTCAGAATTTTCCGAAATACAAATTAATAAAAAAAAAAAAAATGTTTAAAAATTTTACCGAGCCAATTATCGCAAATTTTCTACTCCACAATTTTGAAATTCATAAGGATTTTTAAGGTGAGTCATAGCGATTTTTTTTTTTTTTTTTTTTTTTTTTTTATGTTCCGCTGGGATATTTTGATATTCATGAAAGAATTCAGCTGCAGTGTTTTTAGCCTGGTAGAAAAAAAAATGTTCTTAACGATTTTAACCCTTCTACGTGTTCCACGGCGATGTTTGACATTGGTAAAATAAATAACCCCTCCCCTCCCTCAGATTTATATTCATCTTTATACATTTCCATTTAAAGGTGTAGTTAAGGTCTTTGTCACGGGTCGGGCAATGCAACGGAAAACGGAGATCAATTATTTTCAATACATTAATTCCTAAATAGGTAGATTACGCCAATGACCGCCCCCTTTGACTGTCCCAACGCCCCCCATTTTTCTCTAAACACGCTACCGCCCCCTGGAAGCCTCCAGCGCCCACTGGGGGGCGGTACCGCCCCCGTTGGGAACCTATGGCCTAAATTAATGCTATCTGTATTAATCATCCCACACAGCACTGTTTTTACTGAAAGTGTTTTCCATCATTCATAAAAATCAAACTGAGTCAGGCCTAGCCAGGGCTCTCCGTTGTTTTAAATGCCAGCGTTATGGCCATACTAATATTAACTGTCGTGGCAATGAAACCTGTGCCCGTTGTGCAGATGTCGGCCACGTCAGTAAATCTTGTGGAAAACCTGAGCGCTGTGCGAATTGTAAAGGTGACCATACTGCATACTCTCGTTCATGTCCCAGTTGGATCCGTGAAAAGGAAATTCTTACAGTTAAAATTTTACAAAACCTTTCTTATCCTGATGCTCGGAAAATTGTTGAGTCCAGAACCCCGTCAATTGGTGTCTCTTATTCTAGTTTACTCAAGAAATAAACAAAATCTGTGAGGCATATAAGCATTCAGACTGACTCTGCCGTTCCTTCTGACACACCTTCATCTACCAATTTAAAGGAAAAAACCTGTAATAGATATTCTACTGCTTTTACTAGACTTATGCCAAAATTAGAGCTATGGCCACCATCATCAAAACCTGTCGAAATAGAATACCTTTATAAACGAACACAAAACTCATTAACCAAAACTACAAAATCTACCGAACATGACACACAGGCTGCTTCAGAAGTGCATAAAAACAAACCATTGAATCCTAGTGTATGCCCCATTAAAACACCAAACATAAAATCTAGCACACCGAAAGAGAGAAACAAACCCTCAACCCAAGTCTCTTCACAGAGGAAAACTGTGAAGAGAAAGGGCAAAAAATCCTGTCTGAGCTCGGCAATTAGAAATATAAAAGATCCGAAACAGTTACTCAACTATGTTGAAGAGGCTATGGATTCATCTAGTTATGAATCTGATGACGATGATGAAACAAATACTGTTTATGAAGAATATGTGCCTTCATCATAATAACTTACCTTAAAATATAAAAACTTGATTGATTCCGTTTTAAGCAGTATTTTAACTTTTTATGTTTGTTTTTAAACTAGTCATTTTTTTAGAGCTTTTACTATTGTAATTTAAATATTTTTTCATTTGTCATTAACGAAACCTTACTAATATTTAAATATTGCACAGTTTTTTGCACAGTTTTCATGATTCTTTTATAGATATTGACTATTATTATATACCATTATTATATTATTGACTTGCTATTTTATTGATTTGACTGATTTTAACTTTTATTTTGTCTTGAATTGAGTTTTAATCCTATGTACTTGTTTTATACATTTATCACCTTAATGCTGTCATCTTTTAACTTTGCTTTTTTATCCATTACATTTTACTTTTTAAACAATTAAAACTTTTTGGTTTATACTTCACCCTGTTCTTGGCGCAGCATGTCCCTAGTGTGACTTTACGCCAGTAAACCCTAATAAACCAAACCATTAACAAAACCTTGCTATTCTTTAAATATTGCACCGTTTTTGCATTTATGTCACTGTTTGTTTGCTTTGCACAATTTTCATAATTCTTTAAAAGATATTAACTTTTATCGTATACCATTATTATATTGTTGACTTATTATCTTATTGATTTGACTGATTTAACTCTTAGTTTATCCTGAATTGTGTTTTAATCTTTTGTACTTATTTTATTTACATTCATCACTTAACGCTTTCATCTTTTAACCTTGCTTTTTATCCACTTATATTTTTACATATTTTTAACAATTTTAAAAAACTTTTCAGTTTTTACTTCATCCTGTTCTTGGCGCAGCATGTCCCCAGTGTGACTTTGCGCCAGTAAACCTCAACCAACCAACCTAGCCAGGGCCGTAGCTAAGGGGGTGCTATGGGTGGCTCAGCCCCCCCCTGAAATATTTTGAGCCCCTCCTGGGAAAGATTCCAAGGTCACTAAATGAATTTCTGTGCTGGAAATTCAAATGAAATTCTGTTCAAAAATCTAATTTAGTTTTGAGACCCTTTCACAGTTTTGCAGAATTACTAAATTGTATCTAAAATAAGTGTTTAACACTCTTTCATCCTATTTGTACATAGCAAGTTAACATGACGTTTAATTTTACACCAGTTATACACTCAAAATTTTCATCATCATATACTTTTCTCAGCATAAAATGAAGTTATTACAACAGTTCAATAAGAAACATAGTACCTACAATGTGAATATGCACTGATTTATCGCTCTGCACCAGAAAGAGAGAAAAAAAATATTCTGAGCCCCCCCCCCCCCCCTGTTGTTCTCTTCTAGCTACGGTTCTGGGCCTAGCTCGTGTATTCTTTGTCTTGTAAGGAAGCATGCTATTAAGGCTTTTACTGAAAATCAATGTAGATCTGCTAAAAAAGTTACTAAGTTAGTCTTTATGGGTAGTGGAAGTTAATTTTAATAAATATTTTACAAATTTCTTTCATTTTTATTGTCATTGTTTTAAAGCATTCATGTACAAATCGGTATTTTTATGGTAAGCTCAAAATTTTTTGTTATATCTTAAAGAATTTTGATTAAAGGTGAGTTGAGTCTTTCCCAATTTCAATTGTTTTTAAATTTAAAGGATGTTTGTTATTTATTACTTATTTTTTATTACTTTTGTTAATTATTGGACTACTAATTATATATAATCTCATTGTTTCAATTTTGATTACATTTTGTTACTTTGTAAAACAAAGGTGTAAGACGGACCTTGGGCAGGTTAGATTAATTACTGATGGCTTCAGTTAAAAGTTGGCTCCTCTGAATAGTTTTTTAAAAATGAGAAAACTATTGATAATAAACAAAGAGGTAAAGATCCAATGATCTCAATGCTTGTGTTTGAAACATTGTGATTAAGGATGCACCAACCCAACATACAAAGTGTGTGGTGCACACAGGTGCTGAAATAATAAAGACACAAGATTTTAGTTGAGGGGGAAAAATATTTCGCGAAAAAAAGAAAGGCTCAACTATGCCAAAATATTTCTTGGCATTTAATTATTTTTTAAATTGTTTTTGTTTTTTCTATGCCTGTCTCCTAATAAGTTTATTCATGTGTTGAAAAAATAAAAATAAAACTTATTTTCCTATAAAAAGGACATTTCCATTTTGATCAGATAGAAAGAGGAATAAAAATTGTTTTTCTCTTCTACATGGTTCGTACACTCTGGAAAAAATAGAAAAAGTGCTGGAAAAAGTCCTCATTTTCAAGGAATGAAAAGTGCTGGAAAAAGAGATTCATTTTCAAGGAATGAAAAGTGCTGGACAAATTAGAAATAATAAATGTTAGTCCTTAAATTTTAAAATTTCTAAAAAAGAAAAAAAAACAACCTTTATACACTTTATTTTAAAACAATTTATTTCAATTGTATATTTGCTTTCCCAATGATTGAGTCACTTGCAGCCAAAAATTTCCTTCTCTGCTCCTAACAACCCTGTTGGCATCTTTCCTTGGCTGTAAAAATCGGATGCATGCGGAAACCATCGGGGGAAAAAAATAGAACGCAGATTGTGACCGGACGAAATTGTTACTATGCACGCGCTGTTCCGTCTAAGCTGTCGGTAATGCATTTTTTCTATAATAGCCAGGAGTGTGAGTTTTCGCCAATGTGCTTTTCCTGCTAGATGAGAGGAGAGAGGCAGACGCTTAAGTCACTGTTTATTATATATTAGCAGCTGAAAAGTTCGACTCGGGACAAAGAATCAGAATACATTAGCTTTGGAATAACTTCACTTATTCAATGGGAAGATATGTTTGCTTTTCTGCATGCACTGGAGACTTTTTGCTGAGTCGATGTAATTGGTTCTCGTTAGTCGTGCTTTCCAGATTTTTGACGTCAACAATTTTGTGCTTTTTACAAGTCTCCGTTAGTTTTTGTTTCGCATGCGTCTTTGTTTAATGTGATCTATTCCGTGATTTTACAATATGATTTTTACGATCGGTTTTATTTTTTAATTTCTTTCATCAGTCATATAATCAGTAAAGAAATATGGCAGGAAAGTGCGTTTTCAATGATTTATGGATTGAAAAACCGGAATATAAACTGTGGCTCAAAAGGGACATGAAAGATGTGCATTCTGCACGATGCACATTATGTCATAAAAGTCTTGTCATTTCTTCAATGGGTGAAAGTGCTCTCAAAAGCCATGCAAAAAATTCTAGAAAACATAAGGATTTAGTGGCATTTAAAATTGCAGCGGCAAAGAGAACTGAGGCGCATTTTAAAGATAAAAGACATTCCTAAACCATCGACTTCTAATTCTCAAGCTTCTGATCCTCAACCACGGACGATAGAGTCTCTCATTTCGAATTGTGATATCCTTGATGCAGAAATTTTTTGGACATTACATACTATTAAACATCATTTTTCGTATAAATCAAACAAAGACATTGAAAGAATATTTCGACGTATGTTTAGCGATAGTGGCATTGCTCAAAAATTTACATGCGGAGAAAAGAAAACTGCATATTATGCCGTATTTGGGATTTTTCCCTATCTTCAGCTTAATTTAATCGAAGATTTAAATCGAAAGAAATTCGTACTTTTATTTGATGAAACTCTAAATATACCTAAACATGAAAAACAAATGGACTTACATGTCCGATTTTGGCGTAAGAACAAAGTTAGCATTGCTTACTTTAATTCTGCCTTTCTTGGTCATAGTTCATCATCTGATATTTTTGATGCTTTTATGTCTGCAATCGTAAAATTAAAATTTTCCAAAGCAATTCCGATATCAATGTACGGACCAAATGTAAATTTGAAGTTTCACAGCATGCTACAAGATTATTTTTCCAAAGAATTTGACAGAAAATTGATAAACATCGGTACCTGTGGGCTTCATACAGTACACAATTCATTCAAATCTGGCTGCATTGCAAGTTCGTGGGGAATAGATGACTTTTTGACTGCTTTGTATTATTTATTTAAAAACTCACCTGCTCGCAGGGAAGATTTTTTGACCGAATCGGATAAAGTATTGCCAAAAAAAATTTTTCAACACCGATGGCTTGATAATGTTCCTGCCTGCGATGCTGCTTTAAATCTTCTACCAGCCATAAAAAATTATATTACAAATGTAGAGAAGAAAAACAGTAAGCCTGATTACAAATCTTATAATTGTGTTAAAAATTATATAAATGATAATCTTCTTTCAGTAAAATTAAAAATTTTCCACTCTATCATCAAAGTTTTACTACCTTTTTTGAAAATTTATCAGACTGATCAACCTATGTTACCATTTCTGTCAAAGGATTTGAAGATGATATTAAACAGCCTTTTGCAGTGTTTTATGTTACCTAAAGTTTTAAGTACTACAACAACTGTGCAGAAGCTGCTACATTTAGATATTAATGATGCCAAGAACCACAAAGCAGTTGAATCTATAGATCTTGGATTTTCTGCTGAAAAAGAAGTGCGTACTTTATATTCTGCAAAATGTATCACAGATCGTCAAATATTTGATTTGAAGATGGAATGTAAGCAATTCCTAATTAAAACCACCTCAAAGCTCCTTGACAAATCACCTATTGGATATAGCATTGTAAGAAATTTATCTTGCTTAGATCCAAGAAATATGGTTGCTAATAAAAAGAATTGCTTAAATAAGATGCATAATATTTTAAATTCTCTGATTGATTCAAAACTTGTAGAAGAAAATGTGAGAATATTTTGGTGGAATTTGACAATTATTTAGATGATGATGTTGTTGTTTTAAAGATTTCTGATTTTGCTGAATTCTCACCAGAGAATTCAAGAATTGATAAATTATTTTTTGAAACAATGAATAATAGCAAATTTCAAAATTTGTGGAAAGTTGTTGAAATGCTATTACTTCTTAGTCATGGACAGGCTACTGTTGAAAGAGGGTACAGTATTAATAAAAAAATTTGAGATTGAAAACATGAAGGAACAGTCTTATATTTCCCAGAGACTTATATGTGATTACCTAAATGAATGCAGCAATATTCATGATGTAAAAATATCGAATTCAATACGCACTTATGTTTCCAATGCCAGACAACAATATATGAGCTACTTGCAAAACCAAAAATCGACATCTACAAAGAAAAGAAACCTCTGAAGATATAAGGGAATTGATGGTTAAAAAAAGATGTCTGGAAAATGAAATCAAATGTCTAAGTCTGCAGATGAATTTGCAGAAAAAGCTGAAGAAAACAATGATCTTCAATCCCTTTGCAAATCCAATAATTTAAGGAGATCTGCTAAAGAAAAAGAAGAAAAGATGCAGGATGTTATTAATACTTTAAAAGATTTACAAAGCATTTAACTCAAATTGACTTTGGACTTATATTTTACTAAGTTTTATTAGCCAAGGACAATTTTTTTTTCATTTAGACTTTACATTTAATCTTAATTTACTTTTTAATTAATATTTTTTATCCTTTAGACTTTACATTTTAATCTAAATTTACATTTAATCTTAATTTACTTTTTAATTAATATTTTTTATCCTTTTTCTCTTTTTATATTTCATAAATAAAACTTCATTAGATGAAAATTTAGAAAGTATCTTTATTAAGGAATAATTAAACGCACATTTAAATACACAGGTAACATGGTGACTATTTCCTTTATGATATATTATTATTCTAGAGCCATTTTAATGCATGTATTAAAAACAGTCCTTTAAAAGTCCTTTAAAAGTGCTTGAAACGTCCTTGAAAAGTGCTTGAATTTTATTTTTCTCAAGTGTGTGAACCATGTTCTAGTATTAAAATGCTTTAAAAAAAAAAAAAAAAAAAAAGTCTGGCACCGACAGAAAGGATTTTTTGATATGTGCAAATCTGATGAGATAAGAATGATTTTAGCTTTATATTTGAATTCTGTTTATTGGAGTAAATGTTTTTTAATTGGATTTTTTTTTATTATTATTTAAAAATCTAATGCAAAAATAAATTTCCTTCTGTTTTTATTCAACCAACAATAGATTTCCAAATTTTAAAAATTCTAATGTGTACAAATCCTAATCGTTCATCACATGAAAATAATGTTAGTGATACCAGCTCTGCCAGTTGGTCCTTATTTTTTAACTTGGTCCCTAACATTTTGTATCTAAATTAATTTTTTTCTGAGATTTCTACAAAATTTATCATGAATTTAGATTTGTCAAAAATTTAATGCCCTAGATGGCAGCTTATAACTGGTCATAATAGAAGAAAGGACCAATAATATTCTTATGTTACAACATCCTGTGGCCTGTAGGAACTTTTCTTATTTTTAACAAACTGATCTGTCTCATACTTAGAGATGGGAATGCTTGGAAAAACCCCAGAAAAGTTGGGAAAAAAAGTTTTTTTTTTTTTTTTGTTTTTTTCCGGAGGCTTATTTTTCAATTTTTCCGAACTGGAAAAATTGAAATTTCATTTATGAAATACATTGAAATTTTTGTAATAGCTACATTCTCATATTTTTTATTTTATTTATTTTTATGTTGAGTGTCCCACATGAAAACTTTAATGTGAGTAATCTGATCTCCGAGCAGAAATCTTTTTGAGAAGACTTGAAAGGATCCTTCACATTTTTTTTCTTGTTTGAAACACAAGACCCTTCGCAGAATTTCCTTTAAAAATAGACATTTTAGAAAAAAGTTTAATCTGCAAATTGAATCTTTCACAAATGCAGTGATTGAAGAAAATTTGTTTATGCCATATAGCAGCTGAATCTTATCAAGTTGTATATATGTATAAATAACCTTATTAAAAATGTCTAAATAATAACCTAAATATAGTAATTTCTTATTCACAAATTCTGATTATTTTGTACAAGTATATACAAGAAGTTCACAAAAACAGGAATACATGAAAAAAATCTAGATATATAATTAAATACAACTTCTCTTTTTAAAAATTAATTCATGTGCAAAATTATTGCAATAATATGCCGATTAATGGTGATGGTAAAATTACAATTTTAACATAAAATTTGAAGCATGCATTTATTACTTTTTTCTATTTATTCAAGAAGTAAGTATCTGATTCATAAAAAATTTAACTTCCAGTTTTTGGTGTATTTAAACGGTTTAGAAGGCCCTGGGCACGATTTAATGGTTTTTGGAAAATATCTAAGTCTGTATGGAACAAAAATTTTATGGGCACTCTATCTTAAGAAACTGATGCACATAATTTCACAAAACTTTAGATTCAGTTACACTTTGATATAAACTCGAAGTATAGTTATTAGTGTATATCGCCCAATCATTGCGCTGCTATGCTGCATTATTCATAATTTCCACAATAGTTCTATCTTAAGAACTAATGTATGTATTTTCATAATTTCTTATGTAAAAAAATTCAGATTAAGTTAATCTTTGATATAAGTTCGTGCTCATTACTTTTTGGTGTAAATAGCTCAACAGATGATGCTGCTATGCTGCATTATTCATGATTATCAAAATAGATCTACCAAGAACTAAAAGACTATTTTTTTTTTTTTTATCAAGCTACAGCTTCAGACAGTTCCTGATATATATTAATGTTGTTTAGTTTTTTGTGTAAATTGCTGTGTAGGTGGCACTAATATGCAGCATTTTTAAAGATTTTGTTATAGCTGATTAATTGATTATTTTTTCAAGGTGTTGAATCTAAAATTGACCTTTATTTTACCCCAATGTACAGTAATGTTGCAAAAACACGGGCAGTTTGCATTAGAAAATTACAACTGCGATTGGGAAAAAAAAAAAATTACAAGTAACTATGTTCCAAACTATACTTTCCCTCTTGATTAAACTTTGAATTTTTGTAGTTTTCTAAAGTACAGTAGACGTTTAACTAGTTCTGTTTTCATAACTTTTGAATTCCACTCTTAGAAATATAAAATTATCATATGGAAACATTATTGAATATGGTTTCTTACTAAAGAATAGAATACCAGATTTCAGGATAAAAAGAAAAAAATTACATTTAATTAAATTTTTAAAAAAGTATTTCTCTGGTTTCAGTGAGTAAAAATCTAAGTCTATAAATCCTATGCTATTTTGTAGTTGCAGAACTTAGTAAGCCAAACTAAAACTTAGTTTTGTTTGAATTTAGATTTTAATATTAAATCAAAACTTTTTTGAGTTGAGATTGGAAAGCTATACCAAAACTAAGCATATTTTTTAAAGGAAATAAAATTATCGTAAGAAAAAAAATGTAATAATGTAAAAATAGACATTTTTTAAACAAACAATGGAATTTTTGAATACAAATATTCATAATAATGACAAACTTGCAATAATTTCTTTAAACTAGTATCATTTACTTAAAAACTATACTTATATATATGGAATGCACCATTTATTTCATTCCAAACTGCCAACATATTGGCTCAGGTTTTTACATTAGATCAATTGGTAATTAAACATGTAACTGAAAAATCATTTCAACAGAGATATAACAAACAATAGTGTTTAATAAAAATTCTTAGGCTGTGGGGGGGAAAAAAACTAAATTTTTAAAAGCAGGCTTTGCTAATTTATTTTTATTTTGTAATATAAAAGTGAAAATAATTTTCTTTTAATACAAATAAATGGGAAAAAATGTTTATTTAATATTCTCTAAGAAAATATAATTTATTTGGGTGAAACAATCATGAAAGATCAATTTTTCCAACTTTTCAGTTTTTTTCTGAAAAAAGCCGGTAAAAAACCAGTTTTTTTTTCCGCTACTTATATTTTTCCGAAAAATTTACATCTCTGCTCATACTATATTAGTTTTTTTAGTAATAGTTTTAAAAAGTTAGATGAACAGTTATCTGAGAAGAGAATGTACATATCACTTTTTCTTTTTTTACTTCTGCAAAGGATTGTCAATAGCCTGAGGAAGATTTTAGCTTTATACAGGAAAAACTAAGTGTTTTTTCTGCACATAGGTTTATAAAACATGTCAAGCAGATGCTCTGGAACCTGCAACGAATTATTTGTAAGAATAATAGAATTGTCTCTAGAAGTATTTCTTGAAATATATTCTATCCAGAAAAAAACAAAGAACACTAAATACAGTCAGCTACAAAAGATTTGTTGAATATTTGGAAGAGAAAACAATGAAATGTCAGTTACTGTTTATTATATCTAGTGCCAAACTATTTAGACAGTGTACTGCATTTTCCCAAAGGGAAGATCCTCTGATCCACTTAGTATCTGATGAGATAAAATGACTTATCATTAAAGTTATAGGACATATTTGCAAACAATAAGCCATTAAAGCTTTCAAGATTGATGTCAGTCTATCCCTTTCAGAGTAAAAATTTAATCTCTCCAAAGGATGTTATTTTCAATGAAGAATTGTTAAAAGAATTATTGCAACTATCTGTTAAGTGATATGCAACATCATTATGCAGCTTCTGGTAAATATTTTTACAATAAGGATATATTGCAAAATAAAAACTTGTAATATTTCAGTTGTTTAAACACAAAATTCAAAAATACTCCAAAAAATTTAAAAAATAGACAAACATTAACTATAATAGACATGTCACTTTTCCGCAAAAACATAAATTCCATTTTTTTGACACTGAATTTTATCATTCTTGGAATCTATGCAAGGGGGGTAGGTAGCAGTAGCGGATGAAATACAACAAAAATAAGAGTATGAACTGCATCAAATTTGGGGAAATTAATTAAAGGATCACAAAAAAAAAAAACCCGAAAAAGTAGTCAAAGAATCGCTAAAATTGTGAAAAAATTTTAGATTTTTATCAAAAGATAAAAAAAAGTTTTCATCAAAGGATCACTGGGGGGAAAGTGAAATTTTCATTAATGAATCATGGCAAAGATGACATTTCCGTCAAAGGATCGCAGAAAAAGATGAGATTTTCAAGAAGGATCATGGAGGGAAAACCCCACAATTTTTGAAGAATTGCAGGAGAAACATGATTTTTGTCAAAGGATTGCAGGAGAAATACGATTTTCATCATCAAAGGATTATGGGCGAAATGAGATTTTCATCAAAGCATTGTGGGGAAAATGCAATTTTCGTCAAAGGATTGCATGAAAAAATGCACTTTCATCAAAGGATCGTATAATATATAAGATTATCATCGGAATATCTTGTAAAATACACGAATTTTGTCAGAGTCACGAAAAAATGTGATTTTTGTCAAATGATCTGGAAAATTACTCTATAATTTCATCAAAAAATCGAGTAAAATACGTGAATTTTGGCAAAAAAAATAGTAAATTCGTGAATTTTACCAAAAATCATGGAAAATATGTGAACTTTGGCAAAAGATTGTGGAAAATACACAAATGTCTTAAATGCAAATTTCATCAAAGAATCGTGATAAAAGTATTAATTTTATAAAATAATTGTTAAAATGACTAATTTCATCAAAAAATTGTGGAAACAGTGCAATTTTTGTCATATAATCATGGAAAATATTCGAATTTTGGTGAAAAATCGCAGGAAACCCCTCAAATTTTATCAAAAGATTATGCAAAATTCGTCAAAGGATTGTAAAAAAATACATTTGCATCAAAATGCCATGGAAAAATGCAAATTTCATCAGATGTGTGTTAGGCTGTAAAAGTTTGGCTTTTTCTTTGCTGGGTATGCCTGCTATAAACATTGTAATTGATGCCCTCTTGGATGAATGGAAAATTTGCAAGCTCAATCAAGGAGAATCTGAAGTAAATAGAATAGATTCATTTTGGGCTACTTCTATCAATGCAAAAAAGGAAAGTGAAGAACTAAAAAATCAATCTTTTTTTTTTAAAGAAGAGTAGCCTTAATTTGTACCATAGCAGTGTGTATATAGAGCAAGGATTTTTGTTTTCATATCAAATTCTTTCAGATGCCTTGGTCTCTATGAAAGAACGAATGCTAAATGCTAGGCTGAACATAGCAGATGCTTTAAGACGTTGTTATGAAAATCATGCTGCTCTTGTGCATAACTAGTAAAATGATAAAAAAAAAAGCTAATATTGCATATTGAAATTATTAAAGTTACCTAGCAAATGAAAAGAGAGAGAGAGAGAGAGAGAGAGGAAAAAAAAGGAAAGTACAACTTGAAGTGGAGAAAGCTACAGAAGAGGAAGAAATTGGGGGGGGGGGGGATGAGTTGAAAAAAATATAAGTGCAATTGTAGATCTTGAAGGAAAAAAAAATTGGAAGATTTAAATAAAAATGTGAGTGAAGATGTATATAAATACTTTTATAAATACATCCAAAGTTATTCAGACAATACCAATAAAAGAACCAATGAAACCAGTATTTTTACAATCATCTTATTGAAAACAGTTGAAGTTTGAAGTGAAATAGAAGGCAGATTACCAAAATAATGAAAGATATGGATAAAAAGGCAGTATAAGGCTTTTCTATTATACTACTTCTTCAGGGGTGTATAGTTTAACAAAAAAGCAAAAACATCCAACCAGTTTCTGTTATGAGTCGTGCTGATTGCTAAGAATTCGACTCACAATACACCCGACTGGCTGGAAGCTATTCAGATGACAAATTAGTAGAAAGATACACATAGAAGAAAATAAAATCAATATGACAAAATAACAATAATACAAAATTCCATTTAAAAAAAGATATATATACTAAAATATTTATCATTACCCATATCCTAGCAAGATTTGTAGTGCAATCAGATACAAACTACATGTGACTTACTAACAGTCAAGGTTATGTCATAGTATAAATCACATAGATAATAAAATAAAATAAAGTTGTAACAATAATTATAAAAATTAGTAAAACATATATTATACAATATAATTCATAATATATTTAGAAAAAAATAGATGCTACTATTAGAAATATTATATTTTTATTTTTAATCAATTATTAATATTACTATATTAACTAGAATATTACTACAACTTCTAGCAGAAAATTATTTTAGTGCTGCCATCTAAAGGATTAATATATTAATTAAATTATATGCTTATGGTACTGCCCTCTATTATAGGAAAAAAATAATTTCTTTAAGACAAATACAATAGACAACCATATCTTATCTCAATAACGTGATCATTTTTAAGTTATGCATATTAGTTTTTAGGTAAACATAAACTTTAATACTGTGTGTAAAGTTAATTTTTTTTTTTTTTTAATAAATTTATAATTAACCATTGCATATTATCCAGACAACACCACCCTCCCCCGTAATCTAACATCTAACCCACCCAACCATCCTATTATTCTGTATTGAGCAGATTGATCAATGAAGATAATGAAAGGTTAAAAATTGCTTTAGAAGAAGGAAGCTTAACTGAAGCTAAAGTGACACAAAATTTGATTGCATCTGGTATAACAGCTAACAAGGAACTGAAAGTAAAAAAGGTAAAACTGATAGTTTGTCTAATGTTATAAATAAAAGAAAAAATATGTTTCTTACTCATAAGATTTGTAATTAAATTAAAAAATGTTAATTTTAGAAATCTGTAAATATTATATTTGGTTAAAGTTAAAAAAACTTTGTTAAAAATTATTTTATTTTGTATAAATATTATGTTGTTTTTTCAGGTCCCTAAAAGGTCCCTATTTAAGATTTCCTGTCCCTAATTTTTAATCATTAGGTCCCTAAGTCAGCCCTGTGATACTTGCACATTTTTCATCAGTAACCCTGCTGCTCATAGGCTCTGCTCTTCACATTTATGAAGCCATTCATTAGTAGTTTAATATAATTACAATGTATTGTTATTCCAACAGAAAACAATCAAGCAGTGTTTACAAGTTTCCTATAAAATCATTGTAGTTTTCAGATAAGAGTATAAATTTGAATTTGAACTGGATTTCAGTAGCAAGTGAACTGTTTTTAATCGGTTGGTTTAAATCGGTGATTTAGATCATGATTTTAATAAACTGATTTTTTTTAAAAATCATTGATTAAAATATTTCATTAATATAGTTTGGAAAGTTTCTACAGTTTTGTCTTAATCAAATTATTCATTCTTTTGTATAAAAAAAAAAAAGCAAAGCAAGTAGAATAAATTTCCTCAAAGCAAGAGAGTAAATAACCAGAATCTTATTTTCTCATTCTACTTTTGCAATAATAAATTCATACCAAATATTTCTTTTTTTTTTTTTTTTTTTTTTTAAGAATGGAACATCTGCTCAACAGCTGTTATAAAAGAATGTATAGAAGAAAAGAAAAACTAATTGGTATTAAAATGCTAAACACAGTTTAATATAAACACATCTATTTAAACACAGCAAGATATTTTCACTGAGAGGTAATAGTGCTGCTATCTAATATTTTGATAATTTCAGATATAATTGGCTATTCATATACAATGGTGAAAATAATTGAAGGGACTAATGTTTTTTTAAATGAACAAAATAAAATATGACAAATAAGGTATCAGATGATAATTAAGCCCTTTACAGACACACCTGCTGCACAGTGGTTTGCATCATCATAAGGTAGTGGTGCTGTGATTACATTTGTGTAAAGGTACTTCATTTGCTCTCCGATGCTTGTAGTGTGAGGACGTTTTGAATGCTTGTAGACTCACCCAATCCTTGTTTTTTTTCATTTATTTTTAAATCTATTGTTAATATGGCTAGTCGTCATCTTTTAGATGATGCAACAAGATGGCAGATTGTTGGAAGACTTGAGTCCAGCCAATCACAAGCTACATATTGTAAAGATCTTGGGATTCTGAGAAATGTGGTCTCCACTCTGCGGAAACAATTCAGAGATGGGAACAGTGGTCTGCCGACCTGGTCAAGGCCGTAAGAGTGCAGCAACGTCAACTGAAAACTGTTATTTGAGACTTTTAGCCAAAAGAGAGGTCCGCTACAGCGACACAACTCTTGTCACCTGTATAATGCAACAGTAACATCCATTTCATGGATAAGTCACCCAGAGACTTAATGCAGGTGGCTTGTATGCCAGACCCCCTCAGTCTGCATTCTTTTGAGTATGAACCTTGTCTAGCATGGTGCCGAAAACAGCTGTCTTGGACAGAGGATAGTTGGGGGCAGGTACTCTTCAGTCATGAGTCACAATTCAGTTTGGACAGCAACTCGAGATGTGTTCTCATATGGAGAGAACCCAGGTGTCTATATTGACCCTCTAATATTATCGTAAAGTACCATTATAGTGGAGGTGGTTTGATTGACCGGGCAGGCATCATGGCAGATGGGTGTCACCTCCAAGCATTTGATAGCGGTACTCTGACAAGTCAAGGATACAGGGATGAAATTCTTGCACTTAATGTGCGACTTTTTTGGGGAGCATATGGACAAAATTTCATCTTTATGGATGATAACACCTGGCCATATAGGGCTCAGTTGGTAGAGGAAGACCTCTAATCGGAGGATATTCAACAGAGTGGCCTGCGATGTTTCCTGACCTTAATCCCATTGAACACGTGTGGGATGCCCTTGGACGATCAATTGCAACTCGAAGACCAGCTCCAATGACTATCGATGAGTTCAAGGGTGCCTTGGTGCAAGAGTAGGTGCAGTTGCTACAGGGATTGATAAAGACACTGGTAAATAGTATGAAACGTCGATGCAAGAGTTGTGTAGCTGTTAAAGGCAATCGCACGCCTTATTAGACATGCTTTTTTGCGACTGACAGAGTGTAGGTTATCTGTGCTGGGTACTTGCCCAATTTCCTTATTTAGGGTGCTGGTTGCACTCATTTGTTTTTTCATGCATTAGTCTTGTATTGAATGATATTTTGCCCAAGTTTGGTTTTATTTTCTTTGTTAGTTTTTTAATTGCAAAAAAACCATTTCTCTTTCTTTTCACCAGTGTACTTACTCTGTATGTATGTATGTATGAATGAATGGTTGTAACTAATTTTAATTTTTTTTATCATACGCATTAAATTTTAGGCAATTAACAATTTTTCTTAGTACAAATGCAAAGAGAGCTGCCAATAGTATGTTTTGTTATGTGCTTATAATGAGATTACTTATTTATAGTTTTTATTAATTCTGTAACTGCTTTTTCTTGGCATTTTTTAAGGATGCCACACCTTGTTCCTTTTGAAATTGACAAAATGCACCCTGCCTTAAAAAAAAAATTCCTGCAATTGTAACCAGTGATATTTTGTAAAATTTCTCCATACCACTCTATTTCTAAATACCTGTATCTCCAAGACAAAATTGATAAAACTTCTGTAGAATAAACATATTATTAAAGCATAATATTTAATTGTATTTTTCAATTTGTAATTAATAAAATTGTTAAATTCATGATTCTTATTTATCGTATTTAAAAATTATGTACTTTTTTTTCCCCCCTTTGTTTTTACACTACTAATATATTTCCTTATGAAATGGTGCCCTTTTTTTGAACTAGTATTCTGCCCCTTTTCCTTTTTAGAATGAATACTAAATTTTAGTAATTACGGATAAAAGTATGTATTTTATACCTAATTAGATTAATTTTTTAATAAATATTTTTAAGTAGTGTTAAAATTTAATATTAAATGTGGTTACTTATAATTTTAATAAATGTAAATGTCACTAATATAGTTTTACTTAATTTTTGCAAAATTATAATGTACATAATTTTATTGTATTCTACTAGCTAATGAAACTAATTTGCAGTTTTTATAATTTCTGTAATTCAGGATTTGTGATTTTTAAATAAAAATCAAAAGTAAATTTAAGTCTTTTTTTGCTTTAAAAAAATAAATAAAAACTTTGCACAATATTGTTTTATGACTTATTTTTAAAATACAAATACAAGGATTGTTTGATTTAAATCATGATTTAAATCAATTTAAAAAAAATCATTCATTTAAATCAGTTTTTTTTTAACATTTTTGATATTTACAGGCTAAATAAGAATCAAATTCATCATTTTTGTTATAAGAAAAGTCACCACTCTTGTCAGATTAAAATTAATAATTTTAAAACATTTATAAATTCAAAATATTTTTTTATAGTAAATGCAACTGTATTAAAAATATTAACTATCCTCCATAGTTAGATGCTTAAGTTATAGTTATATCTATTTAATATAATACTATTTTCAGTGGAGAGTTACTTCCTCTGAAGAAACAGTATGAATATGTATCCATTTATTCATTGATTAGTATCAATATAGAATGTACAATACGGCATGTATGAGATCCCCGCATTTTTTGCTTCATTTTGGGAACAGGTTTTGAGCTTATTCTATCAGCGTTCACTTTCAGAATTTTTATTGTTTTGGAGATTTTCACAAATGTTGCTCTATACATTTAGCTAACACAATATGCAAATAAAATTTTGATAGTATTCACGTACGTTTATGCATGTACAATGAAAAATTTTGTAAATATGCTCATTTTTCATAGAATTTTTATAATTTTTAATTGTGATTTCAGGGTATTGTGTACAATGTTGTCATATTTTTGGAAAACAAATTATTTTATATTAAGAACTCTGTAAATTATAAGCAAAAAACTTAAAAAATTTGGGAAGGTTTTTATAAAAATCTTAATTACTCTGAGTATACATGCTATCCGTGTAAAAATGAACACAGTTTATTACAATAAGCCACTTAATCATAAACTGCAGTTTGAATGTTTTTGCTATATTAGTTTTGACAAAATTATCAAAAAGATATTTGTTCTTTTTCAATTTCTTGATGGTCCCCTATGGAGTTTTGGCAAAAAATCCTCATGGTAATGTATGACCTGTGCTATTATGTTTACACACCTGGTGTTTCATGATAATTCCTTGCATATTTTTCTAGATTTTAACAAAATGTCTAAAATTGCAAGTGGCCAGTCACCTTTGGCCATATAGTGTATACCATCATCCAAACTATTAGAGGTGAGTTCAGACTCTTGTTGTCAGAGTTCAATTCTATCCAAGCTTGATACTGAAAATATACAGTAGAAAATTATTGTGTAATATCTTTAAAAAGTTTCAAAAGTAATTATTTTTTTAACTACTTTTTACATAGAAATGGCTTATAAATGAAAGTTTAACACAGATGCAGCAAATGTTTTTGACCTTGCCATATGCTAAATTGAACAAAACACTTCATCAACACCAAATGATGTTATATTCATGCGGTGAATAGCAGAACTTTCCATCCTTAAGTCGATTTATTGCTCTTTAGAAAAAAAATCACTGACTTTATTTTTTTTTGTGTGTAAATTATTTTTTGTTTAATAGTGATAAAAAATGATTCTACAGAATTGTATGAAAAGAGCTGACCAGTTTTCATTCCAATTTGGTTTTAGGTGTTTTCATCAAGCTTCGGCTCTGTGTATGTTTATATTTAACTTCTTTCTATAATAATAAATATATATTTCTTTTACGAATGTCCTTTTATTTTTTTCTGTTTCTAAATTTAAAATAAGCAGTATTTTTTTTTTTTAAATTTTGTTTGAAATAGGCAGTTTTTAGAATATCAGGACTTGACTGCATAGAAATTTTATCTGATCAAAATTGTTTGATATGCATGCCTCAATTTATCTTTTATATTTTTTGTAAAAGATCTTTATCTGTCTTGCACCTCTTTTAAAGAGCATTCAAAACACTCAAACAAAAACAGTTTCAAACTAAAAATTTTCTATTGCTGTTAAGTCTGCAGCTTTTAATTAGTATGTGGAAAAAGTTTCATATGCTTTGCTTGCTTCATAATTTACACTTGTGTCTCGAGTCAGTGATGATTTATAATTTTAAAAAGTGAAGTTCATAGCAATAGTGACTCATTTTAGCTGATGCAGCTAAAATTGAGTACTGCTGAAAATTTCTCAAGGAAGTACAAGAATTTTGGAATGCATGTAGTTTCTGTCCTTGGCAAGAGACAGCATTTTTTCCAAAACTCCTTATCAAAACTCTGATTTTGGGCAGAAAACAAACAGAATTTTCAGTCAATCTTTAAAAATAATTACGAAGTTCAAACTACAAATCCATCTTTTTTCAGAATTATGTTAACATTTCTTTTTTCAATAATAAAAAAAAATAGTGGCTGCTTACTATATAACAATACAAGTTTTCATGATTTGATTGATCATTTTGATGAAATGATTATACATAGGAAGGTAGATTCGAACAGTATTCTAATACATTCACAAATAAAACTTGAAAAATTAATAATTCCATTTTTATTAAAGACATGTTAACACTTCAAAGAAAGATTTTCTTCTGTTCTTTTATTTGTTTTATTTTGATCTTTCAAGTGATGCAAAATTTTCAGAAAATATTGCAATTTTTTTATGTGAAGGAAAAAAAATTATATACATGGTGTCCCAGAAGTAATGGAACAAACTTAAAAGGGAGGAAAGGGACATCACAAGGATTCAGAATTGCATAGCAACCCATGGTCGGAAACGCTTTCTTGGTCCAATAGTGATGACACAAAACATAAGAAAGATAGGACTAGAGTAAGAGGAAAAATTATTAATCTTAGTACAGTAAAAAAAAAAAAAAAAAAAAAAAAAAAAAAAAAAACATTAGAAAGACAGCAAGCTTTATCAAAGTAGGTGTCTGAAATTATGACCCCGAGCAGTGTTGCATGAAGCTTATCTCCGGCGCAATGAAGATCTAATGTTAACGTACAGTGAATGTCCTGAACTTCCCTTAAGAGCTTCAACAATGCGTGCAACAAGGTCCTCAGTATTGTCCTAGCATTTTTGGAGTACTAAGAATAAACATGTTTTCTGTCCATGTTTGTCGCCTCAGTTTTTTGTATTTTGTGTCATCACTACCGCGCTAGGAAAGCGTTTCTGACCATGGGTTGCTATGCAAATCTGAATCCATGTCATGTCCTACACCTCCCCTTAAAGTTTGTCCCATTACTTCTGGGACACCCTGTATAACATTTTAGTTTTAGCATATGTTGTATTCGTAGCAAGAGCAAGTGTTATGTGTATAACACCCCTTTTCTTTTCAATCCAATTAAAAGTAATTTTAGTTTTAAAATCTGTAGAATAAATGTTTAAAGAAAAATGAAAATTTTCTTTCCCACAAGTACAGGGTGAGTCATAAATATCGAAACAATAGGCTATCTCCTTAAATATTGCCCCTAGACCCATACTTCCAATTGCAAAAATTCATAAAAAAAGGATTTTTTTGATAAGATAAGTTGGAACTCCATGGAGGGTCTGTTTTAAAAAATACGAAAATTAAATTTTTATACGGCCCCCAGAGGATAAAACTTCCAATTAGAAAAAATTTCTTTATCCCTTCCTGAATTGAACAAAAAAATTTCATCTCGATATCTGCAAATCCCCGAAAGATATTAATATCCAAAATTTTCCAAAATTCCTGACTTACACCACTTAAGCATGCCTCTGAGCGCAGCAAAATCAGTTCATTTGAAGTACAATTAATGGATCGGCCATAAATTTACGTATTGTTAAATGTCGATCCAAGACAACACTTAAACTTTTAGATATAAAATAAAAGCGTATAGGTTTTTGCTTTAAACTTCGATGAAATATGCTAGATGTCTGCAATATTTCGACCTTGCCGCCAACTTCGTAACTGGCACGACTCATTGAACGGACCGTCTTATTAAACACTTATTAAAAGTGTTATCAAATTAAGTGATATTAAACTCTCATTAAAAGTGTCTTAAAAACTTATTGGCACAGGCAATAAGTTTAGTAAATATAGTAATAACGAAAATGACTCTTCTATTAGCGGAATCAATGGAATATATTTTAATAAATTACATAGAAATATTTTTAAAAATCTACTTTATACTACAGTTAAACCGCTATAACGGACACTCCCGAACAGCAGACACCTCTGTTTAACGGACTATTTTCCAATCCCCATTCTCAAAACCTACATTTGTGTATGTTTACCGTAATTTAGGGAAGAAACGCCGCACCTGGTGTAATCGCCGCACCCTCAAATATTGACAGGGTTTTGAAAAAAATCTGCAGAATCGCCGCACCCGTCGTAAACGCCGCAGTCAAAAGAAATTATTTTGCCTTATTAAGTAGGTGATAACATGCCCAAAATATCGCATAAATACGGCAAAAAACTGAATTATTAGACTAATTAAATTATTAAAATAACTAATTGTCAAAAAATACGTAGGAATAAAATATTTATATTACAGAACCTATTTTTTGGAACTTCTGGATCCGGAATTTTTTTTTGATATGTTGGTTTTTTTATTTTAAATGTATACTGTAATATCTCGAAAACACCGCTCCCATTTTGAATAAATTTGATTTTTCGCAATGTATATCAGTTTGTAAGCCCGCCACCAAAAATATTTTTTCTTTAACAATAATAAAAAAGAAAAAAATATTCCAAGCACAATTCCTTTCTGCGTAACTAAACGTATCTTGGAGAGCAGATGATCTTAATCCAAACACATCTGACCACTTCTTGAAGTTCGGTGTCGGCTCGTTTGTCGTGGCAACACGGTGTTTTGGATCTTTAATGAGTTTTGCAGGAAAGGGATGGCAAAAGAGGAATCTTTCAGTCAAGTAGGGTGGATTTCTTATATCCCGATTCTTTTGTTAATTCCCCTCCGTTCTATTATGAAGAAACCGCAAATGGGTCCTATACAAAAGGCTCTTCCAAGAATTCAATTGAATTGAAACTATTGCAATCTGAATGCAGCCTTATTCCGATAATGTTGACTTTCGAGAAACCTCCGACCACTTGTTTTTGTTTGGAGTTTCTTTATAGTGGACGTTTTTGTGGAGTGCTGTAACTTTTGACTAACTTATTATATTTTAATAAAAATTTATCACAGATCTTAATTTACTATTATTGCAACTTGCTGAAAATTTCAACGAAATCGGTAAATTATCAGAGAAGATGTCTTTTTTTTTTTTCTTTTAATAATAAGAAAGAAAACACGTTTTGCTTATCGTTTCTTTCTGTTTTCTTTTTCGTTTGTTTACAGCTCATTAATTTCTTTTCCACACTCAAACATCGCGGTTTTGATGACACATTCACGAGGTCCTTTTTAAACCTAAAAAGAATAGAATTTAAATAACTTATCATTTTTTCCTTTTTTGAAAATTTTTTTTTAACTTTCTTGGAACATTTTTTCCCCCAAACGTTTACGGAATATGCCTTAAAGAGTACCATTAAATATGTGTTATCGGTTGTCATAAAAACGGAAATTGCAAAATCTCGCACTTATTATTGAATAAATAATAAAGATTTTAATAATATGCAATTCATCATAAGGCTCAACACAGATTGCAATACTCTTCCCTTAAACTTAATTCTTGGAAAAAGTGGGGAAGTCTTTTGTATAGGATTATTTGCGATTTCTTCATAAAAGAACGGAGGGGCATTAACAAAAGAATCGGAAGATAAGCAATCTACCCTACTTGACAAAGATTTTCTTTTTGCCGGACAACTGTTCCTTTCCTACAAAACTCATTAAGATCAAAAACACCGCCTCGCCACAATAAACGAGCCGGCACTGATGTTTAAGAAGTAGTTAAACGTGTCTGGGCCTTTAGAATGAGAACTGGGAAATCTTGCACTAACAGGAAATCGAAAATATCGTATGGAAAATACTGTAGTTTTTGTAACTGAACTAAAATGTACCAACAAAAGAGACATTTCAATTATGAAATTCAGGAAAAACTGGTTTTCCAATACTTTGTTTCTACGATGAAGTGCAACAAAAGCAAGTATCTATTGTCACTTCCTGCTTACTCCAGTCACCATATTTCTTGGAAAAGGGTGACTCATGATGTATTGCATTTGCAGAGGTGCCAAGTATTACGATTTGTCCGTAATTATTACGGATATGCAACAAAAGTTACGGCGTTACGGGCATCGGATAGAAATTACGGATAAAAAAATTGCGAATTTCATCAAAGGATCGTTTGAAAAAGCGAAAATTTCGATGTAGGATCTCAGGGAAAAACAGAAAAGATTGTGTAAAAATATGCGCACTTCGTCAAAATGTCGCGAAAAACGTGCAAATTTCGTCAAAAAAATCGCGAGAAACATGCAAATTTCGTCAAAAAATTGTGAGAAATGTTCTCATTTCGTCAAAAATCGTGAAGACCGCTCTCATTTTGTCAAAAAATCGTGAGAAACGCGCTCATTTTGTCAAAAAATCGTGAGAAACTCCCTCATTTTGCCAAAAAATCGCGAAATATGCGTAAATTTCGTCAAAGAATCGGAAAAAAGTGCTCATTTCATCAAAAAATCTCTTAAAACTTGCACATTTCGTCAAAAGATTGCGAAAAATGCACTCATTTCATCAAGAAATCGCTTAGAATACGCACTTTTCGTCAAAAGATCGCTAAAAACGTGCACATTTCGTCAAAAATTCGCTAAAAAAGTGCACATTTCGTCAAAAATTCGCTAAAAACGTGCACATTTCGTCAAAAAATTGCGTAAAACGCGCACACTTCGTCAAAAGATCTCTTATAACGCGCACACTTCGTCAAAAGATCGCTTAGAATGCGCACACTTCGTCAAAATATCGCGAAAAAAGTGTGCATTTACACGAAAAATGTACATTTTCGTCCAAAAAATCGCAAAAAATTCACAAATTTCCCCAAGAGATCACGAAAAACGTGCAAATTTCGCCAAGAGATCAAGGAAAAAAGAAAGAATTAACTTTTGGAAATTTGCCCTCCCCCCTACATCTGCCCTTCTCTGAATTCTGGTTACTGATAACTTTTATTGAAACTTGGCACCTCTGCATTTGTTGATTTACGATCGGTAACATCGCGATTACGGGGAAAAAAGAAAAGTGATTTTTTTTCCTTTGAAACACTGAATAATTTGCTCAAGAATTTCGTAAACGCCGCACATATGAAAAATTCAACTGTTAAACTCGTAAACGCTGCGGCGTTTATTCCATAAATTACGGTAACCTCTGAATAACGAACATTCCGAATAGTGGACACTATTTAAGGCGATAAAGGATGAAAAAGTATTTTTTAAGGACAAAAAAAAAATGAAAAAAAGTAAAAAGGCCTCTAAATTTATCAGGGAATTTTGTGATAAATAAGCTGGGGAAAATCCCCCCCCCCCACGTTCAGAGTTGAATTAAAGGGGTTGCCAAGGAGGGACATCTTCCAGAGCATTGAAATATCCCCTCGGAAAATTGAGATTTTATGCTTTTAACAGCCAAAAAGTGTAATCCCCCTCCCCGACCGGAACTCTATAATGTCCAATAATGTCACTTTGAAAAACAAATTACATGTAATCGCAAGCAAAAGTTAACTTTTGTAACAGGGTTTTTTCACAAGCATGTAATGAACAGTGGGTAAAGGTGTGTACAGTTTTATTTAGCTCCATTGCTTAAAAAATAATTTTAATTTCTGATTAATCATATAAAAGAGGTTTTAGGACACATAAAAGTCAATTAATAAAATGTTAAACGTTTCTTAGCACTTTTTGAATATCTTTTATTTTCCCAATAGCGGACACCTCCGAATAGCGGACAATTTCTGCATTCCTGAGGTGTCCGTTATTTCGAGGTTTTACTGTATTCAGTTTCAAAATTTATGAAGGTTTTAAACCTATTTTTGCTTTCTTCTTTTTTTACAAGAAGAAAGTATTGGATTCATGAAAATTTTGAATTCCGGTTTTCGATGGATTCACACGTTTTAGGGCTCAGAGATACCGAAAAACATGTTTTTATGAAATGTCTGTCTGTGAGTCACAGCACAATGAAAAAATTTGAAATCGACGTGATAAAAAAATAAAGTTTAAATCAACTGACGCATTTAAACAGTAATTAAAGAAGGTGAAAATGGCAAAACTTAAACAAAATCTGAAATAGAGACTATACAGCATTTAAACGTTAGGAAACCATCTTTGCCCATCTTAAAACTAAATGCACTTTACTGCATCAAATGTTTTTATTTCAGTATTTCTCATTTTTAAACTGGCATACCTCAATAACCGTCGGTTACGGTAACTTTTCAGCTCAGAAAATTTACTTTTAAAAATATGATTTGTTAACAAAAATTACTTTTTTTTTAATATTGCTATTTTAAATACTTTTTTTTTTTTTAAATACATATTATTTAAAATGCTGAATTAAAATTGAAAATTAGACATTTTCGCTTAATCAAAAGAAAAAAATTCAACGCGACAAATATTTTGAGTTATAACAATTTTAATTTACTCTTTTTAAATATTAAGAAGTCTTATGATGTGATAATGCTTACAAATTATATGGTGAACCATCACAAAACATTCAAAATTCCAACTTTATAAATAAATAAAATAAATATTTCCTGGACCCATTACAGCAACATTGTTTCTTTAATTACACTCATTTCAATTTGTGTCTGATCCCTTGAAATATCACGATTTATTAAAATTGTAACAACTCTCTGAGTTTTGAAGATATCAAGATGAAATTTTATTTTTTGTCCAGTATTGGAATGAATAAGGAAAATTTTTCTAATTGGATGTTTTATCCTCTGGGGGGCCGTATAAAAATTTAATTTTCGTATTTTTTAAAATAGACCCCCCATGGAGTTGCAACTTATCTTATCAAAAAATTCACCTTTTTTTATGAAACTTTGCGATTGGAAGTATGGGTCTGGGGGCAATATTTAAGGAGATAGCCTATTGTTTCGATATTTATGACTCGCCCTGTATAAAAAAAAGTTTCATTTAAAGAAGTTTTATTTGTACATTCTATTTCTCAGGATTATCTGTAAAGATTTTTAAAGTTTCGAATGAAATTGTTTTAACTTTTTTATTTGTTAAGTGTTTTATTGAATATTTATGAATAATTATCTTGATGTTTTAATTCATTAAATTTATTGTTTATGAGATAAATATCTCATCTTTGTTCATAATCAATGTTTACTTAACCAATTATAGTTTCACTAATTGTCATCTATTTAAATTCTATAACAGTAAAATATTTTTCACTGAAAGAAATATTTACAAGAGTTGTATCAAAAGTACTGCAAAAGTTGCATTACTAATTACATAGTCAGTTTTTGTTACAAAGTTTTTGTTTAACTTTCTGCACAACACTCATATTTCAATTTCTGATAGTTATATTTCTTTTGAAATGTAAATTGGTCAGAAATATAAAACTATATTTACTACTTGAAGTGATAAATTACATTAATAACAAAATTACAAGCATGTTTTTTTTAATTTACTTTTTAAAATTTATTAAATATGTTGGTTGCTGAATGAGGTAAATACAATCACATGCACAGATCATGCTAAACCTAAAACAGTCAATGCCATGAATATTGCGTACATTTTAAAATTCCAAAAATCACTATATACAGTTTCAGTGGTTACATATTCAAGTTGTCTTATAATATGGTTAAAAAGGTCTTTTTCAAGGCCATATAAATTTTGAAAAATGCTTGCAAAACACAAATATTAACCATATTTTCTTTCTGAACTGCTCCAGAATCGTATCATTCTGAAGTAGTCTTTCTATTGTGTAAGTTAAAGATAAATTAATAAAATTCCCAAATTTTGTAGATCTGTGTAATGTAAGTAACAAATATATTTACTAATATCAAGCACGTTCAATTGGTTCTTTTTATACTTTCTGTACAAAAATGTTAATATCTTTTAATTTAACCTGAAAATAGCTAACTTTATATTTTAGATATATCTACTCTGAGAAAAAGGAATATGTCATCTAATGAAAATGGAAACCAGCTTGGAAACTGTAATCACAAATGTAGTCCAGCTTTTCCAAAGTTAATTTTTAAAATTCAGCCTTTAGAGTCATTTCAAACAGATTTTAGCAATGAACCATTTCAAAAGCTTGTTAGATTTTCATCAAAAGCAAAACTGCTTGTTACTGGAGGCTCAGATGGTCATGTAAGATTCTGGAAGGTATGTTAATTTTGTAGAAGTGAAGAAGTTGTATTCTATTGAACTTGCTAGTTATGTGGATTTTATAAAATTAGTTATATGATTGTAGAATTAAAAATGTTCCCCCATCCCTGTATTTCCAAATCTATTGAAATTATAGTTATGAAAAAATTAGGTGTAATAGTTTATTTAAATCTTGCAAAAAACTATAGTGATTATCCTAGATCCCAGTGGCAGAAACACAGTGAGAGTTGCAGACAGAAGAAATCACTTGTGGACTACTTTTTTCTATACTAATGAAACCAATTTTAAAAATTGTCTGAAACTTTTAGACAGTTTATACTGCACTAATAATTATATGTATTTTTTTAAATTATCTAAAATCTTTTGGACTTTTTTTTTTCTTGTGGCAGTAAGCAGCCTTACATGCCTGTTCTCCTGTTACTGAGATGCTACAGAAAATGCTGTTTTTCTATAAAATGCAGAGAAGAAAAGAGAGAAAATACATTTATCATTCCTGTTTGCTCCTGTACATTTGGAGCAAACTGGAAAGAATCTGAACTTTGTGTTCTCTGGCTGTTAAGAGCAACTCTCGTTCTACTGAAAAACATGGCCATAATACAACCTAATATGCAATAACGTAACTAAAGAATACAACTGTCAACACAACTACATAAAGGAATAACAACATAAGGGAACTATCAATACGTTCCTTGTTCATGACGAAATGAAAGTGGCGAAAAAGACCAGCAAGCGAAGCAATTTATTCAGAAGGATATGCCAAAATACGTCATTCGAACTTCACCCTGGCTTCTAGGAAAAAGCATGGGGAAACATAATCATGACAACGATCACTGACTCTACAGATGCACAATGCCACCTTGTATTTAATATAGGAACTATGGCTAAGCAGCAAGAAACTTGAAGCTATTTTGCATTGGTCAAAAGGGAAATAGATGATAGAGGGAGGAAAAAAGAACATTCATTAGCTCAGAGGTGATAGGCATGGTCAAAGATGATTGACAGGTGGGAGAGATAAGAGAATGATTGACAGATGAGATAAGATTGTAGACAGAATGACACTTGCCTCCTGTCAGCATGCTCTAGCAGAAAAGGTCTACTGTAAAGTGTTAATGCACAGTCTTCTATAAAAGGAGTGTTTATTGATATTACTTAACATACTATTAGGAATATAAAGGTTTGCAGAACTTCTTATATAGCAAAAACACTCATGCCGGTTTCTAAATTTAGAAAAAAAAAATTTCAAAAGTTTTTATAAATTTACTATAAGTTGATCTGCAAAAAAATAATAAATGATTAATGTATGGTGATATAAAAATAGCAAAAACTAATTTAAAAACTAAGAGTTTATTGAAGTCAAACAACATAATAATGAAATAAAAATTAAAAGATTTATCAATTAACTTTATAACAAAATATGACTTATCTGCAACAAGTACTGTACAACTTCATGACAGACGAGAAATATTGGTAAACTTCATTCCCAGTTAAACAATTTACATCTCGAGAAATAAACATTTCGAATGAAAAATGATGCTCATGGTAATCCACATCTAACATAATGTGATTGGTGTTCATTTTTAAGCTAGTGCCGTCTGTCAGATTTTTTGCAAGCTACCATCTCTGCCCTTTCAGGTTATTTGTGATCATTTTCTCTTATGGAAACATGTTTATATGTCTGGTGATGGGCTGTTTAAATTTGAAGTCCAAAACAGGTCCATTGTGTTATGTTTGTGTTTTTTTGTGATTTTTACAAAGTTTTATTATTTAAGAGGACTTATTTGACGGAAAAGAAACAAAAGGGAAATCTTATGTTATCATATGACAGTGATGCCGCTGGACTTGAAAAATCCTGGGTCCCCAGTAATAAGTCATATTTTTAGACTCAAAAATTGACCTTGTTCATATTCAATAGAAAAAATTGACCTTGTTCATTTGCAATAGAAAAATTAAATGCAATAATTATTGTTTTAATGATAATGTATAAATAATTAAAACCAATATTATTTTTTAAAACTATTCAGAGAGATTTTCTTTACTTTTTAAAAAATAAATAAATGTGTAAGATACAAATTAAGCGATAAAATGCTTATTTGAGTGTATAAGATAACAAGTATCACTATTGTTCTCATTTCTTTTAAAAAGGGGCAAAACAATTTACTGAAAAAGACATTTTTCCTGAAAAAAGAATACTTTTGTTGAGTAAAAAAGTACTTTTTGTTTAATGAATGGGTGTTTTCAGAAATTACATTTACTCAAAGATTTGGAACAATCAAAAACAGATTGTGAAGCAGGAAGATCTGTTTTTGGAGCAGCAAAAAAAATTTGGAAGCAGGAAAGTTAGTTTTGGAACAGAAAAATTCTATCCTTGCATAACTTTTTTCATGCCCCTTGATGAAAACTGTGTTTTAAAGCGATTTTTTGACGAAATTTTCCGTTTCTTTGCGATTTTTTGACGAAATGTGCCGTTTTTTCGCGATCTTTTGGCAAAATTTGCCGTTTTATCACGATTTTTGGACGAAATTTGTCATTTTTTTGCAATTTTTTGAGGAAATTTACAGTTTTTAAAGGATTTTGTAACAAAATTAGCCATTTTTTCGCGAATTTTTTTACGGAATTTGCCGGAAATTATTCGTTATTTTGAGATTTTTTACGAAATTTGTCTTTTCTGCGATTTTTTGACGAAAATTATGCGTCCCGCGGGACGCATAAACTTCATTTTTTTGCGTCCCATCACACATTTTTTGTGTATTTTACACGCTATAGTGCATCTGCGGCATCCCTGTATGGGGGAAAAATACTTATTCTTGTTCATTCAAATTTGAAATTTTCAACAATACTCTTTTTCAACCTCTAGATACAAAGGTTGTTTATCCCTCTATAAGCTTAAAATATTTTGAAAATAATTATGAGTATTTTAAAGTTTGTGTTAAAATTTCAAAAGTTCTGAAAAAGTATACTAGTATATTTTACTAGTTTGTAACTTATGACTTTAAAGATATAAAAATTTCTATCTTATAGAGGGATAAAGAATCTTCCTATCTATGTGCAAAAAAAAAAAATATTTTTGAAATCTTCAAATTTGAATGAATAAGAAGGATAAATAATACTCCCATAGGGTAACATGGGACTTCAGTTTTTTCTTCCTCACCAGATAAAGCCCCCTTAATTGTGATTTATCTGTGTTTCAGTGCTGTTTCATCCTATTGTAGCTCTGAAAGTAAGTAAACTTTGAGAAGAATTCATAAAAGCAGTTTTTAATCAATGGCAGCCATATTAAGAAAATTCTAATGTTTTCAAGAGATACAATATTTGTTTTAGCCCCTCCCCTGGTGTGTCCAATGCAGAGATTTTCTTGATAGCAACACTTTTATTTTTGTAAAAAGAATATATTTTCTTCAAAGAAAATTTCTGAATTTTTATGGAACTTTTTGCAATATGATTAAACTGAAGACATTCATAGTAGGTCTTTTTCTATTTAGTAATTACCATGATTATTACTTATTACAATCTATTGCTTTTACTGCTATATTTTTGACAAGAAAATCTGAAATGAGACTTTACTTTTTAAATAAGCTCCATGAGTATATATGTTTTTAAACATTTTATATTGATTTTTATGTATTTTTTATATTAATATAAATTTTATTTTTATGATTCGGGTAATTTTTTCATGTCCCAGCATGAAAAATGAGAAAATAGCAGTTTATTTCTGGAGGAAGCACCCTTCTCGATCACCTCCTGGAATAAATTTTAATCATTGACGAAATGTATAGGAGGTTTTCTGAAGGAACAACTTCACTGAAACCCGTAATTGTGAAATACCATGTTAATTTATGGAAAATTTAAAAGCATGATTGCTCGATACCTAATTCAAGTAAAGTTTTCACACTTCTAAAAGTATATGTCAGATGCCAACAATATGCATTTTTAAAAATTGTTTCCTTTTAATATTTTAAGTATTTTAAAGGTCATGAAATTACAAAGTTTGTAGGGATTTTTTTAAATATAGTAGAACCCTGTTGATCCAAAATTCTGATTAATCTGAACAGAGTTTACCTTTAAAAAATATACTTGAATGAGATAAAGTATTTACTCAATGTAAAAGTAGAACATATGTACAGAAATATAAAATAAAAGCATGCACTGTAGGCCTACTCATAGAAGCTATCTTTTAAAAAATCTCCAATATCAGTCTCTTTGCCAGGCGCTATAATTCTTTTTTTTACAATACAAGAGATATTAAAATCAGATGTTAAAAATTTAATTTTTCTTTCAACCTTTTTATTTTGCAAGTTATCTATAGAAATGTTTTTTTTCACCGATGTGATGATTGAATTATTTATAAATTCACAATTTTTAACTGTTATGCAATTCCTTATTCTCAAGTTTCATTGGATTATTATAAACACTAGGACTGATTAAATATAAATTTTTTTTAAATATTAATTTTTTTCTTTAAGTCTTACCGACTTATGCATCATGCCAGATTACAGGATGTTTACTGTAAAACTGTGTACTTATAACTTGCAATTTTTATAACACACATATTTTTCTTTTCTATTTTTATCAGAATTTTTTGTAATCCAAACTGGCTCTGGTCTGAATTAGTTCGGATTAGCAGGGTTCTACAGTACTTAAAATATAAGGAGAAAAATTTAACCCCTTGATCTACTGTAATTTCTTTCAAAGAATTTTTTTTTCAGTTACTACAATGACAATTAAAAGATTTACATTAAAAAAAAATGCTTACCCTGTGAAAAATTTAATTTGTTAAAAGGTAATTAAAATGGTACTTTAAAGTATCAGTACACCATGCCTAAAATATTCTCATAACAGAAAACGCATGATATTTCAAATAAAATTTAAACTCTTAAAAATGCTAAATAACTAGAAGACACTTGCAAGTTAACAATAAAAAAAAAAAAGATTAAATTGATGTAGTTTTTTTTTTACACCTGAAAAATTAGTAAAAACTTCAAATTTAAAAATGAAATTATTAAATCTTAAAATTAATTTTTTAAAATTAAATTTTAAACTTAAAAGTACTGTTAATTTTTTTAAAAACTTTCTTTAGGTTTTGTTCTTGCTTATATTTCACTGACACGTTCTCTCATATCTCCACATATGTAATATATGAATTTACATATGTAATTTCTAGCATAGCAAGAAAAAGCCTGTGCCACTACTTTTTCAATTTCTTATAAAAAGGATAATTTTTTCTTTGAATTTATTTTCTTTCATTACTGTACTAAAATTAGGATGTAAAATAAATTTTTCCCCACATTAAAATACTGAATAGATTCACTATATGGCCAACGATGACAGGCTACTTGAGATTTTTTACATTTTGTTAGATATCTAGAAAAATACATGAGAATTATCCTGAAACTCTAAATGTGTAAACATAATACAGTAGACTCCCTTAAATCCACACTCCTGAAATCTGCAACGCTCTAAAATCTGCACATATTTTACAGATGTAAACAATGAAACATTCAGTTCAGATGTAGGTGCAAAATTAGACTTTTTTAGCTTAATGTCAATTCCATATATTTTTTAATTTGTAATTTTTGTTAAGGTTATTGAATTCATGTTTTTTCATAAAGAAAGAATAATTTATTTCAGAAAAATAAAGATATTGCTGATATCATTGGTAATCACAATCTTACCAAATATATTTATGTATTAATCAAGCTTTCTTAGTTATTAAGTCTGGCTAAACCTGACATAAAGCTTCATAATTTAATTATCCTGAAGTGAATTAGTAATGTACCTTTTATAAGGCAAGTTTCATTGAATAATTTAGGAAAAACACATTTCATCTTTATAATGAATATTTAATTGTACATTATTGATTATTAACTTGACCTTTTCATTTAGTATTTTAATCATTTTAAAAGTCATCTAAAGTTTTATTATTTTAATTGATGACTTATTTTAGTATATTGTCAGCATTCATTATACTTTTGATTTCATTATTAATTACATTCAAATCACTGTTTAAAAAATGTAAACAAAGCAATGACCAGAAATCCGCAAAATTCTGAAATCTGCAAAACCTCTGGTCCCAAGCTGTGCCGATTTGAAGGAGTCTACTGTAGTACAGGTAATATATTTCCATAAAAAAATTTTCCTGAAATATATAGGATACCGTCTATAAATTGAAGAAGAATGAATAACTTTTGGATAACCCTGTCAAAACAACTGTAGCAAAAGTTTTCAAACTGTAGATTATGGTTAAGTGGCTTATTGTAATCTCAGAGTAACCCTAAAGAGAAGAACTCCCCGAGCATTTCTTCAGCCAAGATAAGATCACGTGACTGTAGGCAGGGCCGTTTCTGATCAGCGTACTAATAGTATTGATTTCTATGGAGGATATTAGACAACTGTAAGTTTATGACTCAAAAA
Source organism: Maratus speculifer (assembly GCA_964019185.1). Lineage (NCBI taxonomy): Eukaryota > Metazoa > Arthropoda > Arachnida > Araneae > Salticidae > Maratus > Maratus speculifer. The sequence goes on from OZ025293.1 coordinate 177,460,150, forward strand.
TATCATGGTAGACAGTTTTTGTGCCTATTGATGTACTGCTGAGAGCAAACAAAACAAGTTCTATTACCTTCCAATGACATGCATTTATTTTTTATTACTTTTTTTAATATTTACAGGACCTTAAAATATACCATTCTAACTACAGTAGACTCCCTCATATCCACAACTCTCTAAAATCCATGCATATTTTACAGATGTAAACAATGAAACATTAAATTCAGGTATCGACACAAAATTTGATTTTTTTTTTTATTTATATCAGTTCTATGTATATTTTAATTTGTAGTTTTTTTTACTATTATTTAAATTCATGTTTTTTTATGAAGGAAAAATAAATTTATTTCTGAAAAAGTTTAAGATATTGCTGATATCATTGGTAATAATCGCAATTTTCTTACCAAATAATATTTATGTATTAATAAAATTTTTTTGGTTATTAACCCCCTGACTACCAAGCAAAAGGACAAAAATGTAATGTTGTTTTCTCCTTAATTTATTTTAAATGTTAATAAAAGAGGGATTTTCTGACATGGTATAATTTTTTTCTTACGTATATGCTTATAAGCCTTGAAAGTATCAATCATAACTTAATTTCTTAAAACTGGATTATGTTTGTGGAATTATATTAATTTAAATAAAGCTTCAATTGCAGTGAAACCTGTGGAACAGTGCAGACCTAGTGAACAGATATATCCAGTTGTGGCAGGGGAAGGTTGTCTCGCTAAACCTAAAATAAAACTTCCTTATTTTATGACTTTGTTGTGAATAACTAATGTACCTTTGAGACAAGTTTCATTGAATAATTTAGGAAAAACACATTTAATTTTTATAATGAATATTTAATCATATATTATTGATTATTAACTTGACCTTTGCTTTTAATATTTTAATCATTTTAAAAATTACCTAAATTTTTATTAATTTATTATTTATTTTAATATTTTATTATATTGTAATCATTCATTATAATTTTGATTGTATTAATTACATTCAAATTACTGTTTAAGAAATGTAAACAAAGCAATGACCAGAAATCAGCAAAATTCTAAAATCTGCACAATCTCTGGTCCCAAGCTGTGCGGATTTAAGGGAGTTTACTGTATTATACCGTTTACTCTTATTGTTATGATAAAAACAGAAAACATATTACTTTTAATAACATAAATGGATGTGATAATGGGATTTACTATCATTTAGTGTCATCAGTTTAAATATTAAAAGTGCAAGTTCAATTAATATGAATTTAAAGAACATTTCTTATTACGGTGCTTGGCAATACTTTTTTTTCACCAAAAGAAACTTGTTTTCATTGCTTTAAAACATAAACACTTAAGATTTTTTTTATTTTATTTTAAATTTTATGCTTTAAATGAGCCACATCTTTAATCGCTTAGTAGTTATTTCTTGCACATTAGTTAATACATTTTTAAATTTAAAATTAGTGCAATTGTTTGAAATAATTCCATTTTTTTAATATCATATACAGGGATGCCACTTTTCCGCCTTTTGGCGGATTTCCGCTTTTTTTAATTTTTAAAAATTCGCGATTTTCGTTAAGCAATCACGCGATAAAACAACGATTTTCGTCGAACGATCGCGAAATACAACAGCCTTTTCCATCAAACGATCGCGAAATACTACAGTTTTTTCGTCAAGCGATCGCGAAATATAACATCGATTTTCTTTAAAAATCGAAAAAACGGCTATTTTCATCAAACGGTCGCGATATAAAGCAGTAATTTTCATCAAACGATCGCGAAACGAAACGGTGATTTTCGTGGAACGATCGCAATGTGAATAGGCGATTTCCGCCAAACGAGCGCTAAATAAAACGGCGATTTTCGTCAAGTAATCGCGATGTAAAACGGCGATTTTCGTCAAACGATCGCGATGTAAAACGGCGATTTTCGTCAAACGATCGCGATGTAAAACGGCGATTTTCGTCAAACGATCGCGATGCAAAACGGCGATTTTCGTCGAACGATGGCGAAACGAAACGGTGATTTTTGTGAAACGATCGCAGTGTGAAATGGCGATTTTTGTCAAAGGATCGCGATGTGAAACGATGATTTGTCAAACGATCGCTAAATAAAACGGCGATTTCCGTCAAACGATCGCGAAACGAAACGGTGATTTTTCTGAAACGATTGCAATGTGAAACGACGATTTTTGTCAAAAGATCACGATGTGGAACGATGATTTTCGTCAAGCGATCATGATGTGAAACGGCGATTTTTTGTCAAACGATCGCTAAATAAAACGGCGATTTTCGCCAAACTATCATGAAATAAAACAGCTATTTTCGTCAAAAAAAAAAACCTGCAAAATTTTGTTATTCACTCGTGGAATAATCATTGAATCTATTGCTGGATCACTTGAATTGGTTTAAAATGATGTGATACATAAAATTCTTCACTGAACCTATTGCTGGGTTACCTTAATTGATGTAAAATACTGTGAACTAAAGAAAAATCATTTTTACCTACTCTTATAAATTAAAAGTTTACAACAAAAGAAAAGCTGTAATTCTTTATTTAGTTTATTATAAACAATAAAATTTTCAAAATTCACATATAAAGTTGTGAAAAATGTCGTAAATTTTACTTTACGCATAATTTCCTCTTTTTTGCTATTTTCTGAGTGGCATCCCTGCATATATAATATTAAAGTTAAAAAAAATGCATCAGGGCTTGAAATTAAATTTCACAGGAGGGGAGTCTCCCTCCCAACATTTATAAAAGGAGGGGAGTTTAGCTGTTTGGGGGTGGGAAAAAAAATCTTTAAAACCTACTGTTATTTTATGTGCTATTTAAAGAATTACATGAATACAGACATGACAAAATACCACTGAAGCAATTTTTATCATTAAATCAGAATAATTATGCAAAATGTGCTTTTATTTAAAAAATAAAGTCAAGCTTTTATATAGTCTATTTTGTCTTTATAAGGGGTAAATTCACTCCCTGTGCTAATTACTTTTGTTACAGGTCTAGTAAACTCTGTTTTTAGTTGCGGTTTATTTTAGGTTGAGTCTAGATTTCTGCAAGTTGGGTTCGGATTAACCTAATTTTTCAAAAGTTATATATTACTAGCGAGCTACGTCCGCTAGCTGGGCCACTTTTTCCAAACGAACCTCGATATTAAGCAGTATATAATAAGCAAAAAAATTCATTTAATAAGCAAGTCTTGGAGTTCGAATCCTCAAGCACAAAAAAAGTAAATTAAAGAGCTATGGTTGTTATGCACCCATTATCCTGTTAAAAATATGTGATTTCTCACAGTGGGCGCTACGTGCCCACCGTGCAAAGACGGCCCACCGACGCTACGCGCCATGGTCGCCATCGTCCCATTAAAAATATTTGGTTTTGCACGGTTGGCGCTGCGTGCCCATAAGACATTTTCTCGTATTTTTTGGTTCATCAGAAGCAGACTTTTATGCAGATTCTGAATATGTAATCAGTTTTATCTACTTTAAAAACTGTCTGTATGGTGGTTTAAGAAAAAACGTGCAAAAAAAGTTTTGGTATTAAAAACTGCAAAAGACTGCTATTTAAAAAAATAAGTAATTTCATTAATATCACAAACAACATAACAAATAATTTTGGCAGCTCGTTTTCCGTTTGTACTAACAAAAATTAGTATTAATCATGTAAATCTTAGGTTACACAATATTCATGTGTGCTACCAAAAAAAAAAAAAAAGTATGAAAATAAACCGTGTTTAACATTCTTTACCAATTAGTTCTTTTTCAAAGAACCGAAACGAAAGAAAAGTCATTTTCCCGGGAGAAAAAAAGAGGTTTTCGGCTGCTTCTTCTTTTAGCCAAAGGGGAAAAGTTCAGGTCGTTCACCGCAAGGTGGCACAGTGTTCTGCCTCAGAGCTCCGTTTGGGAAATTAGATGTTTTCCGTTCCGATTCCCAACCGGTTTTTAATTCATAACTTTTTTAATTTTGGTCCTATGGTCTCGAAAATGCCCGAAATGACTTTCCCGGAATTTTTCAAATCGAAAGACACCTCTCGCGACTTCCAACTCGCCCGCATTGCGAACTGTAATCGGCTTCAAGCAGACAGACAGACAAAGGCGCACGGATTTTATTAGTATAGATTTCCAATAAAAAATTATATTCAAAATAATAAGCAGATATGTTCGCATGTGTGTTTTTGAAAGAGACGGCTGCTTTTTTGGCGAGCCTCTGACGAAATTGACGTCGCTTTTGTGATTCTATGATGAAATTTGCATTTTTTATCAACCCTTTAACTAAATTTGCATTTATTCGGCAACCATCTGACAAAATTCACATCTTTTTTGCAGTTCTTCAATGAAATGTGCGTTTTTTTAGCAGCCTATTGACTAAATTAGCGTTTATTTAACCACCCTTTGACAAAATTCCCATTTTTTTCTGTGATGCATTGATGAAATTTGTATATTTTTTTGTAATTCTGTAACACAATTCCCTCTTATTAAGCGATCTTTTGACGAATTTTGCATTTTTTAAAACTATCCAGTGGCGATTCTGTTCTGTATTCTCTGAAAAATCAAGGCATTCATTTCTGCAAATTAATTAAAAAAGTCATTAATCCACAAATTCAGACCAAAAAACATGCCTCAAATTTCGACAAATGGTTGCCAAAAAAAAAATCAATTTCATAAATCGTTCGCAGAAAAATCGGGACTATTGTCAGAGGTTTGCCAGAAAAGCGCTAATTTCGTCAAATAATCATAAAAGAAACTCAAATTCCTTCAAAGAATAGTAAAAGAAAAATGCAAATTTCATCAAAGATTTGTGAAAAAATGCAAATTTCGGCCAGAAATCACAGAAAAAATGCAAAAATCATTAAAAAAAATATGAAATTTCGTCAAAGTATCACGAAAAATCTGCAAATTTCGTCAAAGGATCATGAAAAAAACCATAAATTTCATCTAAAAATCTAAAATGTCCGAAAATTTCGTCAAAAGATCACGAAAAATCTGCAAATCTTGTCAAAGGATCACTGAAAAAAGTGTCAAAAGTAAATTCCTCCCACACAAACTCTGTTGCAACCTTTCAAAAAATTTGTTGTGAATTTCAAATTTTTTTTTTTTTACTCAGAAGAACCCTTTGACAAATTTGGCATTTTACCGTGATCCTTTAAAGAAATTAGCATTTTTTTCTGGATCTTCTCTATTTTTTTAAAAAATTCACATTTATTCTGAGATCTTTTCATGAAATTCACGTTTTTTTTTCATGCGGCATTTAAATTCGGGTTTATATGGCGATTCTTTCACGAAATTCATTTATTCCGCAGTCATTTCACGAAATTGGAGTTTATTCCACGATCCTTTACCAAAATTTTTGTTTATTCCGACATCTTTTTTAAGAAATTTGCATTTTATCACGATCTTTTGAGGAAAGTCGCAATTCTTTGAGAAAATTAGTTTTCTCCACGATGCTTCAACAAAATTGACATTTCTATTGCAATCCTCTAACAAAATTTTATTTCCATTTTTTGCGAACAATTGACAAAATTAATTGTGAAAATATGCAACTCAGCTCTGTTCAAAAGTTATGAAAAATCAGTTAACAGCTCGGAAATTTGGACATATCGGATATCAGACCTGAAATTCTGATAGTTGTTTCATAATTTTTGGAATCGAATGCATTAATTTTTTTTTGAAAATTCGGAAAGGAATGACTCCGCTCTCACGACGGAAAATAACACGAAACTTGTCAATCGATCGCAAGAAAAATATTAAAGTTGATCATAGTTTCAAAAATCCAAAATTTTTCGGAAAAGTTCGTGATTTTTTTTCAGCGGCAGCCTTCCGTCCACGATATTTGTCAGCATAAATAAACCTTCCTTGACACTTATACACTATTAATTTATTCTGTTGTTATTCATTTCTTTAATTTAAACTTTCCTTCCCAACCGCAAATCAAAACAACATATTGTTTATCTCTTTTCCAATCTACCCATCTGATTCACTCCGTTTATTTTTCGTTCTGAACGGTCAAAGTACAGTATTACGTCATACTGTTTCTATTACATCATTTCATTCCAAAGTGACGTCATCCCGGCAACGTCCGTGGTTTTTCTTTTTTTTCTTTTTTCAAAGATCATCTGTTTATCTGAGGGGAATAAGAGAACATTGTATGCAAATTTATGGAACCAGATGATTTTGATTGGAGAGAGATATCAGCAGTTCTTTTTGGAAAACTGTGTTAGTAGTTGGTTGTTGTTTTTCTTTGAAGGATGTCGTTGTGGTTTCGGGAAGATATATCGTTCAAGAAACACCTGTCGTTATGCAGGGTGAATATAAAGTAGATATAGTTTATAAAAATGATTAAAAGTATGTCCTGTTAAGACTGGAAGTTAAGAATAGTATAATGAAATTACATTTAAGCTACCTGTTATATTTTTGCCAAAGCCGGTGTTTTTATTAATTTATTAACTAGAAGATGAAATGTAAAGATAGTGAGTTTTTTTTCTATGTTATGTGTTATTTAAATTTATTTAATTATTGTTTTTCTTTTTAACTGTGTTCTTTGTTTTAATAAACGTTAGTTTATTGTAAAACTTAATTACGTTTCTGTCTGTTATTACACACTGTCATTCTGCCATTTCTTTTTTTTTTGCCTTATGCTTCCACTACTGTTTTTCAATTTAAGATTGTTTTAGAAAGCCGATGTTTAAGAGTTATTTAAAGGCTGGCCCGACATACCGGGCCATAACGGGTTATGGGCCCCGCCCGTTTTTGGCGAATTTAACCCTTTGAGGGCCATAACTCCGGCAGAGTATGTTGGCAGATGTGTTCAGACAGCGCTCATTAAGACCTCCAAGTGAATTTTAGTTGGTTGGGGGGGGGGGGGGAGGCGCAGTTTTTCTTTCATTTAGTGACATTTAATGAACTTTTATTTTATTTTTAAAGGAATTTAATGTCTTTCTGGGGACTTAGTCAAAATTTTTGAAGTTTGAAAAAAAAAAGTGAAATTTTTTTTTTTTCGATACGTTTCTTATTTACGTACGTTTTTTTGGTACAATATTAGATAGTAAACTTTAGAATATTTATCTTTGGAATTAGTTTTTTTTCAAAAAAAAAAATTTGATCTTGTTTTTTTTACTATTCCAAATTTTACGGCTATGGCAACTATACAGGTGAGCATTACAAAGCTTAATGCCTATAACTACGGAAATTGGAGCTCTGATGTAAAATTTTTATTACTGGACAAAAATGCCTGGTCTATTGTGAATGGAACGGAAACCAAACCAGCAGATACAGAAACAACTGCATTAAAGGACTTTCAAACCAGAGAACGGTCTGCATTATCCATTCTGTACCTAAATATAGAGCCAGAATTCCGACGAATTATAGAAAGTTTGGATGATCCAAAGGCTGTATGGGAGAAACTAAAAACGCATTTTTATCCTGACAATAGAGCCCGTCACATGCAGATTTTTTTGGAAGTTCTAGCTACCAGAATAGAGCCAGAAGAGTCTATAGACATGTTCGCTGCCCATATTCAAAGGATTGCCGGTCAATTAACAGAAATGAAAAAGCCTATGGAAGAAGAGTACCCATCATTTCAAATACTTGGGTACTTACCGCCCCAGTTTGACAACATGGTACAATCTATTCTTCGATGGACAGATGACAAATTCACGTTCCAAAATATTTTGACAGAGCTGGTTGCCGAGGAATCCAGACTTCTACTGAGAGAAAACGACAAAAGTGGAGAACAGAGTGCCCATGTGCAGTATGCCAGACCAAAATATCGACAGAAAATAACTTGCCACAGATGTGGAAGACCAGGTCATCACTTGAGACAGTGCAAGTCTTACAAATTCCTGCCAGATAGTGTTGGAAGACCCAGTGAGTCAACTTCTAGAGAAACATCTCCATCGAGTACGACAGCATCAAGAGAATCATCCATATCGTAGCCCTGAGAAACCTAGATGTCGCTACCAGAGGCCCTTGAAACCAGTGAGCCAGGTGAAATTCAAGCAGAGACATAAGGATCCTAAAGGACAGGTACATTTTTTTGTTCAATCCAACCTTAGTAACGTTAAAGGTGATGAAGACGCCTGGATCTTTGATACAGGCGCTTCACACCACTTTTGCAAGGACAGAGACAAATATGTAACATTTAAACCTCTTCATAATCATGAACTGGCTGTAGCAGTTGATGGTGCCACTTTTCCTATTGAAGGAACAGGCATGGTTGATTTAAAATTAGAAGGAGGAAAAGTTCGCTTTGGCGATGTAATGTATTGTCCTAGTCTTAGAAGGAATCTTATCTCTGGTTCAAGATTAGATTCCAGGGGAACTAAGTTCAAAGGAGGTAATGGGAGAGTAAAAGCCTATAGGGATGATTACACTTTATTTAGAGCAACTCTTAAAAATGGAGTTTATTATATTTATCCCGAGTCTAAAAATAAAAATAAACGAGTACAATTTGAGGCTTCTACAGTTCATAAAAATGATTTAAAGCTATGGCATAGGAGGATGGGACACATAAGTCCTACGTTAATTGCAGGTACTTATAAAAACAATGGTGTAAAAGGGCTGCCACGTATCACAAATAAAGATTTTCATTGTGAAACTTGTAAAATCAATAAACATAGGCGTGTTTCATTCAAACCAATAGGACAAATTAGATCAAAGCATCCACTCGAACTCTTACACACTGACGTGTGGGGTCCTACTAATATATCAGGTAGAGGCGGAGAACGGTTTTTCTTAACTATTGTAGATGATTTTTCTAGAAAAACCTCAATTTATCCATTACGACATAAATCTGAAGTATTTAGAGTGTTTAGAAACCATGTTCAAAGAGCGGAAACATTTCTAAATCTTAGGGTTAAATCTGTACGTAGTGACAACGGGAAAGAATTTGATAACAATAATTTCCAAAAATACTTTGAGGAACATGGCATACAACACGAATACACGAACACATATAGTCCGGAACAAAATGGGGTCGCAGAACTTCTGAATCAAACAATAGCAGACGGTGCTCGTTCTATTTTGAGTGAAACCAAGTTAAGCTTAACATTCTGGCCAGAAGCTGTTCTTTACTTTGTATATACTTGGAATAGGGTATGCCATAAATTCCAAAGCAAAACACCATTTGAACTGTATTATAATAGAAAACCTTCTGTACGTCACTTAAAACCATTTGGTACAGAAGCATATGTAGGTGTCCCAAAACAATTAAGAAAGTCCAAATTTGATGCAAAAGCAAAGAAAGGTGTAATGGTGGGGTATGCAATGTCTACAAAAGGCTATAGAATTTTTCTCCCAGATTCAAATAAAATAATTGAAACATTAAACGTATCATTTAATGAAGAGGCCACTATCCCAAAACATTGTAACATTGAGGAACAAGGTCCTACCTATACTCTAAAAGACCCTTTTGGTGTCCCTGAAAAACGCAACGGAGATGAGCTGGGCCCTACTTACATCTTAAGTCCGAAAACACCTGAAATTGACCCTTATAATACTACAGATCCTTCTTCTGAAGAAGAACAGAAAGGTGACGAGGAAACACGAACATTAAGAGAAGCTGTTTGGATAAGAAAAACTAAAACTAGACCAATAGGGGGGCGAACAGATGTTTATTACTATGAACAAGGTAAAAAGGACAGATTAAGATCAATAAAAGATGTAAGGGATTATTGTTTGAGAAATGGTATCAAATTTGAGCCATATTTGTTTAGTTTCAGAGGATCTGATAAATATGAAGGTATAGTCCAAAGTGCCACAGGAAGTTCAAGTTCCAGTCCCAGTTACAATTCAAACTATGACCAAAACCCAGAAAACAACCAAGCTGATATATGACTAGCCGACTCAACCATACCGAACACGTACAAACAGGCATTTAAATCACCACAATGGGAACAATGGAAAAGTGCAATGGGGGATGAAATTGCCATAATGAAAAAGAGACAAGTGTGGCATTTAACACAATTACCCGAGGGAATACAACCACTTGGGTGCAGATGGGTATATACAATAAAGCATGATGAAACTGGAAAAATTGCAAGGTACAAGGCCAGACTGGTAGCACAGGGATACAAACAAATAAAAGGGGAAACATATGACGAGACATTGTCCTGTTATAAATTTTAGTTTAATAAGATTTTTCTTTTCAGCCTTAGTTTCTGGTCAGGGATGGACCCATTTGCAATGTGACGTAAAAGGAGCCTATTTATATGCTCCTTTATCAGATGAAGTTTACATGAAACAGCCCCCAGGTTTTGTACAAAAAGGAAAAGAAAATTTAGTTTGTCGCCTACACAGGGCAATTTATGGCTTGCACCAGAGCGGCCGTGTATGGTTTTTTGAGTTACACAGGGTTTTAATCAGTTTGGGTTTTGTAAAATTGGAATGGAGTAATTGTGTTTATATATTTAAAGATGATATTGTGTTATTACTATATGTTGACGATTTTGTAATCCTTGGTAAAGAAAAAAAAATATATTGACAAAACAGTTAATCTCCTTATGAAGCACTTTGACTTAAAGATTTTGGAAAAAAACAAAAAATTACTTGGAATAGAATCTGAGGAAATAGATGGTAACATATCTATCCACCAGTTAAAATATATAGAAGTATCTTCCCGCTTCAAGGACTTTAATTTTCCTATATCTTCCTTACCAATTAGTAAGGGAATGGTTTATTTCAAAAATCAATGTCCTCAAACAAATGATGAAATTAATGAAATGCTTCAATTTCCCTATAGAAGTGTCTTAGGTTGTTTATCATTTATTACGAGCCGAACCAGACCGGATATCTCATATGCTGTGAATATATTTAGTCAATTCCAAAGTAACCCTGGAATTGTCCATTGGCATGGCCTGTTAAAACTTCTAGGATATGTAAATCACACAAAACATCTTAAACTTAAGTTAACATGTAATAAAATTAACCTCATTACATATACAGATGCAGATTTTGCATCCAATCGGGATGATAGAACATCAATGGGGGGGTCAAATAATTTTATTAGACGAATCACCTATAACATGGAGGGCATTTAAACAGAAATCAATATGTTTATCTACAATGGAATCAGAATTCGTAGCTTTGACCGAAGCCGCAAAAGAACTTTTATGGTTCAACAGAATTATTGATGAATGTTATAAAAGGCATATATTTATAGGTCAAAAAATTAAACCTACTCTATTAGTAGACAACATGGCTGCTATTAATTTCATAAAATCTCCCATTGAAAACTACAGGACCAAACATATAGATGTTAAATTGTTCTTCGTCCATGATTTACTGAATCAGGAAATTTTCACAGGTAAACATATAAGTAGTAAAAATAATCTGGCCGATATATTTACTAAGCCTCTCACAAAATTTGAATTGCAGCGATTTATAGAAACAATATTTTTAACTTTAAAATTGTAAAACTTAAAACCATTAAAACCCTCCTTTGAACTTCATATATCTTTCAATGTAAACATATATATCTAAGTTTTTTTTACTTTGTATTTTTTTGACTTAGATGTTACAGAATGTTCCAGGAAACCTGTGTGTTTCTATGTATAATATATGAATGTTTGTTTGTTTTTTTATTACTCTTCCTTAGCCAATGAGCAAATTAATTTCCCGCTGGAATGTGGTGCGGACTCCATGATAGTTCATCCTCCGGGGTCCGAGCGGCCCCAAGAAGCGTCGCGCAGGGGTGAAAATGTAATCAGCCAGAGTGGCCTGCAGGGGGGTAGCGGCTATCGTGGATGTTCCAACCACAGGAAGGCCTGTCGCGGGCACGTTATTTTTATTTCTGTAAGTCCCTATTTTAATATAATGGAAGTGTCACTTATGTCCCGCTCATGTGGAAAAGGTTAGATGTAATGAAATTTTGTTAAGTTTATTGTTGAATTTAATGGTTATATATTGTTAAACTTTCTGAATTTACATGCATTTATCATAAAAAGGTATTTAATACAAATTTCTTGTCATGTGTAAATATATGTGAATAGAGTTAAGTTCTAATTAACCAATGTTTATATATCACATTGTTGAATGAATGGTATGTTAAAAAATGTGGGCCCACATATGAAAGCTGAATGAATTGAATGTATGAAAATGATATGATATGATCATATTATAAGATTTAATGTTTATACATATATTGAAAAAGAGAATTTTTTTTGCTAATGCATTGTACATTGTATAAAGGTATAAAGTAACCATATAGTTATATGGTGAGGTAATTGTTATTGAAATTTCAGGTTTAAAGTTCAAGATACGTTATGTACAAGAATTTACCATGTATAATTTCCAAATTTAAAGTCTAAAAAAAAAAAAAGTTTTTTTTTCAGTATTGTGAATGTTTAAATTTAAAAGAAGAAAAAGAATTGGACTGATATATATCTCAGATTTTTGTAACTTGAAAGTTTTTTTTTTTTTTAAATTTTCTGTATGAAAGACTTTTTCTTGGTAAATCTCATGAGGAAAAAAATGAGTTGTATTATAGTGAAAAAGTGTTTTTGTTCTATTGTTTAAATTACTAGCTATTATAAATGGCATATTGGTTTCTTTTATAAGTGTAAAAGAAGGAATTGATTATTTTTACTGTAATTTAACATCTATTAAGTAAGATAGAAATGAATAATTTATAATCGGTATTCTTTTTTTGTTTTAAATTAGATTACTGAGAAAGTATAAGTGACAAGGGGGGAGGGGAATTGTCAGCATAAATAAACCTTCCTTGACACTTATACACTATTAATTTATTCTGTTGTTATTCATTTCTTTAATTTAAACTTTCCTTCCCAACCGCAAATCAAAACAACATATTGTTTATCTCTTTTCCAATCTACCCATCTGATTCACTCTGTTTATTTTTTGTTCTGAACGGTCAAAGTACAGTATTATGTCATACTGTTTCTATTGCATCATTTCATTCCAAAGTGACGTCATCCCGGCAACGTCCGTGGTTTTTCTTTTTTTTTTTCAAAGATCATCTGTTTATCTGAGGGGAATAAGAGAACATTGTATGCAAATTTATGGAACCAGATGATTTTGATTGGAGAGAGATATCAGCAGTTCTTTTTGGAAAACTGTGTTAGTAGTTGGTTGTTGTTTTTCTTTGAAGGATGTCGTTGTGGTTTCGGGAAGATATATCGTTCAAGAAACACCTGTCGCAGGGTGAATATAAAGTAGATATAGTTTATAAAAATGATTAAAAGTATGTCCTGTTAAGACTGGAAGTTAAGAATAGTATTATAATGAAATTACATTTAAGCTACCTGTTATATTTTTGCCAAAGCTGGTGTTTTTATTAATTTATTAACTAGAAGATGAAATGTAAAGATAGTGAGTTTTTTTCTATGTTATGTGTTATTTAAATTTATTTAATTATTGTTTTTCTTTTTAACTGTGTTCTTTGTTTTAATAAACGTTAGTTTATTGTAAAACTTAATTACGTTTCTGTCAGGCCCGTAGCCAGGATTTTCTTTCGGGAGGGGCTCAATTTCGAATTTTTTTCTATTCTTACAAAAGTAATTCTAATAATATTCAGTAAAAACTTTAAAAATAATCTAGGCTTATCCTAATGTGTGTTTCTACATAGGATACTTGTTAACTATGTCAAGTATTGTTATTTCATATTTAATTTTTTCAATTTCTGTTGCAATTTTTAACTTTTAAGAGCGTTTCCAGTTTCCAAACCGATTCGGGAACCGGAGAGTTTTTATGAAAAATTTTCTGTGAAACTTAAAAAGCACAAAGTAACAATGTTTGAGATGAGCCTCAAGTTGGGGAAAGGGGGCACATTTGAACTGGGGGCACCTCTGAACACTAAATATTTTCCTTCAAATAAATTATTTTCTAAAAATGTCTATGGAATACATTACAATTGCTTCTGTGCAATAAGTATACAAAGCTCATCCATTTTGTATGCACAATGCTGTCTAAGCAAGATTTTTCTTCCTCTTGAATCTAAACTTAAAAAAATAACGTTGTAAGATTTTTGTTCAAAATTATGTATCCCTAAAATTTTGATTTATTGTTCAACAATTAAATAAAGATATAATCTTTAGTTTATAAGTTTTGTTTTATTCAAATTCATCAGCCGAATTGAGTAAACTGTTGTAATGTTGAACTCCATGTGATGGGGCACCATTGAACATCTAAAAACTATGAAGTAAAGAGTTGTTGATTTTGGAATTTTTTCTATCTGAAAAGAGGTTAATTAAAAATATCAAAGAACATGAACTTATACTGTTAACAATCCTTCTTTACTGCAAACATGTATTACAATCTCTGGATGTATCAGTGATTTGATGTTTCAAACCTAAATTGATGATTGCATTCATTTATTTGATAATTTCAAAACCCGGATACACAATAATGATTCATGGTTTAGTAGGTTTGTCTAACAAAGCCTATATTCTTTCATTTAATCTTTCCCAAAATACAGAATTACTAGTACTTTCGTACTAGATAAAACATAATTTAAGTCAAGTTTTTTCATAAAAAGTGTGACTGAAGAATTTTAATTTTCCAGAAGTATCAGATATCATATTGGTGCATTACAAGGATATTTTTAAAAAGTTTTCTCAAACAAACATAACTGGAGAGACATTCTGTGTTGTTTCAACAATGATTTTTGACATCAATTTTGATGGATTTAAGTTTAGTTAATAATAGAAAAATTATTAGTCTCAATAAAATATAGTTATTAAATTTTATCCGTATTACTTTATATTTCTGAAACATATGCAGCGTTTTATGAAAACTCACAATATTTTCATATTTTACTCATTTATTCAAAGGTGCCCCTTACTTGTTCAAAAATACCCCTACATGGGACAGGTTTGAACAGAAATATTTAAGCTTTTTAAATCCTCACAATTTTTTTTATTTTTATGGAAAACTTTTAATTTCTGTTTCATATGATGAAGAAATACACTGCTTTTATTATGTAATACTTAAAACTCAAAAAATATAATTCAAATAAGAAATGTACTGATTTTTTTAAAAATTGTTCAAATTTGCTCCTTTTTCCCCTATCCTATGAAGAAAAACGTTGTAAAATATTGAAATGCAAACAAGTAATATGTATTGATTTAAAACACATGATTAATGTTAACGTGCGAGAATCTGACATTATGAGTGCGAGGTCTTGAAACTGTTGATCCATAAATGAAATAAATTACATGCATTATTTTTTTGAAAAAAAAAATTAATTGCTATAGCCATATACAATCATAAAAATTATGTTTGTATTTCACATTCTCTGAGTATAATAATTATGAATGACATTCGTGATAAAATAAATTTACTAGCACTGTTGAATTCAGGCATTTATCTCTGGAAGGGATTTTTGGGACTCCGGGGGGGGGGGGGACTTTATAGCATTCCGGGGAGAGGGGGAGAATTGTACTTTCTGACGATTGAAAACACAAAATCACAAATTTTCCAGGATGGGACATCTCATTTCTCCGGGGGAGGGGGAATGTCCCCCTCCCCCGGGCGACCCCCTAAAATCAACACTGTTTACTAGTGCAACAGAAGCAATCATCATAATTTCTTCTTAGCCATGATGCTGATTGACTTATCAAGAGTTTCTGCAATTTCCCAAAGAATGGAAATCATGGAAAAACTACTCAGTCTGTCATCGACCATAACGCTTCGAGTCAGATTTAATTATTTTCTTTGCCAAAAAATATATTTCAGCACTGACTTTTGTTACTCGGCTTTTAACCAAAACTGTCAACAAGTGTTTTATTTTATCGTAATACGTCACATTCCAGTACTAAAACTTTTAAAACCACTGTGTTGGTGTCAACATTAGCAATTTGTTTGCACCCTAATTCATATTCAGCTTTCGCTTGCTACATTGACACTTTATCCTGAAAATATTGCATCGGATTCTCTAATTTGCTTGCTTTTGCCAGTGAAGTACATCCTGAAAAATGTAACTGGGAATCTCTTAGAATGTCTTCATTTGAAATGAATCGATAATTTAAATTTTGAATAAGACTTTCTACATTGGGAAATAAGACCGTGATATTGCAATACTTGTCAGTGAATGTAATTTTAGGGTTTGTACCTCTTGCCTGTCTAAATGTCAGTCTTGGGAACTTTATTTCAGTTTGGAAGATGTCTTCCCAAAGTTTTGATGTGCAATAAAATCTCACAAAGGATTTCTACTTCATTTTTCTGCATATTTATGTAAAACAATTAGGCATCTTTAGCATGGGAAGCTTATGAGAAAATTATTCTTCTCCCTGACTGCCAAAAAAACTCCAGCTGTTGAAGAAATCTTCCATGTGTTTTTCGAAATATTTTCTGAGCTAATACAAATGTATTTAAGTAGCTCAACAAAAGTCAATATGCTTTTATGCCTCTCGATAAAATTTGTATCACAAATGCGGAAAAGTTATATTCTTTTGTTTACTAGGATCTATGATGCAATTGCTTCTTGAAGCGTTAAATTTGCCTTTAGGTGATTTTTAAAAATTTTTGTCGCTGCTTTAACAAGTCCATGCATGATACTTTCAAATGAAGGGAATCAGTATGTTGTTGGACAAGGCAAGATTTAATCAACGGCTTTCACAGAGGACATATCTAATTTTTAGATATTCTGAAGAATTCTAGAATGAACCCCGCTAACATGACCAAACTTATTGGCTACTTTGTCATACGCCTATGTGACACATTTATACATGCCAAGGCATAGTTCATCACAATGTTGAATTTTTAAAACATTTATTGGAATAACACGTGAAACAAATTTCCAAATTATTGGGTTTTGTGAATTTTTTAATAGTTCACATATCTAACACAAATGGCAAGCTGTACTGCGCTTGAAATGTCCATAGTTTCAACAGCAATTAAGCTAAAACAGATCGCAATATATATTTTGATAATTAATACTTCGGTAACGGTATCCCATAATATTTGATTTCATTCTCAGTTTTTGGGGTGAAATAAATAGCATTTCTAAGGGTATTTATAATGTCTCGTTTCAATTCATTCGCTCCAGATTTTGCTCAAAACTTCAAAGAACTCTTAACTAGTTTTTTTTATACCAATTTCTCTAAAGTTAGAGGATCGTCATCGTGGTCAGTGGCTATTTTATTCTGCACAAAATAAGATTGTTTCAAGTATTAGTTCAAGATCTTCTTTAATTTCTTCTTTTCCTGGAGCTCTCTGAAAACTCAACAATGAAATAATTCTATTTCTATTTCCTGAAAAAATCTGAAGTTTGTTTGTTAAAATAACATAAGATTTGTGATAATCTAATTGTATATGTTTTAAGAAAAACCTTTAGCCTTTTTCCAATGACTGAAACATGTAGAAAATAATCTTCCTAATTTTTCGTGATCTTTCTCATGCTATATACATTTTATACTTAATTTTCTTAGTCAAATTAATGATAAGAAATTACACTTGACCGAATTTTACTGCGCATAAAGACAGTATAAATTACTTTTTAAAAAGAATTTATATTTTTAATGGTACATACCTATTAAAAAATAATATATCCAAATAACCGATATAATAAAGGATTACTGTAACAGTAATTCAATAAATAAATATTTTACAGCTAAAAATGGAATTGATTTTAATGTAATGGAAAATAAAAACAAACAAAACTTATTTTTTTATCATACAGATAATTTTGTATAATATCAGCGTTTTCCAAATAAAATAATTATTAAATTTTTTATTTATTTCTGTAATTTACTGAAAAAGTTTGATTTGTTCGTTAATTTGATGCAATATTAATTCATCACTAAAATTTCACTTCTTGGAATTTCACCTTTCTTCCTCACCCAGCCCAGCGCTCTGTGAAAGGGGAGGGTGAGGGCACCCTAGTACGAAAATTCAGAGGGCATTACAAGAAAAAAGTTGGGAGGGGGCACCAAATTGAAATTTTGCCACGGGGGCAGTTTTCTCTTCGCACGCCCCTGTCTGGTTTTTCAGCTCACAAAGTTAAACTTCTTAAATATTTTTTTTTCTTCTTATTTGTTACTTTGTATTAACAATAAAAAACTAAGTATGTAATGAAATTAAATATAAACAAAACCACCTAAAAGGTGGTTTTGTTTGATTGAAAACTGAACGAAAATATATGCATTTGAATGACAAATTCAAGCATGAAATAAACATTAGGATAAATATTCAGAGTATATTCAGACTTCTTTTACTACTAATTTATATTTCTGTCAACTCTCAAGTGTCTGAATCACAGCATAAAAATACTGCACTCCTGCCAAGAGTTACTATAAAGCGACAAATCTAGCATCGTTTCTAGCAACCTTTCATCTCCAAATGCCAAGAGTCATGTGGGTCATCTTGGCCGCATTTTTCGCCGGCGAAAGCAATGGAGATTGCCTCTCTATTTATGTTTACTCTGAGATTGTAATAAATGGTGTTCATTTTTATGAGGACAGGATGTTTACTCGTTAAGAAATCAAGGTTTTTATAAAAAGTCTAATTTTTCTAAGGTTTTTGCTTCTAATTTGAAGAGTTCTTAATATAAAATGTTCTTTTTCAAAAATATAACAAACATTTTATACAATACTCTGTAATAAAATCTAAAAAATAATTAAAATTGTGCGAAAAATGAGCAGGTTTACTAAATAATTTTTCGTTGTGCATGCATGAAGGCTATCGAAATTTCATTTGCATATTATGTTAGCTAAATGTATAGAGCAACTTTGGTAAAAGTCTCAAAAACATAGCTTGAAAATCCTGCAAACAATTGTCGAGAGAATAAGTTATTAGAGTCAGTTATTTCCGAAATAAAGCAAAAATATGAGGGATTGGATCCAAATATAGTCATACATGCAATATTGTGTATGCTATATTGGCACTAGTCAATGGATATATGGATACAGCCCCTCATCATTTTGTTTAGTTTTGGGAATAACGGATTTTGAGCTTATTCTACCAGTGATCACTTTTTTAGAATTTTCAAGCTTTGTTTTTGAGAGTATTACAAAAGTTGCTCTATACATTTAGTTAACACAATATGCAAATGAAATTTTGATAGCCCTTTTGCACATGCACAATGAAAAATTTAGTAAACCTGCTCATTTTACATACAATTTCTTTTATTTTTTAATTTTGATTACAGTGTATTGTGTATAATGTTGTGTGTCATATTTTCAGAAAAGAATATTTTATTTTAAAGAATTCTTAAATTTTATAAGCAAAAATCTTAAAAAAAAGGGACTGTCTTTATAAACCTTAATTTCTCAATGAGTATATGTGCTATCCATATAAAAATGAACTCAGTTTATTACAATTAGCCACTTAATCATAATCTACAGTTTGAAAGCTTTTGCTGTGTTTAGTTTTGACAGAGTTATCCAAAAGATATTCGTTCTTATTCAATTTGTTATCCCCTTTGGAATTTCAGTAAAACATCTCCACATAAATGTAAGACCTATACTATTATGTTTACATACTTAGTTAAAGAATAATTTTTCGTGTAATTTTCTAGATATTTAACAAAATGTCTAAAATCGCAAGTGGCCGATCACCTTTGGCCATATGGTATACATTGAATATGAAAGATTTTTTTAAAATTGCCGTTGGAAGAAAATATACTTGCATCAGTCGGTTGCAAAAAGTGATCCATAATTATTTTCCTCAAATTTTCTTCCCTCTTAGAAATAAATCGTGAATTTTGTCTATTGCTAATTAGGTGGTGGATTGGGGGAAAAAAAGACCATTTCTGTCACTTACATTAGCAAAAAAATTGCAAATTTCATTAATCCATTATTGAAAATATGCATGCAAATTTTGTAAATTGATTATGGAAAAAAAATCATGAAATTCATAAAGTAGTCATTGATAAAACTTATCCACTTTTTTTAAGCTTTGTTTTCTTGTCTTTTTATTATGCATAAAATTTCGGTTAAAACACATTATTCTTTAAAAATTTTCCAATAATAACATGCCTCTAAAATGCATTTTGCAAAAATTAAAAGGTCTGATAAGATTTCTTTTGAAATAGATAATTAATATGATGACTAATTAGCATACGTGCTGTTCTATGTCATTTTTATGCATCTATCTAAACAATCCTTAAATAGTGCTGGAATTGTGCTTGTGTTTTATATGTCCTTGAGTGTATGAACCATGTTGATACATAATAGTTTATAAGTAAGGATAATTCTATTTAAGCTTGTTTCAATTTCTGATATTGAAGGATGAATGTGGAAAACCAAAATGAATTGATGATATAGGATTCTATATTTTATCTAATTAGCTATCTAATTTTATTAATATATTTTTTAAAAATTCTCAGGGCTAACTCTTTTTAATATAAAATTAAAATATGGTAGGACATCATTTATACATATTTCTCTCAAATATATAATTTTAAAAACATGCAATTGAAAATTTAATTTATTAGAATATGCTGTTTTCATTCTGTATATGTTTTGGTAAAATATATATCTGTTTAACAATAAGGTGTTCTTAACTCATTTTTTACTCTGTAGGACCACATATTGTGGGATAAATTAACATTTTGTTCTGAAAGCTATATAAAATGGTAGGGAAGGTGGGCATTATAAATGAGAAAAATGTGTAAACTGTTCTAAATTACTTATAATTAGTCTGAAAATTTTAAATAATTTGGATCATTCTCTTTTATGTGTGCAGCATCCAAAGTTGAATCAAGTGTTTGATGTTGAAGCACATACTGATGATGTAGACGACTTAGATGTTTGCCCTCATGGAAAAATGGTAAAGATTGTCTTTCTATTCCCATTAATATATTTTCAATGTTGAAATGAATTTTTTAATTTGACATTGTTAAATTAACATTGTGAACAATTTTAATATTTTCTTTTCTTATTCTCCCCCCCCCCCCCATATGAATTTGACACTTTTTACTTTGTTCATTTGATGGTGATGGCGGCTAGGGAGGTGATTTCAAAAGTTAATTGTATTACTTAAAAAAGTAATGTTATGTACAATAAAAATACAAAAGACTCTTTCAAATCCGCACGTAATTTACAGAGGTAAACAATTAAATTCTCAGTTCAGATATAGGGACAAAGTTTTACTTTTTTATTTTTGTATCAATTCTATTCATTTTTTAACCTATAATTTTCATTAATATTAATGAATTCATGCTTTTTCAAGAAGGAAGAATAAATTTATTTCTGAAAAAATTCAACATATTGCTGATATCATTGGTAATCACAATTTTTTTCCCAAATGATTAATCAAGCTTTTTTGATTATTAAATCTAGTTAAATTTGAAAAAACCTTTATTTTATGATTTTGATATGAATTAGTAGTGTATTTTTATGGAGCAAGTTTCATTGAATAATTTATGAAAAATGCATCTCCTCGTTATAATGAATATTTAGTTATACATTATTTACTTCACCTTTGCTTTTAATATTTTAATCCATTTTAAATTATCTAAATTTCTATTTTAGTTTATTACCTTAGTTATTTTTAATATTTTACTACATTGTAAGCATTCATTATAATTTTGATTTGTATTTCTTGCTTTCAAGTTATTGTTTAAAAAATGTAAACAAACCCATGACCAGAAACCCACAAAATTCTAAAATCGGCACAACCTCTAGTCCCAGACTGTGCAGATTTGAGGGAGTCAACTGTATTACTAGAGTTTGACAATTATTATTTTATTTTTTTTTAACGCCACTAGGAAAAATGTAAAAAAAAAAGGATTCTCGTATGTTTTTCTGTGCACTGTTTCCAATTAAAATCGGTGTTGATATCATGTGTAACTAAATAAAATTTTTTTTTAAAAAGAAAAAACTTTTGTTCTTCATTCTCTAATTTTACATTGTCATCTCTGAATTTCTTATTCCCAAAATAAATGTCAGTATATTTTGAATCTGTATTTTTCACTGCACTTTAGAATAAACTTATTATCAAAGTATCCAGACTTTTCAATTTTCACTTTCCTAATGATTCAGTTTTAATCCCAAAACAGTCCCATCTTCTAGTTTTGAAAGAATATTCTCATACAAGACCTCTCACTATAATCCCTTCCACCTTCCATTCACAAAACTGCCTATTTCATCCATTGATGAGTCGCTCTGCTTAAACGAAGAACTTTGAAAGTACTCTGAAGATCGCAAGAACAAGATTAATCCTAGGAAGGTTCTGTACATTCTTTCTCTTTACATTCTTTACTTTACGTTTGAAAAATCAGATGACGTTTGTAAATCGAAATTTTTTTTATTTCTTCTATAGATGAGCAATTTTGGTGGAAATTAATTTTTGTTTTATTATTATGGCTTCTATTAAGACTTATTGTAAATTGCATAAATTACATTCATTCTATTGATGAAGGTTTAAAAAATCCATGGTGTGGCCGGATTGATTGGAAAAAAAATGTCTATGTACATGAAGTAATTAGAAAATTGTCTTTGTAAAAAGGTATGTAGGCATATAAACCTTGGGATTATTAATCAGAATTTAACCTTTCAAGACTGGGTATTATCTGAAGAGAAACCTACAGCTTAGTGAAAGGATATATTTCAGTTTGTGGCAGTGAGATGGTTTAAAGTAAACTTTCATTTTGATTCATAAAAAGGAAATTTTTGGTTGTAATTGCTTCAAAATGCCATCCATTTACATCTGTGTTTAATCGTATCTGTTTCTGGATTAAAACCTATGAAAAACAGGATATTTTCTTATTTAAAAAATGCGAAGAAAACTTTGGTTTTTGATTGTATATTATTAAATTCTACATCAAATCCCATAAGTATCTTGTTTTCTTTTTTTTAAATCCTTTTGATTATTAATTTTTAAAAAAAGTAATGACATCAGTATAAAAACGTTCAATGGGTTAAAAGTTTGTGTTTCAGCACTTTATCTTATGCCTTTAAGAATTTTAAATATGGATTTTTAAAATAATTATATAAAATTTCCAGTGATGTTATTAATTAAAAAATATATGCATTATTTATATCGTTTTTATTTTAATTGCACATGCAAAAGTTATGTTCAACATAAAAAGATGTATAAATTTTATTATCTGATGCTTTTTCATCCACATCTCTCATAAATTCAAAACATGAGTTTGAAAGACAAGATATAAAATTTAAGTGATGTCTTAATGTGGCTTTAAAAGTTTTGTTTTAAAATTCAATTTAATTTTTATTTGGTTAAAATATAGCTACACATTTAAATAATACAATATTTAGTTTTATATTTCACTGTTAAATATATCACTTTCATTGAAGCAATATTATGCATTGAAATGTGTTTATTTCAATAAATTGATTTGTTAGACAATGTCAGACTATTCAATGTTGTAAGTAATTTTTATGGAAAGGATTTTTTTGTATTGTCCTATACAAACCAAGTAAAATATTTGAAAATGATTAGTTTGATCCAAAGAAACTGTTTATATAAATTTCTTACAATTTTGGAGCATGATTTTTTAGCATGACATAAAAGATAAATACACATTTCAATGCATAATATAGATTCATTGAAAGTGATGTGTTGAGGTGAATTGGAAAATTAAAACTGTTGTTTAAATGTGTAAATAAATTTTTGCCAAATCAAAAAAGATAAGATGCAGTACTCCACCCCCCAACCCTAGGCCCTTGCGACTTTTGCAATGAGGACTTCGACTAAGGTACCTGTCGCAAACCACTAGGCGGCTACTACATGGGCACACCTATCCGTCCCCCTCACTGTCCGATGTCTACAGTCAATGACAGACTACCACGAGGAGCCAGTCACCGTTCCCAAACGATTGGATGAATGGCCGATAGCGACAGATTACCTACCCATCGAGCAACCTGATGGTTCCTATGCTTGTAATTCCCATCCAAGAAGCCATGATGAGCTGCCGTACGACAACGCCCACAGGGATGCTGAAACTGATGACCCATTGCCATGGAATCTCGGATGGGTTTTGCCAAGTCAAGTTAGAAAAAGATCAAATCATTATAATAGGAAGGATATTTATGTGGGCCAATCGGAAAGGAAAGGAGCCCCTAGCAAGATCCTAGGAAGACCGGGGGAAAGCCTTCCTGTCCACATAGTCACAGACTCACTATAGGGTTCTTTCGCCCCTGCTCCCTGCACGTACTGACTTACGAACACCCCCTTAGGATGCACCTGCTGCATGCCACACAGGGATGGTGACTAGTGTTAGGCCGTGGATCATTTCTATGTTGGTGAAACATGGCAAGAGGGGGGGGGGAAATATTAAAAGTTTTTAAAATTTTTATTTATTTAAACTAGTGTTAATAAAACTATTTCATAAAACATTGTTAAAAATGAACTAAAATGAGCACAGCTCATATCGGCCTCTAAGGCACACAAAAACTTTCTTAAAAACAATCATTTCCATCTATCTCTAGCAAAATACTTTCACAAATGCTATTGATGCTGCCATGTTACTTGCATCACTACTGCCATGCTAGTGCCATATCATCTCACCAACAGCTTGCTCCTTAAATACTAATCAAAAATGAACCACTTACCATGTCAAAGCTACAGTTAACTATTTTCAAGTCCAGCATTGCAAAGTTTCTAAACCAGCAGTGGCAACAATCATTGTTTACATATTGTCTAACTTGTCACATCACTGCATGTTGCAGGTAATGCTTACATTTAAATCATTTATATGCTTAACTTATTTTATGAAAACATTAACTGTTGTGCTTTAAATCTTTTTATTCAAAACAATTTATGAAACTTCATTAAATTTATAAAAGCACTTTGAAAATAAATAGCATGTTTTTAAGTAAACAAACATCTTTTAATTCATGCATGCTAATTGGTCATGGAGAGAACTAGGAAAACTAACTGGGATAAAACATAAGCATTTATTTTACTTTATAATAATGAAAAATAATTAGAAAATTAAACATAACAACTAGGTACTTGTAACTGAAACCTCGAGGGCCGAGAAAATGTTTGGTCTGCTCTAGGTTTCAGTTATGCCTAAGTGTAACTTTCTGGTGTATGCTGGGTGTCTAAATCCATAATTTAAGATAACAAAATTGTAGAGCTCAAACAAATTTATTAATTTCATAACAAAGTAAAAAAATGGTTAGTAAAAACAATTAAAAACAATCTTCTAATTTCAAACACTGCATGGCATGGCTGGAATCATGGCTAAAAAAGGTGACTAAAAACATTACTGTTCCTGACAGCATAATAATCCCATTAAACATCAATTTGTAACAGCCAAGTCAGCGCTATACTAAAGACTGCCAAGTACATTTTCATTGCACTCATTTCCCATGCTACCCACTTTGAAAACAATCTTCTGGCTTAAATACAAAAAGAAAAGAGGTTAAAGTAGACAGTTAAAGATTAATATGCAAATTTAATTGGCAAGGAGAGAAGCAGCAAAACCAATTAACTGCAGATTAATTGGCATGAAAAGATTTTCATATCACTCACTGATCCATCATGAATCCAACCAGCCATTTCCACAATGTCAACAGAGCAAGCTGTGATGTTGCATGTCAGACGTAGTTAAAGTAAACATTTTGTACTACTGCAAATAAAGTCCAGCTTCCTTTTAGTAAGTAATTAACATTCAAAAACAATATATTAAAACTTTAAATACATATTTAAATAAACTTCAAAATATTTTTAACAACTTTAAACAAGTTACTGAAACTTTAGTTTCTTTGAAAAATATTAAGTGTTTATTGGTTGAGCAGAGAAACTGGGAAAATATATAAATACTTTTATACTAATAAATTTAATTGAAACTTTATATATTTTAAACTTAAGCCAACAGAAAACCTCTGGGGCAGCACAGATACCACCAAGTCTAGGTTTTGGCATCCAAAACACCCTCCACTCCAAAGGAAGTCCAAGTGTGGGGGGGGGGGGGGGGTCCAGTGTCACGGACTAGGTGCTGGTAGTGACCCCAGGTGGACCCAGAAAATTCCACCTAGACTGCATAGACACAGCCTCGCTAGGGGGTTGGCGCGAATTGAACACTGCATCCCCCTGCCCTCCAGCCGGGGAACAGAACGCGGCCAAAACAGAACCCCCCACGCACTACCGCCCTCTTTCTGAATGTCTCTTCCCCATGCAATGAGGACTCCTAATAGAGAGTAAAGGTACTTCTAGCCAACCCTGGAGGACAAGGAAAATTCCTCCACGACGTCCGAAGCGACACCTGGCTCAGGGGTGAGCAGCCTTTCATTTATAATAATTTTTTTGCAGTTTCTGAGTTACCATTCAGCTACTATATTAGCATGGAAACTCAGAATGAATAGAAACTCAGAAACTTTGAAAAAATATGAACATAAAACAGAAATCAGTCTATGGCTTAGATAAATGGATATTTTCATAACCAAACACATTAACCTAGATAACCTCCTAAAAAAAGTTACTTCATACGATAAAAATATCCAGTTAACTATAGAAGTAGTAAATCATACAATATCATATTGAGATGTAAAAATAACTCATAAATTTAATAAAATAGACATTACAACTTATAGAAAACCGACAGCAAACCTGAAATAATTTCATATAGAGGTAATACTCCATTACCATATAGATTAGCAGCCCTCCATTCATATATAAATAGAGCCTTATATGTATGTTCAACAGACAAATCCTTCAAAGGATTGAAAATATGGGTTCAAATGCAGGACACCCCAAGAAAACTATTAATAAACTTATCCGAAAAACTACTGAAAGAACTGACGGAATCAAACCTGCACAAGAAAATATCAGATACTCTCCCCATTCCATATATGAATGGAATAGCATTCAAGATCAAAAATGAATTTAAAAAATTAGGTAAACATAGTCCAATAAACCCCCATCCATGCCCATTCAAGAAAATAAATTGAAAAAACATGAAGAAACTCAGACTGCAGGAGTTGATAAAATAAGTTGCATAAATGAAAACAATGAAAAAATGGAATACACAGGAATGACAAAAAGAAAAATCGCTGAAAGAAAAAAAGAACATCAGAGATTTGAAATATGGTAAAATACAGCTTTGTCATGAAATAACCGTAAGATACCTTTAAAAATAGAATCTCTACACATAAAAAAATAACTAACTATGATAATCTATACAATGCACTAACCCATGTAATGACATGACCCATACGGTCAAAAATGCTTGAAGAAAAAAGAGGAAAATATGAGAAAAGAGGGAAGGGAAATTGAGGGATTTGCTGAATCTTCAAATGAAATAAAAGCTCAAAGGAATGCCTTTCAGTATGCTAACTGATGATTGTTCAAGAGTGAACGAAAATGTTCTTAGGTTTAATTTTTAAACATTTATAATGTATAGATTTTTATTACTGCATCTTTTTATTATGATAATGACAATGTATGTAGTGATAAATAAAATTCTTTTTAAAGATCTAAAACTAATGCCTAAAATTGGTATGTTAATAAAGAAAATTGTGAATGCAGGCATTATAATTATAAATGTAGTTATCTACAGTTCTTGATATTTAAAAGTACTTTAGGCACAAATATATATCAATGTCTACTTGTAAAATCAATTTTATCACCAAATGCCATTTTAGTGCTGATGTTATAAATTTATCTTGTAGGTCATAACAGTTTCAAGAGATGGCCATGGCAAAGTTTGGAGTTCTGAAGATGGTAATCTTATTACAGAGTTGACTTATTTGTTGCCTTCAAAATCACAATCTGATAAATATATTTTTAGAAGCTGCAGGTATGCTATTTGCTATTTTTAGGCATATAAGAATTCTGAACAGAAGTGTTACGGTGGGACAAGACATTATTTAGTTAAATAATGTTTGATTTGATTTTTAGATTTTTGCCAAAATGACGTTTTTTAATGCACCTTCTTGAATGTGTAGATTTCCATCATATGGCTATACATAAGAAAATACTTAACATATGCTGTTTTTTTTATCAGGATTTCCCTCAAACCTTTCCCAAAAAATGAAATACAGTATAATTTTTAAATGAGGAATTATTACTTTTGATTAATTTTAGAATTTCAAAACTGGACTATCTGATGAGGAGGATAGTTTCTCAGGGGGGGGGGGGGGAAGGATATTGTTCCAATGATTTGTAATATTCTATAATGGTTGCATATATATACACACACTCATTGCCATAAAAATTAGCACATAAAGAAAGACATTCAAATGAAACGAAATTTTACATGCGTAAGTACTACTGTGATACAGTGCGTGTCAAAATTTAAGCACAATAGCAATTCTTTAAAACTTTAAATATTCACTTTATTTCAATATCTGTCTTGTATATATTAATAATATATATTTTAACACCATATTCATTGAAATTAACTTTTAAATTTTATTTCAAACCATGGAGTTTAAGAATTGAACAAAAATAACCATGTCAAAAGTTTAAGCACAAAATCGTTTTTATGCAAATTTTACAATCTGACGTAACCGGTTGCACACGCAAACAATTTCTGGGTGTATAAGAAGCAGTTAATTGTTGTTTATGAGTTAGTACGAAATGCCTCAGTCGAAAGAACTTTCAGAGGAGGAGGTGATTAAAATCTGGAGTATGAGAGCAAAATCCAAGTCTCTTTCTGAAATTGCAAGTACATTAAAAAGATCAAAACGAGGTATTTATCAAATTTTGGCTCGTGGTAATAATTTCAAACAAAAATTTTGTTCAGGAAGGCCGCGAGTGACTAGTTTGCGCGAAGATAGCCACATCAGAAATTTGGCTTCAACTGGTAATTACTCTCTTTCACAAATAAAACATGCAGTTGGAGGACAAATATAAAAAAAAAACTGTTCATAGAAGAGTTTTGGAATTCAAATACCGTAAAATGGCTCGATTACAGTGTCTCAAACGAAACCATAAATAAGCTAGATTACAATGGGCCAAAGAGCATATGTCATTTGGTAAAAAGTGGCTGAATGTCATATTCAGTGACAAAAAAAAAAAAAAATGGAACCTCGATGGCCCTGATGGGTTTAAGTACTATTGACATAATCTCCACAAAGAACCTAGGAGTGTATTTAGCCGACAACATAATGGTGGTTCTGTAATGGTATGAGGGGGCTATTTCTTTCAATGGTCAGACATCTCTAGCATTCATCAGTGGTCGTGAAAACTCTGAAAACTATCAAGAGACACTTGCCAATCATTTGCTTCCTGTTGCCGAGGTTTTGGGAGAAAAATGGTTATTTCAACATGAAAATGCTTCTATCCATACCTCAAACTCAACTTCATCGTGGCTTAAGTAAAAAAAAGTGTCTGTTTTGAAATGGCCGGCAATTAGCCCTAATTTAAACCTCATAGAAAATAAGTGGTGTATTCTCACTCATGCAGTTTATCTAAAAAGAAAGCAGTATTCTTCAGTTAAAGATTTGAAAGATGCCATTGAGAACGCTTGGTTTAAAATTGAACCAGAAACAATACAGAATTTCATTTTATCAATGGAAGACCATATATTTAAAGTAATTCAGCAGAAAGGAGCAATAATCAAGTATAACTTTTTTTTTCTTTCTTTGATCTGCTAAAGACTAAAAACTACTGTGCAGAAACTTTTGACAGACTCATTTTTGTTGTTTTAATAAATTTTATTATTTAGGATGAATTTTATAGCATAAATCTGTTAACTATCTTTTTAAAACTATAATTTGTAGATTATATGAAAAGGAAATCAACTTTCACTGATTAATAAAATGTTATTTTGAAATTTTCTGTTGTGCTTAAACTTTTGACACGCACTGTATAAGTAGGTGATTAGAAAATCAAAGAAAAGGGATCATTTATTGCAGAAAAAAGTACAAATGAACAGAAATTTTAGTACTCTGTTGGAGCCTTCTCTAATGTGAATGCATGATGCAATATGAGTGGGCATTGAGGCATACAAGTTCTGTATGATGTCCTGATACATCTCATTCCACAGTTGCTGTGAATGCACCTCAAGTTCAATTAAACTTGTAGGATGTCTGTCAGCCATACTCATTCCCTTAACACCTCATAAACTTATATACATATTGTAATATAGCATGACTTACTGGGTTTTATTTTATTCCAATCTTTGTTTTATCTTATTTTCCGGCTTTCTCCAATCCCTTTATTTTGGTTTCCATGGTATATTCTATTTTTTAAATCGGTTACTTATTTGTTTACTTTCGAGTTGAACATCCACATGTGCGTTCATGGTCGTTTTCCTTTCCGTCTGATCGTGATTTGCAATCATCGCAAATCTCAACTTACGAGTAGTCGTATCTAGAGATGTAAATTTTCCGGAAAAATATAAGTGTCGGAAAACCGTTTTTTTTTTTTGGAAAAATTGATTTTTCATGACTGTTTCTCCCAAATAAATTATATTTTCTTAGAGAATATTAAATAATAAACATTTTTTCCCATTTATATGTATTAAATGAAAATTATTTTTACTTAATATTACAAAATAAAAAGAAAGTAGCAAAGCCTGCTTTTAAAAGTTTAGTTTTTTTTTTTTCACAGCCTAAGAATTTTTATTAAATGCTATTGTTTATTATATCATACCTCTGCTGAAATGATTTTTCAGTTACATGTTTAACTACCAATTGACCTAATGTAAAAACCTGAGCCAATATGTCTGCAGTTTGGAATGAAATAAATTATGCATTTCATTTACACAAGTATAGTTTTTAAGTAAATGATACTAGTTTAAAGAAATTATTGCAAGTTTGTCATTATTATGAATATCAGTATTCAAAAATTCCATTGTTTGTTTAAAAAATGTATATTTTTACATTATTACTTTTTTTTTCTTGGAATTCTAATGTTATTTCCTTTATAAAATATTGTTAGTTTTTGTATAGCTTTCCAATCTCAACTCAAAAAAGTTTTGATTTAGTTTTATAATCTAAATTCAAGCAAAACTAAGCTTTAGTTTGGCTTACTCAGGTCTGCAACTAAAAAGTAGCATAGGATTTATTGACTGTTAGATTTTTACTCACTGAAACAAGAATTTTTTTTTTTTTTTTTAAGTTTAATTAAATATAATTTTTTTCTTTTTACCCTGAAATCTGGTATTCTGTTCTTGAGTAAGAAACCATATTCAATAATGTTTCCACATGGTAATTTTATATTTCTAAGAGTGGAACTCAAAAGTTATGAAAACGGAACACTACAAACAGAAAATGCTCACTATTTGAGGAATTAACAAAAGCAGTTACATACAGAGATAAACTTCTACTGTGCTTTAGAAAACTACAAAAATTCAAAGTTTAATCAAGAGGGAAAGTATAATTTGGAACCAAAAAGTAATGAGCACGAAGTTATGTCAAAGATTAACTTAATCTGAAATTTTATAAAAATACATACATTAGTTTGAGACAGAACTATTGTGGAAATTATGAATAATGCAGCGTAGCAGCGCCATCAGTTTGGCGATATATACTAATAACTAAACATCTCGAGTTTATATCAAGGTGTAACTGAATCTAAAGTTTTGTGAAATTATGTGCATCAGTTCTTGAGATAGTGCCCATAAAATTTGTCACATACAGACTCAGAGTGACAGATATTTTCCAAAAACCATCAAAACGTGTTCAGGACATTCTAAAAATTTTAAATACACCAAAAATGGAAGTCAAATTTTTCACGAATTCAATACTTCTTGAAAATATAGATTAAAGTAATAAATGCATACTTCAAAATTTTATGTTGAATTTTTAATTTTATCATTTCCATTAATCGGCATATTATTACAATAATTTTACACATAAATTAATTTTTAAAAAGAGAAGTTGCATTTAATTACATATCTAGATTTTTTTTTATGTAATCAAGTTTTTGTTAAATTGTGAACTTTTTGTATACAGTAGACTCCCTTAAATCCGCACAGCTGGGGACCAGACGTTTTGCGGATTTTAGAATTTTGCGGATTTCTGGTCATTGCTTTGTTTACATTAAAAAAAAATAATTTGAATGTAATTAATAATGAAATCAAAAGTATAATGAATGCATACAATATACTAAAATATTAAAAAAGTAATAAACTAAAATAATAAAAATTTAGGTATTTTTTAAAATGATTAAAATACTAAAAGGAGAGGTCAAGTTAATAATCAATAATGTACAATTAAATATTCATTTTAAAAGAGGAAATGTGTTTTTTCTAAATTATTCAATGAAACTTGCCTCATAAAGGTACATTATTAATTCACATCAGGATCATAAAATAATGAAACTTTATTTCAGGTTTAGCCAGACTTAATAACTAAAAAAGCTTGATTAATACATAAATATATTTCGTAAGACTGTGACTACAAATGATATTAGCAATATCTTTATTTTTTCAGAAATAAATTCTTTCTTCATGAAAAAACATGAATTCAATAACCTTAACAAAAATTATAAATTAAAAAATGTATGAAATTGATATAAAACTGAAAAAATCAATTTTTGCACCTACATCTGAACTGAATATTTCATTGTTTACAACTGTAAAATATGTGCGGATTTTAGAGAGTTGCGGATTTTAGGAGTGCGGATTTGAGGGAGTCTACTGTATATTTGTACAAAATATATTCAGAATTTTTGAATAAGAAATTATTACTATATTTAGGTTCCTATTTAGACATTTTTAATAAGGTTATTTACATACATATATGCAACTTAATAAGATTCAGCTGCTGTATTGCATGAGATTTTTTTTTTCTTCAATCACTGCACTTGCAAAAGATTCAATTTGTTGATTAAACTTTTTCTGAAAAGTCTATTTTCAAGAAAAATTTTGCAATGGGTCTTGTGTTTCAAACAAGAAAAAAATGTGAAGAATCCTTTCAAATCTTCTCAGATTTCTGCTCAGAGATCAGATTACCCACATTAAAATTTTCATGTGAGACACTCAACATAAAAATAAAATAAATAAAAAGTATGAGAATGTAGCTATTACAAAATTTTCACTAAATTATTTCATAAATGAAATTTCAATTTTTCCAGTTCGGAAAAATGGAAAAATAAGCCTTCGGGGAAAAATACCGAAACAAACAGTTTTTTTCCCAATTTTTCCGTTTTTTTTCCGAGCATTCCCATCTCTAGTCGTAGCTCCCTTTCGCAAGACAGGATCGCATTCACTCAACTCCGGCGGACGCAAAGGGGGCATTGCTCTCTTGCGATGTATAGGCTAGCAGGTGTATTTAAAAGCTGGTGTTGTGTTTTGACTGCTGGTGGTCTGACGATGTTTAGTCTGTCAAATATCGTACGTTGTTTTAGTTATGAAAGTTTGTTTGGAGTTTGTTTTTAGTCATGAAAGATGATATTGTTTGAAGTGCTGAATCGTGTTAGTCGATGGTGGAATTATTTCGCTTAATATTTCATAATGATGAATCATTTTGATAACTTTGGACCTTTGGAACTTTTTTTATTTTCTTTGGACATTTCTGGGCAGCATTTTCATTTCTTCATCATTTTGAATTAAGAGGCCTGCCTTTTTCCCCAGTAATGCCAATGTGAGTAATTTATTTTTGCTACCTGTACTGGTCGTTTCTCTTTATCTTATGTCATGCTAATTAATTAAATATTTTTGTGTTAACGTATGACTTTAATTTTGTAGATAATATAATTTCTGGAATTACGGTTTTTGGGTGATTTTACCAGATATTGTTTATCACTGTTTATCATTTTATATATACATATATTTTTATTTTGAATATGTTTTTTTTTCAAAAATAAATGTTAGATTGGTTTTAATTAAATGTTTCTTTACTGACTTTTAAATATGACACTACCACAGATTGCCAACATTTATTTCAGGGTCACCAATTTTTCACCTCTGCTTTAGTTTCATATAATTTTAGAACGGTTCTGGCTTCAGAACTGATCATGGGTTATGGGCCAAAGCTACTACGCTTTTTAACCTGTTATGGTGCCGTAACCTTAGTTGGCAATATTGTAAACTGGTGGTAGCATGTGGCCATTAGACCTCCAAGTGATTTCTAGTGGGGGGAGGGGCGCAATAACATTTTTTTACAAACAAATTTAATTTTTTTTGGCATGAAATAGAAAGGTTTTTTTTTTTTTTTGGTAAAATTTTTTTTTGCTGTACTATCTGACTGCTTAAGAGTACGTTTTTTTGAAATCATTTTTCCTTTCTATTATTTAAATTTGATAAATTAAAGTTAAAAGCATGGCAATGACCAATGTGCAGGTTAGTATAAGCAAACTAAATGCTCACAACTATGCAACCTGGGCAGCGGATGTAAAATACCTGCTGCTAGATAAAAATGCCTGGGGCATCGTGAATGGAACTGAAAAGGCTCCAGTAGCCAGTGACGCTGTGGCCACTAAAGAATATCAGGCACGCCTCAGGTCAGCACTGTCCATAGTCTAACTGAACATCGAAAATGAATTCAGAAGAATTATTGAAAACATCGACGACCCACATGTAGCATGGACAAAGTTGAAAATCCACTTTCAGCCTGACAATCGAGCTCGCCATATGCAACTCTTTGGCGAGATCCTATCCTGTAGAATACAGCCTGATGAGCTGGTGGATATGTTTGCCGCACGTCTACAAAGACTAGCTGACCAACTGGCTGCCATGAATGAGCCGATAAAAGAAATCTATCTGACATTCCAGTTGCTTCGATGGCTCCCAAAGAAATTTGACAACCTCGTTCAGGGAATCTTGCGGTGGCCAGAACAACAGTTCAAGTTTAAAGATGTCCTGACTGAGTTGGTTGCTGAAGAATCCCGCATCAAACTACGAGAGGAGGACAGAGGTAACTTGGTCCAGTCCCACTTTTCCCGAGCTCGTACACCCAAGAGGTCTCCCTATAAGCCCAATTTTAAAGGACGATGCCATAGATGTGGACAAGCCGGCCATATGCTACGACAGTGTAAAATGCCTCAACAAGCCTCCAGCCCCGAATCTTGCCTCCATACTACTTTGAGAGATTCCTCAGAGATGTGTCTCACAATAGAACCAGAAACCGACGTCAACGTAAGCCAACAAGCCAGGTAAATTACCTCATACAATCTAATCTTAGTAATATTAAGTGTGGTGGAGACGCCTGGGTCTTTGACACAGGTGCCTCGCACCACTTCTGCAAAGATAAAAATCTCTGTTAAGTTTAAGCCTTTGCACAATGAGGAATTGGCTGTTGCCGTTGATGGAGCGACTTTTCCTATTGAAGGAACTGGACTAGTGGACTTAAAAATAAATGGGGAGATGGTTCGCTTCGGCGATGTTATGTACTGCCCAAGTTTAAGGCACAATTTGATATCTGGCCCTAGGCTTGATAAAACTGGTGCCAAGTTCAGAGGAGGTGAGGGTAGGGTTAAAGCATATCGTGACAGTGGTACCCTATTTCGAGCTTTTCTTAAAGATGGCATTTACTGCCTGTCCCCAGATCCTAACCCTAAAACTAAAACTAAAGCTAAAGATAACCAAAGTCCTAAAAAGGTGCGTTTTCAAGCCTCTACTGTCCAGGAGGACGACTTTAAGTTATGGCATAGACGTCTTGGGCACATTAGCTCCACTTTAATTGAACATACTGTAAAATGTAATGGTGTAAGGGGCTTACCACCTATTAAAAGTAAAGACTTTGAATGTGAGACATGTAAAATTAACAAACACAGGCGAACTTCCTTCCATCCTATAAATCAAATACGATCAAAACGACCCCTTGAATTACTACATACTGACTTGTGGGGACCGACACAAATAATAGGTAGAAATGGCGAGAAGTACTTTTTAATTATAACTGACGACTTCTCACGAAAAGCATCAGTCTATCCCTTATGTAACAAATCACAAGTATTCAAGGTTTTCACTAATCATGTAAAAAGGGCTGAAAGATTTTTAGGCACTAAGGTAAAAGAGGTCCGTATTGACAATGGGCGGGAGTTTGACAATGAAGCCTTTACAAAATACTTTCAAGAGAACGGAATACACCATGAGTTTACCAACGTGTATTCTCCGGAACAAAATGGGGTCTCGGAACGTTTAAATCAGACTATAATGGATGGGGCCCGCTCAATACTTAATGAAAGCAAACTCAGTCTAAAATTCTGGCCAGAAGCAGTTCTGTACATCGCGTACACACTAAACAGGATATGTCATAAAACACAGAAAAAGACACCCTTCGAGTATTACTGTGGCAACAAACCTTCAATAAGACATTTACGCCCTTTTTGTACTGTGGCATACGTGGGGGTGCCCAAACAGCTAAGAAGCTCAAAGTTTGATCCTAAAGCCAAAAAGGGGGTTTTAGTGGATTACGCGATGTCAACCAAAGGCTACAGGGTATGGATTCCCGATACAAATAAAATAATAGAAACCACAAATGTTAGATTTGAGGATGAATCTGTACCGAGAAATGTTCACAGACATAGCGAGCAAGGCCCAAGTTATTCCATAGGCACAAACCCTTTTACTACTTCAGAGCAGCACAACGGAAGTGACCTGGGACCCACATACATTTTAAAGTTCAGAACAACCAGAAATTGACCCTTTGACCAACCTTCAACCTGACAGATTTCCTTTAGAAAGACCACCCTCTCCATCTACTCAGCCAGGCACTTCAGAAACTGTTGAACCCGCCTCCGTTCACTCATCTGAGGATGAAAGTGATGAGGATGGTGAGGAATTCTCGAGAACACTGAGGGATGCTGTATGGTTCCGTAAGGCCATAACTAGGCCTGATAAGTCGAGAACTGACATCTACTATTATGAGATGGGTGAAACGCAACGTTTAAGATCACTCGGAGAAGTGCGGGAATACTGTCAGTCTAATGGTATCAAATTTGATCCAACTATGTTCAGTTTCAAAGGGGAAAATAAATATCAGGGTATTATAAAATCTACTTCCAGTGCTGGTTCAAGTCCTAGTTACACACCTCCACATACATCTTTATCAGAAACACGTAAAAACAATATATGACTAGAAGACTCCATCCCAAATACATATAAACAAGCCTTAAAATCCCCTCAGTGGGAACTCTGGAGACAGGCAATGCAGGAGGAAATGGATGTAATAAACAAAAGACAAGTATGGGAATTAACATCACTACCACCCAACACTGAACCTCTAGGCTGCAGATGGGTCTTCACCATCAAACGAGACGATAGAGGGCATGTGGCAAGATATAAAGCGAGACTAGTAGCCCAGGTCTATAAACAGGTCAGGGGTGAAACTTATGACGAGACATTTTCACCAGTTGTGAACTTCAGTCTAATCCGCTTTTTCTTTGCCGCCCTAGTCTCATGTCTCGGATGGATTCACACACAGTGCGATGTGAAAGGAGCCTATCTGTATGCCCCTCTCTCAGATAATATATACATGAAACAACCTCCAGGTTTTGAAATAAAAGGGAAAAAGCATTTAGTCTGTAAACTCCAGAGGGCTTTATATGGCCTCCATCAAAGTGGCCAGGTGTGGTTTTATGAGTTACATAAAGTTTTAATTTCTCTTGGTTTTAACAAATTGGATTGGTGTAATTGCGTCTACACATTTTCTAATTACGTTGCTTTATTATTATACGTTGATGACTTCGTTATTTTAAGTAACCATCAGAAACACATAAATGAAATTTTAACATTATTAACTGAGCACTTTGACATCAAAATCCTGGGTAAAACACGTAAACTTCTTGGGGTTGAGTTTGAGGAAGATAGGGAAGGCGTAGTGACAATTCATCAAATGCAATATATTGATGATATCTGTGCACGTTTTAAGAAATTTAACTTTCCCATCACTTCACTTCCCATAAGTAAAGGAGAAGTGTACTCCAAGGCACAATGCCCTCAAACAGACGCAGAAACCCAGGAGATGTCGAAATATCCATACAGAAGTGTTTTGGGATGCTTATCATTTCTTACAAGCAGGACCCGTCCCGACATATCCTATGCTGTAAACATCTTTAGTCAATTCCAGAGTAATCCTGGTATCATCCACTGGAATGGTCTCTTAAAATTACTAGGGTATGTCCAAAGCACCAAACACTACAAACTGAGGTTACCCTGTCATCATATAAATCTAATAACATACACAGATGCTGACTTCTCTGCCAATCACGATGACAGAACGTCAATGGGGGGACAACTTTTAATGCTAGACAAATCTCTTATGTGGAGGGCTTTCAAACAAAAATCTGTCTGCTTGTCTACCATGGAATCGGAGTTTGTGGCTTTAACAGAAGCAACTAAAGAGCTCTTTGGTTCAGTAGAATCATAACTGAATGTTATGACAAACACATTTTTACAGGCCCACAAACTAAACCAACCCTGTTAGTAGACAATATGGCCTCCATTGATTTCCTTAAATCTCCCATAGAAAATTATAGGACAAAACACATTGACGTTAAATTATTTTTTGTTAGAGACCTTTTAAACCAAGAGATATTTAATGTAAAACACGTAACTAGTAAAGCTAATCTCTCAGACATTTTTTACAAAACCCTTAATGAAGTTTGATCTTAAAAGATTCATTTGAAGTGATCTTTAGATATAAGTAATATATAATGTTTAAATAAGTATTATTTAAAAGTAAAAAGTATAAAGAAAAAAAACTCCCCCTCCTTTGAACTTGTGTCAAGCATTAAGATGCTTGTTTAATCTTTTATGTTAAACCCTGAAGTTTAACACGTTTCATTTTTCAAATCTGAAATTTTGTATATTTCAGTGTTTTTCTTTTATAATGTTTGAATATGTGATTATACACTTGTTTTTCCTGTTATTTCATATTTTTGTCTTGTATGCATATGTTTTAATGTCATACATGAGTGCTCCAATACCCCCATTTCCAACATCGCGGACAATTTAACTCCTGCTGGAATGTGATCAGACCTCAGGATGGTTCATCTTCTGGGGTCCGAGCAGCCCCAGGAAGCGGCTTGCATGGGTGAAATTGTAAATAGCCAGAGTGGCCTGCAGGGCGTAATGGCCTTCTTGAGTGTTCTAATCACAGGAAGGCCTGTCGCGAGCATCGTTTCTTTTAAGTTCGTAAGTCCCTGTTTTAAAAATGGAAATGTCACATAAGTCCCTTCTGTGGTGTTGAAAATTGAGCTGTATTTTTTTTGCATATATAAATATGAAAAAAATAAAGGGTTGTTTTACTTTTAAGAAATTGCATAACAAGTGTTTTTCATATTTTAAATTTTTGTTAAAACATTTGCAAATGTATATTGTTTCAAAAGCTTAAGCATGCATGTTGTTGTTGGTTTTTATGTGAGCGCTCACTG
Source organism: Maratus speculifer (assembly GCA_964019185.1). Classification (NCBI taxonomy): domain Eukaryota; kingdom Metazoa; phylum Arthropoda; class Arachnida; order Araneae; family Salticidae; genus Maratus; species Maratus speculifer. Next base: position 177,499,268 of record OZ025293.1, read on the forward strand.
TCCCTATCATTATCATAATCACAGTCATTATCATGATCATTAGTGTTATTATTATTGAATGTGTCTCTTTTGCATATCATGAATTTCTCATACATTATCAAAGCGTTTTTGCATTGTAATTCATGTTTTGCTATTCTTCACATTCATAATGTTTATAAATCTGTTTTATGATAATCATTTATTCTAGTGTAATTATGCAAATGTATGTAAATATAATAGTGTATTGTCAAAGCCAAGATCAAGAAAATCGACATACTAAAAGAATGTTGTTGTATGTACTGGTAATCGTAGTCACTTGCATGTGATGAGGTAAGATGGTAAAATTTCATAAACTTTTTTTGAAATGTTTGTTTACTTGAAAGACTTTCAAATTTTTAAGAGTTACTGTGGTAACTAAAGACTCTTGTGCTATGAAAAAAATTGTTATTCTTGTTGTTATATAGTTATTAAATTGTTATTCATATAGTTATTTGTATTGTTATATAATTGTTAATGTTGTTACTCAGTAAAATTTGTTACATTGTTACGTATGCAAGAATATGGTTATTAACATTGTTAAAAGTTGTTCATTTTTTTTAGAACTAACCTTGTTATATGACATATAAAAATGTGAATTTGTGGCATTTATGCACGATAATGTTAATTTATTCTTCACTGATAGCTGCCAAAGTATGATAGTTGAGATACTGTTATCTTATGTTGTTCAATATAACCTTTGATATTTATATTATTTGGTGATACTTGGTAATTACTTAGTTTCTTTTGAGTATGAGTGTTAAGGGGGGGGGGCGATTGTCAGCCATACTCATTCCCTTAACACCTCATAAACTTATATACATATTGTAATATAGCATTACTTACTGGGTTTTGTTTTATTGCAATCTTTGTTTTATCTTATTTGCCGGCTTTCTCCAATCCCTATATTTTGGTTTCTATGGTATATTCTATTTTTTAAATCGGTTACTTATTTGTTTACTTTCAAGTTGAACATCCACATGTGTGTTCATGGTTGTTTTCCTCTCTGTCTGATCGCGATTTGCAATCATCGCAAATCGCAACTTACGAGTAGTCGTATCTCCCTTTCGCAAGACAGGATCGCATTCACTCAACTCCGGCGGACGCAAAGGGGGCGTTGCTCTCTTGTGATGTATAGGCTAGCGGGTGTATTTAAAAGCTGGTGTTGTGTTTTGACTGCTGGTGGTCTGACGATGTTTAGTCTGGCAAATATCGTACATTGTTTTAAGTTTTAGTTATGAAAGTTTGTTTGGAGTTTGTTTTTAGTCATGAAAGATGATATTGTTTGAAGTGCTGAATCGTGTTAGTCAATGGTGGAATTATTTCGCTTAATCTTTCATTATGATGAATCATTTTGATAATTTTGGACCTTTGGAACTTTTTTTATTTTCTTTGGACATTTCTGGACAGCATTTTCATTTCTTCATCATTTTGAATTAAGAGGCCTGCCTTTTTCCCCAGTAATGCCAATGTGAGTAATTTATTTTTGCTACCTGTACTAGTCATTTCTCTTTATCTTATGGCATGCTAATTAATTAATTAAATATTTTTGTGTTAACGTATGACTTTAATTTTGTAGATAATATAATTTCTGGAATTACGGTTTTTGGTTGATTTTACCAGATATTGTTTATCACTGTTTATCATTTTATATAAACATATATTTTTATTTTGAATATGTTTTTTTTTTTTCAAAAATAAACGTTAGATTTGTTTTAATTAAATGTTTCTTTACTGACTTTTAAATATGACACTACCACAGATTGCCAACATTTATTTCAGGGTCACCAATTTTTCACCTCTGCTTTAGTTTCATATAATTTTAGAAAGGTTCTGGCTTCAGAACCGATCACTAACTTGACATCCCAAATGATCCCAAATATACTCAATTGGTGACAAGTCTGGGGATCGCGCAGGCCAGTGAAGGGTGGCAATGTGGCGGAGGCAGGTTTTTGACATCCTTGCTGCGTGTGCCCAAGCATTGTCCTGCTGAAAAAAGGATCCTGGAAGCCCTGCCATGAGTGGCAACACATTTGGCTGAGGGATGTCCTGGACATACTGCTGGGCTGTCATTGTGCCTTGAATCAATATTAGGGGTCACCATTTATTGTAAGCAGTGGCACCCCATACCATCAAACAGCTATGTGAGCGGTGTGTTGCTGTAAAGTGAAAACACGATTGAGGCGTTTACCACAGGGCTTCCACACACGAACACAATTGTCATTTGCTGCTCAAATTGAATGTAGACTCGTCTTTGAAGACATCTTGGTTCTTTTCTGTTGAAGTCTTATCCCACTGTGCATGACAACACTTCAAACGGAGGCATCAGTGGGTGGGTGTCATTGGCAGCACATGTAATGGGAACCACGATACCAGATGTCTTTCAATCAGGTGCCTTGCGATGGTTCGGGAAGACATAGGGGGCTGTAATGCTGTGTCTGGATAGTGATGAATGAGGCAGTTGGTTCTAAGCGTGCGTTTCGTATGATGCGGCGGTCTTCTTGAAGTCTGGTCTGTCAAGGGTGTCCCAAACCTGGTCGCCATATAAATGAGGTCTCATCAGTCCATTCGTCCCAACACCTCCTTGCACTAAAATCAGAATGTCCTACTTGACGAGCTACTCTTCGAGCTGACCACTCAGCTTCCATCATAACGATGATTCTTCTCCTCTCTAGCTCTGACAGCTGCTGATATGTCTTCGATGGCTGCGTAACAGCATGTCTATCTCAGTATTTCCTTTAAAACTGGTAAGCAGAACTTGTCTGAGTGTACCTTTTCTTTTGTATACTCCAAGGAGGACAAAGTTCAGCGACCTCTAGTAGCCTTATGCCTTGCTCAATCATGCTGCGTTCCTATACTCTGTTCCACCTTAACTTGGCAGCACTGTGAAAGGTAGAAACAGTAACATTCCGCCCTGAAAAGTAGTTCTCGGACATTTTAAAATTTTATGGTGAAAATGCGTAGAAATTTATATGGTAATGTTTATAAATTAATAAATTCGAGATTTTGTAACATATATTTAAAGTAATTTCTCTGTTAAAAGTATTTAATTCAAAAGTAATTTCTATTTTAAGAGTACGTATAAAGAAAAAATCTTGGCATAAAAAATTCTGCTTTGGCGAGGAACCGATCTTCAAGGTTAAATATCTGGAGCACTTTTTAAGCGTCTGTCAACTCCAGTGCTGTCACTCCTCGCATTCTTATTGTTTTTATAAAAAGTTCTGAAGCACAAAACTGTATTTTAATATTATGTTACTACTTGGAGAATCAATTGTTTAATAATTATTAAGATGCTACTTCCCTCATGAAAAATCGCGCTCGCTAATATTACTTCTATGGAAGAAATTTTTTTAAATATCTGAATTTGCTTTTCAGTATTTTTAAATTATTAGCTTTGGATTAGCTTTGGTCGACAGTGTTGAATTCAGATACTTTTCTCCGGGAGGGATTTCTGCGGCTTCTGAGGGGAGGGAGGGTATTTTAAACTAACGGGGAGAAATTGCAATTTTTGACCATTGCAATTTCTCCATAAATCAATTCTTAATATCAGTATTACCCATAATATAAATTTTTTCAGGGAAGCGGGTATTGTTTTGGAAAGTAATGTCCCACATTCCACCTCAGGGCTGTAGCTAAGGGGCCCTCCTAAAATATTTTGAGCCCCCCCCCCCCCTCTCGAAAAAAATTCAAAGCTAACTCAATGAATTTCTGTTCCAAAAATTCAAAGGAAATTCTGTTCCAAAATCTAATTTAGTTTTTAGGCCCTTTCACAGTTTTGCAGAATTACTAAATTGTACCTAAAATAGGCGTTACAACATTCGATCATCTTATTTGTATGTATAAAATTAACATATTTAATTTTTGACAAGTTATACACTCAATTTTTCATCAATCTATTCTTTTCTTAGCATAAAATGAAGTTATGACAACAATTTAATAAGAAACATATTATCTATAATGTGAACATGCACTAATTTATCTTTCTGCTGCAGAGAGAGAGAAACTAAAAATATAACCCCCCCCCCCCAAGCTATTGTTCACTTCTAGCTACGGCCTTGCGCCACCTCCTGAATTCGACACTGGAGATCGAGCTTCACAAAGACACTTTTTACTTTTTCAATTTTGTCTTAGGATTTTTTTTTTGCTACGATGATTTTTCTTTCGAAACGAAGTCTGGAAATTAAAAAATCTCCCCCCCCCCCACCTCTGAAAACTAAACCTTCTGACAAAACCTAAAAATGAAAAAAAGTTCTTTGTAAAACTTGAACTCAACTGTCCAATGCAAGAAAAAAACCAGTAAGATAAGATATTGAAATGCAAATGAGATATTTGTAAAAAAAAAAAATCGTCCATAGGTTTAAATTGTTTTTGCATAAGTGAAGTAGCTCCTTAATTTTAAACAGTGTTAGCAATTTAGTGTTAAATGCAGTTTTTAATTAATTATTTTAATAAATGTAAATATATGTTATATTTAATAGTTTTCCATGATTATTATAAAATTTTTACATGCATAATGTTATTGATATTACTAATTAATGAAATTATTAATTTGCAGTTTATATAATTTTTGAAATTTCTAACTAATAATTAAAATTTTAGAATTAAAGCATAAAAATATATTTTATATTAGTAATTAGAGATGTAATTGTTTACGAAACAAGCTTTTTATCAGAAATTGTGTATTTTAAAGTAAAAACGGGGGCGATAATAAAAAAATTATAAAAATCGTAACGTTTTTACACCCAAATATCTATAATTTTATATACATTAAAGTTGAGAGGTGCTCAGTCTAGTAGCGTGATACCTGGCTTTTTCCAGATTTCTGCCAGTGGTTGGGTATAAATAATAAATTTTCTGTTTTAAATAGATTTTCGAAGAATTTGGCTTTAATCTTTTAACTCAATAAAATTAATGCTTTCCTCTTTTCAAAAAAATTCGCACAATTTTATTTTTGTTTTTATTTTCTTGATTTTTTTAATGTGATTTATAGAATTTTTTGCTTTTTGAGGCTTCTTTAACATTTGTAAGAGGTATTAGGTTTTAAATTTTGAGCTTAGATATATAAATTTTTTCCTCTCTCCTCTGCGATTTAAAGAAAAAACACACCGAAACGAAAAAATTAGCCAGAAAATTCTTTTTAAAAAATGTGACATTCATGCATGGAATTCAGTTTCACATTTTTAGTTTATTCCAGTAAAAATTTCCATTTTTTCAACAAAGTTTCAAAGTTTTGGAGCTTAAATTGTATAAATTTTGACCTAGCGATTTTAAAAAATCACTTCGAAGCGAAAAATATTTCTCTGAAAATTCATCAAAAAATTTGACATTCATGCATGGAATTCATTTTCAAAATTTTTAGCTTACTTCAGAAAAAAAAAAATATATACAGTAGACTCCCTCAAATCCGCACTCCTAAAATCCACAACTCTCTAAAATCCGCACATATTTTACGGATGTAAACAATGAAACATTCAGTTCAGATGTAGGTACAAATCTTGACTTTTTTAATTTTATATCAATGCCATATGTTTTATAATTTGTAATTTTTGTTAAGGTTATTGAATTCATGTTTTTTCATGAAGAAAGAATAATTTATTTCTGAAAAAATTAAGATATTGCTGATATCATTGGTAATCACAATCTTACTATACATATTTATGTATTAATCAAGCTTTTTTAGTTATTAAGTCTGGCTAAACCTGAAATAAAGCTTCATTATTTTATGATCTTGATGTGAATTTATACTGTACCTTTATGACTTACGAGGCAAGTTTCATTGAATAATTTAAGAAAAATACATTTCATCTTTATAATGAATATTTAATTGTACATTATTGATTATTAATTTGACCTTTGCTTTTGTATTATCATTTTAAACTATCTAAATTTTTATTATTTTAGTTTATTACTTATTTTAATATTTTAGCATATTGTAAGCATTCATTAAACTTTTGATTTCATTATTAATTACATTCAAATTACTTTTTTAAAAATGTAAACAAAGCAATGACCAGAAATCCGCAAAATTCTAAAATCCGCAAAAACTCTGGTCCCAAGCTGTGTGGATTTGAGGGAGTCTACTGTATATATATTTTCAATAAAGTTTTTTCGGAATTTCGGCAAATTTTTTTTTTAACTTTTCGAGATTTTAAAATATTTTTTCACAATTTGTGGGCCGGACAATATTAGACGGATCAACAATATAATATGAAATAGTATTGAAATAAATTTTTAAAAAATGGCAAAACTAAGAAAAGAATAATAATACTATTCGTTATTTTAATAAATGATTATGTAATAAAATTAATTTCATAAGAACTTCAAAACGTACCGATTTTTGCACATTCATTATATATTTTTCCGCCAAAATGGCGATTTCCCTTATTTATTAGCAATCCTGTACTGTTCGAGCAAACCCTGGTTTCTATGGCAACGGCTGCAATTCGGCTCTAGTAGTATAATCAGTGCTGCCAGGTTAAGGTGAAACGAAGTATAATCATTTGTATATCTGCCTGATATGTACCTTCATGCTAGGTTTGTTACAATCCCACAATTATTTCTTGGTGCGCAAATTTTTATGGCAATGAGTGTGTGTGTGTAATGAAATAATTCTAGCATCAATTTAATTGATGTTAAAGTTTAATAGTCCACCTAATAACATCCTAATATTCAATATTTATGATAAACTTAATGACTTTTCATTTAATGTAATTAATTTTACTAACTTCAATTCCTGATAACACATTTCAGATTATAGGAATAATCTACTTAATCATAGTTGTTGTATCGAACATTTAAGTTCATCCCAAATCGTATGGCCTAACAAATTTGAATTAAAGTAATTAGCATTGTCTTATATTTATCAAGTCTCTTATTTCTGCATGGATCAAATCTTAATATTAATTTTTTCTATATTTTACCAGCATGAACATATTGTTAAAAAAAAAAAAAAAAAAAAAAAAAAAAAAAAAAAAAAATTTGTAAATGCTATTTTGGAGGATGAGATGCAAATTGATATACGAGTTCATTCTAGGATCAAGGGCAAGCAGGGTGCATTTTGCCATAAAAGATCAGAGCTCACTGATCAGTGATCATTGGAGGAAAAAAGGGCACATTGATGTAATTATAAATAATTAACTAATGGAACCCCCTCCCCCCTCCCAACCTATCCCCAAACAAGTATTTGCTTCTTCTCCTTTACCCCTCCCTCACACTTTACAGCAATAATATAAAATAACCATTTTAATTTTCCTTTCTAGAATTTTATGTTTCCCCCAGCCCCACCTTCCTTTCCTTTTCCTCTTACAGGCGAAGCGTACCATTTTCTTTTGTTTTCTGCTGTATTGTTAGTTTTTTAAAATAAATAATATTTTTACCTTCTGAATAACATGTATTATTACAAATTAGTATAAACAGAGTGGAAAAGTATAATTTTTTTGAGCGGGAGGAGGGATATCTTTGATCATTATTTACTTTACTAAAATTTACAAATAAGACAGTGAGTTTTAACTCTTCAAATTTTGTATGTTAGGTAGTGAGGGGGAGGGGAGAGGAATATTCAGTATTGGATGGACGTGGGAAAGAATTACATGATCGATTTTTCATTGTGTTATAACAGAATGAAGTAACAGTTAAAGAAAAATTAAGAAAAAGAAAGATTTTTGACTTAATGAGATAGGAATCAAAAGAAAATGTTTTCTTTTCTCTTTATGGAGCTATTGTATCATTATTTATTTATCTTATTAAAGATTAAAAAATAAAATAATTTAAATTAAAGAGTTTTAAATGGTTTATATTTTGTGTGCTTTGTGAGGGGAAGAAGGAGAAATGTCAATTTCAGTTGAAGGTGGGGGAAAATTTTTTGAATTACTTATTGATATAATGGAGTAACAGATTGGATACAGCAGAAAAAAAAATTAAACAATACAACTTTTAAAAGTTTTAAACATCATGAGCTGAGAAAAGAAAAACAGATTTTTCCTTCTTTTTTTTTTATATTGGGGGGGGGGGGGGGGGCAGGGTATGTGATTTTTGGAGTTTTGTATATTTTTTTAAAGCAGAATTTAGCATTTTTATGTTTCAGATTTTTGAACATTAAGTAACAACAGAAGCTCATTTCAGTGTTTCAGCCCAATATAATAAATTTTCTCCTTTACAATATCTAAATTTTTCATGAAACTTTTGGTGATTTTTTTATTTTTTTTAGATTATGAAAAAAAAAAGGTATGTAAAAGGAATTTTATCCATTAGTGCATTATAGTAACTGTTATTATCTGTAATTTTTGAATTTTTCCCAAATTTTGTTTTTAAATTTTATGTTTTGCTGCAATTTTTTTTGCGCTTATAATACAAATTCTGCTTTTATTATTATTATTATTTGGCCGAATATAGTAAATTTTGACTTTTGCTACCATAATTTTTATGCGCATTTAGTTTTTTGCATTCTGCAATGAATTTTTTTTACGAAACTGAATGAACCCTCCAATAAATTTTGCAATTGCCATTGTTAAATTCAAGTTGAAAGAATGTCTGATCAATCTCTATAGCAAAGCATAAAATGATGCGAATAATTTCAATGTAATCTGGATAACTACATAATCAGGGCCCGACTTGGACAGTGGGGGTCCTGGGACAAACATTAGGGGGGGGGGGGGCTTCTATCTTAAAAATTTTTGTGAATCATACAGAAGTGATTAAATCCAAAATTCATACCGATTGTATGCATACATAAATTTTATACCAAGTACTATTCACATCTATATACATAAAAGAAGAAAGATAAAAAAAAAAAAAAAAAAAAAAACTATAGAATGCATTTTTTTTCTTTTTGGTTATAGGAATATAAGGATAAATATGAGCTATCAAAATGTAAACAAATACAGTTCTTTCAGGTATTATGGGCAATTTGTATAAAATCTCAGGTGCAAAGCACTCTCATTGCTAAAATGTTGAAATGAATGATTAGTACCAGAATTTACATTACAGAATTTGTATTTGCAAATAAGAAAAAGCTATTTTTTACGTACATAATAAATAGACAAAATTTAGTGAAAAATTCTGGTGGTTGCATATGGGAATTGCACTTAAGTGGTTTCATAAACATATCACCAACCTAAAAGGGTTAATACTTTGCTATTTAACTTAATCTTTATATTCAATGAACATGTATTCAGGTGATTCCATCCTATGGAAAAGAAAATAGTGGATTGCATTTAATAAGAAATTTCAATACTTTTTTAATGTTGTTACTGCATTCCTCATGATGCCCCCCCCCCCCCCCCTAAAGCCTTTTGCTATAAAATTTCACATTATGAAAAAAATCTTTTAAACAGAATTAAGTTTAAATATTAATAAATTGAAAGCCTTGATTCACAACATAAAATTCTTAAAGATGGTATTCGAATTAGAAAAAAAATATCAAAGAACATTTTCTTTTTTTTTAATGAGAAAACATTTAAAATAAGTTTTTAATTATTAGTATTCATATCTTTAAATACAATATACATATTTCAGCTGACATGACAAGAGTTTATGAATTGTTTTGAAATGTTTTTTAAATTTCCATTTCTTGCCTCTCCTCTTTCCCCCCTTTTACTAACAGTTAACTGAAAATTATAAATAAGTAAAAATAATAAGTTTAGATCCATAAAGTAATATGAAAACAATGTCCAATAGAAAAACACAAAAACATTTTGGATATTAATACATTTTATTTATCTAAACAAGAAGTCATTTTGGAGGAAACTAAAATTTAGTTCTAGAAGTAATATGCCTGTTTGCACAAATTATTATATACCAACATTTTAAACAATTACGCCATAATATTAAAAATCGGAGCATTTAAAATTAATACAAAATTAGTCAATCTGAAAAAAAAGTTAAAATTTCCTTCAATTGAGATTAGTTTTATATTAAAGGAAATTTATGTATCAAATTTTACAACAAAAAAGAATTTATCAAAATAAAAACAGTTATAGACATTCAAAATAGATATGCATAATAAATTATTCCTAATACTGATTCCATATTGTAAAAGCCTATTTTCATAATGTAACTTTTTATGGGAAAAAGTTGCTCTAAAATCAATAAAATAATTAACACACCAAATTTTACTTCAAATTAAAAATATTTATAAAGAAAAATTATGTATCTAATTTTGCAACAAAGATGAAAACAAAAAAGAATTGTGTTCAAAATAGAAGCTTACAGATATTCAATATTTATAATAGGTTAAATTTTATCCATGCATAAATTATTCCTAATACAGATTCCAATTTTCATGTATTGAAAAGGCCTTTTTTTATTACATGACATATTATGGAAAATAAAGTTACTGATCAATAAAGCCTCAAAATTAATAAAATAAATACATAGTTATAATTCAAATAAAAAATATTCATAAAGAAAATTTATGCATTTAAAACAAAAATGAAAAAAAAAATGTTCAAAATAAAAGCTTACAGTTACATATAGTCAACATTTGTAATATGTTAAAATTTATGCTTGCTTAATTTATTCCCAATACTGATTCTAATATAAAAGAAAAAGCCATTTTTAATGCATAACTGTTTATATTTGTGTGTGAGGGGGGGGGGGAGAAAGGAAGAAAAATAAACTGTTACCCATCAATAAGACCTCTAAAACTAGTAAAGTAAAAAATACGCCAAATTATATTTCAAATTAAAAATATTTATAAAATACATTTATGTATCTAACTTTTTAACAAAAATGAAAACAAAAAAGAATTGTTCAAACTAAAAGCTTGCAGTTCGAAATTTGTAAATGTTAAATTTTATCCATGCCTAAATTATTCCTAATACTGATTCTAATTTTCCTATATTGAAAAGGCCCTTTTTTTTCTTAATTATTATTACATGACTTATTATAGAAAAATAGTTACTGGTCAATGAAGGTCCCAAAATTAATAAAATAATAAACTACTTTGTTATATTTCAAACTAAAAATATCTATAAAGAAAATTTATGCATCTAATTTTACAAAACTTAAACAAAAACAAATTGTTCAAAATAAAAGCTTACAGTTACAAATATTCAATATTTGTAATATGTCAAATTTTATCCATGCATAAATTATTCCTAATACTGATTCAAATATCCTTTCTTTATACACAAATTGTATGAAGGAAAAAAAAAGTTCTATCAATAAGACCTCTAAAATTAGCAAAATAATAAATACATCAGATTATATCACAAGTTAAAAATATTTTTATGCATCTAATTTTATATTAATGGAAACAAAACAGACTTGTTCAAAATAAAAGCTTACAGTTAGATATTCAAAATTTGTAAAAGTTTACCTATGCATAAATTATATAGATTTTAATTTTACTATATTAAAAAGACTATTTTTAATACTAACATAGTCAATACTGAGAAAATATAAGTTACTAATTTATCATTTAAAAAATTGTGAATTAAATTACTTTATTATACAGAAATCACTAACTAAACTAGGGTAGATGTGCCAGTAATGGACCCCCTTTAAGGAATTTCTTAAAAAAAATATTTTTTCATTAATAGTTATAATTATTATATTGCAGTTTTTTTTTCCATATCGTATTAATCTTTCAATAATATTTAACTAATCTCATAGTTAAATTTCCCAATAGAAATAAAAATTTAATTTAAAGTAATAGAAATATGCCAAAACATCCAAAAGCCCAGTAATGGACATCCTTCCTGAAATCTTTTTAAAACAATAAATAAAATCTTGTACATGACCTTCGGTATATTAAATTCAAAGTTTTATATTACTACCCAAACAAAAACATTAAACTTTTACAAGAAAATAAAGAAGATTAAATAAGTAAAATCACCTCTTAACATGTTCATTAAGATTTTTAATGAAAAACAGCAAAACTTCATCTTTTGCTTTTGAATTGAATTGATTTGATTTGATGAAAAGCATAAAAAATAATCCAGATTATAAAGCATGCAAAGAGGAGTTAACAACAACAAAAAAAAATAAAAGCTTAACTATTTATTTTTTTATAAACCAAAAACTATGACACGGCCCATTACTGGAAGATGGCCCATTACTGGCACATCTACCTTAGATAAAATTTAAAGTCAGCAGAATTACTGTTTTTAAATTTTTTATCTTTTGCAAACAATCCACAATTTTTTAAATATCTACTTTTATACATTTATACCTGAATTATGAAAAGAATAAAATACTTAACAAATTTATATATTTTTTAGAGGTTTTTTAAGAGTTTCTTTCAGCAAATTTGTCAATTATATCACTAAAATAGTTTCGCAGTGATATCTGAGTTAAAGCAAAGCACAGAAAGGTGTGAGTTTTTCCTGTTCGAGGTAAGATCTGATTGGAGATTTTATCCGTTTTTAACAATTAAAAAGATCTTTCTCCACTACAATTTGAAATTGGAAGTGTTAAAAATATCAACATTAGCAAATGTTAAAGATAAATTCAGTTCTTTTAAATATTGTAACATATCTAAATCACTCGCTGGCTTATCAAAAATGGAACTGAACATTCATTTGGAATTTCGTCATCTAAATCAGAAGGATAAGCTTCTACCAGCCATTCTGCTTCTTTTTGAAATGACATTGCTATTACACTTTGATGAAATCAAACAAGAAAAATTTTTCATTATTTTCCGATATGGTATTTTATGATAATTTAAACTGGATATTAATGAATCACAAAGCATGTAATGACACATTGTAATAAATTTATCCCATGGACTTAGATTAACTTCAGGTGCCTTACTGTCATCTAAATGTTTGCTTGCAGGATTTTATTAATGAATCTGTATTTATATGTAAATGTTTCACTTATATTTTAATATTGTTAATCCATATTCCATGTGTAAGAGATTTTGAAAAGTGTTATACAGTAAAACTTTTTAAGACGGAATCACATAAGAAAGAAAATATAAGTTATAGACAAATGCCCTATTTACGAAGTGTAAATAGAGCTTATTTTCTCAAGTATTTTTTATGGATCAATACATTTTCTGTTTAAAACAGGATTCCGTCTTAGGCAGATTTTTTTTCGCTGGTTTTATTGTATTTAATTTTTTAGTCTTTGAATATGCTATTCATTAAAAAAATGGAATTTTAATTTTTTTGTAAAATAAAGATGATTTTATAATCTGTGTTTTTCGTAAAAATTTTGAGTCAAACTTTACTTATTTTATGTGCATATTCGGTCTGTCAGAGATGGTGATTTTAATACAGGTTGTTTCGAGACCGGGGTTGAAAATTTAGTCCAATGCAGACCTAGGAAGAAGGAATTGGTCCTCTCTATTATGAAAATACATTAGGCCCAACCAGGCGAGTCTCTTAAAGTAAGGTCTCGGTCCCAGCCCTGCCTGGGCCTAGAATACAGCTTTTTTAAAAGCCTTTAAAAAGACTATAAAAAGCCTGAAGTTGTAAAAACTAAATTTATAACAAAAACTCAATCCGCATCTTAGAAAAAACATTATTTTGAATAACTGGCAGACATTTAAACAGCACAGAAAGGAGATGGAAGTGGGAAAAGTGAAACTGAATCTGAAGTTTGAGCTATACAAAAGAGTTACTTTACACTTTCAATTTTTTAAAAAACATTTAAACTTTTTATTTGGACCCAAACTTTATTTAAAACTTTAAACTCGTTTTTCTGCATGGGTTTTTCCCCCACTATTTCTCATCTTTAAATTATCAAAAGTTAAAAATTGTTAAAGAAAGTGCAAACTTGAAGCATGTCATTTTTTATTATTTTACATTAGTTTTGTCTCGGCAAATTTGAAAAGAATATTTACTTTTGAAAATATGCTTTTGTTTTAAATTATATCTTTTTTTAAAATAAATATTTTTAATAGTTTTAAAATTAACATTGGAAAAAAAAAACCCTGGAACAAAATTAAAATCAGATTTTCATCTTTAATTATATGGAAAGAAATTTAAATCTGATAAATAATGTTTGGAGTTAAAACTATTTTAAATTATCCCATTTAAACTAGTACTAATCAGTTGAAATTTTGATAAATTTTAGGATGCGATTTTCTTAGCAAATTATATGGCTAACCATCACAAAAAAAAGAAAAAAACAAAATTCAAACTCAAAAGATAGTTTTTTTACATGTTTCCAGGAACTGTTAAAGTAACATTGTTTCTTGAAATGTGCGCATTTCAATTTGTGTCTAATCCCTTAAAACTTGATGAATTATTTAAACGGCTATAACTCTGCGAGTTTTTAAAATATGAAGGTGCAATTTTTTGTCTAATTCAGGACTGGATAAGGAAAGTTTTTCTAATTGGAATTTTTATCCTATGGGGTCCGTATAAAAATTTAATTCTCGTAATTTTTCAAGTAGACCCCCCCCCCACACACACACACACAATGGAGTTGCAAATTATCTTATCAAAAATTTCACCTTTTTTAATGAATTTTTGCAATTGGAAGTATATTTAAGGAGAACCTATTGTTTCGATATTTGACTCACCATGTAGAATAAATAATGGCAAATTGTTAGAAATTTTTAATTGCTTAGCACTTTTCCTTTATCGTTGCTAATACAGTGAAAAAAAAAATTTTTTTTTCATCAATGTAAATATGAAATATTTGTAAAATTTCTAAAAGTAAGATTACTTCAGCTATCAAAGTCTCTTTTGAAGGCATTTAATAATAAGTTGTATAAGGAATTTGTCTCATAAAAGAGATAATTATGACTGTTTATCTGAAGAAGTCATATAAATCGAAACAAAGTCCCAAAGAAACAATTTCTTTTGGAAAATAAGAAATTTACCAGTATCCTGAGAAATGTTAAGAATTTATTGAAATATACTAAAATCTGTTCATTAATAGAAATATATTTGGGAGGAAAATCAGCATTGTCAAACTTGTAGCTTCTCTTGTTTTTTTTTTTTTTTTTTTTTTTTTTTTTTTTTTTTGTAAAAATCAGTAAAATAATTAAGTAAAAGATTTTATTTTGAATTATTCAATTGTGTTTTAATAATATGCAATTCCCCAGATCAAGAACACTTAAGAAATTTTTGTCAGATTTCATAAAAGTTGCCTTAGATTATTTTGGTCTGAATCTACATTCATATTTTTTAAATTTTGTAGGTTTGGTGTAGTAGAAGATTCCAGTAATGTAGCTTTGTTTTGTACATTAAATCCTGCTGTAAGAAGAAAACCTCCTCTAAAATCATATTTAGGCAAATGGGATACAAAAGAATTTTCTTTGGAAAAAATTGTTTCTGTTGGAAATGACATGTTATCAGCAATGGCTATTAGGTAAGAATTTGTATGAAATGTATACGCATATGACTAACTAGTTAGAAACTGCTTTGCAACTTAATTATGTATTGCTTTATTTTAAAATTAGTTTAAAGTTCATACTTTCTTCTGAAACTGCAATTTGTGTTGTTTTTCATTCATGTCATCAATGCTGTCAGAATAATTCTTAAAAAAATAGAAGGCAACATTTTTTTTTGGGGGGGGGGGGGGGAGAGGAGTAAGTGGATACCTTATAAGTACTTTTACCTTTTTTAAAAATTAATTTTTAAGTTACCTGTACTTTTTATAATCATAAAAGCAAACATTTTGCATAAAATTTCAAAATTAAAAACAAGTAGACAAGTAGGGTGTTTTTGCCTCCCTTACCCACCTCCTTCCCTTGCTAACATAAATGATAAATTTGACTATGCAGTTAGTAATTAGATCTTATTTGATGTCTAAAACAATTTAGCTTTTTGTAATTAAATATCTTAAAAACTTATCTTACAAATCATTACATGTTGTAAACAACTATACCAGCCAGACTAAGCCAGAATTGCTACATATAGTTTAAGGGAGAGAAAAAAAAAAAATACAAAATTACACAAATGAAGTTGTTCAACAAAATAATCAGCAATATCCATCAATAATCAGCAATATCCATCCCTTCTTATATTTTTATCATTTATAGTTATTAAATATCAGAGTTCATTGTCATTGATTATTCCAAATTTAGACACAAGTACTAAAAATCTCACTTGACAGATGTTTAGAGATGTAGAATTTTCAGAAATTTTGAAGTGATGGGATAAAATCATTTTGTTTCCTAAAAAAATTAATGTTAAAAACTTTCATATGTGTGTATATATATACTTTTATTGAAAATACAGTTTAAAATTATTTTGCATACACTAATTTTTTTTCACTTTTCATGAATGCATTGCAAAAAGAATTAATGTTTCTAGAAACTCCAGTTTCTAGATACATTAAAAAAAAAAAATAGATACAACTGCCTTTTGATATCTTCTTTGTAGGAAAAATCTTTAAATCTTTATATTCATCCAATTATCTCCTGCTATATCAGAAATTTTCATTGTTAATTTTTTTAAATAATACAAGGTTTCACTCTCAATGTCCGATGGCTAGTTCCCATAGCATTAGTCATATAGTTCCAGTTACAAAAATGTTTTAAACGAGGCAAAAGAGAATATATATTTTTTGCTGCAAAATACAGTTCATTCACAAATTTTAGTAAAAACTAGCTGAGTTGCCCAATGTTGCCTGGGCCCATAATAATATTCTTAAATGAGCTTGAAATTTGTACTGTAAAATCTTATAAAAAGACCTAATCTAATCTCAATCCAAACAAACCTTGGATCAGTTCCCCGTTGCCTATAGTACCATTTAGCAGGTCTGTTGCATATGCACTGCTAAAGTCCTAAAAAAAACTAATTTTTTAGTTTGATTTTCTACCACCAGGGGTTGAACTATAATTTTAGCAAAACTGCTTCTGAATGAAACTTTATTAAAAAATCTATCCCTATATATTATAGAGTTGACGACTTGAGCAAGGTATTTAGTGAAATTACTATTTTAAAATAGGGGCAAGTACACTTTTGAAATTTTTAAATAAGTACTATGCCTCATGAAATTGAAGTTTTTGATAAAAAATAAGAGAAGTTTTAGTGGTTTTTTATGTTATTTGGTGTGTTGATTTTGAAAATAGCCTTCATTTTTTCCCATCAAGTCAGGATTTTTTGTAAAATAACTATGTATTTTTGCCAAAATATTATTTAAAAAGGTTTTTCTTGAACAATTTTACATATACTATCTGCAACAGTGGTTTTTATCTATTTAAATCTATGTAAAAGAATAATTTATTAGTGAGGCAAATTGATATTTCATTAACGGATTTTTTTATAGGTTTAATTGGATAAAAATCCATTGTTCCCCGATTGCATTCCTTTTTTACCCAATGTTGAATTTTATCTTGGCTGCCCCACTTACCAATGAAGCTTGGGTATTTTGTGTATCTGCCTTGTTGACCAAGAAGCATAGAGATAACTTTCAAATCACCTTAAATGGTCCCACCGAAGTCGACATATTTCATTTTGTTGAATGAGCCAAATTTTCTTAGTGTTTTTTTTTTTTTTAATGCATTTATTTTATAACCGGTACAGATGCATACTATCTTCCGTGATCAAGAATGGCTTTTTTAAGTCTTTAAAATTATATTTTTCTTTTAATCTGGAGCCCAACAATCCAGCTAACTTTTAAAAAATGGTCCAGATCTTTAGTCAGATTGTTAAGATCAGCAGAAAGGAGGACAGAGGTGATGGTGAGAGGATGCTAGATTTGTTTTCTTTCGCTGTCTTTCTTGTTTGCATGTCTAAAATATATGCAATATAGAGTATTGTGGCACAGAGTTTATCTGCAATTACATTATTTAAATATATTAGTATATATATCTTTTTTCTTCCAAGAAAGCCCTTAGAAATGAAATATTTTTTAATGTTAGTAAAATTTATGAAGGAGTGGAACCCCAGTGAAAGTATATTATCGTATTATATATGAACCATTGAATTTAATAAGTTATAACAATAGAGAGAAAAAATAAATAATTAAAATTTAAAAAAAAATGTAGAATCAAAGCAGAATTTTTAGGTCCCAAATACTTTGGAACTACAAATGAAGTATGTAGTTTCATCTTTGTATTTACCATGAAAAGCAAAACAATATGAAAAATTCCTGTTGGCTTGGCCTATAGGGGGCGGTAGGTTTCGAAGTTACATGCTCATTTTAAAAATAAAAAATAAAATATGATTAGAGATAAACCCTGTTTAACAACTTTAGTAGGCCGTTTTTGAAGAACTTTTAATTTCATTTTTCTATAAGAGCTACTTTAATCAGAATCATCTTAAGTAATCTTCGGCACGAATGCTCACTTTGACAGCATTTTTAAAAATATATTCTGACTTTATGGAAAAAAGATCCATAAGGCACATTATATAGTTTTTAAACAAGAGAAATTGTCAATTGAATGCATTTGAGAGTAAAATTAATCTATAAATAAGTCATAAAAAAAAAGCAATTTTTTATTTGAATACATCCTCAATTCTTCAATCTCGATCGAATCTGGAAATTTTGTTTGAATTACCCACTTTCACAGCTTTTTAAAAATATATTCTGCCTTCAATCACGATTGCTTCTGGAAACTGTTTCTTAATGCTATTTTGATGGCATTTTTCGAAATATATTCTGCCTTTATCAAAAAACTGACCAATACACCACATTATATAGTTCCTAAATAAGAGAACCTGCTAATTGGATGAGTTTGAGAGCAAAATGAAAGAAAATATAAGCAGTTTGGAATTGAGATTTTTTTTCTACAACTCCTATTATTGTTTCATTTATTTTTGATATAAAAATTAATCTTATGAAAAACTTGTCAATATAAAAGTTGTACATATATTGAGGTGATGTATGATAAATTTATTTGGATTTGAAATCTAAAAAATTGATGAAGTAATGGATTTTTTTCTTTTTCCACCCCCCCCCCCCTTTTTTTAAATATGGGTTGTTTCTATCATAAACTTGTCAATACAAAAGTTTTAGATAATATTAAGAGTATTTATAAAAAAATTATTTGGACTTGTTATCTTGAGAATTGACAAAGTTATGAATTTTTAACTCCCGAAATCCCAATTTTTGGTGCCCCTTGAGCCCATTTTTAATTTTATCAAAAATCTGTTATGCAGAAACTTTTGGCCTTTTTTTTAAGTAATATAAATTTTAAATTGATTCAATATCTATTTTAATAAAGAAGTTATGGGAGTTTTTTGGTTTTCACAAAAAACCCTCCTTATTTCTACCCCCATGGTCCGATTTTACCCATTAACAAACTCGACCAAGATTTTATGTCCCTTGATTTTATGTATCATTTTGAAGAGATCTGAGCAGAATTAAAGGAGTTATTGTGTCCATAAAAAAGTGATATAGACTTTTTTACTTATGGCAGTTTTAGGGTCTGGGGGTCACGATCGGTGTATATTTGCAAAAAATTTTTAGAAATTCCAACATAGGAGCGATCGAAAAATGTAGTGTTTCATACAAAATCTACCTAATTTGGGACTACCAACACACACAAAACAGTAACGAAATGAAGGAAAAACATAAAAAACAAGACACATCAAAACTAACTTTTGCTACCAATTGGATAGCAAAATGAAAAGGGAAAAATAAAAATAATTTCGTCAACATGATATTAGTAAATAAATTAATTAAAAACAGAGTAATGTGATAACAGAAAAAACCATTAGTTTACCCTATTAAGATTTAAAACAAAATCTGTTAATTTGACTATACTAAGCTAAACTCAATGTGTTAATATAAGATGATTTAATATTTAAAAATATATAATTAATATATTTACCCTATACACTTAGAAATTGTATGATATGTCTCCAATTTATTAATTTACGTACAATTTAATCATGTAAATTAATTAAATTACATTAATAGAATTAACTGATGTAACTATACAATTATCCATACATTAGTGTCAATTAAATATTCATTACAATATGATTTTCAATTTAACAAATGCATTTCCCACTCTCAATTTTTTAAAAATTTTACTGTAAAACCATTAACTGTATTACAATATATGAACCATTGAATTTAATAATTAATATATATATATAACATATATATATATATATATATATATATATATATATATATATATATATACATACATACATATACACAGGGTGTTTCTAAATTCATGGTCCAAAATTTAAGGGGTGATAGTACACAGCAAGACAAACAATATTTAAATAGGAAACCAAGGGTCCCAAAGTCTTCCGAAGGAGATAGGCGCCATTAAAGTTTAGGGTCCAAAAATTCAAATGATTATAAAAAACAGAAAAATTGGTCGATTCCTTTGCGGTTTTCACTAAAATTATTCTTTATGTCAGTATTGTCTTGAAAATAAATTATAAAGATAAATTTCAAAAAATGACAATAGAGGGCGCTTTAGACTTTAGAGTAACGAACAACTATTTTTTACCATTATTTTTTGCATCTCATTAAAGGTTTCGTAAGCTTAGACTTAAATTTTGAGCTCAAAATCTGAATAGTTGGAAGCAGTTAAGTAGCACAAACTTAACTGTGTTCAGAGGGTTTTTAATTCAAATGATTATAAAAAACGGAAAAAATGGTCGATTGATTTGCGGTTTTCACTAAAACTAATCTTTATGTCGGTATTTTATTGAAAATGAATTATAAAGATAAATTTCAAAAAATGCCGATAGAAGGCGCTTTAGACTTTGGAGTAACGTACAACTATATTTTACCGTTATTTTTCGCATCTCATAAAATTTTCTTAAAAGCTTAGACATAAACTTAAATTTTGAGATGAAAATCTGAATCCTTGGGAGTGGTTAAGTAGAGCAAACTGAACTGTGTTCAATGGGGGTGGGGAGGTTCAAATTTCAAATTATTTAAAAAAACGGGAAAAATTGGTCGATTCGTCTGCTGTTTTCGCTAAAACTATTCTTTATGTCAATATTTCCTTGAAAATAAATTTTAAAGATTAATTTCAAAAAATACCGATAGAGGACGCCTTAAACTTTAAAGTAACCAACAACTATTTTTAAGCGTTATTTTTTGTATGTAATTAAATGCTTGCAAATGCTTAGATTTAAATTTTGAGCTCAAATTCTAAATCGATGGAGGGGTTAAGAAGCGGAAACTGAACAGTGTTCAGGAGTTAAAATGTTACCCTCTCCACCCCTCGAACACATTTCAAATTTCCGCACTTAATTACTCAAAACGATGCAGATATTGAGCTCAAAATTTAAGTTTGAACTTTTACAAGCATTTAATTAGATACAAAAAATAACGGTTAAAAATAGTTGTTGGTTACTCCAAAGTTTAAGGCGCCCTCTAACGGTATTTTTTAAAATTAATCTTTAAAATTTATTTTCAAGGAAATATTGACATAAAGAATAGTTTTAGCGAAAACGGGAAACAAATCAAACAATTTTTCCGTTTTTTATAATCATTTGAAATTTGAACCTCTCCACCCCCATTGAACACAGTTCAGTTTGCGCTACTTAACCACTCCCAACGATTCAGATTTTCATCTCGAAATTTAAGTTTGTCTAAGCTTCTAAAAAAAATTTATGAGATGCGAAAAATAATGGTAAAATATAGTTGTACATTACTCCGAAGTCTAAAGCGGCCTCTATCAGCATTTTTTGAAATTTATCTTTATAATTAATTTTCAATCAAATACCGACATAAAGAATAGTTTTAGTGAAAACCGCAAATCAATCGACCATTTTTTCCGTTTTTTATAATCATTTGAATTTAAAACCCTCTGAACACAGTTAAGTTTGTGCTACTTAACTGCTTCCAACTATTCAGATTTTGAGCTCAAAATTTAAGTTTAAGTCTAAGCTTACGAAACCTTTAATGAGATGCAAAAAATAATGGTAAAAAATAGTTGTTCGTTACTCTAAAGTCTAAAGTGCCCTCTATCGTCATTTTTTGAAATTTATCTTTATAATTTATTTTCAAGACAATACTGACATAAAAAATAATTTTAGTGAAAACTGCAAACGATTTGACCAATTTTTCTGTTTTTCATAATCATTTGAATTTTTGGACCCTAAACTTTAATGGCGCCTATCTCCTTCGGAAGACTTTGGGATCCTTGGTTTCCTATTTAAATATTGTTTGTCTTGATGTGTACTATCACCCCTTAAAGTTTGGACCATGAATTTAGAAACACCCTGTGTGTATATATATCGACCATTTTCAAATTAAAAATATGAGGAATTTTCTCTAATTCGATTCATAACCAGGCTTAAGCATGAAATATCGGCAATGCTGTAGTAATGTTGTTTTAACTGTATGAGAATTGCAACACAGGTTCTAGAAACGAAACTAATGATTTTTGAGACCCATGATTCAAAAGAAAAAATTTACTTAATAAAGGTTTACCATATGCCCAGATGAAATATATTGCATTTAATTTAGCGTTTTAATTTAAAGGGAAAATATGTATTTTTTCAAACACTTATTACTTTAAAAAAATTTTCTTTTTTTATCAAAAATCTGTAATTATGCTTTGTTAAAAAATACAAAAGCATAAGATGCTAATAGAAATACTTTAAGTAAATTAAAATTTTAATCGCATTCATAATATATTAAAATTTTTAGTGTATATTTTGTTCTTGTGCTTTTCATTGATTTTTTTTTAATAGTGCTATTTTCAGCACTTCACATTTCTAAGATTTTTTATTTTCGCTCCAGATTTTTAAGTAAAATAATTCTCTTCTACTTTTAAGTTCTCAAAAAGTGAACTTAAAAAATTTTCTACACTTTAGTATTTATTATTTCATATTGCTTCAGTATAATTATTTTATTAATTATTCTTTGGATATTTTTCTCATTTAATTTTTTTGATTAATTTTATTTAATTGTGCATTGATTTATTTTCATTTCCTTTTATTTTATTTTGAAATAAACACTTTTTTGTTGCGTTATTGATGTTCATTTCTTTTATTATTTTGCGATGTTGAATAGAAAATGATGGATGTATTGTTGAAATAAATACATTATTTAATTATCATAGCTTTTTCTTTGTTTTATTCTTTTCCATTTTTAAATTGAATCTGTATCAAATCAATTAATTGGCAATGAACTACTGTAAATTTAAAATACTGTATTGCCATCACAAGCACTCTGTCAGAAATCTAATATATCAAGAAATGAGTAAAATATCAATTGCAAAATTCATCTATAAGTAAAGTCAAAGTTTTCAACAATTGATGCAATTAAAGAAACAAGAATCAAACAATTTAAAGCTATATTATCAGATACGAATAGCAATTTGGTTCCTGGGCATTTCCAGGTATTTTCTTGCATCTAGACAAATGTAAAAAATCTGCCCTTGTCTATTGATACAACTAATGTTTGGTTTAAACTTTATATAGAGATATTTCAATCATATAAAAATGAGACTGGAACCAATTGATTTTTAATAACACCTGTAGTTATGTGTTACACAAGAATTGGAAGTTGGAGCTCTTTACATAATAAAAATTGCACCCTTTTTTTTCTCCCCAAATGGTAACATTTATTCTTACCTCTATTTTTTTAATTTGTTTGATCAAATGAGCTTGAAAAAGTACATAATCTAACATACATTTTTAAAAAAATTTTCATAGAAGGGATCAAAATTTGAGGATGCTAGTGGTAAATTCATGTGACAAAATTTTATATTTTCAAATGATAATTTTATGTTATTTTAATAAAATGCAATTAATTGACCCAAACATACTATGGACATTTTGTAATTTCAGAGATATATTTTAGCTGGGTGTGCTACTTTAAAAAGTACAATGTTAAAAATCACATTTTAAGTCTCACGCCACTACACTGCACAAAATATGTCCAGAGAAATCTCTAAATTTTCCTGGTTATTAACTAAATGCATCTTGAATTTTTCTCTCTAAGATCATAATTTTGGATAAATATTTATATTTTATACACTTCAACTTTTCAGTGCTCATCTGACCCAATAGATTTAAATAGAGAATCTAAAATTCATATCATTTGAAATGAGATAAAAGCAAAAATATGTACATGAAAATACTTTTGTGTACATAAAAGTAGATATATATATATTACTTTTTTTTTGCCTAAATTAACCTTATACTATATTAATTTCCTTTTTAACAATATTTCGTACTTATTTCAGCTTATTAAATTAAAATTCTGTTACTAGATCTAATCTATTAATCTTTATAGAAATGATATAAATTCTTAATTCGCCTTAAATATTTATTCCAATATGCATAAATTTAAAAAATGGTTCTAAATTAAAAACTCTTAAACTATTTCTTAAAATTCCCAATAAAACTCAATTTTTCCTGTTTTTATCAATCTTTTTTAAAGAAAGTCTTATTAAATTTATTCTAAAACCATACTTTTCAAAAATATTCTTTTTCTTTGCGTATGATATTTATTGTGTGCCAATAACTTCATTTCTTTTCTTATTTGTGTTAAATTGTTTGTAGAATATAATCAAATTTTGATTTTGATTATAAATTAGTTAAATAATAATCTTTTAAAGTAAAAATTATAGTCTGCAAAAGATTCGAGACTGCTATGTTTAACCTCGACGCTAGACATTAAATTCTGTTTCTATAATCTCTAACAATGATTTTTTTTATGTAAAGTTCTAGAAGCTTTTTATTATTGACTTAAGTGAGAAAGCCCAGAAATTATGGAATATGTTTTTTCTTTCTTTCGGTGATTCAGGTTAGACAACTTGCACCAAGCTATGTTTTTATGATGGAATGTTGCTCTGGGGAGAGCATTTTCCACTCTATCTGAATGGATTTTAATAAACTAGTTTGGAGCAGCTAATGTGTAGTTTTATGAAGCTTCTGCGTTTATTATTTTACTCATTTTTTATTTCGCCACTACTCCTGTGATATAATATGGGGAAACTTGCAAATATTACTGGTTCCTATCTCAAAATGTCACATATATATGTATTTTAATTCAAAATCTGGAGGTTAAAAAAAAGGAAATAAAGAGGGAAAACTTGCAAAAATTTAAGTTGTTAATAAAAAATCTCTAAATCAATTGAACTGTCATCATAATATATTTTTAGATTTTTTGCGATTCTTGTTTGGCATCTCACACTTTTACAATTTTTTGATAAAATATATTTAGTTGAAAAACTGTTTCCACTGCTTTATAAGTATATTATAAAAGCTCATTTTAAGAAATATTTTTTATATTTAATATATTTCATAATTCATCATTATAATAATCATCATAACCAGCTTTATTGCTGAACAATTGCACTGTTCATTTATTCCAAAAGTTCAATTTCTGGATACATTATATTGCTGAAATAAATACATTCAATGTTAAATTATCGTATTTTCATTGTTTTATTCATCTTCATTGCTAATTATGCATACTGATCTATTACTTGATAGTTAATATCATGAAATATTAAAATGCTGTGTTGCTATCGCGAACACATGAATGTGCATAATGTTACTGAAAGTAAATTATAACAGTTATAACACTGAACACTGTAAAATAGCTCTATGGTAAAAAAAATAATAGGACATAACAATTGCTTTGAAGGTCTCAAAAATAAAATTTTGCATCCGTTATTCCTCTCTTATTGCTATATAAAAACTATCTTGAATTCAGTTGTACTTGATTCCCCCCCTAACCCCCTCTTTGGATCCAACATCTGCAAAAATCTCACCTTTTTCTTTACCTTATGTTATGACAAAATTACGAGAAACTTATCAGGGGGAAATGAAAGAACCATCTTTTTGCTGGTCAGCAGATGCAAACAATACTGTAAAAAGGCTATACAGGGTATCTTCTGCCTTTTCACATGAGAGGTTGCGCTCCTCAAAGGCGATCTGATAATTGTGTGAAGACTCCCCTTAAGTTCTTAAGTCATTTTATGTAATTTTTCATTACATGTGGATACTATATATATATATATATATATATCTGCCTTTAAGTATTATAAATCATGACATTAAAAGCTCATTAAAACTATACAGTGGCTGAAATTCACTATCAAGTTTCAACATCATATGGTCACACAATACACAAATAATAAAAGAATAGCAAGCGACATTAAATAAGCGATTCACTTCAGCATAACACTTGAAACTATAGCAGTATGTAATTATAATTTTTTTAATGCAAGAAAAATCTTGTTGAAAATAAATCATACATTTTTAAAAACATGCACTGAATACAAAAACACTATGCAAATGTCGATATTTGGAAATGACAAAACATCTTTTTATTATGATAGAATGACTTAAATTGTACAAAATATGAGTAAAGATATATTTTTCATATTACATAACCATTTTATCTCTGTTAAGATCAATTTTATTACTTTAATGTCGATGATTTTCAAAAGTTGAATTTTGACCCATTAGACTTGCAAAATTTTACTGTTCAGGGAATCATATAAAAAGTTTGTAGCTTTTTAAAAAATGATTTCGACTTCATTCAAATCATTTTTGTAAGTGGAACTATGTCTATGAATAACTGTTTAGGAATTAGCCATTTGTTTTCATTGAGAGTGGAGAATACAAAGAACATTAATTAATAATTTACAGGGTCACTCAAGAGTATTCCACTGCAAAATATTACACGGGGAAATATTGTCTCGGTGTGTTCTAATTATATTAAACTATTTCACATTTTACAAAATTGATATGCGTTGCTGATGTTTAATACAAGTTACTTCCTGTATAATAGAAAGGAGATAGTATTTACAGGAACACACACAATATTTCAACCACTATACTGTATCTGAAGTACTGTATACTAAGCATGATCTGAATATTTTAAAGTTTTGTTATAGTATGAATGCATTTACTATGCTTCATGTGCAGTTTGCAACTTGTTTAAGCAAAAGGGTAAAACTTGTTTCATTTTTTGCCGTGTTAAGCTTCAGTACTTTAACCCTTTGTTGCAAACTTTAAAACTGGCAAATCCCCAACTTTAAATATTCTATTTTCTAACTGAAAAGATCATACAGAATGAGTAAAACAAATAATTTTATGTAATATATTTATGTTTAGTTAAAACATGCCTACTATAATGGATACTATGCTGGTGATATCAAAATTCAGTTCTGTTAGAAAAATAAAAGCTATGAAAGTTTTTTTGTTGAAATATTGCCATATCTTGCAAAACTTATGAAAACAGCCGTTCAAGGCTAAATCTATTAAAACAGCCAGTTTTTGCATCAATGTAGAGATTAATTTTGCATTTTAGACATGGTCATAAACATGACATCCACTTCAGATAGAGTAAAATGTACTGTTCTGGAGGATTTTACATAATTCTCATAATAATAGACATCATACACAGAATACACAACAAAGTATTTTTATACTTGTGCTTAAAGTTGGTATTAGGCGAAAAAGTATAAAAACTGTAATTAATAAACAAAATACTATTTAATAACATTGTAGGTTAAGAAAAATTTTAGTTCATCTTCATGTGGAACAGCTTATCAATATTCAGAAGAGACAACCATATTGATGAAATTTCAATAAATTGCCCACCTTGTGGCACTATCTCAATTTTACTACTGAAAGCATAGATATTATAGAATAAGTATAAGCTTTGAATAGAAACTGTGAGTGAAATGGATTGAACAACAAAATGTTAATGAATCAAAGCTTTTTTGCAGTGTTAATTTTCAATATTTTTTATTAATCAAAATTGTGTTCACTTAAGTAATGGTTAATTGCATGTTAGTTCTATAATTTTTAATCTTATTGTTAAATCTGATTCTATGATACTGATTATTTGATTGACGCTATTTTCCTAATTAATTGATCTTTTATTATAACTGTATAGTTTAATGATTAGTGGATTTACCTCTTTCTAGTGATAATGGACATTTTTTAGCACTTGGCACTCAAAGTGGGAGCATAAAAATCTATATTGCTTTTAGTTTACAAGTAAGAGTTTTACTGTTTTTTTAAATATTCAGAATGTTAATGCTTTTTGTTTCATGATAGTGTTGAATTTATTTTTGTCCCTATTTATTTATGCTATCTTGTAGTATTAGTGTAACATGAATTTAATAAATGTAGTAAATTTTACATTGGTAAAATTTACATTGCATATGACAATTTGTAAATTTATGTAATTCTATCGAGATTTATGTAAAAAAATTTAACCCTTTTAAAATTTAATGTATAAACATTTATGAACTGACTCAAATTTGTTTTAACTTTTAAATAACTGGCTAATTTTTCTTTCAATTTTCAGTGTTTTTACATTACTTGGATTGCCTTAATAACCCAAGAGCCGATGGTAAAAAAACCTAAGGTATCGAGCACAAGAAAAAAACCCTTTATTTTATGGAAGAGTAGTAACAGGATAATCTAATAATCCATCTCTGCTGGAAGTGAAGTGGTGCATAGGCCGAAAATTAATACTACTAGTGGTTTATTCGTAGATTGGACATTGTATACAATCATTTCATACCTTTTTGACTCTATGGCAAAACAATGTCAAACCTATAAGTAAACCATTAGTAGTAGTTAGTAATTAGTTTTAGACTAATGCACCACTTCACTTCTGGCAGACATGGATTGTTAGATTCTAATTATTATTACTCTTCCATAAAATAAATATTTTTTCTTGTGCTTGGTACCTTTTAGGTTTTTGTGCTGTCGGCTCTTGGACTATTAGGAGATACTTTACCAATTCAGGTTTTCACCTGATATCATGGTTTATATCATGGAATTCTATGTTAACATATAAGAAAATTTAATTAGATGATTACTTATAAACTAATATAATTACTGAAATAAAATTTTCACCATCAGAGGAAAGATTTCAAACTCGAATGAAATTTTAATGTCCAATATAGTGATTTTTTTTTTAAATCTCATATTTTAAAAACCTTGTAACATTTGAAATGCCTACTTGTGTAGATTTTTATCTTTATTTAAAAAGATATTTAAGATTTTAGAAGACAATTTTCAAAACCCTCAGCATTTGACATCTACTTTTTCATTATGAAAACTTTATTTTAGATGCAGACTGTCTGGTGACATAGGAAAAGAATAAATTTTTCTCTTGCATAATTTCGATGGAGAAGCATTAATAAATATAAAGCACATGCTAAAAATTACTTTAAGTACATAAAAATTATTGCATCTATGAAAAACATTGTTCTGTACATTAATATGATCTATTATTTGCAGAATTATATTCTTTGAGATAAATGTCTTGTTAAAGTTATTTGTGCTAGAATATCACTAACAGTATCATGTAGTTGAGAATCAAACTTCTATCTACCATCTTCTCACCCCTCCTCCACCAAATAAGAAAGGGTTAGAAGTCCTACAATGGTGGGGTAGCATTTCTTTGATGTTAAAAGTTGGGGTCTCTGCAAATGTAATACAGTAGACTCCCTCAAATCCGCAAACCAGAAATCTGCAACTCTCTAAAATCCACACATATTTTATGGATGTAAACAATGAAACTTTCAGTTCGGATATCGGGACAAAATTTGATTTTTTTAGTTTTGTATAAATTCCATATATTTTTTTATTTGTAATTTTCTTAATAATACTCTACTTATGTTTTTTTCATGAAGGAAGAGTAATTTTTTTTTGAAAAAATTCAAGATATTGCTGATATCACTGGTAATAAGAATCTTCTTACCAAATATATTTATGCATTAATCAAGATTTTTTGGCTTTTAAGCCAGGCTAAACTTTAAAAAAAAAAATCCTTATTTTATGATTTTGAGGTGAATTAGTAATGCACTTTTATGAAGCAAGTTTTGTTGAATAATTTTGAAAAAATACATTTAATCTCTATAATGAATATTTATATTTAATCATTCACTATTGATTATTAACTTGACTTTTGCTATTAATATTTTAGTCATTTAAAAAATTATCTAAATTTTTATTATTTTAGTTTATTATTTATTTTAATATTGTGTTATATTGTAAGCATTCATTATAGTTCCGATTACACTATTAATTGCACTCAAATTACTGATTAAAAAATTTAAACAAAGCAACGACCAAAAATCTGCAAAATTCTAAAATCCGCACAACCTCTGGTCCCAAGCTGTGTGGATTTGAGGGAGTCTACTGTATGTAAAATAAGCTATTTTCTTTAACTATAATTTTCTCAAAACTGATTTAGAATGTCTAAAAAATTTTTTTTAGTGGATAATTTATATTAAGGGTTCTGGTCACTTGCAGAGAATATCGCGTTCAGCTCGAACAGCAGTTCCCTCCCCCTCACCACAACCTTTACCTCCTACTAGATGCCAAAGAGGTGTTTATAGTTAATTGCTATAAAGTCAAGACACCTTATTGGCCGTCTGTTGACAAAATTGATAGCCCAATAAAAAGGGAAGGAGATGCTTTAACAGAGGAAATACTATCTCAATTTAGAGAATTCTTTTGCATTTTTTAAAATACATGAGATCAGTTTGAGACCACTTTGTATCAGAACAATTTTGCTATTATTATTACAGTGACATAACTGAAAGTTTCATCAGGGAATAAGTGTCAATAGAATAGTTTCAACTTTTATAAATACATAAATTTTAGTAAATGTTTTATGAAAATTAAATATGACAAGAAAAAGTGATTCAACGTAGCTTTCCTTGAAAAAAAAAAAAATTAGTTGTTTCACCTAACTTTATCTTGTATGTTTATCTTCAAATTTAACTCATAGATGCTTTTCAATTAAGTTAAAAAATATTTAGAAAAAAAATCTGTGGAATCTGTTTTTGGATCTGTTATTTTGCTTTACTAATGATTGTTTTCTAAATGTTAATACAAAAATATTATAGTTGCTCCTTCTATTAAAGAAACATAACTAGCTTAATAATCTTAAAATTAAAATACTCTTTCTTTTCTGATGCAATTGCAATGATTTTGATATTTCTCTTTAGTTTGTTTAAAGACTGTTTCAGGATTATTCTAGGTACACTTTATTCAACTAGGGTACAAATAATAAAAAAGTCTTTATATGATTTTGTAAAAATCATGTTGAGAAAGTTATTTGAAAAAGGTGACAGATGCTGGCTATTTTTAGTGGAAGAAAGTTATTTTTTAATCATCTCAAATGAGTAACACATTTGATACACTGTGCTGATTACTAAAGAACCATTCCTGTTAAGAATTTGTTTCTTAAATTGTGACTTTGCCATTTTATTTTATGTATTTTTTTTACTTAAAATCTGGATTATTCTCAGAGTTCTCATTAGAGTAAACAGCTGATTTATTTTAAGGGGTTTGAGATACTTTTGAAAGAGAAATATTTTTCTCACATATTTTGACTTAACTGTTTAATTATAATGTTATCTTTTTCTTTCCAGTGTATTCATAATTTTGACTATGTCCATGGTATTTTTGTTACCTCTATACACTTTTTACCTACTTCTGAAGAATGTCGGCGAATTACCGGTGGTCATGAAGCATCTCTAGTTAGTGTATCTGTGGACAATCATATTATTATTCATCACATTCCAAATCGTACATCAATATCATTACTCACTTTAATAACTTTGTTTATTTTGACACTATTCCTCATATTTGTAATTATGGACTATTTAAATCTGTAAATTGACCTTATATGTAAAGATATGAATGTTGATCTATTTTAATGTTTTAATGTGTATATTTTAGTATTTTATTTAAATGGTATTTAAAATGGTTTTATTTAAAATGGAACGAAATAATGAATTGTAAATCTATTTGACAAAATAAAAGAATGGTCTTATGAATATACTTTTTTTATTTGCTATGTTGTATTAAATGATTTCCTGTCTTTATTATCAGATATCATTTTTGGATTCTCTTTAAGATAAATAAAAAAGCTCACTTAAATAAGATTCTCAGATTTTGTGGTGAGAAAAACAAATCTCAGCCAGTTTGCCTTTCTTAATGTCACAATGCCCAGATCCTTTTTACCTAATTAAATCAAATCACTTCCCATTTTTAGCCTAGTAGTGTTGCAATCTGGTGGAAATAATTTGAATAATGGCATTTAAATAGTGAGGACTACCAATTTTGGATGGCTTTTTAACACCCAGGACTTGCTAAGGAGCACCATATCCAACTGCTGATTAATTTCACTCAAGCCATCAAGGACCTCATTCAAAAAAACAAACATGTATGATAAAAGAATAATAAACTGGGTCTCAAGAACTCAATGTGTCATCATTGCTTTACACCTTAAACATGATTGCACAGAATACATGAAAGGCTACAATGGTAGACTGGCGACAAAACACTGAGAACGTGAGTGTTCACAGTAGTCTTAGTTGATCAACAAACTCAACTGCACATTCACACCATATGATGCCAGAAAGCCAACAGATCACCGTTCCCTTGATCCTTACAGAAGATTCGTGCAGGATATTTACTAATTTGCATGGAAAATCCCTTGTCTGCCACCAAATAAAAACAGGGCTGCCAGTTGGTCCCTATTTTCCTAAAAGGTCCCTATTTTTTAACTTGGTCCCTAAAAGTCCCTATTTTCACTAAGAGGTCCCTAAAAGTCCCCTTTTTTATCTATACTGTGTCTAAGTTAATTTTTTCCTTACATTTTACCAAAATTTATCAAGAAAATTTACTTTAAAAAAAAATTTAATATGGTAGATGATAGCACATAACTGATCATAGTGGAAGAAATGAAAAAATTGTAGTGAAAAACCGTACAATTTTGTTCAAAAAAATCTGGAGAAAACAGCTTTATTGGCAAAAGTTCGTGAGAAAAAATTTTATTTTTATCAAAAGATCACCAGAAAAATGCAATTTTTGCTTATGATCGCGAGAAAAACGTGATTTTCGTCTAAGGATCGTGAATAAATGCTATTTTCATAAGGAAATTTTCACCAAATGACCAGGAAAAACTGCAATTTTCATCTTAAGATTGAAAAGAAATTGGATTTTTATCAAAAGATTGTGAGAAAAACACGATTCTTGTCGAAACATCGCAAGAAAAATGCGGTTTTCGCCCAAAGATTGTGAAAAAAAGCACTATTTTTGTCTAAAATTGTGAGAAAAACGCATTTTTCATTAAAAAGTTAAGAAAAAACCTCAATTTTGTTCACAGATCTCAAGAAAACATGTTTATTGTCAAAAGATCACGAGAAAAATGAGATTTTTATCAAAAGATTGTTAGATAAATGCTATTTTCGTCTTAAGATCGCAAGAAAACGCGACTTTCGCCCAAATATCTTGAGGTAAATGCAATTTTCGTCAAAAGATCGGCAGGAAAAAAGGCGATTTCGTCAAAGGATCGCGAGAAAAATGGGATTTTTTGTCTAATGATCACAAAAAAAAAAAAAAACCCTGCAATTTTTATCTAAAGATTGTGAAAAGAACCCAATTTTCGTCTAAAGATAGCAAAAAAAAAAAAAAAAAACACTATTTTTGTCTAAAGATTGCAGAAAAAATTCAAATTTTATCAAAGAATTTAAAATAAAAAGTTTTTAAAAACTTTTACATTAAAAGATCATGAGAAAAGTGGTATTTTCCCCTAAGTATCGAAGAGAAAATGCAAATTCCTACAAAGAAAAAAAAAAAAAAAAAACCCTGGGAATGCCGTTGAAAAAATGTATAATTAATGTACGGAAGGATTTCCTCTCTCCCTCTTTGCTGTAACTTTTCATAAAATTTGCCGTGAATTTCAGGGTTTTTTAGAACTTTGAATTTCTTTTGCTACAGAAAAATTATTTCATTTAAATTTATTTCAAAAAAATCATTTATAACCTTTATTTCAATTATGTTTGTGTTCGTAAATGCAAATTATATAAGTGATGATGATTCTGAAAATAATTGTAATAAGTGTTAAATATTGCTGGAAAAAACAAAAAAGTGTACTATTCCTGAAACCAGAAATTTAATCCTAAAGTGTGCTAAAAATTTCTGAAATAGTCAGGAATGAACTTTAAATAGTTTACTTATGTTATAGTTTTTACAATGTTGATGTCTGTGTTGATACATATGTTAATGTATTAAAACATGTGTCAATATATTTACATATAAATGAAATTTCCTATTAAATTCCTATATCTTCTTCAAAAAAATTCCTATATTTCCTATAATATTTTTGAAAAAAGTCACTTCTATGCCTGATGGATGTGATGCGTCTGATTTTATTATTTTAGTATATAACTATTATAATGACTGGCCATCCAGGTGGGAAGATTTTAGTTTTATACAGGAAAAACTAAGTGTTCCTGCACATAGATTTATGAAACATGTGCCAAGCAGATGGTTAACTCTGGAACCTACAGCAAATTGGTTGTTAGAACAATGGAATTGTCTCCATGAGTATTTCTTAAAATATATTCCATCTAGAAAGGAACAAAGGACACTAAATACAGTCAGCTACAAAAAATTGTATATTTGAAGAAGAAAACAATGAAATGTCAGTTAGTGTTTATTGTATCTAGTGCCAAACTATTTACCCAGTTTACTGCATTTTTCCAAAGGGAAGATCCTCTGATCCACTTATTGTATGATGAAATAAAATGCCTTATCATTAAAGTCTCAGTACATATTTGCAAACAGTCAGCCATTAAACCTTTCAAGAATGATGTCAATCAAGATCCCTTTGGGATTAAAAATTTAATCTCTCCAAGAGATATTGTTTTTAATGAAGAATTGCAAAAAGAGTTTTTGCAATTATTTGAAAAATATAAAGGTTATGTTTTAAGTGATGTGCAACGTCATTATATAGCTTCTGGTAAATATCTTTACAATAAGGATATATTGCAAAATTAAAATTTGATTCTTTCCGAAGACTGAGCCTCTATGAAAGAACGGATGCTAAATGCTAGGCTAAACATAGCAGATGCTTTAAGACATCATTATGAAAACCATGCAGCTCTAGTACCAGTAACTAGTAAAATGATAAAAAAGGTTAATATTGCATATCAAAATTATCAAAGTTACCTAGAAAATGAAAAGAAAAAAAAAGAAAAAAAAGTAAAGTACAACTTGAAGTGGAAAAAGCTACAGAAGAGGAAGAAAAAAAAAATCACATTAAGTTGAAAAAGATAAAAGTACGATTGTAGTTCTTGAAAAAAAGTTGGAAGATTTAAACAAAAATGTGAATGTAGAAGTAACTGTATTAGACAGATTGATCGATGAAGGCAATGAAAGGTTAAGAATTGCTTTATAAAAAAGAAATTTGACTGAAGCTAAAGTGGTTAAAATTTGATTGCAACTAGTATAACAGCTAACAAGAAACTGAAAGTAAAAGAGGATAAAGCTGATTATATTTAATTAAATAAACGTTTAAAAAAAATTTATTTGTTAAAAGTTGTATTTGATTTGTATAAATATTATGTTTATTTTTCAGGTCCCTAAAAGGTCCCTATTTCAGACTTTTGGTCCCTAAAAAGTCCCTAATTTTTAATCATTAGGTCCCTAAGTCCCTACTATTTTGTACCAAAATTGCTGGCAGCCCTGTAAAAATTCCAAAGTCACTTTTCAAACGAAAATCTCGAGAAAGGAAAAATGCTGGAAAACAGACTATAAAAAAATAGCAAATATCTTTTAGGCATCCAAAATTTAACAAATAACTGTGAAGCTGACATTAATTAAGAGAAATTGAGATGTGCAACTGAGCATAATCACTCTACAACTGAAAGGAGACAAAAACTTTACTAATCTTGAGGTGACTAAACTTTTGACTGAAGAAAAATGAAAAAGAAATTTTTTTATCTTGAGGAGAAAGATCACAACACAAATGGCAAATGTGAGTCGATGCACATGGGCTGAGAGAATGTTTTTCTAGGTCAAAATCGAAACC
The DNA here is from genome assembly GCA_964019185.1 of Maratus speculifer. NCBI lineage: Eukaryota > Metazoa > Arthropoda > Arachnida > Araneae > Salticidae > Maratus > Maratus speculifer. Next base: position 177,534,935 of record OZ025293.1, read on the forward strand.
AATCTAAATTGAAAGTGACGTTTGTGTGCTGAGTGCATGAAAGAAATCTTTCCTTTCTGTGTGAAGTAAGGTTTCGATATTGACATTTCATGAAAGACAAAATCTTTTTTCCTTTTGATTTTAAATCTAAGAACGGTGATTGTTGAGTTACTTTTGAAATTTTTTTTCATATTCAAAGCATTATGGGCTGTTTTAAGTAAAAAATACTTTCTTAATATGAATGAAAATAGTGGTTGAAAAAGGATCAGATTGTGCCCAAAAAATGTTTATTTTTGTTATTTGTGTATTTTTGTTAATTTTTTTTTACTGTTATACATTTTAAATTTCTATTTGTTATAAAAATATTTTTACTGTTATACATTTTAAATTTTTATTATTTCTTAACAAATTAAAATATATTCAGTCATAATTCAGTAAATTTATGTTTTTAATACTTAAAAGTATAAATTCTGTTTAAAAAAAATGCTATTTTATGTTAAGTATTTAAGATTTTGATTATAAAAAACATTTTACTAAAAAGCAACCTGATTTTTTAATTTTAAAGTTTGTTTTTCATTTCTTTTCTTTCAAGGTGGAAAAAAAAAAGTGTTTGTAAAATATTTTTAGTGTTATTTTTATGTTCTGACATTTTTATTTATAAACACAATGAGTACCCCCCACTACGCCAAAAAAAGTAAATGATCCCCAGAAGGAAAAAAATGAGGTACAAAAAATGCAATTAATGTAGCAGCCACTCAGGTCTTGGTTAACATTGAAGGAAAATATCACCAAGATCTGAGATTATACCATTATCTTTGGAATCTAAAATGATGTGGCTGCCATAGCTCAAATATTTTGAGGCAATTTGTGTTGAGGAAAAAAAGTCTGGAAAATTTGAAATATTCAAAAATATCTTAAAGATGCAGCACTCGCCTTGTATATCAACAAATGCCTCCATATTCTCTTTTGGACAGAATTATTGTTTACAGAATATTACTGTACTCTTGATGCACTATCACTGACAGATTTCTCAAATATTAAATTTAAATTTGGAGAGGATTTAAATGAATATTACCATTCAAAAAATAAAGTGGGACACATTGGGTGCAGACCAGCATTTCATTTTATGTCTTACCGAAGGATTACCATTAGAAATGAAACAGTTAGTAGGTACAAGTGCACTTACTGGCATAAATTAATAAAGTGAATTAGTCTTTAAATTGAGCAAATGTTATAATTTCAAACTAAATAAGCATAATTATACAGCAAAAATGAGTGGACGTTTAAAACTACTGTGAAATTGTGTGGAAGACTTTAATGAAGAAGCAGATATTTCCAAAATTAGTTAATTTTTATTGTACGATAATTTTAATCATGTCAATGCTTACGCCATTTTAAATAGCAAATGCTGCCATTTTGAGAGCAGCTGTGGCATAGTAAATCAAGGCAAAGATCATCCATTTCATTCCTTCATTTATACAAACAAGAAAACAGAATTTCTGCATAACAAGTGTTGCCATTGAAAAAGAAAAACTTATGCAGAAACACCATTGACTAAAAGATGCTACCTCATGCTCAGGGTTGGCAAGTTTCTTCCGCAGTGGAAAAAACCGCGGAAAAAACCGGCCAGAAGAAATAGGTTTCTTCCAAGTGGAAAAAATGGAAGAAACTGTTTTTCTTTAAGAATTTACCATATATTTTCAATTTTGTAAGATATAATAAATATCTTCTTCCTATAATCTAAGATAAACTAATTTCACTAGACCAAAACAAAATTAAGTATAGGGTAACACCCCCAGTAATTGGCATGCACCAGTGATTGGCATGTCCTACAATTATGTCCTAAAATAAGATTTATATTCAGTCTTTTAAAAATACAAAACCATATACCAGCTGTATGTTCCTTAACCTTAAAGATTATAACTTTGATTTGTGCTACTAGATGGCTGTAGTGCATTATAAGAGAATCAATTGTACCTTGTATCAAATTAACCATTTTCGTTGCAGATGCTTCGTATCTAGCTTAAGGTAGTATGCATTTTCATTCCATTATTCTCTGATTTATAAAACATTTTAAATTTTGATTGACAAAAGTTTTGATTAGTTGAAAAGCGTAATTTTAATTCTGTAGAAGCATTTTTGACAAAAATATTTGGATTTATGAATTAATGACAAATGCCATTTAATGGTGCTTCAGTTTTGCTAATTCCCAGTAATTGGCACATGTGCCAATTACTGGGGAATCAGAAAATTTAACGTTAAGACATTTATTTTGGCAGTTCTTTTAAAGTTATAAACTAATTTTGTTTAGCTGCTGTTTTTATTCAAAAATATAAAATAGTACCAGTAATTGGCACGCATTAAAAATTCGCATGACAATTACTGGTGCTGGCATGACAATTACTGGGTATTAATGTAAACAGGTCATTTTCAAAATAAATTTTCAGAAATTTTTTGATTATTTTAAGGTATAAATTTTCCCACAACTTAATTTAATCTGTCATCACTTTAGTAAAATGTTTTAGACCAGTGACGCATAATAAAAGAACTTAGCAGGTTTAGAAATATTTTCCTCTTTGTAAAAAGTAGATCACATGGAGGCAGCTAATTTTTCCATCATTTTGTTTACAAATCGTGTTTATAACATAAAAAGCAAATTCCTTCAATTTTTTTATGATCAGAGTAATGTTTAAAGCTGAAAAATATTAGTTGTTTGACCAGTGACACAAAACATGCAAGACAGTCTTATTTCATAAATTTATTCCATATTAAAATCAATTTTCAGACATATTTCTATAAGTACTCAAAATTTATATTGTTCTCAAAATAAAATTGCCCAAATCAATCAAAATAGTGATTATTCATTAGAAATTATAACATGTTAAAAATGAAAGTTAAGATTTGAGACAAACACTGTTCCCTCTGAAAAGTCAATTTATTTTTATTTTTAAACTAATTTATTTTTAAATAAATTATTTGATTTAACACTCGCACTATTAAAAAAAGAAACAAAGAACAAGTAAGGGTTAGAATTTTTTTTATCTTTTTTAATATAAGTTTTTTAACAATAAGACACCAAACTGCACTTATTTTGAAAATGACCCAAACATAGGGTAGATGTGCCAGCAATGGGCCGCCTCACAGTTTTTGGTGTATTAAAAAGAAATAATAATAGTTAAGCTTTTATTATTGATTTCTTAATTCCCTCTTCCATGCTTTATATCTGGATTATTTTTTAACACTTATCATCAAAGCAATTAGGAAGCAAAAAATAAAGTTTTACTGATTTTCATTGAAAATCTTAAGGAACATGCTAAAAGTTGACTTTACTTATTTAATATTCTTTTTTTTCCTTGTAAAAATTGAATGTTTTAGTCTGGATAGTAATATAAAACTTTGAATTTCTCAAACCAATGGTCATTTAGAAAACTTTATTTATTTTTAAGATTTTAGGGGGGGGGGGGTGTCCATTACTGGGCTTGAGTATTTTGATATATTTCGATTATTTAAAATTAAAATGTTATTTGTATTGTGAAATGTAACTGTGGGATTTGTTAAATATTAAGATTAATATAACATGAAAAACAGAAATATAATAATTACAACAATTGATAAAAAAACACTTTTTGAAGAAATTCCTTAAGGGAGTCCATTACTGGCACATCTACCCTATTGTATTGTTTTAAAGTATTCACTTTTCAAGCTAATATGCTGCTTTTTTCTCTCAGAAACCTGAAATATGGCATCTTCGCCTGCAATAAATTCATTGAAAGGGTTTAAACCCAAATTCTTATATTCTGAAGAAACCATGAAGAATGCAATGCATGCTGTTGATACTAAAAACATGAGTTGTCATAAAGCCAGTGTTAAATTTGGTGTGCCTCGTAGTACTTTAGAAAACAAAGTGAAAGGGAAAACTCCAAGAGAAAGAAAAATGGGACCATCATCAGTTCTTACAGCCGAAGAAGAAGATACGTTAGTAAAATGGATTTTAAGTATTGCCAAAGCTGGATTTCCCTTTATAAAAGATTTATTGTGTACAGTTCAAAATATTATTCAAATGTCAAACAGGAAAACTCCATTCACAAATAATAAACCTGGGAAAAAATGGTTTAAATTATTTTTAGCTCGTCATCCTGAAATTAGCGTGCGCGTACCAGAAACCCTTACTCAGTCAAGAGCCAAAGTAACAGAGGTAGGTTTGCGAATGTGGTTTCAAGAAATGGAAGATTATTTTTGCAAAGAAAATCTGGAAGACGTCTTGAAAGATCCCCAGAGAATATACAATTGTGATGAGGCTGCATTTTTGCTTTGTCCCAAGACTGGAAAAGTCTTAGCTCCAAGAGGATGCAAAGATGTTTATGAAATCGTACAAGGCTCAGACAAAGAATCGCTTACTGTACTGATGACAGTTCGAGCTGATGGTGTTGTTTGTCCACCATTTATAGTTTATCCCTACGTGAGATTGCCATCAGAATTGGTAAATAATTCTCCTAAAAGTTGGGGTTTAGGGAAAAGTAAAAGTGGTTGGATGAATGGGGAAATATTTTATGAATTTATAGCTAACATATTTTTTCCATGGCTGCAGCAAAATCAGGTAGATTTGCCAATTATACTTTTTATGGATGGTCATAAGAGTCATCTTACATTACATTTAAGCAAGTTTTGTGCTGAAAAAAGTATAATATTGATTGCTCTCCCCCCAAATTCAACACATATAATGCAACCATGCGATGTTAGCTTATTCAAAGTGATGAAATTAAAGTGGAAACAATTAGTTCACGAATGGAGAGTAAGCAACTCTCATAAAGCTGTTACAAAAATTACATTTGCAAATATGTTTGAAGGTGTTGTTAGAAGCATTAGTCCTGAATGTATTTCTAACGGCTTTAGACGTTGTGGCCTGTATCCATTTAACCCAGATGCAGTTGATTATAGCAAATGTGACAAATTAACTGAAGAAGCGAATATGTTTGATTCTACTTCAGAAATAGCTAAAAATACATATTTACAGTCATTAAAAGATTTAGAGCATTTTATTGATGAAAGCCTTTTAAATAAATTTAACGAATGCTTTTCTGCATCTTATGAGTGGAATGGTGATGAACATGCAAGAGAGCTATACAAAGTATGGCAAAAAATGAAATATAACACTGTTTCTGATAATCTTGTGGCAAATATATCTTATTCTACTGCTTCTACTGCATCTAATCCTGCCACTTCTGATGTTTTTAATACTAACGCTTCTTGTATATCAAATCTTATTTGTTCTGATGATCATAATCTTACTGCTTCTAGTATACGTGATTCTACTGCTCCTACTAATGCATCTAGTCATACAGCTTACAATGCGTCTAATTGTACTACTTCGGTGTCCAATCTTGCTGCTTCTAGCATATCTGTTGAAGCTAGTAACCCTGAATGTCCTGTCTCTAGTTTGATTTCTGATACTTTTGAAGAAGATATAGAAGTCCCAAGACCTTCACAAATCCAATTAAATGCAACTGATGTTTCAAAAAATGAAAATTTTGTAATAGCATCTAACTCTTCTGATATCATTAACACTACAGTAAGTTCTCCTTTTAAACGAGCATTGTTTTGTCCTGAACCTATACAAAAGAAGAAAACTAGAGCTCCTAAAGAAAAAATTCCATCAGTTGCAACATCCAGTGAATGGCAAAAATACTACCAGAAGAAGGAAAATGAGAAGACTGAAAATGAGAGGCAAAAAGAGGAGCGAAGACAGAAGAGACTAGTTAAAAAAGAACTGCTTCTTAATAAAAACTCTAAGAAAATTAAGAATGTACAGAAAAAGAAAAAATATAGAAACAACAATTCAAAAGATTCAGAGTCTGATGCAGATATAATTTATGATGACTCTACAGATAGTGATAATATGAAGTTGGGAAGTCTTACAGATAGTGATAAAGATATCAAAAAAGGAATTAATTTGTTCAAAGAACGTTATTATGCAGTTTTTTATGATGAACAGTATTGCATAGGTCGCATTATTGATTTGACCTCTGCAGAGTCTACTGTTAAGTTTTTAAAAGAAACAAATGAAAATGAATATATTTGGCCCTTAAAATCAGATATAGCAACTATAGAGAACCGTTTCATTTTTTATGGTCCTTTAGAATTGTCAGGTAATGACCCATTTTCTCTGGAACCATCCATTATTCGAAAAATCAAAACTGCATACCGGCAAATGAAACAGCGTTTATTTCTATATTAATATTTATCTATTAACATTTCAAATTATATGTTTATTTGCTTAAAACATTTACGTTTCCCACATCAAGATGTGTGGCTTAGTATTGATTATGTGATGATTAATATTTTTCGCATAAAGTTGTTACAATTAATATTATTAAGCTATGTAATTTTATAACCACGATTTTCTGCGTATAATGTCATAATTAATATTTTGTTTCTCATAGTCATGATATTTTCATGTATATTATTTAAAAAGTAAAAAAATAAAGCATTTTTTTACTTATATAAATATGTGCCAGTTACTGGGTCAGAAGGTGTCATACATTGGTGCACTAGGTGCCAATTACTGGTGATTATAGTAACTTTTCATAAATATATATTTATAAAAAAACTGCTCAAATATTTTTGCTTTTAGTGAGCAAAATAAATGCACAGATATGCATTGTTTGATTTAAAATTATTTGCAAGTAAATATTTTCCCCCTAAGTAATAAAAACAGAGGCAAGTTTAAAGTCAAATCCTTAAAGTGCCAATTACTGGGGTCATTACCCTATGTGCTAAATTAATAATTACATTAGTTTTTTTAGCCAAGATCACACACAACACTTATCTAAAGATCTTCAACCATTGACTAAATGAAAAGAAATTTTATCCAAAATATACAAAATCAGTTAAATGTTATCCATTTCAATTTAACCAACATATTTTTTTTTAATTTAAATTTCTGAAACAAGTAGTAAATAGTAGTGATTCTTTACTAATGGTAGAATGAAACCCATTTAAATAAAAGCTTTTCATTTGCATCAATTTTATTAATGTAAATAATGTATAATAATTACTATATTAAATAGAGATCAATCAAAAATAAGATTTCATTTTCGGTCAGATAGAAACACTTGATCAAAAATCTTGTATCTTTCATCAGAAATTTTCAATTCTGAATAACAAATTCTAGAATAACAAATGATCATTTACAAAAATCAAGATGTATATATCTAAAACTAAAATATTTTTTAATGAAATGAAATTCATACATTAGAAAATCTTTCTGTGTCATGGATGAATTAATTATGTATTAATTATTCTATATGAAAATAAAGTTTTTGGATTATTAACAGTTTTACATAATTAATACTATACATATAATTAATTTCAATTATGTATATTTATGTATGTATTAATTACTTTAAAACATACAATTTAATTACTTTTTTTTTTAATGTTATCATTATCGGTGAAAAAGTAGGAAGGTCACCTAAACTCGGTTTTGGCCTTAAAATCCCATGTTGATCTATCAATCGGTCGGTGTTAAAAAAAGGCATTAAAATCTTTATCTTTCTTAGTATAATGCAACATAGTATAGCAAAAAAGTATTTTAGCAGTAGGATGCTGCAATTAATTTCTCAACTTAAATTGGATAAAAGCAAAAAGTGAAGATTTTTTTTTTTTTTTTCAAGTACTACACTTCAGGATAGTTTTAAAGCATTTTGACATACCCATAGATGTTTTTAGAACACTAATCTTTTAAAATCAGCATTGAAATATTCATGCTAGATGAAAAATACGAAAAATTACAAATTTATTTACTGTGTTGCACAGTTTAAAATAATACACATTTATATGAAAGTAATATATTTTTATATGAAAAATAAACAATTTGTAGGTAGTTTCTTTTTCTTTTTTTATAAATGGAACAATTAATAAAAAAACCCATTCCATAATATAAAATCCCAACCTCTACAGTAGTAAAAATCCATCACCTGAAAATGTCTGCTGAACCTGAAGTTCATAATTAAAAAAATAACTGATCTTTGCAAAAATAATATTTTTAATAATAATTAAATTTTCCAATTTAGATTTGATGTAATTATATTTTAATTCTATTACATAGTTAATGTACTTTAACTTTCAGCATTTGTTTTGGTTTCGGTGGTTTCTTCCATTTCTTCCGGTTTTTTCCAGTTTCTTCCACTGTCCTGGAAGAAATAGGTTTCTTCCGGAAGAAACCCAACCCTGCTCATGCTGAACATTATGATCTCAAAACTTCTGATAAACTGTCCTGAACAGCAAAATAATCGTGATCTAACATGGCACAGAAACACTATGAAGCCGCATATTTTTGTTGTATATTTTGTTTATCTATGTTATTTTTGCATAATTTTTGGCCAACCCTGTTTGGCCAAAAATTGGCCAATTTTTGCCAAAGTAAAAAAACCCATGAAAAAAATGTCTTGACAAAAATCTTTTTGCCACAGGCAAAAATTACTAGTCTTTTAGATTAACTATAAGAAGCAAAAACTAAGATAATGGCAAACTTATAGCATATAGTTGTTCTACTGATTGGTTAATCTTCCAGGTGAATATACAGGGTGAGTCATAAATATCGAAACAATAGGCTATCTCCTTAAATATTGTCCCTAGACCCATACTTCCAGTTGCAAAAATGATTAGAGATTATGGAAAATGCTAGAAACTTTTTATTATTGACTTAAGTGAGGAAGCCCAGAGATGATGGAATCTTCTTATTTTTTTTTAGGTTTCGGGTTTGAATGATTTAAAAGCTAGGACGAATGGGTTTTTTATGGAATGTTGCTTCGTAATTCACTCCACAGCTATTATAGAATATCTCTTTTGTGACCAATGAGAGTGCTCCATAACACAGTAAAGTAATCGTTTTCTATAAAAGTGGTGGAGTGATGATGCAGCAAAAGTGTCAATTTTTTACAGTGTGCTTTTATATATATAGAACATTCTCATTGGTCATGAAACAGATATTCTATAAAAGCTGTGGAGTGACGCTACAGCAAATGGGTCAAATTTTTAACTGTATGTAGTACTATCGAAATAATCAGCATGGGTGATTTTCAGGAAAATCAGCATGGGTGATTTTCAGGAAACGCTATTATTGCAAAAGACGAGGAATTTGATGTCATAAATTTTCCCCAATTAGTTTAAATTAGGGAAAATCCTGTTGGAAAAGCCGAAAAATGTATTGATTTAATATGCTCGAATACACAGTGATAAACGAGGATTCGAAATAAACATCAAATACAAAAGTTGCATATTTTTGTCCGTAGAATCCGAATCTGCAATAAAAAATGGGGGTTATAATTTAAGATTTCAAAGTTGGACCCCCTCTGACCCCCATGGGGTCGGTTACGAAGGTCAAATTTGTTATCACTGAGTAGCTTATTTAAAAATATTTAACATGTATATTTACGTTTTTCAATCTCATATGTATTTCTCAAGTTATTCGACCATTTCCAGACTTTTCGGACACCCTGTGTACAGGGTGTCCAGTAAATAACTGACCCATTTTGAAATTAAATAACTAAAGAACGGTTTCAGATAAAAATGCGCGGTTTTCTGCATTATTATTAGAAAATCAATAAATTTTTAAATATACACTTTCTTAAAATAGTTCGAAATTCGACCAACAGATGGTGCTGACGGTGACAACAGGCTGTTGAAATTCAGACATTACTCTAGTTTTCATAAGCATGAGTTTTTCGGCTCCTTTCGCAGAGTCAAATTTCAGTCGACAAGTTCAATTGACACTCCACTCACCTGCAGAAATAGAGTTTACTGGATGGAAAGAGATTTAAAACAATATTTATGATTGAATAATGTCGATTTACTTAATAAAAAACAAAAAAAATAATCATCATCCTTTCACACATTTACCATAAGTAAATTGTATTCAAAAAATGTTTTTGTAATCGGTTAACTGATCCTCTTTTTACGTACAATAAATTGAAAATATGCGATAAACACCGCTTTTTTTAGTTTATAAAAATCTTAATATTTAATCTAAACATTTCTTCTATTAAATAGTATGGAATTGTATTAAAAAAATTAGAAGGTGTTAAATAGCTTTAATTTATGGATCAAGCAAACTCTTCTAGCTTACATCGTGCAGTGAAATCAGTTAAGTGGTTAAAACAGTGGTACGGAAATAGTGTTGGAAAGTTCCCTATCTAAAAAAGGTGGGACAGTGACTTATAAATTGCACATAAAAATGTAACAAACTTTAGAATGAAGGAATCTGTTTATAACAATTCCTGTTTTAAACGTAAAAAAAACATTGATTTTGACGGAGAAAGTATATACAAAACCAGATGCTAGGGCGTAAACCTGCCTAAAACGAAATATTATTCATTTTTCCGAAAACCGAATTCATCCCTACATTTTATTCATATTTTAACATTTAACACATCTGAATTTTATTATGAACGCCACGAGAGACTTTAAGATGACTTTTACACACACGTCTCCCTCCCCCCCCCCCAACCGAAAACATAAACTACGCTGAAATGGAAGGATGTTTAAAAAAAAGAAAAAGCATTGCACCTGTTTTATGCCCTGCGAGTTACCCCTTTTCAAGATTTCATTACAGAGCATCATAGATCCTGAAATATAATTTTGTCTCTACTCCTTTCCTTAATTATTCTTCATGGGCAAAAGAAAGAAAAGAATAATTCTAAAAATTCCTCTTGCATTTGATTTGAAATAAAGAACATTATTTTAAAAAAATGATTCTAAAAACTTTTTAAAAATTATATATAAAAAACATTTCCAATATTTTGGTAATATTTATACTTATAAAATTGAACTAAAATAATTAGACCTATGACGATTCTATGATGATTCAGGATCTATTATGCCTTCTGTGATGAAATTTTGAAAATGGATAACTTGCAGGATATAAAAACAGGTACAACCCCCCTTTTTAACATTCTTCCATTTCAGCGTAGATTATGTTTTCAGTTCGGGGGAGGGAGACGTGTGTAAGGATCCTTTCATTTCAGAGTAGATGCATTTGCATTAAAGGTAAGAAGAGGGATGAATCGTGTGTAAAAAGCATCTTAAAATCTGTCGTGGCTTTCGTAATAAAATTTTCAGATATGTCAAAATATGAATATAACGTAGGGATGAATTGGGTTTACGGTAAAATGAACAATATTTCGTTTTAGACACGTTTCCATCTTAGCAGGCAGCTTTGTATGTTACTTTCTGCGTCTTGATTAATAATTTTTTGTGTTTAAGACAGGATTTGTTATAAACGAAATATAAAAGAACCTTTATTTTAAAGTTTATACGACTTATAATAAGTTACTGCCCTGTTTATATTTTAGACAGGGAACTTGCTACTACTATTTGCGCACTACTGTTTTAGCTTCTGATTTCATTATATGTCGTATAGGCAAGAACAGTTTGCTTGATCCATCTCTTAAAGCTTTTTGACATATCTAATTTTTTTAAATACAATTTCATACTATTTAAGGAAGAAATGTTCAGATTAAATATTGAGATTTTTTTTATTTAAAAAAGCTGTGTTTATCCCATATTTTCAATTTTTTGTACGTAAAAAGAGGATCAGTTAACCGGTTACAAAAACATTTTTTGAATACAATTTACTTATGGTAAATGTGTGAAAGGTCGATGATTATTTTTCTGTTTTTTATCAAGTAAATAGACATTATTCAAGCATAAATATTATTTTAAATCTCTTTGCATTCAACAAACTCTATTTCTGTAGATGAGTGGAGCGTCGATTGAACATGTCAGTTGAGATTCGATTTTGCAAAATCAGCCCATGCGTATGAAACCTAGAGTAATGTCTGAATTTTGACAGCCTGTTGCCACCGTCAGCGCCATCTGTTGGTCAAATTTCGAACTATTTATTGATTTTCTAATAACAATGCAGCAAACCGTGCATTTCTATGTCAAACCGCTCTTTAGTTATTTAATTTCAAAATGGGTCAGTTATTTACTGGACACCCTGTATATATATATATATATATACACTATATTGCCATTGATTATGGGACACTTGCGATTTTAGACATTTTACTAAATATCTAGAAAAATACATGAGGAATCATCTCGAAAGTCTTAGTGTATAAATATAATAGTATAAGTCATACATCTCCGTGAAGATTTTTTCTCGAAACTCCAAAGGGGGGGTGTCAACAAATTAAAAAAGAATGAATATCTTTTGAATAACCCTGTCAAAACTACTGTAGCAAAAGAGCTCAAACTCTAGGTTGTAATTGAATGCCTTATTGTAATAAGCCTTGTTCATTTTTATGCAAATAGCATGCATACTCGCAGAGTAATTAAGGTTTTTACAAAAATGATCCCAAATTTTTCCAAGTTTTTTCCTTATAATTTTCAGAGTTCTTAATATAAAATATTATTTTTTTCAGAAAATATGACAAACAACATTGCACACAGTACCCTGTAATCAGAATTAAAAAATAATGAAAATTGTATAAAAAATGAGTTTGTTTACTAAATAATTTTTTACTGCGCATGCGTCAACGATATCAAAATTTCATTTGCATATTATGTTAGCTAAATGTATAGAGCAACTTTTGTGAAAGTCACAAAATCATAACTTGAAAATTCTGACAATTATCGTCAATTGAATAAGTCGAAAATCCGTTATTCTCAAAATGAAGCAAAAACAAGAGGGGTTGTATCCATATATTCATTGATTAGTGTCAATATAGAATACACAATATGGGATGTACTACTGCATTTGGATAAAATCCCTCATTCTTTTGCTTCATTTTGGAAACAACGGATTTTGTCCTTTTTCTATAGACGATTACTTTCAGAATTTTCAAGCTATGATTTTGAGACTTTTACAAAAGTTGCTCTATACATTTAGCTAACATAATATGCAAATGAAATTTTGATATCTTTGACGCATGCGCAGTAAAAAATTATATAGTAAACCTACTCATTTTTCATACAATTTTTATTATTTTTTAATTCTGATTACAGGGTACTGTGTGCAATGTTGTTTGTCATATTTTCTGAAAAAAATATTTTATATTAAGAACTCTGAAAATTATAATGGAAAAACTTAGAAAAATTTGGGACCATTTTTATAAAAACCTTTATTACTCTGCGAGTGTGCATGCTATTTGCATAAAAATGAACACAGTGTATTACAATAAGGCATTCAATCATAATCTAGAGTTTGAGCGCTTTTGCTACATTAGTTTTGACAGGGTTATTCAAAAGATATTCATTCTTTTTTAATTTGTTGATGGTCCCATATGGCATTTCGGTAAAAAATCTTCATGGAGATGTATGACGTATACTATTATATTTATACACTAAGAGTTTCGAGATGATTCCTCATGTATTTTTCTAGATATTTAGTAAAATGTCTAAAATCGCAAGTGCCCCATAATCAATGGCAATATAGTGTATATATATATATATATTTTCAAAGACAGTCGATTAAGCCATAATTTTGATGTTTTTTAAGCATAATTTGAAACCTATTTGGATGAAAACTTCAGATATAATATAAATCACTTAAAAAATTATATGTTACAATGCATATCTTTTAATATTAATTTCATGACTCATAAAATTTTAAAAATTAAACTCAATGTTTGCGTTTTTTTATTATTATAACCACACAAAAAAATTGCAGTAGTATTAAAATTTAAGGAGACATTAACAATAGTATGAAAATTTAACACTAGAAGCTCTAAATATTAGATGTTTACAATTAAGAAAAATTAACATCCAAACTAATTTGAAATTTTGTCTCTAGGTATAGTTCGAATTGAAAACTTAAAATACACAATCAGAATTTCAAAAATAATTTGCTCTAGGTATTTGATTTGTAGGGCCCCCCTTCCCCCAAGCAAATTTTATATACATTTAAAAGTAGACATTTATAATCGCTTGGTACCAGTAACTTAAGGGAGAAGAAAAATCTATATTCATAGCAGTATTAAGAGTCAAACCTTCAGCATCATAAATATGTTATTTAATACATTATGTGTAAATCTGATTATTTAAAAATATTGAAAGCTTTTGTAATTTGACAAACCAGACTATAAAAATATTTTATTCAGAATTGAAAAAAAGTTTGAATGGATTAATTTTTCTCCCAATTTTTGTTGTCAAAAATGGGTATTTCAAATTCAAAATCTTGAAAAAAGATCCAATTTTGATTTGTAGTTGGCACCTTAAGCAAATTTGAAAACATTCAAAAGCAGACTTTTTCCATTTGTTTTGTACCAGTAATTTTCTATTGTTATAAATAGCTGCAGAGTTAGTAGGAGGTGTTTATTTTTATTTATTTTCATGACTGTCTACTTCTTCCTTTGTTACTTTGAACCTGCCATTTTCACCCTTAAGACTGCTGGTCACTCACTTTCTGAAGTCCCCTCCGTAATGTTAAGCCTGTGGGTGTTTGACACATTCTTATATTTACAATATCTCCTGAGGAAACTTATCTTTTTAATTTCTTCTTTCAAGATGTCTCTTTCTTCTTTAGTTTTCAAAATATTTCTAAAATCTATTCTTAATTTAGCATTTTGTGTTAAAAACTAATGAACTGAAAGTAAAACTTTAACACTTCATATAAAATTAAGCAAAGATTTTAGAAGTATTTTTAAAACTAAGAAAAAAAGTAACATCCTTTAAGATGTTAAAAATAGTAATTTCCTGAGGAGATATTTTAAATATAAGAATACATCACATGCCCATAGACTTTACGTTACGGAGGGGAATTTGGAAAGTGAGTGACCAGCAGCCTGAAACAATTTTCTCTAAAGAACATAAAGATGACCAATAATTAATTGCTCTGAAAGTTATAAAATGTCTATAATCATTATATGGAGGGGAAAAATATAGATTTATTTGTATCTATTTCTAAAGCTATTTAATTCAGTATTGGGGGAGGGGGAAGAAAAGTCTATTTATAGCAGTATTAAGAGTAGAGATGGGAATGGTTGGGAAAAAACCTGAAAAAGTTGAGAAATTTTTTTTTTTTCAGTCTTTGGGAGACCATTGTTCTTTAAAAAAGGGGACTTTGGGGGACCATTTTTTTTAAAAAAGGGAACTTTGGAGGACCATTTTTTTTAAAAAGGGGACTTTGGGGGACCATTTTTTTTAAAAAAGGGGACCTTGGGGGTCCATTTATTTTTACTAAATATGTTAGCATTTTTTTTTTTTTTTAACATTACAGTAAACATGTTAGTTAACTTTATAAGGATATCATTAATTAATTCCAAATATTGTTGCTGAAATTGTACAATTATATTTGAATACAATTAAATATTCTACTGCAAGAAGTATAAAAGTAGTTTAACATTTACCTTGAAAATTTTCTTTTAAGAGAGCCTGTACTTGTAATTCAAAGTCTTGATTTTTTTTATTTACAATAGCAAACTGATTTTTATTAAAATAAAAAGTAATCTTAGCTAAAATGTATCTAACAAATTTATTATCAGAATATATTTAGCCATTAAGTATTTAAGGCAAAAATTTCTTGAAATAAAAAACAATCTGTTCAAAAATGTCACAATTTTGTAAATAACAAATACTTAAAAAAAAAAAAAAAAGAGAGAGAGAGAAGCGTTTATAAAATAACTATATACAAAACAACAAGCAATTCCAAAATGTTACTGAAAAACTGATTCTTCTGACAAATATACAGTAGACTCCCTCAAATCCGCACAGCTTGGGACCAGAGGTTGTGCGGATTTTAGAATTTTGCGGATTTCTGGTCATTGCTTTGTTTACGTTTTTTAAACAGTAATTTGAGTGCAATTAATAGTGCATTCAGGACCATAATGAATACTTACAATATAATAAAATGTTAAAATAAGTAATAAATTAAAATAATAAAAATTTAGATAATTTTCAAAATGATTAAAATATTAAAAGCAAAGATCAAGTTAATGATCAATAGTGTATGATTAAATATTCATTATAAAAATTAAATATATTTTTCCAAAATTATTCAACAAAACTTGCCTCATAAAAGTACATTACTAATTCACATCAAAATCATAAAATAAGGATTTTTTTTAAAAAGTTTAGCCAGGCTTAGTAACCAAAAAATCTTGATTAATGCATAAATATATTTGGTAAGAAAATTGTGATTACCAGTGATATCAGCAATATCTTGATTTTTTTTTTTTTTTTTTTTTTTTTTAATTTTTCTTCCTTCATGAAAAAAAAAACATGAATAGAGTATTATTGAGAAAATTAAAAATTAAAAAATATATGGAATTGATACAAAATTAAAAAAATCACATTTTGTCCAAATATCCAATCTGAAAGTTTCATTGTTTACATCCATAAAGTATGTGCGGATTTTATAGAGTTGCGGATTTCTGGTTTGCGGATTTGAGGGAGTCTACTGTATATAGAGAGAGAGGGAGAAAAAAATAGTGTGTTTTGTCAGTCTGTAAACACAAAAATAACATCAAAAATTTTGATAAATAATCGCCCTCCCCCCACCAAAAAAACAATAATAATTGCAGAAAAAAAATTGCTAAGTCTGTTAAAAGATCCAGGGGGGGAAGGGGGGAAAGCAAATTTTGCAAAAAATTTTGGAGAGAAGAAAAAAAAAATCCGGGAATTTCAAGATCGCCGAAAGAAAAAAAAAACTACCTTGTTTTCTTATTGCATTCAATCAAAGTTCTCAAAGAAACAAAACAAACATATCAACCTCGTCAAATGTGCGCATTAAGGTTAAAGGGCCATATGCCACTGGATTGATCATTCTGTTGGATAAAGAGCAGGTGTTAATAGAGTGATTATCAAGTGATTATCAAACTGAAGCTTAAAGTACAGACACCATGAAGCAACTGACATTTAAAAAACAAGAAGATATGTCAATATTTATCAAATGAAAACACAGAAAATCTCATTGAAAATTTGAGGAAAATATTTATAAATAGAGGTGATTTGATGAAATATTAGCCAATTGTATAATGACTTATAAAGTCTAATTTAATAAAAGCTATAAAGAAAAAAATATCACAGTTCTTATAATTTTCTAAATTATGACAGTCACATTCTTGTTAAATAACTAAATATTAAAGCTAAAAATATTAAAGATATTAAAAATAAAAGCTAAAAATATACTAAACTAAATATTAAAGCTAAATATTAAAGCTAGTTTGATATTTTTGCTTGATTTACATCTTTCAATTGCAATTTAACTCTTAATTACCAGGAAATAAAATAGATTATTATTTTCTTTAATTAAAATGCACACAAAAAGTATAAGCAAAACACTTTTTTTTTATATTCAGGGGTGTGGAAATACACCATTTTGCTCACCAGTGGCAGGTAGATTTTCTGGCAAAGTGAGTGGATTTTTAGTTTTTGAAAATCTGTAGGCAATACAGACATTATCTGAAACACTTTTTTTAATATAGATATTTTAACTTCACAAACTATTACAGAGTAAATATGGTACTAAGTTCTATCTTACATTAAGCTTACCTTTGTTGTATATATTTCTTAATATTGGGTTGGGGAAAAAGTAATTTCGCTTTTTTCCAACAGATAGCTTTAAAGTCGCATATCTCGAGTAATACTTACTCAAATAAGCCATACTATACAGCATTTGATAAGTAATAGTCTCTAGAATATTCTGGATATAAAGGTAGCGTCATTTGTTTATACAGTCAAAAGTTATTGCGTTTTAAAATTAGATTCCAGAAGATCATTTTCATCACATTTTAGTTTTTTACTTCCAAATAGGGCAAAATGTGGTGCAGGCTCATCGAAAATTGTGTGGCGCTTATGGTGATCAGTGCTTAAGTAAACGCCAAAGTCAGAATCGGTTTGCTCGTTTTCGTTCCAAAAATTTCGATGTTAAAGATGAACGTTTCCCTGGCCATCCAATACTTGGAAAAGTCAATGAAATTTAAAAACAAAATCGAGATAGACTGACATATTTCTACCCACAACATTGCTACAGAACTAAACATCAACCATAACCCAGTTTTGAACCATTTACATAAAACTGGATACCAAAAGAAACTCGATTCTTGGGTTCCCCATGAACTTACAGTGAGAAATTTAATGGACAGTTTCCATTTGTGAATTGCTGCTGAAACGGAATAAAATCAAGCCATTTTTGAAGCAAATGATTACGGGTGATGAAAAGTGAATCACGTATGACAACAATATGCTAAAAAATCATGGTCGAAGCTTCATAAACGGTGGCAAAGCCCGGATTGACGCCAAAGAAGATGATGCTGAGTGTTTGGTTGGATTGGAAAGGAATTGTCCATCATGAGCTGCTTGAACCTGGCCAAACCATTAATACAACTACCTACTGTGAACAACTAATACGTTTGAAGCAGGCAATTAAAAAAAATCCGGTCAAAATTGATCAATAGGAAAGGCGTTGTCTTCCATCACGACAGCTCTAAACCACACACATCTTTAGTCACTTGGCAAAAACTGAGAAAACTTGGCTGGGAGGTTTTGAAGCACCCACCATATAGTCCGGACCTAGATTTGATCGATTACCATTTGTTCTGCCCTCTGGCGAACTTTCTTAATGGTATTAAGCTGGCTTCAAAAGAGGCTTGTGAAAATCACCTTGCTCAGTTTTTTGCCCATAACTCTCAGAAATTCTACAGTGACAGAATTATGGTTTTACCAGAAAATGGCAAAAGGTCATCGAACAAAACGGCACATATATTATTGATTAGTTGTTTAATTTATATAAATAAATTCAGTTTAAAAAAAACGAAAAAAGCGAAATTACTTTTTCCCCAACCCAATATTATAGAAAAGAATTATGAAAATGCAATGTAGTAGTCATAGTAATTTCGTCTGTAATCTCATGCGATTTTGTCATAACTATTTTCAACTGCGTGTGTGTTGCATCTTGCAGGTTGGTAAAATAAATCCTTGGCTGGTAAGATTTTTGAAAAATTCCCCACCCCTGTTTATATTTATCGATAATCACAATGAAAACTCAAATATTGAGAGTGAAATGTGTGTGTGTGTGTGTATATATGTATGTCACCCATATATATATATATATATATATATATATATATATATATATATATATACATA
Source organism: Maratus speculifer (assembly GCA_964019185.1). NCBI lineage: Eukaryota > Metazoa > Arthropoda > Arachnida > Araneae > Salticidae > Maratus > Maratus speculifer. Next base: position 177,554,003 of record OZ025293.1, read on the forward strand.
TATATATATATATATGGGTGATTTTCAAAATACTTGTACATTTGGTAATTTTTTTACAAATAAAAAAAATCTTTAAAACACAACTTGTAAAAATGTTAGGTGATATTAAAACATTTCTTGTATATAAAACTGAAAACAGCAGTTCACTTTTTGATTTGGAACATCAAATAAAAAATAAAGTATGAACTTGCAACAGTAAAATGTTCCTCTCTGTTACCAACAGTCAAACATTTTTATTTTAAAAAATAAGACACCTGAAACCGTAAATATCACATTTTCTGTTAAGTACTTTCAGAAAATACTAACTGCTGTTTTGTTAAGATTATTTTTATTATTGTAAAATACAAAAGGATTTCCTCTCTTACTTTTTATTGAAAAATCATAAGTTTCAATTAAATGTGCATTCACATTTTCTCAGCTAATTTATAAAAATATGTTACATAAATAACATATTAGCTAAACTTACACACTTAATAATTCAAAATGATGCTTGATAAATTTTTTAGTGAAATAACTGAACTTAAATTGATGGTAATAGAGGAGAACAATGATAGTGGAGTTCTATTTCTTGCAGCATTCTTTTTATAAGTTTATAACATGTGTTGTAAACCAAACCGTCTTAAACTTTCAAACAAATCCAGCAAAAATTTAAGATTTTTACAAAAACTACTATTTGAAAATAGGGGTATTTGACATGGCATTTTCTTTTGTTAATTTATATCATGTGTTATGACAAATTCACTGTTTAATGTAAAAATATCGCATCATATATTATTTGAGGTGATGGTGCTTTAAAGCAAGAATTTCACATTTTTGCAAAAATTACTATTTGAAAATAGTTGGATTAGACCAGGAAATTTTTTTATATAATTTTGTATCATGTGTTATAAACTATCATGAAGTTTCAATGTTTCAAACAGATCAAGCTAGAATTTAAGATTTTTACAAAAACTATTCGAAAATACTGGCATTTCACATGGCATTGTTTTTATAAATTTTTATCATATGTTATAAGTTCTATTTCACTTTCAAGCAGATCACCTTGGATTTTATAATTTTAACAAATTTGGGTGTCAAGGGGATTGTGCTTTAACAAAAGAAAAAGATTTTTACAGAAATTGCAATTCGAAAATAGTGCTATTTGACGCAATGTATTTTTTTTTTTTTTTTTTTATAAATTCTTTTCCACTTAAAGAATAATCTTTTCTTCTTTAATACATTTTTTTCATAAGTTATAAGATATCCTAAAGTTTGAAACAAACCAAGCAAGAATTAAAGGCTTTTACAAAAATTAACATTTGAAAATAATGGTATTTCATGCTGCATAATTTTTCATAAATAGATGGTATTGATTTCATATATATAAATGACTACAGTTACAGAAGAATTTTGTTTGATAACATTAAGGGCCTAATGTTTATGGCAACTAGATCACTACAAAAACAACTATTTTATATTAAAAAAGAAAAATGTATATTTTTAATTCTGTTCTAAGAACATAAAACTAGAACATACAGCCTTCAAGAACAATGTTCAAATAAACATATTTTTTTTAATACATTCTTACTCTGTTACTATAAGCATAGTAACAGAGGGGGGAAAACTACAAGTAATTTTAGCAGCACAAAGTGAATTAAAGAACAAGAAAAATTAAGCTTATTTAAGAAGCACCATTTGATCTTATGGTTAAAATTTTATAAAAGCATTAAAAAATAAATTTCACATAAATAAGCTAATAACAGAGGGGAAACTGGATAAAACATCCTTATCTTGTAAATTTTTTACTTCAACACCACTGTGAAAATAACTTAACAATTTAAAAAATGCTGACCTCACCTAAAAATAGACTGTTAGAAGAACTGCAGAACCTTATGTTGCCAACTTAGTAGTAATAATTTCTTACAATAAATATAATAACAGAGAGGAAAAATCTGGGGACAACAATAAATTGTTCCATTTTTATAAAATAACAAGTTTTAAAAAATACATTGTCTATGCTACAGATAAGACATACAACAATTGTCACAACTAAAAAAATTAACACTTTTGACAAATGATTTATAATTTTACAGCAGTTGAAAAAGTAAAAAGGGAAGAGGGGACATAGCGTTTTAGCTACATCTGACACACTGAAACCATAACTACACTAATATTATTTTTAATTTCTGATAATATTTTGCCCACATTTACTCTAAACAATCAGGAAAGTAATGTAGATGCTTAAATTTTATTTTTTAAACTTTATTTTAGTTATTAAAAATTCTTAAAGTTGGGGGACATAAAATGTACAAGTTTTTTGAAAATGACCCATATATATATAGTAGATTCCAGTTAGGAAGCTATTTAACAAGGAACAAAATTAGAAAATGTAATTAGATTTACTTCTGATAATTCGAACAGCTGCTTTATTAAGCCTAATTGTGCTAGAAATGATGGGTAATTGAAATTGATTGTATTTATTCTTAAAATAGAAAATCATAAAACATATACTGTGGAGCTCTTCTGATTTTACATTAACATTCACCAGAACTATTCTCTCTTTTTACATTTTAAAATAAAATTTCAAAATTATATCAATGTGAATAGCTTGAAATGTGAAAATTATTGAAACACAATTGATATTGCTATACTAATGTAAAAATATTCAAATATTTATTATAAATAATTTAATAAACAAAATTTTGCATTTTTTAAAATCTAATCTAAATGTTTAATGCAACTATTCAATTTACAACTTAGATGCACTATTATTGCACTAAGATTAATGCACTATTGAATGCCCCCTCCCTCTCAATTCAATAGTAAAATACACAATTTGTATTATGTAACAAATCCAAAATATTAAATATATGTTAAATAAATGTTTTATCTTTTAAAAATGACAAATTATTTAAAATAAATTTATCATGCAGAAACTTAATCAGCCAAAGAATATTATGAAAACAGTCAATTACAAATGATTTTAAAAAGCCAAGCATACAGCTACTGATCAAAACAATAGTCATTCACATAACTTGATAACCAACATATTTATTCTTTGTAACAGGGAGAAAAATTGCAAGTTTTTTTTATTCAAGTACACAGCAAGAAGGCACATGTCATAATTGGTATTTAAAGTTAATTTGGTTTAAAACACAACATATTCAAACATGTAATATAACTTTCATTTAACTTTAAATCATAAGAATTTCAACACAAATACAAGTTTCTAATATTAAGTACTGTATAAAAACTAAAATGTAAAGAGGGAGGGTCACAAATTGGCAAGAAATTAATTCCTATTCTTCTCCCCAATTCCCAATATCAAGCATAAATTTTATAATTAAATTACAGATCTTCATGGCGTTCTGCATTATCTGAATCTCTTATATTTTGAGCAACCCGTTGAGACTTTATTTTGGATAAAATTTCATAAGCTTGTTGAATATCAATAAATCTTTCTTGGGCTTCTTTCTTAGATTCTGGATCTTTATGTTTATCAGGATGCCATTCACGTGAGAGTTTACGGTAATGTGATGTAATTTCTTGCTGGGTTGCATTTGCATTTAGCCCTAAAACCTAAAATAAAATTGAAAATGTAATACATTCATTCTGAAAGAACCTATATACAGATATAAATATACAAGTACAAGGAAAGGTAATATTAAGATTTATGTAAAGAGATTTATCTATGTAAATTATTAATTTATGTATGATTTTATGTAAAGAGATAGATTTATCTAAAGATTTATTTAAAATATGGCAAATATTAGTTTGAGCTATTTACATAATTTTTTCTTCATTACTTTGACAATAGTTGAAAATAAAGATATTGAAAAGTTAAAATTTTCACTATGAATATGAATTTGAATTTCTTGTATCTTCTAATACCATAGAGATTCCATCATAAAAATTGGGGAAATGTAGAAGGGCAATATGAAGTTTCAGAAACTTCTTGAAATCTTTAAAAATGTCACTTTAAGAAATTTAAAATTAAAATTTTAATGGATTTCATCATCATGTTGCATATTAAATTAAATATAATAAAAAGAGCTTTAAAATGATGTATAAACTAAATTTGTATCTCATGTGATTTTTAAGAAAATGTCATTTGAGTAATTCAGGATGTAGCAAATTTTAATGAAAAATGCTTTAATTAATAAAATTAAAAATAATTTTAGTGATTTATTTCATAATTATGTAAGAACAGTTGATAAACCAAGTTTAATTAAATTTTGCAGGGTCAAGGGAGTAAAAAGGTGCATTGATGTGGCATGGAAAGACAATTATACCATGGACCCATAACCTGTTAAATTTCTACATTTAAACTTGTGAAATATTATTTATTACTTATCAAATTGGCCATGCCACATTGTACACACAGTATGCAAAGCTTACCGACAACCAGTCAGAATATGTTGCCAGAAGCATAAGTTTTTTTTGGTTGTTGTTATGAGTAAAATACATGGTGGAAAATATACAAACATAACATTCTTGGTTAATGTAAGGAGACAAGTAAGAATTTAAACTTAATAGAATATATATCCAAAAGAGCGATAATGAAAAAATGGTGAACTGTAATTTAATAAATTTATGTTTTTACAACTAAAATTGTATGCAGTTTTAATTTAAGGAATGATAAAAATAAGAAAAGAGGCTGTGCATATATATTATCATCAGAACCGTCCTTTGGGGTGTGCGACAGGTGCGGCCGCACCGGGCCTCGCGCCTGGAGAGGCCTCGCACCCGGACACAAAATATTTTTTCTTTAATTAAATTAAGAAGCTATAATAGAAAAACTAATATAAATTTATGATTATAATTAAGAAAAAAAAATGTGGTCTTGGCATAAAATATAGCCTATGTTGGAAGAGGGACCTTCACCATCAATTTCCCACCATTACTTTTGAAATTTGTTTCGTATTCCCAGAAATTACCCCCTACAAACATACACACAAACGCTACTCCTTTATAATAGATAGATAATCGAATCCTGCCCCCCCCCCCCCCGTCACAGTGTGTCGGTGAAAACTATTCTTGTTTATTGTTAGTATAGATAAGATTATGTTAAGAGTCTGAAAGGAAAGAGCCTCACAAAAACCTTGCACCGGGCCTCGCTTTAAAATACCCTCCATAAGGACGGCTCTGATTATCATCATTTTAGGGAAGAGGGGGATTTGTCTTTTGACATTGATATAATTTTTGATCCAATCAAAATTTATTTTTTTTATATCTGTAACATGATTTTTGGTTCAAAATCTTATGTTATCTTTTTTAGTCTGTTATCTATTTTTATTAAATAAAAAAGTTATTAGAATCACTAAATTCTAATAAAATTATTTAATTTAGTATGAACTACCCGAACATTTGACCTTACTATTCTTCTTTATATATGTATGCATGTATAATCATGGTTCGAGAAACCCCATGTGAAGTACATTTGAAATGAACTCTGTTTACTAATAAACAAAAGAAATAGAAAGAATGTTGACCACTTTCTTTGTTGATAAGAATTTATATCTATGCCCCCCCCCCCACTCCTCCTCATTTGTTAATGGCAAGAGCAACAAGACTATTACTGTTGAATGCATTATGTAATAAAAAGCCATTATAAAATACTTTTAAATAGTAACTATTTTTTTTAAAGTATTATTTGATATAAAGTTACTTCATATATAAAATGATATTTTATTGACTTCTCTTAATTTGAATCAATAAAGTGAATAAAAACAAATGCAATCAATTGTGTATAACTTGAAATAAAAGGAAAAACAATCTAAAATGCAAAAGAATTTTACACTTTGATAATGATATCATTATTTTGGCTGGAAAAGGGGGGGGGGGGGGTCTAAAATTTCCAAAAACTTAACGTTATTTGCACAGCCCATACATTGTCAATGTTCATTATCATTAGAGATAACTTTGCAAAGCCTTTAAACTTTTGGGAGGGGCTTCAGCCCCCTTTGCTGCCTTCCTGACAATGTATCTGATGCAGACAATTATGAAAGATAAATCCACTTGCACTCTAATTATGAAGTATTTTTCCAGTTTGTAATCTATAACAAAATTTAAATTTTATCAGTTAATAAATAAAATATAAATGGAACTAATTCAAAACAGGTAATCAAACTGTGTGCTTAAACCATTGAAATGATTAGAATCAAAGGATTGTTTGTAAATAGAAATCTTGGGTTCCCACTCCCCTTTTGATGAAAGTAACTTTCAATATATTTCAAAACTTTATTTGAGCACATGATTGCTACTTTTCATGTAAAATTGATTGTTGGTATTGTCCAATCTAAGATTAGATTAAAAGTAAAAAATCTAATAGTTTATTTTTAAAAAGAAAATTTTAGTTATATACTGTAACCCAGAAAGCCAAGTTGGATCTTTTAATTACCATAATGGGCAAATCCGACATTTGTTCAGAGCTCAACAGCTGACAGGGCAACCAAAATACACAAGCTATTATAAATAATTTAATTTGGATTAGTAAGAACAGTCATAGTTAAAGTAATTATCCTCTTTATTCTGAATGAAATAAATGTATCATTTGCATTAACAGAATCATTAAGTACATTTTAATGATCAATATTCAAATACTATCCACTTTAAAATAATAATAATAAAGGGGAGAAAGTTTATAATAAATTTAACTTTTAGACAAAATTTGAAATTGTAACCAAAATCAGGACATAAAAATTGGGTTCATTCAAGCAATGACTTACTTTTAAAGCATTTACTTCTCCAATAGGATCAAATGCATCTACAATTTCCTTCCAAACTTCTCTCCAGCCATGAACTTTAATACTCTCCCATAATTCTTTCATGACATTAACAAATTCTCTCCACATGGGACTTTTGAAAAAATGCTTTGCTGCATCTCTGCATTTAACTTCTTCTTCATTTTGATAAGTAACTTTGCAATTAAAATATAACCAAGAGCTCCAAAGTAATAAATAAATTGTTCCACAAATTGCGAAGAATGTTACTCTTTGAACAAAGGATTTCTTCGGTCTTGGTGTCCTCCTCCATTCTTTCGAGTAAGAATTGAAAACATAGCAACCAAAAAAAGATGTTAGAAATATGGGAGAATCTATAAAGAAGTACAGGGGAGCAGTTAAATAAGCAGCAATCAGAACTGGTTTCAATCTTCCTTGATGTCGACCAATATTTCCAACTAGATAGATACCTATAAAATTTAGTTTCATATTTTATACTTTTATACTAAAAATAATTAAAAAGTTTATTGCAGTTACATAGAAAATTCAAAATTTTTCAAAAACTATTAAATTCTATTTAGTATTTTTATGAGACAGCTTAAGAATAACTAAAAAGCTTAAAAGAATAAAATGAAGCAGGAATTAAAGAAAATTTCAATAAGTATGTAAAAGCTATGTTTCTGCTTTTGAGAAGCCAAGCCATATTTTTATGCATTACAGAAATTACAATCATGCATTTGTATTCTTCCCTGAAATCGAGAAAGCTACACAAGCAGAAAAAGCAAGTAATTTTAGCAGCATGCACATAATAAACACTGAAATAAAAACTCACCATTTGATTAGTGCAACAGGTGCACGCATATATATGAAAGAAAGCAAAGCCCACCACCATTTTGACCAACTAAATTAGCCTCTTATGGAATTCTATGAAGTAAAAATGGATTTAAAAAAAAAACAATATAAAAATTAAATGTGCATTTGAAAAAGTGGAATAAATATAAAGAAGTAATGTTAAACTAAAATCTATCATTTTATTTTTCTTTAAATCAAATCTAAGTATTTATTAATAATGCATGTTAAAATGCTCAGTATTTAACAATTTATATGACAAGATAATTGTCTTATTCTTAATAAAATAAAATTAATAGATACTTGAACCTTTTTTCTTCTAATGTATAATTATTTCAGCTTTGTATATCATTTAGTGTTTTGGATTAAACCTTGTATAATGCACTTTTTTAAAAATTGAAATGGAACAGATTTAAAAAATAAAATTTTAAAAAACTATTCTGACATTCATATTTTTTAGTTGTCTTTATAAAATTTTTACATAATTTTTATGATCAATGTTTATTCAGACAACTTTTGAAAAGTAAAAGGGTGTGAGTGAAAAAATTGTTGATTTATCAAATAAAAAAGAAAAACTACAAATTAATATGTTACCAACAGCTGGGTATTAGGTTAAACTTATTAATTTTATAAGGCCTTTGCAATTACTGACATCCGTATTTTCCTTTTTTAAGAAATACTAGTACATCGAACAAGGGGTTCCTGTGTCACAAATTAAAGGTGAAAACTTATTTAAAATTGCCAACTAACTTTAAACAGCAATTTTATATGAAACATTAATTATGTAATCATATAAAGCTCTGAAAATTATTAAGTACAGTAGACTCCCTCAAATCCGCACAGCTTGGGACCAGAGGTTGTGCGGATTTTAGAATTTTGTGGATTTCTGGTCATTGCTTTGTTTACATTTTTAAAACAGTAATTTCAATGCATTTAATAGTGCAGTCGGAACTACACTATCTACCAAAAAGTATTTGTACACTTTCAGTTTTTGACATTTTGTCAAATATTTAAAAATATACTGGTCGGATTCTTCTGGAACTTCAGAAATATAAAGCTTATGTTTCACTTTATATTTATTTACATTCATTTGTTAAGCGGGTAATTAGGGGCCGGCAAAAAAAACAAAGAATAATAGAAATATTTGGGATCGCCCTGTACATGAAAATGCACGAAACGACTTATCGCTTTAGAATACAAATATATAAATACAGTAGAATATGTACACTAATTTTTGTGAGAATAGCATGTATATTTATGGCGATAGAGCGATTCTTTTGAAAAATTCAAAAAATTCTGGTATGTTTTTTGTTTATATCATGCTGGGTTTTTGACCAAATTTAACGCAAATTTCAGAAAAATTGGCAAAATGCAGTAGAAAAAATGTAGCGCAATTGGAATATAAATATATTAAATATTTTATAAAATATGAGTAGTTGTATAAAATAATTTTTATCTGCGCATGCGCGAACTAGAAAAACATTTTTTTTACATCATTTAATAGTCAATTCTATGGAGTGACTTATAAAAAAAATCCAATCAAATATCGTGAAAATTCAAAAAGATATCATTAATTTAGTGAGATGTTTTTACTCTGCTCTCTAAAAACGGCTGAATCTTAAGGGATTCTCCACAAATTGACATTTTTTAATAACTGATTTAAAAAAAAAAACTAGTATTGAATTAATACAATATCTAATACAATATTGCTGCTAATAAGTACTTGACAATTGTGATAGAAAAGAAAAAGAGCTTTATTCACATTCAGGGCCAAAACTAAGAGAGGGTTGGGGGAAAAGGGCATGTGCCCCGGGAGCTAGGATGAAAGTGTCCCAAATGTACATTTTGTTTGGCGATTTTTTCCATGTCTATGTTTAGCATGATAGTGTCAAAATCGTCCCATTCAAAGCATTTCTCCTATACCAAAGCATAGAAGAATCTAATGATGATGGCATAAAGATCCTGCATAAAGCAGATTTTTTTTTTTTCGTTTTGATTCGGTTTCACGATTTTAAGGTATCATTTTTTTAAAACAAAGCAGACTACTTTAATCAATATTACATATTTTAAGTTTTAAAATAAGTCGGCTATTAATAAATTAGAAAATTTTTCTTTGCAAATACTTTTGCAGATGCTTTGCAAAGAAGAAAAGGGAGGGGGGGGAGTTCACCAAAATTCATTGAAATATAAATGTATTAAATATTTTCTAAAATGTTCTATGTCATGCAATATTTTTAACCAAATATAAAGCCACATTCAGAAAAATTCGCAAAATGTAGTAGAAAGAATAAGGTGCTATTGAAATATAAATATATTAAAAGTTTTCTAAAATATGAGTATTTGTATGAAATATTTTTTAATCAGCGTATGCGTGAATGATAAAATTTATCATTTTACATAATTTAATATTCAACTATATGGAGCTACCCATAAAAAAATCCGATCGAATTTCGTGGAAATTCAGAAAGTTATTGATTGTGGATAGGAGTGAACTGATTTTCAATTGGTCTCTGAAAGCAGTTGAATGACGTCAGATTTTACGCAAATTGCCAAATCTCCATTTACGTTTTTTACTGGTGATTTACTTCTTTTCTTAGATAATTACCAGAATGAACCTATTTCAGGATAAAAATAATTATAAAAAATCGAAGCATTTGTGTCAAATCTACCCATTGATACATAATTGAGAATGGCTCTTATGCAAATGCCGATATCTGCAATCCTGAAATACGTCAAGTTCTCCACTGTTAAATGTGGTGTCGAAAACAACACTGACATCAATCGCATGCATGATGCCAAGAAGAACAGAGCTGTCTGATTTTGAGAAAGGTGTGATCATCGGGTACCACCGAAATGGCCGATCTTTAATCGACATATCTAGCGAGCTTAATTACCCCAAAACGATTGTGGCTTATGTGATTAGAAAATGGAAGCTGAATGGTGATTGTCAGAATGTGGCCAGAGTAGGCAGACCGACGAAACTGGGAGATAGAGACCGACGGGTTCTGTCTAGAGAAATTCGGAAGAACCGCAACCAACCAATGTTACACATTCGCCAAGAATTTCAACAAGCTTCAGGATGTGTTGTTTCCATGAATACCATCCGTAAGGAAGCTCATCTGCTTAATTTTTATGGCCGTGCTGCCGCCCATAAGCCTTTAATCACCAAGTCCAACCGCGCGGCTCGGTTAAGTTGGTGCAAAACACACCAGCAATGGACTGTACAGCAATGGAAACAGGTTCTCTGGAGTGAAGAATCAAGGTTCACCCTCTACCGTTCTGATGGTAGGGTCTGGGTCTGGCGTCTGCCTGGAGAACGCCTCCTACCAGAATGTATTGTGCCCACAGTTAAATTTGGCGGAGGGGGAATTATGTTCTGGGGTTGTTTTTCCTGGTTCGGACTAGGACCCTTGGTCCCAATTCATGGTAAGCTCAATGCCGATGCCTACTGTAATATACTGGACAACAGTGTACTTCCTACGTTGTGGCAATACTATGGATTGGACCCATGTTATTTCCAGGATGACTGCACAAGCTGCCATGTAGCGAGGTCCAGCATGGATTGGTATGCTGATAATGGAGTGCATCGACTCGAGTGGCCTGCCCAGAGCCCAGACCTGAACCCAATAGAGAACCTCTGGGACGAGTTGGATCGTCGAATTAAGGCGGGTGACACACGCCCAAAATCAATAAAAGAGCTTACCTGCCTTGTGCAAACAGAGTGGAATAAAATACCATTAAATGTAATACAAGGACTATTTGAGAGCATGCCCAGGAGAATCGCAGCTGTAATTGCCTCTCGAGGAGGATCTACAAATTATTAAATGTGAACAGGGCCAAAACCAGTCTTTTTTTCCCGAGGCAAACGTGGATTTTGAAGGTACCCCTTTCCCCTCCTTCGCAAAGCACATTTACAAAGAAAATTTCTCCAATTTATTAATAGCCGACTTATTTTAAAACTTAAAATATGTAATATAAAATAACGTATTCTGCTTTATTAAAATACTCCAATTTGATACTTTAAACCGAATCAAAAAAATTCTACTTTCAACAGGATCTTTAAGGCCCTTGTCCCTGCCCGCGAAGACACTGCTGAGCTAATGCTATTCCTGTGGGGAGGCATTTTTCTAATAACTTTTTCGCATTTTGAAATTTTCAATTTTTTTTTTTTTTTTTTTTTTTTTGCATTGGATAGCGGAAGTCCCTCTCAAAATCGCTCCTTGACTACTTTTTTGATTTGAGTCATAGATATTTTTTATAAAGTTAGTTTCACTTTCAGAACCGCTTTTGGAAGTGAAAGAAACATTATAAAAATATCTACGCCAAAATTTAAAAAAGTAATCACGGAGCGATCTTGAAAAGGACTTCCTCTATCCAATGCAAAACGCATTATTTAAAAATGTCCAAATGCAAAAGAGTTAGAAAAATGCATCCCCATAGGAATAGCATTAGCTCGTGAGCATCTTCGCAGGTAGGGGCAGGGACCTTAAGCCATCATCATTAGATTTTTTTATGCTTTAGCATAGCCCAGATATAATAATTTTAACAATATTATGCTAAACATAGACATGGAAAAAATCGCCAAACAAAATGTACATTTGGGACACTTTCATCCTTGCGCCCGGGGCACATGCCCTTTTCCCCCAACCCTCTCTTAGTTTTGGCCCTGAATGTGAATAAAGCTCTTTTTCTTTTCTATCACAATTGTCAAGTACTTAGTAGCAGCAATATTGTATTAGATATTGTATTAATTCAATACTAGTTTTTTTTTAAAGTCAGTTATTAAAAAATGTCAATTTGTGGAGAATCCCTTAAGATTCAGCCGTTTTTAGAGAGCAGAGTAAAAACATCTCACTAAAATAATGATATCTTTTTGAATTTTCACGATATTTGATTGGATTTTTTTTATAAGTCACTCCATAGAATTGACTATTAAATGATGTAAAAAAAAATGTTTTTCTAGTTCGCGCATGCGCAGATAAAAATTATTTTATACAACTACTCATATTTCATGAAATATTTAATATATTTATATTCCAATTGCGCTACATTTTTTCTACTGCATTTTGCCAATTTTTCTGAAATTTGCGTAAAATTTGGTCAAAAACCCAGCATGATATAAACAAAAAACATACCAGAATTTTTTGAATTTTTCAAAAAAATCGCTCTATCGCCATAAATATACATGCTAATCTCACAAAAATTAGTGTACATATTCTACTGTATTCATATATTTGTATTCTAAAGCGATAAGTCGTTTCGTGCATTTTCATGTACAGGGCGATCCCAAATATTTCTATTATTCTTTGTTTTTTTGCCGGCCCCCTAATTACCCGCTTAACAAATGAATGTAAATAAATATAAAGTGAAACATAATCTTTATATTTCTGAAGTTCCAGAAGAATCCGACCAGTATATTTTTAAATATTTGACAAAATGTCAAAAACTGAAAGTGTACAAATACTTTTTGGTAGATAGTGTATAATGAATGCTTAGAATATAATAAAATAAGTAAAAAGCTAAAATAAAAAAATAGATAATTTTTAAATGTTTAAAGTACTAATAACAAAGGCCAAGTTAATGATCAATAGTGTATGATTAAATATTCATTATAAAGATTAAATGCATTTTCCCAAAATTATTCAACAAAACTTGCCTCATAAAAGTGCATTACTAATTCACATCAAAATCCTAAAATAAGGATTTTTTTTTCTAAGGTTAGTCAGGCTTAATAACCAAAATAGCTTGATTAATGCATAAATATATTTGGTAAGAAGATTGTGATAACCAGTGATATCTGAAATATCTTGAATTTTTTCCCCAAAAAAATATTTTTCCTTCGTGAAAAAACATGAATAGAGTATTATTAAGAAAATTACAAATTTAAAAATATATGGAATTGATACAAAACTAAAAAAAATAAAATTTTGTCCCAATATCTGAATTGAAAGTTTCATTGTTTACATCCATAAAATATGTGCGGATTTTAGAGAGTTGTGGATTTCTGGTTTGCGGATTTGAGGGAGTCTACTGTATGTTATTTTCATGTTAGATACAAGCCAGGAGTTATTAGCCGAAGCTTTTGCAACTTACAACATCATTTGTTTCTGATCATTTCAGTGCACTGAGCAAACACGTTTTTTTTAATTACATGTCTGTTTAATTTGTATTTATTTATATTATTTTATTTAGTTATTTATAGGAGAAGTTTTAATTTTGCTATGGTATATTAGCCAGAAACAAATTTTGAATTCTTTACATTGTCTTAAGGGCAAACTGATTTATCTTTCATAATCAAGGTTCATGCAATAAAGATAAATTTAAAAATAGAAATGCAGTTTTAACTTCGTTAGGAAAAATTATCCGGAACAATATAGATTGATAGTTTTTTTTTTTTTTTTTTTGATTCAAATTGTTTATTTCTTAATAGAGATATTTGATTGAGATTAAGAAAAGCTTGAAAATTAGCTGTAATAAGAGAGTCAAATCAGATACAGTTTTCAATCAAATTGTATTTGAAAGTACATTTCTTTTTCTATACAATAGTACAAAATTTGAAAAGATATGATTGTTTAGGAGTTTAAAAAATTTCAGTAGTGAAAATTGCAAAATTGAAATTTCATACTGAATTGTTGCCATTCATAAAATGTCTGTGCAGCACACAGATATATTTGTCTGTTATAATATAGATATATAATACGTGCACAGCAAAATACAAAAATAAAGAAACAACAGCCCGAGCATTCTTTCAAAGAAAGTTTTTTCCAAAGTTAACTCCGTGGTAAATTTAAAATTCATTTTAAAAGTTTAAATGAACAAATTTTGTCTGATGAGACTTCAACGTACACAGAAGAATATTTTCTGTGTAACATACACACCTTGATTTTAATATATCATGCCAAATTAAATTTTAAAGTACATTTTAGACCATAGATATTGCTGAATTATGGAATCTCATTTTGTTATTTATATCTTCCCTTTTCCATTTCCTATCAATTATCTATGCGAAAATCAATTATCTATTTTTCTTTTCTTTTCTCAAATCATAGTTAAAAAATAAAAATGATGCTAAAAATAAAGTATATTTTTGGGGGGGGGAGGGACATTTTACTACTGGTAACAAAAGAACTCAAAAAATTGTCTACTCTAGCAAATTTACCGATATGATTCAAAACTTCTTATATATATTCTTATAAATCTGAAATATTTCCGACTTTAAAACAAATTTATGTAAATTTTCTATGTTCAAAATTCTTTTTATTTTCTTTTTCTTCTAGCTAAAACTACAATAAAAAATTTCTCCAATTCACAAGTTTTAAAATTTAATATGTATATGTATATATATATATATATTGCTTTTGACTAAATGTACATTTTCCCGATCAAATTGAAAATTTTCAGACTGATTTTTTTATTTTTCCGATTTGTAAGTCCTTTTAGGTAAATACCATTTTCCCAACTAAACTGAATTTTCGTTTTTTCATTTTGTAAGTTCTTATAGTAAATAACATTTTTCTGACTAAACGTACATTTTCCCGATTGATTTTTTCATTTTTCCAATTTGTAAGTCCTTATAGGTTAATACCATTTTTCCGACTGGACGTACATTTCCCCTATTGAATATGAATTTTTCTGACTGATTTTTTTGTTTTTCCAATTTGTAAGTCATTATAGTAAGTAACATTTTCCCGACTTATAGATAAGTACCATTTTTTTTCAATTAAGTGTATTGTTTACCGACCAAACGCGAAAATTTCCGATTGAGGGGGGGGGGGGAAATCGGAATAAAAATCCTGGGGGGGATCCCCCCCAGGATTTACACCCCTGATGATCATGAATGTCAATTCAATGACATTAAATAGAATACATGTTTTTAAAACATCATTAAGTGATTTTTATTTCGACTTTTTATTTGTATTTTTATTAATATTCTACTAATTATTTGTTTTTTTATTATTTAAAATAAAAATTACATCAATATGTGTAATTTGGGTATTAGTTTGGCGATTTGTATAATTTGGTGAAATCGGTCGATGGGATAACAAAGTAGTACAAGTACATTTTATCCTTTATAATTAATATTTAATCATACATTTTTTATAATTAACTTGACCTTTACTTTTAATATTTGAATCATTTGGTAAATTATGTAATTTTTTATTATTTTAACATTTTATTATATTCTGAGCATTCATTATCAGGGTTCATACTCATTTTCTAAGGAAGAATCCCCTGATGTATGTATTTTGGGGGGATGTACAGTTTTTCCATATCAACAATTAACGACATTTTTTAAACCAGTATCATGACACTCCCATCAGCTCAAAATAAAACAAACACATGGTAATCTCAAAAATAAAATTTATGCATTACTTAAACAACATGAACAAAGCTTTAAAGCAAAACATTAATTTATGCAAAATAGTCTGCATGCCTCGTAGGGCGATCCTTAAAAACTTGGTAGTTTGCCGAAAGAATTTCATTTTTACTTTATGATTTTATTATCTCTTTTTAAATCATTATGAATAATATGAAGGCTACAAATGCCAATATCAATTAAAAATGTCCTTTATTTTTCTTAAGATTTTATTAAACTATTGTCAAACCTCATGATGTCAGGAGGTGTGTCTGGTGACTGAATGGATGTTGACAGATGCAGTATCATAAATCATGCAAACAGTAACTATTGCCCTCAATTTTCCAGAGCAGACAGTCATTTTGACAAGTTTTCCCAGATTTGGAGAATTTTGTATTGTTTCAAGATTCCTCTAATTTTTACAACCAAAAATTTATCCCATGATTTTCTGAGAAATCCCATATTCTTCTGATGAGTATGAATCCTGATTATAATCTTTATTGCATTATGACCATTAAAGCAATGGCAAGAAATCCTCAATGTCTTAAAATTCACACAGCCTCTGGTCCCAAGCTGTGTGGATTTGAGGGAGTAGTACACTGTATATATGCACTTAATAATGGTTCAAAAATATTTTTAAAAAATTATAGATCAGCTCAGTTTAATTTATAATTACATGCAAAATATTTTAGCTTTGTTAATTATTAGATTTGATTTTAATTATAAAGCGCATTTATATAATAAAATAAAAATCTTAATTTCTAATAAAATAAGCCATATTTGAAATGAATTATCACTGAAAATATTATAGAGATCATTTTTCTGGGCATTGGGCTTGAAACTGCATCCTCTACAAAAATTCAGAGCTTTAAACTGCCTGTAGGAATTCCTATTACTTTCCCTCTAAATTGATAATTTTTAAAGAGGCTTATTAAAAAAGAGTTGACACATGCACAAATGTAGATTTTTATCAACTTAAATTTTTACCTTTGCATTTTAATATGTATGTGATTGAGGAAGGGGGTGGTATTTTTTAAAAGCTCTTTACATTTGAAAGTATGGTCAAGTTTTGGATAATAATTTGATTTTCAGCAATTTTCTAATGATTCTAGTTACAAACATAAAATGCAAACTTAAACACAAAAACTAATTTGCAAAAATAATTCAATTTTTCTTTATTTTACAATGTAAAATTATTTTTAATGGGCAGTGGTGATACAGCAACTTTTAACTGTATTATTGTTTAATTTAAGCAGATTAATATTTCATATTTAACATTCTATTATTCTTATATTTCTGCACATCATCCAGTAATAAATTCAAGCACTTTCTCTGGGAGGGACTTCTGTGGATCCCGAGGAAGAGGGGGAGGGAATGCAGATTTTTAGGGGAGGAAATTGCACTTCTTGACCATTGAAAACACAATCGCAAATTTTCCCAGGATTAAATTTTATTCTAAATAACCAAATTGAAATACTGAAAGATGAAATTTATGAGGATACATTTGGTTTTATTATCTCATAATCTTAATGCAAAAATTAAGTACATCTTTGTTTTTAGCCAAATATTCTTTAATAAGTAAAGGAGCATAAAATACATAGCGGTGCAAATTACATGAGCAAATATAGTGAGTGCATATGCTTAATTTTAGAAGCCAGTGAATACACTATATAGCCAAAAGTGACCATCCACTTACAATTTTAGACATTTTTTTAATTATCTAGAAAAATACATAAGGAATTATCCAGAAACTAAGTGTGTAAACATAATGGTACAGGTCATACATTTCTATGAAGATTTTTTCCCGAAACTTAGGGACCGCCAGGATCCCGAAACTCAGGGAAAACAAAGGACCGTCAGCAAATTGAAAAACAAATACTCTTTGGATAACCCTGTCAAAACTAATGTAGCAAAAGAGCTCAAACTGCAGATTATGATTAAGTGGCTTATTGTAATAAACTGTATTTTTATTGAGATAGCATGGATACTCGTAGAAAAATTAAGGTTTTTATAAAAACAGTTCCAAATTTTCCAAGTTTTTTTGCTTATAATTTGCAGAGTTCTTAATATAAAATAATGTTATTTTCCGAAAATATCACAAACAAAATTATACACTGCAATCAGAATTAAGAAATAATAAAAATTCTATGAAAAATGAGCAGTTTTACTAAATTTTTCCTTGCACATGCATGAAGGCTATCAAAATTTCATTTGCATATTGAGTTAGCCAAATATATAAAGCAAGTTTTGTGAAAGACTCAAAAACAGCTTGAAAATTATGAAAACTAATCGTCGAAAGAAAAAGTTCAAAATCTATTGTTCCCAAAATGAAGCAAAAAATGAGGAGTTGTATCCAAATATAGTAGTGCATGCCATATTGTGTATTCTAAATTGACACTAATCAATGGATAAATGGATACAGCCCCTCATCATTTTGCTTCATTTTGAGAATATGGATTTTGTGCTTATTCTATCGATGATCATTTTTAGACTTTTCAAGCTATGTCTTTGAAACTTTTACAAAAGTTACTCTATGCATTTAGCTAACAAAATATTCAAATTAAATTTTGATAATGTTTATGCATGCACAATGAAAAATTACTTAGTAAACCTGCTCATTTTTCATACAATTATTTTTTTAAAATTCAGATTACATTGTATTGTGGATAATGTTGTTTGTCATATTTTCGGAAAAGAATATTATTTTAAATTAAGAGCTCTTCAGATGTATAATAAAAAAACTTGGCAAAATTTGGAATTTTTTTTTATAAAAACCTTAATTTTTCTAAGGATATACATGCTAACTTCATAAAAAAGAATGCAGCTTATTACAATAAGCCATTTAATCATAATCTGCAGTTTGAATGCTTTTGCTACATTAGTTTTGACAGGGTTATCCAAAAGATATTCGTTTTTTTTCAATTTATCTAAGGTTCCCGATGGTGCTTCAGGAAAAATTCTTCATGAAAATGTATGTCCTGTACTATTATGTTTACATACTTAGGGTTTCCGGATAACTCCTTATGTATTCTTTTAGATATTTAACAAAATGTCTAAAATTGCAAGTGGCCAGTCACCTTTGGCCATATAGTACACATGGGTGCGGAATATATCCGATCTGGCGATCTAGGATTGGGGGAAATTTTAACCACCTGGGGAAATTCTGCAGAAACATATACAATTGATTTAGATTTTAAGAACGAATTCCGTAATTTCCTGAGATAGAAAACTTTCACTACAAATAAAAAGATCTGTATGGCAACTTCCAGAAAATCGACGTCAGAATAATATGTATCGCATATTTGGGGTGATTCTGTTTCGAATTTCACTTCTGCCATATATACTCGAAGTCTAAGTTGAAAAATAAATGTTCTATATCTACGATAGTACAGCAATTACCGATAACATAAAGTACAATTTTGGGGACATTTTCATGTGGATTGGGGGAAATTTTGGGAGTAGAAACATTTTCTGCACCCCTGATAGTACATATGACAAACTGCGTTTTCATTGAATGGTTTCAATAACATTGCAACATGTTGAAACATGAAAGAATTTTCAATAATAAAATATTTTTTACAATTTCAGTTTTAACTTAAGAATTTAAGTTAATTCTGTTTTGAAAACTGGATTAATAGATAGCAACAAATAGAACTATTTTCATTTTATACATTTGTATTTACTTTCAAATTTATGAAGGAAGGAGGGTTATCATGGTTCATACACTTGAGAACAAATAAAATTCAAGCACTTTTCAAGGACTTTTCGAGGACTGTTTTAATACATGCATTAAAATGGCTCTAGAATAATATATCATAAAGGAAATAGTCACCATGTTACCTGTGTATTTAAATGTGTGTTTAATTATTCCTTAATAAAGATACTTTCTAAATTTTCATCTAATGAAGTTTTATTTATGAAATATAAAAAGAGAAAAATGATAAAAAATATTAATTAAAAAGTAAATTAAGATTAAATGTAAATTTAGATTAAAATGTAAAATCTAAAGGATAAAAAATATTAATTAAAAAGTAAATTAAGATTAAATGTAAAGTCTAAAGGGAAAAAAAATTGTCCTTGGCTAATAAAACTTAGTAAAATATAAATCCAAAGTCAATTTGAGTTAAATGCTTTGTAAATCTTTTAAAGTATTAATAACATCCTGCATCTTTTCTTCTTTTTCTTTAGCAGATCTCCTTAAATTATTGGATTTGCAAAGGGATTGAAGGTCATTGTTTTCTTCTGCTTTTTCTGCAAATTCATCTGCAGACTTAATTAGACATTTGATTTCATTTTCCAGACATCTTTTTTTAACCATCAATTCCCTTATATCTTCAGAGGTTTCTTTTCTTTTCTTTGTAGATGTCGATTTTTGGTTTTGCAAGTAGCTCATATATTGTTGTCTGGCATTGGAAACATAAGTGCGCATTGAATTCGATATTTTTACATCATGAATATTGCCGCATTCATTTAGGTAATCACATATAAGTCTCTGGGAAATATAAGACTGTTCTTTCATGTTTTCAATCTCAATTTTTTTATTAATGCTGAACCCTCTTTCAACAGTAGCCTGTCCATGACTAAGAAGTAATAGCATTTCAACAACTTTCCACAAATTTTGAAATTTGCTATTATTCATTGTTTCAAAAAATAATTCATCAATTCTTGAATTCTCTGGTGAGAATTTAGCAAAATCAGAAATCTTTAAAACAACAACATCATCTAAATAATTGCAAATTCCACCAAAATATTATCACATACATTTTCTTCTACAAGTTTTGAATCAATCAGAGAATTTAAAATATTAAGCATCTTATTTAAGCAATTCTTTTTATTAGCAACCATATTTCTTGGATCTAAGCAAGATAAATTTCTTACAATGCTATATCCAATAGGTTCAAAATAGGTTCAAATCCAAATTCTTTTAAAAATCTACCTTCAAAATAATTTATAACAGTCATAGAATTCCAAATTTGGCTTAAATCTGTTTGCATCTATTAGGGAAAAGAATTAATCAGTGTATAATTAGAATTTAAGTAAAGCAGAAGTGCATATTTCCCTGAAAAAAGCTGTATTTCATTTGGCGATTGGTAACAGAATTTATAATCCCCACTAGGCGAATGGCGATCGATCGCGTTTTTTTAATCGCCATGTGGCGATTGTCAATTTTCACCTATATTTGATCATACATGCAAGTTTGAAATTTTGCCAAGACTGAAAATATTTTGAAACCCCCCCCTCCCTCACGAGTGAACAATAAGCACATGCATGATTCACGTTTTTTTCCACGACCATTTGACGAAATTCGCTTTTTTCCCCAAGATTTTTTGACAGGAATCACGTCTCTATCGCGATCCTTAGACCAAAAATCGCATTTTTTGCGATCATTTGACAAAAATTCGCGCCTTTTTCGCGATCCTTTGACAAAAATTCACGACTTTTTCGCGATCCTTGAACAAAAATTCGCGACTTTTTCGCGATCAACTGACAAAAATTCACGACTTTTCGTGATATTTTTTTAAAAAATTCGCGACTTCTTCGCGATCCTTTGACAAGATTGCGTCTTTTCCACGATCTTTTGACAAAAGTCGCGTCTTTTCCTCTCTCCTTTGACAAAAAGCCGCGTTTTCTCGGCAATTCTGACAAAAAATTGCGTTTTTTACGCTATCACTTGACGAAAATCGCATCTTATTTGCGATTCTTTTTAAGAGACCGTTATTTTTGCGATCTTTCGACAGGAATCGCGTTTATTTTGCTATTTTTTAACAAAAACAAGTCTCTTTTTGCGATCTTTTGTCAGAAATAGTGCTTTTTTAAGCCATCTTTTGACAAAAATCGCATTTTCTCTGCAATTCTAACAAAAATAACGTTTTTTCTACGATCATTTGAGGAAAATCGCGTCTTTTTACGATGTTTGAATGAAATAGCGCTTTTTCCTGCGATCTTTTGGCAGAAATAACGCCTTTTTTCGCAATAATTTGACGCAAATCACGTTTTATTCATATTCTTTTGACGAAAAATCGTGTCTTTTTTCGGGATCTTTTGGCAAAAACGCGTCATTTTCCGCCGTCGGAGATTTTTCCGCCATTTTTGACCAATTTCGTCGTGGTAAAAAATGGCGGCGCGGCCGAAAAAATAAGAAAAATTGTGGAAATCCGCGGGTTTTGAAAATAAATAAAAAAGCGGAAATCCGCCGATTTTGAAAATAAGCAAAACACGGAAATCCGCGTTTCCGCGGAAAATTGGCATGCCTATAATATTTATTATTTCTAATTTTTCCAGCACTTTTCATTCCTTGAAAATGAATCTCTCTTTTTCCAGCACTTTTCATTCCTTGAAAATGAGGACTTTTTTTTCCAGCACTTTTTCTATTTTTTCCAGAGCGTACGAACCATGGGTTATACTTCTGCTGTAGTTTTCATGCACATGTGAAAACTAATTTTATTAGTGTTGAAAGGGATATCCGATGAACCACCAGTATCTGGCCAAAAGGCTGGATATTTGGCAGTAGCCAATATCAATTATTTGGCAGAACATCCAGCTTGAAATAAACTTTCCAAATAAAGAAAGACAAATGGTTTTAATAAATAATTAACTAATTTTATTAAAAAATATATTTTAGGTACAACTTGGTTAGCCTGTCGGCCAAAAAATTATCGCCAAACTATAAGATTAACTGCCAATAATGGATTATCATGAATATCACATTCAATGAAATTAAATATAATACACGTGTTTAAAACATCATTAAGTGATTTTAATTTTGATTTTTTATTTGCATTTTTATTAATATTCTATTAAATATTTGTTTTTTCATTACTTAAAATAAAAATTAGGTCTATATGTATAATTTGGCAATCAGTTTGGCAATTTGTATAATTTGGCAGAATTGGTCGATGGGATAACCAAGTAGTACCATATTTTATTTTTTTAAACTAAATTTAATTTTTAAGAATACTTATTTCAAATATATTTTGTTGCAATAGCTCTCTCTATATATATACCGGGTGATCCAAAAGTCAGGACGAACTTTAAAAATGAATAATTCGAAAACGAATCAAGATACAAAGATACGGTTTGCACCAAACGGATGGAAAAGAAACCGGATTTTGTGTGACAACAAAAAAAAAAATAATAAAAATAGTTCTGTTGGCGACAAACAGATGGCGTTATAATGTTTTATTGCACCAAAAGAGGATTTACAAATGAAAAAATGTTACGTCAGCTTAATTACAGTTAATTACAGTAAATGTTCAATGTGCTGTCCATCATTGAGAAGTACAGCTGTGAGACGAGTCACCACACCGTTCACAGCATTTAGTAGCATTTCTTGCGTTATGGCAGACACATTTTGGCAGATGGCATCTTTCAGTGCTGCTAGTGATGCCGGTTGGTCGCGGTACACTTTTGATTTCAAGAATCCCCACAGCCAAAAGTCACAGGGTGTCAGATCGGGAGATCTTGGAGGCCATGCGTGATTAAAGTGGCGACCTATAATGCGATCCTCCCCAAATGTTGAGCGTAGCAGGCGTTTCACAGGCAGAGCAATATGAGGTGGAGCTCCATCTTGCATAAAGGTGACTGTTTGGAGTGCCTGTCGCGCTTGCAGTTCAGGAATAATGTTGTTCCGTAACAGTGCTACATATCGCTCACCAGTGACAGAAACTGTTTTAAAACCCGTCTGTGTGACTTCCTCGAAAAAAATGGACCAATTATGAAATCAGCAGTGAAGCCACACCAGACTGTCACTTTAGGCTGTTGCAAGGGTACCTCAACAAATGCATGTGGATTTTCTGTGGTCCACACTCGGCAATTGTGGGTGTTAACAGCGCCAGAGAGTGTGAAATGCGCTTCATCTGTCCAAAGCACAGTGTGAAGCCAGTCGTTCTGCTCTTCCATCTTATTAAAGACAAAATTCGCAAAATCTCGGCGAGAGTCGAAGTCAGGAGGTTTCAGTTCTTGGTTATGTAGCAACTTGTAGGGATACCGTTGTAAAGTTAGTCGCAGTGCTCTCCAAACACTTCCGTACGACACTCCTGTCTGCCTCGAAACTTCCCGAGCACTGCACTCCCCATGCGCAGCAACCGCCGACATGGCCTGCACCGTCTGCTCCACTGTCGTGGCAACAGCAGCAGCTGTTGAGGGACGCCCACTTCTTGGACGTGACGCCAAAGAACCTGTAGATTCAAATTTCTTCATCATTTTTTTTCAATGCAGAAGACGTCATTGGACCTTTGATATCTCGCATACCCTTCATTAAGCGATATGCTCGCAATGCCGCAATGGCACTTTCCGAATTCTTATAAAACAGTTTAACTAAAAGGGCTTTCTCAACTATGGACAGCATTTCGATGCGTACAAGCTTCGACTACCATTACCTGCTGCAGTTGCTCCTTTTTATATCGCTTGTTGCTTTGCATAATTCTACATCAGATATCCGACAGCGCCATCTGTTGGTTGCCAACAGAACTATTTTTATTTATTTTTTTTTTCGTTGTCACACAAAATCCGGTTTCTTTTCCATCCGTTTGGTGCAAACCCAGTGCTGTAATTGGGCGGGAATGGGTGAGAACGTCGTTCCCAGAAATATTTGGCTTGTTACTATTAAAAGAAAAAATTACACACAAGCGCAATATTTTTTTCAAACAATAATTATTGTTATTTATCATAACAATAATTATAAAGTTTATAGATACTAGTGATGAGCCTAGAACTAGAGAATTAATTCTTTTTCTCCAGAAATTCGCTCTTTATTGAAAAAGCCAGTTAACTTATATTCATAAACAGAATAGGACCATGTTTAAAATATATTTTTTTTTTACAAACCATATGTGAACTTTTGACTGATCATTAAGAACATAAGCAGACAACACAACTTGTTGAAAATTAAAGAGCACAGAAAACACCTCATTTTCGCTCTTCATCAGAAACTTCTGGGATAGATGTGCCAATAAATAATATCGTGTATGGATTCAATTCGATTCAATTTCGATTTATGACAGAAATTTTTACAATTAGATTGACTAAAAATTGGTTTTTAGATGAATGTTATACAAATGCAATGCTATAGAAACAAGAATATAATAATTATAACTTTTAATCTTTAAAAAAGTCTGCTTTTGGCTAGATGTTTTAAATTGGCTTTTTGCTTGGCATAAATCTGGTAGTGTCAACATCGATTTTATGAAAAAATGAGTTCCCACAAATATTTTTTTCCAACTACAGCACTGTGCAAACCGTATCTTTGTATCTTGATTCGTTTTCGAATTATTCATTTTTAAAGTTCGTCCTGACTTTTGGATCACCCGGTATATCAGTATAATCATTATATAATACTACAATTCAACATCTACAATGAATATAGAATAACCCAATATAACAAACTTAAACATCACAAGGCAATCAAATGGAATTAGCAATATTGGAATAGTTACAAATAAAATTGGAGATTGTGGTATGTGGCTCATTATCAAGGGTGATGCCACACAGACACAACAATTAACGTTAATTTCTAAGGTAGAAATCTGGAAAAAGTCCTAATGCATAATTTCTACACTGCCCAATTACACAGGGTGTTTCGCTACCAGACCGACAAACTTTAATGGTTGATAGTAGACATGAAGACAAACATTATTAAATAGGAAACCATGGGGCCCAAACGTCTTCTGTAGGAGCTAGGGGCCATTAAAGTTTGAGGTTGAAAAATTCAAATGATGATAAAAAACGGAAAAAAGGGTCGATTCGTTTGCAGTTTTCACTAAAATTATTCTTTATATCACGAATTTTGTAAAAACAATTTTCAAAGGTTACATTCAAAAATTGTTGATAGAGGGTGCTCTAGACTTTAGAGTAACGAACAACTACTTTTTACCGTTATTTTATGCATGGGGTTGAAATTATTCTAAACTTTAGAATCTTGTGTACAGAATGCTGTAAACCTTGCATTTTGTTATAGAATGCTAAGAAGTAGCTAAAACCTTGTGTGGAAGATTACAATAATTAAAATCAACGTTTAACATACAATACATAAACACACCATATAAGTTTTGTGAGCACCAGGGCTCGCTTCCTCAGTGTATAAAAGTTAAAATGTTTAAAAACTGAAAAACCCCCCAACTGAGAGCAAGTCAGAGACCCAAATGATCGCAAACATAATACAGTATAGGATCCGTTATCCAGAATGCTTGGGACCCAGGGCATTCTGGATAAGGGGTTTTTCCGTAATTGGGAACACTTTACCGTAAGTATGAGAAATGCGCGAAATAATTTCATAAATAGTGAAATAAATAGGTAAATATGAATACTAATACATGTAAATACCTTAATTTATTGATTAATTTACACAAAATAAAAAAAATAATTATAATAAATGAAAAAAATTTACATATGTAAAATTTAATTTTGAGATTTTGAAACAGAATCTTTTGATTGGGATTTAGCAAACATGTCTAAGATAGTCTATTGCTTATAGCGCGTCTCTTACCCTAATTGTCCTTGTATTTTGTACAGAGACATGATTTCCTGCTAGTGGAAGTAGCTCTCTGTTGCATGCTTAAAATTAATTGTTCGGTATGAAATATTAATTTTTCATTTGATACCTTATTAACGGCTTCATTTTGCGGGTTGTCCCTTCTCATCATCACTTTCATCAGATATATTGTTTATCATCATTTCATAAATCTCACTGTTAGTCATGCGATTAGTGACAGGAATGTTTTCATCGGCTTCTAAACAATTTAGCAATCTAACTTCTGGACAATTAAAGCCTTTGGCATATGCCAACAGATCAGCAATAATTTGCTTCTCTTTTGAAATCTTGAAGCCTTCAAACTCCGGCTCATTTTCGTCACTGAAAAATAATGCAGAAGGCCACATGACACATGGCAGCATCTTTGATTGTGAAGCTTCTCTGGAAATTTTTTATTCCAATTCCTTTGTTGTAGTCTGTGAGCATTTTTTTAAGAAGTCATTTTTGTTGAGTTTTAAAAGATCTCAGAATCCCTTGATCCAATGGTTGGATAAGTGATGTACAATTTGAAGGCAAAAACACTGCAAACACATTATCCATTTCTAAGAATTCTACTTCAGGATAGGCCTTTTTTTCCGTGATCTTTTGAAGAAATTTGCCATTGACCACGATTTTTTTGATGAAAATCGCCGTTTTTCGAGATCTTTGGTTGAAATTTGCCGTTTTTCGCGATTATTTTGTCAAAATTTGCCGCTTTATCACGATTTTTTGGACTATATTTGTTATTTTTTTGCAATCTTTTGGGGAAATCTGGCTTTTTAGGTGATTTTGTGATGAAATTACCCATTTTCTCGCGAATCTTTTGACAAAATTTGCCGAAAGTTAGTCGTTATTTCTTGATTTTTAATGAATTTTGCCGTTTTTCAAGGATCTTTTGACAAAATCTGCTGTTTTTCAGGATTTTTTGACAAAATTTGCTGTTATTTTTTTCGGGATCTTTTGAAGAAATTTGCCTTTAATTGCGATCTTTTGAAGAAAGTTAACGTTTTTCGCGATCTTTTGTTGAAATTTGCCGTTTTTCGCGAATGTTTTTTCAAAATTTGCCGTTTATCACGATTTTTTGGACAATATTTGTTATTTTTTCGCGATTTTTTTGGGAAATCTGTCTATTTTGGGAATTTTGTGACGAAATTACCCATTTTCTCGCTAATCTTTTGACCAAAAATTGTCGAAAATTAGTCGTTATTTCGTGATTTTTAACGAAATTTGACATTTTTTCGCGATGTTTTGACGAAATTACGCATCCCTTGGGACGCGTAAGAGCTATTTATTTTGCAGCCGTCGCCAATTTTTTGCATAATTTACGCGCTATAGCGCTTCCGCGGGATCGCTGAAAAAAAGTTACCGATTTGCATTCCGGTTTTCGGAGCGTTCTGGATACCGGGACGCCGGATAACGGATCCTATACTGTACCAAAATACCCACAAGCTTAATCAACCAATAAGATTAAACCGGAAATGAGGTGTTATGACATAATAAATCTAACCAGAAAGTTGAGATGTACGGTACACTTGAAAGATCATTAACCAAGGAGTTTTTTGTTTTATGTATATAGAGTGCTTCGAAAAAGTCTAAGTCTAGCGGAGTAGTGTATTTTTGGATAATAGTAGCAGAGGTAAAATTAAAATTATGGCCCTCCTCCCAACAATGAGAAGCAATAGAGGAATTCTTTAACTCTTTTCTTTTAACATAACCTATATGTTCAGCGACTCTTTTTCTGAGTTTACGTTTTGTTTGTCCAATATAGGACAAACCACACTGACATTGTATACAGGGCCCGACTTAGAGAGTGGGGGGCCCTGGGGCAAACATTATTAGGAGGGCCCCCTTCAATCTTAAAATTTTTCATAAATTATACTGAAGTGACTAAAACTAAAATTCATATTGGTATGAGTACATAAACTTCAAGTACTATTCACATCGATATATATAATAGCAGAAGAAAGATAACTTTAAGAAAATATTGAATGAAATTTTTTTCGGTTTCAGAAGTATAAGGATAAAAATTGAGACCTTAAGGGAGAATGGGGCACAGAAACAGAGGGGGTAGGAGAAGAAAGCTCTGTTGAGGCCTATATACCATTTGCCTTTCATTAAAATTAAATTTTTCCAAATTAGAATTCCCTCTCTATTTTTTCTAAATTAAAACATATGCCCCCACATTATTTTTTTTCTTCTCTTTTCCATGTATTTGCCCATCTTCTGTTTTCAACTCTGTGAGTAATAAAAACATCCCCCGAAAGGTTCCCACACTTAAAAATAAGAAAGAGGACGAACCCCTGTCCCAATAAATAAATAAATAAATAAATGCATGATGCTTGCAAGTGACGTTGTAAAAAAGCGACTAATGTCCACCTCAAACAAGACCACCCATATACCAGCTGCAAACTTGCCTTGTTAAAAAATTTTATTAGGGTAATTTTACTGCCTGAGAAAATGGTAATAATACCGTTTTCTAAGAAAGAGTGCAGCAAACTTTAAAATACCCCTGAATATATGGTTTACTTTGAATAAAGACCACCACGGTAGTGAAAATTTTTATTACCGTCATAAAACAGAGGTTAAAATGTTTTTTTTTTTTTTCTCTTTTTTCCGTGGGAACCGCAGGCTGAAGAATCCTGACACCTGGCCCCTTCAGAGGGTGGGGATTTGTGTCACGTGCGTAGTGTTGCCCTGTTATGTCCTTATTTGGTAATAGGAGAGTGAGAAGTTACTTTAAGCCAATGATAGCCCACCCCGGTACGCACGAGGAGAAACGGGCACCCGTGTTGGTAGTAAGGAAGCCCCGGAGTTAAATTTATTCCTGAAAATGGGGATAGTTTTTAGTTTTAGAAGAGTCCGGTCTACGTGAGGATGTAAAAAAGGAGAAGCTGCACTGTGCCCCCCCCCCTTTTCGGGAGAGGGGAAAGGCGTTTTTGGAATAAGATGTTTAAGAATTATTTTAATTGACGTTCAGATCATGCAGGATCAGGACAGATGACCAAGTGATGCTAGAAGGGAAGACTTTTCCGCTTTTTCGACATAAAAAAAAAAAAAAAAAAAAAAAAAATCCTGCTAAGAGTTGTTCCAGTACAGACATAGTTTTTCAAAATCGAGCCTAGCTCGGATGCTTCGCGCTAGAAGAAACTTAGAATTGTATTAGTAGACTCGAATCAAACGAAAAGTTTTAGAAGTTAGCTGAAGTGGAACAAGCACTGGTGGGATGTATCCGTGATCTGAATAATACCTTGATGGGTTCCTCTTCATCAAGAAAGAAAAAAAATTTTTAAGTGGCTGTGCGAAGGTTACGGCGACCCCAATCCATGCTTTACAGAAGTTCAACCATCCTAGAGTAACACGAAAACCTCCTAGACAAGACCTCTAGAATTCTTTTCGAACTTATATCACCTAGTAAGAGGCGAAGATTTCTTCCAGCAGCGTAACAATAGTATTACGTCTATGATACCCCTAACTTCTTAAGGACCGGAGACTTTATCGAAAAAGCATATTATGCTCAAGTAATGCTACATGATATGTCCATGTCGCCAGTGGGTAAGCTTATTTTAATGCTAATTTTGATCTGTAAAATTGTATTTCTTTTTTATATACGTAAATAGTTTACTATGAATCAAAAAAGTAAGCTTATTTTAATGCTAATTTTGATCTGTAAAAGTGTGTTTCTTTTTTATATACATAAATAGTTTACTATGAATCAAAAAAGTAAGCTTATTTTAATGCTAATTTTGATCTGTAAAATTGTGTTTCTTTTTTATATACGTAAATAGTTTACTATGAATCAAAAAAAAAAAATGGAGATGTTATTGATTGGTTTCATTATATATGTAATAAACTAAATTTGTAAGTGAAAAGTGTATGTATATTTCTTGGAGTTTTACTCTAATTTCTCTTTATCTAAATAATAAGGAAATTTGATTAACTTTAACTCAGATGAAGAATGGTTTCTTGTTTTGTTTAGCAGTTAGAATTTACCTGGATATAATTTCAGCTTATCCTAAGATTAAAAATTAAGTAATTTTCATTCCAATAATGTACTTGAAGTTTAATACTTAAATGAAATATCTTCTTAATCTTCTTAGAAATTTTAAATGAATATAAATGGACTTACTTTTTACTCATTTTACAATATTCTTTTATTAATTCTAGTTTAAAATGGAAAATATTTAATTAATTTTCCTCAAGAATTGATAGTTATAATAATAACACCCAGGAATTTTATATTTAATTCTCATACTAATGCATTTTGAAGATTCTAAATGAAATAAAATGAGTTGGTAATTCACAACGCATTAATAAAGGAATATCAAAGTACTGCTACTATTACATCAGGGTCATATACCATTACTTGTGTTTTAGGATGATTGTTCTAATATTGATATTTTTGTTTATTTAAAAAAATTTGTCTTTCTTAGCTCTCTGAATATCTCAGAGATTTCAGCCCTTCTTCCTCTCTTTCTAAAAGCAGGGATGGGAACTGCAAAAAAGCAAAAAGACTGAAAATACGCGTGAACAAAAAATTGCACCATATTGTATTCACACACACAAACAAAAAATTGCACCACATTTTGATTACATGCGCGAATGAAAACTTGCACCACAAAGTAAGGGGGGTTATTTTTGTTTAATGAATAGGTGTTATCAGAAGTTTTATTCACTTTGAAAGATTTGAAACACTCAAAAAAAGATTGTGAAGCAGGAAAATCTGTTTTTGAAGCAGCAAAAAGAATAATTTGGAAGCAGGAAAGTTAGTTTTTGGAACAGAAAAATTCTATCCACCAGGCATTAACTTTCTTTTCTTGCCCCTTTGACGAAAATTTAAAGCGATTTTTCGACAAAATTTGCCGTTTTTTCGCGATCTTTTGGCGAAATGTGCCGGTTTTTCGCGATCTTTTGATGAAAGTTATCGTTTTATCACGATTTTTTGATGAAAATTGTAGTTTTTCGCGAATCTTTTGACAAAATTTGCCGTTTTATCGCGATTTTTGGACGAAATTTGTCGTTTTTTCGCAATTTTTTGAGGAAATCTGCCTTTTTTTCGGGATTTTGTAACAAAATTAGCCATTTTTTCGCGAATCTTTTGACGAAATTTGAGGGAAATTATTCGTTATTTCACTATTTTTTTAGTGAAATTTCCTTTTTTGCGATTCGTTGACGAAATGCACCGTTTTTTTGTGATCTTTTGACGAAATGTTCTGTTTTTTTTTTGCAATCTTTTAAAGAAAATTACCGTTTTTTTTTTTATATATATAAAATTTACCGTTTTTCGCGAATGTTTCGACAAGATTTTCCGTTTTATCACGATTTTGGGGCAAATCTTGTCAAAAAAAAATTTTTCTAGGAAAAAAGACATTTTTTCGGGATGTTATAACAAAATTAGCCTTTTTTTCACGAATTTTTTGACGAAATTTGCCGGAAATTATTCGTTATTTCGCGATTTTTTAACGAAATTTGCCTTTTTTGCGACTCTTTGACGAAAATTACGTGTCCCGCGGGACGCGTAAGCCCCATTTTTTAACGTCCCGTCGCCGATTTTTTGTGTATTTTATGCGCTATAGCGCGTCCGCGGCATCCCTGTTACATTTCTGAAATTCGCGGAAAAAGCGGAATTTTTGGGGTAAAAAATCTGAAACTTATCAAAATAACAAAAAAGCGGAAATCCGCGGAATTTCTTAAAATAACAAAAAAGCGGAAAATTCCCATCCCTGTAAAAGTTAACTGATCAGTACTTGTAGTTCTTTCCTAAGCATTGATATGTATTTTACATCCTACAAAACAGTAGTGGTAAAGTTGGGATCATTGCTACAAGCTTACAGTGAATTAGAGATCTGAATAGGTTGAGAATTTTGTTGCACCCTTTTTTAAGTTGTCTCTAAGATATTTTTAACTATGCAAAAATGGGGATGTTTTCATTAATTAGTAAATTAACTAGTTTGGTCGTGTAACTTTAAGTTACTTCTTTAATTCCTCTTTTCCCTTTTTCAAAATAATTACAGGGTTTAATTTGAACTTAATTATCATATAGCAACAAGATTCAGGTAGGTGGAAACTTAATTCAGATCTCAATTAATTTAGCAGTCAAGTTGAAGAAATAATCTATTTACTGAACCCATAATATATGAAGATGACTATTATTTAATGAATACTTATGCTAATTGTTAAGAAGTGAATTATGAATAAAATTTCAAAGTATAGTTATTAAAAATTGTAGCAAAAGATCCCAACAATAAAATGGTGCCATGACGTTGAGCCTGTATATTGCTCAATAACTTTTGAAATTGAAGTTTACATGAAATTTTTGTTTTAAGTATGCATTTTGTATGATATTTTAATATAGTAGGGATATGCATTATCATTTAAAATTGTGTGTTTATTTTATACTTGTGTAGTAGGGCTCTAAATGTAAGCAAAGCATTTTGAAATTGTTTATAATTTAAAATTGGGAAGTAACTATGCCTAATAGAGTAAGTGATGTAAATGATGTTTGCACCTGCTGGTCTTCTTCAAAAAAAAAAAATAATAATAATAATAACTAATTACTCACTAAATTATTCAGGGCATGTATTTTTTTTATGTTTATTTATTTTTTTTTTCTCTGTTTTTTCTTCTTCCTTGTTCTCACCCATTTTTAGTTAGCCTTTAAATTACCCCCATTTTGTGTTATTTATTTTTAATCGGAGTGTAATTTGCCTAAAAATGGACGATAACCAGCATTTCAAGGATTTAGCTTTAATCCATAAAAAGAGTGCTTTAATAGAAAATGTTAGTGTTATTCCTCCATTTAGTGGGGAAGGGAATTCATGCCCATTTACGGATTTTTTGGAAAAGTACGAGCAGTTAGCAGAATTCTTTGGGTGGTCTGAGGAAGAAAAGAAGTTTGCCTTACTGAGCCGTTTAAATGGCAGCGCTGCTAGATTGTACAAATTGCACCGAACTAAACAAACCGAGGATATTATCAAAATCTTAAAAGAAAGGTATACCCACGAACTGACCCCGGATGTAGCCTCAACCCGTTTTTTAAACTTCAAGCAAACCCCCCAGATGCCTGTCCAGGAATTCTACGATAAAGCTTATGATCTTTCACTTAAGGCATTAGTAGTAGAGGGCCTAGAACAAGAAGTAGCGAATAAGAGTAGAACTGCTCTTTTGCATTCCATGCTATTAAGCAATTTAGCACCCGAAATCAGAAAAGGTGTAATCACAAAATGCCCGAAAACGCCAGAGGAAATTTTGGATTTTGCCCTCCTCGAAGAGAAGGCGTGCAAAAGTGTAAACCCTTTTTACAACGTGCAGGTTGAAAATGTCAATCCTTTTTATCCCCAAAATAGTCAACAGAATGTTGCATGTGCAGCCATCCAACCAGGCCACTCTAATCAGTCCCAGCAGGAAGTAACTAAATTGCGAGAACAGGTGGAAGCGCTCACCGTTAAATTGGACCAGTTATTGGAGAATAGAAACCAGCAGAGAAATTTTAACTCTGCTGAAAGAAATGGGTATAGAGATTTTTCCTGTTATATTTGTTCCCAGACTGACCATTTTGCTCGAAATTGCCCACAAAACTCTAATAGCAGTAGAGGTAATTTTCAAAATTTTAGAGGCAGAGGGAGAGGAAATAACTCCCATTTTCATAACAATCGCAGGGGAGGTTACACAAATCAGAGAGGTAGATGGGATCAGAGAAGTGGGAGGAGAGGAAATGATGAGAGAAATGAAAGCGAAACTAGTGAAAACCCGAATAACAATGTAAATAATCAACCTGAGTCTTTAAACTCTACGAGGCCGGGTCAGAAATCGTCGGACCGACCCAGGAAAGGCCAAACGACTTCCATCCTGTATACACTATGTTTGTGCAGAAATCATGTGGGCTCCCAATAAAAAATATTTGTATTAACGACACTGAAATTCCTATATTATGTGATACTGGTAGTGCCATTAATTTAATAAGTAATAGTATCCTTAATTTGGACCAAAATTTTAAAACCGAAGATTGTTGCACTCCCATAGTTACCGTCACAGGGCAGAAGATCTATCTTAATAATAAAATAAACTTAAAATTTAAATTTTTGGGAATGTTTTGTGAAGCAGATTTTTATATTGTACCAAGTAAATTGGCCAATGAGTTTGAAGCAATTCTTGGTATGCCTTTTCTAAACAGATACAATATTTTGTTAAATTGTTCTGATAATTCGATATCATTTAGCCCACCTGAGCAAACTTTAGTCAAAACACCTATAGAAAGCAAAACTCAAACCAAAGACTCAGTCATGAATGGAGACAAAATTGTAAGGAATCCAGATACTGTAAATAATGTCCAGCAGGACTGTTACACGAAAAGTAGTGTATATAATTGTGTAAATAATCATAAATGTAATAATAATTGTAACAGTATGTGCAATTGTGCTCAAGTATCGAAATGTCAAAATCAAATGTACATGAAAATTCTCACACTAAGAATGATGGAAGATGTAAAAAAGAAAGTAGTACTGAAGAGGCAGTTCAGGGTCTTAGTTTTAGCAGTAGCAATGAAATTGTTCAAATTAAGGTTAGAAGTAATAAGCAGAAATTGAGTGATAAAATTGCGGAAAATGTAGAGACCCCTGATTTAGGAAAATTTGAGGAAAATAAGAATAAGGTGTCACAAAATAATGTCTTCCATCTCAGGCAAAGTGAGGAGAATTTAAATACTGAGCATGAGGTAAATGGGGAAATTCAATCTAATTTAGAGGATGATGTAGATAAAAACAATAATATAGATAAAACTATTGTAGGAATTGCTGTTTTAAGCCATAAGCTTGTAATCCCACCGATGACAAAAATGTTAGCAGATGTTAAAAGTACTAAAAAACTGAGTATTTTAGAAAACGAACCGTTAATATTGGAACCCCTAGCTAGAAATTTAAACCAGGGACTTTTGATTGCCAGAACTATATGCACGCAGCAACATGGATTATTTGTGTCATTTGCAAACTTTTCGGATAATAATATTAACTTAAATAAAGGAACTTCCATAGCTAAAATCTTAAAATGTATAGATAGCACCAATTTAACTAACCTACTTATTAATAATGATAATTCAACTACTAATTGTAATTGTACTTCTGAGAATTCTAATTTAGATTCTCATAATCCTAACTTAACTCCTAATGACTCTAATTTAATTTCATGTGAATGTAATTTAGTTTGTAATATCAATAGTGAGAACCAAATTCCTGACTTTGATTATGCTGATCTGGAATGGAGCTCTGAAATTAACCTAGAGAATCTTGATGCCCCCCTTAAAGTTAAAATGCAAGATTTTCTAAATAAAAACAAAGATGTGTTTGCAGCCTCAGTACTAGACCTACCTGGATGTGACACGATACCCCATACTGTAAATTTAACTTCTGATAAACCTGTTCGCTGTAAAGCTTATAGAGTACCATACAGATTAAGAAAAGAAATGGAAGAGCAGCTTAATATTTTACTTGAAGCAAACATTTTAACACCGTCCATGTCTGAATATGCATCCCCTGTTATTTTGGTTGAAAAAGCAGATAAATCTTATCGATTGGCAGTAGATTTCAGAAAACTTAATAAAAATTTAGTTAAAGATGCTTTCCCTATACCCAATATTACAGAATCTGTCGACTCTTTAGCAGGATCCAAATACTTTTCAACCCTAGACTTAACTAGTGGGTTTTTTCAACAAATTATTAGACAAGAGGACAGACATAAAACTGCCATTATTACACATAAAGGGTTATTTGAATGGACACGTAACTGTTTTGGGCTAGCAAATTCGGGCAATAGCTTTCAAAGATTAATGAATGCCATTTTAGGAGACTTAACAGATCTTGGTATTTTAACTTATATTGATGATGTAGTAATTTCATCTTCTGACATAGAATCCCACCTAGATAAACTAAATTTAGTATTCGAACGTCTCCGTAAACATAAATTAAAACTTAAACCCAGTAAATGCACCTTTTTAACTGACAAAATTCAATATCTTGGCTTCGAAATTCATAGCGGGCAAGTATCCCCCATTAATAAAAACATTGAAGTTATCGAAAAATTGCAACCACCTACCACCTGTAAAGGGGTCAGATCATTCATTGGTACCCTATCATTTTACAGGCGTTTTATACCTGACTTCAAAAAAAGAACATTAAATTTAATTGATTTAACAAAGGAAACTGGGCACTTTGCCTGGACGCAGGAAGCCCAGGAAGAATTTGAGGATTTAAAGAAAGCATTAATTTCTAAACCATGCCTAGCTTTACCTGACTTTAGTAAAGAATTTTATGTTTATACCGATGCGAGTGGTGAAGCATTGGGTGCTGTTTTGTCACAACTAGATGAGGAAAATAAAATTCACCCTGTAGCGTTTGCTAGCAGACGACTCAAAGATGCGGAGACAGGATACTCTGCTACTGAGAGAGAACTTCTTGCTCTGGTGTGGGCAACGAATCATTTTAAATGTTACCTAGCTAACACCCATTTTCACATATTTACAGACCATGCCTCCCTTACATTTATGTTAAAAATTCAAGATCCGACATCACGTATGGCAAAATGGATTTGTACTTTATCTGATTTTGACTTTACAATTAAATATATAAAAGGTAAATGTAATAGTGTAGCAGACTTTCTCTCTAGATTTGCTAAAATTAATGAGACACCAGAAATTAGCAATAGTAATTTTTGTATACAAGTAGAAAAAGAAACTACTTTTGTACCGCATTCAAATTTAATTGATAAAATTAGTGAGTTACAAAAAATCGATAAAAAGTGCTGTGAAATAGCCTGAAAGTTAGACCAAAATTTAGAGATCGCACCTAAGAATATGAAATTTTTCTTTAGAGATGATATTCTTGTATGTGAGGACACGAGAGATTCCAATATAATTAATAATCCAATTAAATTAGTAGTGCCTAGGGATATGATTGAGCAAGTGTTCGCTCTAACACACGATTCTCTAGTGGCTTGTCATCAAGGTTTTAAGAAAACAATTGACCGCATCCGGGAGCACTTTTACTGGCCTGGAATGTCGGCTGATATCAGGCACCTAGTAGAGTCGTGTATTAGCTGCCAACAAAAGAGAGCACATAAACCTAATCAGCATGCACCCCTTCAGAGGATGCCAACACCCCAATTCCCTATGAATAAGGTACATTTGGATTTAATAGGCCCCCTACCAGTTACATTTTCAGGTAACACTTTTATTGTCACGTACATCGACTCTTCTACTAAGTGGCCAGAAGCTTATGCAGTTAGTTCTACCACATCAGACGTTATCGCAGATAAGCTAGCTGATTTCATTTCGCGTTATGGTGCGCCTGCGGTCATTACAATAGACAATGGGAGAAATCTGATATCCGAAGCTATCAAACATGTCTACAAAATGTTGAGCATTAAACATATCACTACGTCTGCCTTTCATCCGGCGTCGAATGGACAGATCGAGCGACAGAATTTGATGTTAAAAAACGCCCTTAGTCATATAGTTAATGAGAACCAATCAGACTGGGATACTAAACTTAAATTTGCCCTGTTAGCGATGCGCTCAGCTGTGCATTCCACTACAAAATTAACACCCGCTGCAATTTTATATGGTAGAAATTTAAATTTACTGTATACCCTATTTTCTCAGTCACCTAGGTTTAGCTATAATGACGCCCCATCTTTCTGTGAACTGTTGATTCCAGCTCTCCAAAAAGTATACGCTGAAGTATATGATAATTTGGTTAAAGTATCAGAAAGCCAAGAAAAGTACAGAGAAAAGACAGCGGTCGTTAAAGATTTAAAAGTAGGTGATAGAGTATGGCTATTTAATCCATCTATTGCTACTGGTACTACGAGAAAATTGTCAAAATTAAACAACGGACCTTTTACAATCATTGAAAAACTGAGTGATGTCAATTTTAAAATTGCATTAATTGCTAATCCCTCTAAAATTCAGGTTGTACATGTGGATCGCCTCACGTTGTTCAAAGATAGATGCATTGCAAACGCACATAAACAGGATGGAATGTCTCATTTGGACCAAAACAAAACTCACGACCGGATGTCAACAAATGAATCGAATCCTCAATTCGATTTTCCTAAGCGACGGACGCGAAATCGGTTTTTAAATTGGTTCCCTCCACCCCTTGCTCAGACAGCAACCGACCAACCTAAAACTCAGGGTCACCAGAGTAGCAACAGACTTCAAGGGATTGCCGATACTGAAAACGAAACTGCAGAGCAAAACGAAACTAGTAATCAGGCGACAGGTGTTGATTTTCCCCCTGACATTCCTTCCCAAAATAATCCCGTCATGGGAAATGGAGAAACGTCTCGGTGCGCTCAGGGAAAAACGGAAGTATCTACTTCGGGTACTCGCGAAACGGATATGCGGCAAATGGGAACGTCGTATGATTCAAGCCGTGTGAGTCGTTCACGGGAGCGAGTTAGCTTTAAGTCGAATCAAAACAATGGGCGCGCGTCGTCCGCAAGTGAATATTCCTTAAGGAATAGAATTTCACGGCCGAATTATAAAATTTAGAATTGTTTACTTTTAGTTCTTTGTGTATTTTAATATATGATGTGTAAATAGGTTCTGTATATAGGTAATTTTAGATAATTTGAGTAACTTTCGGTCCGAAATAGGGAAACTTAGAAAATATTCGAGCCAAAAGTGGGTTTGTTTTGATTCTGTTACGCACTTGTTTACAATGGATTTTAGCCTTTCACAAATTTACTCTCAAAAGTTTTGCTAATATTACAGTATATTGCTACCAGGCGAATGATCCGTCCCTTGTTTGTATGCATTTCTGGGATTTTTAACGAATTCTTCCACGAATTTTGAGGTCTTTGAAAATTTTATGGTTGTGAAACTTTGGGAAAATAAATGTGATAGCAGTATATATATTGCTCGGAATCTCTAAAGGCATCTCTTTTGTATATATTAGGATTTTAAATGTAGATAGTTCATTCTTTTAATGAATTTTTAGCATTTTATGTAACTTCACAATTTTTAATGTATCTTTGAAAATTATCCGAATATTTTATTTTGGTAATTTTTTTTGGGGGGTAGAAACTATCTAATGCCAGGTATACACACCTCACGTATATACCTATCTGGTTGATATGCATTATATATATATATATTTTTCTGTTTGTCTTTTTTTTTATATAGCCATCTACCCACCCCTTTTTTATTTTATTTGAGTATGTTAGGAAAATTCTTATCCCTTGTCAAAATGATTGGCAAGATCTCTTGTGAAGTAAATATTACTTCACTGTGTTTGTTTTTGTTGAAATTTTCTGGCCTTTTAAAACATTTGTTTATGCAATGGTTATTGCTTATCTGTGGTAGTACAGAGGTGCAAATATCAATTGATTTTATACGAAGAAACTGTTATGTAATTGTAATGTGATGATGTGTTATATATATTTATTCCCACTACATACAGTCAAATGTAAAGGTCATATTTATATATATACCTTTTGTTTATGTAATGCAAGATGTTTTTTATGTTCATTTTTATTTCTTTTTTTTACATGTGTACAAAATATTATTTTTACTTATGTGTGTAAATATCTGTGATACCTTCTGCTGACATGGTATATCTATTTTGAATTTTTCAAAATTTTATTAGTTTAGGCCCTTTTGGCTTGCTAATGCTTTCAGAATTCAAAAATCTTAGAAATTTTTAAATTTAATACAATATTTCCTTGCATTCAGTTTTACAAAGGTGGCTTCATATTGTCCAGAGAGAGTAGCATATAGGGAAATTGCAACTTGATAATGTTCCAGATGTTATGGGCAAATAGGGAGGCTATTGGGAACCCAAAAGTTTGATAGGTTAGGCCGAATAGAAGTAGTAGGTCGGAATCCTTTGGTAATAGCGATAACTTAATTCCTATTTTACGTTTTACTTTCATGTGTTATATCCAAGCTCCAGCATTGCATTCCGGAGTGCATAGTTGGTGTGGTGAGTTAGTAGGGTGAAGTTGTCAACTTTTCGGGTCGTTGTTTGGTCTGCTCTAGTGGATATTCTTAACTCTTCTGATTAACTGGGGTACAACAGTAATTCAGCATTTCACCTTGCCATTAATTTTGGATTTACCTTTAATTTACTTTTGGTTAGGACTTTCTTCCACTGCCCTTCTGGGGTCATCAAATTAAAAAAATAAAATTCTTGTTTTCTTTTGGCCAAAACGAATAATGTTTATTTTTTTTTCAACGTGGGGGAGTTTCTTGTTGAGGCCTATATACCATTTGCCTTTCATTAAAATTAAAATTTTCCAAATTAGAATTCCCTCTCTATTTTTTCTAAATTAAAACATATGCCCCCACATTATTTTTTTTCTTCTCTTTTCCATGTATTTGCCCATCTTCTGTTTTCAACTCTGTGAGTAATAAAAACATCCCCCGAAAGGTTCCCACACTTAAAAATAAGAAAGAGGACGAACCCCTGTCCCAATAAATAAATAAATAAATGCATGATGCTTGCAAGTGACGTTGTAAAAAAGCGACTAATGTCCACCTCAAACAAGACCACCCATATACCAGCTGCAAACTTGCCTTGTTAAAAAATTTTATTAGGGTAATTTTACTGCCTGAGAAAATGGTAATAATACCATTTTCTAAGAAAGAGTGCAGCAAACTTTAAAATACCCCTGAATATATGGTTTACTTTGAATAAAGACCACCACGGTAGTGAAAATTTTTATTACCGTCATAAAACAGAGGTTAAAATGTTTTTTTTTTTCCCCTTTTTTCTGTGGGAACCGCAGGCTGAAGAATCCTAACACCTGGCCCCTTCAGAGGGTGGGGATTTGTGTCACGTGGGTAGTGTTGCCCTGTTATGTCCTTATTTGGTAATAGGAGAGTGAGAAGTTACTTTAAGCCAATGATAGCCCATCCCGGTACGCACGAGGAGAAACGGGCACCCGTGTTGGTAGTAAGGAAGCCCCGGAGTTAAATTTATTCCTGAAAATGGGGATAGTTTTTAGTTTTAGAAGAGTCCGGTCTACGTGAGGATGTAAAAAAGGAGAAGCTGCACTGTGCCCCCCCCCTTTTCGGGAGAGGGGGGGGAGGCGTTTTGGAATAAGATGTTTAAGAATTATTTTAATTGACGTTCAGATCGTGCAGGATCAGGACAGATGACCAAGTGATGCTAGAAGGGAAGACTTTTCTGCTTTTTCGACATAAAAAAAAAATAAATAAATAAATCCTGCTAAGAGTTGTTCCAGTACAGACATAGTTTTTCGAAATCGAGCCTAGCTCGGATGCTTCGCGCTAGAAGGAACTTAAAATTGTATTAGTAGACTCGAATCAAACGAAAAGTTTTAGAAGTTAGCTGAAGTGGAAGAAGCACTGGTGGGATGTATCCGTGATCTGAATAATACCTTGATGGGTTCCTCTTCATCAAGAAAGAAAAAATTTTTTTAAGTGGCTGTGCGAAGGTTACGCCGACCCCAATCCATGCTTTACAAAAGTTCAACCGTCCTAGAGTAACACGAAAACCTCCTAGACAAGACCTCTAGAATTCTTTTCGAACTTATATCACCTAGTAAGAGGCGAAGATTTCTTCCAGCAGCGTAACAATAGTATGGGGAATATTCAGCGACGTCATGGAACAAAGTGTAAAGATGACTGAATTGCAAGTAGTTCCACGAGTTGAACTCTAATTACGTCTATGATACCCCTAACTTCTTAAGGACCGGAGACTTTATCGAAAAAGCATATTATGCTCAAGTAATGCTACATGATATGTCCATGTCGCCAGTGGGTAAGCTTATTTTAATGCTAATTTTGATCTGTAAAATTGTGTTTCTTTTTTATATACGTAAATAGTTTACTATGAATCAAAAAAGTAAGCTTATTTTAATGCTAATTTTGATCTGTAAAAGTGTGTTTCTTTTTTATATACGTAAATAGTTTACTATGAATCAAAAAAGTAAGCTTATTTTAATGCTAATTTTGATCTGTAAAATTGTGTTTCTTTTTTATATACGTAAATAGTTTACTATGAATCAAAAAAAAAAATGGAGATGTTATTGATTGGTTTCATTATATATGTAATAAACTAAATTTGTAAGTGAAAAGTGTATGTATATTTCTTGGAGTTTTACTCTAATTTCTCTTTATCTAAATAATAAGGAAATTTGATTAACTTTAACTCAGATGAAGAATGGTTTCTTGTTTTGTTTAGCAGTTAGAATTTACCTGGATATAATTTCAGCTTATCCTAAGATTAAAAATGAAGTAATTTTCATTCCAATAATGTACTTGAAGTTTAATACTTAAATGAAATATCTTCTTAATCTTCTTAGAAATTTTAAATGAATATAAATGGACTTACTTTGTACTCATTTTACAATATTCTTTTATTAATTCTAGTTTAAAATGGAAAATATTTAATTGATTTTCCTCAAGAATTGATAGTTATAATAATAACACCCAGGAATTTTATATTTAATTCTCATACTAATGCATTTTGAAGATTCTAAATGAAATAAAATGAGTTGGTAATTCACAACGCATTAATAAAGGAATATCAAAGTACTGCTACTATTACATCAGGGTCATATACCATTACTTGTGTTGTAGGATGATTGTTCTAATATTGATATTTTTGTTTATTTAAAAAAAATTTGTCTTTCTTAGCTCTCTGAATATCTGAGAGATTTCAGCCCTTCTTCCTCTCTTTCTAAAAGTTAACTGATCAGTACTTGTAGTTCTTTCCTAAGCATTGATATGTATTTTACATCCTACAAAACAGTAGTGGTAAAGTTGGGATCATTGCTACAAGCTTACAGTGAATTAGAGATCTGAATAGGTTGAGAATTTTGTTGCACCCTTTTTTAAGTTGTCTCTAAGATATTTTTAACTATGCAAAAATGGGGATGTTTTCAT
The DNA here is from genome assembly GCA_964019185.1 of Maratus speculifer. Taxonomy (NCBI): domain Eukaryota; kingdom Metazoa; phylum Arthropoda; class Arachnida; order Araneae; family Salticidae; genus Maratus; species Maratus speculifer. Next base: position 177,597,319 of record OZ025293.1, read on the forward strand.
TAATTAGTAAATTAACTAATTTTGTCGTGTAACTTTAAGTTACTTCTTTAATTCCTCTTTTCCCTTTTTCAAAATAATTATAGGGTTTAATTTGAACTTAATTATCATATAGCAACAAGATTCAGGTAGGTGGAAACTTAATTCAGATCTCAATTAATTTAGCAGTCAAATTGAAGAAATAATCTATTTACTGAACCCATAATATATGAAGATGACTATTATTTAATGAATACTTATGCTAATTGTTAAGAAGTGAATTATGAATAAAATTTCAAAGTATAGTTATTAAAAATTGTAGCAAAAGATCCCAACAGCTCCTTAAAACTGAAAAAAAAAAGAATTTTGGTCACTTTTGGCTGTTTTTTATCAATTGACACTCTTTTAACGAAAAATTAATCTGTCCTTGGAGGGCCCCCTCAAGCCGGGGGGCCCGGGGCAATTGCCCCGCATGCCCCTGCATAAGTCAGGCCCTGATTGTATATTGTAAATATAAATACCCCCAATGATCCAGAGGAGAAATTTGATCTTTTAATTGAGAAAAGGTTAATTTATTGACTGGTTTAAATACTACTTTCAAATCATAATGTTTCAAAATATTTGCAACTTTAAAGCTAATGCTTTGATGAAACAGTAAAATAATTTAACTAGAATAAGAAACAGGTGTAACAGAAGAATCAGGATCATAGAGATGTTTATTAAAACTATGAGAATAACCATCTCGATTTTAATAAACATCTCGATGATCCTGATTCTTCTGTTACACCTGTTTCTTATTCTAGTTTAATTATTTTACCGTTTCATCAAAGCATTAGCTTTAAAGTTTCAAATCATAATGTTTCAAAATATTTGCAAGTAGTATTTAAACCAGTCAATAAATTAACCTTTTCTCAATTAAAAGATCAAATTTCTCCTCTGGATCATTGGGGTATTTACAATATACAATGTCAGTGTGGTTTGTCCTATATTGGACAAACAAAACGTAAACTCAGAAAAAGAGTCGCTGAACATATAGATTATGTTAAAAGAAAAGAGTTAAAGAATTCCTCTATTGCTTCTCATTGTTGGGAGGAGGGCCATAATTTTAATTTTACCTCTGCTACTATTATCCAAAATTGCACTACTCCGCTAGACTTACTTTTTCGAAGCACTCCATATACATAAAACAAAAAACTCCTTGGTTAATGATCTTTCAAGTGTACTGTACACCTCAACTTTCTGGTTAGATTTATTATGTCATAACACCTCATTTCTGGTTTAATCTTATTGGTTGCTGAAGCTTGTGGGTATTTTGGTATTATGTTTGCGATCATTTGGGTCTCTGACTTGCTGTCAGTTGGGGGGTTTTTCAGTTTTTAAACATTTTAACTTTTATACACTGAGGAAGCGAGCCCTGGTGCTCGCGAAACGTATACATATGTGGTGTGTGTATGTATGTATTGTGTGTTAAACGTTGATTTTAATTATTGTAATGCTAAGAAGCTCCAAGTACACAGATTGATAAAATGTACTAATATTTGTACAGACTATATCATTCAACGGTTAATGTTTTTAAGTGTTTCATTTTGATCAGAACAATTAAGATTTTTAAGTGCAGGAAGAAGTCAATTTTTTGTTTTCATTTAATTAAATAAAAATGAATAAACTAGGCTAGGTAGTCTTCATCAAGATAAATATAATAAATATTGTAATGTGAATTTTCATATAGTTATAATATTTTTTTTGGTTTAATAATGATAAATGTACAATATTATCTTTAAAATTTTGAATTTTTCGAAAACAATGATGAAAGTTTTCTGGGTTTTTATTTTCATTAAAAACCACTGTTTTCATATATATATATATTTTTTATTTACCTAATCAAACTAAATTAGTGAATATTGTTGGATGGAATTATAATATTAAACTAGTGTAGATGCCCAACCAAGAATGGTGGTAAAAATTGTGTTTTTCACATAAACTTGAAAAAATAAAAGTAATTGACAATATGGAAGCATTTAGTTAAGTAAAATTTGGCTTAATAAACACACTATTAACTTTTATAATACTAATGGGTAAACCAGGCTTTGTGACTAATATACCATAATAAAATTAATATTTCTTAATAAAATAAAATTTTAACAAGTGAGCAATACCGCTGCATAGTTAAAAAAGTCTATTATAATTATTGAAATATTAATAACTAATTATTACTACTTTTTATAGTACTTTGAAATTGTATTTTTGTGTTATCCCCTTCCCCTCCTGAAAAAAAAGAGAAATTGTCAATTTCCCCTTTTGTTGGCAAATTTCTGTTTCTACTTTCATGTTTCGGATGCACACAGATAACAAACCGGTCTCAAGCATCAATTCCAATGACAGTTTTTGGAGGGAAAAATCAACCAGTTTGCCATGCTATGCATTACAATGTGTCTTATTATAGATATAATCAGAAAAGTCTCACCCAGCGAAAATGAAAACTTGGTTGATAAATTTTCATTAAAGTGACAAAACAGTCAAACTAATAAGTTTTTTTATAGGTGGTAGTTTTTATAGTAGTACAACTTTTCCAAAGATTGTAAAAACCACCAGACTAAATACTGTCCAACCTTGTAATTTATGCATTAGGCATTTTATGCAAAAGAAAATTTTGAATTGTCTAATACAATATCAAAAATCCCTGTTGGCATGGCCTATAGGCAGAGGTAGATTTTGAAGGGTTTTCATTTCAATAACAAAAAATAAAGCATAATTAGAGATAAACCCAGCTTAACTACTTTATTTGGCCGCTTTTGAAAAAAAATTTTAACTTCATTTTTCTGTAAGAACTGGTTTTATCAAAATCATCTTAAACGAAATTCATCTCAAATGTCCATTTTGTCAACATATTTTGAATTATATTCTGACTTTGTAAAAAAAAAAAAAAAAAAAAAAAAAAAAAAAAAAAAAAAAAAATCGACCAATATGCTCATTATATAGTTCCTAAATAACAAAAAACTGTCAATTGAATGCATTTGAGAGCAAAATTGGACTTAAAAATGAGTCATAAAATAACCAATTTGTTATTTGAATACATCCACAATTCTTTAATCAAGATCACTTTGGGAAATTTTGTGCAAATTGTCCACTTTGACAGCTTTATTTTAAAAAATATATTTAGCCTTTATCAAAAAATCAAAGAATACGCACATTATATAGTTCCTAAATAACAAAAAACTGTCAACTGAATGCGTTTGAGAGCAAAATTGAATTTAAAAATGAGTCATAAAACAACCAATTTGTTATTTGAATACATCCTAAATTCTTTAATCATGATCGCTTTGGGAATTTTTTTTGCGAAGTGCCCACTTTGACAGCTTTTAAAAAAATATATACAATTGGCAAAATAATTATTTGTACACTCGAATATGTTTAATTTTTAACTAAATAAAAACAGATATTTTAACACGAATGGTTAGAATAGCATGTTTTTTCCATGCGTTTTAAATTAAACGACATAATTTTCGATCAAGGTGTAAAAAAATTTTATAACTGGAAAAGTTTAAAATTTTCTAGAAAAAAAAGTATTTGTAGATTTCCACAGCAAGATTTGCACTGTGTTTATAATGTTTGTGGTTCAAAGTTGTAACAGAATTTGGTAGTTTTTAATAATTATTAACTTCATATTATGTTTGTCTGGCATTTAATCTAATTTGCTCTTGAAGTAATTGAGAATGGTACTTAAAACTAGAGAGGTACCTTTGAACATAAGAAATCATATCTTTGAGCTTCATAAAAATAAAAATCATACCAAGAAATCAGAAAAGCTATTAAATTACCATTTACAACTATTTAATACATGATGAGAAAGTATGAAGAAATTGGATGCATCGAAATTCAATGAAAACTAGAACTTCTCAGCAAATTAACAATGAGGGAAAAAAGGAGTGTTGTTAAAACAGCTTTAAAAAATCCTATGGGTTCAGTTCAAAATACGTCACACATATCCTCTTATATAGTTCCTAAATAAGAGGATCTGCCATTTGCATGCATTTAAAATCAAAAAGGAATTTAAAAATGAGTCAATATTAAGCAGTTTGGATTTGAGGATTTTTCTCCAACTCCTATTTTTGTTTATTTTTGCTATAAGAATTGGTCCTATGAAAAACTTGTTAAAATAAATGTTGTAGATATTATTGAGAAGAAGTAAAATAAATTTAATTAGGTTTGATTGCTTAAGAATTGAGTAAGCTATGGTTTTTTTCTTTTTTCTACCCCCCCCCCTTTATCTTTTCGTTTTTAATTTTTTTTCTTCTGTAAAAGTTGGTCCTATCAAAAACTTGTAAATACAAAAGTTTTAGATAATTTTAAGAACATTTATAAAAAATTTAGTTGAATTTGATATCTTAAGAATTGGTGAAGTTAAGAATTTTTTTCTCCCCAAAACCCTGTTTTTTTTGCTTCTTGAGCCCATTTTTAACTTTATCAAAAATCTGTCATGCCTAAGCTTTTAGCCCATTTTTTAGAAGCAATATAAATTTTAAACTGATTCCATATCCAGTGGCGTAACCAAGGGGAGGGTCCAGGGGGTCCGGACCACTCCCGAAATCCGAAAGAAGAAGTGGTTTACTGAAGCATGGATAAAACAGTAAAAGGGCAAAGACAGAATTACAAAGGACCTATGAAAAGTTCTGCTTTAGACAAGTGTTCGTTTTAGAATATATAACTCAAAGGCATCTCAATAGCCGGCGCTATAAAGTTTTCCGTTTTAGACAGGTTTCAGTTATAAATACCCCGTTTTCACAATATTTATTAAAACTGCTAAAACTCACTCTTCGTACATCTCTGAAGAGCTTAAATCTGTGAAGACGACTTATATGAAAGGAAAACAATAGAATTTTAGATGAAAACTACTATATGTTTGCTAATTTTTGAAACATATCTGAAATGGAACTTATTTCAATTGTGATTCCTTCTAGACAGGTTTTCTGCGAATATAGAATCCTCTCATAAACCGAAACATTTTAATGCCAAAGATGGAAGAAAACCTATAGAAGTATACCCGCAATTTTATATACACAAATTTACTGTAACTAAATTAAACGTAAAACTTCTTTATTTTGGACTTCGATAAGACTAAGTATTTCCGACAATCAAGGGAAAAAAGAGTACACTAACAGAATAACGGCACATTGGTGAGTTTTGCGACACATATTTTTGTTCAGTTTATAACGAGGAATATTAAAAATTAGTTCAAATCTGCTAACTTCAATTAATAAAAGTAACTTTATTTTTGGATTGGTTATTTGTTACCACTTTCAAAATACACTGATTAAAAGAACAACTATAAAAAGAACTTTATATTAATTCTACTTAGGTAATTTCCATAAAGGTGATTGATCGATAATTCTATCTCAATGTATCACGCAGTCTCCAATGGGATTAACCTTCACTAGAAAAAATTTGCACATTTTCAGACTTTTATTTCGATTCACGTATGGAAAGGAGTGCAATTGGGTGTTTTGAGGTCTGAGTTTAACCTGTACATGTAGTTATGAAAATGCTACTCTTGTAGTAGATGGAATATGTCGTCTAAAACACATTTGATCGATAGTGAGAATGGAAGCAGGGTAGAATCCGAGAGGTATCTGTAAAGCCAAAAGCGTGAGTGCAAGGTAAATGTTGAGATATACAGAAATGAGATTTTTGGTTATCCTCATTCTATGTTGTTGAAGGGGCAGTCGGAATATTTGGAATTTTTTGCTTATTAATGGTCGAGAAGTGCTACTGGCCGTCTAGAGTCCAAAACTATAGAAATTCCACCCATAAAAAGAACTCTGGATTTTAGATTATCTTTAATGGAATATGCAATTAACACCTATGTGAAATCATTATCCTGTATCGATCATACAGCACAAGTTCTTAATTCAATAACAAAAAAATAAACATTTAAATTGCTGTTTCAGGGCTGCCACAGGCGACTATTTTATTAAAATTCTATTTGCATGAGTAATTGTCGAAAAAATGACTCGAAGTATATTTCTATTACAAATGTTGTAAAAAAAAGTGTTAAGATTTTCTGTATTAAAAAAAATGGTACCAATCAGAATTAAAAAATAGTTGCCTGTAGCAGCCCTGCTGTTTTAAACTTAACCACTTGATCCTAACTTAATTGTAAATGTTACTTAATACGAAACTTGATTTAAATAAATTTAACTCTTCAGTATGCCCTCACTTTTTTTCATCATAAACTTTGTAAAATCCTTTTCACTGGTAATATAAGTATTATTAGCTTCAGTTATAGAGATTGATTTCACATTTTTTTATTCATGATTTTTTTTTTTAATTAACAAATTAAATAAGGATGTACCTAAATTCTTAAAATTACTCAATATACTTCTATTATACATGCACAGTCAATCCTGTCAAGACATGATTATAAGAGACTGGTGAAAAGTTCAATTTCACACAGGTTTACATTTAAAGAAATGCAATTAATTTAGATATACTACCTCAATAAGACCTATTGTTCATTTTGTTGGGATCCTGAAACTCTTCCGTAGGAAACATGATTTCGTTATAGGAATTTTCCGCTTTCACATGTTTTACTTGTTTCATTAAAGAGCGATGAAAATAAACTTTTAGACAAGTTTTTTGCCATGCAATTGCATGACAATTGTTATTAAGATTATATAACACTTCCGTTTAAGTAGGATTCTGTTATAGATAATTGCTATTTTGACAGATTTACTATTCATATAACATGAACAAGTATATTCATATAAATGCAGCAAAACTTTTAAAACGAAACTTTTTATAAATGTTTTCAAAATGAGTGTACAATTGCACCCACTAACACGAAAAATTGTGCAAAACGGAATTTTTCTCCAATATTTGCTGTTTTATTTTCACTATCCATATAACATGAAAGAAAAATTCTGGACTCCCTCTGAAACGAAATCCTGGCTACGCCACTGTTGATATAGATTTTAACCAAGAAGTTATCGCGTTTTTTCAGTTTTCAAAAAAGTCTTCCCTATTTCCACCCCCTTGGTCAGATTTTGCCCATTAACAAATTCCACCTAGATTTTATGCCCCTTGATTTTATGTAAAAGTTTAAAGAAGATCTTAGCCTAATTATGGAAGTTATCGTGTCTAGAAGAAAGTGATATACACCGATATATATATATACATATAAAGATTTTTACTGATGGTAGTTTTGGGGTCTAGAGGTCATGATCGGCGTAGATCTACAAAGATTTTTCAGAAATTCTAACATGGGAGAGAATGCAATAGGTAGCATTTCATACAAAATCTACCTAAAAAGGTAAAAATGTAAAAAAAATATATATATATATATATATGTACATACATACATACATATATATATATATATATATATATATATATATATATAGAGAGAGAGAGAGAGAGAGAGAGTTTTGAATTTTAAAAATTTACTTTAAAATTATGATAATTTGTTCAAACAAAGCTAACTCAAATCTAAACAGACATCCATTGAATATCAAATTTTAACATTTTGGAAAGTGCAGAGATCAGTTTAGTTTAAAAGCTAAAATCTCTTTTATGAAATATAACTTACCTACTGAGTATTAAAACAAAATGTTGAAGTAATGTTTTAAAATATATTACTACAAACACAAAATAATGACACAACTTAAATATTTGACCAAAATACTTTAAAGAAACAACCTCTTGAAAAGATATAGAGGAGACTGGTACACAGTGATTCACTTTCACAATTTACATTTTTTCCCCCTCTTTAATGGAAAGTCCAATCTGCCTGAAAATATTCTTGAACATTCCTTAATCATTTTTACAGGCTTCAGAATTTTTTCAAATGGTTGCTTCAAATAGTGGTGTACCGAGTAGTACTTTGGCTGAGTAGCCGAGTACTCGGCCACTGACTACTCAGCCAAGTATCGAGTAGTTGTATAATAAGAAAATAAAACACTGATGTGGGCATAATGTGAGCTTAGATGTACATATATATAAATATACCTGTGTGTACATATATACATACATAGTATAAATAAATTAACTCAATAAATTTGAAATTTATTTGTGCACAAAAAAACAATTGACGGATAATAATTATTAAAGACAATTTTTGACAGTTCAAAACTAATAAAAAAGGAGAATTGATACATGAAAACTACAGTTATTAACTAATATGAAATTTAAGTATTCTTTAACCCTCCAATTTATTCCAACCATTGAAATCTGTCTATCAAAAATAAAGTTTATTGGTTACTGTAACAATTCATTGAATAATGCAAACATTTCATATTTATTTTGTAACTGTCTGTACTTTATTTTCTTTTGATTAAAAATATGTATTGTCTGTGCAGTTTCTTTTCATTTTTCATGTGTACAGATTATATTATGTTATTTTAAATTTATTACTCAGTAAAAAACTAACCTTTTTCAATGAAAATTATAAATGTGTAAATTAAGATTGCCTTAAAAAGCAAGCTCTAAAATTGATGAGTTTAGATGATCTAGAACTTGAAAATCCACCAAAGAAACAAAAAATAAATATGAGAATGCTAATGTCGATGAACCAAAAGAGAAAATGCTAGCAAAAACTTCATCTATTTTCTGGCAATGTTTTGAGGTAATTGTGAATGAACAAAAAGATTGTGGCACTAGTACTAGTTTAAAATCACCGCATGAAGAATTGGTACAAAAAGAGATACAGGCTTTCTTAACAGAAGACATGTAAAACTGACACTCCATTTGCATGGTGAGGAAAAAAAAAAAAAAAACTTTTCCGATTATGTGCAAACTTGCAAAAAACTCTTATATGCACCTTCAATAACTGTTTATTCTGAACGTAATAGAGGCCGGACAAATTTATAGTAGTAAAAGAAATGCCCTGTCTACTGATAATGTAGAACGTTTGGTGTTTTTTGCACCATAATTTGAAATATAATAAATTTAATTATTAATTTTTTATTGCATTTATAGTATTTTCAGTTTCTTTATCCAAAATAAGTCTTTTCTGTTTTCCTACATAAAACAGTATTTTTATTTGTATAAATGTGAAATTTTTTTAGGGATTTTGTTCTTAAATTTTTTTATATTTTGCAGACATATTGTTAAATACAGAGTAAATAGTTTTATGAATTATTATATATATTATACATTGATATTCAAATAACTTTTTCAGATCAGTTATAAATTCATATGCTTAAAAAAATGAAATTCTTACAACTACTCGGTATTGGCCGAGTACTCGGCCAAAATTTGGCTGAATATCGAGTACTCGGCAAATTGGCCGAATACCGAGTAATTACCGAGTACTCGGTACGGCTCTAGCTTCAAATGCCTTTTTAATATCTATATATATAAAATAAGAGATGTCTGTCTGCCTGCCTGACTGCAGATAACGCCGAAATTACAACACCCAGGTCTCTGAAATTTTAGTCATGTGTGGATGTTAACACCAGAAAGTGCACTTAGCTGCTGGATTTTTAAATTTGAATTGAGATTTTTATTTTTAATTAAAACTTACTGGATAAGAGGATATTTGCAGCTTTCCACCGAGCCATAGCAGGGTCATTCCATGCCAAATCAACCAGTGACTCAACCTGGCCCTTTCCAATTTCAATGAAACTGCTAGGGATCATTCTCTATGATGGTATAATTTAGAACATATTTTTTTATTTTTTGTTTATCACTTTAAATTTTTATACAATTATTTAAATTTTGAAAAATCATTATTTTTCGACTTGCATAAATATTTTCAATTTTGAATTTCTCAAGTTCTATCAAACACAGAAAATTTTATGACCACTCATTTCAAAGATGAGCTTATAAGGTTTAATATGATATGCAAGTCGACTATGTATAGTTTAAATAAATAAAATTGAAAATTTTTTAAATTTTTAAATTAAAAAAATTTTTAGATAGTCATTTTTAAAAATTTTGAAAAAAATGTATGTTTGTTGTAATATAAGCTTTAAATTCTGAAATTTTTAGAGTGGGATCTCAATGGGATCAGGAGTTATTAAATAAAAGCAAAAATTACCATTAAAATAGCAATTTAATTCTGTCTATTTTGTTATTTATTTATGATTTGTATGGTAATTTTTAGCTTTTATTTAATAACTCTTGATCCCATTGAGATCCCACTCTAAAAATTTCAGAATTTAAAGCTTATAATATTACAACAAACATACAATTTTTTCAAAAATTTTAAAAATGACTATCTACAAAATTTTCAAATTTTAAATCTTAAAAAATTTAAAATTTTATTTATTTTAATTATGCATAGTCAACTTGCATATCAAATTAAACCTTATAAACTCCTCTTTGAAATGAGTGGTCATAAAAGTTTCTATGTTTGATAGAACTTGAGAAATTCAAAATTGAAAAATATTTATGCAAGTCAAAAAATGCTGATTTTTCAAAATTTAAATAATTAATTGTATAAAAATTTAAAGTGATAAACACAAAATAAAAATATGCTCTTATTTATATCATCATAGAGAATGATCCCTAGCAGTTTCATTGAAATCGGAAATGGTCAGGTTGAATATTGAATTTTTTTGGTTGATTTGACATGGAATGACCCAGCAATGAAGCAGCCATGTAAGAGGCTATTTGCAGCTTGCTATCAATTCTCGGCAATGAAGCAGTCAGATAATGAGAGCAGGCAGTAAATTTGGGATTTAATGACTGCATTTCATGGCTGAATGCTAGTAAAAAATTGCACATGCATTTGTTCATTTTTCCTGTTTTGATGATTTTGTTTTTCCTAATTCATTTACAATCGATCTTCAAAATCCATCCATGGCAGCAACCAAAACAAAAATAATAAGTCAAGTAAATGCTTCTTTTATATTTTCTTACACTGTTAAAAACTTTAAGCATTTCTTGCATCGTCACTCCACTGCTTTTATAGAATATCGCTATTTTGACCAATGAGAATGCTCCATAATAAAGCAATAGTTTTCTATAAAAGAGGTGGGGTGACGATGCAGCAAAAGTTTAAATTTTCTAACAGTGTAGGGTTTGTTCAGATATGCAGTGCACATCACATGAGTGCTCAGAAGATTTTGCATGAAGTAGGTCTCATTGAAAAAATTTATTTTAAAATAATTCAATTATTGCATTATTTTGTGATTCAAAACAGCTAAGACCAATGACTATATTTCGTTATCCTTCCAAAACATGGTTTCTGTAACAGAAATACATACCTGTGTTCACTCAGATAAAATTTAAAATTTTTTTCTATCTTAGAATGAATGGAGATTTTAAACATTCGCAATTTTTTGAAAGCATCTAGATGCTCTTGGGCAATGCCGGGCAGATCAGCTAGTATATATACATTTGTATGCATTCATAAAGTGGAACAGTGTACTAAAGAAGTAGGGCACAGTGGTCCACTATTACACCACAGTGAGTAAGATACTCGTATTATTTTTAAAAGCAATAATACAAGCCAAAATATTTCTTACTATGTTAAATGGATATTTTTCTTTGTTTACTTTACTTTACAGCTAAATAATTCCTTTAAAATAGCATTTCTTTGTTGAGAATAAGTAATTATTAAATAGCTTGCAAATTCTGCATTACAGTAGCAGAGTCGTTTGGGGACCACTGTGCCCCATGTTGAAGTTCAATACATTCGCATAATATTGTTATTTAAAGCTTTCTTTTAAGCATAGCAACTTTAATATTAAATGCAGTGCCGAAACTAGCCTTTTTTACGCCTGGGGCAAACATGGATTTTGGCACCCCCCCACCCTCCACATACATGCATTCTTTATAACAAACACACCAAAGAAAAGCTTAATTTGGCACCCTTTTCACTTTCTGTTCTGTTGGCACCCGGGGCACGTGCCTCCTCTGCCCCCCCCCCCCTCTAGTTTCGGCACTGGAGGGGGCAAAAACAAGTATATTACCTTTATAAAAAAGTTTTTTTCTTATTTATCTATAACCTTTAATTAATGACAAAGAAAAATATGACAGTGAAAAACTTTATCTTTCGGTGTTCAAAATAACCAGTCAAGATAGAATAGATCATTCTGAGCTAATAATGTATTTTGAAGACCATAAGTAATCAATTCAGAGCAGAAATCAATTAGCCTAAAACAAACGCATTAAAAATAAATAAAATACAATGAGTGGTCCACTGTGTACTTAGGTCCACAACACTCCACTCTCCCCGACCACTTATTATAAACTATTGTGCTATTTATTCATGTTATTGATAATGTAAAATAAATAGAACTGTTATACCTAATGAACATGCTAGTGGAACAGTGATAGCAGCAATAACTTGTAAAGCACGATTGGATAGCATCTCCTTGGGAAATGCATTAAGAATTAAGAAGCCAAATGTGTCAGCAACTACCATCTGACCAAAGTAGCGGAAATATCCAGTTGGCGGCTTTTCATTTTTCTGCATAAACTGTACTAATTCTGCTATATACGATGGTTCTTCGTTTGCATCTTTAACATATTCTGGAATTCTCCATAAATCTCTAAACCATCCAGCTCCAAAATATCCTCCAACAAACATCCACCATACTAGAGCATGATAATCTCTATTCAAGTAAAAATGATGAAGACCGAAAATACCTCCAAAAAGCCACAAAAAATATGTGAAAAGCAAGCTCTTCTCAGACATATCTGAAAATTTTATTTCCTTACAGAAAAACAAATTTTAACTTGAAAGCTGTTTCAAACACCCGCCATTTAAAGTTGAAAAACTCCACGTAAACGAACACCGGCTGTCGTGATTCCCGGCTAAGTAAACAAACTCCAATGCCAAAACATTAAAAAAAGTCTTTATTTATCGACTCGCTACCGAAGACTGGGCCAATCAAAATAAAGAAGAGCCCTATCTTGCGTTCCCAGGGGCGTGTTCAGCAAAACTTACCGGTCGCTTACCGGTTACTTACAGATTGTAGACAAGTACGAAATGAAAATAAAGGCGAAGTGTGACGTCAACTACAATTCAACAGGATAGTTTTCATTGGGGCCACAATTCGCTTTCGTTCTGCCCTACAATTGGTCGGTAACATTGGTTACTTTGGAAAGTTGCGCTGAACACGCCCCAGCTGCTCTCAAAGACCTTTAAAATACATAGACCAACAAGCTGTCAGTTTAACTGAGGATTTTTGATCACAATCGCTGTACGTCAGATTGTTATCACTTTGTCACAACTGTTATCATAAATTTCATATTTACGCATTCACTTCATTTGTTACAACTTGTATCACTGTTAAAAAATTGAAACTTTTACTGCGTCATCACTCCACAGCTTTTATAGAAAACGATTGCATTCTCATTGATGAAAACAGAGGTATTCGATAAAAGCGGTGGAGTGAGGATGCAGCAAAAATTAAAAATTTTTAACAGTGGGAGTGTTCAGCTGCTACGCGCGCGCTCATGAGCCACGGTCATGGAGTGGGTTCATATCGCGGACGGGATGTCCGTTCACTACCCGCTATCCTGCTACAGGTACTGCAACTGTGCGCTCAATAACAGGGTGAGAACAGACTACGGATATGATTACTTATACCAAGGCAACACTAGACACCGGGCTTGCTCATTCCTTTAATGACGTCACAAAAGGTGGCTGAATGACATCCAGCGATTGGTACAAAACGATGGGTGCGTCACTTTGAGCCCTGTTTGTACCAATCGCAGATAGCGGCCAAGGCCAACCACCTTTTGTGACGTCGTGATAAGGAATGAGCAAGCCCGGTATCTAGTGTAGCCCTGCTTATACCCTGTTCACACCACAAACATAAGATATCTTAAGATCGCCGTGTTTGAAGTGGACCCTCCCGGAATTGGATGCCTGTTCAGATTGAAAAATTTACCTAAGATAGCTCAGCGAATGTCACTATGTCACTGTATCTCTGAACTGAACAAATGTAGCGTATGCGCATGCGCTTGAAATACAGACGGCCACAACAGCCAATCAGTAAAAGCGACGCTTTTTAGCCAATGACAGTAGGTGGTTGTTCGGTAGTTGAACGGTGGTTGTTCCTGCCCGAGAGAGTTTGTGGAACTCTCTGATACCCTGTTCACACCCACTGAGCTCGACATATAACAGGAGATCCGGCTTCCTATTTCCCAACGTTAGCTCTCGCGGTCAGCGCGGATGAATACAGTGACGGCACTTTTAGCTGAGTTTTGGTTCGTATACTAGGCAGAAAGCGCTGTTTCGCTCATTGCCTACTATGTGAGCAGTTTATTTATTTTCAAAACAACATTATCTGCCGATTTCGAATGGATATGAAAGATGGGGTTTATAAACAATTTAATTAAAAATATTTCTGCTAAATAAGTACTAATCGGGTAGTTCCTGTTCTTATAGATCACTTACTCTCATTGTTTTTATAATTTACTTAATTAGTGAAGAATAAATTGGGATGATAATAAAGAGATTTCTCCTATGTCTAACATTGAAAAAGCGGACTATTTTTTCTCTCTTGCCTACTATGCTTCTCCGGGTTGTAATTCGGCTAGCAGACGACTGACCGCAGAGTCGGACCTCCTGTTATATGTCGAGCTCAGTGTTCACACCATGGATAGTTAAGATATCTCAGGCCTGGAACTCTTTCATAGAGTTCCACAAACTCTCTCAGAGAGTTTCAACTCTCTCGGGTTAGATACAAGAAGAACCACTCACTCTCATTGGCTATAAAGCTTTGCTTTTATTGATTGGCTGTTGTGCCACTGCCCCCTCAACAATGCCTATTCACTGAGCAGGCGACAAACGTGAAACGTCATGAAGTGGAGGCGAAATCACTAACCTTATTGGTTCCACAATCGCCACGAAACTCAAAACGCGATCGTTGTCAGGGAAACGGCCTCCACTACGTCACAAGCGAGAAGGCATTGTAGAGGAGGCAGTGGTTGCGCCCGTCTTTACTTCAAGCGCATGCGCATACGTTACATTTGTTCAGTTCAGAGATACAGTGACATTCGCTGAGATATCTTAGGTAAGTTTTTCAATGTGAACAGGCATCCAATTCCGGGAGGGTCCACTTCAAACACGGCGATCTTAAGATATCTTACGTTTGTGGTGTGAACAGGGTATGAGAGAGTTCCAGGCCTGAAATATCTTAACTATCTATAGTGTGAACAGGGTATTACGGTGCTAATGGACCACTAGCATTTCTGACGTCAAAGAACGTCACACCAGAGTACAGCTAATCAGCTTCTCTATTTATCCCACAAGCGTTCACCAAAAGCCAATCAAATACATTGGGACACATTGGGAAACATTGGGAACTCCGCCCCGTGCTTGTGGTCAATTATAAAGGTAATCTGTTGCAAATGCAAGTGTGCTCACTGGCCAAATGGTTAAAGCGTCGAGCTTTCAGCCAGGGATCATGGGTTCGATTCTTGCGCGCGCTAAAAGTCGGCTTATGTTTTTTTTTTTTTATTAATACATAAGACATTTTTTTAAAGATAAATTTTGTATTAATAATACAGAACCACATGTATTTCTACTATAATGAGAAAATACTTATTTAAATACGAGAAAATGAGATTTTTGCGGAGAACGTTTTATATTTCAAATCCTTTTAATATTCTAAATATCGTTCCAAAGTGATTTATATATATATTAAGCAAATGAAAAAAAAAGTTTTCTGCGAAAATATCCATATACGCATAAAATAATTATTAATGTTCTTCTTCTTCTTTTTTTTTTTTTTTTGAAAATTTTAGAAGTAAGTTTTTATTGAGATTAGGATGCAAATATAATGCATGCGTGGATATTTTACGGTGTTAAAGTCAAAATGGAAAATATTATAAAAGCAAAATTTAAAAGATATACATTTTTTTAAATTAAGAATATCTGCATACATATTTTTTAAAGAGGTGAAATATTTGGAGTTTGCCTTCTAGTTTTGTAATGAATAAAGTATGATTAGAATGTTTATAATTTTTCTATTGAAAGTATAAATAAGTGTTTTGCTTATACTAACATAATTTCGAATGTCATTTGTTTCTCATATTTTATGACATATTTTGGCCTGTTATCCACACGGTATTAAAATATACAATCATTAAATAAGAAATATATACATACTAAAACTTTTTCTGAAAAATTATCTAACTAACAGTGCAAATTCCATTGAAATATATCCAGTATTGTAGATTAATCAATCTTGTAATATGTAGATACAGGGCCATCGCTAAGACTTTTTATTGCTGGGGGAGAAGACCTTAAATTGTCAAGTCAAATTTTTATATTCGCCAACTCGTTTTATAATTTTGCCAAGTTAACGCACTTGGAAAATGTAATACAGTTCTTATTTGTAAAATAATAATAATAATAATATTCCCAATTAGAATTGTAACTTTTGCAAATTCTATCAAAAATAGAAAATGTATTGCAGTTTTTATTAAAATTTTAATTAAATTTGACGTAAAAGTTTTAAATTTGTAAAGTGTAACAACATTTGTGAATGTTTTTTTTGGTGGGGAGGCTCCCCCCCTGTCCCCCCCCCCTTAGCTAGCCCCCTGTGTGGATATCTCAACCTTGGTTTATCAACAGCATTCGATTTAATACGAAAAGTATAAAGCAACTGATAAATGATTTTTAAATAAATAAAAATAAAATTAATAAAAAATTTAAATCACCAATTGTTAAATTGTATCTGTCAACCTACCAACTTTGACTACCAAACAAAGTGCAACCAATAACAGATAAGCACAAAACGCACAATCACGTGATCAAATCGCACAGCAGTTTTATTTGCGTCGGACGTAATTACATGAAATAGGTCACGTGATACTTCTTGGAGTGTTTTAAATTTTATTTGAGTGGTCAGAGGTATGCATATCCGTTACGAGAATCATGTTTTGAAAGGATAAATGTATATAGTATTTGTATTTACCAATTCTGAACCATAAAGTAATGCAATAATTGAATAACTTTAATATTCTCTTCTTCGATAGTACCTACTCCAAGCAGAATCTTCTGAGCGCGCGCGCGCAATAAAAGTGTCTATTGAACACACCCAGTGTAATTCGCTTATAGGGTAGTTGCAATAGACGTCATACTGGAGGTCAAACACAAGAAATAAACAGTTCTGATTGGTGAAATTACCCTGACCTCCACTTGAAATACATTGGCTATCAGCTGATTGCAAGTTCCCTGACGTCACAAATCAACCGCCAGGGGGGAAGGGTCAAACAATCGTTGAACGACTGCTATGATTGGTGGCTGAGATGATTATGGGTACGACTAGAGGTCAACGTAGCAATTGTGATTGGCAGATGATCAGCTGATTGTAACTTCCCTTTCTTATTCGAAGCTTTCTTAGGAGTTTTATTTTAAATCACTAATTAAATTTAAAAGTATTTTATTTAATTTAAAACTTTATTAAATAGAAAACCTTTCAAATGGAGCATTCAATAGATGGCAATGAGTCACGTGATGTCCATATTTTCCTCAGATTTTGACGTCATCTGGCGGGAATTTTGGCGTTTTTCTTCGCAATTTTTCGGCAACCTCATATTCTTTTATTGACATAAAATTGTAAACAAAAAATCAGTGGCGTAGCTAGAGTATTTTGTCTGGAGGGGGGGGGGGCGTGTGGAGATCGAATTTACCGAATGTTAATTGAAAATCACCGGATGATTGTGATTTAATTTTTTAAATATCTGTTCTTGTATATTTATGACTTATTATATTTTAGAATGAGCGCTGTGAAAATAATTGTAACTTCCCTACGATAGGGATGCATAACCTTTTCAAGAGAAGGGCCGCATATAAGCAAGCCATACTTGAATTCGTGTACAGAAGAAAATAGAGCTCTGCTGTTGGCCAAACTGTACACTGTTAAAAATCTGCTGCATTTTGCTGCAACGCCCTCCACCACTTGTATATAATATCTCTATTCCAACCAATGAGAAAGCGCCATTTCACGGCCAAGTAACCGTTTTCTTTACAAGCAGGGGAGTGCGTTGCAGCAAAATGCAGCAGATTTTTAACAGTGTAGTCTCGTTATTTAAATCTCCGCCCCTTCTGTTGTAGCCATAAAAGACATGTTAACCTGAAAAAAAAAATTCGCAACTTTTGTTAACAAATCTTTTTTTTAATTGTAATTAACTTAATCGTACAAATTTGAATTTTATCAACTAGTACAAGCAAATCATTTAGTAAAATAGTGAAACATATTTTTTAGAAAGACTTTGCTTTCTACTGATAGGTTATTGTTTCTGCCATCTATCGACATGAAATGAAATGGAATCATATACTAAGTTAAAAATTCAAATTTCTAGTGATATATTGATTGCATAAAATCAATTCATTAATTTGTAAGGGATTGTAAAATAAGTTTTAAACGAATAATTAGATTTTTTAAAAGTTTATTTAACCCTCTGGATCCCAAACCGCCCGAGATATTTTAATTCGTATATTTCAGTTCCCACCAAAAAATTAAAACAGCAATATTTGTTTTAATCAATAACAGAACATTCCGTATTTAAATAAAATGAAATTAGCCATTGAATTTTTCTGGTGTGAAATGAATTACATAATTTCTAGAACGTGTTCTAGCATGGGAATTAAAGGGTTAAAATTATATAATACCTTGTTATTATTTAAAATACAAATTTAAGTATTATACAGGGTGATTCAGCTCGTCGGTGACAAACTTTAAGGATCGATAGAGCACACCTAGACGAACATTTTTGAATAGGGAATGTAGAGTCCCTGACGCGATGGTAAGGCGCTAGGCGCTTTCGAAAATTTGGGTGCCGAAATTCGAAACGTCATAAAAACTAGGGAAATGGTTAGATTTTCTTGCTTGTTGCGTCGAAATGATTCTGTTTGTTTAGACTTTCTTCAGTACCAATTTGATAAGCGTATCTCTTAAAACATGGATAGGGGGCGCTGCAGACTTTGGAGAGCTAGACAACAACTTTAAGCCCGTTATTTTGATAATTTAACACATGCTCGCCAAAGTTTATACTCTAACTTAAAGTTTGAACCCAAAAGTAGAGCCCTGCAAAAAGCGTAAGAGCCGGAATAAAATGTCAAAGTACAGGGTGGTCGAAACTCGAAGGCTCCTAAGAGATAAACAAACAGATTTCTTGACTTATGGCATGCATTTTCATGATTCTGTTTGCTGGGGCTCTCTGAAACTCAGTTGAACGGTACAAAAAGAAACATCGATAGGGGGCGCTTTGGGCAAAAAACATAATTCGTTGACATTTCGGACGCTAACTGGAAACGGGGCGCTACGATCAGTTAGAAACAAAACAAGAGAGTAATTTACTTATCATAAGAAGCTATTAAAACTGCAGTTTTTTTTTTTTTAACAAACATAGCTGGTTTCAATCATGCACAATGCGCGCAATAAAATTTACATAAGGTGCTTTTTGCTGATTTATGCAAAAGATATCGTACCATATCGATATGCAAAAGATACGTAATGCGTAGACGACAACGCGAAATGACGTAGTTGTATGCGCAGACACGTCTTTTGAACGTGCGGTACCTACTTAAGCTTCGGGTTACTTGTCTGCAGATCGGTAGTAGGATGGAACGGTACACAAACTCTGAATTGGCTGACATGCATTTGGCGTATGGCGCTGCTGGTTGTAATGGACGAGCCGCTCAGCGGTTGTACGCCGAGCGTTACCCCAACAGGCAAATTCCCTGCCATGCCTTCTTCGCTCGAGTACACCAGAGGTTGTCCACAACGGGATCTTTCGACGGAGGCAGGCCTGAACGGGAGCGATCAGTGAGCACCCCCGACAACGAAGAGGCTGTGCTTAACCTGGTTGAGGACAACCCAGGTCTTAGCACGAGAGATATCGCCAGACATGTTGGCATTTCGCAAGCAACTGCGTGGCGCATCTTACGTTCCCGGAATCTGCACCCCTACCACATCCAGCGGGTGCAGTTGCTCAGAGAGCAGGATTTTGGCCCTCGAGTGGAATTCTCAAGATGGTACTTGGCGATGAGATCCAGGGATCCCCGTTTTGTAAACAGCATTTTGTTTACGGACGAGTCCACCTTCAGCCGGGAGGGAATGTGGAACGCCCACAACAGTCATGTGTGGTGTGATGAAAATCCACATGAAACCAGAAGCCGAGCAGCCCAGGAGCGTTTCTCAGTAAATGTGTGGGCCGGCATTCTGGGGGATTGCCTCATTGGCCCTTATTTGTTACCTGAACGGCTGACAGGTGGAAATTACCTGATTTTCCTGGATCAAGTGCTGCCGCAGCTTCTGGAGGAGGCGCACGTACCCGAAGGTTCACGTCGCCAGATGTGGTTCCAGCACGATGGAGCTCCGGCCCATTACACGAACGACGTGCGTCTCCATCTAAACGCAAGGTATGGCCAGCGGTGGATCGGGCGTGGGGGTCCAGTTCACTGGCCTGCCCGATCACCAGACCTCACCTGCTTGGATTTCTTCCTTTGGGGTTACCTGAAGGCCGAGGTATACCATACACCTGTCAGCAGTGCTGAAGAACTTGTGGCGCGCATTGTGGCAGCTGCAGGGCAGATCAGAGATACTCCTGGCATTGTTGGAAACACACACTCCTCAATGCGACGGAGGTGCGAAGCCTGCATCATGGCCCAAGGTCGAAATTTCGAGCATCTTCTGTAGTGTTATTTTTTGTAAATAAATTTCCAGTATCATTGATGTTTTTGGTCTAAATTTATTCAGAAGTGTTGAGCAGAGGTAGAAAATGTGTTTTCATTATTACTAACTGATCGTAGCGCCCCGTTTCCAGTTAGCGTCCGAAATGTCAACGAATTATGTTTTTTGCCCAAAGCGCCCCCTATCGATGTTTCTTTTTGTACCGTTCAACTGAGTTTCAGAGAGCCCCAGCAAACAGAATCATGAAAATGCATGCCATAAGTCAAGAAATCTGTTTGTTTATCTCTTAGGAGCCTTCGAGTTTCGACCACCCTGTACTTTGACATTTTATTCCGGCTCTTACGCTTTTTGCAGGGCTCTACTTTTGGGTTCAAACTTTAAGTTAGAGTATAAACTTTGGCGAGCATGTGTTAAATTATCAAAATAACGGGCTTAAAGTTGTTGTCTAGCTCTCCAAAGTCTGCAGCGCCCCCTATCCATGTTTTAAGAGATACGCTTATCAAATTGGTACTGAAGAAAGTCTAAACAAACAGAATCATTTCGACGCAACAAGCAAGAAAATCTAACCATTTCCCTAGTTTTTATGACGTTTCGAATTTCGGCACCCAAATTTTCGAAAGCGCCTAGCGCCTTACCATCGCGTCAGGGACCCTACATTCCCTATTCAAAAATGTTCGTCTAGGTGTGCTCTATCGATCCTTAAAGTTTGTCACCGACGAGCTGAATCACCCTGTATATATTTTTGTTAATGTGTAATGTACACATTTAATTGATTATTTATTAAAATTAATTTAAAAAAATGCCTTTCTTGTTGTTTTTACATAAAGAACCATTTTTTTATATATATTATTTAAAAATTATGACTATAAAAATTGCTCTAAATTAATTGTACGATTTTTACAACTATATTTCACATTTTCAAATAAGATTATCTAAAATTACTGGAAATTATTATTACTATTATTACTATTTTATTGAATATAAATTCAGAATCTTGTAAAAAGTAAAATCTTCGATGTTTTTTTTTAATTAAACATTTCTTATTTTCGTATTTTTAAGAAATAATTAATTAAAAACTCTTCATTGTATTCTTAGTAGCAGTAATCACACCTATAATATGTTCCTTCTATGATTACCCTTAAAATTTTTTATTTTTTGTATGATATCACAACTCGTAAATCTGATTTTTATTTTCATTCATTTATTTATTTATTAGTGTAATATGTTTTATAACTGAATATTTAAGTTATGCAACTAAAGTAAGGGCAGAAAAGGGGCAGTAAGGGTAGCTGACGTCACTGTGGGCAAGCTGTTTTCGCTAGAGTTGCAAAGGCTGGAAAAAACCGGGTTTTTTCCCGGGAATAAACCGGATTTTTTGGGAAGAAAATTTTGAAAATTTCCGGGCGTTTTTAGAACGTTTTAAACATTGAAATAGTTAATTTATTATTTGATATTATTAATGTTTATAAATATGTCAGGATTTCGTGTTGTTGAGCAGGGTATTTTAAAAGCTGCCTTTAATAACAAAATACAGTAAAATCTAGTTACAATGAGTTTCTGGAAAGCACTAATTAAGTTATCTATATGGAAAAATTTGTTAAGCTGAATCTTTTTATGATGAAATAGGATTTTTTTTTTTACAATCCAAATAACATTTGTTACACTGAAAAATTATTGACATGTAACGAGATTTTACTATATTCTTATTTAAATATAAATCCATTCATGGATATTCATTTTCTATGATTTCAATAAAATTAATGCAACAAGTAAACAAAACAGCGAAAAAATTTAATATCAAACAAGCCCTTATTTTTGACAATTTAAAAGTAGAAAGAATTCTGACTCTGAGATGCTTTCGTCACCAGGTTGTTCTGGGTATGAAACTATAATAAATCTGTCTTTACAACTATTTGTGTATTATGAAACTTACTGATTGAGTGCATAAAAATGTTTACAATAAGAAAGGTAAACAAAACCAGTAGAGTTTAACCTCTTCGCTACTGGCGATTATTACAGTATTTTTAATTATTACTGAATTATTTCTTCTCTCGTTTGACTTCAGAGCGAGATTTTTGTTTCATTTTCATTAGCTCGAATCTTAGAATTCAAAACATATTATTCTTATATCGAAATTTCATTTATTTTTGAGTATATCATTAATAAAATGGGACAAAACTGATGTACCCATTTGGGTACTCAGGGACTGAAGAGGTTAAGTGAAAACTAAATAGATTAAAATATTAATAAGTTAGAAAGGGAAATGACAGATTTATTTATAAATGTGAACATCACCCTTGTTCCCAGATTCAACGTAAACAGAAAAATTAAAGAATATAAAAGAATATACGTTGGATATGCCAGATAACAGAAAGTAAACAATTTTAATTTTTAAGAGAATAATTGAAATCTTCATTAATCCAGTCACTATTGTTGCAAAGCTGATGAATTTTAGGAATTTAATAAGTTTTAAAGTGTTAAAAAAATAAGTCTTGTTAATTAATAAAAAATTCATTTAAATTTCTCAAAACAATGAGCAATGATATCTTAAAATGGAAATTTCAAGTTGAAAAAGACTGGTTTTGTTTACTTTCAAAACTTCTTCAAAATTTCCAATATTCCCCAAAATTCCGTGTATATTCCCTAAAATTCCCGGGTTTATTCCCGTCCCTCAAAAACTGTGGGTTTTTTCAAACTCTAGTTTTCGCCCGGGACAAAATAGAGACATTCTATAAAAGCGGGGGAGTGACGATGCAGCAAAAGGGTAAAATTTTTTACAGTGTAAATTGGAATGGAATAAATGTCCTGCCACTCCTTCTTGGGGTTACAGCGTCTAGACGCTATACCCCATGCCTACTTGATCTGCAAGGCATAGGTTTCCCTAGCAATCAGCGTTTTCATTGGTTGTTTACTTCAACACTGAATGGTTGAGTCTTTTGATTTAACGCCAACGCCAATACCACTGATAAAATTTTCTCGAGTTTATGCTTTAAACCACTCGGGGAAGACCGAACGACATACGTGCCACTTAAGCTGCTCATAATCCTTCAATCTTCTCATCAGTTATTTTTTATTGTGAAATTTACCTTATTTAATCCAAACATTTTCGCGATACAGTAAATTTTCTGTTTTGAAAAACCCCTGGCAAAAGATTAAGAATTAAGCAAAAGGCTCTCGTCACAAAGGGGTTAAACTCTATCTATTTTCTTACCAATTATATAATTTTCTGATTAAAAAAGGGTGTGAAAAAGTGATTAAAAATTACAATAATAAAAATAATATTTTACAGTTGTTCGAAAATTACTATTTTCTTGTAAAATTTGTTCATATGTGCCCGCATATTATATATAAATGCCAAAAGTTTGCGTTGGGTACTACATATAAATACTTACAAAAATATGTATAAAATTATTAAAATTCATTTAAAGGCGTTATTTGGGGCGGAGCTACTCAACTTCAACATCCGAAAAAATTTTAGAACAGTGTCAGCAGACAATGTGTCAACAGATGTACCGGGTGATCCACAAGTCAGGACGAACTTTAAAAATGAAAAATTCGAAAACGAATCAAGCTATAAATATACGGTTTGCACCAAACGGTTTGAAAAAAAAAACGGGTTTTGTGTGGCAAGGAAAAAAATAGTTCTGTTGGAGACAAACAGATAGCGCTGTCGGATTTTTGATGTAGGAGTATGCAAAGCAACAAACGATATAAAAAGCAGCAACTGCAGCAGGAAATAATACTCGAAACTTGTATGCATCAAAATGATGCCCCTATTTGAGAAAGCCCTCTTACAAGGAGAGGATACGAGGCTTGTGTCACCGAATCTAGCGAGCCTTTGGGTATTTATAGAGTATAGTTATATATTGTAGCCCGAAAATAACTAATCCTTATTTTGTCTGTGAAAAGAAAAAAAATTACCTAGACGGGGTTTAAACCCACTGAGAATCCAAAAGTGCTAAAAGTAAATGTCTGGCGTCTTGCAAACTGTACAATCCAGCTCTCGGTAAAGAGGTCAATTCGTTCATTTATATATTTTGCGTCATAGGCGTAGAGTTTTCAAAATTATTGGAGGGGCTCAGTCAGCGGAGGAGAGAGGGGGGGGTCCGTCCCCAGTCTTTGAAACAAGAAACTAATTATTTCATGACGGATACAAAAATGGCAATTATTTCTAAGAACAAATTGCAAGGAATTAAGAAAATTTCCGTTTTAGACAAGTTTCCGCCTCAGCAGGTAAATTTTTAAGGTATTAATTTTGTTATAGTTATGAAATGTTTCCGATTGAAGTAGGATTCTTTTACAGACTATTTCCATTTAAACAGATTAAATATTTACGCAGTAAAACATGTGAAAATCAAGTGTAAAGGACCGAAAAAATGTTTTTGACAGGCTTCTGCAGACTTTAGCAGGTTTGATTGTATGGTAATCCTTTCGTCGGAGCACAAAAAGTTTCCATTTAAGACGAGAATATTGATTGGTGTTACATCATATCAAATAATCTAACATTTAAATTTTAAAATATTTAAAATTTAATTTTTATTTATTTTTTTTTATTTAAAATTTAATAAATTTTTTTTTACTTTTCAAAATTTCATACAGCAAATAAACGATCTTTCTAAAATCAAATTGCTTAAATTTTTAAGTCCTTAATAATGATCCTTTATAAATAGTTGCTCAATAATAATAATAACGACTTAATATTTTCCTTAATATTTAAAATACTCTATTTTTTTAAGATTCGTAATACAGTCGAACCTCTATATAACGAAACTCCATACATCGAATTTCTCCATATAACGAATTTTTAGTAAGAACGGTCCCCTTTTCGCATGATTACATTAAAAACAGACTCTATATAGCGAAATATCTATCTCCATATAACGAATTTTTTCATAAATTGATCTTAATTTATTCAGTTTTAAAAAAGCTTCGAAATCATATGGAATCAATTTTCCATCACTTATTTTTGATTTATCGTTCAGTGGAGATGTTTTTTTTTTTTTTTTTTTTTTTTTTTTTTTTTTTTTTATAAATATTACTTCTCTCCTTATTCTTTAAATCTAACAAGTTCATCCCACCTCCCACACACCATTCAACATCCTTCTCAAAACACAGTCAATTGAATTGTTACACATATAAGAGAGGAATCAATGAGAGCACATAAGAGAGACCTTCAAATGGAGGAAAATATCAACTACAATTTTTCATTCCTTGCTAAAATTTGAGAATTTTTTTTGAGAGCGTAACAATTGTAATTTTAAAATCAAAACAACAAAAAATTACAGATTTTTTCCTCTGAAATTTATGTAAGTCTTCCTCATTTGATTTTCATTAAGCTTTCAAATAAATGTCTTTTCTCTTTTTTGAAACTGCTTAAATAAGTAAGAAATAAAATGTTAGGTTAATATATACTTTTAAACATTTCAAATTTTTAATTAAAAAGATCAAAAATAATATTTGTTAAAAATTTACACATTAAATACTATTTTTAACATCATACTCTATACATCGAATTTCTCTATATAACGAATTTTTTACTGGAACGATGGATTTCGTTATATAGAGGCTCGACTGTATTTGATAAACAATTCTCAATATCTCAAAGTCTCATCAGTTTAAATTAAAAAAATCTTTTAAAATTACAAATTTTAAGCTATATATAATTCTAGATATCATCTACCTTCTACTTTTAATATTAATAATAAAAATAAAATATCAATCTATCTTTATAACGTAATCTTTAATTTGTAAAATTTGTTATTTCATTTTATACTCCACGTGCACCATTTTTCTTTTATTTATAATGAAAAAAAATAAGGTATTTTATTTCCGATTTTTTAAAAATACTATCTATATTCAATAGATAGATTAAATTTTTCTGGTTATTTTGATATATCCAACACCAAAATCGGTCGTATAATTGCTGAAATATGTTATTTTGTGTAATTCAATGTTTGTATCTTAAATTTTCCCGCTGTGAAACTATCCGCCATGACACTGCATTTAGATGTTTTTTCTTTCAATTTGGACACCATCTTGGCAAAAATGGATCTCTGCAAAGAAAGCATGATTCACCTTACTCAATTCTTAGAAGACGCCACGAAGAAGAAAGCTTCCGATTGGCTGAGAGAGGTCCTCTTCCGAGGCGAGTCATACGATACTCGTCGGCGCGCTTTTCATTCCGTTTCGAGCAGCTGCAAGTTCTGGTAATAAATTTCCTCGCTCCCCCGACCGGGAGAATCTTCCCGCATTGGCGGGGCATTCCTTCGAAGATCATCGAAGTATAAAGATGCTGGTAATATCAACAGTTCAAGAAATAGCTTTACATCGAGTTTTTAGTGGCGTTCCTAAAGAGTAAAAAGTTCCGGCATTCCAGAAAGAAGTGACATTCCAGACTAGGAATCCTAGATACATGTTCCAGAGTCCCTGATGGTCGATTCTAAAAGGTGATCTCCTGGCTTCAGTCATCAGGTATAGTTCCGACCAATTAGGCCTATAAAGAATTTATAAAATAATAACTCTTGAAACAACAAGTCTCATTAACTTTCTCACCATCTTAGGTTACTATAGTAATAATTATGGAAAGCAAATTGTGGCACAGCCTCTCACCAACTCATCATCGTTGCTATTTAATGACTTAAAAAACAGGGTGCACCAAACCATCCAACTTACGATAAATGAACAATAGCTTTTAAAATATCAGTTGATATCGAACTATTTTTAACCGACTTCCAAAAAGGAGAGGAGGTTATCAATTCGACGCGTATGTATTTTTTTTTTTATGTATGTTCACCGATTACTCCGAAACTATCCAACCAATTAACTTGATTTTGGTGTTAAACAAGAGAGCTTGCTCTCGGATTGGTACCACTTCCGTTTCATAGAAATTGGTTCAGTACTTTTTTAGTAATTAGGCAAAAACTAATAAAATTAGTGATTTCTCGCAAATCAGTAGTAATATGGATGTCGAATAAATTTACCGATGCCAGGATGGCCGAGCGGTCTAAAGCGCTTGATTTTAGATCTGGTTTTCGAAAGGCAGCGTGGGTTCGACCCCCACTCTTGACGTACGTCTATACAATAATCTTTTCCGTATTATAATTTTTAAATATATATTTAAAAAGTTAAATACTAATTATACTATTAGGAATATTTTGTATTTAACCGTTACCACAGAGTACGTGTATGGTCTACAGTGATTTTTCCCGTGTTATAATTTTTATTAACTAACTTCAAAAAATCGTTAACTTTTAACTAAAAAGAGAAAAATAAACTTTTCTACCCAAAATTGAACCAACTTCAAAAGCTACTGCAAACTGAAAAATATTTTTTTTACGGAATAGTATTAAGAAGATAAATTAAGAGCTTAGTATTTATCATGGGTATTATTATATTTATGTAGATTAATTTGATTTTTTTGAGGTCGGTGCCAGCCAAGCCAAGTTCAAAATTAAAATTAATTATCCAATGCAAATCGTAAAAGAATAAAGTTAAAATTTTAACTAAATATTAAATCGTAAAAAAACTCGTAGGTACTTGGATGCGTGTCTATTGCAAAATTACATGTAACTTGGCTTGGCTGGCACCGACTTCGAAAAATCAAATTAATCTACATAAATATAATAATACGCATGATAAATACTACGCTCTTAATTTAACTTCTTAATACTATTCTGTAAAAAAATTATTCATCACTGAAAAGAACATTCAACCACTCATCAGTCAACTTCTTATGATTTCGTGTACTTTGAACATGAGCGTCATTATGTCGTTTTGTAAACGAAGCATTTTATTATAATAAAAAATTGCCTGCAGCTATCGGATTTTATTGCAATTGGATTGTGTATATTCATATTGGAGAGCTTACTTCTTTAGAAACAGACAGTTCATTGGTTGAAATTAATCTCAAAATTTCTCTATTTTGCCATTTAGTTCTTTTATTTGGTTGTCTAGAACAAGATTTTTTTTTTTTCAAAATTGTCACTCTTTGACAACAAATGATAAATACCAACCCTTTCCTGTCCATTTCTTCTTGAAATATTTACAACATTCCATCCACGAATCATTCAACTATTTACAAAATTTTTGTTTGTGGAAAAACTGCACATTGAGGAACATCTTTGCAATCAGTCGGAAACTGAATGGCAGATCCCTTTTTATATGAGTAGTTATTGTATCAAAAGTATATGATATTCGGATATGTAAATTTTGAAAATCAGTACATAAATCAGCTTTTAATACTGGTTGCGGCTATTTTACTGGGGTTATAGGACAGAATTTTACAACTGTTTTTACTGTTAATATGTTATTTTAAAAGGGTACGGGACACATTTTAAAAGAACTTTTATTTATTGAGTTAAAATTTTGAATTCTTTGCGATGGTTAACCATATTATTTGAACACAAAATCAAATGATAAAGTGTCGCCTATTTTCATTTATTTAAAATTTACTAAGAAAGCGATGTAGTTTAAAATCATAATAACTCAAATTATTATATTTAAAATTTCAATTATTTTATTAAAATAAACAGAAATATCTTATTTTTAATTTTGATTCGGTATTTTTGAAAATATTAAACTTTAAAAAACTAAAAATATTTAAAGTAAATGTTTGAAAAAAAATCATGTAACATTTATTAAAAAATCATATTTTCAAAAGTAATTTTTTTTTTCAAATTTGCTGAATCAGAATTGAAATAAAACAATGAAAAAGGCATGTTTAAAGTTTGAAGCCTTTTAGCTTTAATGATTGTTGATTTATAACAATTTAAATTCGAAAACTTGTGTAAAAATCATGAAAAAAATCTTTTTTTTTTTTTTTTTTTTTTTTTTTTTTTACAAGAAGTCATTTTAATCATAACCATTGCTTGAAAGCTAGATTTTGAAAACAAATCAAAACGAAAAAATATACATTGTCTCTTCTAATTAAGATGGAAACATGATTTAAACGTCATTTTAAGCACAAAAAAAATGTTTAATGCAATAAAAAATGTTTTTAGAAAATTTAAAGATTTATGTGTCCCGGACCCCTTTAAGTCAGAAATATGCATTTTTGATTTAATATCATGTAAATTTACATTTAATGTTTCATGTAACATTTAACATTTGATAACAAAAATCGGAAGACTCGGAAAAACAGACGATATTCTAGCACAGGGCTGTCCAACACGGAGCCCGCGGGCGCCATGGCGTCCTTTTGAAGGTTTTCTTGGCGCCCTTTTGAAGATTTACTGTTATTAAATATTTTAGAAATAAAATTCAATTATAAAGAATGCTGTCTTTAAAATCTTTAATATTTTATTAGATATATTTCTAAAACCTGTGTTTGGCATGCGCTGTTGGCTTGCCGTTGTACATTAAAAAGTAGAAACATATTTTGAAAATGTAATCATGGTTTTTTTTTGCAATTTTTAGTTATTGTTTATGTAGTACAATTATGTTTAGTGAAATTTCTTAATAGTTGGAAATAGCTCTTTTTAATATTTAAGAAGCAAGAGAAAAATAAACGTTTTCACCTGCCCCCCCCCCTCTTCCCTTTGAAATTACATGTGTTTGAAAGTTCAGCTTTTTTCTGTTGTCACAATAGCCCATTGGCTGTTTTATATGAAGGATTTAATTTTTCTTTCTTGTCTTTTGAAATTTTAGAAGGTTTTTTTTTTTCTATAATTTTGTTCAGAAAAAATAATAAACAGTGCAGAATGATTTCTATCTATGAAATAACTTCCAGACTCATCCCTCTGAAACTAACCACATGGATTGGTCATTATCATGCTTGTCTGATTTTGTATTTTTCATAAAATTAGTCCACGTTTTCAAACTAAATCAAACCGTATTTTCACATCTTAAAAGGAACATAGCAATATCTCCGATTTTCATATTTATTTATTTATTATTATTGTTGTTATTATATGCACAATTAAAGTTTTTGGCACCTTACCCTACAGATAGTTTTTATATAGACTTCTCATTAAAAAAAAAAATTTATAGTTTTAAATTTAATACGTGTAACTCCAGACCTAACTGCTGTACGATTCATTTGCATTATGTTAAGACGTACGTGTATACTAATACCATGCGATAATGTTACCACGTGTTTTCAGTCTCGTAAAAAATGGCGCCCTTCATTGAACGCCAAGAGTCGAGATGCGTCCCGGATTACTGAAAGGTTGGACAGACCTGTTCTAGCACATTATTTACAAGATTTCATTAATCTTATGATATACACATTTTATGTCGCAAATTCAATAAATATATTTACATATACATATCTGCAATCTGTCAGTTTAAATTTCTTCATAACACACGAGGCAAGAAAAAATATTTTCGTATTAATATGAGTTTATGAAGGGAGTTATGAAGTATGTATAAATATTGCGAAAGTTTTATAGTCGATAATAAAGTTAGAAGCGTAACTTTTATTAAAAAAGAGTGTGGTCTGACATGTGTACAAAAAAAAAAAAAAAAAAAAAAAAGCGTTAATACATTTAAAATTTATTATGCGCCTTACTTATGTAACAGGTAAAAAGAAGAAAGTATTTTAAATTTTTTTCAAAATCAGTGTAATGTATGTAAAATAAAGAATTTTTTTTATAATATTTTGTTTTTAGTTTAATCTTCTAAACACAATGAACTTATATGTCGATTCACTAAGTTCTGGGTTTTACGGCAATAGAAGCAATATTTGAAATATACACTGCGGGCCGTTAAAAATACAACACATTTGAAAAAATATAAAAAGATATTTACTGTACGTAAACAGTATGGCAGAAAAACAATATAATTAAATTTTGTAAGCAATTTTGAGGTTTACAAGAGTGCGAAATTAACAGAAAATGGCAGCAAAGTGCCTTAATCAAGAACGGGACTAACAATCGAATACCGAACTTCGATCTGGATTACTTTACTAAAATATGCTCGTTTTAAAATAATTGATTTTTTGAAAACTTATCACACGAATCGCATGTTGTTTACATGTGCTCGAAGGGAGAGGAGTGCTAGAGCTTCCATTGGTTTGCACCCATTGGATTGAAAGCCAGACTTCTGGAGCAGAGGGTATTCGACAAAGCCACAATAGATGGCAGAACTAAACATCGCCACCACCTCATTTTCGATATGTCTCTGAAGAAGAGAGAAGGTTTCTCCAGAAATCAATACCCATGGTAACTGATGCGACCGACAACAAGACTTTCAGAACCCTTATATTTAAGGAGCACGTATATTAGTCCGGTCAAATTAAACCAAAAAATAAGAGTAAAGTTACCTAAAGTCCCACCAAGCTGAAAATCGGTAAGATTGTTTAAAATATCATTAAAAACAAAATTTGAAAGTTCCCCATCTTTCCCCTGTAAGGAAAAAATTTTATTCAAGGTCAAAGGTAAAAAAAAAAAAAAGAGTTTTTCGCGATTTTCAGCAAAACGGTAAGTTTTATCATAAAAATACCTCAGACAAAAATTGTAGATCATAAAATTATCTATAAAATCTTATAAAATATCTTATAAAATATATTGGTAAGACAAGCTAATAATGATGCTGATGTATTGATAATTGAAACAGCAATTGAGCAATTCAATTTGACAAATACAACTATTGTTGTTGGTGAAGATATAGACTTACTCGTATTACTGACTGCTCGAACTCCAACTGAAAAAAACTATTTTCTTCTTAAAACCAGGAAAAGCTCAACATCAATCGGAAATGTATTCATCGAAAAGTTTATCTACTTTTGCAAAGTGTCAAAATCATGTACTATTTTTACACGCAATAACTGGCTGTGATACGACATTTGCATTTTACAGGAGGGGTAAAATAACAGTTTTCAAACTATTTGAGAAACAAAATTTAATTGAATGTGCTGAAGTTTTTAAAAATAGTAATTCTACTCGGCAAGAAATTATTATTAACGGCATTCGCTTTCTTCTTTCTATGTACGGAGCTCCTAAAAAAACTACCTGCTTAGATAAGTATAGATATGCATGTTTCGTTAAAAACACCAAAAGTAAAAAACAAGTACAATTAGTTTGTCTTCCTCCAACCTCGGTTGCTGCTCATCAACATCTTTTTAGGGTATATTACCAAGTTCGAGTGTGGCTTGGTTATCAGCTAGACCCTACAGACTGGGGTTGGAAGTTGGTCAACAATTCATTAGAATCAGTGCACACTTTACTTCCACCTGCGCCGGAAAAACTGCTGAACTCGATTTGTTGCAACTGCAAAAAGGGATGCAGTGCTAAATGTGGTTGCAAAAAATTCGGACTGTTCTTTTCTCCGGCATGTACACATTGTCAAGGCCGGTTGTGCTCTAATATTGAATCACCAACAGTAGAGGATCCGTTTGATTCCAACGAGGCAACATGCGATACATCGCTATTAACGCAGTTTACATGCACTCAGGATGAAGATGAAGAAGAACAAGAACAAGAACAAGAAGAACAAGAACAAGAATTTCAAGAAGAAGAACAAAAAGAAGAATTTGAAAGTTACGACTCGGACGATTAAATTTCACTACTTTTTTTTTTTTTTTAACTTAAATTGCTTTTATCTTTTCAATCTCTGCTAATGTCCATTATTTTTCAATAGTTTCAAATTAAACAGGATCAAAACAGAACCGTGGAATAGGCCTACTGGGGAAACCACGTAAAAATAAAACGCGCTAAGTACACTACCTCATAGGTGGCGTGGAAACGTGTGCATATTATGACGATTACAACTTTTACAACTTTTTGAATCGTTATATCTCAAAAACGGTGGCTCGTAGGAAAAAAGGTATTGATAAATTTTTTGTAGATAATTTTATGATCTACAATTTTTGTCTGAGGTATTTTTATGATAAAACTTACCGTTTTGCTGAAAATCGCGAAAAACTCATTTTTTTTACCTTTGAACTTGAATAATTTTTTTTCCTTACAGGGAAAAGATGGGGAACTTTCAAATTTTATTTTCAATGATATTTGAAACAATCTTACCGATTTTCAGCTTGGTGGGAATTTAGGTAACTTCGAATGTCTAAATTGACCGGACTATATTGCATACACACGGTGCGTCTTTGGTTATGCCAAGCATCGAAACCGGACCTTACATGAATTGCATGAAAATTTGCTTTTAGGCTAATTGAAGGGTGTAGATTTTATTTATGCTGTCAGAATTGGATATTGCTAATGCAAAATACAAAGTTAGGCTTCGTTATGTAGATGGCCCCCTAATCAAATTTTACATTTATCATTAAAAAGTACCCTTTAATTCCTATCGTTTGGTACTAATAGTTTTATGGTACGATAATTTTATGCAGTCAGTAGGGGTTGTTTAATTTTTGCTTCACAACTGTACATATTTCCCAGTATCTGCTAATAGTTACAATCACATTTTGAGATATAACTATCAAAATAAATTACATTAATTCTGTATTTGACCAGGTATTTTGATTGGTACCACTTCCGTTTCATAGAAATTGGTT
Source organism: Maratus speculifer (assembly GCA_964019185.1). Classification (NCBI taxonomy): domain Eukaryota; kingdom Metazoa; phylum Arthropoda; class Arachnida; order Araneae; family Salticidae; genus Maratus; species Maratus speculifer. The sequence goes on from OZ025293.1 coordinate 177,631,345, forward strand.
CAGTACTTTTTTAGTAATTAGGCAAAAACTAATAAAATTAGTGATTTCTCGCAAATCAGTAGTAATGGATGTCGAATGAACTTACCGATGCCAGGATGGCCGAGCGGTCTAAGGCGCTTGATTTTAGATCTGGTTTTCGAAAGGCAGCGTGGGTTCGAACTCCACTCTTGACGTACGTCTATACAATAATCTTTTCCGTATTATAATTTTTAAATATATATTTAAAAAGTTAAATACTAATTATAATATTAGGAATATTTTGTATTTAACCGTTACCACAGAGTATCAGAGATTTTTTATTAACCCAATACTTTATCAGTGAAGAGTACTCAAAAAGGAGAATAGACTTGCAAAAAGTAACATGACATTGAATAAGTTCTCTGAAGAGAATGAAGTCCGGACAGCCGAGCGGTCTAAGGTACCAGATTTAATCTCTGGTTTTGAAAGAGAGTGTCGGTTCGAACCTCACTCCAGACATATGTGTATAGTATACAAAAAAAAATCCGTGATATATATATATATATATATTTTAAGTGACTTCAAAAAAGGAGAGGGTGTTATCAATTCGGCGCGAATGTATTATTTTTCTATGTATGTTCACCGATTACTCCGAAACTATCCAACCGATTAATTTGTCTTTTTGTGTTAAATGAAAGAGGCTACCCTTCCATTGGTACTTCTTCCATTTCATTGAAATTGGTTTAGTACTTTTTTAGTAATTAAGTAAAAACTAATAAAATTAGTGATTTCTCGGAAATTAAAAGTAACATGGACGATGACTAAGCTCGCTGAATGGAGTGCAGTCAGGTGGCTGAACCGTGTAAGACAGCAGATTTGATTTCTGGTTCTTGATAATGATCGTGGGTTCGAACCCCACTCCTGACATACGTGTATGGTCTACAGTGATTTTTCCCGTGTTATAATTTTTATTAACTAACTTCAAAAAATCGTTAACTTTTAACTAAAAAGAGAAAAATAAACTTTTCTACCCAACATTGAACCGACTTCAAAAGCTACTGCAAACTGAAAAATATTTTTTTTACGGAATAGTATTAAGAAGTTAAATTAAGAGCTTAGTATTTATCATGCGTATTATTATATTTATGTAGATTAATTTGATTTTTTGAGGTCGGTGCCAGCCAAGCCAAGTTCAAAATTAAAATTAATTATCCAATGCAAATCGTAAAAGAATAAAGTTAAAATTTTAACTAAATATTAAATCGTAAAAAAACTCGTAGGTACTTGGATGCGTGTCTATTGCAAAATTACATGTAATTTGGCTTGGCTGGCACCGACTTCGAAAAATCAAATTAATCTACATAAATATAATAATACGCATGATAAATACTATACGCTCTTAATTTAACTTCTTAATACTATTCTGTAAAAAAATTATTCATCACTGAAAAGAACATTCAACCACTCATCAGTCAACTTCTTATGATTTCGTGTATTTTGAACATGAGCGTCATTATGTCGTTTTGTAAACGAAGCATTTTATTATAATAAAAAATTGCCTGCAGCTATCGGATTTTATTGCAATTGGATTGTGTATATTCATATTGGAGAGCTTACTTCTTTAGAAACAGACAGTTCATTGGTTGAAATTAATCTCAAAATTTCTCTATTTTGCCATTTAGTTCTTTTATTTGGTTGTCTAGAATAAGATTTTTTTTTTTTTTTTTCAAAATTGTCACTCTTTGACAACAAATGATAAATACCAACCCTTTCCTGTCCATTTTTTCTTGAAATATTTACAACATTCCATCCACGAATCATTCAACTATTTAGGCCGTGTTCAGCTGTTACGCGCGCTGCACGCGCACGCTAGGAGCCACGGACATGGAGTGGATACTTATACTTGGTGGGATGTGCGTTCAGTCCTCGCTACTGTGCCACCAATTACTGTAACTGTTCGCTCAGTAACAGATGGAGAACAGATCAAGGATGTAATTACTTGTAGTGCCAATTATAAAGATAATCTGTTACAAATAAAAGTGAGCTGGCTGACCGAATGGTCAGGATGCTGAGCTTGAACCCAGACAATACGGGTTCGATACCTGCGCGGGTCAAAAGTTGGTCTGTGTTTTTTTTTTTTTTTTGGTTGCTTTTTATTAATAAATAAGACATTTTTATTAAAGGTAAATTTTATATTAATAATACAGAAGCACATGTATTTCTATTATAATAATAAAATACTTATTTAAATATGAGAAAATGAGATTTTTGCGGAGAAAGTTTTAATATTCCAAATTTAAAATATTAAAAGGATAATTAGAACGATATTAATATCGTTCCAAAGTGATTTATATATATATTAAGAAAATGAAAAAAAATGTTTTCTGCGAAAATATCCATATACGCATAAAATAATTATTAATGTTCTTTTTTTTTTTTTTTTTTTTTTTTTTTTTTTTTTTTTAAATTTTAGAAGTAATTTTTTATTGAGATTAGGATGCAAATATAATGCATGCGTGGATATTTTACGGTGTTAAAATCAAAATGGAAAATATTATAAAAGCAAAATGTAAAAGATATACATTTTTTTAAATTAAGAATATCTGCATACATATATTTTAAAGAAGTGAAATATTTGGAGTTTGCCTTCTAGTTTTATAATGAATAAAGTATGATTAGAATGTTTATAATTTTTCTATTAAAAGTATAAATAAGTGTTTTGCTTATACTAACATAATTTCGGATGTCGTTTGTTTTTCATATTTTATGACATATTTTGGCCTGTTATCCACACGGTATTAAAATATACAATCATTAAATAAGAAATATATACATACTAAAACTTCTTCTGAAAAATTATCTAACTAACAATGCAAATTCCATTGAAATCAATCCAGTATTGTAGATTACAAATCAGTCTTGTAATATGTGGATACAGGGCCATCGCTAAGACTTTTTATTGGTGGGGGAGAAAACCTTAATATTGTCAAGTCAAATTTTTATATTCGCCAACTCGTTTTATAATTTTGCCAAGTTAACGCACTTTGAAAATGTAATACAATTCTTATTTGTAAAAAAAATAATAATATTCCCAATTAGAGTTGTAACTTTTGCAAATTCTATCAAAAATAGAAAATGTATTGCAGTTTTTATTAAAATTTTAATTAAATTTGACATAAAAGTTTTAAATTTGCAAAGTGTAACAACATTTGTCAATGTTTTGGGAGGGTAGCCCCCCCTTAGCTAGTCGCCCGTGTGGATATCTCAACCTTGGTTTATCAACAGCATTCTATTAATTACAACAATAGAATCAACAGTATTCTATTAATTAATACGAAAAGTATAAAGCAACTGATAAATGATTTTTAAATAAATAAAAATTAAATTATTAAAAAAAATTAAATCACCAATTGTTAAATTGTATCAGTCAACCTACCAACTTTGACAACAAACAACGTGCAACCAATAACAGATAAGCACAAAACGCACAATCACGTGATCAAATCGCCCATCATTTTTTTTTTGCGTCGCGCGCGTCAAGGTTTGAGCAGGGTTGATTGTCATTTTTTAAATGCTAATCGGGCTTAATTACATGAAATAGGTCACGTGATACTTTTCCGGAATACCTTTAATTTTATTTGAGTGGTCACAGGTATGTATTTCTGTTACGAAAATCATATTTTGAAAGGATAAAGAGATATGGTATTTGTATTTACCAATTCTGAACCATAAAAATAATACAATAATTGAATAAGTTTAAAATTCTCTTCTTTGATAGCACCTACTCCAAGCAGAATCTTCTGAGCGCGCGCGCACAAAAAAAGCCGCTTTTGAACACGGCCTTACAAAATTTTTGTTTGTGGAAAAACTGCACATTGAGGAACATCTTTGCAATCAGTCGGAAACTGAATGGCAGATCCCTTTTTATATGAGTAGTTATTGTATCAAAAGTACATGACATTCGGATATGTAAATTTTGAAAATCAGTACATAAATCAGCTTTTAATACTGGTTGCGGCTATTTTACTGGGGTTATAGGACAGTATTTTACAACTGTTTTTACTGTTAATATGTTATTTTAAAAGGGTACGGGACACATTTTAAAAGAACTTTTATTTATTGAGTTAAAATTTTGAATTCTTTGCGATGGTTAACCATATTATTTGAACACAAAATCAAATGATAAAGTGTCGCCTATTTTCATTTATTTAAAATTTACTAAGAAAGCGATGTAGTTTAAAATCATAATAACTCAAATTATTATATTTAAAATTTTAATTATTTTATTTAAATAAACAGAAATATCTTATTTTTAATTTTGATTCGGTATTTTTGAAAATATTAAACTTTAAAAAACTAAAAATATTTAAAGTAAATGTTTGAAAAAAAATCATGTAACATTTATTAAAAAATCATATTTTCAAAAGTAATTTTTTTTTTCAAATTTGCTGAATCAGAATTGAAATAAAACAATGAAAAAGGCATGTTTAAAGTTTGAAGCCTTTTAGCTTCAATGATTGTTGACTTATAACAATTTAAATTCGAAAACTTGTGTAAAAATCATGAAAAAAATCTTTTTTTTTTTTTTTTACAAGAAGTCATTTTAATCATAACCAAGTTCAAAATTAAAATTAATTATCCAATGCAAATCGTAAAAGAATAAAGTTAAAATTTTAACTAAATATTAAATCGTAAAAAAACTCGTAAGTACTTGGATGCGTGTCTATTGCAAAATTACATGTAACTTGGCTTGGCTGGCACCGACTTCAAAAAATCAAATTAATCTACATAAATATAATGATACGCATGATAAATACTACGCTCTTAATTTAACTTCTTAATAGAATTCTGTAAAAAAAATATTTTTCACTTTGCAGTAGCTTTTGAAGTCGGTTCAATTTTTGGTAGAAAAGTTTATTGATGATTGAATATCACTACTTCCAAAGTGATAATTTAGGAACTGTTCTAGTTTCTTTTTATTTAGCAGACTTTCTTTTATTCCATAATCAGTTTACTGAACATTCTTCAAAATCAAATTTAATATTTTAAGATTTTATTATGAAATATAATTCTCTTTGTTTTACAATAGAGTACTTAAAGTAGTGTAAGTATATGATCCGGATCATTACATCTTGTGTTCATCCTCAATATTAAATAAATAGATTTCTTTGTCAAAAAGATTTGTCGTCTTTAATCTACATCTTGGTGGTGAGTAATTCTTTTATTTTTTTTATATTTGATTTCATTTCAGTAAGTGATAATTGAAATAATAATAATTATTATTTTTAATTTCCTTTTTACTTTCTTCTATCTTTACAAGAAGAAAGTATTGGATTCATAAAAATTTTCGACTTCCGGTTTTCGACAGACTTATACGTTTTAGAAGATCCTGAACACGTTTTGACTATTTTTAGAAAATGTCTCTCTGTGAGTCTGTCCGTCTGTCTGTGTGTCTGTCTGTATGTGACAAAAAATTTGTGGGCGCTCTATCTCAAGAACTAATGCTCGAAATTTAATAAAATTTTATATTCAGTTAGATTTTGATATGAATTAGTGCCTATTGGTTTTTGGTGAAAATTGGCCTGCAGGTGGCGCTGCTATACTACGTCTTTCATGATTTTCATGATAGCTATATCTCAAGAACTAATGCACAGAATTTCACCAAACTTCAGATTCCGCAATACCTTGAGATACATAGCCGCTGATAAGGTTTTGGTGTGAACCGCCCTATAGGTGGCGCTGCTATTCTACATTTTGCACGATTTTTGCGATAGCTATATCTCAAGAACTAATGCAGAGAACGTCATCAAATTTTAGATTCGGTTACACTAGAATATATAACATAATTAGACGCTGATTACATTTTGGTATTACCTTGCAACAGGTGGTGCAGCTATGCTTTTTGCACGATTTTTCCGATAGCTATATTTCAACAACCAACGCACAGAATTTTATCAAACTTCCGATTTTGTTACAAAATGACATATAACATAATTACACGATGATTACGTTTTGTTATAAATCCTTCAACTGATGGTGCTGCTGTGCTATATTTTACACGGTTTTTTTTAATCTAGCTATATCTCAAGAACTAATGCACAGAATTTCATCAAACTTCAGATTCTTTTACACCATAATATAATTAGACGCTTTTTTACGTGCTGGCATAAATTGGCCAAGATATGGTGTTGCTGTGCTACGTTTTGGAATTTTTGTTATAGCTATATCTCAAGAACTAATGGACGAAATTCCATCAAATTTCAGATTCTGTTATGTCTTGACATAAATAGATGCTTATTAGGTTTTAGTATAAATTACCCAACATGAGGCACTACTAAGCTCATTTTCTCAGAATATTAATTAAATTTTGCATTTTAGGCTTTTCGGATACCAGAATCTCATTAGGCTAGGTAAAATGTTCGAGGAAATTCGATAGTGGGTAAGTTTGGGGTCACCACGTTTTTTTTTTAAAATATTAAAATGTACTTATGAGATAGAAGAAAGTTTTGGGATTGACACATCCAACTAGTTTTGATAGGCACTATGCGATCATGGCCGTTTACGTGTATACTTTGCATGTTGGGATTTTCTATGTACAGAGTTGAGATGATGGTGTTGAATTAATTAAATTTTTTTCTTTTCTTTAATTTTTAAGCCATATTTTGTTATCTTGCATCGAGGATTCCTGCATGCGAAGTATACATGTAACATTTTGGTGCCGTGACGTTGGCGATCTTGCCTTTTGGGTACTTCGCTAGTTTCAGTACTAATTTTTTTTTCTTTCCTTTTTTTCCTTTTCTTTCATAACTAAGAGTAAAATAAATGAATGTTTTAATTTTTCTTAAGAAAATGAATTATATATATTTTTCTCTGTCTCTCTTTTTTAATATATGCTGGCCTTGATCTTAGGTGCAATAAGAGTATCGGTAATATAGAAAATATGCAATTATTATGATTTATTTACTATTTTGATCATATTATGAAAACATTTAGAGTAAAAAATAATTATTCAAATAAGATCTATTTTTTCTACAGAAATTATTTTGAAATTTTTATACAATTTTGAATATATATTTTGGGGGAAATGCTTTCTCACGTATAATATTTTTGTATATATATATATATTTTTTCTTTTCTCTTTCATCCTGTATTAGGTTGATATTTTTATTTTACAGTATTCAGTGTGAATTTACATATATTATTTTTATACTTTTATATTTTTTTTATCTTCTCACAACTTTGAAATTTATTTAATTTGATTTTCTAAGTTTGCTAGGGGTATTGCCATGACTAATCAAATACTTCTAAACTCACTAATTTCCTCAATTCCCATTTTCCATGGAAAGGATTAGGAAAATGTAGATTTTTTCATCAAAAATGTATCTGATGTATGTAATCTTGAGGCCTGGCCGGATCACATCAGAATTATTGTTTTGCGTCTTTTATGCAGGGACAAGGCTTTAGAATATCTTTCTGGGGATTCAGAGGTTGTAAATGAAGAAACTTTTGAGGGGGTAGTGAGACCTTTCAGAAAAAAATTTACTAAATCGGATAATTTTCAAACTGCTTCTAACGATTTTCAAAAAATTTCTCAGAAACCTAAACAAATTGTTAAAAACTTGGCTGAGGAAATCAAATCTGTAGTAAATAGGATGATACCCAATTTTGAGGAGTTACCGCAAATTAATACAGTTAAAGCCAATATGATGTTCAATAAATTATTAGATGCCCTTAGATCAGACATAAAACTCGAAGTTCTAAAATTTGGTAAGCAAAATTTCGATGATTTGGTTGCATGTGCTATAGACATTGAAAATGCACTAGATCAACAATCTTTTTCGGTCAACACCTTAAATGCTACGCAATCGAGTACTTCAAATAATCATGAATCTTTAATCACAATTCTTATCAAACAACAGAACGATTCTAATAAACTTTTAACTGAAATGGCTGAGCAATTAAAAAAGATAAAAGAGGAGAAAGCTGCATGCCATATTTGTGGAAAACCACATAATACACGAGATTGCTGGTATTTTCCCTCAGCGAACCAGAATGTTTTTCCGATGCAGAATCACTTTACAAACCCGCCCCACAATTTTTCAGGTCAGGGTTACAATTTTTCAAGTCCTCACAAAAATTCTCAGAATCAAGATAGATTTTTTGATGGTACAAACAATAATGCAATGAGTCATAGCAACAGAGGTGGTGATAACAATGTTCCTAGATTTCAAAGAGGCAGAGGTAGAGGTAGGAATAATTTTAGACCCTACAATCAAAGACCCAGGCGCAATTTAAACTTTTAAAGGGTTCTGAAGATTTTTCTCAAAAATTCCTTCAATCTCACAGAACCCATTTTCATAATTTTTCGAGTGAGGGTAATGATTCTTTTTTTTATTTTTGTGATTCTAAAAATCTTATGTCTTGTTATGCTGAAGAATCACATCTACCAATCATTTCAGTTAAATTTCATAAACATAATCTTCAGGCATTGTTAGATACGGGGGCTAATTTATCGTTAATTCAACCCAAAACTATAGAAAAGCTAAAGATTAACAACAAACTTAATTTTCTATCCAGATCAGTTAACATTAAAATTATCAACAATACAAATATCCCATACACTTCGACAGTTCAATTAAATTTCCAAATTCAAAATAAATGGTTTAAAAATGTATTTTTTGTTACTCATAACAATTGGAATTCCAACTATGAAATGATTCTTGGATATGATTTTTTTAACAGAAACAAACTAATTCTAGATTCAGCAAACTCTAAATTATTGATGGGTAATTTGTCATTTCCTTTTGAAAACAAAAATCCTGATGCTATACAAAACATCAACAATAGGGATTTAAATTCTGATAATAATGATATAACTGATAATTCTTCTACAACTATTGCTTCAGATATTGATGAACAAACAGACAAGGATAATTTAAAAAATTTTGTTACACCTTCACATAAAATAATTCTAAGACCGAATCAAGGCAGAATTATTCGTCTAAAAGCACTTCATAAAATTCAGAACTCAGCTAACTATCTATTTTGTCCTTCTACAAATAAATTACCTTTAAACTTAGATTTCAGTCTTCATACTCCAAACGTAAACAATTCTATTTTATAATATGTCTACAACAACAATGATTAAAAAGTAATTCTTAATAAAAACACTAAATTGGGTTATTTGAAATATATTTCTGACGATCAAATTTCTTCACATGAAAATACTAAAACGTATCAAGTAAACTCATTAACTTCTGACAATATTTTGGAACTTAGAGAAAAAGAGTTAAATGTTAATAATTTTAATTTAGACCACTTACCTCATTCAGATAGGAAAATTCTTCTTAAACTTTTGATGCAAAACTCTGCTGTTTTTTCTTCTTCCTACAAGACTTTGGGTTGTACAGATAAGGTAGTACCTCAATTTAATTTACTGCATGACTTTGCTCTGCCAACCAAACCATATCTCATACCAAGAATTGCTAAAGAATTTGCACGTAATGAAATTTCTGAACTCTTAAATGCTGGTATCATTGAAAATTCTACATCTAATTATTGTTTTCCTGTCATTTTTGTTAAAAATAAAAAACTTTCCACTGATGATCCAAATAAACTTAAATTTCGCATGGTAATAGATTACAGACTACTTAATGCTATAACAGAACCTTATAAAATTTGTTTGCCAAAAATTAATGACATTATGCAAAATATTTCTGGGAAAAAATTGTATACAGTATTAGATCTTAAAGCAGCATTTTTCAAATTCTTCTTCAAGAAAAAGATAGGTCTAAAATGGCTTTTGCAACTGAGTTTGGGAATTTTATGCCAAAACGTCTACCTTTCGGATTAATCAATAGCACTAGTTACTTTCACACCTTAATTAATAATTGTCTAAGTTCATTAAAAGGTAAAAACGTACAGTACTTCCTCGATGATATTATTATTGCTGCGGATTCAATTGAAGAGATGTTAGTCTGGCTCCAAAGAGTTTTTGATAAACTTAAAGAATTTAACTTAACTTTAGATCCTGCTAAACTTCAAATATGCAAAGAAGAAATTACATACTTAGGTTTCAAATTAAATAAAGATGGTCACTCTCCTTCCACTGACAATGTAAATAAAATCTATAAATTTCCTGTTCCCACCAATCTTAAACAAGTTCAAAGCTATTTAGGAATGATTAACTACTTCAGACATCTAATTTTTGATTTTGCAAAGATAATACAGCCTATTGTTAACTTAACAAAAAAGAAAGTTAAATTTGTTTGGGGCAAGGAGTGTCAAGAAGCTTTTCTTCAAATTCAAGACATTTTACTCACTAATCCAACTGTCAAAAATTTTGACGATACCAAAGACATTTTTTTAGTTACGGATGCGTCTATGGTTGCTATTTGTGGTATTTTAATGCAAAAACATGATAATAAATTTTACCCAATTGAATTTTATTCAAAACAGTTAAACGAAGCCGAATCTAAATATCCCTCAATTAAACGTGAATTTTTTGCTATTTATTCTTCTGTAAAACATTTTTCTGAATATCTGTATGGAAGACAATTCAAAATTTTAACAGATGCTAAAACTTTAACTTATCATTTAAATTTGGAAAAAACAACCCGAGATTATAACTAGATGGCTTTTATTTCTACAAGGTTTTAATTTTAAAGTTGAACATATTCCTGGACTTGTCAATCCTGCTGATTTTTTTATCTCGTGTCATTGATCTTCCCAATAACCCTAATTTATATGTAAATGCATTAAATATTTTTATACCAACCAATGATTCTTTAAGCACAGACAATATTCTAAAAGAACAACTAAATAATAAAAAATTGAAGGAAGTTAGAGAAAAAATAATCAATAAAACATGTTATAATCCTAATTATTCCATTAATCCAGAAAATAACCTTTAAATGTTTGCTAGGAAAAAAGCTAAAAATGTTAATAGATCTCATAAAATCCTAATTCCTAAAACTTTAATAAACAGTTGTATTACCTCTGGTCATCAAGCTCATTTTGGAATAACAAAGACTGTAGATGCTATCTCTAGACATTATTTTTGGCACGGCATGGTTCAAGATATTCAAAATTTTGTCAACAGTTGTGAGAAATGTCTCCCATATAAAAGTAAACAGACCAATACTAAACCTTCCTTCATTTCTAAGTGCGAATTGGCTCCTGGAGAGATGCTTGCGATAGATATTGTGGGTCCGCTCCCCAGGTCACATGATGGAAAATTTTTTATTCTTACCATCATTGACCACTATTCACGCTTTCTGGAAGCTGTTCCACTTACGAATGCTACTTCTACATCAATTATTAAAGCACTAAATGATTATTTTTCTAGATATGGTCTCCCTAAATTTATTTTGTCTGATAATGCAAAAAATTTTACTTCTGATATTTTTAAATCTTTTCTTAAAAGTCTTAACATTAAACGTAGAAATTCATCCATTTATTTTCCGAGATGGAATGGTCTTTTAGAACGTATACATAGATCTCTTAAGGAATCTGTAGCAGCATTATCCGATCAAGTTATAGAATGGTCTGACAGATTAAAATTCTTTGTTTTGCACTACAATAACTCTAAACATTCAGTTACTAACTTTACTCCAGCTAATTTATTTTTGGGCAGGGATTTAAATTTATCAATTGATACTTTTCTATCATCAAAAGAAGTCGAGGAACCTTCAATTTATTTTCAAAAACAAAAAGAACATATTACAGCAACTAGAGGATTGGTCAAGCAATTCGAACAAAACTATTTTGATAAAAATGACAAATTTCTTAGGGATCGACCAGCTACTACATTTAAAATTGGTGATACAGTATACTTAAAAAACTTTACTCATACATCAGCTCTCCATCCAAAAAATTCTGGTCCGTATAAAATCATAAGAGCACTAAGAAGTAATAATTATTTAATTAGACACTTAAGTGACACAACTGTCAGAGATATTTCTGTAAATGTCAGTAAGTTAATCAGAGCAGGAGGTATATAATGTGTCTTTCATCAATGTATCTCATCTCATTCTGATATAGAAAATTATATATATATATATATATTACTTGTTCATTTATACCAATCTTCCTATAACTGTAATTACCTTTTTTTAATTATATAACTCTTTTTACATCACATTTACTATACATATTGTGGTAACTGTAATATCATTTTAGAGTGGATTTTCCATGTTTCGCGGGCGAAACAACCATTGGAGTAGATGCATATAATCCCTTGGGGTCTATTCATTCTTCGATGATAGCTCATTCTGCATAAAATTTATTTCAATTTGTTTTATTTTAATATTGCTATACTACACCCAAATCCTTTTTTCACTATTTACAATATTTAATATATTAGTATACAATATCAAGTTACCACCATTTTTTTTAATTATTTTCCAATCAATATATTATCTATATCAAAATTTTGAGTGGGAATCATTTGGGCATACTGGTTCAAATTACTTGTTTAGAGTGATAAAATAAATTAGTATATAATTTTTTTAAATATAGGATCCTAGTAATAAGAAAGAAATTAATTAAATGATAATAAATAGAAATAAAAATAGAAAATACAAAGATATATTATGAAAAATGTATGCAAGTGATATCTCCTAAAATGCGCATACCTATATGGTACTAGTGGAGAATTTTTTCATGAGAATACGATGGAGCAACTGCTGTAAGTGCTTTTCTCTCTTTTTTTTTTACTCCCAAAAAATTTTAATGAGCACACACGGAAGGTAAATTCGGCATAGCTTGGGGAAGTTAGAAACACAAATTTATGCCCTTCCGATAAATCCTTCAAGGTGCAGTTAAGCTATAATTTTAAGGGAGCTTATATTTTTAATGAGTATCCATAATCACAACTTTGATGTTTTTTTTATATAATTTAACTAATGATGTAATTTCTTGGACACAACTACATTCTCCATGAGATGTACGAAATTTTTCTCTTAGAGTTAGTGTAGTAAATTAAATTAATTAATACTTATAAAAAATATAGAATACAAAAGTTTTTATATTTGCCGTATGTTCGCCATATGTATACATGTCTTGCTACTCTGAGGATTTGAATTTTATTGAAATTTATTTGTATATATAGTTCATGTTTTGCATACTTTTATCATTTTACTATATTTTGAGGTTAAGGTCAGCATATAATTTATTTTTTTCTTTTTTATCTCCATTTTATCGGATTACTCACCCTTCTGTAGATATTGGGTATATTTTTCTATGTCAACTGTTTTTGTGGCCAGTATGTAGATTATCAGCATTATATTTGTTTGATGTTCTTGTAATGTTTTGTCATTGGTTTGATATTGTTACTTTGTGCCTTTATTACTTCATATTATATGTGTTTTGGTGTTGCAGTATTATTTTTATTCACTAATTTGTGTTGCATCTTATAGTTACTATTTTGTCTATGCAATTTTTATTTTTATTTTTTCAATTTTTTTATTACCGTTAGGCGACTCTTTTTTTTATCATTTTTTTCCACAAAGGGAAGATAAATGTTACATCATATTAAATAATCTAACATTTAAATTTTAAAATATTTAAAATTTAATTTTCATTTATTCTTTTTCATTTAAAATTTAATAATTTTTTTTTTTACTTTTCAAAATTTCATACAGCAAATAAACGATCTTTCTAAAATCAAATTGCTTAAATTTTTAAGTCCTTAATAATGATCCTTTATAAATAGTTGCTCAATAATAATAATAACGACTTAATATTTAAAATACTCTATTTTTTAAGATTCGTAATATTTGATAAACAATTCTCAATATCTCACAGTCTCATCAGTTTAAATTAAAACAATCTTTTTAAAATTACAAGTTTTAAGCTATATATAATTCTAGATATCATCTACCTTCTACTTTTAATATTAATAATAAAAATAAAATATCAATCTATCTTTATAACGTAATCTTTAATTTGTAAAATTTGTTATTTCATTTTATACTCCACGAGCACCATTTTTTTTTATTTATAATGAAAAAAATAAGGTATTTTATTTCCGATTTTTTAAAAATACTGTCTATATTCAATAGATAGATTAAATTTTTCTGGTTATTTTGATATATCCAACACCAAAATCGGTCGTATAATTGCTGAAATATGTTATTTTTTGTAATTCAATGTTTGTATCTTTTAAATTTTCCCGCTTTTAAATTTTCCCGGTGTGAAACTATCCGCCATGACACTGCATTTAGATGTTTTTTCTTTCTATTTGGACGCCATCTTGGCAAAAATGGATCTCTGCAAAGAAAGCATGATTCACCTCACTCAATTCTTAGAAGACGCCACGAAGAAGAAAGCTTCCGATTGGCTGAGAGAGGTCCTCTTCCGAGGCGAGTCATACGATACTCGTCGGCGCGCTTTTCATTCCGTTTCGAGCAGCTGCAAGTTCTGGTAATAAATTTCATCGCTCTCCCGACCGGGAGAATCTTCCCGCGTTGGCGGGGCATTCCTTCGAAGATCATCGAAGTATAAAGATGCTGGTAATATCAACAGTTCAAGAAATAGCTTTACATCGAGTTTTTAGTGGCGTTCCTAAAGAGTAAAAAGTTCCGGCATTCTAGAAAGAAGTGGCGTTCCAGACTAGGAATCCTAGATACATGTTCCAGAGTCCCTGATGGTCGATTCTAAAAGGTGATCTCCTGGCTTCAGTCATCAGGTATAGTTCCGACCAATTAGGTCTATAAAGAATTTATAAAATAATAACTCCTGAAACAACAAGTCTCATTAACTTTCTCACCATCTTACGTTACTATAGTAATAATTATGGAAAGCAAATTGTGACACAGCCTCTCACCAACTCATCATCGTTGCATCATCGTTGACTTAAAAAACAGGGTGCACCAAACCATCCAACTTATGATAAATGAACAATAGCTTTTAAAATATCAGTTGATATCGAACTATTTTTGATGATTGAATATCACTACTTCCAAAGGGATAATTTAGGAACTGTTCTAGTTGTTTCTTTACATTTAGCAGACTTTCTTTTATTCCATAATCAGTTTACTGAACATTCTTCAAAATCAAATTTAATATTTTAAGATTTTATTATGAAGTATAATCCCCTTTGTTTTACAATAGAGTACTTAAAGTAGTGTAAGTATATGATCCGGATCATTACATCTTGTGTTCATCCTCAATATTAAATAAATAGATTTCTTTGTCAAAAAGATTTGTCGTCTTTAATCTACATCTTGGTGGTGAGTAATTCTTTTATTTTTTTTATATTTGATTTCATTTCAGTAAGTGATAATTGAAATAATAAATTTTTTTTTTATTTCCTTTTTTTGATCGGCACTATGCGATCATGGCCGTTTACGTGTATACTTTGCATGTTGGGATTTTCTATGTACAGAGTTGAGATGATGGTGTTGAATTAATTAAATTTTTTTTCTTTTATTTTATTTTTAAGCCATATTTTATTATCTTGCTTCGAGGATTCCTGCATGCGAAGTATACATGTAGCAATTGGAATTGTTGAGGAAATTGTTATAGACAGGCTCCATTTTGGCAGTTTTAATGTACGTATAACAAATATATAAAGATATATGTAAATACAGCAAAATCTGTGAAATCGGAACCTTATCTTAATCGGAAAAATGCCATAGTTCTGTTGAAAAAAGTATCGTGCAATTACATCTATTACAATAAAAAACCTGTCAAGTGGAATTTTTCGTCTTCAAATTCCGTCTTAGTAGGTTTCATTATATATATATGACATGAAGAAAAATTCTGGACACCCCCTTTTCCTTTGTGAGAATAAATCCTATGGCTGCGTCACTTTTTTATGCGTAAACTAGTTGGATGTGCCAATCCCAAAACTTTCTTCTATCTCATACATACATTTTAATATTAAAAAGAAATAGTTACTCATTTTAATGCTTTAATAATTTTAATTCAATACCTTACCAACTTTCATTTTCATCTTAAATTTCTGCTTCAATCAATTAATCGGAGTAAAAATGAATTTCCGTCTCTGCACGAGCCGATGGACAATAGAATGATAAGCAGATTTTTTTTTTCAAATTCAGGGAGGACTTATTTGCCTTACCAACAAATAATCATATACAAAATGTTTAGTTCAGTTCTAGAACTAACTTCATACACTTTTATGTGGTGCAATATTGAAAATAGCATAAAATTCGGTATTGCAGCGCCCCCTTCCGGCGGATTTTTTTCAAATTCAGGGAAGACCAACTAGCCATAGTCATACATATACACAAAAAATTTGGTTCAATTCTATTCATAACTTCATATACTTTTGGTCGGTACAATATTGAAAATGGCACAAAAATCGCGATTGCAGCGTCCCCTTCCGGTGGATTTTTTTCAAATTCAGGGAAGACCAACTAGCCATAGTCATACATATACACAAAAAATTTGGTTCAATTCTATTCATAACTTCATATACTTTTGGTCGGTACAATATTGAAAATGGCACAAAAATCGCGATTGCGGCGCCCCCTTCCGGCGGATTTTTTTCAAATTCAGGGAGGACCAACTAGCCATAGTCATACACACACACAAAAAATTTGGTTCAATTCGATGCATAACTTCATATACTTTTGGTCGGTACAATATTGAAAATGGCACAAAAATGGCGATTGCAGCGCCCCCTTCCGGCGGATTTTTTTCAAATTCAGGGAGGACCAACTACCCATACTCATACACATACACAAAAAATTTGGTTCAATTCGATGCATAACTTCATATACTTTTGGTCGGTACAATATTGAAAATGGCACAAAAATCGCGATTGCAGCGCCCCCTTCCGGCGGAATATTTCAAAACTGAAGGCGGACCTGCTTGCCACAGCCAAAAACATTCACAAAAAATTTGGTTCAATTCTATG
Organism: Maratus speculifer; assembly: GCA_964019185.1. Classification (NCBI taxonomy): domain Eukaryota; kingdom Metazoa; phylum Arthropoda; class Arachnida; order Araneae; family Salticidae; genus Maratus; species Maratus speculifer. The sequence continues at coordinate 177,648,188 of OZ025293.1, forward strand.
CATAACTTCATACACTTTTTGATGGTAGAATGGCGACATACAGACACACAGACACACACACAGACTTACACACAGACACACACACAGACACACGGACAGACAGACATTTTGTAAAAACATGTTTTTTGGAATCTCTGACCCCTAAAACGTGTAAATCCGCCGAAAACCGGAAGTCGAAAAAAATTTCGATTACAATACTTTCTTCTATTGAAGATAGAAGAAAGTAAAAATAAAAATGCGTGCGTTTGTGTGTTTGGAATATAAATAAAGTTTTAATGAAATAGTGTTTTTAGACAGTGTCTTTAAATAGAGCATACTAACTAGTGGAAAACCCATTATACGGGCAATGTGTGTGGCAAATAACAAAATTTTAAAGCATAATTCATCTTCATTTTCTGCGATTAATCTGTGGCAATGATTAGCGAAAAAATCAGTCGTCAGCAACGCATGACTGTTTATTGAAGAGGATAAATTTTATTCACAAATAAAAAGAAATGGTGTGTTTAAAGGTTTTTCATCTGTACAAGGTTCAGCAATTCTGCAGTTAAGAAACCAATTACATGTTTAAGAAATCATAAATAAAATAAAATTTAATATGAATAAAATGTAGCAAAATGAAAAATGAGACATGTATATTAAATTTGTGAAAATCGTATATAAATAAACTAGAGAATATAGAATAAGAATAAATCATGCGTTGATCGTTGAATATGAAACCCTTTCTAAGTTTCTAAGATTCCTGCCTTGCTTTTCTTTTTCTTTTATTTGACAATAAAAGAATTAGAAATATATACATATGTTAACATTTGCTTCATTATTCTTTTAATTTGACGCTGCATATGGCGTTTAATCCTCGTGGACGGTAGCTTTAAATGGGGAGACTGCGTTCTGCGCGGGTTAATTGGTAGGGTCCTCGGACAATGAAAGCCCCATTCTAAATTTTCTCTCAGCTCGGAACTGATTTGGGGTTACTGCTTCTGTGAGTGATTGATTTAGGTTTTTCATCGCTCGATTGGCTAACTGAATTTATTATTTATAAAGAAAATAAGGACCGTATTTCTACGCATTTTTTCAGTGAAGAAAATAAGAAAAGTCATCTTTAAAAACGGAGAAATTTACTGAGCCAGAATAAATCTATAAAAAATATTTAAGACAATTTTTAATTAAAAATTTTTTTGTTTAAATCTTGGAATTGCATGATAACAAATATATGCAGCAAGTAAAATATTTATTGATTATCATGTTATTAAAATTAAATATAAGTTTTTTTTTTTTTTGAAAATTTAACTCTCCTGAAATTTACAATACATATGTTTATTTGCAATTGATAAGAGTGTAAAAATGAGACAAATAATTTTAAAAACTTTTTAAAAATTATTTACGCTTTTGAGAAAAATATGTAAACATCTGATTTACATAACGCATATTTATTTCGCTACACTGCAAGGGGCTAGCTATAATGAATTTTACCAGTTTAAATAACATGTGAGTCAAGATTAAAGAGAGATAGTATGTATTATGCTTGTTACCATTTTGATGCCTAATTACATTATTTTTAAAACAAGTATGAAAAATCATGCGTTAAGCATAGATTATGAAGCACGTTCCAACACTTAATGAAATCTTTAACAAAACTTTGTTATTTAGGGAAATAATAGTGTATAGCCAAATATACCCAAATATGTATTCCAGTACATTAGAACAGCCCTGTATTTCATATGTAAGTTCATATAATGGGGAAATTTAGCTTAGCAAAAAAAAAAAAAATAAATAAATAAAAAAATAAAATAAAATAAAAAAAATAAAAAACCCAGTAGCTTGAGATTTCTTTTTGAGCAATTCATACTATTAAATGGAAACATACTTGAATACTTTTGTTCAGCCCTGTAGATTACATTGTACCTTTATTACACGTCAGCATTAGGCTAAAATTTATTGTAAACTAAAACACTTTTAAAACAATTGAAATCACATTCTCATAAATCATCATTCATACGCGTCCATGTACCGAATTCTTTGCGTGGCCCTGTATATCCTTTTATCTATATTCTACAAACATTTCTCAGTAAATTGAATGAAGCTCAGCGTAAAAATGCATAGCTTATTTAAGAGCCACGTTTAAATAATTTACGCTCATATTCAGTAACGTTGGTGAGCTCTTTATGGGTAGCCCTGTATATCAACTATAACATTTATACACACCATATAATGTGCATATATTTAGCGAAATATAAACGCGCATATCATAATTAAAATGCATTTCATCCCTCCATCAGCCATCATCGGACACATATACGGTACTTCGGAAAAAATATACTATTTGAAACCTTTTGTGTGGCCATGTAAATGCTATGTACTTCATATTACGCAAGACAGTAGCGTATAATTTATATTAAGCTTCAGAGACATATATCAATTTTATTATACATGAAAAAGCTTAATATATTTAAAATATGTAATAGGAAACTTTTGATTCGCCCTGTAGATAAACTAATCATGGTAGAAACTTCATTTTCGGTAGGACTTGTGCTAGGGTAAACGTCAATAACGTCCTAAAATTTCATGGCAATCTGAGTATATTAACGATTTTTCCCCATAAGCCGTAATGTAATGGGAAACTTTTGATTCGCCCTGTAAATAAACTAATCATCGTAGAAACTTGATTTTCGATAGGACTTGTGCTAGGGTAAACGTCAATAACGTCCTAAAATTTCATGGCAATCGGAGCATATTAACGATTTTTCCCCATATGCCGTAATGTAATGGGAAACTTTTGATTCTCTCTGTAGATAAACTAATCATGGTAGATGATTCATTTTCAATAAGGTTCGTGCTAGGGTAAACCTCAATAACGTCCTAAAATTTCATGGCAATCCGAGTATATTAACGATTTTTCCCCGTAGACCGTAATGTAATGGGAAACTTTTGATTTGCCCTGTAGATAAACTAATCATGGTAGATACTTCATTTTCAATAGGGTTCGTGCTAGGGTAAACATCAATAACGTATAAAAATTTCATAGCGATCCGAGTATATTTACGGGAGTTAGAGCGCGGACAGACGGACAGACGGCCAGACAAACCGAATGCATAAGCACTTTTCAACTTTGTTGGAAAGTGCTAAAAATCAAAGTGCTCCGATAAAAAACACTTAAAATGTGGAAAACAAATAAGAGTTTATCTTATAATGACATATTCTTTATTAGTGTAAGAATTTAATAAGAAATGAATAGAAATCCTGATTTCCTAAGTAAAAATTGGACACACCCTTTAATAAAGTTAGATTTTGCTTTACAAATAATATTAAACTTTGATTGAATCTTGCTTTAAAATAAAGACGAAAATTTAGTTAATTTCAATCAGATATTAAAGAAGTAGTATTAAATAAGTAAACTATCTTTCCACTAAATTTATCCAGTTTTCTACAAAAAATAAATACTTCTGAAAAACAATTTTTCAAAAAAAGCGAAGAATAGTTTTTTTTTTTTTTTGTGTGTGTGTGTGTGTTAATGGCCTGGATTACTGTCATGGGCTCACGTAGAGATCTGCTCGACCCGAGGCCCGTTCCCGGCCCAATACAACTACATGAGGTAAACCTTTTAAACTGGTCAGGACAACCCGATTGACAAAACAAATGGGACGGGCCTTCAAAAAAATTAAGCGGGCCGTTTGGAACTGTTATAAAAATTTAGACAAAGCCGATGAAATACAAACTATTTTAAATGGATATGGCTTTCTGGAAAATAAATTTAAATATTTTGCACAACCCGATGCGTGTTTGACATACATCAATTAAAAAATACAAGAAGTACAACCGTTATAAAAATGTAAACAAAGCTGATGAAATACGAACCATTTTAAATAAATATGACTTTCTGGAAAATAAATATAAATATACAGCACAATCCGATGCGTGTTTGACATACATCAATTAAAAAATATAAAAAGTACAACCGTTATAGAAATGTAAACAAAGCCGTTGAAATACGAACATTTTAAGGCTACAGTGGACTCTCAAAACTAATTTTTTTAATTTTCAATATTTTTTTTTTAAATTTCTGGAAATAATCATAATATATATATATATATGTTTCTTATTTCACATTTTTTTAAAAAATATATTCAATAGTTTTTGAGATACAGATTTTTCTTTTTTAAATTAACAAAAAATGGCAATATTTCAAAATGCTCCATACGAAATTCTTTATGCCCAATTTTTCTGATTTTTTGATTAAAATGCTCTCTATGAATGTGTTAACAAATGTTACTAACAAGGAAGGTCTCCATACGGGCATACTCAGAAAAATCTGAAAAAATTACAGAATGTTCTTCTCATATAGTCATATATGTTTATAAAATTTTTTTTGGCGGAACCTCCTTATAACGTCCGTAAAAAAATAATAAAAATTTCGTTTATTTGGCGATTTATCTCCGGTTGGCGAAAAAACGAAAATTTGAAAAATACGCTTTTACGCTTCGAATACTTTCTAAAGAAAAAGCTTTCTATGTTCAATTTATTTAAATAAGTTTAGTTTAAGTAATTTTAGTTTTGCATTTTTACTTTGAGTGTAATTTTGTCATATACGTTTATATGTACTTATAACAAAATGAAATTAATATATTTTATCATTTAAAACACAATTTAAATTGATTAAAATTGTTCCAAATTGAAAAATACACTGTTAAAAATCTGCTGCATTTTGTTGCAACGCACTCCTTTGCTTACACAGAAAACGGTTACTTGGCCGTGAAATGGAGCTTTCTCATTGGTTGGAATAGAGATATTATATACAAGCGGTGGAGTGCGTTGCAACAAAATGCAGCAGATTTTTAACAGTGTATGACACGGTCAATTCATCGTACTATGGAGCATTCTCATTGGTCAGAAGAGAGATATTCTATAAAAGTAGTGGAGTGATGTTGCAGTAAATGCTGCAGATTTTTAACAGTGAAGTCAATTAAAATCAATTTTCAGATTCGTTAAAATCGTCTGCTTTTGGCGAGGAAATGCACTGCTCGCCAAATCCCGCGTCGCTTTCAGCTTTTCACGCCAATTATTCCAAACTATTTTATTTTTTTACATATCTAATAATGTAATTCCGCCGCTAATTTTCATTGATCCTTTATTACCTACATGAGTAGTTTAATTCGTTTTTTTTTCAAAAAATTCTAAGTATGCCCCCAATGGAGACCTTCCTTGTAAGCATTTTTAGCATATTACTTCTAAAACATTAAAAAAAAAGATTTTAACTTAATTCTTTTGTATTTTCCGTTAAAAAATCATTAAACATTTCATATAACTGAAATTTAAAAAATTTACATGCGTCTAAAAAATTATTTCTAGTAACATTTGTTAACACGTACATAAAGAGCATTTTAAACAAAAAATCAGAAAAATTGGGCATAAAGAATTTCGCATGGAGCATTTTGAAATCATGAGAACGACGAAAATATTCATTCTGAGAAAAACAGGTTTTAGTAACTATACAGTGGTTATAATTGCTTAATATTTTCTTACTGACACAATTTCAGCTATTAAGGGGCATAATATCATTTCTAGCTTATATGTAAGTGTTTTATGTTTTTATGGTAAATTCACATAAAATATGTGGCTTTGACAGTAATTCATGCAAAGGAGCCTTCTGAGTACCTGAATTTTAAAAAAATCTTCTCAAAAGTAACATTTTGTATTTTCTAATGAAATTTTTTCAAATTTTACTAGAAATATTCATGGTATAAATACCTCTTATTGTACAAATTTTTGTAAATATACTAAATATTTCTAATATTTTAAATATATTAATATTTTATAATTTACGCTAAAAAGATTGGGGACAAAAAGCAATTCATCTAAATTAGGGATGCACAACCTGTGGCCCGCGAGTTTCGTCAATTTACAACTGGATAAAAATTGCAATTTTTGCTGCATATGTCGGAGGAAAAAATCGTAAATTTCGTCAATTTACCGCGGAAATATAAAATTTCATCATTTAAGAACCGCAAATTTTGTGATCGGCAGGAAAAAATTGCGAATTTCATTGATCAAGTGCAGAAAAAAAGCTAATTTTGTCGATGAGGCTCGGAAAAATCGCAAATTTTGCTCATCAGATATGAAAAAATCACGAATTTTTCCCATGAGGCTCAGAAAAAAAATTCCCGATAGGGCACGGAAAGATCGCGAGTTTTATCGATTAGGCATAGAAAAATCGCACTTATTGTTGCTAGAGAAAGAAAAAATCGGCAATTTTGTTGATAATGCTCGAAAAATTGTAAATTAAATTCATCGGTTTCCAAAACAAAAGGAAAAAAGCATGTTTTCTCCGTTTATCGCGTGAGAAAAACGTGAATTTCGTTGATCGGGCACGAAAAAAATCGCAAGTTTTGTCGATCAGGGGCGAAAAAATCGCAAATTTCAATGATAAAGCACAGCAAATTTAGCGATGACGCGCTGAAAAAATTGAAAATTTCGTTGGTAGGTTGCGAAAAAATTGGGAATTTCGTCAGTTTATTAAGAGAAAAAAATTGCGAGTTTCATCTTGCCGCATAAAAAATGCAGATTTAGTCAGAATTAGTAAAAAAAATCGCGAATTTCGTTGATAGGGCGCAGGAAAATGTGCATTTCGTGATTTAAGAGCGGAAAAAGTGACATTTCGTTGATCGCAGACCGAAAAATCGCGAGTTTTAGCGATTGGATTCCGAAAAATTCGAAATTTCTTTGATTGGGGACAGGAATATTGCGAATTTTGTCGATCACACGCAGAAAAATGTATAATTACGTCGACCAGGCTATAATAAAATCACAAATTTTGTCGATCGACTTTGAAAAATCTCGAATTTTGTCGATCGCCTATGTAAAATTCCCGAATTTCTTTGGTAAAATCTAAAATTCCTTCCATCAGACTCGACGAAAATGTAAATTTCATTGATTATTCGAGGAAAAATCGCGATTTTTGTCGATCAGCTTTGTAAAAATCGCAAATAACGTCGATCGGCTTCGGAAAAATAGTGAATTTTCACGATCGACTTCATAAATATCGTGAATTTTCTTGATCGGCTTCGTAAAAATTGAGAATCTTGTTGATCAGGAGCGGAAAGATCGTGAATCTTTTCGATAGGTTTCGTAAAAATTGTGATTTTTGTTGATGAGGCTCGGAAAAATCGTGAATTTCGTCGATCAAGCGCGGAAAATTGTCAATTTCATCGATCATGCGAAGGAAAATTGCGGATTTCGTCTATCATGCGAAGGAAAATCGGGGATTTCATCGATAATGCGAAGGAAAATCGCGAATATCATTGGTCATGCGAAGGAATATCGCGAATTTCATTGATCGGCTTCATAAAAATCGCTAATTTTGCTGAAAATGTTCGTAAAAATCGTGAATTTCGTTTATCAGGCGCGGAAAAATCACGAATTTCGTCGATCATGCGAAGGAAAATCGCGAGTGTGATCGATCTGCTGCGCAAAAATCGCTAATTTTGTTGACAAGGTTCGGAAAAATCGTAAATTTTGTCTATCAGGGGGGGAGGGGAATCGCGAATTTTGTCGTTCAAGCGAAGGAAAATCGCAAATTCCACCGATAATGCGAAGGAAAACCAGGAAATTTTCGTAAAAATCGTGATATTCATCAATCGACATCGTATAAATCACGAATTTTGTTGGTGGCGTTAAAAAAAATCGCGAATTTCGTCGATTAGGTGCGAAAAAATCGTCGATTAGGCGCCGAAAACTAAAAAAAATAATCGATTAGGCGCCGAAAAATCGAAAATATCGTCGATTAGGCGCCGAAAAATGTGGAATTTTGTTTATCAGGTAAGGAAAAATTGCAAGTTTCGTCGAGCGGGTTTTTAAAAATCTCAAATTTCTGCGATGGGCTTCGTAAAAATCGTGAATATTGTTGATGTCAATTTAATCGAAAATATCGTCAATTATGCTCAGTAGGGGAAAAATGAGAGTCCGATCTCGGGAGGAGGATTGAGGATCGGTGGTGGTGGTGGGCTCCTCCTCCTCAATCCTCCTCCTCGATCCTCCTCCTCCTCAACACTCCTCTTCTCAAGGTTGTCTTATAAGAGAAGGGGTTAAAAGGATTTTTTTCGAATTTTAAGCGGGAATTTCAGGGAGTTAGAATTTTTAAACCATACTATAGTATGGGGGTGTTTTTTAATGTGGGGACTTTAAAATTTTCGGCGTGTTACAATACGTGGGGTATGTTTTTCGATTGAATTTTGCTGTTGTTCATTTAAAAAGGTAATTAAAAATTATGAGTGAAGTTTTTTCAACATACTCTAGTATGAGGGATTATTTTTCGAGCGGTGATTTATTAAGAAATTTTAATTTAGGAACTTTTAGGGGAGGCTTTTGGTGCTGCCATCTAGATTTTCTCGATGGAATTACTGTTTTTCCAAAAAGTTTTGTTGGGGATCGAACGTGCAAAATGCAGTCGTGACTGAATAATAGATTGTTACTTATCGATTCAGCCTCGACTGCATATCTCTATAAGAAAATTTTAAGAAGTGCTTTTTTTCTTTAAAGGGATGACGTCATTATGTGAAGCAATCACAGATGTTTTTTCGATACGCGCGCGCCCCCTATCCTGATATAAATTCTTGTGAAACTTTTTTTAACGTTAGTTGTTACTTTACTGTTGCTGAGTGAGGTTAGTCATTTTAAGTTTATGATGAGTCAACCCTCTACTGCATCCGGATTGATGATGGACCTCGTACCTAAAGTGGAACCTGTTTCAGATATCAAACCCTCTTCATCAACCCTTTTGATAAAAGAAGAACCTCTTACAGAAGCCTCCTTCGTGTGTGAAACCTGCAACAAATCATTCCTGCAAAAGTTTATGTATGTAAGACATATCAAATTTCATCTTGACGAAAAAGCTTTTAAATGTGAGAATAGTGATAAAAGTTTCATTCAGAAAAGTGATTTACAACGTCATATCAAGACTAATTCGAAGACGTGTGAAGTGTGCAAAGAATTTTTTTCGCGAAAGGTGGTCTTCTTGAAACATCAAAAACTGCATTCACATACTCAACGTAGACTAACTGTTAAACAGAGAAAGAACCAGAAACAACAAAAAGAGGATCAACGAAGTGTGTTAATTGGCCGATTGTGTAATTTACTGCAGCGGGTGTGTCTTTCCTACGAGTCACCGCCGTTATCAGTTTAATCTGCTGTTAGTGTGTTCCTACGATGAAAAGATCTCACGAAGAAGTATTGTCGCCTTGCAAGTAATCACGTTTAGAACCATCTCTGGAAATGAATGAATCAAGATTGCCTATGGAGACTGTCACCCTGTATGCTGCCACTGACGATGTGGAACCGTATGTCGATGAAGAAACTTCCTTCCCCGCTTCCTGCTGCGAATCTGCTATTCTGAATGAATTTTTCATTGACTTTCCGAAATCATCTCTTTCCAACAATGGTGTCTGCATAGATGACTCATCGCAAGAATCCGACGTGTCTGAACAACAAGATGTGTTGCAAACCCCACCGGTGAAAGAAGAAAATTGTATTTTTCAACAAGAACTTGGAAACCATATATTTTTTGGACTACAATTTCAGAATGCTCAATACTCTGTTCAAATTAGAGAATTTTCCAGTGAAGGAATTCCAACTCAGAATGGAATCGAACTAAACATTCGCACTTGGTATGAATTCCAGTATAAAATATTTGCGTTTAATTTGAAATATAAGAGTTCATCGTTTATCGCCAATAATAAACTTTTAGTTTTGAATGAGGACCAGTCTGTGATGTGTTTGAAAATGTTTAAAAATGAATCTCTTATTCAATTAAACAATGTGCAACTTGAACAGTTGAAAGAAAAAGCCTATTCATTGAATCAAAAATTGATTCGTCATATGTATGAAAAACATTTACCTGCTTTATTAAAGCAAAATTGTGAACGAGGTTATGAAGAAAATGAATATGTTTTGTGGTCTAAACTCATGTTTTGTATCGAGAATTCTATTGTGAATATATTTAATCAAATTTATGAATGTATCGGTTGTGTGTACCGACATCCTAGTGTGAGTCTGCATTCGTGTTTCATGTTAAACAACCGTGAAAATTTTCAACAATTAGGAGACATGATTCTAATGCTTGTTAATTTCGACGATGTCCTATCTATGTTTTTAAAGAATGTAGATTCTGTGAGCGACTCGTTTTTATGTAAACTTAATGTAGAGACTTTTAAAAGTGTATTGTTTCAATCGTTTTAATAAATAGATTTCGTTATATTTCTGTGTCTTTATTTCTTTAAATGTGTGTGTGTTTTACTTTAAAAGGGAGGTTCATTAAGATTTATGAAAAATGATAGGAATGAAATATACAAATCAATTAAGAAATGAAATGAAAAAATGAATTAAGACATACTTACCTGAAACACTTGCTTCCGTCACAGTGACTTGACTAGAAATGGAAAAAATCATATAAGTTCTTATCACCTGGGTTTTCTCCTTTAGTCATGAGTGTTATCAAACCACGTGATCGAGGTTGCCTTATGTCATTCGGGATATCTTGATTCAATGTCATCAGTGATGTCATGCACCACGTGACTTGATCTTATCAGCTGATAAGATTAAGCGATAATTACAAGTACAAAGCCCTGAGCAGCTCATTAGTGTTCATTCTTTTCGTTGAAGTTAACCTGCTCTTGTTGGATACGTTCTGCTGCTGCTGCTGCTGCTGTCTTCAAAATGCCTTCCATTCACTTTACGGACAATGGATTAAATGTGGAGTACATCAGTGATTTCATCGAGAAACCTCATGCGGATCGTTATTTGTCTGAGTTGCGGACATTACCCTTCTTTAGACCTACTTTCCGTCTGTTTGGAAAAGAGGTTAAGCCTAAACGACTGACCTTAGCATATGGAGATGCTAATACCAGCTATGCCTTCAGCGGAACCAGTGTGCCCGGTATTTCATGGACTCCCCTAATGATAGAATTGCGTGACAAAGTGGAAAAAGAAACTGCCTGCACGTTCAACTATGTGTTACTTAATTTTTATCAAGACGGGTCAACTTGCATAAGCCACCACAAAGATGATGAATCCTGCTTGAATGCTGTCTTCCCTGTTTCAGTACTGAGTTTTGGTGCACAGAGAACTATTGAATTCAAAAGACCGAATGTGCCCTCTACCTTTATCAAGTTAGCACATGGTTCACTTTATAACATGAATCCACCAAGCAATGAACTCTTCACCCATGGAATTGGAGTAGAACCTCACATAAAAGATGTTCGAATTAGTCTTACCTTTCGACATTTAGTGTCACATCCCCTGGATTTGAAAAAACCAAGACTAGATTTTGCTTCTTTCTCGAAGGATCCTGCATTAAATCTTGACTTGTTTTCTATCTCTGATGATGATGATGATGAACCTATTCACTGCTCACCGATGAACAGACCTGAACTTGATGATTCGCATAAAGACGAGTGGTTTACCCGAACTTTCAAGGAAAGTTATTATTCAACATCCTGGAATTTAGAATGGTGTACTTTAGCACAAATTGAAATGGATAAAAACTGTAACTTGAAATTGCATATTCGAAATTTTAAAGAAGGTGCTTTCGGTAAACTCTACCCGACAAAAAATGGGGTTGTAATGACCTCAACGACGTTCGATCATTTCCAACAACATGTGATAAAGTTTCACTTTTATTCTGTAAAAGAGTCTTCGGTTTGTAATAATCAACTCATTCTAGCCTTTGTCGATGAAGAGTTTTGTCTTCTTCAACAGATAATCTAAACGGATGATAAGAATTTTCATTTCAAACCCAATGGAATTCGTTTATCACGAGATCAATTTTTAAAACTTACTGAATTTTGTTCTGAAATTACAGACTGTTTCATCGATATGTTACTTACACGAATGATACCTGTTGCAGTCCTTCGAAAATCGGAAAAATGTATCCATTCCCATATAGACTCTAATTCTGCCAAGAAAAACTTTTTATCCTGCTTAAAATCTGAAATTGAACAATCATTGGATCATGTTTTCGACTGTTATGGATGTCGAATGGGTCAAAACTCACAATTGGATCACTCATGTTTAACAACTAATTTAAGAGAAAAATATCTCATGTATAAAGACAGTGCCCTTTTGAACTTTAATGTCTTCCAATTTGTGAAGAATGTGACTAACCAATGTGTATGTCATTTTTCACATGCATTTTTTGCTAATTTAAAATCAGACTTTTATGAAAATTATTTGGAAACACTCTTTATCAACAGAGTGAATGAGTTGTAAACTTTCTTGAATAAAAGAATTTAAGTTTAAATTTTTTCTTTGTCATTATTTACCACACTTTTTCTCATATTTTTTCTTTCAGCATAAAACTTCTTTATTCATGCTTTTTTAGAGGAAAAAAAAACCTGAAAAAGTTGAGAAAGTATTTTGAACAATCATGATTGATACTTAGGTATGAAATCTCTTTACGAGAAAAAACAAAAAAAAATTCTGAATTTTTTTTCTATGAGTGTATTCTGAATAATAATACTTATGAAAACTTATTAAAAGACAAGCAATATGTGTTTCTCTTTAATCTGTTTTTAGTTCTTAAAAAATTAAGTCTTGAGGTAGTTTTTTACGAGTAGATAATAATGAGAAAGTTGAAATATTTTTCGAAAGGATAGTTCTTGAAATCTGCATCTCCATTGTGAAAAAAAGTTTTAGTTAGAATAATTTTAGTGTAAAGGAATGTTATTATTATTAAAATCTTATAATGAACAGTTTTATTATTGTTTAAGTGAATCAGAAATCATCCTTAATGAATTGAAAAGAAGATTAATTATTCTTTCATTTAGACTTTGATTTTACATTCTAATAATAATAATAATTATTATTATTATTATTACTAATAACATAGCAAAGATTTAATTTTCAATCACTCATTAAGACTTTGATTTACACTCTTATAATTATTTTTAAAAAAATAGAGAAAAAGATTTTTCAAATTAACATTTCACCTAGCAAGCTTAATTTAAAAAAGGGGAAAGAAGGATTTTTTTTTCTTATCAAGTCTTTTAATTAAAATAAATTTTTAGTGAATACTATTTGAATTTAGACTTATAAATTAAAGAAATGTATTTATTACTATTTTCACTTAGAGAAAATTTCGTATATGTTCATATCAGTTATGATTCATCGATAAGCAACCGTTCGGGAAATCCCTTATCAGATAGAGATAAGGTGATTCACACAGCGAAGATATAAACGGACTGCAGATCATCATCCAATTCAATCGATATTTTTTCGTCTAGTTATCAAATGCGTTTAATTTGGTGAAAATTTGCCTTTATTTGTGTGTGTGTGTCTGCAATCGTCGGATCAAGTTATGGATTCCTAATCAAATAATCAAAGGTCTTCAAATTCTTTTGACGAGGTATGTTCATTTTTAGACTATTTTTTATTATTTGATGTGAAATGTTTGTTCGTTTTAAATAATTTTCTTGGTATAGTAAATATTTTTTCATAGAATGATTTTATATATGTCATTGATTTGATAGTATAATTTTTAAAGCAGAATGTTAAACATAAATAACGTAAATGCTTTTATATTATATGTTTTTAAAATGAATCATTTAGATGGGGAATATATAAGAATCTTCTTAAATTAAAAATAATTTTTATAAGATGAGAGCAATGCTAATTTAGAATCTATATTTTTAAACTTAATTTTGGGAAATACATATATCTTAATGATTTTATTTCGTGGAAATATTTTTTAAAGCTTTGAAGAATGATATTATTTATTTATTATTTAATACTTGCTAACTTTTGGGGAACCTATATTTTTAAATTTAATTTTGGGAAATGTATATCTTAATGATTTTATTTCGTGGAAATATTTTTAAAAGTTTTGTAGAATGATATTATTTCTATGTTATTTAATACTTGCTAAGTTTTGGGGAATCTTTATTTTTAAATTTAATTTTGGGAAATGTATATCTTAATGATTTTATTTCGTGGAAATATTTTTAAAAGTTTTGTAGAATGATATTATTTCTATGTTATTTAATACTTGCTAATTTTGGGGGAATCTTTATTTTTTAATTTAATTTTGGAAAATATATATCTTAATGATTTTATTTCGTGGAAATATTTTTAAAAGCTTTGTTGAATGATATTATTTCTTTATTATTTAATACTTGCTAACTTTTGGGAAATCTATATTTTTAAATTTAATTTTGGGAAATATATATATCTTAATGATTTTATTTCGTGGAAATATCTTTAAATATTTTTAAAAGCTTTGAAGAATGATATTACTTCTATGTTATTTAATACTTGCTAACTTTTGGGGAATCTATATTTTTAAATGTAATTTTGGGAAATATTTATATCTTAATGATTTTATTTCGTGGGAATATCTTTAAATATTTTTAAAAGCTTTGTTGAATGATATTACTTCTATTTTATTTAATACTTGCTGACTTTTGAGGAATCTTTATTTTCGAATTGCTAGTTTGAAAAGAGCTTTGTATAATTTTTTATACTTCTCACAATTAAGTATGTTTATTACAAAACTTATGTGAAAAAGAGGAAATTAAAACTTTATTTTAAAGAATATATTTGAAACAATTGTTATTTGGTTGCAAATTTTTAATCTAATTTGCAGATCTTTATAAGAATAATAGTTTAATATTTTTGTTATATCTGCCTTTAATATTATATTTAAAATTTATTTGAAATTTAAAGTACATTTCCTTTTGCTTGAATATTTAAAACCGTTTTCACATTACTTTAAATTCTTTTAAACTTTTTAAGTATTTTAATTAAGCAATCTTTGTTAATTCCGTTAATTAGTAATGTTATCTTGTAATGACTCATCGTGGGAAACCCCATGACGTCATAGTTGGAAAAACCCATGATATCAGAGATCTGATAAGATAAGCTTATCTAATTAATCAGATAAGCGTACTGACCTGGGTCCACGAGATCATTCTTATATTAGTTGTCCTAGAGACTGCACGTTATAATTAGTGCTTCAAACAGTTTATATTATTAATCTTTTTGAAAAAAAAAAAAAAAAAAAAAGATGAATTCGCTCCCCATGGATTTCAATTCAGATAATCAAAGTCAAGTAAGATTATTTTGTAAACCCTATATTATTGCATATTTTAACATGGTTTTCTTTTGTAAATGATTTTCACCTTTTCTAAATATTTCTAAGCGATTAAGTTTTCAAACTCTCTCTAAATGAAACTTTTGAAATACTTCTAGTTAAACTCATTTTTCTGAGAAACCTTTTCAAAATTAAACTGTTCTTTTGAAATAATACTATTTTTCTGTTTGAATTTATGTTATTTTTCATATATATGTGTATGTGTGTGAAAAGCAAATTTCTTAACACAATGAAAATGTATCTATTTTTAAATGAAATGAATGAATATCTTAAGTTTGATGACTGTGGTAATTTTTTTTAAAACTTCATTCTATTCAAAAAGATTAAATAATCAATGTTAAATATTTTATTTTGTATGAATTTGTTTTTCGTGGAAAATATTTTATTCGTGTTATGTGTATTTGTGTTAAAAATTCACTTTTCATGTTTATTTATAATGCATTTCTATTCTTTAATAATATTCTCCTTTTTCTATATGAAATATTTTATTCTCTATCAACTTACTTCTGATATAAAATGCTTTCATGTGCTTTGATGAGTCATCCTAAAAACTTCATAACGTTAAACTTAATGATTGAAAGTACTTCTAACATGAGTTATACTCCGTTTGAAAATGTTTTACATTAACTTAAATATGTGTTTAATATTTAACCTAAAAGGGTGTTTTATAGAAATTTATTTTCATTCTACTAATCATGTAATGTGTCAGTCAAAAAGCTTCTAAATTTGTTTATTGGAAAAAGTGAAAAGTACTTCTCGTAAAAATGTTTTCTTAAAAAGTATAAGATATGTGCGAATGCATGACTCATCCTTCCATAAGATTTTAAAAAATATGGATTTATTTCAAAGTTTTAATGAAAATTTTTTAAAAGCAATGTATGTGTACTTATGTTCGGACTTGTATGTTTAAACAAAATTGATGAGTTATCTTATAATAGAGTGATTTTTTTTAAAGTCGAAGTTTTAATATGTTTACACCCTTCTCAAAGTATGTCCTATGTATAAAGTTTAATTTGAAATATAATTTTTCACGAACAATATCCTAAGAAAGAATATACTAAAAATTTAGCTTTGTATTTGTGTAATTTTTGCCCCTTTTACGGAAATGTTGCTTTCATGTATAAACAAGAGGATGACTTATTCTCTAATTTCGAATAAACGTAGTGACTTTATTTTGATCGAGTGAAAAAGTTATAAACACTTTGGTTTAGTTTTCTAAAATTAAAATCTATGGGTTTTATTTAAATGCATTACTAAGTGTAAGAAAGAGTAAATAAAGGTGCAGTATTATAAATTTTAAACTTTAACTATATTCTTTTATAAATAAAGCTTTCTTTCTACCTTTTAAAAGTGAATGTTTTAATCAGTTTTCGAATGACTTATTCACGTAAAGGATGTTAAGGGTAATTTTCTTGTTATTTAGTGGAATATGGAATTTTCACCAAGTAAAATCGAGCTGATTGATAGGATTGAAATTGCTGCTCTAAAAGAGATCGATAGGAAAAATCAATTGAAACAGGTATTTTTTATTTATGAAGAAAATTAATCAATTTTTATGTGTTTTAATTAAAAACTTACTATCTTAAATTTTGTAATTTTATGTATATTAATGATTTTAAACTTACTATTTAAAATTTTGTAATCTTATATATATTAATGATTTTAAACTTACTACTAAAAATTTTGTAATCTTATATAAATTAATGATTTTAAACTTTAAAATTTATGAAATAAGTGTTAACGATAATAGAAAAAAAAATGTAGTTTTAATAAAATGCTTAGCTATTTGTTCTTAAAAAGAAATCGTAGTATAACCTTTTGTGGGGGTATATCTTTTTCAGCAGGAAATTTCTCAAACGTTAAAGGACGTAATCACCACTACTAAGTCCCAAACAGTTTCTTCCAAGGTATGTAAATATTTTTAAAAGATTATCTAAATTGAATATTATGTATAAAAAAGTTATTTTAAAAATTCATTTAAAGTGTATTGCAGTGATTACTTTTAGACTTGTTTAACTAAGACTTAAAATTTATTTAAGAAAGTTTTTTTTTAACTGAAATAAATTGTAACATTTTTAATGAAGCTTCTTTTAAACTTTAAGTCGAATATTTTAAACTTAATCTTAAAAACTCAAAGTTTGATTTTATAGTAGAAGACTCTTTTTTAAAAATGAAACTCGAGATATTCAAACTAGTTTGTAAAGCGAGGTTGAATTTATTTTCAGGACCAACATATCTGTAAGGAGTGCGGAAAATCTTTTTCCCGTAAGGATAGTTTAAAAAGGCATGAACTCATCCATACCAGACTTGGAAAAAAATCGGATGTGGCAAAGTCTGAAGCTGTTCCATCAACATCTAAGGTAATTTTTTTCTTTTCAAGTATATTCTATGACTTTTACAGGTTGAAAATAGGTTTTTAAACAATTCTTTTTTTAAAACTTTTATGAGTCTTTTAATTTTCGTGAGAAAGATTCAACATTTAAAAGGGGGAAATTATTTTGATAAACTTTAAATTTTAATGTTAAGGGAATATTTCAATTTTTATTCAAATGAAATAAATTTCCTGTTTTAAACGGGTTAAACAGTTTTAATTTTAGCATTTGGGGAATATTTAAGTTTTTATTAAAATTAAATAAATTTAATATTTTAAAAGGCTTAAATTAAAAATGTTTTAAAAAAGTAAAATAAAAAATGAACAAGGGTTTTTCTTCTTTTACAGGATGTGCATAAATGCGACATGTGTGAGAAATCATTCGCACACGTATCCAATTTAAGACGTCATCAACGTACCCATGAAAAAGAAGATTCTTCAACTTATACGTGTGAGATTTGCCAAAAGTCCTTTAAAAGAGTGGATAATTTTCTCCGCCATAAGCAATCACATTCTGGAGAAGGCAGTCGTTTCAAGTGTAATATTTGTGAGGCTGTATTTACACGAGGGGATAATCTCAAGCGACATTTAGCGTCTCACGAAAATCCTAATTATTCCTGTCGTGAGTGTGGTGAAAAATTCTCCAGAAAAGAGCATCTAAACCATCATACACGCGTAAGCCACAGTGACACGTCAAACTTCGTTTCAGCAAAAAAACCGAAACTTGACTCTAAGACATCGAAAAAAAATCAAAAACGAGTGGACTCGCTTAACGTGTTTCGAAGCATCTTTTTTGACGGTGAACAGGAAGAAGACTATATTTATGACATCACCACCTTCTTCGAGAGAAAAAGAAAAGGACTCTTAGATTCCCTGGACGAGGCCATTCATGAGAAAAAATCTATCAAATGGAGGTTATTAATTAAAGTGCTCCTTGAAAAAGCATCTGCTGGTGGGGAAAGTGAATTACTATCCACATATTTCTCATCATTAACCTATCAAGAATTCACCAATGATTATTTGGAAGAACATCTGGATGAAGCCCATAAGAAGATTATAAAAAGTTTCGAAAAATTTTTACAGAGAGGTTCTGGGTGGGTACTCAAACATGTTCAGCATTTGGAATTGAAAATTTGCAACTATCAACCACTCAAGGGAAGCAGTTACTTACAGCTTCCTCAAGATCTAAAAGGCAAGGAAGCTATTCTGAATATACAGAATTTTGAAGATCAGAAATGTTTATTATGGTGTCTCCTCGCCCATCAAAGGAAGCTGAATTATAAGGAAAATCCTAATCGAGTAAATAATTACAAGCCTTTTGAACATACCTTGAATATGAATGGAGTAACCTACCCAGTACCTTATACGAAAATTCCACTCATCGAAGCACAAAATAATCTTCGGATTAATGTGTTCGGTTACGAGGAGGGAGAACTATATATTTTACATGTGTCAGAGAAGACAAACACAGACGTGATTAATCTCCTTTTGATCAGCAATGGCGAAAACAATCATTATACGCTGATCCGTGATTTCCCACGTTTCATGAGTCACCGTTCCAAACATACACGCAAAGCGTTCTACTGTTTCCGATGTCTCCATGGCTTTATCCGTGAAGAACTCCTTCAAGACCATGCACCCTATTGTTGTAAACAATCTCCCCAAGTTGTAAAAATGCCTGAGGAAGGTGAAAATATCTTAACATTCACAGGAACCCATTTACAAGCACCAGTTCCATTTATAATTTATGCTGATTTCGAATCCCTCCTCGTGCCGATAGTCACCACCGAACCCTCCAATACCAACTCTTTCCAAACCGAAACGGCACAACATGTCGCTTGCGGATATGCATACGTTATTGTGGGCTCTGACGGTGCTATCTACAAGCATGTTAAAGTGTATCGAGGCGAAAATGCCGTTTGTGAATTCATCAATGATTTGATGGCCGAAAAAGAAGAATTGCAGCAAAAACTTATGACTATCGCACCTATGCGTTTAACTAAAGAAGAAGAAAAATCTTTTCAAGAGGCAACAGAATGCTGCATTTGTCGGAAGGCCCTGGGAGAGAAGCGAGTTCGAGACCACTGCCACATATCATCAAAGTATAGAGGAGCTGCACATCCCTTCTGCAACTTAAATTATAAACAGTCGAAAGTTATCCCAGTGGTCTTCCACAATTTGAAAAAATATGATGCCCATCACATTATGAAGAAGCTAGGCTGCTATCCCAATTTTCACATAGATGTAATCGCTGCCACTTTGGAAGATTATATAACTTTCAAACTAAAAGAAAAGACATCTTCCATCCAATTCTCCTTCTTAGATTCTCTTCAGTTCTTGCCGACGTCCCTGGATAAACTCACAGCCAATCTTCAACAGGATGATTTCAAAATTTTAAAGAAACATTTCCCATCAATAGACTTAACCTTGCTCACTCGAAAAGGAGTGTATCCATATTCATATTTTTCATCGTTTAAGAAATTTGATGAAGATCATCTCCCCCCACCAGCAGCCTTTTACAATAATTTAACAGAAGAACCTATAAGTGAAGATGATTACAAGCATGCAGAAAAAATTTGGTCCACTCTCCAGATGCAAACCCTTGGTGACTATCACAATCTCTACGTGAAAACCGACGTGTTACTGTTGGCTGACGTGTTTGAAAATTTCCGGGGCTTGTGTAAGCAATTCTACGATATTGACGTAGCCCACCTCGTCACTTCACCAGGTTTGTCTTGGCAGGCCTGTTTGAAGATGACGGGGGTGGAATTAGAATTGCTCACTGACGTAAATATGTTGCTATTCGTGGAACAAGGAATTCGTGGTGGCGTGTCGCAGATTTCCCACAGATTTGCGACCGCCAATAATACACAAGTCCCAAACTACGACCCAAATGAAGATACGTCCCATATCCTCTACTGGGACGCTAACAATTTGTATGGCTGGGCTATGTCCCAAAGTCTACCATACGGAGGGTTTCGGTGGTGTGAAGATACCAATTTTTCAAGAGAAGACATTTTGAAAATGAACAAAGATTCTTCTATTGGCTATATATTTGAAGTGGATTTGGAGTACCCTGAATCCCTTCATATATCACACAACGAATATCCACTCGCGCCTGAAAGACTGACCGTGGAAGAACAAATGCTTTCACCCTATGCGAAGAGTTTGCTGGAGAGGGAATTTAAGGGTACTCCCAAACTTATTTTTAATTTGATGGACAAAAAAAAGTATATTTGCCACTATCGCAATTTACATTTATATTTACAGTTGGGACTCAAGCTTCAACATGTGCATAAAGTGCTACAGTTCAAGCAATCCCCTTGGCTTAAAGAATATATCGATTTCAACACCGAAAAACGGAAGAAAGCCACTACCACTTTTCAAAAGGATTTCTTCAAACTCTTAAATAACAGCATTTATGGAAAGTGTATAGAAAATCTCAGGAAGCGAAGAAATGTGGAGCTATGTAATACTTCCGCAAGATCTGAAAAGCTGGTAGCATCACCCTTCTTCAAATCATTCAAGATATTTGATGAGGGTCTGACGGCGGTTGAAAGGCAGAAACCCAGTATCTTAATGAACAGATCCATTTACGTCGGATTCAAGATACTGGAGTTGTCTAAGGTATTAATGTATGATTTCCATTATAATTTCGTTAAAAAAAATTATAGTGGCAATCGTTCATTGTTGCTTTTCACCGACACCGACAGTCTCACATATCTCATCAAGACTGATAACCTACAAAGGGATTTGGCACTCCACAGCTCCAAATTCGACTTTTCTGATTATCCCCAAGATAACCCTCTTTATTCCACAGTGAATCGAAAAGTTTTGGGGAAGTTTAAAGATGAGTTGAATGGAAGAGCTGTCCATGAATTTGTAGGTTTAAAGTCGGAGATGTATTCCATCAAGACTTGTGATGAAGAGAAGAAGAGAGCCAAGGGGATCTCCACAAGAATTGTTCGAAAGAAGCATAGTCATCAAGATTATGTAAATTGCCTTAAAGACCAGAAAACAACATTTGAAGTTCAAACCAGAATCGAGCAGTGATTACATACATTATATTCTATGAAGCAAAATAAAAAATGTCTCTCGCCCTTTGATGACAAACGTTATGTATTAGAAGATGGGATAAGCAGCTTAGCTTACGGGCATTGGCAAATACCCAAAACGTAAATGAAAAAAAGTTTACAAAAGGTAAAAAAAAATCTTACAAAAAGTGAAAAAAAAAGTTTACAAAAAGTGAAAAAAAAAAGTTTAAAAAAATGAAGATATCAAAATCTTCAAAAAGTGTGTGTGTGAATGTGAGTGTGTAAATCTGCCATTCGCTGGTTATGACTAGACAATGTCTTAAACAGAGAATGCCGGTCTCAAGCCCGGAAAAAAGATGAGGGCACACTCTTCCAGATATGAAAATCAAAAGTTAGTGAATTTTTAATTACTTTTCATTACTTTTTAAAATAACCTATCATACTACAGCACGCCGAAATAATTAAAGCGTCTTCATTATTTTTAATTGTTATTTGAAATTAATTTTAATGATTCATTTGTTAAATTGGATTAACTTTTACACTTGACTCAAAATAAATTAAAACTGTTGAAAATTTTAAAGTTTAAATTATTAAAATTTCTTAATAAATCACCACTCGAAAAATAATCCCTCATACTAGAGTATGTTGAAAAAATTTCACTCATAATTTTTAATTACCTTTTTAAATGAACAACAGCAAAATTCAATCGAAAAATATACCCCACGTACTGTAACACGCCGAAAATTTTTAAAGTCATCAAATTAAAATTAAAAAACACCCCCATACTATAGTATGGTTTAAAAATTCTAACTCCCTGAAATTCCCGCTTAAAATTTAAAAAAAATTCCTTTTAACCCCTTCTCTTATAAGACAACCTTAAGGAATGAGGAGGAGTGTTGAGGAGGAGGAGGAGGATTGTGGAGGAGGAGGAATGAGGAGGAGGCTTGAGGAGGAGGAGTGAGGAGGAGGAGCCCTCCTCCCTCCTCCGAGCCTCACGCCTCCTCCCGAGGTCGGACAGACATTTTTCCCCTACTATGCTCTGAAAAATTGAGAATTTAGTCGATTAGGTGCAAAAAAATCGAGAATTTCGTCGATTCTGTGAGGAAAAATCGCAAGTTACGTTGATCGGTTTTTTAAATATTGCGAATTTCTGTGATCGGCTTTGTATAAATCATGAATTTTGTTGACTAGATGCAGAAAAATCGTGAATTCTCACAATCGGTTTCATGAGAAATGCGAATTTTGTTGATGATGCGAGGACAAATCGTAAATTTTCTCGATCAAATTCATAAAAATTGCGAATTTTGTCGATCGGTTTCATAAAAAGGGCAAATTTTGTCGATCAGGCGTAAAAGAAATGCACATTTCATTAATCAAGCGAAGAAAATCTGGAATTTCATTGATTAAGTGTGGAAAAATCTTGTTGATCGGTTCCTTCTTTCTCCTTCGTTCATAAAGTTCAAATGTTTTTCGCCATTTATACTTGTTGTTAGCATTTTAATTAAACAAAACTTACTCTCCTGAATAAAGTCAAGGAATATTTTTACATCTTGAAAATAATCCTTGCTATATCTGCTAGTATGTACTATAACTTAAGAATTGTTAATATATCTTTACCAACTGAATTGGATATTTTGACTGGGTAAGGAACTTAAAATGTACCCCCCTCTGAAACCATATACTACCTCTGACAATAAAGTTCGGTGAATGAATTCAGAACGGCCAATCTAGCAACACTGGGGAAACAAAACGCTGCATCTGCATAGAATCAAGTGTTGATCATCTTCCCCCACCGTTGTTCAGTTTGAGCGTCGTTTATGTTCTGCTTAAGACGTGTTTTAAAAAGTGCTTATTCAGCGAGTTGGTTCTTAACTGAGAACAGGAAAATGAAAGAACAATAAAGTTTGGTTTTAAGCTTTGCAAGATACCGACAGAAATTCACGAGGGGTGGTGCAAATTAAACATCCACCATACTTGCCAGATCTCAATCCTCCAGACTTCTTCCTATTTCCACGACTCAAACTCTCTTTGAAAAAGATTTGACCTATTACTGACATCGAGCGAAACGTGACGAAGATTTTGAACTCCATCCCAAAAGAACACTTCTTGCGAATTTTTGAAAACATGTATAGCAGATCTCAGCGGTCCATAGTTATGGAAGGTGACTATTTTAAAAGATGGTACGGTAACCTTTTGCTAATATTTCATTTATGTTAATGTTACAAGCAGTGGCGCAGCCAGATTTCGGCTCTGGGGGGATAAAGTTGCTTCAGGGGTAATTCTGTTAAAAAAATAAACTTTTCTACCAAAAATTGAACCGACTTCAAAAGCTACTGCAAAGTGAAAAATAATTTTTTTACAGAATTCTATTAAGAAGTTAAATTAAGAGCGTAGTATTTATCATGCGTATCATTATATTTATGTAGATTAATTTGATTTTTTGAAGTCGGTGCCAGCCAAGCCAAGTTACATGTAATTTTGCAATAGACACGCATCCAAGTACCTACGAGTTTTTTTACGATTTAATATTTAGTTAAAATTTTAACTTTATTCTTTTACGATTTGCATTGGATAATTAATTTTAATTTTGAACTTAGCTTGGCTGGCACCGACTTCCAAAAATCAAATTAATCTGTATAAATATAATGATACGCATGATAAATACTACGCTCTTAATTTAACTTCTTAATAGAATTCTGTAAAAAAATTATTTTTCACTTTGCAGTAGCTTTTGAAGTCGGTTCAATTTTTGGTAGAAAAGTTTATTTTTCTCTTTTTAGTTAAAAGTTAACGATTTTTTGAAGTTAGTTAATAAAAATTATAACACGGGAAAAATCACTGTAGACCATACACGTATGTCAGGAGTGGGGTTCGAACCCACGATCTTTTCCAAGAACCAGAAATCAAATCTGCTGTCTTACACGGTTCAGCCACCTGACTGCACTCCATTCAGCGAGCTTAGTCATCGTCCATGTTACTTTTAGTTTCCGAGAAATCACTAATTTTATTAGTTTTTACTTAATTACTAAAAAAGTACTGAACCAATTTCAATGAAATGGAAGAAGTACCAATGGAAGGGTAGCCTCTTTCATTTAACACAAAAAGACAAATTAATCGGTTGGATAGTTTCGGAGTAATCGGTGAACATACATAGAAAAAAAATACATTCGCGCCGAATTGATAACACCCTCTCCTTTTTTGAAGTCAATTAAAAAATTATATATATATCACGGAATTTTTTTTTGTATACTATACACATATGTCAGGAGTGAGGTTCGAACCGACACTCTCTTTCAAAACCAGAAATAAAATCTGGTGCCTTAGACCGCTCGGCTGTCCGGACTTCATTCTCTTCAGAGAACTTATTCAATGTCATGTTACTTTTTGCAAGTCTATTCTCCTTTTTGAGTACTCTTCACTGATAAAGTATTGGGTTAATAAAAAATCTCTGATACTCTGTGGTAACGGTTAAATACAAAATATTCCTAATAGTATAATTAGTATTTAACTTTTTAAATATATATTTAAAAATTATAATACGGAAAAGATTATTGTATAGACGTACGTCAAGAGTGGGGTTCAAACCCACGCTGCCTTTCGAAAACCAGACCTAAAATCAAGCGCCTTAGACCGCTCGGCCATCCTGGCATCGGTAAATTCATTCGACATCCATATTACTACTGATTTGCGAGAAATCACTAATTTTATTAGTTTTTGCCTAATTACTAAAAAAGTACTTTACCAATTTCTATGAAACGGAAGTGGTACCAATCAAAATACCTGGTCAAATACAGAATTAATGTAACTTATTTTGATAGTTATATCTGAAAATGTGATTGTAACTATTAGCAGATACTGGGAAATATGTACAGTTGTGAAGCAAAAATTAAACAACCCCTACTGACTGCATAAAATTATCGTACCATAAAACTATTAGTACCAAACGATAGGAATTAAAGGGTACTTTTTAATGATAAATGGAAAATTTGATTAGGGGGTCATCTACATAACGAAGCCTAACTTTGTATTTTGCATTAGCAATACCCAATTCTGACAGTATAAATAAAATCTACACCCTTCAATTAGCCTAAAAGCAAATTTTCATGCAATTCATGTAAGGTCCGGGTTCGATGCTTGGCATAACCAAAGACGGAGCTTGTGTATACAATATAGTCCGGTCAATTTAGACATTCGAAGTTACCTAAATTCCCACCAAGCTGAAAATCGGTAAGATTGTTTCGAATATCATTGAAAATAAAATTTGAAAGTTCCCCATCTTTTCCCTGTAAGGAAAAAAAATTATTCAAGTTCAAAGGTAAAAAAAATGAGTTTTTCGCGATTTTCAGCAAAACGGTAAGTTTTATCATAAAAATACCTCAGACAAAAATTGTAGATCATAAAATTATCTACAAAAAATTTATTAATACCTTTTTTCCTACGAGCCACCGTTTTTGAGATATAACGATTCAAAAAGTTGTAAAAGTTGTAATCGTCATAATATGCACACGTTTCCACGCCACCTATGAGGTAGTGTACTTAGCGCGTTTTATTTTTACGTGGTTTCCCCAGTAGGCCTATTCCACGGTTCTGTTTTGATCCTGTTTAATTTGAAACTATTGAAAAATAATGGATATTAGCAGAGATTGAAAAGATAAAAGCAATTTAAGTTAAAAAAAAAAGTAGTGAAATTTAATCGTCCGAGTCGTAACTTTCAAATTCTTCTTTTTGTTCTTCTTCTTGAAATTCTTGTTCTTGTTCTTCTTGTTCTTGTTCTTGTTCTTCTTCATCTTCATCCTGAGTGCATGTAAACTGCGTTAATAGCGATGTATCGCATGTTGTCTCGTTGGAATCAAACGGATCCTCTACTGTTGGTGATTCAATATTAGAGCACAACCGGCCTTGACAATGTGTACATGCCGGAGAAAAGAACAGTCCGACTTTTTTGCAACCACATTTAGCACTGCATCCCTTTTTGCAGTTGCAACAAATCGAGTTCAGCAGTTTTTCCGGCGCAGGTGGAAGTAAAGTGTGCACTGGTTCTAATGAATTGTTGACCAATTTCCAACCCCAGTCTGTAGGGTCACGGCCAAACTCCATGAGCGCTTCCGTTCCTTATACGGCCTTGACAATCACCCCTTAGTTTCGGAATCATCACTCACCGCTAGGTGGCTTGATACTGACTGTAAATAATGCTTACTGAACGTTACTTTTACACATAAAAATACGAAAAACCTCGCTGTATATGGGTTATAAAAGATATATATTGTATGTATATTTTGTATGGCCGTTCTTTTTCTATAGACAGAAAAAACTGAAAGATTTTGGGATAAATAAATACTATGCTTTATGCAATTAAAAATATTTTTAATAACACTCTACCATAACATCGAAAACAAAAATTATAATTAAATTTTTACTTTTATTTACATTTAAATTCTTGATTACTTGAAACACTGAGATGAAATATACAATAAAACATTTTTTAAAAATAATATTTACCGTTTCAAAATATCAAGAAAATTAACCAAAACTTTATCAAAAGAAAAAAAAACTCTTTGAAATAAGGATAACTTTTTAGAACATTTAATGCCGTACTTCGGATGAAAAATATAGATATATAAAGTTGATTGCAGATAATTCACACTATAATTTTAAATATATGAGGTACAGAAGATGAAGTGCACTGGGAAATATTAATATGTATGTATATTTATATATAATTATAGATTTATATTATGTTTAAAAAAACTATTTTATTTTAAGGGAAATTATAAAATCCAATATTTGAATTCTGGGCAGTCATATTATAAAAAATATAATACATTTAAGAAAAAAAAATCTATGTGTTGATCTGAAATATACAAGCATATAGAAAATTTCACAAACTTGCATATAAAATTAAACATTTTAACTTTGACAGTCATGGGATTAAAGTATATGATAAAAATAAAAATGTAACCGCATGGTTTCATAATATAAGCAAATCTTTTTGGCAAGAAATCTATCCGGCAAGAAAAAAATAACGATTTTTTTCAATACATGGAAATTTACACTATTCTTAATTATTTTTTAAAATATGGATATATACATATATATACATTGCAAACAATTTTCAATAAATTTCAGCCATTATATGTGCTGCTCTGAAGTTACAACCGTATAGAAAAACAACATACCTACATATTAAATGAAATATTTTAACTCCGGACAGACATGGCAATAAAGTATACGATGAAAATAAAAATATATTTACATGTTTCAAAACATAAACAAATGAAGCAAACTTTTTCGACAATATTGGGCAATGATATCATATCGATTTTTTTTTTCTAAAACATGGGTATTTATGCGTATCTTAATTATTTAGAAAATATTAATTATCTGTACATTGCAAACAATTTTTCAAATAATTTAACCATTATAAGTGCTAATCTTAAAAAAAAAAAAAAAAAAAAAAAAAAAAAAACATATAAAATTAACTATTTTAATTCTGGAAAGTCATCGTATAAAAATGTATGATGGAAATAAAGGTGTATTTTATAATCATTATATAAAATATAAGTTTTTTCGCCCTTGTCCGGCAATCAAAATCATATATATTTTTTTAAAACTTGGATATTTACACGATTTTTAATTATTTGAAATATATATATTTACATTGCGAATGATTTTCAGATTTTTTTAATGGTACTTTAAACACTGAGAGAATTTTTACAATAAAATATATAATAAGAATTATAAAATTAAATTTAAGTAAACTTTAAAAATTTTCTTGATAAAGAATTTTTATACGATGAGTTGGCCTTATTTGTGAAGTTCTTTGCCATATTTTTTAAAGTAATAGGCAAAAACTTTGCACATATTAAAGAACATATGTTTTTTTTGTGGTCATTTAAATCGCATGCCCACAAAGGGCTTTTTATTATAGTCTTGGAAAAATTAAATCATAACTTGTTTTAACAAGTCCGTTTCCATTTAAAATCGGTATAATCTGTTCCATAAAATCCATTATTATGGAAATCAAATTGACAAACTGTGGTTTTGGGTAACAAAGTCCACCTCTATCCTGATTGGTAATCAACTGCAGTATTCGTGAATCACATTTGTCGGTTTCAATGCTTGATAAACAGGATACGCATTCAAATTTTTCTTTAATTAATCTCACAAGATATCCGCTAACGATGGCAATGCTTGCGAACTTCAGATTAGTTTTTGGTGGTACTAAATAAAAAGAAATTAATTAAGTGGCTTATAATTTCCATTATTAAATTTCAGGTTAAATTCACGAAAAAATATAGAGCAGCAGCAATTTTATAAAGTACCACAGAGTTTCCCCCGGGTTTAAAAAGGGGCAGGGCTCTACTGTTCTGAAAAGGGCAATTTTACATTTTTAAGGGCACTTTTTATACAGTTGAATCTAGAATTTAGCGGTTCAAAAAATCGTTAACAGAAATTTCGTCAAAAAATCGAAAAAGAACAAAAATTTTGTTAAAAGATCGCGAAAAGACGGCCGATTTTGTTAAAAGATTGTTAAGAAGCAAGCCTAATTTATTGAAAAAAACTTTTTTTTTTTTGAGAAAAAAGAATACTTTTGTTTAATAAAGGGTTTTTTTTGTTTCATAAACAAGTGCTTTCAGGATTCATATTTAGAAAGTTTTGTACAGTCAAAAGAGGATTGTGAACATAGGGGGGGGGGGGGGGGGGGGAGGGAGGAGAAGGTCACCTGGGGCTCGGAAATTTAGGGGGTGCCAAATTTATGCTACAAACGTCATTTTTGGGCTGTCACATGAAAAAGTTGGGAGGGGGGGGGGAGGCCTTAAATTCTAATTATGCCCCAGGAGTAATTTTTCCCTTCACACGCCTAGATTGTGAAGTAGGAAAATCCGCTTTTTGAGAATTAAAAACACAATTTTGAAGCAGGAAAATTAGTTTGTAGAACAGAAAAATTCAATTCTGGCATTAACTTTTTTTGTGTGTGTGTGTCTCTATAAGGAAATTTGCATTTTTTTTTTTGCAATCTTTTGACAAAATATGCTGTCTTTTCGGGATATTTTGCGTTTTTTCGGGAACTTTTGGCAAAATTAGCGATTTTTCGGAAATTTTTTGACAGAATTTTCCGTTTTATTGCAATTTTTTGATGACATCTGCCGTTTTATCGCAATTTTTTGACGAAAATTGCCGTTTTTCGTGAATTGTTTGACAAATTTTTCCGTTTTATCGCGCTTTTTGCATGAAAGTTGGCTTTTTTTACGATCTTTTAAGAAAATCTGCCGTTTTTATGGGATTTTGTGACGAAATTAGCCATTTTGTCAGGAATTTTACCGGAAATGAGTCTTTATTTCGTGATTTTTTTTAGTGAAATTTGACGTTTTTTTTCGCAATTTTTTAACGAAATTACACGTTTTGTGGGACGCGTAAGAGCTATTTTTTACGTTCCGTCGCCGATTTTTTATGTAATTTATGCGTTATAGCGCGTCTGCATCATCGCTGAAGGGCTGTGTTTTTTCAAATGTGGGGCAAGAAGGGCGCTATTTTTTTTTTCAATGAGCGACAAGAGAGGCGCTATTTTTTTAAACTAAAGGGCAAGAGGGGCGGAGCGCCCCCCTGAAACCCTCTGGGGGAAACTGGTACCATTTTCAGAAACTATCGTCTATATGTCTAATGATTGCTAGTGTATCGGTATAATGATAACTGATTTCACAAAAAAGCACTTTTTCAGCATGGCGCCTGGTGCCAGGGCACTGCCCGCACCAACGTTGCTGCGACTCTAATTAAATTCAAAATTAGTGTTAAATGACTTACCTTGTTCTATCATTAGACGATCCAGAATTTCTAAAGCATTTTCTGGAAGATCATATGCAAATTTTGGTTTTTGAAGCACATGGCCTTTTATGATTTGAACATTTTTTGTAGAAATACTACAATGATTCTGTC
Source organism: Maratus speculifer (assembly GCA_964019185.1). Taxonomy (NCBI): domain Eukaryota; kingdom Metazoa; phylum Arthropoda; class Arachnida; order Araneae; family Salticidae; genus Maratus; species Maratus speculifer. Next base: position 177,678,657 of record OZ025293.1, read on the forward strand.
CAGCATTAGAGTATTTGGATTTTAAAAGTTGGCCAGTTTTTAAAAATTTTTCCATGTTTAATAAAGTTGTCTTTACATCCATAACATCATTCCCACCATTCATCCGTCTTAGTGCAGAAAAGAATGATTCAATGGGGTCACTATTCAATGCTCTGGTTAAAATGTACTAATAGCCAGACTGTAACAGGTATCTTATACAGTTTGTTGTAGATAATGTTGTAAATATTAATGCTTCATGTGTCTCTTTCGTTAAAAACTGCATTTTTCTTTCAGCCGATGATTCCTTTATACAGGTAATATAATCCAGAAAATCATTCTCTAGCCAGTTAAGCCTTTCATCATCCAAGGCAAAGAAAGGCATTTTGTTTTTATTTCTTGAATTTATATACTGATCGCAGTTCGATACATCGTGTATTGTAAACCATTTGTATATATTTTTCATGAATTCAATTGTACAGGAAGCATCTTTAAATTCGTATGCTTTTGGGTGTCTGGCTGAATTTTCACATAGAAAAGATAGAGCAGCAGTTACTGGTGGAGAAAAAATCATCACGGCCCGACCAACATTCATCTTGTCAATATTAGTTGGCTCGACATGTCGCCTTGTTAAATTTCTAATTGCTTTGATATTTTCTTTTTGTTGCAATTGTTGCAATTGTTTTATGTATTTTCCAGAAATAATTTCGCCCTTATAGACCATTTCCTTTTCTAGCAACTGGGATCTTATATTTTTGATCAAAACTTAAAAAGAGAGGCCTTGTGTTGTCATTTGGATGAGGTACTTGATAATGTAGCTTTCCATTCCCTAAAATGCGAAACATGGCGACATTTGTTTTGTGATTATCAGTAACCAATCTTATTATTTTAAAGCCGCATTTTTCAACTTCTGATAAGACTTCGAGGGTTAATTTATGCAGTTCCTTGCCAGTAAGTTGCTTAGTAAAAAAGTATCCACATGGAATTCTGAAATTTGAAGACAAACCATTAATAAAAAACCACAACAATCTATTGGCTAATTGCCTTGGATTTTTTTTTTTCACTATTGGTTTGAAAACCAAAATAATTGTCAACCTTATCATCATACTGAAGATTTTGTATTATTGCCATTTCATCAATAATTAAAGAGCAGAATCTTTCATAACAATTTAATTTATCTGCTTCCTCAATCAGTCTTTCTCTTATTAAAGTCGTGATTCCTAGCTCTCCAGTAAATGGCCCCAGATAGCGCGTTAAAGTAATTTTAGATGGCAAAGTCAACAATTTTCTTTCTCGTACACATCGGTATCCTTTGGGAGAACAGGCATTCCACAATACGCATTCACGAATAACTTCTTCATTCCATGTAGGTCTTTTAGCAAAAAAGTTATCAATCTGATTAAGTATAAAAATAGCTTTCGTGTTACCCACTTCTTCACCCATAATAATCAATTTCTCTAATTCAGAATGATATTTATTTTTTCATAATAACTCATTTTTTCTTCGACTCTATTTAATTGCTCTTTTAAATTTTCAATTTCGGCATTTTTTTTTCCATAATTTACTTTTTAAGAGCTTCATTTCATTTCTCTTTTTATTTAGAATGCTGCTAATATCATTTACGCAAGTTTCATTAAGTTCTGTTGAAAGCAAAGGATGAGAGTTTTCATCTAATTTCGGATAACCTGTATCTATACAGCTTCGTTTCCGTTTGACAGATTTTTCTTGCTTCTTTTCTTCTTTTCTTTGAAAAACAGATTTTCTTTTTTTCCCAGGTTTAGGTTGCATGTAAGATGGGTAATTTTCAAATATACTTGGTTCTGCATTTGCTGCCTTTGGAGTCTTTGTATAATCCTCTTCCCGAAAATGCTTACTGTAGACAAATGACGAATTCGGTTTGTCATTCACATGAAAATTTTCCCTGGATATAGCTTTCAACCATTTATTTCTTAAATCTAAATTTGAAGGAAATTCATAAAAAGAAATTCCTGGTATTTTTTTTTTTGCTTTATCGGAAGTGCAGTATGGAACACAGCAATGAACCATTTTGTTATTAAAAAAAAAATCCGAAATCGCACATTCATTCAAGTTTTGCTTAACGAAATACTATAGTCCAGTCCAAGGCGATAAGAAAATTCCCCCTTTTGACTCAGTCGTTAAAAAGCGCCCTCTACGATTCTCCGGAGTGAAAAAGGATTCCGCGAAAACAAAGGCTTTTCGAGTGTTTGTTACGGCCGTATAAGGAGAGAGAGAGAGGAGGACATTGAGTTCGGCCGTGGTAGGGTCTAGCTGATAACCAAGCCACACTTGAACTTGGTAATATACCCTAAAAAGATGTTGATGAGCAGCAACCGAGGTTTGAAGAAGACAAGCTAATTGTACTTGTTTTTTACTTTTGGTGTTTTAACGAAACATGCATATCTATACTTATCTAAGCAGGTAGTTTTTTTAGGAACTCCGTACATAGAAAGAAGAAAGCGAATGCCGTTAGTAATAATTTCTTGCCGAGTAGAATTACTATTTTTAAAAACTTCAGCACATTCAATTAAATTTTGTTTCTCAAATAGTTTGAAAACTGTTATTTTACCCCTCCTGTAAAATGCAAATGTCGTATCACAGCCAGTTATTGCGTGTAAAAATAGTACATGATTTTGACACTTTGCAAAAGTAGATAAACTTTTTGATGAATACATTTCCGATTGATGTTGAGCTTTTCCTGGTTTTAAGAAGAAAATAGTTTTTTTCAGTTGGAGTTCGAGCAGTCAGTAATACGAGTAAGTCTATATCTTCACCAACAACAATAGTTGTATTTGTCAAATTGAATTGCTCAATTGCTGTTTCAATTATCAATACATCAGCATCATTATTAGCTTGTCTTACCAATATATTTTATAAGATATTTTATAAGATTTTATAGATAATTTTATGATCTACAATTTTTGTCTGAGGTATTTTTATGATAAAACTTACCGTTTTGCTGAAAATCGCGAAAAACTCATTTTTTTTTTTTACCTTTGACCTTGAATAAAATTTTTTCCTTACAGGGGAAAGATGGGGAACTTTCAAATTTTGTTTTTAATGATATTTTAAACAATCTTACCGATTTTCAGCTTGGTGGGACTTTAGGTAACTTTACTCTTATTTTTTGGTTTAATTTGACCGGACTAATATACGTGCTCCTTAAATATAAGGGTTCTGAAAGTCTTGTTGTCGGTCGCATCAGTTACCATGGGTATTGATTTCTGGAGAAACCTTCTCTCTTCTTCAGAGACATATCGAAAATGAGGTGGTGGCGATGTTTAGTTCTGCCATCTATTGTGGCTTTGTCGAATACCCTCTGCTCCAGAAGTCTGGCTTTCAATCCAATGGGTGCAAACCAACGGAAGCTCTAGCACTCCTCTCCCTTCGAGCACATGTAAACAACATGCGATTCGTGTGATAAGTTTTCAAAAAATCAATTATTTTAAAACGAGCATATTTTAGTAAAGTAATCCAGATCGAAGTTCGGTATTCGATTGTTAGTCCCGTTCTTGATTAAGGCACTTTGCTGCCATTTTCTGTTAATTTCGCACTCTTGTAAACCTCAAAATTGCTTACAAAATTTAATTATATTGTTTTTCTGCCATACTGTTTACGTACAGTAAATATCTTTTTATATTTTTTCAAATGTGTTGTATTTTTAACGGCCCGCAGTGTATATTTCAAATATTGCTTCTATTGCCGTAAAACCCAGAACTTAGTGAATCGACATATAAGTTCATTGTGTTTAGAAGATTAAACTAAAAACAAAATATTATAAAAAAAATTCTTTAACTTTATTTTACATACATTACACTGATATTGAAAAATATTTAAAATACTTTCTTCTTTTTACCTGTTACATAAGTAAGGCGCATAATAAATTTTAAATGTATTAACGCTTTTTTTTTGTACACATGTCAGACCACACTCTTTTTTAATAAAAGTTACGCTTCTAACTTTATTATCGACTAAAAAACTTTCGCAATATTTATACATACTTCATAACTCCCTTCATAAACTCATATTAATACGAAAATATTTTTTCTTGCCTCGTGTGTTATGAAGAAATTTAAACTGACAGATTGCAGATATGTATATGTAAATATATTTATTGAATTTGCGACATAAAATGTGTATATCATAAGATTAATGAAATCTTGTAAATAATGTGCTAGAACAGGTCTGTCCAACCTTTCAGTAATCCGGGACGCATCTCGACTCTTGGCGTTCAATGAAGAGCGCCATTTTTTACGAGACTGAAAACACGTGGTAACATTATCGCATGGTATTAGTATACACGTACGTCTTAACATAATGCAAATGAATCGTACAGCAGTTAGTTCTGGAGTTACACGTATTAAATTTAAAACTATACATTTTTTTTTTTATGAGAAGTCTATATAAAAACTATCTGTAGGGTAAGGTGCCAAAAACTTTAATTGTGCATATAATAACAACAATAATAATAAATAAATAAATATGAAAATCGGAGATATTGCTATGTTCCTTTTAAGATGTGAAAATACGGTTTGATTTATTTTGAAAACGTGGACTAATTTTATGAAAAATACAAAATCAGACAAGCATGATAATGACCAATCCATGTGGTTAGTTTCAGAGGGATAAGTCTGGAAGTTATTTCATAGATAGAAATCATTCTGCGCTGTTTATTATTTTTTCTGAACAAAATTATAGAAAAAAAACCCTTCTAAAATTTCAAAAGACAAGAAAGAAAAATTAAATCCTTCATATAAAACAGCCAATGGGCTATTGTGACAACATAAAAAGAAAAAAGCTGAACTTTCAAACACATGTAATTTCAAAGGGAAGAGGGGGGGGGGGGCAGGTGAAAACGTTTATTTTTCTCTTGCTTCTTAAATATTAAAAAGAGCTATTTGCAACTATTAAGAAATTTCACTAAACATAATTGTACTACATAAACAATAACTAAAAATTGCAAAAATATCCATGATTACATTTTCAAAATATGTTTCTGCTTTTTAATGTACAACGGCGAGCCAACAGCGCATGCCAAACAGAGGTTTTAAAAATATATCTAATAAAATATTAAAGATTTTAAAGACAGCATTCTTTATAATTGAATTTTATTTCTAAAATATTTAATAACAGTAAATCTTCAAAAGGGCGCCAAGAAAACCTTCAAAAGGACGCCATGGCGCCCGCGGGCTCCGCGTTGGACAGCCCTGTGCTAGAATATCGTCTGTTTTTCCGAGTCTTCCGATTTTTATGTTATCAAATGTTAAATGTTACATGAAACATTAAATGTAAATTTACATGATATTAAATCAAAAATGCATATTTCTGACTTAAAGGGGTCCGGGACACATAAATCTTTAAATTTTCTAAAAACATTTTTTATTGCATTAAACATTTTTTTATGCTTAAAATGACGTTTAAATCATGTTTCCATCTTAATTAGAACAGACAATATATATTTTTTCGTTTTGATTTGTTTTCAAAATCTAGCTTTCAAGCAATGGTTATGATTAAAATGACTTCTTGAAAAAAAAAAAAAATGATTTTTTTCATGATTTTTACACAAGTTTTCGAATTTAAATTGTTATAAATCAACAATCATTGATGCTAAATGCTTCGAACTTTAAACATGCCTTTTTCATTGTTTTATTTCAATTCTGATTCAGCAAATTTGAAAAAAAAAAAAATTACTTTTGAAAATATGATTTTTTAATAAATGTTACATGATTTTTTTCAAACATTTACTTTAAATATTTTTAGTTTTCTAAAGTTTAATATTTTCAAAAATACGGAATCAAAATTAAAAATAAGATATTTCTGTTTATTTAAATAAAATAATTGAAATTTTAAATATAATAATTTGAGTTATTATGATTTTAAACTACATCGCTTTCTTAGTAAATTTTAAATTTTAAATAAATGAAAATAGGCGACACTTTATCATTTGATTTTGTGTTCAGATAATATGGTTAACCATCGCAAAGAATTCAAAATTTTAACTCAATAAATAAAAGTTCTTTTAAAATGTGTCCCGTGCCCTTTTAAAATAACATATTAACAGTAAAAACAGTTGTAAAATACTCTCCTATAACCCCTGTAAAATACCCACAACCAGTATTAAAAGCTGATTTATGTACTGATTTTCAAAATTTACATATCCGAATGTCATGTACTTTTGATAAAATAACTACTCATATAAAAAGGAATCTGCCATTCAGTTTCCGACTGATTGCAAAGATGTTCCTCAATGTGCAGTTTTTCCACAAACAAAAATTTTGTAAATAGTTGAATGATTAGTGGATGGAATGTTGTAAATATTTCAAGAAAAAATGGACAGGAAAGGGTTGGTATTTATCATTTGTTGTCAAAGAGTGACAATTTTGAAAAAAAAAAAAAATCTTGTTCTAGACAACCAAATAAAAGAACTAAATGGCAAAATAGAGAAATTTTGAGATTAATTTCAACCAATGAACTGTCTGTTTCTAAAGAAGTAAGCTCTCCAATATGAATATACACAATCCAATTGCAATAAAATCCGATAGCTGCAGGCAATTTTTTATTATAATAAAATGCTTCGTTTACAAAACGACATAATGACGCTCATGTTCAAAATACACGAAATCATAAGAAGTTGACTGATGAGTGGTTGAATGTTCTTTTCAGTGATGAATAATTTTTTTACAGAATAGTATTAAGAAGTTAAATTAAGAGCGTAGTATTTATCATGCGTATTATTATATTTATGTAGATTAATTTGATTTTTCGAAGTCGGTGCCAGCCAAGCCAAGTTACATGTAATTTTGCAATAGACACGCATCCAAGTACCTACGAGTTTTTTTTACGATTTAATATTTAGTTAAAATTTTAACTTTATTCTTTTACGATTTGCATTGGATAATTAATTTTAATTTTGAACTTGGCTTGGCTGGCACCGACCTCAAAAAATCAAATTAATCTACATAAATATAATAATACGCATGATAAATACTAAGCTCTTAATTTAACTTCTTAATACTATTCCGTAAAAAAAAATATTTTTCAGTTTGCAGTAGCTTTTGAAATCGGTTCAATTTTGGGTAGAAAAGTTTATTTTTCTCTTTTTAGTTAAAAGTTAACGATTTTTTGAAGTTAGTTAATAAAAATTATAACACGGGAAAAATCACTGTAGACCATACACGTACTCTGTGGTAACGGTTAAATACAAAATATTCCTAATAGTATAATTAGTATTTAACTTTTTAAATATATATTTAAAAATTATAATACGGAAAAGATTATTGTATAGACGTACGTCAAGAGTGGGGTTCGAACCCACGCTGTCTTTCGAAAACCAGATCTAAAATCAAGCGCCTTAGACCGCTCGGCCATCCTGGCATCAGTAAATTTATTCGACATCCATATTACTACTGATTTGCGAGAAATCACTAATTTTATTAGTTTTTGCCTAATTACTAAAAAAGTACTGAACCAATTTCTATGAAACGGAAGTGGTACCAATCCGAGAGCAAGCTCTCTTGTTTAACACCAAAATCAAGTTAATTGGTTGGATAGTTTCGGAGTAATCGGTGAACATACATAAAAAAAAATACATACGCGTCGAATTGATAACCTCCTCTCCTTTTTGGAAGTCGGTTAAAAAAAAAAAATCGGAAATTCACATCGCATTTTCGGAAATCGGCGGGGGGGGATTCCGCGAGTTCCCCCCTCTCCCCTTATGTGAAGAGGGTTTATCCGCGATCTTCAGACGAAATCAGCGATTTATTTGCGATATTTTAGCAAAATCGGCGATTTATTGCGATCTTTCGTGATAATCGGCGGTTTTCCGCGATTTTTTGACGAAATCGGAGTTTTTCCGCGACCTCTAGAAGAAATCAGCGATTCATCTGTGATATTTTAGCAAAATCGGCGATTTTTTGCGATCTTTTGTTGAAATCGGCGTTTTTTTCGACGATCTTTATACACAATTTGGAATTTTACGCGATCTTTTCTTGAAAAAGGCGTTTAATTCTCGCGGTCTTAAGACGAAATCGGCGTTTTTTCCGTGATTTTTGATGAAAGCGTCCTTTTTTTTTCAATGATCTTTTGACAAAATGTTTTTAAGCAATCTTTTATCGAAAACGGCGTTTTGTCCCCGATTTTTTAACGAAATCGGCATTATATCAGAAATCTTTAGACGAAATCGACGTTTTCCCCGCGGTCTTCAGACGGAATCAGCGTTTTATCTGCGATATTTGGTGAAATTGCCGTTTTTTCCGCGAAAAAAAGGGACAAGATAAAAATGTTACCGGAAAAAAAAGTGACAAGGAATTTATTTTGGGGATTTATTTTTGATTTTGGAGATTAATTGGCTAAGTATGATGGGGGGAGGGGGGCTGGCTCTTAATTTAAGTGAATGGTTTTTTTCATGCTGAATTAACTGCTTTGATTCAATTTTTGGATATACGTTCATACTGAAAAGATGCTTGCCTGATTAGTTTTGGGAAAGGACGATTACCCCTCCCCCTCCGCCCTAAATAAGATGAATGGTTTTTAAGCAGAATTATCCAACGTGTGTAAAATTTTGGATATAGGTTCTTTCTGATAAGGCTTATATATAGTATTGTGGTGTCGCGCCCTGAGTTTCTCTTTACTAAGTTGGTTTATTTGTTAAGTTCATCAATAACACATTTTTAATTCCCCAAGTTCTTTATTAGAACCATAGATCAATTATTAAAAAAACAAATAAAACGACATTACAACTACATAGGAGCCACACTCCAGTATTACATTTCGCTTAGCAAGTCTCAGCCATCTTACATCAATGTACTTTCTTGTACATTACCAGCACATGTCTCTCTTCCAACTACTTTCTTTCCCTCTCGATGCTCAATAATCCCAGTGTCCCCCTCAGCTCATTGCCACTAGACAAGTGCAATTATTTTCTAGGCATGTTCCTTGAGGTTCTTAACAGTTTTTGAATGAAGATACTTTCAACTCTGCATACCTTTTCAATATAAGACTTCGCTATCCATTGTCTGCCACGATTAAAGTTGTCAGTACGTCGTCACAGTATATAATGCCTCAAGAATTTTGGGAGTTTAATGGTTAAGTATAGAGGGTGCATGAGGGATAACCTCTCTGAAATTAAATAAATGGCTTTTTACGCAGAATTATCCGATTTGCTTCAAATTTTGAATGTAGGTTCATTAAGATAAGAGGTATCCCTGATTAGTTATGGGGTTCTTTTGCTAATTAAAAAGGGGGGTCGATATTATTCCCCCTTAAATTAGATAAATTGTTTTTATGCACAATTATCCGATGTATTTCAAATTTTGGCTATAGGTTCTTTCTCATAAAGTGAATCCCTGAATAGTTTTAAGTGTTTGTTTATAAATCCTCAATAGCTGTTTGCATTTAAAACTGTGATTTATGTTGCTGCATAGCATTTTTCAGTATTCTATAAATATCGTAACAAAGAAAAAAATATCATGTTTTACTTAAAATCTTTTTTTTTTTATTTAAATTTGTTTTTATTTTTTTAAGCGTTCAAACCTGAAGATTTATCAAGAACTACAGGTTTTTAAACAATTAACTTTCTAATTACTAACACAGTGGCGCAGCGAGGGGGGGGGGGTTTGGGGGTTAACCCCCCCCTCCCAGAGCCATGACAAAAAAACAAAAGTTTCCATTTTTATGAACCGAATCATAAAAAACAAAATTAAAGTTAGAATTTTATTTGTTTTGTTCTCAAAATCTGCCACTTTATTGAATCAAATTTTATTTAAAAATTTGACTCTTTTAGGCGGCAGTATTTTCTTTGAAAAATGGGGAAAGCACATAGCAACAGTATCAGTATCGAAAACTGGTCACTCATTTCGGAAAAGGCCGGCATTCATTTATACTATTGGAAATCAGTCAAAGGCTAAAAGGAATGGTCATTTCCTGTCGCTGCCAATGCCGTCTCGGGTTTTTCAATACCAGTGGCGCAGCGAGGGTGGCTCAGTACCGATCTTACACCAGGGGATGCAGGAATGGGGAAATAAACAACAGATAAGAGCCAACTGACTTGTAATTAAGAGAGGTTACCACATTGGCGCTTATTCGCTTCTTTCTGACAAACACTTTTTGATGTACGGACCCTGTAATAAGATAAGACGAATGATCATTTTTTTCCCTCATTTAGACATCTGTTTTCGCACACTTTCCCGTCCCCATGATTCTTCAATGTCATGGTCACTGGTCAGTTACCCTTTCGAGAGGAATTCAGCATCCTGCTCTGTTTTCACAGTACATATCTATATAAAGAACCATTTTGTAGATATAGTTCCCATATGAAATATAACTAACCTCTGTAACGTTTTACAGCTTTAACGGGAATTATAATCCATTATGAATAACTTAAAAATATACGAAATTTATTACGTATAAATAAAATTACAAGCCTGCAAACATTTTTAAAACAATAGTTTTTTTTTTCACAGCATTAATATTCTAAAATTCCATTAAGTGGTTTAATCAATTAACTCCCCACCCCCTTATTAATGTTAAATGTATGGGAATAAAATGCATTCGTATAGTAAATTAAATAATTTAAGTGCTTAAAAGGATTTGCACATTCGTATATTTAAACAAGTTGGAAATTCCACGTAAAGCGTGGCAAATGAGGTGCTTTCGTATGATAACGATGTTTTAAAAATATTCAGATCTTGCTGCTATAGTAGATAGTACTTCGGATAGAGTATAGTAGTGAAATATATATATATATATTTTTGTGTGTGTTCCTGTAAATATACAAGAAATAATTTTTATTACACCTCAGCGACGTATATCATACGCTATACTATCTACTTTCTTTTATACAGGAAATAACTTGTAGTATTCCTCAGCAATGTATATCAATCTCATAAAATGTTAAATAGTCAATTACAATTATCGCACCAAAAAAAAAAAAAAAAAAAAAAAAAAAAAAAAAAAAAAAAAATGTTCTCCTTATACCATTATGTAATGGAATACTTTTTTGTGACCTTGTAAATCAATAAAAAATGTTTTTTGCACCACAGATTGTGCAAAATGTATATTATAATATGTATTCATAGAGGCATAACAATTTTATTGTGTTCGAATTAGTGTAGTCCATTAAAATGCATTTGAAACATTTTTCCCCATTGACCGTAATGTAATAATTTTGATTGCCCCTGTAATTGATCTATGCATCCGATTTTCATAAAATTTGAAATGATTCGACAAAATTATGTAATGATTACATATTTTAAATTTCAAACGATTAAAATGCAATTGAAAATTTTTCCTTATTCACCGTAATGTAACGGAATACTTTTGATTGTCCCTGTAATTGATCTATGCATCCTATTTTCATAAAATTTGAAATGACTCGACAAAATTATATAATAATTATATATTTTAAATATCAAATAATTCGGCTGGGTAGTTTTTGCGTTGTTATATGCGGACAGACAGACGGACGGATGGAGTGAACGGCAACTATAGGTGCTACGTATTTACAGAATTACGAACGCACCTAAAAAAATCTCCCTAGAAAATTAACATTTTTGTCTTATTTATTTGTACTTTTCTTAAAGGATGTTTCAAAATTGTCAAAATATTTATAAAATATGTGTTTAATTTAATATTTTATGCGTTAAAAGCTAATGAGCGGTGATTAATATTTTAACCCTCCTTCCAGATAAATTTCGACAAAAACACTTGCAACAATGAATTTCAAAAAATGGAGTGCATACTCACTATTTTTCGTTAAACGTTAAGTTCTCATATTTATCGCTTTTTAGGTGCGATCGTAATTATGTAAATACGTAGCACCTATAGTGGTCGTTCAGTCCGTCCGTCTGTCCGCATATAACAACGCAAAAACAACCCAACCGATTCGTTTGAAATTTAAAATACATAATTATTACATAATTTTGTCGAGTCATTTCAAATTTTATGAAAATCGGATGCATAGATCAATTACAGGGCCAATCAAAAGTATTCCATTACATTACGGTCAAAAGGGAAAAAAGTTTCAAATGCATTTTAATCGTTTGAAACTTAAAATACATAATTATTAAATAATTTTGTCGAGTTATTTCAATTTTTTTGATAATCAGGTGCATAGATCAATTACAGGAGCAATCAAAAGTATTCAATTACATTATGGTCAATGGTGAAAAAGTTTCAAATGTATTTTATACGTTTGAAATTTAAGATACATAATTATTACATAATTTTGCCGAATCATTTCAAATTTTATGAAAATCGGATGCATAGATCGATTACAGGGACAATCAAAAATATTCCGTTACCTTACGGTCAATAATAGGTTAAAAATATTGATTTACTTTCGGAGATATTTTAAATATAAAATGCATCAAACGTCCATATACTTAACCTTACGAAAGGGAATTCGGAAGCTGACTGACCAGCACCCTTAAGAGCCTGCATCAGTCAAACCGAAACTCAAAATCCGATCACAAACCTATGCGTGTTGCCACCAGGAAGGCGTATCCCGAACCCAAAGATTGACACTTTAAAAGACCAGTGATATTTTCCAAGCTTGTAATTAATAAGAAAATGGTCATCTCACGCCATCCTTTACCTCCAGGCGATAAAAAGGGGATAAGATACCCCAGGAAGAAAAAAAGTCATTAGTAAATGCTAAAAACTCTCGCACCTTTTCAATACTGATAGCCCGAGGGATATGTGCATTTGGATAGTTTCTTCGAGATCATTTCTGACCAAAACAGTCGGATAAGTTTTAAAACAAGTCGACATTGACCTTTTTTGTTAGATAGTTTCAAGTAAAATTTATATGTAATTTTAAAAGACAACATACAGATCGTGATTATTATGTCAGAGATTGCACATTAAACATTTTCCAAAGAATCTCCTCTACATTTTAATATTTTTAAATGATTTTTTTAGCATTGAATAGCTGAGATCATTGAACTGTACAAAGATCGTTTCATATTTTTTCGATTTTATTACGAGTATTTTATAGTGGCTTACATCAATAGAGCGAAATCCCAAGATAGAAATTTTTAAGATATCTCGTTTGTATTTTAATATTTTTAAATGATTTTTTTAGCATTGAACAGCTGAGATTTTTCGGTATAAAGACCGTTTTGTACTTTTTTTATTTTGTTTACAGGTGTTTTAAAGAGGCTACTTCAGTCAAGTGAAATCCAATGGAAGAAATTTATAAAAATATCTCTTCTACATTTTTATATTTTTAAATTATTTTTTGGCATTCGATATCTCAGATATTTCGGTACAAAGACCGTTTTGTACTTTTTCGACCTTGTTTAGGGGAATTTTAAAAAAGCTACTTAAATCAAAGGAAATCCAATGGTAGGAATTTATAAACATATCTCTTCTACATTTTAATATTTTTATATGATTTTTTTGTCATTGGATAGCTGAGATCCTTCGGTACAAAGACCGTTTTGTACATTTTCGACTTTCTTTAAGGGAATTTTAAAAAATCTACTTCAGTCAAGTGAAATCCAGTGGTAGGAATTTATAAAAATATCTCTTCTACATTTTAATATTTTTAAATTATTTTTTGGCATTCGATATCTCAGATCTTTCGGTACAAAGACCGTTTTGTACTTTTTCGACTTTGTTTAGGGGAATTTTAAAAAAGCTACTTCAGTCAAGTGAAATCCAATGGTAGAAATTTATAAAAATATCTCTTCTACATTTTAATATTTTTAAATGATTTTTTTGTCATTGGATAGCTTAGATCTTTCTCTACAAAGACCGTTTTGTACTTTTTCGACTTTGTTTAGGGAAATTTTAAAAAATCTACTTCAGTCAAGTGAAATCCAGTGGTAGGAATTTATAAAAATATCTCTTCTACATTTTAATATTTTTAAATTATTTTTTGGCATTCGATATCTCAGATCTTTCGGTACAAAGACCGTTTTGTACTTTTTCAACTTTGTTTAGGGGAATTTTAAAAAAGCTACTTCAGCCAAGTGAAATCCAATGGTAGAAATTTATAAAAAATATCTCTTCTACATTTTAATATTTTTAAATGATTTTTTTGTCATTGGATAGCTTAGATCTTTCTCTACAAAGACCGTTTTGTACTTTTTCGACTTTGTTTAGGGGAATTTTAAAAAAGCTACTTCAGTCAAGTGAAATCCAATTTTAGGAATTTTATAAAAATATGCCTTCTACATTTTAATATTTTTAAATGATTTTTATGTCATGGGATGGCTGAGATATTTCTGTACAAAGACCGTTTTTTACATTTTCGACTTTCTCTAGGGGAATTTTAAAAAAGCTACTTCAGTCAAGTGAAATCCAATGCTAGAAATTTCTAAAAGTATCTCTTCTACATTTTAATATTTTTAAATAATTTTTTTGTCATGGGATAGCTCAGATCTTTCGGTACAAAGACCGTTTTGTACTTTTTCGACTCTGTTTAGGGGAATTTTAAAAAAGCTACTTCAGTGATGTGAAATCCAATGGTAGAAATTTATAAAAATATCTCTTCTACATTTTAATATTTGTAAATTAATATATTTGGCATTCGATATCTCAGATCTTTTGGTACAAAGACCGTTTTGCACTTTTTTGATTTTGTATACAGTTGTTTTAAAGAGGCTACTTCAGTTAAATGAAATCCAATGGTAGAAATTTATAAAAATATCTCTTCTACATTTTAATATTTTAAAATGAATTTTGTCATTGGATAGCTGAGATCTTTCGGTACAAAGACCGTTTTGTACGTTTTCGACTTTGTTTAGGGGAATTTTAAAAAAGCTACTTAAGTCAAAGGAAATCCAATGGTAGGAATTTATAAACATATCTCTTCTACTTTTTAATATTTTATATGATTTTTTTGTCATGGGATGGCTGAGATCTTTCGGTGCAAAGACCGTTTTGTACTTTTTCGACTCAGTTTAAGGGAATTTTATAAAAGCTGTTTCAATCAAGTGAAATCCAATGGTAGAAATTTATAAAAATATCTCTTCTACATTTTAATATTTTTAAATGATTTTTTTGTCATTGGATAGCTTAGATCTTTCTGTACAAAGACCGTTTTGTACTTTTTCGACTTTGTTTAGAGGAATTTTAAAAAAGCTACTTCAGTCAAGTGAAATCCAATGGTAGAAATTTATAAAAATATCTCTTCTACATTTTAATATTTTTAAATGATTTTTTTGGCATTTCATAGCTGCGATCTTTCGGTACAAAGACTGTTTTGTACTTTTTTTATTTTGTTTAGAGGTGTTTTAAAGAAGCTACTTTATTCAAGCAAAATCCTATAGCAGAATTTTATAAATATATCTTTTTATTTTGAAAGATTTTTAAACGATTTTTTGGCATTCGATATCTCAGATCTTTCGGTACAAAGACCTTTTTGTACTTTTTTGACTTTGTTTAGGATAATTTTAAAAAAGCTACTTCAGTCAAGTGAAATCAAATGGTAGTAATAACAAGAAAAAAAAATCTTCTATATTTTAATGTTTTTAAATGTTTTTTTTTTTTTTTTTTTTTTTTTTTGCTTTGGATATCTCAGATTTTTCGGCACAAAGACTGTTTTGTACTTTTTCGAATTTGTTTAAGGGAATTTTAAAAAAGATACTTCAGTCAAGTGAAATCCAATGCAAGAAATTTATAAAAATATCTCTTCTACATTATAATATTTTTAAAATATCTTTGGCATTCGATATCTCAGAGCTTTCGGTACAAAGACCGTTTTGTACTTTTTTTAATATGTTTACAGGTGTTTTAAAGAGGCTACTTTAGTCAAGTGAAATCCATTGGTAGAAATTTATAAAAATATCTCTTCTACATTTTAATATTTTTAAATGATTTTTTTTGTCATTGGATAGCTATGATCTTTCGGTACAAAGACCGTTTTGTACTTTTTAGACTTTTATTTGGGGAATTCTAAAAAAGCTACTTCTGTCAATGGAAATCCAATGGTAGAAATTTATAAAAATATCTCATCTACATTTTAATATTTTTAAATTATTAATCATAAATATCTCTTCTACATTTTAATATCTGTTAATTAATATTTGCCATTCGATATCTCAGATCTTTCGGTACAAAGACCGTTTTGTACTTTTTCGTCTTTGTTTAGGGGAATTTTAAAAAAGCTATTTCAGTCAAGTGAAATACAATTGTAGAAATTTATAAAAATATCTCTTCTACATTTTAATATTTTTAAATGATTTTTTGGCATTGGATAGCTGAAATTTTTCGGTACAAAGACCGTTTTGTATTTTTTTGATTTTGTTTACAGGTGTTTTAAAGAGGCTACTTCAGTCAAATGAAATCCAATGGTAGGAATTTATAAAAATATCTCTTCTACATTTTAATATTTTAAAATGATTTTTTTGTCATTGGATAGCTAAGATTTTTCGGTGTTAAAACCGTTTTGTACTTTTTCGACTCTGTTTAAGGGAATTTTAAAAAAGCTACTTCAGTGAAGTGAAATCCATTGGTAGAAATTTATAAAAATATCTCTTCTACATTTTAATATTTGTAAATTATTATTTGGCATTCGATATCTCAGATCTTTCGGTGCAAAGACCGTTTTGTACTTTTTCGACTCTGTTTAGGGGAATTTTAAAAAAGCTATTTCAGTGATGTGAAATCCAATGGTAGAAATTTATAAATATATCTCTTCTACATTTTAATATTTTTATATGATTTTTTAGTCATGGGATGGCTGAGATCTTTCGGTGCAAAGACCGTTTTGTACTTTTTCGACTCTGTTTAAAGGAATTTTATAAAAGCTGTTTCAGTCAAGTGAAATCCAAAGGTAGAAATTTATAAAAATATCTCTTCTACATTTTAATATTTTTAAATGATTTTTTGGCATTTCATAGTTGAGATCTTTCGGCACAAAGACTGTTTTGTACTTCTTCGACTTTGTTTAAGGGAATTTTAAAAAAGCTACTTCAGTCAAGTGAAATCCAATGCAAGAAATTTATAAAAATATCTCTTCTACATTTTAATATTTTTAAAATATTTTTTGGCATTCGATATCTCAGATCTTCCGGTACAAAGACCGTTTTGTACTTTTACGACTTTGTTTAGGGGAATTTTAAAAAAGCTACTTCAGTCAAGTGGATTCCAATGGTAGAAATTTATATAAATATCTCGTCTACATTTTAATATTTTTAAATGATTTTTTTGTCATTGGATAGCTTAGATCTTTCTCTACAAAGACCGTTTTGTACTTTTTCGACTTTGTTTAGAGGAATTTTAAAAAAGCTACTTCAGTCAAGTGAAATCCAATGGTAGACATTTATAAAAATATCTCTTCTACATTTCAATATTTGTAAATTATTATTTGGCATTCGATATCTCAGACCTTTTGCTACAAAGACCGTTTTGTACTTTTTTGACTTTGTTTAGGGGAATTTTAAAAAAGCTACTTCAGTGAAGTGAAATCCAATGGTAGGAATTTATAAAAATATCTCTTCTACATTTTAATATTTTTAAATGATTTTTTTTGTCATGGGATGGCTGAGATCTTTCTGTGCAAAGACCGTTTTGTACTTTTTCGACTCTGTTTAAGGGAATTTTAAAAAAGCTACTTCAGTCAAATGAAATCCAATGGTAGGAATTTATAAAAATATCTCTTCTACATTTTAATATTTTTAAATGATTTTTTTGTCATGGGATGGTTGAGATCTTTCTGTGCAAAGACCGTTTTGTACTTTTTCGACTCTGTTTAAGGGAATTTTAAAAAAGCTACTTCAGTGAAGTGAAATCCAATGGCAGAAATTTATAAAAAATATCTCTTCTACATTTTAATATTTGTAAATTATTATTTGGCATTCGATATCTCAGATCTTTTGGTACAAAGACCGTTTTGTACTTTTTAGACTTTGTTTAGGGGAATTTTAAAAAAAGCTACTTCAGTGAAATGAAATCCAATGGTAGTAATTTATAAAAATATCTCTTCTACATTATAATATTTGTAAATTATTATTTGGCATTCGATATCTCAGATTTTTTGGTACAAAGACCGTTTTGTACTTTTTCGACTTTGTTTAGGGAAATTTTAAAAACGCTACTTAAATCAAAGGAAATCCAATGGTAAGAATTTATAAACATATCTCTTCTACATTTTAATATTTTATATGTTTTTTTGTCATGGGATGGCTGAGATCTTTCGGTGCAAAGACCGTTTTGTACTTTTTCGACTCAGTTTAAGGGAATTTTATAAAAGCTGTTTCAATCAAGTGAAATCCAATGGTAAAAATTTATAAAAATATCTCTTCTACATTTTAATATTTTTAAATGATTTTTTTGTCATTGGATAGCTTAGATCTTTCTGTACAAAGACCGTTTTGTACTTTTTCGACTTTGTTTAGAGGAATTTTAAAAAAGCTACTTCAGTCAAGTGAAATCCAATTTTAGAAATTTATAAAAATATCTCTTCTACATTTTAATATTTTTAAATGATTTTTTTGGCATTTCATAGCTGCGATCTTTCGGTACAAAGACTGTTTTGTACTTTTTTTATTTTGTTTAGAGGTGTTTTAAAGAAGCTACTTTATTCAAGCAAAATCCTATAGCAGAATTTTATAAATATATCTTTTTATTTTGAAAGATTTTTAAACGATTTTTTGGCATTCGATATCTCAGATCTTTCGGTACAAAGACCTTTTTGTACTTTTTCGACTTTGTTTAGGATAATTTAAAAAAAGCTACTTCAGTCAAGTGAAATCAAATGGTAGTAATAACAAGAAAAAAAAAATCTTCTACATTTTAATGTTTTTAAATGTTTTTTTTTTTTTTTTTTTTTTTTTTTTTTGATTTGGATATCTCAGATTTTTCGGCACAAAGACTTTTTCTTGTACTTTTTCGAATTTGTTTAAGGGAATTTTAAAAAAGCTACTTCAGTCAAGTGAAATCCAATGCAAGAAATTTATAAAAATATCTCTTCTACATTTTAATATTTTTAAAATATTTTTTGGCATTCGATATCTCAGAGCTTTCGGTACAAAGACCGTTTTGTACTTTTTTTAATATGTTTACAGGTGTTTTAAAGAGGCTACTTTAGTCAAGTGAAATCCATTGGTAGAAATTTATAAAAATATCTCTTCTACATTTTAATATTTTTAAATGATTTTTTTTGTCATTGGATAGCTATGATCTTTCGGTACAAAGACCGTTTTGTACTTTTTAGACTTTTATTTGGGGAATTTTAAAAAAGCTACTTCTGTCAATGGAAATCCAATGGTAGAAATTTATAAAAATATCTCATCTACATTTTAATATTTTTAAATTATTTTTTGCCATTCGATATCTCAGATCTTTCGGTACAAAGACCGTTTTGTACTTTTTCGTCTTTGTTTAGGGGAATTTTAAAAAAGCTATTTCAGTCAAGTGAAATACAATTGTAGAAATTTATAAAAATATCTCTTCTACATTTTGATATTTTTAAATGATTTTTTGGCATTTCATAGTTGAGATCTTTCGGTACAAAGACTGTTTTGTACCTTTTTTATTTTGTTTAGAGGTGTTTTAAAGAAGCTACTTCATTCAAGCAAAATCCTATAATAGAATTTTATAAATATATCTTTTTTTTTTTTTTAAAGATTTTTAAATGATTTTTTGGCATTCGATATCTCAGATCTTTCGGTACAAAGACCGTTTTGTACTTTTTCGACTTTGTTTAGGATAATTTTAAAAAAGCTACTTCAGTCAAGTGAAATCAAATGGTAGTAATAAAAAAAAAAATATATATATATCTTCTACATTTTAATGTTTTTAAATGTTTTTTTGCTTTGGATATCTCAGATCTTTCGGCACAAAGACTGTTTTGTACTTCTTCGACTTTGTTTAAGGGAATTTTAAAAAATCTACTTCAGTCAAGTGAAATCCAATGCAAGAAATTTATAAAAATATCTCTTCTACATTTTAATATTTTTAAAATATTTTTTGGCATTCGATATCTCAGATCTTCCGGTACAAAGACCGTTTTGTACTTTTACGACTTTGTTTAGGGGAATTTTAAAAAAGCTACTTCAGTCAAGTGGATTCCAATGGTAGAAATTTATATAAATATCTCGTCTACATTTTAATATTTTTAAATGATTTTTTTGTCATTGGATAGCTTAGATCTTTCTCTACAAAGACCGTTTTGTACTTTTTCGACTTTGTTTAGAGGAATTTTAAAAAAGCTACTTCAGTCAAGTGAAATCCAATGGTAGACATTTATAAAAATATCTCTTCTACATTTCAATATTTGTAAATTATTATTTGGCATTCGATATCTCAGACCTTTTGGTACAAAGACCGTTTTGTACTTTTTTGACTTTGTTTAGGGGAATTTTAAAAAAGCTACTTCAGTGAAGTGAAATCCAATGGTAGGAATTTATAAAAATATCTCTTCTACATTTTAATATTTTTAAATGATTTTTTTTGTCATGGGATGGCTGAGATCTTTCTGTGCAAAGACCGTTTTGTACTTTTTCGACTCTGTTTAAGGGAATTTTAAAAAAGCTACTTCAGTCAAATGAAATCCAATGGTAGGAATTTATAAAAATATCTCTTCTACATTTTAATATTTTTAAATGATTTTTTTGTCATGGGATGGTTGAGATCTTTCTGTGCAAAGACCGTTTTGTACTTTTTCGACTCTGTTTAAGGGAATTTTAAAAAAGCTACTTCAGTGAAGTGAAATCCAATGGCAGAAATTTATAAAAAATATCTCTTCTACATTTTAATATTTGTAAATTATTATTTGGCATTCGATATCTCAGATCTTTTGGTACAAAGACCGTTTTGTACTTTTTAGACTTTGTTTAGGGGAATTTTAAAAAAAGCTACTTCAGTGAAATGAAATCCAATGGTAGTAATTTATAAAAATATCTCTTCTACATTATAATATTTGTAAATTATTATTTGGCATTCGATATCTCAGATTTTTTGGTACAAAGACCGTTTTGTACTTTTTCGACTTTGTTTAGGGAAATTTTAAAAACGCTACTTAAATCAAAGGAAATCCAATGGTAAGAATTTATAAACATATCTCTTCTACATTTTAATATTTTATATGATTTTTTTGTCATGGGATGGCTGAGATCTTTCGGTGCAAAGACCGTTTTGTACTTTTTCGACTCAGTTTAAGGGAATTTTATAAAAGCTGTTTCAATCAAGTGAAATCCAATGGTAGAAATTTATAAAAATATCTCTTCTACATTTTAATATTTTTAAATGATTTTTTTGTCATTGGATAGCTTAGATCTTTCTGTACAAAGACCGTTTTGTACTTTTTCGACTTTGTTTAGAGGAATTTTAAAAAAGCTACTTCAGTCAAGTGAAATCCAATGGTAGAAATTTATAAAAATATCTCTTCTACATTTTAATATTTTTAAATGATTTTTTTGGCATTTCATAGCTGCGATCTTTCGGTACAAAGACTGTTTTGTACTTTTTTTATTTTGTTTAGAGGTGTTTTAAAGAAGCTACTTTATTCAAGCAAAATCCTATAGCAGAATTTTATAAATATATCTTTTTATTTTGAAAGATTTTTAAACGATTTTTTGGCATTCGATATCTCAGATCTTTCGGTACAAAGACCTTTTTGTACTTTTTCGACTTTGTTTAGGATAATTTAAAAAAAGCTACTTCAGTCAAGTGAAATCAAATGGTAGTAATAACAAGAAAAAAAAAATCTTCTACATTTTAATGTTTTTAAATGTTTTTTTTTTTTTTTGATTTGGATATCTCAGATTTTTCGGCACAAAGACTGTTTTGTACTTTTTCGAATTTGTTTAAGGGAATTTTAAAAAAGCTACTTCAGTCAAGTGAAATCCAATGCAAGAAATTTATAAAAATATCTCTTCTACATTTTAATATTTTTAAAATATTTTTTGGCATTCGATATCTCAGAGCTTTCGGTACAAAGACCGTTTTGTACTTTTTTTAATATGTTTACAGGTGTTTTAAAGAGGCTACTTTAGTCAAGTGAAATCCATTGGTAGAAATTTATAAAAATATCTCTTCTACATTTTAATATTTTTAAATGATTTTTTTTGTCATTGGATAGCTATGATCTTTCGGTACAAAGACCGTTTTGTACTTTTTAGACTTTTATTTGGGGAATTTTAAAAAAGCTACTTCTGTCAATGGAAATCCAATGGTAGAAATTTATAAAAATATCTCATCTACATTTTAATATTTTTAAATTATTTTTTGCCATTCGATATCTCAGATCTTTCGGTACAAAGACCGTTTTGTACTTTTTCGTCTTTGTTTAGGGGAATTTTAAAAAAGCTATTTCAGTCAAGTGAAATACAATTGTAGAAATTTATAAAAATATCTCTTCTACATTTTAATATTTTTAAATGATTTTTTGGCATTGGATAGCTGAAATTTTTCGGTACAAAGACCGTTTTGTATTTTTTTGATTTTGTTTACAGGTGTTTTAATGAGGCTACTTCAGTCAAGTGAATTCCGATGGCAGAAATTTATAAAAATTTCTCTTCTACATTTTAATATTTTAAAATGATTTTTTTGTCATTGGATAGCTAAGATTTTTCGGTGTTAAAACCGTTTTGTACTTTTTCGACTCTGTTTAAGGGAATTTTAAAAAAGCTACTTCAGTGAAGTGAAATCCAATGGTAGAAATTTATAAAAATATCTCTTCTACATTTTAATATTTGTAAATTATTCTTTGGCATTCGATATCTCAGATCTTTTGGTACAAAGACCGTTTTGTACTTTTTTGAGTTTGTTTAGGGGAATTTTAAAAAAACTACTTCAGTGATGTAAAATCCAATGGTAAAAGTTTAGAAAAATATCTCTTCTACATTTTAATATCTGTTAATTAATATTTGGCATTCGATATCTCAGATCTTTCGGTGCGAAGACCGTTTTGTACTTTTTCGACTCTGTTTAGGGGAATTTTAAAAAAGCTATTTCAGTGATGTGAAATCCAATGGTAGAAATTTATAAATATATCTCTTCTACATTTTAATATTTTTATATGATTTTTTAGTCATGGGATGGCTGAGATCTTTCGGTGCAAAGACCGTTTTGTACTTTTTCGACTCTGTTTAAAGGAATTTTATAAAAGCTGTTTCAGTCAAGTGAAATCCAAAGGTAGAAATTTATAAAAATATCTCTTCTACATTTTAAAGATTTTTAAATGATTTTTTGGCATTCGATATCTCAGATCTTTCGGTACAAAGACCGTTTTGTACTTTTTCGATTTTGTTTAGGATAATTTTAAAAAAGCTACTTCAGTCAAGTGAAATCATATGCTAGTAATAAAAAAAAAAAAAAAAAAAAAAAATCTTCTACATTTTAATGTTTTTAAATGTTTTTTTGCTTTGGATATCTCAGATCTTTCGGCACAAAGACTGTTTTGTACTTCTTCGACTTTGTTTAAGGGAATTTTAAAAAAGCTACTTCAGTCAAGTGAAATCCAATGCAAGAAATTTATAAAAATATCTCTTCTACATTTTAATATTTTTAAAATATTTTTTGGCATTCGATATCTCAGATCTTACGGTACAAAGACCGTTTTGTACTTTTACGACATTGTTTAGGGGAATTTTAAAAAAGCTACTTCAGTCAAGTGGATTCCAATGGTAGAAATTTATATAAATATCTCTTCTACATTTTAATATTTTTAAATGATTTTTTTTGTCATGGGATGGCTGAGGTCTTTCTGTGCAAAGACCGTTTTGTACTTTTTCGACTCTGTTTAAGGGAATTTTAAAAAAGCTACTTCAGTGAAGTGAAATCCAATGGTAGAAATTTATAAAAATATCTCTTCTACATTTCAATATTTGTAAATTATTATTTGGCATTCGATATCTCAGATCTTTCGGTGCAAAGACCGTTTTGTACTTTTTCGACTCTGTTTAAGGTAATTTTATAAAAGCTGTTTCAATCAAGTGAAATCCAATGGTAGAATTTTATAAAAATATCTCTTCTACATTTTAATATTTATAAATTAATATATTTGTCATTCGATATCTCAGATCTTTTGGTACAAAGACCGTTTTGTACTTTTTTGATTTTGTTTACAGGTGTTTTAAAGAGGCTACTTCAGTCAAATGAAATCCAATGGTAGGAATTTATAAAAATATCTCTTCTACATTTTAATATTTTTAAATGATTTTTCTGTCATGGGATGGCTGAGATCTTTCTGTGCAAAGACTGTTTTGTACTTTTTCGACTCTGTTTAAGGGAATTTTAAAAAAGCTACTTCAGTGAAGTGAAATCCAATGGTAGAAATTTATAAAAATATCTCTTCTACATTTTAATATTTGTAAATTATTATTTGGCATTCGATATCTCAGATCTTTTGGTAAAAAGACCGTTTTGTACTTTTTTGACTTTGTTTAGGGGAATTTTAAAAAAAGCTACTTCAGTGAAGTGAAATCCAATGGTAGAAATTTATAAAAATATCTCTTCTACATTTTAATATTTGTAAATTATTGTTTGGCATTCGATATCTCAGGTTTTTTGGTACAAAGACCGTTTTGTACTTTTTCGACTTTGTTTAGGGGAATTTTAAAAAAGCTACTTAAATCAAAGGAAATCCAATGGTAAGAATTTATAAACATATCTCTTCTATATTTTAATATTTTTATATGATTTTTTTGTCATGGGATGGCTGAGATCTTTCGGTGCAAAGACCGTTTTGTACTTTTTCGGCTCAGTTTAAGGGAATTTTATAAAAGCTGTTTCAATCAAGTGAAATCCAATGGTAGAAATTTATAAAAATATCTCTTCTAAATTTTAATATTTTTAAATGATTTTTTTGTCATTGGATATCTTAGATCTTTCTGTACAAAGACCGTTTTGTACTTTTTCGACTTTGTTTAGAGGAATTTTAAAAAAGCTACTTCAGTCAAGTGAAATCCAATGGTAGAAATTTATAAAAATATCTCTTCTACATTTCAATATTTTTAAATGATTTTTTTGTCATTGGATAGCTAAGATCTTTCGGTACAAAGACTGTTTTGTATTTTTTTGATTTTGTTTAGAGGTGTTTTAAAGAAGCTACTTTATTCAAGCAAAATCCTATAGCAGAATTTTATAAATATATCTTTTTATTTTTAAAGATTTTTAAACGATTTTTTGGCATTCGATATCTTAGATCTTTCGGTACAAAGACCGTTTTGTACTTTTACGACTTTGTTTAGGGGAATTTTTAAAAAGCTAATTCAGTCAAGTGAAATCTAATGGTAGAAATTTATAAAAATATCTCTACTACATTTTAATATTTTTAAATGATTTTTTTGTCATTGGATAGCTAAGATCTTTCGGTACAAAGACTGTTTTGTACTTTTTCGACTTTGTTTACAGGTGTTTTAAAGAGGCTACTTCAGTCAAGTGAAATCCATTGGTAGAAATTTATAAAAATATATCTTCTACATTTTAATATTTTTAAGTGATTTTTTTGTCATTGGATAGCTGAGATCATTCGGTACTTGACCCTTTTGTACTTTTTTTAATATGTTTACAGGTGTTTTAAAGAGGCTACTTCAGTCAAGTGAAATCCATTGGTAAAAATTTATAAAAATATCTCTTCTACATTTTAATAGTTTTAAATGATTTTTTTGTCATTGGATAGCTAAGATCTTTCGGTACAAAGACCGTTTTGTACTTTTTAGACTTTTATTTGGGGAATTTTAAAAAAGCTACTTCTGTCAAGTGAAATCCAATGGTAGAAATTTATAAAAATATCTCTTCTACATTTTAATATTTGTAAATTATTATTTGGCATTCGATATCTCAGATCTTTCGGTGCAAAGACCGTTTTGTACTTTTTCGACTCTGTTTAAGGGAATTTTATAAAAGCTGTTTCAATCAAGTGAAATCCAATGGTAGAATTTTATAAAAATATCTCTTCTACATTTTAATATTTATAAATTAATATATTTGTCATTCGATATCTCAGATCTTTTGGTACAAAGACCGTTTTGTACTTTTTTGATTTTGTTTACAGGTGTTTTAAAGAGGCTACTTGAGTCAAATGAAATCCAATGGTAAGAATTTATAAAAATATCTCTTCTACATTTTAATATTTTTAAATGATTTTTTTGTTATGGGATGGCTGAGATCTTTCTGTGCAAAGACCGTTTTGTACTTTTTCGACTCTGTTTAAGGGAATTTTAAAAAAGCTACTTCAGTGAAGTGAAATCCAATGGTAGAAATTTATAAAAATATCTCTTCTACATTTTAATATTTGTAAATTATTATTTGGCATTCGATATCTCAGATCTTTTGGTAAAAAGACCGTTTTTTACTTTTTTGACTTTGTTTAGGGGAATTTAAAAAAAAGCTACTTCAGTGAAATGAAATCCAATGGTAGAAATTTATAAAAATATCTCTTCTACATTTTAATATTTGTAAATTATTGTATGGCATTCGATATCTCAGGTTTTTTGGTACAAAAACCATTTTGTACTTTTTCGACTTTGTTTAGGGGAATTTTAAAAAAGCTACTTAAATCAAAGGAAATCCAATGGTAAGAATTTATAAACATATCTCTTCTACATTTTAATATTTTTATATGATTTTTTTGTCATGGGAGGGCTGAGATCTTTCGGTGCAAAGACCGTTTTGTACTTTTTCGACTCAGTTTAAGGGAATTTTATAAAAGCTGTTTCAGTCAAGTGAATTCCAATGGTAGAAATTTATAAAAATATCTCTTCTACATTTTTAATATTTTTAAATGATTTTTTTGTCATTGGATAGCTAAGATCTTTCGGTACAAAGACCGTTTTGTACTTTTACGACTTTGTTTAGGGGAATTTTTAAAAAGCTACTTCAGTCAAGTGAAATCTAATGGTAGAAATTTATAAAAATATCTCTACTACATTTTAATATTTTTAAATGATTTTTTGTCATTGGATAGCTAAGATCTTTCGGTACAAAGACTGTTTTGTACTTTTTCGACTTTGTTTACAGGTGTTTTAAAGAGGCTACTTCAGTCAAGTCAAATCCATTGGTAGAAATTTATAAAAATATATCTTCTACATTTTAATATTTTTAAGTGATTTTTTTTGTCATTGGATAGCTGAGATCATTCGGTACTTGACCCTTTTGTACTTTTTATAATATGTTTACAGGTGTTTTAAAGAGGCTACTTCAGTCAAGTGAAATCCATTGGTAAAAATTTATAAAAATATCTCTTCTACATTTTAATAGTTTTAAATGATTTTTTTGTCATTGGATAGCTAAGATCTTTCGGTACAAAGACCGTTTTGTACTTTTTCGTCTTTGTTTAGGGGAATTTTAAAAACGCTATTTCAGTCAAGTGAATTCCAATGATAGAAATTTATAAAAATATCTCTTCTATATTTTAATATTTTAAAATGATTTTTTTGTCATTGGATAGCTGAGATTTTTCGGTGTTAAAACCGTATTGTACTTTTTTGGTTTTGTTTACAGGTGTTCAAAGAGGCTACTTCAGTCAAGCGGAATCCTTTAGTAGAAATTTATAAAGATATCTTTTCTACATTTAAATATTTTTAAATATTTTTTGGCATTGGATATCAGAGATCTTTCGGTACAAAGACCGTTTTATATTTTTTGGATTTTGTTATGGGAGTTTTAAAGGGGCTTACTTCAATCAAGCGAAATCCTATGAAGTTTTGAAGTTCATATAAATATATATTTTTCTCTTCTACATTTTAATATTTTTAAATGATTTTTTTAGCATTGAATGTTAGAAATTTATAAAGCTATCTCGTCTACAAGTAAATATAAACTGATGATTACCTCAATCAAGTAAAATCCCATGGTAGAAATTTATAAAGATATCTTTAAGATCATTTAAAAGTCATTTGTAAAGATCATTTTAATACTTGTAATTTTTTTTCATTATATAACTGATATCTTTCTTTACAAAGAACGTTTTATATCTTTTCGATTTTGTTACGGGTATTTTAAAGTGACTTACTTCAATAGATCTAAATCACATTTTAGAAATTTTTAAAGATATCTCGTTTGTATTTTAATTGTCTTTAAACTTTTTTTCGGGGGGGGGGGGGGCATTAGATATCGAAGATTTCTCTGTACAAACACCTTTTTACATTTTTTCGATTTTTTACGGGTATTTTAAAGTGGCTTACTTGAATAGAGAGAAGTCCCATTATAGAAATTTATAAAGATATCTCGTCAACATTTTAATTTTTTAAATTATTCTTTTAGCATTGAATTTCTGAGATATTTCTGTACAAATACCGCTTTATATTTTTTTCGATTTTTTACGGGTATTTTAAAGGGGCTTACTTCAATGAAGCGAAATCCTATCACAGAAATTTATAGAAATATCTCGTCTATATTTTAATAATCTTTTTTATATTGAACAGCTGAGATCTTTCTGTTCAAAGGCCGTATTACAATTTTTGATTTCGATACAGGTATTTTAATGTGACTTACTTCAGTCAAGCGAAATCCCATTGTAGAAATTTATAAAGATATCTCGCCTACATTTATTTATTTTTTTTTTCCCTCTTACATTGAATAGCTTTTACGATTTCGTTTATTTTAAAGAGGCTACTGCAGTTAAACGAAACAATGCCTTCGCTTTAAAACTAATGCTATGAAAGAAATTTATAAAAATTTATCGTCTGTGTTTTAATAGTTTTTTTTTTTTTTTTTTTTTACTTTGCCTAGTTGATATCGATTTGCACAAAGGTCATTTTCTATTTTTTCGATTTATTTTACGGGTATATATATATATATATATAAACTTTAATCAAACGAAACAATTTACTAGCTTATGATAATTTTTTCGACGATAATCCAACGGTCGAAATTTATAAATAAGTCTCGACTGCATTTTAATATTTTTCCCCTTTAATAGCTCAGAGCGATCTCTTCAAAGGCCTTTTTCTACTTTTTTAATTTTCTTTACAGGACAGTTTCATTTTCGGAACCGTTTTCAAAAGTGATATTATCTTCATATTTAAAATCTACAATCAGTATCGAAAAAAGTAAAAAGCGGTCTCTTTACAAACCATCGTCAGCTATACTATGCAGAAAAAAAAATAATTAAAAATTGGAATGAAAATATGGTATCTTTAAAAAAATCTTCCATAGGTTTAGTATAATTGAGTTTGTCTTTTTGCGTGACTGAAAAAACCGCTATTCTAAAACTTAGATCAGTTAGACTATGACAGGCTTTGGAATATATGCGTATTATTTAGTTAAAATAGTATAAAAACTTTAAAAATCATTCGTTTATCTTTCTGAAAAGGAAAAACAAAGGAAAGACAATTTATATACAATAAAGCATAAATATATCATTTACGGATGTGAATTTTACCGCAACAGAATATATTTTCTAAAGTATTGTAAATTAGTCATAATTTTCGATAGAAGTGTCAAAATAAATATATTTCTATCTTTTAAATTAGTGTTATCCAATTTAATCATGAATTGCATAATAATTACTTTATATTTTAGAGTGGGTATACTGCAAACTTTTATTGATTAAAATATAAATATTTATGAAATATTTAAGAAAAGGAACATTTAAACTAATTCATTAAGAATTGTCTAAAAGAATGATAAGAAAAATTTAATACAAATGTATTTATTCGTGAATATATCAATTCATTTTTAATGTCAGAACCATTGTTATTTTCTTTCTGCCCTTTCTTCTTTTCCCTTTGTCGTCTGCAGATGACAAAAAGTTAATTCTATTATTTTTTATAAATTAACGAATATTTCATTTTGATGTTGTCCGCAATTAAAGAATCTTTTTTAGAAATTAAACTTCAAATATATGGAAGAAAAATAATAAAAATGTTAAATGTGTTTTTATTCGAAATCAATAATGCTTTTAAAGTACATTTGAGATTGAATGCCTAGTTAAACAAACTTTTTGAAATCAACATCTATTTACATCATTTCTGAAATTCATTTTTTGATCGAACTATCATGCATTCAGGAAAGGATGTTTTTATTTTTTTATCCTAAACCAGCAAACAACATTTTACTAATAGCCACAGGCAAGATTTTACACCTTCGTCCCTGTAAGACTCCCTGGAGGTAAACCCATATTGTCTTTCACCCTAATTACTTTTAAGGCGTCTCCCTTTTAAAGGCGGAGTTAAACACCATTTTCGACTCTTTTAAATCAAAGTATTTCAACTTTTTATACAAATAGCATAGATTAAATTTTTGTAAAAATCAAAATAAAAAACATTTTCTGAAAGCTAAATAATTAAACTCTGCATGCTGTTTTACCAAATTTTAAAATGTCAAACAGATTTTTCGTAATAAGACATTAAAGGTGAATTTTAAAGACTATAAAATAACGCACTTGTATCGCCTTAAAATTAAAAAAAGAAATAAAATTTCAGAATGACGTGCATAGTTTAAACCTACAGGTTTTCAAAACAACAAAAAATATTAAATTTGAGCAAAATGCAAAGGAATGAAAGCGATAAATTTCTTCCATTGAAATAACATTAGCCGTTCTATCTCGGAGCGTTACTGATGTAGGGCCTTAAACAATATTTTCCCCCTCCTGACTGTTTTAGTCCAGGCGAAATAAACATTTTACCTTTCAAAAATCGGGTGGAAGATTTTTTTTCCTGATTTTTTCATAATGACGCTAACATGGATAAATCACGTTTTCGAATAAAAATTTCTCAAGGCTAAATTTTCTGTGGTCAAAATACAACAAAATTTTGAGATTTTATTTTATTTTATTTATTTATTTTTTTAATACCTCGAGATTTGTTGCCATAGCAAAATATTTGTCAGTTACAATATTAAATAGGACAAAATTCTGTATAATATTTCTTATTTACAACTTTTTTATACACTAAGTATAGCAAGCGCAGTACGCCAAAATCCCCCCCCCCCAAATCCCATTCTATTTAAAATTAAAGAGTATAAATAAGAAACTTTGTTTGTGTTTGTAGTTTTTGTATTGAGAAAAACTAATGCCTGAAAGTGAGGTACATATGAAATTATAAATAATAAACGGGCATTAATATAATATAATAATTCTATTAGGTAGAATTGTTAAAAAAAAATAATAAATAAAAAAGGACATTTTTTAAAATTTTCTTATAAACCGTGAAAAAAGGAAGCAGGACGTTTCGGTCCCGCCATTTCGGTCCTGCCATTTCGGTCCCGCCGTTTCGGTTCCAAGACATTTCGGTCCCGAGACACTTCGGTCCCTAGCCATTTCGGTCCCTAGCCGTTTCGGTCCCAAGACATTTCGGTCCCGAGCCATTTCGGTCCCAAGACATTTCGGTTCCTTCTCCTACAAACTGAAATTTTGTGAAATAAGACATAATGTATAGGGAACATTGCAGAGTTTTTAAATTGAGGGCCATAAAATTTTAGTATAATGCGATTATAAGTCCCCGAAAACCGCAAACACGTATAATTCTTATAAAAAATATTATAATTCACACAAATTTTGTATGGTAATCCTAATGATAATTGGTAATCCTAATTCTCAAAACATTTAGTAATTTTAATATAAAAATCAAATAAATATTTTATTAAATAAATTTATTAATTAATAAATTATTAACTCACATAATGAATTTTACTTTAAAATAAACTCAATACATAATTAATTTTATATTCAATACATCATTATATTTCCTAGTAGTTCTAAACTGAAATTTATCTTTTACTTGTTTATTTATTGTATACTTAAAATTACAGAAACTAAAAACAATTAGTATAGTTAAAACTAAAACTGAAATAAGAATTATTATTATTAGTAGGAGTGAAAAGGTGATACAAATAAATAAATAAATAAAAGCTTAGTTTTGACATTTAAAAATTGAAAATAAAATTATTTAAAATAACATTATATTACATTTTAATATATTTTATTAAATTATACATTATATTTTATATATAACATTTATATTATTATATTTAAAAATATTATTATATTAATTTTATGTAAATAAAAATAAAAAATAATCATATTATTAGAATGAAATAGGCAAAAATTTCAATAAAATTAACTCACAAAAATTGTCTTCATGGCGTGAGAAGACTGTTAAACAAAGCGGCAAAAAAAAAAAAAAAAAAAAAAAAAAAAAAAAAAAAAAAAAAAATGGCGGAGGCAAATTTTTAAAAACAAATTTTTTTCATAGCATACCCAGTTACTAGATCAGTTTTGCTTTCGCAATGTTAATAATGGAAAGTAACTTATGAAAACAAATTTATAAGATGCAACTTTGTATTATAAAAATAATAATAATAATAATAAAAAAAATGTTCTTCAATAAATATATCTCATTTCTAAATTATCAAAGGAGAGCGTGTAGATGGGTAATTTGTGAAAATATGCATATATTATAACTTATAACTGTCTAATTGAATTATTAAAGACATTTATTATTAAACTAATTGGAAGAAAAAAATAAGCACTGATTTTTTTATTGTTTAATTAATGCTAATTTAAAGGTTCTAAAACAGCGTACGTAAACAGCCAAAAAAATATTTGTGGCAGTTTATATAAAATACTTTTTAGTTTATAGTAGTTTATAGAAGTTTATATAAAATACTGATACTAATAATTAATAATAAAATTTAAAATAATTATACTGATTAATAATAATACTACTAAAAGCAAAAGACAATATCCCCTAAACTTATATCACATTGTTTAATCAAACAAAATCTTCAGCTTGCTGTGATTTCATTATCACGAGTTGTAAAAGTTTAAATTTATCGGACTCTTATATTCAACTTTTTATAAAACTTTTAGGAGGGAGGGAGAGAATTAAAAAAAAGGGCCCGAATAATGTCGAACTTATACCATTTTGCAATCCCACAACAATTAGAACCTGACTTATAAGGTAGGGAGCAAAGAAATAACAAGGGACCAAAGTTGCTGGGGACTGAAATGTCTTGGGACCGAATTGTCTCGGCACCGAAATGTCTTGGGACCGAAATGTCTCGAGATCGAAATGGCCAAGGACCGAAATGTCTCGGGACCGAAACGGCGGGATCGAAATGGCGGGACCGAAGTGGCGGGACCGAAATGTCGTGTACCCGTGAAAAAAGTAGTTAAGCCACGATTATTCAAATGTATTCATCGGATTTAACCGAGTATATAGATAGATAGATAGATAGATAGATTGGTAGCAGTAAATTATTTATTTCAAGGTTAATACTAGGCTTTTTTGCATCCGTAGCAAACTCGGATTTTGGTGCCCGCTCTCCCTCTATCACCCCGTTCAAAAGAAAATTTATCATGAGAATATTAATAAATCTGTTATAGCCGGATTTGGAAAATCTTTAGTATGTAATCATTAAATACGTAATCAGCTTTGTTGAACATTGATTCAATAAACCTTTGAAAATTTAAACGAAAGGAATCGAAATATATCCAGTTTTATAAAAGGTTTCCATCTTAGCAGGTATAATTGTTTATATATTTTTACTTTCTTCTATCTTTACAAGAAGAAAGTATTGGATACATGAAAATTTTCGACTTCCGGTTTTCGACGGATTTATACGTTTTAGAAGGTCCTGAACACGTTTTGACTATTTTTAGAAAATGTCTGTCTGTGAGTCTGTCCGTCTCTCTGTATGTGACAAAAAATTTGTGGGCGCTCTATCTCAAGAACTAATGCTCGAAATTTAATAAAATTTTATATTCAGTTAGACCTTGATATGAATTAGTGCCTATTGGTTTTTGGTGAAAATTGGCCTGCAGGTGGCGCTGCTAACACTACGTTTTTCATTATTTTCAAGATTGCTATATTTCAAGAACTAATGCACAGAATTTCACCAAACTTCAGATTCTGTGACCTCTTGATATACATAGACATTGATTAAGTTTTGGTGTAAATTGGCCAGCAGGTGGCGCTGCTATGCCACGTTTTTCATGATTCTCACGATAGCTATATCTCAAGAACTAATGCACAAAATTTCACCAAACTTCAGATTCCGCGATACCTTGAGATACATAGCCGCTGATAAGGTTTTGGTGTTAACTGCCCAATAGGTGGCGCTGCTATGCTACATTTTGCACGATTTTTGCGATAGCTATATCTCAAGAACTAATGCAGAGAACTTCATAAAATTTTAGATTATGTTACACTAGAATATACAGGGTGATTCAGCTCGTCGGTGACAAACTTTAAGGATCGATAGAGCACACCTAGACGAACATTTTTGAATAGGGAATGTAGGGTCCCTGACGCGATGGTAAGGCGCTAGGCGCTTTCGAAAATTTGGGTGCCGAAATTCGAAACGTCATAAAAACTAGGGAAATGGTTAGATTTTCTTGCTTGTTGCGTCGAAATGATTCTGTTTGTTTAGACTTTCTTCAGTACCAATTTGATAAGCGTATCTCTTAAAACATGGATAGGGGGCGCTGCAGACTTTGGAGAGCTAGACAACAACTTTAAGCCCGTTATTTTGATAATTTAACACATGCTCGCCAAAGTTTATACTCTAACTTAAAGTTTGAACCCAAAAGTAGAGCCCTGCAAAAAGCGTAAGAGCCGGAATAAAATGTCAAAGTACAGGGTGGTCGAAACTCGAAGGCTCCTAAGAGATAAACAAACAGATTTCTTGACTTATGGCATGCATTTTCATGATTCTGTTTGCTGGGGCTCTCTGAAACTCAGTTGAACGGTACAAAAAGAAACATCGATAGGGGGCGCTTTGGGCAAAAAACATAATTCGTTGACATTTCGGACGCTAACTGGAAACGGGGCGCTACGATCAGTTAGAAACAAAACAAGAGAGTAATTTACTTATCATAAGAAGCTATTAAAACTGCAGTTTTTTTTTTTTTTAACAAACATAGCTGGTTTCAATCATGCACAATGCGCGCAATAAAATTTACATAAGGTGCTTTTTGCTGATTTATGCAAAAGATATCGTACCATATCGATATGCAAAAGATACGTAATGCGTAGACGACAACGCGAAATGACGTAGTTGTATGCGCAGACACGTCTTTTGAACGTGCGGTACCTACTTAAGCTTCGGGTTACTTGTCTGCAGATCGGTAGTAGGATGGAACGGTACACAAACTCTGAATTGGCTGACATGCATTTGGCGTATGGCGCTGCTGGTTGTAATGGACGAGCCGCTCAGCGGTTGTACGCCGAGCGTTACCCCAACAGGCAAATTCCCTGCCATGCCTTCTTCGCTCGAGTACACCAGAGGTTGTCCACAACGGGATCTTTCGACGGAGGCAGGCCTGAACGGGAGCGATCAGTGAGCACCCCCGACAACGAAGAGGCTGTGCTTAACCTGGTTGAGGACAACCCAGGTCTTAGCACGAGAGATATCGCCAGACATGTTGGCATTTCGCAAGCAACTGCGTGGCGCATCTTACGTTCCCGGAATCTGCACCCCTACCACATCCAGCGGGTGCAGTTGCTCAGAGAGCAGGATTTTGGCCCTCGAGTGGAATTCTCAAGATGGTACTTGGCGATGAGATCCAGGGATCCCCGTTTTGTAAACAGCATTTTGTTTACGGACGAGTCCACCTTCAGCCGGGAGGGAATGTGGAACGCCCACAACAGTCATGTGTGGTGTGATGAAAATCCACATGAAACCAGAAGCCGAGCAGCCCAGGAGCGTTTCTCAGTAAATGTGTGGGCCGGCATTCTGGGGGATTGCCTCATTGGCCCTTATTTGTTACCTGAACGGCTGACAGGTGGAAATTACCTGATTTTCCTGGATCAAGTGCTGCCGCAGCTTCTGGAGGAGGCGCACGTACCCGAAGGTTCGCGTCGCCAGATGTGGTTCCAGCACGATGGAGCTCCGGCCCATTACACGAACGACGTGCGTCTCCATCTAAACGCAAGGTATGGCCAGCGGTGGATCGGGCGTGGGGGTCCAGTTCACTGGCCTGCCCGATCACCAGACCTCACCTGCTTGGATTTCTTCCTTTGGGGTTACCTGAAGGCCGAGGTATACCATACACCTGTCAGCAGTGCTGAAGAACTTGTGGCGCGCATTGTGGCAGCTGCAGGGCAGATCAGAGATACTCCTGGCATTGTTGGAAACACACACTCCTCAATGCGACGGAGGTGCGAAGCCTGCATCATGGCCCAAGGTCGAAATTTCGAGCATCTTCTGTAGTGTTATTTTTTGTAAATAAATTTCCAGTATCATTGATGTTTTTGGTCTAAATTTATTCAGAAGTGTTGAGCAGAGGTAGAAAATGTGTTTTCATTATTACTAACTGATCGTAGCGCCCCGTTTCCAGTTAGCGTCCGAAATGTCAACGAATTATGTTTTTTGCCCAAAGCGCCCCCTATCGATGTTTCTTTTTGTACCGTTCAACTGAGTTTCAGAGAGCCCCAGCAAACAGAATCATGAAAATGCATGCCATAAGTCAAGAAATCTGTTTGTTTATCTCTTAGGAGCCTTCGAGTTTCGACCACCCTGTACTTTGACATTTTATTCCGGCTCTTATGCTTTTTGCAGGGCTCTACTTTTGGGTTCAAACTTTAAGTTAGAGTATAAACTTTGGCGAGCATGTGTTAAATTATCAAAATAACGGGCTTAAAGTTGTTGTCTAGCTCTCCAAAGTCTGCAGCGCCCCCTATCCATGTTTTAAGAGATACGCTTATCAAATTGGTACTGAAGAAAGTCTAAACAAACAGAATCATTTCGACGCAACAAGCAAGAAAATCTAACCATTTCCCTAGTTTTTATGACGTTTCGAATTTCGGCACCCAAATTTTCGAAAGCGCCTAGCGCCTTACCATCGCGTCAGGGACCCTACATTCCCTATTCAAAAATGTTCGTCTAGGTGTGCTCTATCGATCCTTAAAGTTTGTCACCGACGAGCTGAATCACCCTGTATAACATAATCAGACGCTGATTACATTTTGGTATTAATCTTGCAACAGGTGGTACAGTTATGCTGCATTTTGCACGATTTTTCCGATAGCTATATCTCAACAACCAACGCACAGAATTTCATCAAACTTCAGATTTTGTTACAAGATGACATATAACATAATTACACGATGATTACGTTTTGTTATAAATACTTCAACTGATGGTGCTGCTGTGCTATATTTTACACGGTTTTTTTAACTAGCTATATCTCAAGAACTAATGCACAGAATTTCATCAAACTTCAGATTCTTTTACACCATAACATAATTAGACGCTTTTACTTACCCATCATACGTAGTATAGGGTAAGTCTTGCAATCGTTTTGAAAATCGAAAATTTTTTTTTGACGGTTAGATAGTGGAGATTCCGAAAAACATATTTTTAGAAAAAAAAAAAAATGACGTCCGTCTGTCTGTTTGTCTGTCTGTTTGTCTGCCAGTCTGCCTGTCTGTAAACGCTCTATCTCCCGAACAAATTGAGATGGAGACTTGAAATTTTGTATGTAGTTAGTATGTAAGAATGGGACGAAGCCTATTTAATATCAGCAACCTCGATTATCCGGAACCATTTTTTTCGGACTCTCAAAAAATTCGTTCTGATGAAAGGTATATAAAAATTTTCGAATTTTTTTGTTCTAAGGAATGGACGAAAAAGTCAATAAAATAACACACATTTTGCATATAGAACGAAGTCGATCGAATTATTAGTTGCCGAGATATTTGTAATTCTGTTTTCCACATTCTTCGATTTTTCATGACCCTATATTTCATTCAAATTTCGATTCAGAGGTATATTTTAATTGAAATCAGACGCTTAATCCGACGCAGTTAATTGTTAGTTAATAGAATTATTATTTTTGGAGTTATAAGGATGTTTCTTTTACGCAGTTCGGTTACTACTTGAGTAGTTTGGCGTTTTATATAATTTGTCGAAATTGGTACATCAGCAGTTCTTTAATATAGCATTACTATGTATATTAACAATATTTAAATTTTGCTTATGAATTGCAATGGATTGTATAAATAGTTTTCACATGTTTTATTTTCATATACATATCCATGATGGGTAAGTATTACGGTGGCCCCCAACGACTAGTTTTACGTTTTGGCATAAATTGCCCAAGATATGGTGTTGCTGTGCTACGTTTTGCAAACTTTTTGTTATAACTATATCTCAAGAACTAATGAACGAAATTCCATCAAATTTCAGATTCTGTTAGGTCTTGACATAAATAGATGCTTATTAGGTTTTAGTATAAATTACCCAACATGAGGCACTACTAAGCTCGTTTTCTCAGAATATTAATTAAAGTTTGCGTTTTAGGCTTTTCGGATACCAGAATCTCATTAGGCTAGGTCAAATGTTCGAGGAAATTTGATAGTGGGTAGTGAGTAACTTTGGGGTCACCACGATGTTTTTTTAAATATTAAAATGTACTTATGAGATAGAAGAAAGTTTTGGGATTGACACATCCAACTAGTTTTTTCTTGAAATAATAATAACAATAATAACTAGTCGTTGGAGGCCACCGTAATACTTACCCATCATGGATATGCATAACATAATATATGAAAACATAACATATGTAAACAGTTTATAAAATGCATTGCAATTCCAAAACAAAATATAAACGTATATTTAAGTATTTTTAACACATCATCATGCTCTATTAATGAATTTCTGATGAACCAATTTCGATAAATTACATGAAACGCCATACTATTCTAGTAGCACTGAATTGCATAAAAGAAATATCCTTATAACTCTAAAAATAAATATCATATTCATTAACGGTTTCTTGCATCAAATTAAGTGTCTCATTTCCAATTAAAAGATATGTTTGAGTTGAAATTTGAATTAAATACAGGGTCATGAAAAATCAAAGAATGTGGAAAACAGGATTAGAAAATTTTCGCTATAACTAATATTCCGATCGATTTCGTTTTTTATGCAAAATTTGTGTCAATTTATTGCCTTTTACGTCCACTCCTTAAAATAAAAAAAAATCGAAAATTTTTATATACCTTTCATCAGAACGAATTTTTTGAGAGTCCGAAAAAAATAGTTCCGGATAATTGAAGTTACTGATATTAAATAGGCTTCGTCCCATTCTTACATACTAAGCACATACAAAATTTCAAGTCTCTATCTCAATGTGTTCGGGAGATAGAGCGGTTACAGACAGACAGACAGACTAGGACGGCAAATTTTTTTTTCTAAAAATATGTTTTTCAGTGTCCGTAACGTGTAAATCCGTAAAAAAAAATCGATTTTCAAAACGATTGAAAGACTTACCCTATACTACGTATGATGGGTAAGTAATAATAATAATGATTCAATGGTAATTGAATAATTTCTAAATTTACAACTATGAGGCTAAATTAGTCACCCGTAATATTAAACCTGTTGAAGTGTTCATGTCGAATATCTTGCTTGCTTTTATTACTTTTAAATATATATATATATATACATTTATGAGACAATTGAGATCAATATCTAATGCTGTACTTTTTCGGGTTTAATTAATTAATTAATTTTTTAAATCTTTCGGAAAATTGTTTGGAGCGTTTTCTGAAATTAAAGTAGCTTCATTAAAAAAATGCAACCAAATTTACAAAATTAAAAGTACGCAACGTTAGATAGCGACCTTAAATATCAAATGAACAACAACAAAATAATTATAATAATAATAATAAATAAAATAAACGTCAAAATTCGAGCTTGAATTCTAAAAAGAATGCTCCCATAGGTTTAACATTAGCATGCAAATGCTTTCGCGTGAAACTACACTAGTCATACGAACAAACTAGAACGCTAATCTTAAACCTATAGGAGCATTCTTTTTTACAATTTCTCGCTTGTAATTTAATAGTTTTAAAAGGTCTTTTTTCTGTTTGAGATTACAATTGCTGACGGACAATGGCTGCTAGAATTGCTGCTAGAATTCTAACGGGATTAGTGTTTACTTTATCTATTTTGGTTACTTTAGTTTTCTATTTTGATTACATTTTTTATTTATTTATTCATTCATTCATTATTTTTCTATAAAATTACAATTGATTATTAATACGAAAATATATATTTGGAATAAAAAAGAAACATATAGTACAATATTTAAATATATTTCTGAGTAAAACTTGCTCTAAACATTTTTCAGATATTTTTTATGATCTTACTATGACTAGAGTTAATCTTTTCAAAATAAATTTACTAAAAAAC
This sequence comes from Maratus speculifer, assembly GCA_964019185.1. NCBI lineage: Eukaryota > Metazoa > Arthropoda > Arachnida > Araneae > Salticidae > Maratus > Maratus speculifer. The sequence continues at coordinate 177,718,689 of OZ025293.1, forward strand.
CCCTAAAACTCAAAATACTAATTCTCAAATGGTAATAAATTTTTCTAATCAAATATTTAATAAAATCAATGTAAATTCTATAATAAATGATAAAAACTGAAAATTTCCTGTAAATAATATTCAAATATCAAAAACTTCAAAGTATTCAATAACTATAGGAAGAAAGATATTTAACTATAATTCGTTCTTAAAAATACTTCTGATGATAGTACTTTCCCCTGCAAATGCAATTTCTACACAAATTCTACAAAAATGCTCTCTACACAAATACATTAATAATGATCATGGACATATTATTACTGGAAATCTAAATACTGTATATGACTTAACACTGAAAAAATTAATGGGTTATGGTACTAAGTATAGAATGACATTCAAATAAAACATTAATTCTGTAATAAAACAATTTACTTATGATATATATGTGGCATATTGAGGGATTAACTTATGATTTAAGCAAAACTAATATTCTTGAAAGTATAAAAAGGTTTAATAGACATAAAACATGTACGCAACATTGAAAGATAACAGTAGAAATGAATAATATTCAGTATAAATAAACTTCCCTGAGATTTGCATTAAAAATCCATCAAACTCGACATCGCTGAAATCTATAGAACACCTCGTTCTTTTCACGATCAGTTGATTATCCATCTAATCTAGAAATTACAAAACACCTGCTTTATAATAATGCCATTAATATTTTAGATCTTAAAATTATATTAAAGGAAAACAAATTAGTAACTGATATTTATGATAAACGGAATGAGTTTAATTTTAAAGTTAATACATTTACTAATTTTAAATCCTATCTTCATAATTCTGTGTATCGTAATATAATCATTAATCATTTATATAGAATAAAATGTCTATGTTCTTCTCATTTAATTAATGCAAATATTAAAAAGCTTGTTTATGATGCTATAAATAATGGTTTTCCTATAAAATTCACTTATTCTTTAATTTACAATTAGTTGTTACATGATTTAAAAATTAATTAACTTTTTGCGTAAAAATGAACCAAAAAATTAATAAAACATAAAAATAATAATAAAAAATTAAAAATGTAAAAAATATATAATAAAAATGCATATAATAGGATGGTTAGATGGGTAGATGTTAGAGTACGGAGGAGGGCGCTGTTGTCTGGATAAAACGCAAAGGTTATTTTATATTTTAAAAAAAATTGAGAGAGGAAAATGCATTAATTAAATTGGAACAAAGTTTCTATGGAGTTTAAATAACACCAATGTATGGATTATTGTTTAGTTATATCTATTACATTAAAATAATTTTATTCATTTACATTATTAAATTGCACTTCACTTTTAATAAATGAAAGACCTATAACGCTACTAAATGTATAGGGTACATATATTAATTATCTATTTTTTAATCTTTTACATCCTAAATTAAGATATTGGTTTTAGCCTAGCATAGTCAAATTAAATGTTATTGATTTAAATATTAATAGGGTAAAAAATGGTGTATGGTTTATTTTTTCTGTTATCACTTTACTCTGCTTTTAATTTATTTATTATTTTATTATTATCATGTGTACGATAATTATTTTTTATTTTTTTTCCTTTTCATTTTTAATTTTTAATTTTTCTATTGAATTTAGTAATTTTGTTGTGCCTTGTTTTTAATGTTATTTATTGATTGAATTTTGGTTTTATGTGGGTTAGTAGCCCCAAAATCGTATTATTTTGCTTTTTCATGGCTAATACGAAGATGAAACCACACACTTCATTTGTAGTTCCAAAGTATTTGGGGCTTGATAATTCTGCTTTGGTTCAACAAATTCCATTTGTATTCATTTTATTTATTTATTTAATTTTTTCTCATGTTCAATATGTTTTTTTTTCTATTAAATTCAAATGGTTCATATTATAATATAATTAATGGTTACATATTACATATACAAACACATACGCATGTATATATATATATATATATATATATATTAACCGAAAAAATGTAAAATGCGTAAAATCTTTTAAAAGGAGAATTTTATTATTTAAAGCGGAATATATTTCGGTTCTTTTTCGGTTTTCAAGATTTTATTGAATCAATGTTTGACAAAGCTGATTATGTATTTATTGATAACACACTTAAGGGGGCTGTCAGGTTCTGAGACCACCTCTGCTGAAGATTGAAATTTCCATTATTTCTCTATTTTAATATTTTGTATTGTCCTGGCTGTGTACTAGAATTTCCAAGGTGACATTCTTTGTTTGTTGAAGGCAGAATTGACAGGTAATCCTCTACAGGTGGTGAGTGAGAAAGAGGAGATTGCTGAGAGGCGTGTTCATCCGTCAGGGATGTATGTGGATGATGAGCAACAAGCCACATGTCACTAATCAAGAAAGGAATGTGGAATGTGTCCAATGGATAAGCTCCTAAGGGGGTTGACATTGGGAAAACACAGTGATTTGAGAAGAGCAAGGCTTGTCTCAGATTAGTTCAGTTGGTATCTGGGTTTCGTACCTGGAGAGTGCTCTATGTTGTAGAGCGTAAGTAGTGCGTTTCTGGAGAGCAAGGGACACAGACGTCCTGGTGTTTAGTGCTCTGGGCCGAGAAGTGCAGGGTGAGTATCCATGTGTTGGGAGATTCGAGATTGATCTCCGATAAAGTGATTCTAACATGCATTGAGTGTGAGGGAGAAGGTGTAATTTGAACAGTACACAGCCAACCTTTACTGTATTTAATTGAATGTTTGTTGTATTTTCGGACTCTAAACTTCGAAACTCCATGGCGCACGAACATTTTGCAAGCTGCGTGAACTAATGACTTTCTTTGTATTCTATTTTTGTTTTGTTGTTGTTGTTCTGTGATGATTCTGTGCAAACGAGAATAAGACGTACATTTTGTACGCATTATAAATTGAAATGTAAAAGAAAAGTAATATTGTTCATGTAATATTTGTGTTCGTCCTGTAAATTAAATGTTATAGTTTCGTCCAAAGGAATGTTTGATTGAAGAATATACTTATCATTCAGACGAGATAAACCACTTAAAAGCGAATAACCTACATCCGAGGTAAGAGTTTTAGAATAACAGAGATTCTAGTATTTATTACGAGCAATTTTGAAGCGGATCACCTATATCAGAGTTGTAATTGTATATAATTGTAAATAGCGTATTTAGTGTGTGCATATATTCTAAATAAACTGTTAATTCAGTTAATTGACAGAGTCGGCGTTCATTTACACAATCCTCACAGTGGGTGACCGATATCACCTAATAATATCGGTGGTGGCAGCTATAACTACCACGGACTTTCTTCAAAGTTGTGCGGGCTGAGAGGAACGTCCGACAGGGGCTCAGGGGTTGAAAACTTTTCAAAAAATCGATTTATTTAATGATCTAATTTGATTATTCATTGAATTCTTAACTCAATGCAAAAAAAAAAAAAAAAAAAAAAAAAAAAAAAAAAAAAAACCCGCATAAAAATATTTGCATTTTTAACAGAATTATTGTCTGAGCGTAGCGAAGTCTTATACTCAGAGTACGTAACGATATTAAAAGTCAAAAAAAAATTCTTTCGTCAAGCAAATCTCAAAAAGTACTTATCGGATTTCGATTCTGTTTGTACCAGGAGGTAAAAAATCTGATAAAAAATCACAATTTATTTGCATACGTCACAGAAATTTGGTGCGCGTGATTTTCACCGGCTGGATATCTTCGTAGATAACCGAGTCAGTACATGGAGTAAATAGTAATCATTTACGCACTCAGAAATATTGAATGCAATAAAACATTTTAAAATTTAATCATGCAGGAAAATAAAACTGTTATTTTTTTTATATTAAAAAAAATGTCATAAAAACTTTGATTATGAGATTTTGTGATAATTTCTTAATAGCATTTTTAGATCGCTAAAAGAATGTTTTATATATTTCGCGTGTGAAAATTAGAATCAATTACGTTTTTAAATAAAAAGTTTCTTTTATGACATCATTTTCCCTTTATATTTATTTTTATTGCATGTTTTCTTTTAACTTATATTTTGTTTGTATGTGAAAGTCAATTCAGGTCCCTAATTTTTCGGCACGGATACCACAAGCCCATCAGATTTGGCGCAATTTTTTTTAAAGTCCATTTGGCGAAAACTCCGTTTTCAAATAACGCCTACATACACATTTTTAAATTATTTTATATTTTCATAAAGAACTTTCAGTAAATAAAATAATAATAATAATTAATAACTATAAAAAGAAATATTTTATATAATAAAAGAAAGGAAATGAAAGTAAATAAATAAATTATGAGTAAATAAATAATAAATAAATAAAACCGGGTTACCATCTCAGGTAAAATAATGCCATTTTGACGTCAATTATGTACCCTGGTGCATATGTGACATCTTCTCCCATTTTTCTTCCATTTCTTGTTGGCATACAACTTTGAAATTTGGAATATGTATGCATACCTGGGAGCAATACTGGAATTAGACATTGATTTTTTTTAATTCGATCCAAAAAGAGGCAGCGGGGGCTATTTTTTAAAGATTTATACAATTTATACTCTATAAAGGAGCCACTTACCTATTTTTATATACAAGAAGAAGTAAGTGGTATGGATAAACAATTATAGTATACATAAATAAAATACTAGAGATAATATACTAGAGATATAAGCACCGAATTTGGCGAGATTTTTTATGCCAATAAAGCGAAAACATCGTTTTGATTACCAGATATATATAGCATGCACTGTTAAAAATAAATCTGTGAATTCCAGGTGAAACTACCGGCAGCAAAGTAGCCGAACTTTTACCGTTCCGTTAGTAGATTTTCCGTTGTGGGAAATACAAGAAGGGAAAACTCCGGTGTAAGAATCAGTAACTTTCCGTTACAAAGTTTGATTTATAATAGTAATAATTTAATATAATTTTTAAAAATGATTTACCGATTAATCATCAAAGAATTCCAAAACACCGAGGGACTTTAAGCTGCTATGTTATTTTACTTAATTGTTATTTTGGATAATTTAGTTCACGCCGGCCTCAGGATCGAACTCGGGACCTTCAGATTGCGGAACAAATTCTTACGAACTGAGCCAAAGTTGCTGATTCGAAACGGTACAAAGTATGTCTTTTATGAGTTAGTGGGAAAATTTGTTGTGCTTTTTAAGGATTTCCTTTCAAATATATTCCTTAGAATGTTTGTAAACGGATTATTTTAGACTGATGCATAATACTTATTATTTTTTAAAATCATTTTTATTTTTTTAAATAGTTTAAATAAATAAAATCACTGTTTAAAACCACTGTTTTTTTTGTTTTTTTTTAATAAAAATCTTTTTATTAAATTTTTTTTTACAATAGACATTTTTTCGAAATTGTCGTACACTATTTATTTCTTTCTTTATTTATTTTTCGGCTAATAAATTAAAAGATTTTTCATAAGAAAAAAAGAGAAAAATAAACAGAAAAAATGTAATTTAAAAGGAATTTTTTATGTTTCACTATTCCATGGTGCCAATGGGACTCGAACCTACAATCTGCGATCGCAGGCGATTATCGGTGCGGTGCCTTGACCACTCGGCCATGGAGCTCCCCACACAACGGAGTGTTTCCGTTTTTTGTTTTTATTTTCACCCGTTTCGTTATTTTCAGGAAATATGATGGAATTTTGTGATTTGTAACGGAAAATACCCTTTTGTTGTTAAAAGGGAGCTTTTCTGTGAAATTCAGGAAAAAAATGTTCGTGAATTTCAGAATTTTTTTAACAGTGTTCTATAATAACACGTTATTTATTTATTTTAAAATGAAAAAAAAAAAGGAATAAACGAAACATTTTCTGTTATTAAAAAAAAGAAATAACAATCAATAAATGATAATATTTTTAGAACAAACAATTTATTATAACATTTATATGATAACCAGCATGTTAGGCAACTGAACGCCATTTTGGCACCAATTAGGTACCTCGGTGTGTATAGGGCATATATGTGCCATATTTATTTGTAAAACTGAGCATGAACGTTTACCAAGTGTGTTTTCATAGTCGCTTATATCTTTTTGCAGCATAGCGCACCTTTCGAAGCCAAAACTGCACAAAAGAAAAAAAAATCAACATTTGCAGTTTTTTTTTTTTGCTTTATAAGATGATATTTCATACGACGTCTTTTTTGGATTCGTCATTTTTCCATATTTGATAGTATGCGTCTACTCGTTTCATAACTTTTTTTTGTAACTTTCTTCTTTTTTAACAGAGACATTTGGATTTCCTATTTAAATAAAAATTCTTCTAAATACAAAGAATTTTGTTAAAATAAATAAATAAATGAAATGCGGACATCTATTGCTCAAAGCACAAAATTTTTCCTATTGAGTTAATAAAAATCAGTAAAAACATAATTTTTATGATAGTAAAAAGGTAACTTATCAGAGTCATATATTATGTACGTTATGGATTAAGTATGAATATTTCTCCACCATTTATAAATAATAATAATAATAAAATAAAATGCGGACAGACCAAAGTCTATATTTGACTGAAAACAACAACCATTTTCTAAATGCTTTAAAAAATGGCCAATGAAAAGATTTATTTCAAAAGTATTATTAAATTAGTTAAAAACCATTTATTTTAAACTAAATGAATAAAAGATTTATATTTTTAATGAAATAAATGGGATTTGAAAAATTATTGGAAATTTGTCATCATAGATGTATCAGTATTACAATCAGTACCTTGTATGCAAAATGGAACAATTAGCAATACTTTTTGTACCCGAAAAATGGTCGTTGCTTTTTTTAAGGTTAAAAAGTAGATTACGAAATATTCCTATACAGAGATGCCAAGCCCCCGCTTATTGCACAGCAGAATTTTCTTATAGGAAAAGTTATTTTTTAAATCCGCAGAATGTTCCAATTTAATAAAACATTTTCTGTATTAAAATACCGGTATCCAAAATGCCGGAGACTTGGCAGCTCTGCCTATAACATTTTAATTAATCACGGTACTTTTAGGTAGCTTTCATTACAAAAGGTAAAAAGCTACCTATTTTTAATCGGTTTCAAATTTAGTGAAGACAACGTTTTTTGGCCAAAAGCAGCTTTTTTCCACATGTGTAACTACGATACAATTCCTTGATGCTGAAATAAAATGTTTTGACTTATGCTATTACTGCTTCCTCTTATATATTTATTTGAATTTTAAATAAGATGACTCAAAATCGTGTTTTTAAATGTACGGAAAAAATGCATTTCGAGAGAAAAACGAAAAAAACAATATTTGGCGATTTATTACCTGCGTTTGGCTAAGTGTCTTACTACCTTGTATTTAATACTCTTCACAATACTTCGCTATTATATGGACTTAGGCGCTTTTATAAAAAGTTTTACGTAATTCGGCCTTAAGAAAGTGAGTTTTTTACTGAATAATACAAATAAATGAAAAATGAATACTAAGAAATACTAATAAAAGAAAAATGAAGCATTATATTGATCTATGTATATTTAAAAATACATCTGCTAGCACTAATTAGATATTTTATGTGTATATAATAGGAGATAAATAGTTTTTGATTCTGTATTTCTATGCTATAAAGCATTAACGTTTGTGTATTTTTCGTTATCATTGGGAGTACCTAGCCGTTTTAAAAAATAATGTGGGCAAAAAATGTTGGTAACCATCTTTCCTGCAAAATATACTATATTTTGCTTAGGAACAATAATCACCATCACTGCACGAGCAAAAAAAGTTCTAAAATTGAGAATTCTTTGATGTTGATATGACAAAATTTAAAATCTTTTTTTTTTTTTTTTTGGTGGCAACTTTTAAGATATAATATTCTCGTTATGAACGATTTCTAAAACATTCGACAATTTAATTTCACAAATTAAACATTTTTTTTCTAGAAAAAGTTTTAAACCCAATTTATTGAGAATATTGCAATTTCCAGGATACTGTTGGGGTCAGAAACTATAACTTTGGCATCACAGTAACTTATAAGATGTAAGTGCTCGTTTAGGACAAATTTTTAAAAAAGGATTCCTTAACTCTTATCGACAACCTCATTGCATCAGTGGAAAACAGATGTTCAACATTATAAACTATTCGGACGGATTTCACACCATATAAAATACACTCCATTCTCTTCAAACATAATAGTTTATGTTAATTATAGTTTCTCAAATCGGTGTGAAGCTTCTGTATATGCTCATGACATCATTTCAAAGAGTTATATTTCCAATATAGGAAAATTTGGTGTTTTATTATCTGTATTACTTTTGACATTTTGCATATTTCCAATTTTATATCCATGCATGGTTTGCTTTTCTTTTATAAAAATAGTATATGCAACTTTATATATAAGATTTTGTAATTCTATGATTCAATATGCTTATTTTCATCATATTTTATCACAATGAATGACCAATTAAAGGTAACATCTCATTTTCTTTACTTATCGCATATTATTAAATGTGTATTCTCAGCAATGTCGCTCAGACTAATCCCTCTGAGGGAAGTCCTAGTAAGCATTTATGTATCAACACTTTCATAGCCGCATCCATATAATTTCACCTGTAAGTCGCGTTTTCTCAAAACTTGATTTTTGATGACTAACAGCAAGATTTAAAAAAAAAACTATTTGATGGAATGGCTTAATTTTTTTTTTTTTTTTTTATTATTTATTTATTTATTTTTTTTTTTTTTGCATGCATATAACATCATTATCTAGATTATGAATTAATATATTTTAGATAGCTTAATATTTTGAGTATTTTTAATGAAAAAAAAGTTGTATTTTTTAGGGTTTTTTTTAATTTTCAACTTTGAGAGATTTTTTAATAAAGTTTTTTTAAGTGATAGTTATATCCTTAATTCATAATCTAGATAATGATGTTATATGCATGAAAAAAAATTAAGCCATTCCATCAAATAGATTTTTTTTTTTTAAATCTTGGTGTTAATCGTCAAAAATCAAGTTTTGAGAAAACAAGACTTAAAATTGAAATTATATGGATGCGGCTATGTAAATATTGATACGTAAATGCTTATAACTCCGTTAAAAATGCTAATATTTTTATGCGGTTTTTTGCATTGAGTTAAGAATTAATTGAATAATCAAACTAGATCATAAAAAAATCGATTTTTTAAAAAGTTTTCAACCCCTGAGCCCTCTTAAAATTTTCAAGATCCGGCTATTACAGATTTATTTAAATTCTCATGGTAATTTTTCTTTTTAAGAGGAGGGGCAGAGAGCTCCAAAACCCGTGATTGTCACGTGTGTGAAAAAGGCTAGTTTTGATCCTGAAACACATTATTTACTGCTACTAATATATTGAGGGTGACATACGTGATTAAATCTGTGGGAAACATTTGAATAATCGAGGCGAAACTACATTTTTCACCGCTTTTAAGAAAATTGAAAAAATGTCCTATTTCTGAAATAGTGTACTGCTCTTGCTATTGAGTGTATAAAAAATTGTAAGCATGAAAGTTATAGAGAATTTTGTCCTGTTAAATATTTTAACTGACAAATATGCTACGGCCACAGGTCTCAAAATATTTAAAATATATATATATTTTTTAATTTATTGTTTTTCGACCACAGAAAATTTAGCCTTCAGAAATTTTGTTCGAAAAATTGTTTTTTCCATGTTGATATCATTATAAATAATTCATAAAAAAATCATGTAAAATATAACAGTGAATTATATTATAAGAATAATGTGTAAGTTTTTTTTAAATTGAGCTTGAGAAACAAATTCACGTCAATTTTAAGGCGGTTTTGGAAAAAAATCCATGTTCAATAATAAAAAAAATTTTGCACATTGGCATGCTTTGGAATATATTTTTTTTCTATAAAGGAATTAAAAGTTATAAGCTATTGTTGTCTCACAACATTTTTAAAGCTGAAGCGTCCGGAAATTCTGTGCAAAATGTCATTCTAGATAAAATTCTGTTTTTAATTAATTCCGAGAAAAAAGGAAAAAAACGAAGAATGGAAAAGCTATTCGATATCATGGTTTCTGAATAGCATCTGCTAGTCTCATGCGTTTCAGACCAAAAACAAATTCACAAATATATCAGATAATAGATCTTTTGGATTTCAGAACAATCTTAACACAGAATAATTTTAGCTTAATGTTCCAATTTTATTATTTTTAAATATTTATTTTTAATGTAATTTCGAGATTCAGAGTGAGAACAAACTTGCAATTTGACAAGTAGATAATTAAAAAAAACTCCATTACATTTCAAAATCTAAGTAATAGTATTTAATAATTAGCGATTTTTCTCGTTATAAAGACATTACTACAATTCACAATAAATATCAATCAATTTTCATTTTATCATAAATTATGTTACAGATTATAGATATTACTTGTTTTTTAAAGTTTTCTTTTTCAATTTAAAATTTCATGTGATAAAATAAAAACGCATGTTTAAACAGTTTAATGATTTCTAAATATTACTTTTTAATTCTTATTAGTTTTTTTTACTTTTTAAAAATATCTTGCAGGTCTTAAATGAAAATCTTTTTCTTTAAACTAGCGTAGTCCGAAATCTGTGGGGTTTCTCTCTCTCTCTCTCTCCCCCCCTTTTAATCATTAAAAGTATTTCTCTAAAATATTGAATGCAATCATTTGAGTACACTGGAATTCATTTTAGTGCAAAATTAATAAGTCAAGATTCCATTTATTAGCACACTACTTTTAAATTAGATATCACAATTTTCCAGATTCATGTACAGTTTTTGACTCCTCTCACTCAAAGAAATGTTTTGGGGTAAAAGCGTCTGATAATAAAACGAAATACACATTAGAAATTAAAGTCTAGTTAATGTAACTCAACGGCTTAAGGGTGTTCTTAACTGATCCGCTCAACAAGCGAAAAACGTTTTGACACATTTACAAATTCATTTTTTAACAGAAAGTTATAAAATTTTAATGCCTGACTATGAAAGCGATTTCGAATTGAACTTATTTTTCCATTTTATGATAATTAAATTACTTATCGAGTTATAAGCTATTTCGATGACGCAATCACCCGTTTTTCTCCTCCTTTTCGACCGGTTTTTCTGCTTTCGTCGGGAAATATGCTCAAAAGTGTCAACTTTAAAGGCTTCTTATGAAAAATCTATTGTGTTTTTTAAAAATCAAAAGATTGAGTGCAATTAGACAGTTTCTGAATAATAACACCTGCTATTTTCATGCATTTCCGAACAAAAATAAATTAATGTATGTGTCACAAAGTAGCCCTTTTTGATTTAAGAACACCCTTAAGTGTGCTTTTCTTATTTTCTCTGAAATTAAGATAAATTCTATAAATATTATGACATGTGAAATTACTTGGACGCAAGCTTAAAATCATTAAAACGTTTATATATAAAAATTTGATTCAATCCATAATGATTTATAGATTACAATGACATTTAGTATTCAGAAATTCACTCTAGGTTACTATAGAAATGTCAAAAGTGTTTTTATTTTTCTAACAGATCGCCAATGATGGTGCGAGAAATACATTCCGCATTTAAAATATGAGATAGAGTAAATAAAATGAAAGTAAAATAACAATACATAAAACTGAGCATAAATTTGGTAATAATTTCTGTATTTACAAATTCATAGTGTTTATTTTTTACTGAAATCTCAATGTAAAATATGCTACTTCCAAATTATGAATTTCTCACAAATAATTTATTTTAACCAGTTTATTTTATTTGAAAAATTAAAAGTTGTCAAATTATAGGTACAATAACTCAAGTAAAAGAAAAGATGAGATTGATACGTGATAATATGAGAAATCTTAAAGGAACCTATGCTGTAGTTTAAATTTTATTAGCTATTGCCAGTGTAGTTATTTTCAAGAAGCAAGAAGCAATAATTAATCTTAATAATAAATCCTAATTTCACTCAATTTTAATAATAATATATAAAAATTATCTTAATAATAAATTCTAGTTTCACTCAATTTTAATAATAATGTATAAAAATTATCTTAATATAATAATTTAAAAAAGATAAATTTAGTTTTAAACAGTGGTGTAGTCCTGGAAAAAAAAGTGGGGGGACGCTCATAGTCTCGAACATTGATTGTGTGAAGCCTATCCTATCGAACATTAGACTCTTATCATCCATAGAACCAACTTGCTTTTGAATTTTGCTTTTCATTTTGTTAAGCAGAGAAAATTAATTCAAAAATTAAATTTAAATTTAAGTCAAATTTTAAAAGTTAAACCTTTATTAAAATTATAACATTGAAATTTAAAAATTCAAATTTAATTTAAAATAATTTAAGGAAAGTTTCTTTTTAAAAAAAGATCGTTAAGCAGTTTTCAATAGAATCAAATATTAAAAACATTTTTTTATGTCTAAAAATTTTTGCCTTTTTAAAAAATTAAAAGTTCGATCCTAGCATGGCTGGTACAAAAATAATATCGACCCAGCCCTGTATAAAATTAAAAAACTAAGCTCAAACCCGGCTCATTGTAAAAAATGATTGACCTGACACGACGCGACCTATAGTATAGCAGCTAAAAGTTCGGCCGAGAATAGCCTGGCCAAGCCCGAGTGAATTTTTACAAAACATTGATTTTTATGTCGATTTGGTTAAAAATTTATCTCTTACGAGAAGTTCTGATCCAAAATACATAGCTTTTTTTTCATGTTCCTAATTTTTACTTTTTATAAAATGCCGTAGGTTGCAATATTTATTTTTTTTTACGAATCGCTGTTTGTTTTGTAAATGTTTAAGTTTTCATTAATATTGTTAATTCATATACCATGTATTGGGGAATCTGAAAAAATGTTATACAGTAAAAGTTTTTATATTCAATGTGCATAAGAAATAAAAAATGCGCCATAGACAAGTATCTTTTTTAGCAACTGTAAATATGTTACCGTAAAATACCGTGAATACCGGGACTTTTCCGCGACCTTTTCGGTATATTTAATGAAATTTGCAGGGGTTTTTTCCGCGATGTTTGACAAAATTTGCGGGATTTTATCCGCGATGTTTGACGAAATTTGCGGAGTTTTTTCGCGATGTTTGACGAAATTTTAGGAATTTTTATCGCAATATTTGAAAAAATTTGCTTTTTTGCGATCCTTTAATGGAAATCCCATTTTCCCCACGATCCTTTATCGAGAAGTGCGTTTTTTTCGCGATTCTTTAATGAAATTTGCTTTTTTTTCGCGATTCTGTAATGAAATTTGCTTTTTTTCGCGATTCTTTAATGAAAGTGGCGTTTTTTCGGCTGTTCTTTAAAATATTCGTGTTTTTCCGTGATTTTTTTGACAAAAGTCGCGTTTTTTCGTGATTGTTTAAGAGAATTGGTATTTTTTCTGCGACTTAATTTGCTTTTTTACCACAATCCTTTGCATTTTTATCGTAATATTTGGCAAAATTTGCTCTGTTTTCGCGATCCTTTTACTGTATTTTTTAGACTGACATATTCGCAGTTTTCCGGAATCTTTTGACAAAATTCACGATCCTTTAACGAAATGTGCATTTTTTTTTTATTCATCGTCGAAATTCATGAATTTTCCGCGTTCCTTTGACCCAAATCGCGTTTTTTAGTGATTGACGTAATTTGCGTTTTTTCAGCGATCCTTTGATTGCATTTTTTTAGATCTGACATAATTCGCATTCTTTCCTGCAATTTTTTGATGCAATTCGCGATCCTTTGACAAAATTTGTGTTTTTTCGGGATTTTTTGATGAATTTTGCGTTTTTTCAGCGCTTATCTGATTAAATTTTCTTTTTTCGCGATTCTTTGACGTAATTTCCGTTTTTTAGCTATTAATGGATGCAATTTACATTTCAGCGACCTTTAGGACGTAGGGGCTTTTTTCGGGATTTTTTGAAAAATTCAAATTTTTTATAAAATGAGGGAGGGACGGATCGGGAAGGGCGGATTAACCAGATTTTACGGTAGTGTATATTTTTTCTTACGCATTAGTATATTCGTTTAGTATGGATCAACATATTTTTCAGTTTAATTCAGGATTCTATGAGGATTAAGCCTAGGAATCAATTATTCTTTAGGAACAATAAATTTTAATGTTGAACGGTAGAATAATGGCGATTTAAAAATGTATGCATTTTTTTTATAAAATTTTTTTAACCAGGCCTAATTTTACTGATCTTTGGAACAACCAAGTCATGCCGAGACAATGATTTTTACACTGGCTGGATCAAAAAAAGTACTAAAAATTGCGGCCTTTGAAGATTAGAAAGAATGAAATCTGTCCTGGCTCGGCACAGAAAAAATTAATTAGGCTTTCAGGAATAAAAGATTAGAGCCCAGACGGAAAAGTATTGACAAGGCCTGACCCAAGCCTTCAGGAAAAATCAGCCTGTAAAGACCGTAGACCAGGCAGAAAACGACCTGAGTGCCGTAAATGAAAACAGGCCCCAGTCTGGCTTGGGCACATCTCTGTTCACCACCTTCAGAATAGTAGCGGCAACCGAAGGCAGATTAATTTCAGCGTGTATACGGTCCTTTGAATTTTGGTACCAATAATTTTTAAAAGCCTTTTCCTCTTTAATTGTCTAGGGTTAAACAGGACAGACATTTTTTATAAATATTATTGACTGAATTTCGAGGACATACATACATTTTAAAAAATAAGTGTTTGGCAGCTACCATTTTCGTATCAGTGCTCAATTCTTGCATTCAGAGAGTTGTATACTTTCTGCGTTTGATGTAATCTCCCTTCTCAATAATGTATATCAATTTTAATAAAACGCTTTTCAAACATATACCACATACCGAGAGTAAAACCACGGGATTTCCATTAAGTACCAATGTAAATAAACGATAGATACTACACAATCGGTATTCTAATTAAGCATATTGTTGTGAACTGCAGTGATATACGAGTATTATAGCAATTTGAAGTAGTGTGACATCATTAAAATACAATGCAAAGTGGCCATAAGGCATAATTCCATAGGGCATAATTTAACGGACTAGTTTAATGTATGGCTGTAAATAAACTACAAATGCTATACACCTCATTTTCTTTCAAAAATCTCCTTCGTAAATCATAATGATGTGCATAAATAATCTGACAATCCATGTTTATTTATTGGTAATCGGAATAACGAAGTCATAACACTTGCATAATATGTTATAAAGTGTTAAATATTTATATATTTTAATTTTGTATTTTTTTATACTGCTGCAAGTTTTATAGAGATAGCAGACATTTTTAAACAATACTGACATTATTCAGTAAAATTTGAATTTAGTTTTTTAAAAATATTTTTTATGTATAACAAATAAAATATATTTAAAAACCAACATTAAACATTTATATATATATATATATATATATATATATATATATATTAATATATAGAATGAAAACATGAAAGCTATTGTTGTTATTTTTTTTCTTGAATATTCGATTATGCTAATTATATTTTAATCGGCGATTTAGAAAAAAATATAGATATAAATGTTAGAAGAAAAACCATCTAAAAATTGTCTTTAACGATGTCTCCAGAATAGCTGTCTCTCTCCCTGATAAATAATTCTCGGCTGTCCTTTTTTTTTTTTTTTTTTTTTTCACTTTAAATCATTTAAGAAATACAAACTTTACTATTTTAAAAAAAATTTCAAGGGAGAAAGAAATTTTACTTAAATAAATTTGAAAATCCAAAAAGGAGTAATGGAGAAATTTCACCCTGGAGGAATACGTTTTCTTTTGTGTGGAACTGTTAAAGTTTATCTTGAAATTCTCAAAAATCCACTCAGAATCGTTAAAGTAATTCTAAATAATTTTTAATTACTGTTTTTAACAACGTAAAAACATAAACAAAACCACGTGATACAAAAACGCGACGTGATTGGTTGTGACGTCATTTGCCACGAAGTCGAAATTTTTAAGTTTTGCATGCATTCTTTTTCCCATTGCTTTTCCTATTTGCAACTTTGTTTCACCAGTTTCTACAAATTTATTTAATGTTAGCAACTTTAAATTTATAAAAAAGTGTAAGACTTAACCTATCTTAATGTAAAATAGATCGATACTTTTTATTTTCATTAAAATTTTAATTTGGAAATGTAGACTTTCCTTAGAAATGTAGATTCGGGCAATCGAACAATAGCAGGGTTCGCACAGACTCCTTGGACTCCTTAGAAACTACTTAGAAATGAAAACGTTCCCAAGTAGTACTTAGAACTACTTAGATAAACAAAATACTCCTTAGAAACTCCTTAAATTGTACTGCGGTCGGGGATGCCGCGGACACGCTATAGTGCGTAAAATACGCAAAAAATCGGCGACGAAACGCAGAGAAATAGCTCTTACGCGTCCCGGAAAACGCGTAATTTCCTTAAAAAATTGCGAAAAATGGCGAATCTTGTTAAAAAAAATTGCGAAATAACGACTATTTTTCGATAAATTTCGTCAAAGAATTCGCAAAAAAATGGCTAATTTCCTCATAAAATTTCGAAAAAACGGCAGATTTACTCAAAAAATTGCGAAAAAACGACAAATTTCGTCTAAAAATCGCGATAAAACGGCAAAATTTGTCAAAGTATTCGCGAAAAACAACAGATTTCGTCAAAAAAATCGCGATAAAACGGCAAATTTTGTCAAAAAATTCGGAAAATGCGGCATATTTTGTCAAAAAAATTCGCTAAAACGACAGGTTTCGTCAAAAATTTTGAAAAAATGGCAAATTTCGTAAAAAAAATCGCAAAAAATGGCTAATTTTATCACAAATCGCAAAAAAACGGCAAATTTTCTCAAAAAGTTGCTAAAAAACGACAGATTTTGTCAAAAAAATCGCGATAAAATGACAGATTTCGTCAAAAAATCGCGATTAAACGATAGATTTCGTCAAAAAATCTCAAAAAAAAGATAGATTTATTCAAAAGATCCGCGAAAAAATGGCTAATTTCGTCACAAAATCTCGAAAAATGGTAGATTTCCTCAAAAAATCGCGAAAAAACGACAAACTTCGTCTAAAAATCACGGAAAACGGCAAATTTCGTCAGAAGATCGTGAAAAAACTCAAATTTTGTCAAACAGGCATGGAAAAAAATAAAAAAACGTTAATGCTGGCAGTGAATTTTTCTGTTCCAAAAACTAATTTTTTTTGCTGCTCCAAAAACAGATTTTCCTGCTTCACAATCTGTTTCTGACTGCTCCAAGTCTTTCTGAGTAAATGTGACTCAGAAAAACACCCATTCATTAAACAAAAAGTTTCATCAGTACTCCTCAACAAAAGTATTCTTTTTTTCAGCAAAAATGTTTTTTTCAATAAATCAGTCTTGTCCCTTTTTTTAAAAAAAGAAATGCAAACAATAGTGATACTTGTTATCTTCTACATTCAAATGTTCAATATTTTATAGTTAAATTTGTATCTTGCACACTTATTTTGAAACAAGTAAAGAAAATTTCTCTTAATAGTTTAAACGAAAATTATTAGTTTTAATTATTTATTTATTATTAAAACAATGATTATTGCATTTTATTTTTCATTTGCAAATGAACAAGTTCAATTTTTGCATCTAAAATAATGACTTATTATTGGGGACTCGCTTTTGATAAAATAGGACCCAGAATTTTAGAATTTCTGGGGACCCAGGATTTTTCAAGTTAAGCGGCAGTTTTGCTCGCAAGCAATATTGCTCAAAAAAACAAAAAAAATTGTGATTGTAAAGCGCACAGTAAATTCTGTATGCACATCATTCATCAGAAGCACAGCAGTGACTGGTTGGGATCATACTAATAGCCACCAAAGTGATTTAGTTTTCATGGCCATAATGGAAAGAAAAGTGAAAAGAATAATCCAGAATCACCTCTAAGCTTCTAATTTCAAAAAGTGATTACACTGTTTAATTCCTTCACAGCTAGATATACAACTTGGATTTCTTCTTCATAATACGATTTATCATGCTTAATTTTGCTGATAACGGTGGATTCAGGGGTGATTCTCGTCCGAAATTTCCGAAAATTTAAGGCATCCTCTTCCGAAAATTTGAAATTGGGTTATCAGTTTCGCATAGTTGCCAACTTGTACGGTTTTCCACGCGAAAAAACAATCGCGGAGACATGCAAATTTCGTGAAGGCATTGCCGAAAAAGCGCACATTTCGTCAATATTTCGTGGAAAAACAACTATTTCGTCAATGTTTTTGTCCACGAACTTTGTCCAAAGATCATTGAAAAACACGAATTTCCTGTGCGGATCATGGTTAAAACGGCAATTTCACCAAATATCGCAGATAAAACACTAATTTCGTTAAAAGATCGCTGAAGAAAACTCTGTTTTCAATAAAAGATCGCTTACAAATATTTAGTCAAAAGAACATTAAAAAAAAAAAAAAACACTGATTTTATTAAAAGATCACAGAAAAAACGCTGATTTCGTCAAAATATCGTGGGTATAAAATGCCGTTTTCCAGAAAATATCGTGTAAAAATGCAAATTTTGTCTAAAAATTGTCAAAAAAATGTCGATTTCATAGAAAAAACCACGGAAAAACTGCCGATTTCATCAAAAGATCACAGAAAAACTGCCGATTTGGACAAAAGATCTCAGTAAATCGCTAATTTTGCTAAAATATCACAGATAAATCGCTGATTTTGTCTGAAGATCGCGGGGAAGCGCTGATTTCGTCTGAAGATCGCAGATAACCCCCTCCCCCTCTCGTGGTGGGTAACTCGCGGAATCTCTGTGGAATTGGGGCTGTGCAAGTGCATACCACATAAATAACAATAAAAGTGACAAATCCTTAAAATTTTTTGGACTCCTTGGATTTTTTATGTATTTCTTGAATTTTTTCTTCTAAATTGTGTATGAACCCTGCAATAGGCTCCCAAAAATGGATTCTTTTTCCATGTTCGTTTTTTTAGGAAATAATTTTGATTTCATCGGCTCAGAAATGCGAGGATTAAAACCCAAAGGATATGTATTTCTGTTCTACATTTATTTTTATTTACTAAATAATAATAATAATTAAAATGAAATGAAATGAAAGATTAAAAGCTAAAATAGTAGATCGTGATTCTTGATTGTTGTTCTTGAAATGAGTTATTTTCTTATTTCAGTATATTTTAATTTAAATGAAGTTTAAATTATTTTACAATACTGATATTGTAGATATAAAATAAAATATTGAGAAATAAGACAGACTTTTTATTTATTTAAAACTTAATATGCATTTTCTGACTTCTGAGTAAAAATTTTCTCGATAAACTACAAACCTTTGTATCCAAGCTGAAAGAGAAGTCTATAACAATACCTGAGAAAATTAAAATTGTTATAGTAAAATCTGTCCTATAGAAAGTTTTAAAAAAGTATTTTTATTTTCACTTTTCCTCTCCCCCCCACACTAAAAAAAAAAGTTCATAATAATTATATAAGAATAATTAATGTTTTTTTTTTTTTTTAATACAAAGAGTATTATTTAAAACTTTTGTTAAAAACATACTACAAGGCAAAAAAATAAGCTCAAGTTGAGACAAAAAATTGTGATATGGATCATTTTCTAAAAACTACTGTACAACTTTTTAATATAACATTGAATAATGAACCAGGAAATCAATGTAAATTTTCAGATTTATTCAATATTTTAATTAACAAATATAGAACCAAGTGTAACTTGTTTAAGTTTAAACAATTTATTTTTCTTAGAAAATTTATCTTATAGTCGTGACAGGTTATTTTTTCCCACTAAAATTTGAATAGCTAGTTTGCATTTTCCTTCCAATATACAGTCGCGTGATCGTAGAGTATCCGCCAGCTGGCTAGGTAGCCCGAGTTCGATTCTCGCTAATGCTTCCTTTCTCTCTCTCTCTCTCTCTCTCTCTCTCTCTCTCTCTCTTTGTTGTTTGTTTCACTTTCATTGAAAATATATGCTTATTAATTACGCTTGTTTTTTTATGAAAATTTCTTGTTTTTTTATTAAATTTTCTTGTTTTATTTTTAAAGTGACAATTCTGGTGGCGGAATTACAGGTTACTTTGTGTTTAATTTGTGAAGATTTTTTTAATTTTTTCATAAGACTGTTCACCTTTTTATATTTTAAATACTTGTCTCAAATAATGCATAATATTTTATTTAAAAAAAGAAAAAGGCAACAAAATGAATACTTTTTAAATATTTAGTTTGTTTTAAATATTAACATATGTCAAATAATGAAATAGAAAAATGTTTATTATTGACTCTCAAATTTACTAAATGTGAGATTAATCGGTGACATATCAAAAATATTCGGAACAGAATATTAATTTGGAAAATTTTCCTATACAGAGCATTACTTCTTAGCTAGTATTTCCCTTCAAAAGAAAATAAATGCTAAAAATATATATGTATATTTATTTATTTATTCTGATTTATTATGTAAGTCTAGCTGACGATTTCTTATAAGAAGTATAATTATACATATATGTGTATCATATATTATATGTCATATGGGATCAGCAAACAATTTTTAAATTTCTAGAAAATTTTTGCTTTATTTTTGTTAGAGTGAAAAAAAAATGTATTATAATTTGTCAATTTTTATTCATCTAAATTTAAACACATTTAGACATTTGATATCAAAATTATTATTTATAATTTACAGGAAATAATAAATTTTAACTTGAAATTCCATAAAATACATACATGCTTTAAAAATATATAATGGTAAATAATAACTATAAATGAAAATAAATAAAATAAAAATCTATGCATAAAATAACGTATATTTTTGGTAGTAGAAATTTTATTTTACAATTGAGATAAAATATAAATTTTCATGAAAAAAAAAAAAAAAGCTTAATTCTATACACACAACATAAACATTATATTAACCCCCCCCCCTCCCCCCCCAAAAAAAATCTTTAGCCAAAAGTGTTATTTAGGGGGTTAGAATCTGCTTTAAAAATCCCCCAAAATTTGAAATCCCCAGTGTATTAAAGCTTCTGTACATTAATGTAGAACAAACCTTTTCTTACTCCCCCCCCCCTCTTTTTTTCTGGATATACTACTAATTCAAAAATACTTATTAAAAAGTCTGAAAATGCTTCGTTGAGAATGTAAGTTTTACTGTAAAAATTGTTTTCATAAATGATTGTATTTTTTTTTTTACATATTCTGTTAATGTTTATTATTTACATTAAAGATGGATATCAAAATTAGAGGTATTTCCAAAAAAATTGCATTATGATTATTGAATAATGAATATATATATATTTCAAACATAAGCTATTGATTACTTGAAGGCACTTCTTAATATGCACGAATAAAAATGAATGACTATATGTATGATACATAAATATTTTTTTTTCTCTTCCATATGTGATTATTCCCATTCATATTTTCAAAAAAAAAATAAAAAATAAATAAATAAAATACATTTATTAAAATTATATTTATATTCAATCAATAAATACACATACAAATGAAGAATAGCAGATTATAAGTTTACAAAAACATTTCTATCAAAGTTAACATTAGAATAAATTATCGTTGTCATAACAGTTAGGAACGCTAAAAAAGTGCTTATCAGGCGAATTTATCAGGGCCGTAGCGACCGCCGCCCCATACCCCCCATTTGGGGGGGGCCGACGAAGTCAGGGGGCCCCCTAATCGATTCCATCGACCTTTTTACCGAAGTTTATTTGTTTTGAAAATGTAAGAAATTACTTCTTTTAATGTTTTTATTTTTTCAAATTCTCCTTTTCTTATTCAGGGGCCCACCAGGCAATTTCCCCAGGTGCACCTTTTTAAAGCTCCCCCCCCCCCTCAATAATGAGGATTTTTATTAAAGGGTGCCAAATGCTTAAAATGTGCCAAAAGTGACCGAAATTCATACGTTTTCAAACATTTAGGAAGGGAATGTTGTTCTCCTTTTCCTCTCTGCTTCCAGTGTTCCCTCCACATACGCAGAAAACAAACTATATCATTAGAAAACAAATTATTAAAATTTTATTACAACCAGGGCCCGACTTAGATTGTGGGGGGCCCCTTTCTAACTTTTGGATTTTTTCTTGAATTATGCTAAAGTGTCTAAAACTAACCTTTATGCTAGTTGTCTATTCGCATTTGTATGCAGAATAGCACAAAAAAGATAACATTTTTTTCTTCTGTTATAGAAATATAAGAATAATTTATGAGCCATTAAAATGTAAATACAACTGTGATGTAACTGTTAGATCCAGGGGAGGGGGGGGAAGGGGCATGGGGTTCCAAAACAGAGGAGAGATGAGAAAAGAGCTCCAATAAAGCTAAAAATAAAGAAAGAAAGAAAGAAGGAATTTTTGTCATTTTTGGCCATTTTTTATTAGCCTTAACAAAAAAATTATATTTGCCCTTGAGGGCCCCCGATTGAGGGGGCCCCACGTCCGATGCAGTTGTCCTGCATGCCCGTGACTTAGCCAGGCCCTGATTACAACAACATAGTATCCTATAGCTTTTAAAAGAAATTTTTTATTAATGTTTCCTCGTAACGTGATAAGTTAAAACTGTTATGTCCAATTTTGAGCCTTCTTTTTTAGACATCTAGTAATGTACGTAGGTAAGCAAAGTAAAAATTTGCAAAGAAATACTTATCTCAATCAATCTACCATTTTTTCTATAATTATCAAATTAATATTTTAAAATAAAGTTGTGACCAATTTTTTGGGATATCTTGTATATAGATGTGAGTACAAAATTTATGCATGTGTGCAATATGTTTTTTATTTTTAGTGTTTGCCACTTCTACATTATTTAAAAAAAAGAAAAAGGGAAAAAAATTACAGATAGATAGAGGGGGGGGGGTGTCCAGAATGATGTTTGTTCCGGGGCCCCCCGTAGCATTAACGAGGCCCTGTTTTTATCAAAAACTTTGTTTAGATTTCAAAAACGCAGAAACCAAGAAACTGAAAATCCTTATTTTTTTACTCGTTCCCCCCCCCCCTCGCTTTTGACCATGGGTTTTTTGCATGGAACTAAGAAATATAAGGAAAGAGTACCGGTCATCGGATCGACTCTGAAGAAAGCCGGATTCTTGTATAAAGCTGCTAGCGACAAAAGGGTGTTTTCTTTTGAAATACCGGAATATTATGTTCTTAGAAGATAGGTCATTTTTCACACCGATTTCACGACGTGGATGACACAAATAACATCTAGGGAATCCCCTTAAAAGTTAACAGCTTAGTTACTTAGTAGTAACCGGATTCCTTGACCTTGAAGGGAGTACTGGCCTATTCAAGTACTTTAGCAGCCCGCTAATGCATACAAGTACATGTTTGTAGACAACACAGCACTTCAGATGTGGATTTTCGTATGTTTTTTTTTTTGATTTATTTTAGTAATACGCATAGTATAGTATTTATAAAATTAAGTGTATATCTGGAGGAAAAAAGATCTACTCCTATACTAATCTGGTAAGTCATATTTATTACTTTATGTATTTTATACAGCAGTTATTAAAAATTTTAAGTATTAGAAAATTTTGCACAGCTTGGAAAAATATATGTATACTAATAGAGCACATTTTAATAACACACATTTCTCATTTACATGTTTTTCATTTAAGCGTTTTATTTGGGCTCCTTCACAAAATTCTTTTTAATAAATCACACCATTCACAAAATTCTATTCCATAAAAATATACTCTAATTAATTTTATACTGTTAGGTTTTAAAATATGTGTTTTGCAAAGGAAACAAGTTCACCTGAAATGAGAAATTTAGCATATAGACTTAAATAGGTTATTATTAATAAATGTTTGATGCGAATTTCAATAACTGGAATTCAAATTTCATTACAAAATACAATAAATTTCATAAAAATAACTTTATTTTTCACAAAATGGGATCCAAGAAAAAATCCCTGAGTCAACTTTCGATTCCATTGCATTCATATGTTAAACTACTATTTCGTTTGTTAACAAGTAATAAGTAAATTCTCATTTAATTTATACTCTTATTTCCTTGAAAATCTAGAGTTCTAAATTCATGTCACAATAAGAAATTGTGCTATTTTAAATTTTTCTATGCTCTTTCGTTCTTTCTTTCTTTTTTTCCGTGATGCTAAATAATCTCACAGGCTCATAAAGCCCATTCTTACCAACTAAAATACAAAGGGCGCAAATTTACTTTTCAAAGCTAATTTTCAATTCAATAAATTCAATCAGAGTAAAACATATATAGTTTTTTTATTATGAAATATTTTTTCTTATTATGCTGCAATTTGTAAAACATAAGAAATATTTTGAAGTTCAAATATTCTCAACTGTAATTCCATATATGTCTTTTACAAAATTAATTGGTTACGTATAATTATGTATTTAATAAAATATTTTTTAATGTGTATAATATGTAGATAGTCAGTTTTAATTTAATTGTAAAAACGTTATTTAATCGAAATTTGCATGGTAAAATTTCGAATAATTTAAACATACGAAAAATGGATTTAATAAATGAAAAAACAACTGATAGGATAATAGGGACCCCCGCCCCCCCTCTGTGATGTCGGGCTTCCTCTGCTTCTAATTCTTAATGGGCTCTGAAACTGACAAGAAATGGCACAGTCCTCGAGTCTGTTAAAGTGTTGCGGGGTCTATGTCTTTACGCACAATTCGAAATCTTTTGCTTCTTTTCAAAATAATAACAATTTTGCTTTCACTTTATCATTTAATTTCTTATTTTAAAAATATTTTTGTTTATTTATTTTAAGAAAAAGTCGGCATGAACTAGAGTTTATAATTGTCTTGAAACCTGTAGTTACTAGCATTTCATATTTTAAAAGGGGGAAAAATGTATATAAATTGTTACTTTAAAAAAAATTAATATTAAAAAGAAACTTGTAAAATTTTTATAAGTCAGTTTCTGTAAATTCTTTGTCATTCAATACTTGGTTATGCAATGAATTTGGTTAATCGGTGCTCTTTGAGGATAGCTGAGATCGATCTGTATACGGGCTGTTTTTTGCTTTTTCAATTTTGTTTACAGATAATTTTAATGAGGTTACTTTAATTTTTAAAACCGGTTTCGAAAATTAAAGCATCCTCTTAAAAAAAAAAAACTTTTCAAAATAAAAAAAGGTGAAAAAAAAAATCTGCATACAGATTGATCTCAGCTATCCGGTGAAAAAAAAAAAAATCATTTAAAAATATTGAAATGCAACTGAGATATAAATTTCTTTCATAGTATTCCATTCCATTCTTCCATGCATTAGAGAATGGGCCTTTTCGCGTAATGGACCACTAGCATTTATGACGTCAAAGAACATCACGATGGATTCTAGCTAATCAGCTTCTCAATTTATCCCACAAGCGTTCACCAAAAGCCAATCAAATAACGCAATGCTTGTGGGAAACATTGCAGGCTCCTCCCCGTGCGTGTGGTCAATTCAAGTAGCCTCTTAAGTAGCGAACTGTTAAAATTATGTGTTTATGTAATTTATTTATTTTCTATACTTTATAATAAAATCTTAGCATTATGTGCTAAGTAAAATAAGTAATTTGTAAAATTGTTTTAGACAAATTTTATTTTAACATTGTTAATTTATTTTTAAGCCCGGTGGCAGAACCATCTTCAAATGTCTGCAATGCTAATAATATTTTCAAAAATAGTCTGCAAAATGCAACGTATTACATAAATATATTTTTTCTGCTATTGTAGTGCTAATTAATTATGGTTACATGCATGTGTATGTGTAAATTATTTCCATCACTTGCAAAATAATAATAATAATAAAACAGAAAAATCCACTTCCAGCAATATATTTCTTTTTTTCCCTTGTGCCTTTGACGAAATTTTCATTTTCTTCGCGATCTTTTGACGAAATCCATCTTTATTTTCGAGATTTTTTGACAAAATTTGTCGTTTTTTCGCGATTTTTTGACGTTATCTGTCTTTGTTTCAAGATTTTTTGATGAAATTTGCCGTTTTTGGGGTATTTTTTTAACAAAATTTGCCCTTTTTTTGCAAGTTTTTGATGAAATTTGCTTTTGAGGGATTTTCTGACGAAATTTGCCGTTTTT
This sequence comes from Maratus speculifer, assembly GCA_964019185.1. NCBI lineage: Eukaryota > Metazoa > Arthropoda > Arachnida > Araneae > Salticidae > Maratus > Maratus speculifer. Next base: position 177,744,637 of record OZ025293.1, read on the forward strand.
TCGCAATGCTTTGATAATATTTGCGTTTATTCTCGCGATCTTTAGATGAAATCGCTCTTATTTTGCAACGAAATTTTGACGAAATTACGCGTCCCACAGGAAAAAGCTATTTTTTGTGCCCCATGACCGATTTTTTGCATAATTTAAGCGCAGTAGCGCGTCCGTGGCATTGCTGAGTCTGCAGGAGTCCTTAAAAGTCTGCGACGCCCGTCACAGTGTTGCGCGCATTTTGCCACGGGTTCTTTAAGCAATGCATATTTATTTCGTATTTGTGCAGAGTTATGAATGTTATAATAATTTTAATAATGATTTAAAATACTTATAATTATTAAATTTGTTTATTAGTACATTAATATAATTTGAAACTCGTTGGAAACTTCAATATAAATATTTTTTTAAAAATTCAGTTGAAAGTGGGGGGAGGGGGGGGGGGCCCAAAGTTATAGTTTTGGGGGGGGGGGGGGGCTCAAAATACCTTGCTACGGCCCTGGAATTTATTATACTGTTTGTGAAACATGGCACTATACAACATTTAGAACACACTTTGCTACTCCTATTTAATACAGAATTTTTAAAAACGTATAAGAAATATATCAAGCGCTTAAGCCAGCAACGCTGTACTACGGTGTTTACATGGCAAATGGACGTCACAGTCGCTTTCGTCCGCGATGCAGCGTTTTCACGCCAAGCGAAAAAACTGCAGTTTTAAAATTCATTTAGTGAATTACTAAAACTTCAAATATACATAAAAATAGTATCAATTTCTTGAATTTTTCCGCTCTTCAATATAAAAGTGAAAAGGAAAATCGTGAAATTTCTCCATTCTGCTCAACTACTATTGATGGCACTCATGTTTCCTTTCCATCCCGTTCTGCAGAAGGCATAGTTTTATAACAAAATCATAGTGCTTCGGATAACATGTAACCCTTATCAAAAATTTATGGCGTAGCATACAATTTAAAATATTTTTTATCAAAACTTAAAAGATACAATTCTGATCGGACTTTAGATCTTAATTTAGGGTCCATAATTTCTTATCTATTTTTGTGTGAAGTTGTTTGAAAGAAATTATAAAAATTTCAAGTTTTGGCTACCTAAATCGTTACAATGTTGTTTTACCCATCAAAATTTGAAATAATACAAAATACTTATCGCTAAAATTTAAAAAAGAGATACATCAGAAATACTCGCTCGATTTCAAATTAATTCAATTCTTGTAATTTTTCTCTGCTAAAGAGGTAATCCTCGAATATTTAATAAGAAATAATTGTCAATGTGAATAATAAATAAAGATGAAACAAAGGGAAATAATGTTTTTTTTTTTTTTCAAATTCTTGCATTGCACACTGTCAGGAATTGTGGGTCTGAATTAGTGCCTCTTTTGTTGATTTATTCTGCATTTAATAGCAGATGCCATACTGGCTATCTGAGGACTCGCACAAACCAACATACGTGATAGCTGCGAAAATTATCCTGAATGTTCTTAAAGATTTTGACTACTGACTAATGGAAATCTGCTGTTATTAATTGTCATGTGCGATAAATGAAGCCGGGTTTTCAAAACTAAAACATCTGTTTATTTTTTTAACTGGGAATGCGGTGTACAAAGGTCTTTTTTGGAGAGTTTGTGTGGTCTTTCCGTTAGGAATGGGATGGGGTAATAGTTTTCGATTAGAGAATTCCAAGGGAAACTAGCGTTTCTGAAGGAACTAATGTTACAGGGATAGTTATGATGAAAGATAGAGTAAACACCCCTTTGTTCCAATTTCTTCAATTTGTTTTTTGAATGTCCATTGTTAAAAAAAACTAAAATAGCTTAAAAAATAAATTATTTACTTCATAAAATTGTTAATTTATAAATGTATATTTTTATTTTAAACTTTTAATAAATCAGAAGGTCTGCGTCCCCTCGCGTACTTTGCGTCCCCCTTGAAAAATAAAAGTAAGGGGACGCTAGATGAAAAATAAAAAAGTAGGGGGACGCCGTCCCCCAGCGTCCCCCCTCGACTACACCACTGGTTTTAAACAGAAAGTGTTTCAATTTCCACTCAGGACAGCATTTTAAGATCCTTCCATAAAAAGCAAATACTGCAAAATAACAGATAAATGCAACACGTGCATTTTTGCGGAAGTTAAAATGATTATTTCTAGTTGCTAAAGCAAAGAAAACATGTGGCAATTACCATCAATACCCTTTAGCTGAAAAGGGACCATCTCTGGCAAAGAATTTGCGTAAAAGTAAAGAGTTCTCAACCTCTTTATTATTTCCGGCAACCAACTAGTTAATGAGATAGTTGACGCACCGTGTCACACCCTTGATTGATAGAGGTGTACATTTGGGACATTCCCGCGAGGGGGGGGGGTTGGGGGTTAAACCCCCCCCAGAGCAATGACAAAAATACAAAAATTTCCATTTCTATGAACCGAATCATAAAAAACAAAATTAAAGTTAGAATTTTATTTGTTTTGTTCTCAAAATCTGCCGCTTTATTGAATGAAATTTTATTTAAAAATTTGACTCGTTTAGGCGGCAGTAATGTATTTTCTTTGAATAATGGGGAAAGCACACAGCAACAGTATCAGTATCGAAAACTGGTCACTCATTTCGGAAAAGGCCGGCATTCATTTATACTATTGGAAATCAGTCAAAGGCTAAAAGGAATGGTCCTTTCCTGTCGCTGCCAATGCCGTCTCGGGTTTTTCAATATTGCACCATTGGGGGGGGGGGGGGGTCTTAATTAGTTGCATCTGTTTCTTGCTCTTTTTTTGGAAATGGGACTGGACTCTCGAGTTCCAGGAAAAACACAAAAACGCAAGCTCGCATGCTTTGAAGGATAGACTTAATTCCACAAACAGTTAGTTACTGTAGTGCAAAGGTATCCTTTATTGTGCGTTTCGCTATGGATATTAAATCCTCTTCAGAGAAGAAAATTATGAAAAAGATGGATATAAGAAATCACTTTTGTAATCTTTCAACTTCTTTCAAGCATTCTTGAAATCCAGGTATGTTTGGAAAGTATATAATTCGTTTATATTTATGTTTCTGTAAAGATATTAACAGCGCCGTGCGAAAGGGGGGGGGGAGAGTGGTCGCCCCAGGCGCATAGATTTAGGGGGAGAAAAATTTCTAACTATTTTCTACTTATTACTATTTTAAAGGGACTACTTTCAGACATTTTTTTTAATTAATATTAATTCTTATTTAAAAAAAGCCCCAAATAGGCAAGTGGGTAAACGGAAAAAAAGTTACCGCAAAAACAGGTATCGGAAAAAAGTGACATAAACTACAAAAGCGGAAAAATATTACCGGAAAAAAAGGGACATAGAATTGATTTTGGGAATTTATTATTGATTTTGGGAATTTATCATTGATTTTGGGAATTTATTATTGATTTTGAGGATTCATTGGTTAAGTATTTAGGGGGGATCAGGGGGAGGCCCTTAATTTAGGTTAATGGGTTTTTCGTGCTGAAAAAGCTGTTTTGGTTCAGTTTTTGGTTATATGATAACCCCCCCCCCCATCCGCAGCCTCTCAAATTAAATTAATAGTTTTTTATGCAGATTTATCCGATTCGCTTGGAAATTCGGACATAGGAACATTATGATAAGATGTATTTCTGATTAGTTAAAGGGTTCTTTTGCTTATTATAAAGGGAGGATGGTCAATCTCCCCCCCCCCCCCCACACACAAATTAGATAGATCAGTTTGTAACGTTATATACACGTTGAGTGTCATTTGTAACGATTGGTTGGTCGTGGTGGAGGTTAAATGCAGACATACTCAGTAATTAAGATAAAACAACAAAGTTTATTAAAATGATGAGGGCTGAAGGGAAGTGGAGCAAGTCTTAATTTTACACAACTGAGAATACTATGAAAAAGCTAAACGCATACTCACAGGCCCCGGACGAGCTCAATCGTGGCACCTTCTAACACTTCTCACTATCTCTTGGCTGAGCTACTAGATAAAGCTTAATTAGACAGCCCGTGGCTGTGTGTAATTCTTTATTCACAAATAATCAAAATGAAACTACTATGAAATTTCTTACCCCGGCTAACTCTCAAGTCAACTATCGAAACTCCTTTACACTTCACTGGAGGCCCGCTGCTACTTTCAATCGGCTAGCACTTCACTGAACAATATCTCACTTCGCTATCTAACGCCACAGATACTCACACACTGGCTAACGCCACAGATGCTCTCTCGCTGGCTAATGCCAGAGACACTCTCCATTCACTCAAACCCAAGCTTTTATATGCTGCAAACTGAGATACTTCACATTAACATATTACTAATAACCGCGAGCTAACTGCAGAATCCGAAAGAGCACACACACTCTAGAAAGTTAAAGTAAAAGAGAGGATAGATGTCGCTTTTACGCTTACACATGTTAAATTATTGACGTCACGATCTCAGAAATACTAAAGTGCCTTTATGACAAAGGTCACTCCCTCACACCCCCCCTCGGATTCCGCAGAGAAAAAGGACTGGGCCAAATGCATGCCCAGGACTTTTTCTTGTTATAAATTTCGAGCCGTAAAAAAAACACAGTGATGGGTGAAATTTAGAACCAAAACATAACTTTTAAAATATTAACTTTAACCCATCACAACCAAAAAACCTCAGTTTGCCTCAAAAATTCACATATTCAATCCAATCATTCTCCTATCTTACAAATAGCCTCCGTAAAACTTCCAAAAACTCGTAAAACTTTCAAAACTAATTACTTCTTCTTTCAAAACAGCCCACTCCACTGGGAGTGCTAAAATTTCTCAAAACACTAAACTTCCGAAATTTTCCTCAATATTGCAATACAACTATAATTTTACCAAAAAATCTCTCCATAACTTTCCTAATACTAGAATTCGCACCAAGTCCAAAAAACCCAATGCGCAAAAATTTTCCTCATCCAAAATCCGAACTCATCTAAAATTAAATTTACTTCATACTAAAATAACCCTGCTACTACGTAATACCTACATACCCATTAGCCAATGAACTAACTGCCAAAATTCTTCAGAACTTAACTCCACTTTAACAATAATTGGGGCACATACGTACAGCGTCACATCGCTGTGCTTATGCAACAATAAAAAAAATATCAAATTTACAAAATGACGTCATCATGCTCTTCATCTGTATTAACTAAAAGAAAAATAGCAGAATCAATACATAACACAGGTATACTTCCCTGCAAGAAAATCACATTAACATTCAATTTTAATACAATACAATTTCAAATTTAAACGCAGCTTAAAACTTCGCAACTTGCGGAAACCATTCCCAACTAAAATACAAACGTAACACATAAAACACGAACGATAAGGAGAAAGTTAATTCATTAAATGTTAGTATAAGAGATAGAAACGCGTGTCAAGGACTTCTTGACCGCAAAACACGTGCGCGCCTGAACCGCGGCGCGTGTACAAAATAACCCAAATTACTATCTGTACTTTCTGAAAATTTAAACATACATTAACATACATTTTATGACACATGAACAATATAACAATATAGTAACATTTTTAACAAATAACATAACAATTTAATAATAGATCCAGAATTTTTAAAAGCAGTTAAGACCAAAATCTCAAACATACATAAAACTAACAATTTTGCAACCAAATTTTGAACACAATTAAGCACTAATCGTGAGTCCGTCAAAAAATTCCAAAAATGGCCAAAAGTACAAAACAGTCTCTCTGCTTTCTATTCCTTCACATTGCTACCACATATATGCACTCTAATAGAAATTTAATAAAGAACATTATCACCCAATCATAGAGATGATTCGCTGCTAGCCGGCTTCATACTACAGGATGGCTTATTCCTCTTGTCCCAGAAACCTTGTACGAAGGATCTTTCGTCATCAGAACTGTACGGTGACGCCACAGTTGACTGTCGTGCCTGCAGCCTGGTTCTGAATGGATGCCGTGGAATACTTGTAGGTTCCGCTCGACGACTCTGCTCTGGCCGGTTCGCTGGGGTCACTCCATGGCGAGATTCACACTGTTGATGCCGGTAATCTGAGCGTTGTCTCCTCTTTCTAGATGCACCCGAAGTTACTGAAGATCCTAGACCACGTTTCTTTCCGGACCTATGCTGTTTCTTATTGGGCAAAAATTCCGACTTTAAAGTCCTTTTAACAGTTTGGCGAGTGTCCATCTGAAATCTTTTCCGGGGATTAAGTACCGAAGATGGTGAACTATTAGATAATTTGTGTTTCTGAGGTTGCTGTCTAATAAGTGGAGGAACGGGATAGTTTATAATCTTTTGTCTTTTATGGCACACAGAGTCTGATGTATTTGACACTGTTCTCTTATTTTTATTATCATACTTTGCTCTCGGATTGCTAGGCTTTCGAATTTCAATAACAGTTTTTGGAGCTATTTGACCAAATTTTCTTCTTGAATATTGATGAAAAGAATTAGATGAAGAAGTGCTGGACTCGGGACACTCATTGGATCGGGAATTTCGCGAAACACCACTCGACACATGAGAACCTTCACTACCATTTTCTCTAAACTTATAAACTCTAACCTGATCCAGATTAACCGTCATTCTTTCACCATTGACATCAACAACCAAATTATTATTTCGAAATTCCAAAACTTCAAACGGACCTACAAACTTCGGACCAAACTTAGCTACTCTCTTTTGACGACTTGAACTTAACCAATGCTTTTCTACCAACACAAAATCTCCAACTTTCACTTCTAACTCCCTTCTACGCATATTATAATACTGAGCTTGCTTTTCTTGCGCTTTTCCCATCTGAACCTGAGCTTCCTTAACCAACCTCTCAATATCCTGGCACATGTACTGACTTTCCGCGTCTGACACCATGACTAGCCTTTGGAATGGAGTAATGACTTTTCTACCCAAAAACAATTCAGCCGGTGTTTTCCCCGTCGACTCGTGAACTGCCGTACGAAGTGCGTACGCAAAATGCTGAAGAAACTGGTCCCAATTTGCATGATGAGAACCAACATACGAAGAAATCATTTGAATTAATGTACGATTTACACGTTCAGCCATATTAGACTGAGGACGATACGGAACAGTAAAAGAATGATCGATCTCCAGCTTCTCACACAGGGCCTTAAATATATCAGAAATAAAACAAGGGCCATGATCGCTCACTACCCTAATTGGTGCACCATATTTAGAAATATAATTATCGAAAAATGCATCGGCAACTGCAGGTGCAGAAGCCTTCCTGAGGAGGACTAACTCTACCCATTTACTAAAATAATCAACTATAACTAGTACAAATCTATATCTTTTAGGATTAGACAATGGATAAGGACCGATTAAATCTAAACCTACACATTCATTAGGAAAATTTACTTTAATAGGAATTAATTTGCCAGCTGGACTTACATTTTTATAATTATAACGTTGGCATGTGCTACAGCTGGAGACATAAGCGCGCACTGCTTCCCGCATTTTAGGGAAGTAGCAGGATTCACAAATTCGAGCATAAGTTTTCCTGATTCCTAAGTGACCTGCTAATGGATTATCATGAAATTCTTTCAAGATGGCCTTACGAAGACTAGCCGGAATAAAAACTCTTAATTCACCACGTGAATTTACAATTTTAGAATAAAAAAGAAGACCATCGATAAGCTTAAAAGATTGGGACCATTTCTCAAACATAGGCACATCTGCGCTCGGGACATCATCAGGATTTTCCAAATAACGATACAAACTACCAAACTCCTCATCTTGTTTCTGTTCCCTTATTAACTGCTCTCGTGACCTTAACACCAACGACGACAATGCACAACACTTAACTTCCTCCGTGACCTCTAAACCACCATGCGGGTTTCGTGACAAAGCGTCCGCTACCGCATTCTCCTTGCCAGCCCTATGTTCTATAACCACATTATACTCTGCTAACTTCAAACACCATCTGACCATACGAGACGACAAACCCTTTCCATTAGTTAACTTTGTCAAAGCTGAATGATCCGTAATGACTTTAACCGGTATATTAGTGAAAAAACAACGAAACTTATTCAAAGCCCAAATTACTGCAAGACATTCCCTTTCCGTAATCGAATAATTCCTTTCCGCTGCATTTAAAATTCTCGACGCAAACGCTATAGGTCGACCTTTCTGTGCTAACATCGCTCCAACCCCCACTGCACTCGCATTGCAATACACTTCAAACTGAGACGAATAATCGGGGTGAGCCAAAACAGGAGGGGAAACTACTGCCTCTTTTAATAACTCAAACGACCTCGGAGCCGCTGATGACCATACAAACTTCACCCTCTTCCTTTTTAAATTATACAACGGTTCACATAACTCCGAAAAACGTGGAATGAACTTGGCAAACCAAGCCACCATCCCTAAAAATGTCGCCACTTCCTTACTATTTTTGGGGGGATTCATTGACGTAATTGCCTCAATTTTCTCATTATCTATATTAATACCATCACGCGTAATTTTAACTCCTAAATACTTTATCTCTTTTCTCAAAAATTTACATTTTTCTAACTTAACTGTTAACCCAGCATCTCTTAACAACGTAAATACTTCCCTCAATAATCTTAAATGCTCTTCAAAAGTAGCTGCCATTATAATTATGTCGTCCAGGTAGACCAAGACACCCTTACCAAGCAAAGGTTTAAGGATATTATTCATGGCCTTCTGGAACGTTGCTGGCGCTCCCGATAAACCAAAACTCATTCTCTTAAAAGCAAAACAACCGTCCCGAGTAATAAACGCAGTCTTAGGTATGTCCTCCGGCTTCATTGCAATCTGAAAATAACCTGACGTAAGATCTAACGTTGACATATAATTCGTACTCGTTATATTAGCCAAAATGTCATCAATAACTGGAATAGGATACTGAGGATATTGCGTTATCGCATTTAACTTTCTATAATCTACTGCAAACCTATATGCCTCTGGATTATCTAAACTTTTCCCATTATTTTCACGAATATGGAGATGCAAAAGGAGACTCAATCGGCATTATAATATCGTCCGCTAGCATTTTTTGAATATGATAATCAATTATACCTTGTTTAACTTTATCATAACGATATGGTTTACTAGCAACAGGTGCTTTCAAACCAGTATCAATCTCATGCCACGCAACATGCGTTAAACCCGGTTTATCAGAAAAAACCTCTCCAAATTCATTCAAAAACTTATTAAATTCCTCCTTCTCGATTTCACTTAACCCCGACTCCTCCAAATTAACTGACACTGAAACTGGCTCTTTCTTACTCACATTCTCATCATTATTCACGATCAACGACTTTTTAAAGAAATCCAAACTGATTCCTCTATCCTTCATATAATCCACACCAACTATACAATGCACTGTTAATCCATCTAACACACAAAACTCCCAACATGTCTTAACCGAACGAATTTCAACTTCCAACTCTACTAAACCTTTATTATCGCAAGCTACTCCCTGTGCCGACTGAACCACCAGACTTGACCTCTTCAACTTCTTATACGAAAAATATTTCCGATAACAATCAAAAGAAATGAACGACTTATCTGCCCCTGTATCGAAGACACTTTTAACGACAATACCATCTAACACAATTAACACCTCAGGTAACTCAACCGGATTAATAGTAATTTTATTCAAACTCACAGAAGGCTTTTCCGATTTAATCTGTGACTGCATACCTTCCGAAATACAGTCACTTACCAGTTTAACTGACCCGACCTCCTCACACCTCTCCTTTGCACTGATCTACCTTCAAAATTCTCATCCGAAGTTAATCTCCTTACTTGCGAAGAAACATTCCTGTCCCGTACTCCCCCTCTCCGATCATAACCAATATTCTGTCCATTTCCATACATATTTCTCTCACCACTTCTAAAATTATTAGCACCACCACCATTCCTATTACCAGTATTCGACATATTACGACCAAATCCATCATTTCTATTACGCAAATCATTATCCGGAAACCGCTGTCCCCCTCTCACAAAATTACGTTCTCCCTCATTTCTCAAATTACTATCCGCGACAGGTCTCTGACGAGGGCTACGCAAATCCCGTTGATCCGAGCTATGCCGAGTCTCATACTTCGATAATATCTGATGCATTTCTGCAAAATTCTTCGGTGCTCTAACTTCAATAAAGTCCTGTATATTTGGATTAAAAAGAGGAAAAACAATGTCCAACAATTCCTCAAATGTGATATCTAAATCTATTTTTTAGTTCCAGCTTACGAAGATAAAATTTTGACGCCGACTCATAAATATTCTGCTTATTACAATAGAACTCTTTTCTCAAAATACATTTATCTTTAATGGGAGGAAATGCCTTCTTTAACTCAATCACAGTTTGTTCAAATCTTTTCGCTTCATCAGTAATCAAAAACTTTCCTATATTTTCCAACCACAAAAGTGCTTCGCCCTTCAATGAGCATTTAAGCACTACGTATCTACTTTTCTCAGGTATATTATTGAACAAAATATAATCATCTAATTTAACTAAAAATTCACTAATATCACCCTCACCGGTGAAATACACACGTGGCACAATCTCACAATGTCCGATGTTTCGTTGGGCGCCATTTGTAACGTTATATACACGTTGAGTGTCATTTGTAACGATTGGTTGGTCGTGGTGGAGGTTAAATGCAGACATACTCAGTAATTAAGATAAAACAACAAAGTTCATTAAAATGATGGGGGCTGAAGGGAAATGGAGCAAGTCTTAATTTTACACAACTGAGAATACTATGAAAAAGGCTAAACGCATACTCACAGGCCCCGGACGAGCTCAATCGTGGCACCTTCTAACACTTCTCACTATCTCTTGGCTGAGCTACTAGATAAAGCTTAATTAGACAGCCCGTGACCGTGTGTAATTCTTTATTCACAAATAATCAAAATGAAACTACTATGAAGTTTCTTACCCCGGCTAACTCTCAAGTCAACTATCGAAACTCCTTTACACTTCACTGGAGGCCCGCTGCTACTTTCAATCGGCTAGCACTTCGCTGAACAATATCTCACTTCGCTATCTAACGCCACAGATACTCACACACTGGCTAACGCCACAGATGCTCTCTCACTGGCTAATGCCAGAGACACTCTCCGGCTGGCTAATGCCAGAGACACTCTCCATTCACTCAAACCCAAGCTTTTATATGCTGCAAACTGAGATACTTCACATTAACATATTACTAATAACCGCGAGCTAACTGCAGAATCCAAAAGAGCACACACACTCTAGAAAGTTAAAGTAAAAGAGAGGATAGATGTCGCTTTTACGCTTACACATGTTAAATTATTGACGTCACGATCTCAGAAATACTAAAGTGCCTTTATGACAAAGGTCACTCCCTCACAAGTTTTTATACAAAATTATTTGATGTATTTCAAAGTTTAGATATAGATTCTTGCTGATAAGGTGAATCCCTGAATAGTTTTAACAGTTTAATTACTAAGTATAAAGGGGAGGGGGACGGGGGATAATCCCTCTTAAATTAAATAAATGGCTTTTCACGCAGATTTATACGATTTGCTTCGAATTTTGGACATGAAGTATGGATAAAGGAGGGCAAGATATTATTTCCCCCCTCAAATTAGATAAATCGGTTTTTATGCAGAATTATCCGATGTATTTCAAATTTTAAATATAGGTTCTTTCTAATAAGGTGAATCCCTGAATAGTTTTAAGGTTTTAATGGCTAAGTATAAAGGTAAAAACAGAGGATAACTCTCTTTAAATTAAATAAATAGCTTTTATGAAGAATTATCCGATTTGCTTCAAATTTTGGATGTAGGCTCTTTATGATAAAGCGTATTCCGGATTAGTTTTGAGGCTCTTTTGCTAAGTATAAAGAGAAACGAACGATTATCCCCTCCATTAAATTAGATAAATTGTTTTTTATGCATAATTATCCGATATATTTCAAATTTTTGATATAGTTTTTTTTTTCTCATAAAGTGATTCCCCAAATAGTTTTAAGGGCTTAATGGCTAAGTATAGAGGAGGGAACTGGGGGTAACCCCACTTAATTTACATAAATGGCTTTTTACACAGAATTATCCGATTTGCTTCAAATTTTGGACGTAGTTTCATTATGGTAAGGTGTATAAGATAATGAATATAGTTAAAATAGGGAGGGATGCAGCAGTCCATTCAGGAAATTCTTTCGGGGAAAGAAGCTTGCTTTCCCCATTCGACGGAGGGAGATGTCCGGTAGATATAGCAGGCGGCTAGTCTTTTAGGAAATTTGTCGATCAGGGGATTTCCCGGCAAAGGTTTACCGCAAAAATATTCAAGTAACATAAAAAAGCGAGTTGAACGCAAATAACAAATAAAAACAACTTTTCTTTATTTTTTAATTTAATGGTTGAAAACTATTATGTCAGAAAACATTATAACACATTCTACCTTTTTTCTTATAATGATTAATTTCCATTCATTTTGCATTTAAAACTGGTTTATTTATTTATTTTTTTTATTTGTGAAATAAGTAATATACTAAATCATATGTTGTAATTGTCATTTTAATTTACGCCAAATATTTATCACTTAAAACTGGATTTTTACTAATTAATGTCCCATATTATGCATCTCCAAATATAATATAAAACATTAAAAATATATGTTAGAAAATTTTAATGTAGAAACTATATTGTATGTCACGAACGAATGAACTAGTGAATTCATTAATTTGTAGTAATAAAAATATTTTTTTTTTATTTCTAGCTTATGTTAGTAATTAGAAAGTTAATTGTTTAAAAACTTGTAGTTCTTGATAAATCTTCAGGTTTGAACGCTTTAAAAAATAAAAACAGATTTAAATAATAATAAAAAGATTTTAAGAAAAACAGGATATTTTTTTCTTTGTTACGATATTTAGAATACTGTAAAATGCTATGCAGCAACATAAATCACAGTTTTAAATGCAAACAGCTATTGAGGATATATAAACAAACACTTAAAACTATTTAGGGATTCACTTTATGAGAAAGAGCCAAAATTTGAAATACATCGGATAATTGGGCATAAAAACAATTTATCTAATTTAAGGGGGAAATAATCGCGACCCCCTTTTTTAATTAGCAAAAGAACCCCATAACCAGGGCCCCATAACCCCATAACCCATATCAGGGATACCCCTTATCTTAATGAACCTACATTGAAAATTTGAAGCAAATCGGATAATTCTGCGTAAAAAGCCATTTATTTAATTTAAGAGAGGTTATCCCTTATGCACCCTCTATACTTAACCATTAAACTCCCAAAATTTTTGAGGCATTACATACAGTGATGACATGCTGACAACTTTAATCGTGGCAGAAGATGGATAGCGAAGTCTTATTGTGAAAAGGCATGCAGAGTTGAAAGTATCTTCATTCAAAAACTGTTAATAACTTCAAGGAACATGTCTAGATTATAATTAAACTGGTCTAGTGGCAATGAGCTGAGGGGGAACACTGGGATTATTGAGCATCGAGAGGGAAAGAAAGTAGTTGGAAGAGAGACATGTGCTGGTAATGTACAAGAAAGTACATTGATGTAAGATGGCTTAGACTTGCTAAGCAAAATGTAATATTGGAGTGTGGCTCCTATGCAGTTGTAATGTCGTTTTATTTATTTTTTTAATAATTGATCTATGGTTCTAATAAAGAGCTTGGGGAATTAAAAATGTGTTATTGGTGAACTTAACAAATAAACCAACTTAGTTAAGAGAAACTCAGGGCACGACACCACAGTACTATATATAAGCATTATCAGAACGAGCCTATATCCAAAATTTGACACACGTTGGATAATTCTGCTTAAAAACCATTCATCTTATTTAGAGCGGAGGGGGAGGGGTAATCGTCCGTTCCCAAAAATTATCAAGCAAGCATCTTTTCAGTATGAACGTATATCCAAGAATTGAATCAAAGCAGTTAATTCAGCATGAAAAAACCATTCACTTATTAAGAGCCAACCCCCGACCTCCCCCCCTCATCATACTTAGCCAATAAATTCCTTGTCACTTTTTTTTCCGGTAACATTTTTATCTTGTCCCTTTTTTGCGGTAACTTTTTTTCGCGGAAAAAACGGCAATTTCACCAAATATCGCAGATAAAACGCTGATTACGTCTGAAGACCGCGGGGAAAACGTAGATTTCGTCTAAAGATTTCTGATATAATGTCGATTTCGTTAAAAAATCTGAGAAAAAACGCCGTTTTCGATAAAAGATTGTTTAAAAACATTTTGTCAAAAGATCATTGAAAAACGTCACTTTCATCAAAAGATCACGGAAAAAACGCCGATTTCGTCTTAAGACCGCGGGAATAAAACGCCGTTTTCAAGAAAAGATCGCGTAAAATTGCAAATTTTGTGTAAAGATCGTCGAAAAAAAAATCTGATTTCATAAAAAAAAACTCTGAAAAACACCTATTTCGTGAAAAGATCGCCGAAAGACCACCGATTTCGACAAAAGATCGCAAAAAATCGCCAATTTTGCTAAAATATCACAGATTATCGCTGATTTCGTCTAGAGATCGCGGAAAAACGACGATTTCGTCAAAAAATCGTGGAAAACCTCCGATTTTCACGAAAGATCGCAATAAATCGCCGATTTTGCTAAAATATCGCAAATAAATCGTTGATTTCGTCTGAAGGTCGCGGAAAAACGCCCATTTCGTCTGAAGATCACGGATAAACCCTCTTCGCATGGGGGGAGGGTAACTCGCGGAATCCCCCACCCCCCCACCCCGCCGATTTCCGAAAATGCGATGTGAATTTCGGAAAAAAAAAATTCTAGCAGAATTACCCCTGAAGAAACACTATCCCCCCCCCCCCCCCCAGAGCCGAATTCTGGCTGCGCCATTGACTAACATAAGCTAGAAATAAAAAAACTATTTTTATTACTACAAACGCTAATAGCATGCATGGTCACATCACATCTGTGACTAAAATGCCACCTCTCAGTGACGTCACACTGTGACTGAGATGTGACTTTCTTAAAAATCTTTAGAAATTTAAAACTGTCCTTCAAAACATGTTATTTACTTTAAAAAACATGTTTCTGGCAATTTAAATATCGTCGCTTTTGTCACAATTTCGTCACAATGTTAATCTCAAATTAGTCACAAATGACACATTTTCCACAAATTTGTCACATTGTGACCACTTTGTGAAACGTCACAAAATAGCTCTAAAACGGCCATAACGACTTCACATTTTAGTCACTGTGACTTCACATCGACGTCACGTGACGTCACATCGACAATCGATGGTCACAAAGTCACAATGTGACTTCACAACGACGTCGATGTGACGTCACCATGTTTTACGGGAATTAATGAATTCACTAGTTCATTCATTCGTGACATACAATATAGTTTGTACATTAAAATTTTCTAACATATATATTTTTAATGTTTTATATTATATTTTGTGATGCGTGATATGGAACATTAATTAGTAAATATCCAGTTTTAAATGATAAATATTTGGCGTAAATTAAAATGACAATGACAACAAATGATTTAGTATATTACTTTTTTCACAAATAAAAAAAATAAATAAGTAAACCAGTTTTAAATGCAAAATGAATGGAAATTAATCATTATAAGAAAAAAGGTAAAATGTGTTATAATGTTTTCTGACATATTAGTTTTCAATCATTAAATTAAAAAATAAAGAAAAATGGTTTTATTTGTTATTTGCGTTCAGTTGCATTCAACCCGCTTTTTTATGTTACTTGAATATTTTTGCGGCAAACCTTTACCGGGAAATCCCCTGATCGACAATTTCTTAAGAGACTAGCCGCCCGCGATATCTACCGTCCCCCTCCGTCGAATGGGGAAAGCTAGCTTCTTTCCCCAAAAGAGTTTCCTGAATGGACTGCTGCATCCCTCCCTATTTTAACTATATTCATTAGCTTATACGCCTTACCATAATGAAACTACATCCAAAATTTGAAGCAAATCGGATAATTCTGCGTAAAAAGCCATTTATGTAATTTAAGTGGGGTTATCCCCAGTTCCCTCCTCTATACTTAGCCATTAAGCTCCCCCCCCCTTTTTTTAGGGATCCACTTTATGAGAAAAAAACCTATGTCAAAAATTTTAAATATATCGGATAATTATGCATAATAAAACAATTTATCTAATTTAAGGGGGGGGGGATAATCGTCTGTTTCTCTATTTATACTTAGCGAAAGAACCTCATAACTAATCCGGAATACGCCTTATCATAAAGAACCTACATCCAAAATTGAAGCAAATCGGATAATTCTTCATAAAAGCTATTTATTTAATTTAAGGGGAGTTATCCTCTGTTTTTGCCTTTATACTTAGCCATTAAAACCTTAAAACTATTCAGGGATTCACCTTATCATAAAGAACCTATATTTAAAATTTGAAATACATCGGATAATTCTGCATAAAAACAGATTTATCTAATTTGAGGGGATATAATTGCTTGCCCCCCCCCCTTTTATAATAAGGAAAAGAACCCCGTAACTAATCAGAGATTCGTTTTATCATAATGAACCTATGTCCACAATTCGAAGCAATTCGGATAAATCTGCGTGAAAAGCCATTTATTTAATTTAAGAGGGATTATCCCCCTCCCCCTCCCCTTTATACTTAGTAATTAAACTCTTAAAACTATTCAGGGATTCACCTTATCAGAAAGAATCTATATCTAAAATTTGAAATACATCGAATAATTTTGCATAAATACCGATGGGGGGGGGGAATTGACCATCCTCTCTTTATAATAAGCAAAAGAACCTATCTTAACTAATTAGAGATACATCTTATCATAATGAACCTTTGTCCGAAATTCCAAGCGAATCGGATAAATCTGCGTAAAAAACTCTTAATTTAATTTGAGAGGTTGCGGATGGGGGGGAAGTTATCATATGTCCAAAAACTGAACCAAAACAGTTAATTCAGCAAGAAAAACCCATTTACCTAAATTAAGAGTCTCCCCCTGACCCCCCCCCCCTAAATACTTAACCAATGAATCCTCAAAATCAATAATGAATTCCCAAAATCAATAATAAATTCCCAAAATCAATTCTATGTCCCCTTTTTTTTACGGTAACTTTTTTTCCGCTTTTGTAGTTTATGTCACTTTTTTTTTTTGGTAACTTTTTTTCCGTTTACCCACTTGCCTATTTCGGGCGTTTTTTAAATGAGAATTTATATTAATTAAAAAAATTGTCTGAAAGTAGTCCCTTTAAAGTAGTAGTAAGTAGAAAGTAGTTAGAAATTTTTCTTCCCCTAAATCTCTGCGCCCGGGGCGACCGCCCTCCCCTCCTTTCGCATGGCGCTGTTAATATCTTTCCAGAAACATAAATATAAACGAATTATATACTTTCCAAACATACCTGGATTTCAAGAAAGCTTGAAAGAACTCGAAAGATTAAAAAAACGATCTCTTATATCCATCTTTTTCATAATTTTCTTCTCTGAAGAGGATTTAATATCCATAGCGAAACGCACAATAAAGGAAACCTTTGTACTACAGCAACTAACAACAGAATGTTTGTGGAATTAAGTCTATCCTTCAAAGCATGCGAGCTTGCGTTTTTCCTGGAATTCGAGAGTCCAGTCCCGTTTCCAAAAAAAAGAGCAAGAAACAGATGCAACTAATTAAGAACCCCTCCCCCCCCCCCCCCCCAATGGTGCAGTATTGAAAAACCCGAGACGGCATTGGCAGCGACAGGAAATGACCATTCCTTTTAGCCTTCGGCTGATTCCCAATAGTATAAATGATAGCCTTTTCCGAAATTGAGTGACCAGTTTTCGATACTGATACTGTTGCTATGTGCTTTCCCCATTTTTCAAAGAAAATACATTACTGCCGCTTAAACGAGTCAAATTTTTAAATAAAATTTGATTCAATAAAGCGGCAGATTTCGAGAACAAAACAAATAAAATTCTAACATTAGTTTTGTTTTTTATGATTTGGTTCATAAAAATGGAAATTTTTGTATTTTTGTCATGGCTCTGGGGGGGGGGGGGGGTTAACCCCCAAACCCACCCCCCCTCGCTGCGCCACTGTTACAAGACTATTCACCGAACTTTATTGTCAGAGGTAGTATTTTTATCTGATTATAGGCCACAGATCAATCACCTCCTCTAAATCGAATTCTCTCCGTGTTATTAATGTGGCCCTCGACCACCCAGACATATTTGTATGTGGCCCTTCTCTTTAAAAGGTTGTGCACCCCTAATCTAAATACATTATAGACAAACACTTAAAGAAACAGTTAAAAGTTACAGTTAAAGTATTGTTTTGCGAAATCACAAAATTAATAATTTCAGTGTAAAATAGCATTTTGTTTATAAAACTAAAAACTAGGCTAAATTTTACGGATGTGAATCGGCGAAAAAGTAAACAAAGGGGCGTGGCACAATCAGCTGATTGAACAAAAATGCTTCTAACTAGTAAAAATAGTCAAAATTGAAAAATTCTTTTTGTTTTCAATAACAGGGAGTTCATAGTATTCCATTTTTCAGTGGTTAATTTTTTTTTTTTTTAATAAATAAACTTTTTGTCGAGCTATAAGCGATTCTTGTCACATGACAACAGGGTTTTCTCTTTTCCCTTACTAAAGTGTCCGGAAACATTAGAAAGTAACGTTTTCAAAAGTCTGTTTTTATTATACAGATTCAAAAGTTTTGATGTTTTTAACCTTTTGTTTTCTTTTATTCTAAACTGCATTAACTACATTAATTATTTTAAAAAGTGTTAATTTGCATGCTTAAAAATCTAAGTATTTAAGTGATTATTAATGTTGCTATTGTGCATTAATATGCGCACGGTAATATAAAATATACTGTCATATTTTAAACATAAATGCAGTATCGTTCTATATTAAAAAAAAATAACTAAACGCTGTCATCGCTTATAGCATCTTTTTTTTAAACTGTTGATCTTTTTTGTTAATATTAGGAAAACTGTCATGTACAATAATATGAAAATTGATCGTATTATAGAGAAATGATTGAAAAACATGCTGATGTAGACGTTTTTTAAATCGAATAATTATTTTAAGATATATTTAATGCTAAAGTTCAAATTATTAAACGAGTTTTTATACATCTAAAACATTTTTAGATCATCTTATACATTAGAGCTGCATTTATTTCTTTATTTTGACTCATTTTTTGAGGATTCATTTCTTTTTTAAATTTAAATTTTCAGCATTTCGAAAGATATTTTTTAGATATTTTAGAAAAGGGTATTATTTTAACTTATTACTAACTGCATAAACAGCGCAAGGAATAAGATTTCTTTCAAATTAAAAATTTATTTAAACATGGCTATTATAAAGGGAAAAAACTTTCATTTTAAAATTAAATTATTACATATTAAAAGGTGGAAAACACTGAAAATTAAAATATAAAAAACTACATTGAAAAGAGTTTTTTTTTTTAAGTAAAAGAAGGAATTCAGCAAAGATTCATTAAAAGTCGCAAATAAATGAGAGCTACGCCAAATTTAAAGTTTCAAATTAATTAGATTGCCAAACAGTTAAAATTTAAAAAAAAATGTATTTACACGCACACGAGAGGTTTATTTCATATTTTGAAAAAATCAATTTAACTATTATTGTTAATTCTAAGACAGCGCAAATAATATTTTCTTTCTAACGATAAACCTAATTTTGCGTGAATATTATGAAAAGAAAGAAAAATTTGCTGAAAATTACATCAGATTTAAAACTTAGCATTCAAAATCACTTATTTAAAATAATTTCCTTATAGCATTGTTTAAAAATACAGAGAAGGAAGATTGTGTTAATTAAATACATTTTATATTCGCTGATTTTGAAAATCTTTAACAATCTTACTTAATCAAACAGAAAATAGCAATTAATAGCAGCTGATTCGTCTTTGTACCTCTCCTCAAAAATAAATAAATAAATAAATAAACACTCGTTTACATTGTAATCGCATTTTTTTATTATTATTATAATTACATTTTCCACAAACTTTACAAATCCGATCAAATTAACTCATTTTTAGAATTGGTACAGGGTTGACGAACGTAGCTCGTAGGGGGTATTGAAATGTTCTTAATTATATGTCGAAGAAAATCTGAATTTTTTATAGAAATTGAGTCAGGACGGGCCTGGTCTTGAAATTCTGTCCCTAGCTGACCTCTAGTTTCGGTTTTAGTTTTCAAAATAAGGAATCTGATAATTAGGGTAGAAAAGGAGCATTGTCAATTAAGTTAAAGAAAACTTTAAGAGCAGTCTTAATACTACGCTACGCTTCAATTTTCATGCAAGCTGCAAACCTCACAATCAAGATTTAATTTTTCATTTGAACAACAGGTATGAGATACCAGAAATTTTGAGGGGAAAAAGAAATTTTTGAATGTTACTTTAAACTTTCTGTTTAGCGATTTTCATGTATAACGAAATAAAAAGTGTGTTTGGTACTTTAAAAAACAATAAAAATATGCTACATTATTTTTGTGTACAGAATTTTTTTTTTAATTTACTCTTATAACAATGGTTTAAATTTAAAATAGCTGTCTAGAGGCACAACCAGAAATAGGCTCTCTGCCATGTCTTGTATATACTATATGATGCTAATAAAGATTTTTTTGAACCCTCTTCAGTTTATGACCTATTACAACTCCATCCTATAACTTTCCTCTGTGATTATCCGTGTAATTAGCATAATAAAAAAATAGCCAAAACAATATTGAGGTATTTCATATATTCATTAGTGGAGTAAACAAAGAGATTTCAGCTTTAAAATACATTCCAGAAAATTTAAAAACTGATAAGATGTACAGAAAACTTTTGTGTTTAAGTAAAAGTATGATGTGTGAAAATCAAAGCAGGGGAAAGCATAAGTATGTTTAAATGAACGAAATTGCTCATTTTATGAGTAAATATGATTCAAAGCATTTCTGAGATGATGGTACTGGCAGCGCCACTGATTGATCCAAGATGTAATATAAATGAAAATGAAAAACGATTAAATGTATAAATGTAAAACGATTCCGTAAGATATACTGAATACAAAGGTCCTAAGAATGTGTGTTTGTATACTTCGTGCATTGAATTTTCCAAATCAAGTTTTGATACATATTGGTGCAGTATTTCATAGATTAGACTTTAATTTACTAAAGGGAATAATTATTTTGTATATCCATAAATACTTATTTTTACTTATTTTTTAGATAATTTTTAATCTTCTGGAAAATGTTTTTTTTTCTTTTTTTATTGCTTGTTTTATTTTCTCTCAGGGTTGTTCTCAAGCTCCCTCCCCAACAAACGAGAAAGTTTCTGACATATTATCTAATTTATTTTTAAACATAAAGTCGCAAAGTTGATATTCATGACTAGAGCCCTGCAACGAATAAACCTGGACTAAAACACAATGTAATCGACCGATGCCAATATCCACATTTTTTTTTTTTTTTTGGTATTGGTGTCAAATTAGCTTATTCTCTTGAGGCACATTTATACTTAAATCGGTTTTCAAGTATACTGCTTAATAAGCGCAAAATTTCCGACACATTTATTAACTCAGTTTTGAATGTAAAGGAAGAAAATTGTGAAAGCTGGCTATGGAAGCGATATCTGATCGAAACGAGTCTTCCATTTTTTATTAAATAAATCGACTTATATATATCATTGACTTATAAAGAATTTTGATCGTGTAGCAACAAATTTTTCTTCTCTCTCTGGGTAGTTTTTTTTTCTTACGTCCAGAAATTCGGTTAAAAATGCCAACTTTGAATGTATTTTCTGAAAGATCATTTATGTTTGCCAAAAAAATGGAAAACGTCTGTCAATTAACACTTTATCTACCGATGGTACTGATACCATTAAAATAGTACCATTAAAATAAGTTATTATAAAATTCTTTTAATACGTAAGTTAGTTGTAATACTATTTAGAATGAGTTACATATACATTACTTTATCTTGTTCCAAAAGCATTATTGGTTACGCAAAACAAAAATATTTTTAAATAATGATTTATTTTGTCTTTGCATCTTTTCAGCTTTCTTGGTGCTGAGGGAGTGGATGGGGATTTTTCAATGCGGAAATATTTCGATATTTATATTATAAGAACATAATATTTGTACATTTTATAATTTTACAAAATACTAAGAAAATAATTAGAAATAAAGATTTGAGTGGGGTTATAAAAAATTGCACAAAATCCCTGTAAATTCCGATTTAATTAATCCTTCTAAATCCTAAAAGCCTTCAAATATTTATTAAATGATTATATAAATCTCTTAATTTAGTTTAAACAATTTGCATAATATGCTTTAGAATGTAAAATTTTCTTGAATTCATAATGCGTAGATAAAGGGTTAAAAATATTTTTGAATAACATCTGCTTATATGTTTCCGAACAAAAATGAATTTAAACTTGTGTTGTAATGATAGTTGCCCTTTTGGACTTGAGAGGAGTCTTATATTTCGCTTATGGTAAAATCGTATCCATTGAAAATTATTCATAGGTTATCAGCTTCGTTTAAATTTTTATATCGGATCAGTATTTAAAACTCTGTTCTGCGGTTTTGTTGCGAAAGTTGGCGAAAATTGTCCACCCCCTTGCCAAAAAATGTGGTTTTAAGTAACAGGCGAAAACGCATATTTTCCCATATCTTTCGATCTCCTCCGCTATTGACCTTTGGGAGGATACGGTAAATTATAGCGAGCTACACGCAGGTTCACCCTTTAAATGGTGAACAGTCGACTCTCGTTAATTCGAACTAAACACGAAGTCCCGAAATTTTCAATGCCAGAATAATGTTAAAATTTTTCATTAATTCGAACTCATTTTCTCTTGACTTCGTTTAATTCGAACTAACGAGAATTCCGATTTCTCCTTTTTCTTTTCTTTCTCACGGATTTCAGATCATTTGAATAACTCTCTTTCTTTGATTTTTGTGAAAATTGTTCCTAACGAGTATACATATAATCCAACGCATTTAATATCCTTTTCTTAGTGCCCCGTCTGTACATCAGAGACGCTTTAAATTTTTCTTCCATTGTGCTTGTTTCTAATATTTTAATTAGTTTATGTATTTATACATTCTAATTTAATATTAAGTCATATTCTAATGATAACAGATGAAATAAATTTAAAAAACACTATAATATTAATATTATATATAATATTAATATTATTATTTTTTCCATAATTCGAACATTTCTTGCGGTCCCGACGAGTTCGAATTAAATAGAGCCGACTGTACATGGTTTTATTTTTATATTCTATTTGCCCCACAATATTTTAAACGTAAATCTTATAGAAAATTTCTCTTGCACACGTAATTATATGCAAGAGAATTTTTCTTGTAAAAAAAATGCAAAGGTTACAGAATATGAGCGTAACTTAGTTAAAGGTGGTTTTTAAATAAGTTATGCATTTTTATGTTGAACTGCTTTCAGCTTACTAAGAAATGTTTGTAAAATATAAATAAAATTATATACAGGGTCACGCAAAGAATTGGTTACATGGTCACCTATAGATAACACTTTCTGTAAATGTGATTTAAGTAGTTTTAAGAGTGTTTTTGTTTGAACTAAATTATAGCAAAATACTGGCGTGAAATAAAGGTACTAGATAAACTACAGGGCTGAACAGAATTATTCAAGTATGTTTCGATCTATTAGTAACAAATTGTTAAAAGTGAAATTTGAACCAGTTAGACGTTTTCTTGCTCAACTAAATTTTCTCATTATATAGTACGTATATAAACTGACAGATCAAATACAGGGCTGTTCAAAAGTAACGGAATGCATATTTGGTTATGGACAGTAACACCTTATTTCCTTAAATAACGAAAATTTGTTAAAGATTTCAGAAAGTGTTGGAAAGTATTTCATAACCTATGCTTGACACATGATTTTTCTTACTTGTTAAGATATTGATTAACAGATTATTGTGTTGAAAATTTATGATGTAGAAATGTTTACGGTCACCTGGAATCATTTTAGAAGTTGAAAATTCGTCTGAAGCTATCCGATAATTAAAATTTAAATAAGTTTTTTTTTTCCATATGAACAAAGCTTTTATTGAATAAAATAAATATATAAGTAAAAAGGTTGAATATTGAAGGTAAAAAATATTGTGGTTTTTCATAACAGAATTTGAGAAGATTCTTCAGTGAACTAACCGATCTCTGAATCCTGTATTAACTTATGTGAGGAAATTTAAACAAAAAATTACATTACTTAGAAGAATTTGAACCCTTTTTTTAACTTTAGAGTTTCACCTTTTTTTTTCTTCATTGATAAAAATGCAAAAGAAAGATTGGAGATAAAAGACACTTTTCTTGAAAAATAAGCCCAAGACAGTCCTTTCTATGGTAGTGGAATGCATTAAATTTATTGATGATATTTGCATTAAATTTATTTATTATAATAAAATATCAGACCTCATTTGACTTTTTTAAAATCTTTATTTATTTATTCATTTATTTATTTGTCTAAATAAATTTTTATCTCATAACTATGCAATATACACCTTTGAAAATTTTCACACACATTTTCCTCTCATATATACGTAGTTTAACACAAGCTTTTTGTAATGTGAAGTTTTGTATTTTTAATGAATTTTTTAATTAAAAATTTTAAAGTAGTTTCACGATTCGTATTGGTCTTTTTTTTTGTACACCACTAATTTTTAAGAAAAAAAAATCGTGGTAGGTTTCTGCAACATTTCCAAGGAAAATGCACTTCTAGATAAGTTTCCATGAAAATAGTAAAGATTTTTAACATTCAAAAATCATAAAATTATAGTTACAACCAATTACAAGAAACCTCTCCGTTAAAGAATGTAAAAATATATAAGGAATAAGCTTTTAAATTTTGAGCTGATTCCGTGGACATTCGATGCCAAAATATTGAAAAATTTTTTAAAGCCATAAAATTTATAGATTTTATGGTACAGCATTAAGTTTAAAATTAATAGCATTTTATCTAATTCTTAAAATTTAAGGAAGCAAATTTAAATGCAGTTTTTCAGCATCAAAGGTGTACTTTCTGATGGGTAAAAACTGAGTTTTGATAGTTATACATGATACGTGAGGTGAATGGAGGTATCTGTTTCGCTGAAAAGCTCCCATAAAATAATAATAATAATAATAATAATAATAATAATAATAATAATAATAATAATAATAATAAAAGAGTCATATGTTATTTTCAGTAAGATATTTGAACTCTTTAAGGCTACCGTCTCGTGTAGCCTTAAGCCGTCTACTTTAAATCTATGGGAAGATTCGTTTCAAATGTTTCATTTGTATTTTGGTATCTCTATACACACACACACACACACACACACACATATATATATATATATGTATTGAATCGGATAGCTGTGGTCGATCCCTATACTTTATTGCAGTTTTTTTTATGATCTGGTTACCCCTTTCGAAACCGGTTCCGAAAATGTAAGTAACTTCATTAAAAAAAGAAAAAAAAAAGAAAAATCCGCAGGCAAAATTGGAAAAGTAAAAAAAAAAAAAAAAAAAAAAAAAAAAAGCTGAATATAGACATTGATCTCAACTATCCAATGAAAAAAAATATTAAAAATGTCGAAATGCAAATGAAATATTAAAAAAAATAAAAATAAAATAAAAAATAAAAAATCCCACAGATTTAACATTAGCTCGCAAGTCTCTTCGCCAAACGGAATGGTAGCCTTAAAGAACACATACGTACTCGTAAAATATTCTGTACAACTCTAAAACGTTTTTAACAATGACTAGCTACAAAACAATCTGAATAGTGAAAAATTAGATGGTGAAAAAAATATATATATACCGGATAATTTAAAATAGATATAATGGAAACTCCTGTACCGCTGATGCTAGAAGCATATTTTTTCTAATCACAAAAGTATACAAATTGTGAATAGAATTTAGATAAGGCATTTTTTTTTCAAAAAGACATATATATATATATATATATAGCACGCCACTCTCATTCTTTAATTTGTATTTCAAAAAAAAAAAAAAAAAAAAAAAAAAAAATTCCAGAGTCAAAGAAGGACATTAAAATAAATCCTGTTCTTTGACCAAAAAATTACCTAATCAGGATATTTAGAATTCTTCGAAATTTCAATTTTTTTAGATAATGGAAATCCCGTCTTGCTATTTTTAGTGCAAGAAATCTCGGAAATAAAACAACTGGGTAATATTTTACCGTAAAAAAATGGGATTTCTTATAACTATTTGGAAAACAATTGTTATCCTCAGTAGAGAACTGGGAAATCTGGACTATATCTTAATTTTTTTTTCTTTTTTTTTTTTAAATTGAATTCCGCAACTTATTTTATTTTATTCGTTTTCTGATTAGTCCATATTTAATGTCCAAAAATGGAATACTTCTGATAACACTATGGCAAAAAAAAAAAAAAGATAATAATAATAATAATAATAATAAATACTTTAAAATAATAATTTGAAAACAAACAGTGACAAAGATTTCAAACAAATTTCATTTAAAAGTGCATTTTTTCCTACGCAACGGTGTAAAAATATTAAATGTGCAATGTTTAGTTTAGTAGTTAGAAAAATATGTTAGGCTCGGCCCGATACTCCAAGAAAAGAATAAGGCCCTTTACCCAGCCCGGCTCGATTGTCAGTAATGGAAATCGGCCTGCGAGCCTGGGCAGATTTCTAATGTGAACATCGAAACGCTAATAATTAATCAAATTTCAGATTAATATGGTTTTAAAAAAATGTTCAGGCTTAGGATATGAGTGTGTGTATTGTGTGTGTGTGTGTGTGGGGGGGGGGGGGGTAGGCCTTGATTTTACCAGGTTGCGGTCAATGAAAGGAAACTGGCCTGAATTCGAGTTTCGGGCCCGGCCCAGGTCTGTTCAGACTTTTAATCAGATAACTTAAGGTAACGCAAAAATAAATTCTTTAAAATAAAAAGTAGGAACACTTGAATACTTACTATTTATTGGAACTACTTGATCCTTGGGAATCATCCATTACTGCAAGAAACTGCTGAGTACCTTTAGATAATTTTAATAGGTGTTTCTCCATCTGCAGTTTGCAATTATATACAAATTTTATACTTTATGCCTGACTTGAGTAAAAAGAAAAAAATTCCCATCCGCATTCGTTGCCTTCAGACACTACTGATTGTTTTTCTTTGGTCATCCACTGAAAAAAAAACTAGCCCCTCTATACTTCTCCACACCTTCCATGTTCTTTGAAGCTCTTAAATTTTGGAGCTTTATAAGGCCGGAAAGCCCATTCTTTGTATGTTTGGAAAAAGGCAAGCATCTTATCTATGGTTTTGTAATTTGATCGTGTTGGACTCGTCGTCTACGTTTTTAACGTAAGGACGTGTTAGTTTATTGCTCCCTGCGAAGGACGTCAAAAGTACTTTTCCTAGAAACTATGCCCATTGTCCAAAGAAGAATGAAAGGAAAAAAAATTCCTGGGAGACGGAGAGTGCCCATACACTATGGTAAAAGTTATCTTGGGTTGTTTTAGCCGTTTATAAAGAATAAAAATAAACAACGAATTTAGGGAAAGAACATTTTCTCTGAAAAAAAAATACTCAGAAAAATTCTATAAATTATTATAAATTCCAAAATTTGTGACTTTTTTCTGAATTGGTTGACGCCAAAAAATACAGGCCATTTGAAAAAAATTATTGGAGGGGCCCGAGCCCCATGGGCCCATATAATTCTACGCCTATGTTTTGCTTCAATAATGGGTGAACTTTGGGGGTCGTTTTTTAAGCCCCCCCCCCTGAATATTGCACTTTATCCTTGCGATATCTTTATATACTAACTATATCAATACCCAAAGCCTCGCTGGATTCGGTGACACAAGCCTCGTATCTTCTCCTTGTTAGTTAAACTGTATAATGAGAATTCGGAAAGTATCATTGCGGCATTGCGAGCATATCGCTACATGAAGGGTATGCGAGATAAGAAAGGATCAATAATGTTTTCTGTATTGAACAAAATGATGAAGAAATTTGAAGCTACAGTTCTTTTAGCGTCAAGTCAAAGAAGCGGACGGCCCTCAACAGCCGCTGCTGTTGTCACGACAGTGGAGCAGACGGTGCAATCCATGTCGGCGGCTGCTGTACATCAAGATATATATAGTAAAATATAATAAAATATATGAAACTCCGGATTCAGAAAGTACGTTGTAAAGTTTCTGTAATGATGTTATCGACACTATAAATTCGGTTTGAAATGGTAGCATCGAATTTTCCCCCTCAACTGTCGGAGCCCGAGTTTCATTTTTCTTTCTCTCCAATACAGAAATTTGCTCAGGAAATGAAAATCCATAGCCACGTCTTAAAATAACATTATCTGTGGGAAAAGAAGACTTTAAAACATCAAATGCATCATTAACTAATTTAAAGAAATTTGCTGCTTCATTACAGAGTGTAGAAAAGTATCGAATTGCACACGAAACATGATGGGAAAAAACGTGCACCGCAAGAGAAACTTTCATCTTTTCGATATTTTAAAGTACTACATGATTAATTGAAAATTTTGGACATAATTTTAATTCCTTTTTGTCCTTTTCCAATAAATGTAGTAAAATACTTTAGTCAACTTTGGTGCCTGGTGATAAAGTTAATCCATTATTAAGCAAATGATTTCGAAGCAGTTTTAATAAATGAGGAACGTCAGCAAAAACAAATATTCTTCTACTTTCATCAAATGGATTACGAAATTGTGTATTATCAGCATTTATGTTCAGTTCTTTCCATAGAGCTTGATTTCCGCCACCAAGGTCAGTAGTAAACCCAATAATTTTGAATCCAAGCTGTTCAATCTATTTTATGATTTAGAATAACAAAGTTTTAGTCATTTGGCAGTCAAAATCATAGAATACTGGTTGTTTCCAAGGCACTAACAATCCTCTGGTCATAACAACTTGGATATTTTTATAAGGTCTTAAAGCGGTATCTTCAGCATGATCATAATCTATTTTCCCATCAACACTCATTTCATCCATGTTAAGAACGCATAGTTTTTCGAACCTCGTTAACGTTTTTGTTGAATTTGATAAAATAAAAACAATTCTTTCAGTATTCCCCGAGAAAATGTCCTTTCAGACTCCTATCTTTATAATGTCTTTAAACTTGGCAAATGAATATTCATCTCATTTTTTACAAAAATATATGATCTTTTGGAGAGACCCCGGAGTAATAAGACTATCACAATATCCTCTGAAGACCATTTCACACGTTTTTTTCAAAATTAGAGCAAGTTGTTGATTTTTGGTGAAATCCGATCCAACACATTTCGACAACTTGTTCAGTTTTTTTTCTCTTCAACATTCTTATGGTAATACAAAGATGAAAAATTTCGAAAAGAATAATAGTAGGAAGAGGATTTTTTTATAATTACTTATATCCTATGTTGAGTTTCTTTAAATCTTCCTCCAAACGAGAATTTTTTTCTTTCAAATAACTAATTTATTCGTTTTTTTCATTTGTTATTTCCTTACAAGTATCACAAATTTGTGAATTCTGAATATTTTCATTTTCATAAACATACAAATTTGGCATATTTTCAGCATCTAATAATTTCTGTTTTTTTATGATTTTTCATTTTTGGAAATTTCTGTCAAATACTGCTTCAATTCCCGTTTTCTTGATCTCGAAGCTCTCTTATAATATTTTTGTGCATCGCTATGATTCTGTTTCGAAGACAATATTGTTGGGATATTAAAACGATTAATTGCCCCAACAATCAATCTACGCTTTGATGGAATGCCGAATTCATATTTTAAGTCTTTCAGAAAATCGTCACTGTTGAAATGAGCTGAACAGATCCTAGCTGAATTTACTGATAAATGATCTTTTCTTTTTCAGGCTTCAGCCCATGCAATTTTCAGCTTTTTATTTTTTGGAATGCGGTGAAAAGAAATACCCGTAGTGTTTTCATCATTTGTGCAATTAGCGACAGCACACCAAGGCAGGGTAATAAAAACAAGAACTCAAATTTAAACTAAAAAATTAAATGAAGAGCATGCGCATCATAACAAAGTAACATACTAAACAATGACGCTCGTGGAGTACATTGCACCAATGACGCCACGGACGGGCCTACCTTCTTCTTTAGATACCTTGGTTGCACATGGGGTTGCAGTACTCGAGAAGTCGAGGCAGACAGGAGTGTCGTACGGAAGTGTCTGGAGAGCACTGCGAATAACCAACATAACAAAGAACTGAAACCTTCTGACTACGACTCTCGCCGAGATTTTGGAATTTGGTATAAGGAAAGGGCAGCTGACTTCACTGTGGGCAAAATTACTGTGGATCCACAGTAATTTCATGCTCGTCTTTAAGACTCCTACTGTACAGAAGAAGTCAAGGCGATCTGATTGGTCTACGATTGGTCTGATTTGTCTGCGATTAAAATCTCTGTTGTATGATTGGACGATGTCGCCTTGGTGATTCCCGCAATGATAGCTAAAGCAAAAATGTAATTGGTAAATTGGTTGAAGGAAGCGTTTGTTTGTAAACATGCCCTTTCCTTATTCAGTAAGATGGAAGTGCAGCACGACTGGCTTCACACTGTGTAATGGTCAGATGAAGAGCATTTCACACACTTTGGCGCTATTAACACCCACAATTGTCGAGTGTGGACCACAGGATATCCCCATGCATTTGTTGAGGTATCCTTACAACAGCCTAAAATAAAATGATAGTCTGGTGTGACTTCACAGCTGATTTCATAATTTGTCCTTTTTTGAGGAAGTCACACGGATGGGATTTAAAACAATTTCTGTCACTGGTCAACGGTATGTAGCACTGTTACAGAACAATGTTATTCCTGAACTGAAAGCGTGACAGGCACTCCAAACAGACACCTTCATAAAAGATGGATCACCACCTCATATTGCTCTGTCTGTGCAACGCCTGCTACGCTTAACATTTGGGGAGGATCGCATTATCAGTTTCTACTTTAATCACGCATGGCCTCCAAGATCTCTCTGTTGTAAATTTCTCTCGAACTAAATTAATAGTACGGTAGCGTTTGAGAATAAATTCACCCACTATATCAATCTAAATCATTAAAAAGCAATTTATTTACAAAAAGGTCTTATTTAAAATGTATATTGAATAGTGAAGCTTATTTTAGCTATGGGTCCTGTATCTTACACGAATTCTCCATAAACGCAGACAGTCTCTGAGAAAGTCAGTTTATCGTGTTTGAAGGCCGATGACGAGGATTTCACTTTACTATCGGATACGAGCGCCGCCGAGGACCTCGATCAACTTCAGCTCTTCTAGTGCTCACTGTATAAGGAGATTATATCTCTGGAACTCTTGCTGAGCTCCCTGCTCAGATCCAGTTCTTTCACAAGCTCTCTCCTTCACTTTCGTATCCTCCCTCTCCTCCCTCGAAAACAAATCGCTTAGGGAGGGATCTTATGGATCACTTATGAGAGAGTTCACATATGATGTCAGCCTTAAAGTCCTCTAGAATTGGTTCACTAAAATGCTGAGGTCACACACAAACTACCCATAGGAAAAAATAACACCTTTCTCTCTTTCAGCTAAAAGCATTCAGCGGCCTCTTTTGACAAATTGTAAGAAAGATATTTTCTGTCTAAACCAAAGTGTTCTCTCGTCAACGAAAACCTCAACCTGGGTGGCAAAAATACCTAAGAACTTGTACAATGCTGAGTTCCCACGTAGGCAATTAACTCTGTAAAGTTCAATTCATTGCATCCCGATCTGACACCCTGTGACTTTTAGCTGTCGGGATTCTTGAAGTCAAAAGTGTACCGCGACCAACCGGCATCATTAGCAGCACTGAAAGATGCCATCCGGCAAAATGTGTCTGCCATAACGCAAGAAATGCTACTAAATGCTGTGAACGGTGTGGTACCTCGCCTCATACCTGTACTTCTGAATGATGGACAGCGCAATGAACATTTACTATGGTACTAATTAACTGTAATTAAGCTGATTTGTAAGTTGTCAAAATTTTTTTCTTTTGTAAATCATCTTTTGGTGCAATAAAATACTATAGCGCCATCTGTTGGTCGCCAACAGAACTTTTTTCGTTGCAACACAAAACCCGGTTTCTTTTCCATCCGTTTGATGCAAACCGTATATTTGTATCTTGATTCGTTTTCGAATTAATCATTTTTAAAGTTCGTCCTGACTTTTGGATCACCAAGCATTTAGGGCATAATTTTCAACACTGTCGCTATTATTTCGATATCGAAAACTGATGTTTTGTATCGGAGACGATAGAGAACAATATTTTTGCTTAGAAAACCGCAACATTCTTTGATATTGAAATGTAGCGACAGTTATATATTTTTATTCAAATATTTTCACCACTTTTAACCCCTTTGCGACGAGAGCTACGAAATTTTTAATATTTTGTCACCGGATTTTAAAAACCGAAATTTGTGCATTATACAATCGGGAAAATGATCCGATTCAATAAGGCAAATTTTACAATAAAATTTTACTGGTGGGGATAAACAAGGATTTTTAGGCCTTTTTGAGACATGTATACGTTTCGCTCGTCCAATAGGGGTTAACGAAGGGTAACAAGAGTAAGTAGTTCCGTTATTTTTTTTTATTGCTTAAAAAATTAAATACGGATATTATATAGCTAGAATTAAAGCCTACTGAGTTCTTTGAATTCCAAAATATTATCTGGATTGTGTGATAAATGGCAATTTTTTATTTAAGATAGATGCTACTCGCAATTTTTGTTTTTTTTAATGGGAAATTTCTGTGGTTGTTTAATTCGAAGATAAATATTAGCAAAAGGTACATAATTTGAGTTAAAAGAGAAAAAAAAAAAAAAAAGAAAGCTGACAACATTGGATGATATTTTGTATTAAAAATATATTTTTATAATTTATAATAATTCCTTTCGGTTTAATATTTGATGAGATAAAAGTGTTTTTTTTTTTTTAACAAATAAATATTAGTCCAAAAAAGGGGGAAAATTACCAGGAGATTAAAATATTGTAAAAACATAGCTAATTTTTTTATATTATAAACATTTATATGCAAATGTATAGTCGGGTTCAGTGCTTTAGGCCACACTTTCAAGAACAGTGACTTTTATGGGAAAAAAACAGCTGGCACTTGATAATGTATTACATTATTTTATATATATATATATATATATATTAAAATTTAGATAATATAAGACAGTAAATACACAAAACCAAAGATAGAAAAAAGAAATTAATCATTATCACTATTATTTTCAATCACAACAGATATGTATTCATTTCTGAACAGCGTGGAAAGAATTTCTGACGGTCTACAATTTTGGATAAATACCCCCTGTAAGACAGATAATAGATTGTTGCTGCTAAATGAGAGCAGAAGCCAATTGTTCTTATGCCATTTACGCACTGGCTATAATGCTTTAGTATTGCAGACACGCCCAGAGCACTAGGTTTATATTGCATAAAACGACGATAAGTTTTCTTTGAAATGTGTCGCGATAGAACTTTCATTTTTAAAATATTTGTTACATCTTTAACGAAATTTATATTTATCGAAGAGTCTTCTTTCATAATTTCCGCCAAGTAAAATATTGCTTGATTGTATTGGTATGAGCCTGTAAAAAAATATTTTTAATTATATTTCGGGCATTTCCGGGAAATCTAATAAGTCAATTGAAGATAACTGGGTAAAAGAGAGTTTTTACTCAACCAGTTATTTTGTTCGATTTCAGCCTCTAAGGTATTTTCATCATTTATTTTGCATTTATTTTACATGCGATCAACTACTTCATCTGAAAAGTTTTTATCGGAAATTAATATTTTGCCGAATGTACTACCTCTGACAATAAAGTGCGGTGAATAGTTCTGTAACATTAATGTAGATGAAATATTAACGAAAGTTACCGTACCATCTTTTAAAATAGTCATCTCCCATAACTATGCACCCCTCAGATCTGCTGTACATGCCCTGGGAAATTCACAAGAAGTCTGCTTTTGGGATGAAGTTCCAAAGCTTCGTCATGGTTCGTTGGATGTCAGCAATATGTTCAAATCTCTTTCAAACAGAGTTTGAGTCGTGAAAATAGGAAGAAGTCTGGAGGATTGAGATCTGGCGAGTATGGTGGATGTTCAATTTGCACCACCACTCATGAATTCCTTTCGGTGTCTTGCAAAGCTTAAAACCAAACTTTAAACTCATCTTTTGTTCGTTCATTTTCCTGTTCTCTGTTAAGAACAAACACACTGAACAAGCACTTAGTAAAGAACATCTTTCACAGTACATAAACGACGCTCAACTGAACAACGGTGGGGGAAGATGGTCAACACTTGCCTCTACGCAGGTGCAGCGTTTCTGTTTCCCCAGTATTGCCAGATCGGTTATTCTGAATTCATTCACCGAACTTTATTGTCAGAGGTAGTATTTAACAAAAACGAAGCAATTCAAAAATAGCTTTTAACTTTTGGTAACATTTTTTTATCTACTATGTTATTGGTATTTAAAAAAATAAAAGTCGATATTTTTCTTTTAACATTCCATGTACGATTCGACAACCCAGAGTGTTTTTGTCACAAATCTTGATTTATTGGCTTATTTTGGAGTTAGCTGCTTTCGTTTTTCTTTTAAAACCGGTACGAATATAGTCTGTCTCAAAAGTTTTAGCACTCTGCAAATCTGGTTTAAAAGAAATGAAGAAGAAAATGTTTTATGGTAATTTATAATAAATACTCGACATTTAATCAATATAAAATTAAATAAACCATTTTGGGGGTTAAAATAAAAAATATATTTATTTTTATTTAAATTTTCTTTATTCTTGAAGAAATGCTGTCTCAAAAGTTTAAGCATTTTATGCAAATTTATCTAGAAACACGGGATTGGGCGTGTGTAATGACGCGGCATTGCACTTGCATAAAGTATAAAAGTTACAGAAATTATTTCCTCTCTTTTTAAAAATGCCGAAGGGTAAAAAATTCATAAAATGTGAGATTTCGAAAGTTTTTAAATTGAAAACGCAAAATAAAACAGTTTCTGAAGTTGCAAAAGTTTTAATTCGATAAAAGCGAGGCACATATCAAGTACTCTGTAGAAATGATAATTTTAAGTGGAAACCAAGATGTAGACGACCTCGTATGACGACTGTTCAGACTGATCGGAGAGTGCGGAAATAGGTATCTAGACAAAAATATGTCCATACGGCAAATTAAAAATAATCTCAGAGAACAGGCGTCCAAAGACACTGTACATAGATGTATTTAAGAGTGTGATTACATCTTACTAAAAAAATGGCTCGCAAACCGTCTCTCAAATTACATCACAAACAGGCAAGAATGAACTGGGCTAAAAAACACATGTCCTACGGGGACAAATGGCTTACTGTTATATTCAGCTATGAGAAAAAGTGGAATTTAGATGACATTAATGTTTGCATATCATATCGGCATGATTCACGTAAGGAACCAAGGGCATTTTTCAGCAGGCAGCAAACCTGCAAATCTGTTATGGTTTTGGGGGCGTTTGGATTCAATGACCAGACCCCTCTGGGTTTTTTTTAAAAAAGAAGACAAGATTCAAAAAATATCAAGAGATGCTTAACCAACATTTGCTTCCATTCGGTGACATTTTGAGGTGTCCTGAATGGACTTTTCAATAAGACAATGCCTCAATCCACGTATCACATTCTACAAAACTGTTAAAAATGTTAAAGTTCTTGACTGGCCAGCTTTAAGTCCAGACTTAAACTTGATTGAGAATATCTGGGTTATTTTAATCCGCCAAGTTTACGGCAATGGAAAGCAGTATGACTCTATTGAATAACTCGAAGAGGCCATTGAGAAAACGTAGTACTCTTTGCCACCAGAAACCTTACAAAAATTAATAATTTCGATGGGCGTACGTTTATTTGAACTAATCCGAAGTCACTGAAAAAATAATTTGTAAGCAAAAGTTCTGTAAAAATTGTAAATCTGTTTGTTTTTGACATTGTGCATAAACTTTTGAGACAGTTTTTTTAATTATATTTTTTACAATTATGTAACTTATTTTTTTCTACTTTTATTATCATTTATTGAAATAATGTTGCATAATCTGCAAATTAAAAAAATGTCATTCGTTCCAACCTTTTATAATTCTTTAAAAATTGATATTTTATGCTTGTGCTTAAACTTTTGAGACAGACTTTACTTCATATCATTCTTCTTCTAACTTAGGTGCAATATCACGAAATCCACAATTAAGGACAAAACTATCGCCTGGTTCAATTAATCGTTTAAGTCCTTCAGGACAACCGATTGTTTCTTTCATTATTGTGGCATCGTTTTGGTTTGCAAGGTATGAATCTAATATATCAACAATATAGCCATCTGTGGTGCATATGGTGAAGGGTTTGCATAAAGGACTTTCTTCTGTACTGAATAAGATTTCGTCTGATATTCGGAAAGTTGAAATATATTTTCCGATCTAATAATCCCCGAATCAAGATACTTAACGAACTCTCCCATCTGGTGCGATAAGAACGAAAAACATCATTAATTTGGAATTCACACTAATGATTATCGAAACTTACTTCTGGGTTTTTTTTCTGTGCCATGTGGAAGTTACAAAAGACATATGCAATATTTCCAGTCATCAGAAAGTGTTTCCAGAACTTTATGCATAAACTATATTACGAACTGATAGACGTTTTCTAGTATGCTTTATTCTTTGACTTTAAAAAAATAACCCATTAAAATTAATTAGCTGATTGCACCATAATGTGTAAGTGTGCTTGTTGTTAATGTTTGTAATGTAATTAAGCATATGTTACTTTACTCTATATTTGACTCTCGCACCGAGAGGTCATAAGTGTTTGCTGCTCCGTTAAAATTTGCTATATTAAATATTCTTTATTTCTTTCTTAAAATTAGTAGTAATTACTTCGACTGCTTCTTCATGAGTGTACACTGAATTAGTCCTCACCCGGGGCACATAACATCATTTATTCAACGTCAATAAATGGAT
The DNA here is from genome assembly GCA_964019185.1 of Maratus speculifer. Lineage (NCBI taxonomy): Eukaryota > Metazoa > Arthropoda > Arachnida > Araneae > Salticidae > Maratus > Maratus speculifer. Next base: position 177,781,576 of record OZ025293.1, read on the forward strand.
ATACACTGTTAAATAAAAATGCCACATATTACAGATCGTGCACCACATCCCTGGATTAGCCGGCATACCTGAACTGGATATCTATAAAAGGTAAGAGAATATTTATTTATTCCTTTTGCTTACCTGAATTAAATGTTGAGACAGATAAGGCTATAATTTAATGATGAGGTTTAGAACTCGCGCCAATTAAATGTTAGGAATATTTTCCATCACGGTATTCGAACTCTTTTGATGTCTCGCGTATGTACCATCGTAAATCAAAATTAATTTATCTTTGCACTATATAATTATTTTGCAAGATCTATTGTATGGTTTTCAATTAAATCTTGTCTAAATTTATTAGTAATTCCAAAATCAAACTTGAGTATATCCTTCTCAAATGCGGTAATAACATTTGATGTATAATCAGAAACCATTCGTTCCCTTTCTAAATCAGAAATAGCAGAAATCAAGTTATTAGATGTACTAGTTCGAAGTTTAATTAAAGAGATAAAGATAGCTTCTAATGCTGTATGATTTTTACTATCTCAGATAGAAGTTATCACCTTTGGTTTGATCAATATTTAATTCCGTAAAAATCTCAATATGATGTTTAGGAATTCTTTCGATATTTTTTATCAGAGGCAACGTACGTGCATTGGTTGTTTCCTTTAATAGTTTCGTTAATTTGTTTTTGGCCAGTTACGATGCACTTGAAACCATTGCAATACATTCTATTTCACTGTCATAAAAAAAGATTTTTAATTAAGTGTGTTTTAAACATAAATTTTCATAAGGAGTATATTACGTCTTTTGCACGCTTGCAGTATCTCTTCATAGGAACATCAACTGTTTCCCCCCCCCTTTTTTTTTATTTCACAAATGCAGTCGTAAGCATGTGTTGACACGGTTCTTTGTATAGGTATTTCTAAGAATTATTCGGGATCGGAGACTGATGAACTCATATCACGTACAGTATAATCAGGATCGCCTTCGAATAATGCCGACCTCACTCCGTCTGAAAATGAAATAGAAAATTCACCACTCATAGACTTTGAAATGCCTTTACAATACATAAATAAAATTTGAGTATCACACCATATCGTATTTACATTGCAATAACTTTGAAATATTTTGTACAGGTCTGTAAATGCATTTTGAATGCTAATGTACCATTTACAAATTGAAACAAGCTTATTTGATTCTAATCGAGATATACTGCGTAATAGCAATGAGCAATGGCGGAACCGGAGTGGGAGGAAGTTACGGAAAATATCAATTTGAAATACAACCTTTGCTTTATTTAATTGCAAAATGTTCGTTAAATTAATACAGAAATTAGTATTTCTAAATAGTGGTGTCCTTAATTCTGATCTCTCTTTGGGTGTACTAATGCTATTGAGCATATGAAAATGATAGAATCATACAACAAGCAAGCAAAGCTTCAAAATATGTTTGAAATAATTTACAAAGAGTTTTAAGGAAGAAATTGGACGCAAGTTAATATTTGTAAATGTAATTTAAAAATGAAAATAAATTAAACTCTTACGAATGGTTAATAATTTATTAATTTGGTTACTAATTTAACACACCCGTAAAAAAAAATAGTTATGAAATATAAACTAATCAGTATTTTACTCTTATGAGATTTTCAAAATATAACACAAATATGAAGTTGGTGCAAAAAATAAATAAAAATGAAGGAAATATTCGGTAAAGTTAGCCAAAAGCGCACGGGGTGTATTATACCCCACACTAACACGTTCTTTTTAATAATTTTTCATGACGCGCGTTCCGCCGGGTTAAAACAAACTTAAAAACAGTTATAAACACAGTAACTGGGTTAAAACAAAAATGAAAGCTTACCTTGCTCGATATCGTTTCTTTTGCAATGCTGCGTTTTTCTACATTTTGCACGTATGGTATTTCCAGCTGATAAATTCTTGTCAGTCGATATTGAAAATAATGCAGTTTCTTCTTCTGTTTTTAATTTTTTTTCTATTAATCGCAATTTTTTTTCAAAAAACTTCCACACCAATCACATTTCGGTTTATCATTCTTAGATGACATCGTAACAAATGGAAATCTTTCCCTACAATAAATCTGTTTCTAACCGCGAGGCGGTTAAATATTACTTAGACTTACACGTTTAACATGATGATAACAGGGCATATCTCTTGGTTAAATATCTTAAAATTACAAACTATAATTTCTTTTCATAAAAACTGGTGAGAAACATTTTCATTTAAAGTGAGTATGATAACTGTCGTTACATTTCAATGTCGAAGAGTATAGTTTGTTTCTATGCCAAAAATATTCTTCCCTGCTGTTGTATGCGACACCAACAGCAAATACTGATATTGAAATAATATCGTCAGCGTTGAGAATGATGTCCATGCGTTCATCAAAATTTAAAATACTGCAATTCTGTAAGTGCATATTCCAAAAATTCTTCAGTGTCGAATATCAGTAGCTCCGCCCCAAATCACGGTTTTAAATGAATTTTACTAATTTTTATACATATTTTTGCAAATATTTATATGTAGTGTACCCAACGCAAATTTTCGACATTTATATATAATGTGCAGGCATATATGAGGAAGGTTTTACAAGAAAATGGTAATTTTCGGACAACTATAATATATGATTTTTATTTTTTTAAACATTTAATCGCTTTTTCACGCAATTTTTATAATCAGAAAATTATGTAATCCCAGTTATGCATGTTTGATGTCTATATAAACTCAATTAATGGCATGTAATTCGGTAGAGTAGTTTTTGAGCAAATGAGGTTTTTAAGAAATCGAAAAACATTTTTATCTAATAAAATATCAATACTTATGAACGATTAATAGGGGAAATACATTGTCAGACATGTAGACACACCTGCGGAAAAAATCAAGAAATTTGATTGAAAGGCTAATTTCAATGCTTATCTGGCTTGTGCCCTTTCAGATTTTTAACAGTGCAGAAGCGTTTATGTTGCGTTCTAATTCATTAGAAAAAAGATAGCCTTTAAATATAGGGGTAATTTTTTCCGATATTTTTAATCCTTTCGGGTCTTGTGTACTACTAATAGTACATCATCTTTCAACTAACATATTTTCCCAGTATTTATTAACTGTTTTCAAAGAGCCTCATATTCTATTTTAAAGACTTCTGTTAAAATTGCATTTAATTTTTTCACTAAAGCATAGCCCTACATGTCCAAGAACACTCATTTAAGATGGATGAAACTTCGAATGCACGTCGAACAGGTAATTCTTTTGAATTTGCCCTTATTATAGATATTATAAATAATTATAATTATTATTTGAAATTATTTTCGTAAAATAAGTCATTGTAGTTAATGTTTGATGAAATTTTTGTAATCAAAACCATTTAAAAGTTTTGATTTATCAATCTTTGATTATGTGTACTATTAGAAGTACAGTGGTCTTTAAAGGAATTAATTTTGCTAAAATAGCCGCATTGTATTTATTAATTTTTAGAAATGAAATTTGTAATAATTTAGGTTGAATATTTCTCATTCTTTTTGTCATATAATATTGTTATGTAATATTATTAGCCTATAATTTGTAAAAAAAAAACTTCTACTACAGTTTCAATAGAGCAATTTGTGAAAGGGAGGATTAGGTTTCCTCTAATCCACGGCGAATAAAATTTTTTATGTTTTGTGGAAAATCTAGAATAATTTATAATTCCATAGTTTACCAGGTCTTTAAAATAAGGAAAGGGCATGTTTACAAACAAACACTTTCGTCAACCAATCTGCCATTACATTTTTTGTCAAAGCGATCATTGCAGGAATTTCTTGGCAACGTAAGCCAATCGTATCATCGCCTACCACAGAGCTGCCAAACGTAGACCAATCAAATTCCAGCAGCTCATCCGTACAGTATCAGTCTTTAAAGAACGGACAGGTTTTTCTCCATGATCCACAGTAATTCGTCCACAGTGACGTCAGTTGCCCTTTCCTTATACCTGTTGATGAAGAGTTATAAAATGTTTAGTTCAGCTGCAGCTACTGTACAGAATTGTGCAATCTTATTCCAGATAAATAGGTCATAAAATTATTTTTTGACAGCTTTATCTATTCAGTTTCGTTGTTATCATATCTTTTAGGTAAAAGAATATTTGCTGCAGGTAATATTAGGAAAAACAGGCTTCAAGGATGTCCAATTGTATCTAAAAAAATGTTTAAAAAATATGGGGGAGAGATGTAATAAATACGCACTTGTCAGCTGACGGAAAAATCACTATTGGGAAATAAAGTTGTTACAATGCATCCAATTTCATTGCAGAAAAAGAAACTGATATTGCGTTAAGATGGATGACAAACACATTGAAGTTGAGCGACCTAAAATAATAGCTCTCTACAATTTATGTATGGTAGGTGTCGATAAACGTGATTTTATAACATTCCTTCTATAGAATTAGTATTCGGTGCAGAAAGTGGACTATTCAACTTTTATTCCATTATTTTCCAATGAATTAAATTCATGGTTAAAATGTAAAAACGGGGTTCTTCGTGGCCGAGTGGTTAAGACACCACGCTGCTAATCGCTTGCGAGCGTAGGAGACTGTGGGTTCAAATCCCACTGGCTCCATTGCCCGCACTCTTTGTGCGGAGCTCCCTGTTGTATTTCCCTTGTGTTGTAAAATTTCCTTGTGCTATCTCGTCCTTGCATATTAACGATGACTTATAAGCAGGCTTTCATGTCGAGCACACAAGTCATATGTATGTTACAAATAAAATGTAAAAACGATTCATCTAATCACGGTATTGCTGTAAAAAAACAACTCGATTTATTAGACTTCACTTTATTAGTTACTAAAATGCTGGCTTTCAAAAACCAAACTACAAACTCCGTGAAACGCGATCGTCCAAATAATTCTTCTATCACTGTAAAAAATTTGACTCTTTTGCTGCATGATCACTCCACCGTTTCAATAGAAAACGATTACTTCAGCCTATCATGGAGCATTCTCGTGGGTTAAAAGAGAGATATTCTATTGGGAATTAAAACGGCCTATAGAGGCGCTGCTTACAGCCTTTGATTCAGAAAAACTGTCAGGAGTGGATACAAATGAAACGGTTTCAAACTGTAACAGTTACGCGTCACAAATCTGAAACTTGCAACGGGCATGAAAACGGCGATACAAAAGTAACACTTGTGACCGTAACAAATGAAGATAGCGGCGTAACAAATTTGTTACCGTGTATCGATTATTTTCAACGATAAGCTCTTTTGATTGGCTAGTAGCCTTTGGATTGTTTATAAATAAATCACGTTGCGAAGATAATTTTGCTGTATAAAATGATTTAAATTTTACAATCTAAATGAAGTTATTGTGAAAAGATTCTTCCAGAGTGTCTGCATACTGATTATTGAAGCACTCTAAAAAAAAAAAGTGTAAATTTACACACAAAAATGTGTAAATCGATGATACAAAAACGACATGTCTATGTGTGTAAATTTGTGTGTAAATTGCGCCAAATGTGTAAATTTCAGAATACACATTTTAATGTGTAATTTGATGATAAGTCCAAATGTGTAAAAGTTATCTGATAACTCTTGAAATACACACTTTAATGTGTGAATTGCACTGAAATACACATATTTCTGAGCACTATTTTTACACATACATATGTGTAATACTCTTTTTTTACATATATTTTTGTGCAATAGGAAAATACCTACAATGTTGTGTAATATGCAAAATACACATGTTTTTGTGTTATGTACAGAATGCACAGATTTTTGTGTAATATTCTGTTTTTACACATATGTCTATGTAACATGGAAAATACATTTTTGTGTAATATTTAAAATACATAGGTTTTTGTGTACAAAGATTTACCTTATTCTTTGATGTGTAAACTGCGAAAAAGTTTTTAAAATAGCAAAACAAAATTACATGAAGAACAAATTCGTATGCTTGACTTGTTTCTAAGTACGCGATCGTAATTATGTAAATACGTAATAACTATAGTTGTCATTCAATCCGTCCGTCTGTCTATCTGTCCGTTCGCATATAACAACGCAAAAACTACTTAATCCGAATTGTTTGAAATTTAAAATACATAACTCTTGCATAATTTTATCAAGTCATTTCAATTTTTATGCAAATGAGATGCATAATTCAATTATAGAGACAGTCAAAAGCGTTCCCTTGCATAACGGCCCATGTATAAAAATAGTTTCAAGTGCCTTTTAATAATGTTACACGTTTTCGAACATAATAAAATTGACTTGCATCTATGAAGTATATACTACAATATAAATTCTGTATAATCTGTAGTACAGAGAATAGTTTTTATTAATTTACAGGGCCATACTAAAATATTACATTACATTATGGTAAAGAAGGAAACATTGTTTGGGACGCGTTTTAATTTTATAAAAATTTATCTGAAAAAAAGTTATAATGGCTTCTGTGTCTGTAATTGGATTTGGTGTAAACATTTGAATTTTTCGGACTAGGTTAAAAAAACTATTTCTTCTGACATCAAATGACATTTTTTTTAGAGTTTTTATTTATTTTTCTTGTAGTTTTTGAATGCAATACGCTTACAAAAAGTCTTCAATTTAAAAATCACAAACGAAAAACCATGAATTGAAATCTATGATAAGCTGTCTTTTGTCATCGGTATAAAATGAAATAAGAAATGTATAGCATGTAAAATAATAAAAACTCGAAGTTTTATAGCAAAATATATCATAAACACGCTTAAATAGATAGTATTTAAACCGAATAATTATTTTAAATGCTATATAATGTTAAAACTGCAAATATTTACTCTTATGTTACAATATGTGATTTTAAACATGAAGAAATGATTTAAAACACAAAAATAATAAATTATTTTTTCCAAATTTGTAATAAGCAGAAAATAACACACTTCTCATCCATATTATAATTTTCAAGTGTTAAATTGTAAAATAAATGAACTTACCTTTGAAAAAAAATCTGTTCTGGGCTATCAAAATTCAAAATTCATTTTAGCAATAATGATCTAAAACTGCTCATGTGATCAAACTCAGTATCGTCGTATGTTGAGAATTTTAAGAACATATGTGGCAAAAATGCTATGATGGAGGATAGCAGTAATAAATAAGACCCCCGATTAAGGGTGTATTTCAATACAAATTACCTTTTTTCTGATTTATTTTTAAATTCGTTTTTTCTCTCAAGCGCATCAAACTGGCAAATTCTCTTATTTAGAAAGTATATTAGGTCCCGTGCTTTTCAATTTTTTGATAAATGCAGAAAATATTGCAAAAAAATGCTGTTAAAGTCAACATTTTAAACCGAATTTTCCGAAGCGGGAGATCTGGGAACGAAAAAAAGAGTCATACTGGGGAAATAATAGTTTATAAATCAAATTCTAATGAATTTAACAAAAAATAAAATCACACGACATCTTATAGATCTCTTTAAAAGTCACATCAGCAAGTTTCGTGTTTTTACTTCTAAAAGTGAGTCTGAAATTGTATCAGAAAATTTCGAACTGTTGAAGGTGAAAAAAATGTTTTCGAATGCACCCTTAATGCTCGCTGGTCATTTTGACTTTAGTGTACATCGCAGTTATGTAACACGGAGATACAAAGGTGTAATTCACTTTACATTATGATCTGACTGAAGCAAAATTCAAACTTTAAAAAATTTAGTTATTAAAAAATAATTTTAATCATTCATTGCGAAAATTACATTTTTATTTATAAAATTGTACATTTAAAAATAATAACTCTTGCTATCTATGATTATCATTTTTGAAAACAAAGCTCATTTTTCAGGTCTTATATGAAAGTTTTTGCACAATTTTCCAAGAATCTATGTTGTCAGGGCCAATATCACTCTGATATCGTCATAAAATAATATAAGCAGATTTATAAGAATTTACTATAGTGGCTTTAAATGAAATGTGATAAATTTTTTCCCATATAATTGTCTGGTAGAAATCCATATAACCGTACTTATTTTTACCAGACACAGCTAAAAACAAAGTAGGAATACACAGTTAATAACTTTTTTTTATGTGAATGAAGTATAAAATTGCAGACCATACATAAAATAAAATCACACTTTGGTATATTATAATTAATATTTTATTTACAAGTATGGAGGATAGTTATAAATAGCAACACTTATTTTAACACTCCGCCTACCAGACAGTTCCCCCGTCGGATCGGCCAACAAAAATTAATTTAAAATTCCGTAAAAATAGGGTGTAAAAAAATCATGATTTAAAAAGCAATAATAATAAAGATCGAATTTTTGTATTTAAATCATATTTCTTTTTATTTGAATCGGATTTTTTTTTTCTCCAGCATTGAAATATTGAATAGATGTAGGTTTAGCCTAGGTTTCTAAGATTAATAGATTCTAGGTTTCTAAAAAATTAGACTTTTATTTACTAACATAATCTATGTTTTTGCACTTTAATCAATAAAATTTAATTATTATTTAGTAACTACAAAAATTATAAAAACTGTAAATTAGTAATTTCATTAATTAATATAATACTATAAAGTTATATACATTAATATTTTGCAATAATTATGTAAAACTATATTAAAAAATAATGATTTTACATTTATTAAAATTATCAGTTGCTGCATTTAATTTTAAATTGATTACAATCTTTAATTAGGTATATAATGCATATTGTAATGCTTAAATTAATAAACGATAATTCAGTATTTAATATTTATTCTAAAAAGAAAAAGGGCAGAATGCTTGTTCTAAAAAAAGGCACTATTACATAAGAAAATATATTACTAATGTGCTTAGTAGCAATAAAAATAAGTACATAATTTTTTAGTATGATAAATATAAAAATCATTAATTTTCAATATTTCTATAAATCACGAATTGAAAAATACAATGAAATAACATGTTTTAATAATATCCTGCTTTTTTAAAGAAACAAAGTTCTATCATTTTTGTTAAGTCTTGGGTGCACATATTTAGAAGTACTGCGGTATGGAGGGATTTATTTCAAAAAAGATCTGGCTATATTTCACTATTTTTTAAAAAGTGGGGTGCATTTTGTTAATTTCAAAAGAGGCAAAGTGTTGCAGCCTTAACAAATAGCCAAAATGAAACAGTAATCAACAGAATTAATAAAAACAGCAAATAAGTAATTTCAATATGGCATAACCAACATAACTAACAAATATTATTGGTAGCTCATTTTGCATTTTAGTAACAAGAATTACTGTTAATAGCATAAATCATACCTTACACAATGTATGTGCATACTAATATATATATATATATATATATATATATATATATATATATATAGCCGAAATTTAGCATACTTTAAATGTTTATTTCATATAAAAGAATAAACAATTTAATTACTTAAAGGAAATTATGACATCACAAATTATATTAGATTTAGATTTAAATATAATATTTAAATGAAATATCTTTTATGCCTTAACAAAGTTATTGTATTTAATGTTTCGCAGGACTCAGAAATTAAGATTAGAAACAATTATTTAAAGCTTTTTTATCAGATTTTGGTGTACTGTATACAGTATTCCAAATTACATTAATTTTAATACACTTTCCAAATTACATTAATCTTAGATTTTAATACGTTTGTGTCATTTAGAACAATTAGATTTAAATCAATTTTGATTTAAATAATTGATTTTTATTTCAAATTGTTGATTAAAATAATGATTTAATCGCTAGCTTAAATCCACTTTTTAAAATAGTTAACACCCTAAGTAAAATCCAAATGAATGCGATAAAATTTAGAAATTGGTTTGTAAACTTGTTTTATTAGATCTAAATTCATAAAAATCTCGAAACATTTAAAAAATATATCGAAAAAAAGCTAATGAATTTTAACTGTGGTTGTATGCATTATTGTAATTTTTGTGCACTGTTTATCTTTTATTTCTTTTTTCGTGGGTTAATCATATATTTTCTGATACTGTGTATCGTATAGATATTTTGAAATTCCTTTCATTAAAATCATTCATAAAATAAAATAATAAAAGCTTCTAGAATTAAAAAAAAAATAAATAGACAATATAATTATGACATTTCAGTCTCATTCCTTCAAACATATGGATTATTCATAGATTTTTATTTATTTCAACAAAATCATTGTAATTTAAAGAAAAGCAAACAGAAAAAATATTTTTCATACCTATTTTCCATCGACATATTTCTTCATTTTTTGATGGTAATCCATAGAATCATTTGTAGAAAACAAATAGTCCAATATTAATTACAAAAGCAGTGGCATGAATCTATTTTACACATACCAACAGCATTTGTAAACTTTCTTGGACGTATTTTGTATGAAACACAGAATTTTGCGATACTCTTGTAATATTTTTTGCTTAAATTTTTAAACTTAGACGGACTATACGTACATAAACGGCTATTTTTACAAACAAAATGTTCTCGTTCTCTGTGTATTCCAAAGATCAACAAATAAACTTTACTGTCTTTAATTAAAAAATCGTCTGCGAGTTTTCCCTATTGCACATGGCATATGCGCATGCAAAAATTATAAAGCAAAAAATGCTTACATTACTAAACTTTCAAGTTTATCACCTGTTCGTTCAAAATAGCAGGCTTAATATTTTTTTTTTCCTTTTTGAAACCACAGAAGTATAAGTGTCGCAGAAGTGTGTTTTGTTAACGACAGCTGATCGTTGACAAAAAATCACCGTAAAAGATAAACTGACATATATACCTGAACCTGAAACATTTTTACACTCTTCTATTTTTGCAAGAAAAAAATACTAGATTCGTGAAAATTTTCGAATTCTTGTTTTTAATGGATTTTACACATTTTATAAGGTTAAAAATGTTTTTATAAAATGTTTGTTTGTATGTCTGTGACTCTGTCTGTCTCTATGTGATATAAATTTTGTTGGCACTCTATCTCAAGAACTAATACATGGAATACGTTTTCATTTTATTTGAACCTTATACATACACATGCATATATATATATTTGTGTGTTAGAAATGTGATTCTATATGTCAATAATTAATTTATAACAAGCTGAAAATTGCATTTTAAACGTAGCAAATGAGATGCGTTCGTGCTATGACAAAGTTCTAAAAATATTCAGTTTTTGGTGTAATGGATACAGTATTTCGGATACAGTATAGTGGCCGAAATCTTCGGTGTGTCCCTGTAAATACTATCTGCTTTCTGTCAGCGGTGTAGTCGTAAAAAAAGCAAAGGGTATATGCATAAAACAGAGGGTATACCCTAGAGTGTATACACTGTAGCTCTTTTGAGAAACAGAGGGTATACCGAGTTCCTTAAAAAAATCCAAAGGTTATACGGCGTGTACCCGCGTATACCTTCCACTACATCCCTGCTTTGTATTATACAGGAAGTAACTTATAATAAACCTCAACAACGTACATAAAATGTGAAATAGTTTAATAGTATTATAACGCGCCCCGAACGGTATCTCCCCTATAATATTATGTAATGGAATACTTGTGTGTGGCCCTGGAAATTAATAATGAATATTCTTTGCACCACCGATTGTGCAGAACGTATATTTTATCATACACTTCTTAGATACATATAGATTGTATTATATTCGAAAGCGTGTAGCATCATTAGCAAATTGGAAATTGCGCGTCAAACGTGGCAAATGAGCTGCGTTCGTACTACAATTAATTTTATAAATATTCTGAGCTTAATACATTAGCTGTTAAATTCTTATGCTAAAATGCATGAATATAAAATTTGATACGATTATATATCTCCAATTCAGTAACACGAAAATAATAGGACCTCTTCTTAAATAGGACGCAATCAAGATCGCAAACCTAGAATCATTACTTATCATGGGATACCGTGAAAATGCGTAACTGATTCGAAAACCACTGCTATTTTCATTTTTACTCTGTAACTTTTACAGATTCTTTTGTGTTACCCTGTATATGATTTACAGCATTTATATACACAAAGTAATATGCAAAAATATGGTTACACTTAAAAACTCATATCACAACTAAAAGTGCACTTCTAGCAAAAATCTGTAACGTAGAGTAGTTCTGGTGCAGTATAGTATCCGAAATCTTTTGTGAGTGCTTGTAAATACTGTTAGCGCTTTCTATTATTAAAGAAGTAACTTGCAATAAAACTGAGCAACGTATATCAACTTAATTATGTACGAAATAATTTAACATGATTGAAATACGCAGAAAACAGTGTTTTCCCATATATCATTATGTGACGGAATTCTTTTGTGTAGCTCTGTAAATGAATAATAAACGTTTTTTCACCATATATTGCACCGAATGTATATTTTAATACGCTTCGGTAAATGTATATAATTTTTTTCCTGTTTGGAATGCTGTAACACCATTAAAATGAACTTGAAACATTTTTTTCTCATTGACGGTAATGTAACGTAATACTTTTGATTATCCCTGTAATCAAACTATACATCCAATTTTCATAAAATTTGAAAAACTCGACAAAATTATGGAACAATTTTATATTTTAAATTTCAAACGATTCGGTTGGATAGTTTTTGCTTTATTATATGCGGACAGACGGACAGACAGACGAATGAATGGACTGAACAACGACAATCGGTCTTACATACATACATAATTACGAACGGACCTAATTTTGTATCATTTTGTATGTATTAATCACTTAAAATTTTTTTTATCGTTTTCGATTTCGGCCGAAAATAGGATGAGTACCAAAATTCGGTTTCAGTTTCTGTTTTGATCTTAAAAATCGTTGATTCAGTTGATCCTTAATTATGATTAACACTTTCATTCGTGTAAATGCAAGTACTTTTCTACATTTACACATCTGTATGAGTTAATCAAGCGATAACAAATTGCACATTTGATTTCACATGCTAGGTACACATAAAAAAAGGTAATTTTTTGTTCAAAATGTGTAAATTTTATGACAAGTATGCATTTGTAAAAAATTACTCACTTATGTGTGTACTTATAATTAAGTTTAAATTAGACTAACACATAAATAAGTGTAAATCCAAGCATTTCTAGACATTTACACACTTGTTTGAGTTTTTCAACTGATAAAAAATTACACACTTACTTTCACATCCTAAATACACATATAAACAGGTAAATTTCAGAAAAAAATGTGTAAATTTTACGACAGGTGTGTAATTTTAGAAATTTACACATATATTCGGGTAAAATTAGCTAATTTACACATTTATTTTTTAGAGTGAGTGTATTGTTCTGAGTATTTTCTTGCTAAACAAACTTTTGCCTGAATAAATATTGCCTCACGTATGTGTTGATTAAACATGTCACATACTTTGGCAATAAAAATTCAGTTTTTTCTATTTTTGATCGAAGATGAAAGAAACGAACCTCCAGCACCAGAAGCAAGTCTATAATATTGTTATATTCCATTATGGAATATGTTATATGCCATGTAAGCACTTGTTAAATAGGTAGGAAGTAAGCTATAAGCATTTTTATTATTTCACAGCTGAAAAATCTTGCTGTTGCAGGAGAAATTTTTTACTTTAGCGTTGTTTAATAATAGTATATTTTGCAATTTAGACGAATTAAATAAAATAAAATACAATGTGGGAATTATAAACATTCAAATGATCATTGTTAGTAGACTAAGTTATCAGTTTTTAATTTGTAGATTACTTTAAAATTATTATTTATTTAATGCTTATAATAATTTAATATAATGCAGATTGTTATCTGAAAACAATATGCATTGAGCTTTCATAAATCTTAACACATTGTTTTCTCTTTTGAAAGTATAATCATGGGAAAAAAATTAAAGTATCAAGTATTTTTAATTCGCTTCTTTGAATAACTGAAGAGCATTGAATTTCCGTGACTTGTGCATTTTATAAGAATAAATTATGCAACTTTTATTTATGCAATAGTATACAGAAAAATGCAGTTTTGATTGAGAGAAAGCCAGAAAGTAATTTATTGTTTATTAAGTATTGTGCAATGTAATAAAAATTGCTTACAAAAAAAAATTGAAGGTTTTCTTGTCTTGATGCTGAAGTTTGTAAGCTTCTGGAAGTAAAACTAAATAATCAAAATATGTTTGCTTGGGGGTGAGAAATTCAATTAATTTACTCAGCAATGATGAAGTGACTTTTTGATGGAGTAAGCAAAAAAGTTTATATTTTTTATTAATTCATTATAATAAGTGGCAAGATTAGCTTGTTTTAATCATAATTTAAATCAACTAATTAAAAAAATATATTTAAATTGATTTTGCAATAAATTTTTATTTTAAATCGATGTAAGATATTTTGTAAAAGATATTATGTTTGTCCAAAAATACATTTTAAGCTTTAAAAGTGGGAGAGGTATTATTATGCTTATGATTTCTGTGAAAAGTTAAGGAATAAAGTACTGAATACATTTGCAAGAAATAAGATGCTTGCAAGTTAGATTTCTAGAAAGCTTTCAGTCTTTAATTCAATATTCCACCACATCATTACTCATCCCTTCCTACCAACCTAACATTATATTTACATGTAAACAAATGCTTTTTTGTTCCATTTAACTCCTTCAGGATGAGCTTCTTTCACAGAATTTTTAATATTTTATCATTTGTTTAAAAAAAAATTTTTTGTATAATTGAATCGAGGAAATGTTCCGATTAAATTGGTGATTTTTTTGACAGGGTAAAGAAAAAAGTTTATATTTATTCATTCATTTTATTTGTGTTATAATAAATATTTTACTTGGGTGACAGGATTTGTTGATTTCAATCATAATTCAAATATTCCTATTAATAAATGATTCAAGTTAGTTTTTTTTTTTTTTTTTTTGAAAAGTTATTTTAAATCTTTATCAAAATATCTTGTAATATATTTGTTCAAAAATACATTGTAAATGTTAAAAGTGGGGAAGGTTTTTTTAAGTTATTAAAATCAAGCATAACCAGAGGTTATGCTTGATTATTTAAAACTAAATAAATTAAGACCAATTTATGAAAAAATTCGTTATATGGAGATAGATATTTCGCTATATAGAGACTGTTTTCAATGTAATCATGCGAAAAGGGGACCGTTCCTACTAAAAATTCGTTATATAGAGAAATTCGATGTATGGAGTTTCGTTATAGAGAGACTCGACTGTAATTTATATATAAAAAACAATTAAATTAGAAATTCATTACTTTTTCAGATTAATAAAATCATGTGCTAAACTATTGAAAAAATACTATATTATAGTACAGTGAAAAATCATGATCACCTCTTGATGACAAAAATAATAAACTATTCCAAATTGTTTTTAGAGCTTTAATATGTTTTATTTTGTTACATTTTGGTATTCCTTTATGTTAATATGTTTAAAAATAATCTTACATGTAAGGTTTTGATTAAAGTAAAACAAAATCTGAGTTAATATCCTATTTATATTCTTCAAGGAAAAAAAAAATTGCAGACTATATTGGATGTGTCGTATTGTATGGTTATATGTTAGGTACTTCAAAATATATTTTATGGCTTCTCAAATACATCTGTCCTCCCCACTTTACCCTTTGTTGTCATAAAAAAAGTAGAATTACCAATCCGTCAAATGGGATGGTACCATAGTTATTGATTTAAGACAAAGACCAAAAACTGGTCTTGATAAGTCAAATGAGGTTATATATAGTTATAACAAACCATAGGTTAAAATATATATTTTTAAAAGTTTGTCCCAACATCTTGCCCTTCGTTCATTTTGTTCTGCATGAGCTCAGGATTCCAATATATTCTTAATAATTTGAATGTAAAAGCGCTTATGCAGTACATAATATCATTTATATATCCTTCAGGCTGTAAAGGAAAAAGAGTTTGCATAGATAACCAACCCCCCCCCCCTCTCACACACACACACTCTCTGTGAATACCATTGAACAACAACAACAAAATAATAATAATAACAATAGAATTTTAATTATTATTTGATAAATTGACTTGAAATGAATTGCTTTAACACAGATTTTTGACTATTGAACATTTGAAAAAGTTTAATCTATAAAATTTCATTTTTTTTAAATTATTATTTTTTATAAATAAATTTTGAAAATTAAGGATTTAAATTTTATACATTAAATTGTGAAATGTATGACATTAAGCATTTACACAATTATAAATAAATATGAGATTTATACTTTTTAAATATCAAGGTTATGTATGATTATGATTTGTTATAATTATTACAAAACAGAAGTAAATTTTATTTAAAAAAATATTTTCCTTTTTACAGTATTTATTATTAATCATCATTTGAAAATTATAAACATTTGTATTCAATTCTATCTTTTTTTAAAAATATAATAAATTATTAAACTAATCTCATATCTTACCTTCGGTTTAAAATTCAAGCCATTATTTATAACTATTAAGATTTCAAATCAATAATAATTATCACTCAGTTATAAGCAATACAAATTTATATATTTTTTTCCCTGTCTGCCTGTTTGTAGTTTAGCAAACAAACTTTCATTAGTAAATAAATTATAATAATAATAAAAAACACAAGTTGTTAAATGTTATTTAAATTTACATATCAAAAAATTAAAAATATATGGCGAAATTTGCATTAAAAATTAAAAAAACTACGTGTTTGGATTATTTTTTTAAGAAATAAAATCGATCTAATTTTAGCCCTCTTTAAAAAAAGTAATAGAAACTTAATATTCACAACATTTATAATTTTCGCTATTTAAATAAGATTATTTTTTCAATATTTACTGATAATTGATCAAAAATCGCCGCATTATGTGATATGCTGACATATTTTGTTTACGTTTTCCAAAGTTGTTACGGCTTGAGACAGCTTGCTACGCGTCTCACGCTGTAACAAATTTTTAGGACAACAATCACAACTTTGTGATGGCAGAAGCCGGTTGGCGTTTCATTTGTATCCCGTTTTGTAGGATTTGTGACTGTGTTGCAAGTTGTTACGGGAAACGTTTCATTTGTATCCACTCCTTACTTTAATTTCCTTTTAACTAATGTTAAAGTGCCTTTAAAATAATTCTTTATTTATTGTAAATAAATTTGAGAGCTTTAAATATTCAAATTAGGGTAACTTTTACTTTGCAATATAAGACAGAAGACAAATGTCACAGTAAATCTGAAATTGTGCAAAAAATAATTATTCTGAACGATTTTAAAATACGTGTAACGCAATGGGATTTCACGGCATTATCCTGAAACGAGAAGTTACATCTTTTCTCCACCAGGTGGCGTATTCAAGCGTTTGAATGTACACTGTAAAAAATTTTACCCTTTTGCTGCATCGTCACTCCCCCGCTTTTATAGAAAACGATTACTTCAGCCTGCGAAATTTTAAAATGGAGGGCCAAAATCACAGTCCGGTGAAATCCAAACACCTCATTTGTCTTTGAGACGCGTTCTTTTCAGAGAACAATCTCTTAACGGTAGGCGAAATGTCGCCTCTCTCTTTTTATCGAAAAAAAAGTCATAGCGTCAATTTTGATGTATATCTTATCCGTTTTCATTTATAATCTATTTTTTACTCTCATTTTATATAATGTCATCAAAATATCTTAATTGAGTTAATTTCGATGGTTTATCGTAAATAAAAACATATGGTAACAATTGCTTCAAAATTACTTTACCCCTTACTCTTTTTCAAATGGAGGAACACGTTCGTGATTTTCACCTATATCACACGACCAATGAGGCCGCTGGATCACACTTGACTGTGATTTTGGCCCTCCATTTTAAAATTTTGCCTTCAGCCTATTATGGAGCATTCTAATGGATCAAAAGAAAAATATTCTATAAAAGCGGGGGAGTGACGATGCAGCAAAAGGGTCAAGTTTTTACTTGAATCGACAATAAAAACGGGGGAGTGACGGTGCAGCAAAGGGGTAATTTTTTTTACAGTGACCATAATCATTCCATCTAAAAAGACCTTGAAAACATCACTTCGCCCAATTGAGGATGTAAGATATAATAATACTTGTCATATGACAGAGAGAAGCGAGGTCCAATAAAAGTGTAAATTAGGAGGATGTAACTTTAGAACAACATTATTTTGTGAAGAATGCAACGTCTACTGATGTTTCCATGGTAGATTAAGGAATTACTTCAAAAGTTTTCATACCAAATAAGAGAAGTCACCAGAATATATTAACAAATGAATTTTTTTTTTATTTTTTTGCAATTTTTTATTTATTTATTTATTTATAACATACATCTGACTTGTGTACTCGACATGAAAGCCTGCTTATAAGTCATCGTCAATATACAGGTGCTGGGCAGATCTGGACTCCTGTAACGGAAATTCTTAATTAAATATGCCAGCATACCCTAAACCCCCTAGTGAATTAGGTAAGCCACTCCTAATCACTTAATTTTAAAAAATTCATAGTGCTAAGTAAAAAAAATAGTCAATATCTAATAAAAATAAAAGTGATCGTTAAAGGTCCTGGTTAAATCCTTAGATAATGGTAAGGCATCAGCCTTCACTCTACCCTATTTGCGTTGTGTAATTTTGAAAAAGGAATTAACTTTTAGACCGTAAGTAAATATCAGAACTTAAAATCAAAAAACAGACTTTTTAATCTAAGTATAATTGAATCTTAGAAAACTATACTAACAATAAAATAAAATAGGACTCATGGTCGAAATGAAATATACAAGTTTAACAATTAATATACATTTATTTACAATATTATATTTACAAATTAAAGATGTGTCACACGACACATCGGGTTCAAACATGATAAACAAAAATAACAGTTAAACATTTATTCACACAATTATTAGTGATAATTCTAGAATAAAAAATTTATTTTAATGATTCATTACTCTAATTCTTGGGTACCAATTTGAGCGTACAGGCCAATTTTACTCATATTTCTTTTTTTTAGCCCTAAATAAAACTTGGGGAACAATAAAATTAAAATGCAGTACCTTTGTATCTTTAGTCGTTGAGAGAAATCTAGAACAGCAAGAGCAATCATTGCCAGCGTCCGTTGAATCTATCCTC
Source organism: Maratus speculifer (assembly GCA_964019185.1). Lineage (NCBI taxonomy): Eukaryota > Metazoa > Arthropoda > Arachnida > Araneae > Salticidae > Maratus > Maratus speculifer. Next base: position 177,800,565 of record OZ025293.1, read on the forward strand.
CTCGGATGTGGTGACACTCAGTAAAAACCTGGCGATGGCACACACTCATTTTCTTTCGACTCATAAGCATCGAGTCTCAACTTCTATTTTTTTGTGGAGGTTTTCACCTCAAAAGTAAGCTTTCAAAACAAGGAGCATCTTTTTCATTTCAGCCAGCATCCTGCATCATCTCTTCTACCAAAAAACACTCTCTATCTTCTCATCCATAGCAGGCGGGGCTAACCCCCTTCTCTCCCTCATACACCAGAGATGACCAGTAAGTTTTTTTTACTGATGACACCTCGACAGAGATTCGCTGGCCCTTTGTACGAAGATAGGGGACTCACCCCCTATCGCCTGCCTTCCCGTCCGATAGAAGGAAAAAAGCCGCGAATTTAAACCTTGCTGTGGGGTCTCATTTTATTACTCTGTCATAAATTTGCGTATAAATCCAATACTGACAATACTGTCAAGACATTGTGTCCAAGGCGCCAGGTCGTCGGAACTCCTATTCAGAGATGCCATTATTGATAACTGGCCTGTTTTGCTTCTTAACACGTAAATAGCACTAACATGAAGTATAATACTCTTTACAACATTCATATTACATATAAATATATATAAAACATCAGAAAATTAATTATATGCTTAATATACACTTTTATAATCAGCACTAACAATACTAATAATAAAATTTCAAAAATAACTCTATGTACAATTTCTTTTATCCATATGAATATCAGTAGAATTGCTGGATCCTTACATGTTTCCAGCATCTCCCCCCCCCCAGACTAAATGAAATAAAAGGAAACATTTCTTTTTTCTTCTTTTTTTATGTGTGTGCACCCTTTGTCTTTTCAGGGAGGCAAATATCTTTCGTGAAAACTTCCCGTCATGACTCAAGTGTTTATAAGTGTTTGTTGAACATGAAAGTTAAAGTCACTGTTTCAATGTCTGTTTGTGATTGAACACTTGCAACGCCGACAGCTATCTAATTCTGTACATCACAACACCTAAAATGATCATCGTAGAATGCATAGTTTTTTTTATACCGGTAATAAAAGTTCAGCGTTCGTAAAGATATGTCTTTCAGTCTCTGTATGTATTGCTACTTGCATATCTCTTCTGCCGCGAGGATGTTGATGTGGGATGATTTTCCTCTGCGTTACTGCATCATTTATTTTGGGGAATGTCCCAAATCTACACATCTATCAATCAAGGGTGTGACACGGTGCGTCAACTATCTCATTAAGTAGATGGTTGGGGAAATTATAAAGAGGTTGAGAACTCTTTACTTCTACGCAAATTCTTTGCCAGAGATGGTCCCTTTTCAGCTAAAGAGTATTGATGGTAATTGCCACATGTTCTCTTTGCTTTAGCAACTAGAAATAATCATTTTAACTTCCGCAAAAATGCACGTGTTGCATTTATCTGTTATTTTGCAGTATTTGCTTTTTATGGAAGGCTCTTAAAATGCTGTCCTTTAAACCTGAGTGGAAATCGAAATACTTTCTGTTTAAAACTAAATTTATCTTTTTTAAATTATTATATTAAGATAATTTTTATACATCATTATTAAAATTGAGTGAAATTAGGATTTATTATTAAGATAATTTTTATACATTATTATTAAAATTGAGTGATATTAGGATTTATTATTAAGATTAATTATTGCTTCTTGCTTCTTGAAAATAACTACACTGGCAATAGCTAATAAAATTTAAACTACAACATAGATTCCTTTAAGATTTCTCATCTTCCCACGCATCAATCTCATCTTTTCTTTTACTTGAGTTATTGTACCTATAATTTGACAACTTTTAATTTTTCAAATAAAATAAACTGATTAAAATAAATTATTTGTGTGAAATACATAATTTGGAAGTAGCATATTTTACATTGAGATTTCAGTAAAAAACAAACACTATGAATTTGTAAATACAGAAATTATTACCAAATTTATGCTCAGTTTTATGTATTGTTATTTTACTTTCATTTTATTTACTCTATCTCATATTTTAAATGCGGAATGTATTTCTCGCACCATCATTGGCGATCTGTTAGGAAAATAAAAACACTTTTGACATTTCTATAGTAACCTAGAGTGAATTTCTGAATGCTAAATGTCATTGTAATCTATAAATCATTATGCATTGAATCAAATTTTTATATATAAACGTTTTAATGATTTTAAGCTTGCGTCCAAGTAATTTCACATGTCATAATATTTATAGAATTTATCTTAATTTCAGAGAAAATAAGAAAAGTACACTTAAGGGTGTTCTTAAATCAAAAAGGGCTACTTTGTGAAACACACATTAATTTATTTTTGTTCGGAAATGCATGAAAATAGCAGATGTTATTATTCAGAAACTGTCTAATTGCACTCAATCTTTTGTTTTTTAAAAAAACACAATAGATTTTTTATAACAAGCATTCATAGTTGACACTTTTGAGCCTATTTCCCGACGAAAGCAGAAAAACATGTCGAAAAGGAGGAAAAAAACGGGTGATTGCGTCATCGAAATAGCTTATAACTCGATAAGTAATTTAATTATCATAAAATGGAAAAATAAGTTCAATTCGAAATCGCTTTCATAGTCAGGCATTAAAATTTTATAACTTTCTGTTAAAAAATGAATTTGTAAATGTGTCAAAACGTTTTTCGCTTGTTGAGCGGATCAGTTAAGAACACCCTTAAGGCGTTTAGTTACATTAACTAGACTTTAATTTCCAATGTGTATTTCATTTTATTATCAGACGCTTTTACCCCAAAACATTTCTTTGAGTGAGAGGAGTCAAAAACTGTACATGAATCTGGAAAATTGTGATATCTAATTTAAAAGTAGTGTGCTAATAAATGGAATCTTGACTTATTAATGTTGCACTAAAATGAATTCCAGTGTACTCAAATGATTGCATTGAATATTTTAGAGAAATACTTTTAATGATTAAGAGAGAGAGAGAGAGAGAGAGAGAGAGAGAAAATCCCACAGATTTCGGATTACGCTAGTTTAAAGAAAAAGATTTTCATTTAAGACCTGCAAGATATTTTTAAAAAGTAAACAAACTAATAAGAATTAAAAAGTAATATTTAGAAATCATTAAACTGTTTAAACATGCGTTTTTATTTTATCATATGAAATTTTAAATTGAAAAAAGAAAACTTTAAAAAACAAATAATATCTATAATCTGTAACATAATTTATGATAAAATGAAAATTGATTGATATTTATTGTGAATTGTAGTAATGTCTTTATAACGAGAAAAATCGCTAATTATTAAATACTATTACTTAGAGTTTGAGCTGTAATGGAATTTTTTTTAATTATCTACTTGTGAAATTGCAAGTTTGTTCTCACTTTGAATCTCGGAATTACATTAAAAATAAATATATAAAAATAATAAAATTGGAACATTAAGCTAAAATTATTCTGTGTTAAGATTGTTCTGAAATCCAAAAGATCTATTATCTGATATATTTGTGAATTTGTTTTTGGTCTGAAACGCATGAGACTAACAGATGCTATTCAGAAAACATGATAACGAATAGCTTTCCCATTCTTCGTTTTTTTTTTTCTTTTTTTCTCGGAATTAATTGAAAACAGAATTTTATCTAAAATGACATTTTGCACAGAATTTCCGGACGCTTCAGATTTAAAAATGTTGTGAGACAACAGTAGCTTATACACTCTAAAAAATAAATGTGTAAATTAGCCAATTTTACCCGAATATATGTGTAAATTTCTAAAATTACACACCTGTCGTAAAATTTACACTTTTTTTCTGAAATTTACCTGTTTATATGTGTATTTAGGATATGAAAGTAAGTGTGTAATTTTTTATCACTTGAAAAACTCAAGCAAGTGTGTAAATGTCTAGAAATGCTTGAATTTACACGAATTTATGTGCTAGTCTAAGTTAAACTTAATTATAAGTACACACATAAGTGAGTAATTTTTTAAGAATACATACTTGTCATAAAATTTACACATTTTGAACAAAAAATTACCTTTTTTTATGTGTACCTAGCTTGTGAAATCAAATGTGCAATTTGTTATCTCTTGATTAACTCATAGAGATGTGTAAATGTAGAAAAGCACCTGCATTTACACGAATGAAAGTGTTAATCATAATTAAGGATCAACTGAAACAGATTTTTAAGATCAAAACAGAAACTGAAACCGAATTTCGGTACTCATCCTATTTTCGGTCGAAAACGAAAACGACCAAAAAATTTTAAGTGATTAATACTTACAAAAAGATACATAATTACGTCCGTTCGAAATTATGTATAAACGTAAGACCGATTGTCGTTGTTCAGTCCATTTGTTAGTCTGTCTGTCCGTCTGTCAGCGTATTATAGAGAAAAAACTACCCAACCGAATCGTTTGAAATTTAAAATATAAAATTGTTCCATAATTTTGTCAAGTTTTTTCAAATTTTATCAAAATCGGATGTATAGTTTGATTACAGGGACAATCAAAAGTATTACGTTACATTACCGTCAATGAGAAAAAATGTTTCAAGTTCATTTTAATGGTGTTACAGCCAAACCAAACCTTCCAAGCAAGAAAAAATTTATATACATTTACCGAAGAGTATTAAAATATACATTCGGTGCAAGGTGAAAAAACGTTTATTATTCATTTACAGAGCTACACAAAAGAATTCCGTCACATAGTGATATATGGGAAAACATTGTTTTCTGCGTATTTCAATCATATTAAATTATTTCATATATAATTAAGTTGATATACATTGCTCAGTTTTATTGCAAGTTACTTCTTTAATAATAGAAAGCGCTAACAGTATTTACAGGCACTCACAAAAGATTTCGGATACTATTCTGCACCAGGACTACTCTATGTTACAGATATGTTGCTAGAAGTGCATTTTTAGTTGTGATATGAGTTTTTAAGTGTAACTATATTTTTGCATATTACTTTGTGTGTATAAATGCTGTAAATCATATACAGGGTAACACAACAGAATATGTAAGAGTTACAGAGTAAAAATGAAAATAACAGTGGTTTTCGAATCAGTTACGCATTTTTATGATATCCCATGATAAGTAATGATTCTAGGTTTGCGATCTTGATTACGTCCTATTTAAGAAGAGGTCCTATTATTTTCGCATTACTGAATTGGAGGTATATAATCGTGTCAAATTTTATATTCATTCATTTTATCATAAGAGTTTAACAGCTAATGTATGAAGCTCAGAATATTTATAAAATTAATTGTAGTACGAACGCACCTCATTTGCCACATTTGACGTGCAATTTCCAATTTGTTAATGATGCTACACACTTTCGAATGTAATACAATCTATATGTATCTATGAAGTGTATGATAATATATACTTTCTGCACAATCGGTGATGCAAAGAATATTTATTATTAATTTACAGAGCCACACACAAGTATTCCATTACATAATATTATAGGGGAGATACTGTTTGGGGCGTGTTATAATACTATTAAACTATTTCACACTTTATGTACGTTGTTGAGGTTTATTACAAGTTACGTGGGTACACGCCGTATACCCTTTGGATTTTTTTTAAGGAACTCTGTATATCCTCTATTTCTCCAGTGTACACACTCTAGGGTATACCCTATGTTTTTTGCATATACCCTCTGCTTTTTTTACGACTACACCGCTGTCAGAAAGCAGATAGTATTTACAGGGACACACCGACAGATTTCGGCCACTATATTGTATCCGAAATATTGTATCCAGTACACCAAAATCTGAATATTTTTAGAACTTTGTTATAGCACGAACGCATTTCATTTGCTACGCTTGAAATTTCCAGCTTGTTATAAATTAATTATTGACATACAGAATCATATTTCTAACACACAAATATATATATATATATATATATGCATGTGTATGTATAAGGTTCAAATAAAATGAAAACGTATTCCATGCATTAGTTCTTGAGATAGAGCGCCCACAAAATTTATATCACATAGAGGCAGACAGAGTCACAGACATACAAACAAACATTTTGTAAAAACATTTTTAACCTTATAAAATGTGTAAAATCCTTTAAAAACAGGAATTCGAAAATTTTCACGAATCCAGTATTTTCTTGCAAAAATAGAAAAGTGTAAAAATGTTTCAGGTTCAGGTATTTTATCTTTTACGATGATTTTTGTTGATGATCAGCTGTCGACAAAACACACATCTGCGACACTTATACGTCTGCGGTTTCAAAAAGGAAAAAAAAAATATTAAGCCTGCTGTTTTGAACGAACTGGTGATAAACTTCAAAGTTTAGTGATGTATGTATTGTTTGCTTTATAATTTTCACCTGCGCATATGCCATGCGCAATAGGGAACAATCGCAGACGATTTTTAAATTAAAGACAGCATAGTTTATTTGTTGATCTTTGGAATACACAGAGAACGAGAACATTTTCTTTGTAAAAATAGCCATTTATGTACGTATAGTCCGTCAAAGTTTAAAAGCTTAAGCAAGAAATAATACAAGAATATCGCAATATTCTGTGTTTGATACAAAATACGTCCAAGAAAGTTTACAAATGCTGTTGGTATGTGTAAATGATTCATGCCACTGCTTTTGTAATTAATACTGGACTATTTGTTTTCTACAACTAAATCTATGGATTACCATAAAAGAATGAAGAAATATGTAGATGGAAAATAGGTATGAAAAATGTTTTTTTATGTTTGCTTTTCTTTAAACTACAATGATTTAGTTGAAATAATTAAAAATCTATCAATAATCCATATAGTATTTGAAAGAATGAGGCTGAAATTTCATAATTCTATTGTCTATTTATTTTTTTGTATTCTAGAAGCTTTTATTATTTTATTTTGTGAATGATTTTAATGAGAGGAATTTCAAAATATCTATACGATATACACTATCAGAAAATATATGATTAACCAAAGAAAAAAGAAATAAAGATAAACAGTGTTCAAAAATTACAATAATGCATACAATCACAGTTAAAATTCATTAGCTCTTATTCTATATATTTTTTAAACGTTTCGAGATTTTTACGAATTTAGATCTAATAAAACAAGTTTACAAACCAATTTCTAAATTTTATCACATTCATTTGGATTTTACTTAGGGTGTTAACTATTTTAAAAAGTGGATTTAAGCTAGCAATTAAATCATTATTTTAATCAACAATTTGAAAAAAATCAATTATTTAAATCAAAATTGATTTAAATCTAATTGTTCTAAATGACATAAACGTATTAAAATGTAAGATTAATGTAATTTGGAAAGGTTATACATGCATTTTGCCTTACGAATAAAGAAAAAAAGCTTTAAATAATTGTTTCTAATCTTAATTTCTGAGTCCTGTAAAACATTAAATACAATAACTTTGTAAAGGCATAAAAAACATTTCATTTAAATATTATATTTAAATCTAAATCTAATATAATTTGTGATGTCATAATTTTCTTAAATATATATATACATATATATATATATATATATATATATATATATATATATATAAGAAACATATATAATATAAGAAATATATATAATGTAAGAAATATATATATATATATATATATTAGCATGCACATACATTGTGTAAGTTATGATTTATGCTATAACAGTAATTTTTGTTATTACAAATGCAAAACGAGCTACCAATAATATTTGTTAGTTATGTTAATTATGCCATATTGAAATTAATTATTTGCAGTTTTTATTAATTCTGTTGATTACTGTTTCATTTTGGCTATTTGTTAAGGCTGCAATACTTTGCCCCTTTTGAAATTAACAAAATGCACCTTATTTTTTAAAAAATAGTGAAATTTACTTGTAATTGTTGCCAGATCGTTTTTTAAATAAATCCCTCCATACCGCAGCACTTTTAAATCTGTGCAATCAAGACTTAACAAAAATGATAGAAGTTTTTTTCTTAGAAATAAGCAAGATATTATTAAAACGTGTTATTTAATTATATTTTTCAATTCGAATTTATAGAAGTATTGAAAATTAATGATTTTTTTTTATTTATCATACTAAAAAATTATGCACATATTTTTATTGCTACTAAGCACACTAGTAATATATTTTCTGATGTAATAGTGTCTTTTTTTAGAACAAGCATTCTGCCCCTTTTCATTTTAGAATGAATAGTAAATACTGAATTATCATTTTAGTAATTAAAGCATTACAATATATATTATATACCTAATTAAAGATTGTAATCAATTTAGATTTAAGTGCAGCTACTGATAATTGTAATAAATGTGAAATCATTATTTTTAAATATAATTTTACATAATTATTGCAAAATATTAATGTGTATAACTTTATTGTATTATATAAATTAATGAAATTACTAATTTACAGTTTTTATATTTTTGTAATTACTAACTAAGAATTAAATTTTATTAATTAAAGTGTAAAAACATAGATTATGTTTTTAAATAAAGGTCTAATTGTTTTAGAAACCTAAAATCTATTAATCTTAAAAACCTATAACCTAAACCTAAATCTATTCAACATTTCAATGCTGGAGAAAAAAAAATATTCGATTTAAATAAAAAGACATATGTTTTAAAGACAAAAATCCAACTTTTATTATTATTACTTTTTAAATCATGATTTTTTTACACCCTAATGTTACGGAATTTTTAACTAATTTTTGTTGGCCGATCCGTCGGAACTGTCTGGTAGGCGGAACGTTAAAATAAGTTTTTTTATTTATAACTATTCTCTAATCTTGTAAATAAAATATTAATGATAATATACCAAAGTGTGACTTTATTTTATGTATGGTCTGCAATTTTATACTTCATTCACATAAAAAAGTGATTAACTATGTATTCGTTCTTTATTTTTAGCTATGTCTGGTAAAAGTAAGTACGATTATATGGATTTCTAACAGATAATTATATGAAATTTTTTTATCACATTTCATTTAAAGCCACTATAGTAAATTCTTATAAACCAATTGTATTATTTTATGATGATATCAGAGTGATATTGGCCCTGGCAACATAGATTCTTGGAAAGTCGTACAAAAACTTCATATAAGACCTGAAAAATGAGCTTTGTTTAAAAAAATAATAATCATAGATAGCAAGAGTTATTATTTTTTAATGTATAATTTTATAAATAAAAATGTAATTTTGGCAATGAATTATTAAAATTATTTTTAATAATTAAAAATTTTTTAAGTATGAATTTTGCTTCAGTCAAATCATAATGTAAAGTGAATTACACCTCTGTATCACCGTGTTGCATAACTGCGATATACACTAAAGTCAAAATGACCAGTGAGCATTAAGGATGCATTTGAAAAAGATTTTCCCGTTCGAAATTTTCTGATACAATTTCAGACTCACTTTTAGAAGTAAAAACACGAAACTTGCTGAGGTGACTTTTAAAGAGATCTATAAGATGTCGTGTGATTTATTTTTTGTTAAATTCATTAGAATTAGATTTATAAACTATTATTTCCTCAGTATGACCCTTTTTTCGTTCCCAAATCTCCCGCTTCGAAAAATTCGGCTCAAAACATTGACTTTAACAACATTTTTTTTGCAATATTTTCTGCGTTTATCAAAACATTGACAAGCACGTGACTTAATATAGCTTCTAAATAAGAGAATTTGCAAGTTTGATGCGTTTGAGAGCAAAAACGAATTTAAAAATAAATTAGAAAAAAGGCAATTTGTATGGAAATAACCCTTAATCTGGGGTCTTATTTATTACTGTTACCATCCGTCATAGCATTTTGGCCACGTATGTTATTATAATTCTCAACATACGACGATACTGAGTTAAACTTTCATGTCAAAGTTTACTTAATCACGTGAACAGTTTTAGATCGTTATTGCTAAAACGAATTTTGTAAAATTAAAAGGGCTAGATAGCCCAGAACACATTTTTTGTTTCAAGGGTAAGTTCATTTATTTTACAATTAAATACTTGAAAATTAATATTATGGATGAGAAGTGTGTTATTTTCTGCTTATTACAAATTTGAAAAAAATAATTTATCATTTTTGTGTTTTAAATCATTTTTTTCATGTTTAAATGTGGTTAAACCACATATTCTAACATTAGAGTAGATATTTGCAGTTTTAACATTATATTGCATTTAAAATAATTATTTGATTTAAATACTATCTGTTTCAGCGTGTTTATAATATATTTTGCTATGAAACTTCGAATTTTCATTATTTTACATGCTATACATTTCTTATTTCATTTTCTACCGATGACAAAAGTCAGCTTTTCAAAGATTTCAATTCATGTTTTTCGTTTGTGGTTTTTAAATTGAAGACTTTTTATAAGCGTATTGCATTCAAAAACTACAAGAAAAATAAATAAAAACTTTACAAAGATGTTATTTGATATCAGAAGAAATAGTTTTAACCTAGGCCGAAAAATTAAAATGTTTACACCAAATCCAATTATAGAAACAGAAGCAATTATAAATTTTTTTCAGATTGAACGAACATTGATTTTTGATCTTGTTTTCGACTACTTAGACTACAAATCTGTTAAAAGGAAAGAACACGCCAAACATACGAGTTTGTCCTTCATGCATTTTTTTTCGGTAATGAAAACACTTAATTCACATTTTACTCTCCAAAGTATCAGATAAAACCATGTACACAAAAATCTGTGTATTTTAAATATTGCACAAAATTATGTATTTTACATGTTACGCAGACATACGTGTAAGAACAGAATATTACTTGCATGTTACACAACATTATGTGTATTTCCCTAATACACAGAAATATGTGCAAAAACTGAATATTACGCAGATATATGTGTAAATGTATTACTCAGAAATATGTGAAAAAAATGAATATTACACAGAAATATGTGTAAAAGTATTACACAGAAATATGTGTATTGCCCAGCAGTTTACTCATTGAAGCGTGTATTTCAGGAGTTATCAGATAATTTTTACACATTTGGACTTATCATCAAATTACACATTAAAGTGTGTATTTTGAAATTTACACATTTGGCGCAATTTACACACCAATTTACACATATAGACATGTCGTTTTTGTATCATAGATTTACACATTTTTGAGTGTAAATTTACACATTTATTTTTTAGAGTGTAACTTCAGGTTTAATTCCTTTATAGAAAAAAAAATATATATTCCAAAGCATGCCAATGTGCAAAATTTTTTTTTTTATTGAACATGGATTTTTTTCCAAAACCGCCTTAAAATTGACGTGAATTTGTTTCTCAAGCTCAATTTAAAAAAAACTTACACATTATTCTTATAATATAATTCACTGTTATATTTTACATGATTTTTTTATGAATTATTTATAATGATATCAACATGGAAAAAACAATTTTTCGAACAAAATTTCTGAAGGCTAAATTTTCTGTGGTCGAAAAACAATAAATTAAAAAATATATATATATTTTAAATATTTTGAGACCTGTGGCCGTAGCATATTTGTCAGTTAAAATATTTAACAGGACAAAATTCTCTATAACTTTCATGCTTACAATTTTTTATACACTCAATAGCAAGAGCAGTACACTATTTCAGAAATAGGACATTTTTTCAATTTTCTTAAAAGCGGTGAAAAATGTAGTTTCGCCTCGATTATTCAAATGTTTCCCACAGATTTAATCACGTATGTCACCCTCAATATATTAGTAGCAGTAAATAATGTGTTTCAGGATCAAAACTAGCCTTTTTCACACACGTTACAATCACGGGTTTTGGAGCTCTCTGCCCCTCCTCTTAAAAAGAAAAATTACCATGAGAATTTAAATAAATCTGTAATAGCCGGATCTTGAAAATTTTAAGAGGGCTCAGGGATTGAAAACTTTTTAAAAAATCGATTTTTTTATGATCTAGTTTGATTATTCAATTAATTCTTAACTCAATGCAAAAAACCGCATAAAAATATTAGCATTTTTAACGGAGTTATAAGCATTTACGTATCAATATTTACATAGCCGCATCCATCTAATTTCAATTTTAAGTCTTGTTTTCTCAAAACGATTTTTGACGACTAACGCCAGGATTAAAAAAAAAAAAAACTATTTGATAGAATGGCTTAATTTTTTTTTTTTTTTTGCATGCATATAACATCTTTATCTAGATTATGAATTAAGGATATAACTATCACTTAAAAAAACATTATTAAAAAATCTCTCAAAGTTGAAAATTTAAAACCCCCCTAAAAAATACAACTTTTTTTCCATTAAAAATACTCAAAATATTAAACTATCTAAAATATATTAATTCATAATCAAGATAATAATGTTATAGGCATGAAAAAAAAATTAAGCAATTTTATCAAATAGTTTTTTTTTAAATCTTTAGTCATCAAAAATCAAGTTTTGAGAAAACGCGACTTAAAGTTGAAATTATATGGATGCGGCTATGAAAGTGTTGATGCATAAATGCTTATACACTCTAAAAAATAAATGTGTAAATTAGCTAATTTTACCCGAATATATGTGTAAATTTCTAAAATTACACACCTGTCGTAAAATTTACACATTTTTTTCTGAAATTTACCTGTTTATATGTGTATTTAGGATGTGAAAGTAAGTGTGTAATTTTTTATCAGTTGAAAAACTCAAACAAGTGTGTAAATGTCTAGAAATGCTTGGATTTACACTTATTTATGTGTTAGTCTAATTTAAACTTAATTATAAGTACACACATAAGTGAGTAATTTTTTACAAATGCATACTTGTCATAAAATTTACACATTTTGAATAAAAAATTACCTTTTTTTATGTGTACCTAGCATGTGAAATCAAATGTGCAATTTGTTATCGCTTGATTAACTCATACAGATGTGTAAATGTAGAAAAGTACTTGCATTTACACGAATGAAAGTGTTAATCATAATTAAGGATCAACTGAATCAACGATTTTTAAGATCAAAACAGAAACTGAAACCGAATTTTGGTACTCATCCTATTTTCGGCCGAAAACGAAAACGATAAAAAATTTTTTAAGTGATTAATACATACAAAATGATACAAAATTAGGTCCGTTCGTAATTATGTATGTATGTAAGACCGATTGTCGTTGTTCAGTCCATTCATTCGTCTGTTTGTCCGTCTGTCCGCATATAATAGAGCAAAAACTATCCAACCGAATCGTTTGAAATTTAAAATATAAAATTGTTCCATAATTTTGTCGAGTTTTTCAAATTTTATGAAAATCGGATGTATAGTTTGATTACAGGGATAATCAAAAGTATTACGTTACATTACCGTCAATGAGAAAAAAATGTTTAAAGTTCATTTTAATGGTGTTACAGCATTCCAAACAGGAAAAAAATTATATACATTTACCGAAGCGTATTAAAATATACATTCGGTGCAATATATTGTGAAAATACGTTTATTATTCATTTACAGAACTACACAAAAGAATTCCGTCACATAATGATATATGGGAAAACATTGTTTTCTGCGTATTTCAATCATGTTAAATTATTTCGTATATAATTAAGTTGATATACGTTGCTCAGTTTTATTGCAAGTTACTTCTTTAATAATAGAAAGCGCTAACAGTATTTACAGGCACTCACAAAAGATTTCGGATACTATACTGCACCAGAACTACTCTACGTTACAGATTTTTGCTAGAAGTGCACTTTTAGTTGTGATATGAGTTTTTAAGTGTAACCATATTTTTGCATATTACTTTGTGTATATAAATGCTGTAAATCATATACAGGGTAACACAAAAGAATCTGTAAGAGTTACAGAGTAAAAATGAAAATAGCAGTGGTTTTCGAATCAGTTACGCATTTTCACGGTATCCCATGATAAGTAATGATTCTAGGTTTGCGATTTTGATTGCGTCCTATTTAAGAAGAGGTCCTATTATTTTCGTGTTACTGAATTGGAGATATATAATCGTATAAAATTTTATATTCATGCATTTTAGCATAAGAATTTAACAGCTAATGTATGAAGCTCAGAATATTTATAAAATTAATTGTAGTACGAACGCAGCTCATTTGCCACGTTTGACGCTCAATTTCCAATTTGTTAATTGTAGGATTATAGGGCAACATGTGAGATTTCTCAGCAAATACACAAACATTGTGAGTTTTCTTTGTGAGGTATGTGAAATATTGCACTGATCCATTTTCCTTCAGAGTCATCTCACTAGAGGGCAGCACTAGAGCTGTTCCATGCAACTGTTCATTCAACTATGATAGTGAACTTTAAGCAAGAGCAGTAAGTATGGAGACTAGCACCAGATGGCAGCACCAAACATTTGAAATCTCCATACATATGAATATAAATGCAAGCTCAGCTGATTACCTTTGTTTCAAGAGGTTGAGAACTTTCAGATACTTTTGAAGAACCCTTAGTCTCGTCATAGGTCCTCAGAGGGAAAGACATGCCTTCCCTTTCTGTGATTTTCTTTTATGTAACAAAGGAAAGCTAAATGCAGCTTCCTAAAAAATACACTGAGAGGACCTGTCTTAAAAATTCAATATAACTGTTCTTAACATTTATCTAACTACATTTTATTTTGTTTGTTTTAGTATAATAATCAAGAAATAAATTTTCAAGTGTCTTGTCAACTGGATTTTCTTGTTCCACCTTCTACACAAGTACAATGTGTCTTCCACTATTGCCTTCTGTTTACTATCTACTGTGATCAGGTAGGATCTAATCTAATTTTATACTTAGTGACATTGTGGAATAATACTGAGATAAACAATAATTTCTTCTATCACTGTTCCCACATTCAACAGATTATGAGACATGAAAAGGGAACGTGATAGACTTTTTTACCTTTAATAAATAAACAAAACAAACCCAGTAATAATAATAATAATAATAATAAAAAACTGATTAACATTTTATTTTCATGTATGATATATTATATATAAGTTATATGATTAATACTGAAAAATACTGAACTGATATTATATAAAATAAATAAACAAGGAAAGTCACAGAACTTCCTTACAAGAGCAATCAATTTATATTATATATTTATATATTAATTATATGCTAAAGTGTATAAATTGCTGAGTAACTGATTTATTATTGATTTATCAAGATACATTGTTTAATATATATATACACAATGGCCATGAGTAGGGATCTCACCTCCATTGAGAAACTGAATAATTCTAATTATTCAAATTGGTCCTTTAAGATTCAAAATTTGCTTGTCAAAGATGATTTATTTAAATTTGTCTTTAATGATCCACCTGAGACACCAGACGAAACATACATACGTGACAGCGCGAAGGCAAAGGCCATTATTATCTTAAGTATCGAGGAGAACCAGATAATTCACGTAAAGCACTTAGAAAACCCCAAACAAATTTGGGACAAATTAAAAAAAATTCATTTACGTGCTAATTTGAGCTCCAAGCTCTTCTTACTGAGAAAATTTTATTCTCAGAAATTACCCGAGAATGGCAACATGATAGATCATATCAACGAAATACTCACGATCAAAGATCGTCTCTCTGCAATAGGAGAGGATATTAAGGAGTCTCACATTGTTGTTATCCTCTTGTGCTCACTCCCACAGTCTTACGCACCATTGATAACTGCGCTCGAAAGCAGAGATCAAGAGGATTTAACAATTGATCTCATTAAAAATAAATTAATTGGAGAATTTACGCATCGGGTTGAAACTAAAAATGCAAATTTGCACCCCAGAGACACAGCGTACAACGCTGAAACCAGATATATGGGTTCCCGTCCCAAAGGTACTGCATACAAAAATAATAATTCAAACAGATCTAAAAAATTCTGTAACTTTTGCTCCCGTAACGGCCACATCAGAAGCGAATGCTTCCAATTGAAAAATAAAGAAAAACAGAATTCACAGAAGAATGCTTATAAAAACGAATTCAACAAAAATAAAACTTACAATAATAACAATAAAGGCCAAGACAATAAAGACCACTCATCCAACTACTGTTTCAACAGTAAGATAGAAATTATGGATGAGAAAAACGAATCGGATCTTCCTCCTTCCCCGATAGAACACACACTTAAAAATGAACCGGTACTAGTAAACAAATTACATGAAACTAACCTTCATTCATACATAATCGACTCAGGTTGTACTAGACATGTTACGTCCACAACAGAGCACTTCACAACATTTAAACCCGGAAATTTCGGTAACATTACCATCGCTAATGGGAAAAGATTAAACTCTCAAGGTATGGGCGATGTAACACTTAACTCAGGTCTAAAAAATAGCATAACTCTCAAAGATGTTCTTTATTGTCCGGAATTAAAGGGTAATCTTTTGTCAGTTAAAAAGGCAATTGATAATGATATAAAAGTAATTTTTGAAGGAGAAACGTGTTTATTCGTCAAAGACAACAACACTATCTTGACTGCAAAATTGAATAATAATCTTTATGAGATAAACCCAACGGACGAATATGGTTACATTTTAAGTACACAAACATCATGCGATAATGAAAATTGCATTTACATTTGGCATCGCAGATTAGGTCATAAAAATTTTGAAGCAATTAGACATTTAGTTAACCATAAGCTAGCAGAAGGGATAACCATAAACAATTGCAAACACAAAACATACTGCACTAAGTGTATCGAAGGTAAACTATCAGTTTCGCCTTACCCTAAATCGGCTAAAAACAGAAGCGTAGATATCTGTTCCCGAACACATTCGGATATTTGTGGACCCATGGAAACAATGACCCCTGGCGGGAAGCGCTATTTCATAACATTCACAGATGATTATAGTAGATTTACTGTAACGTATTTGTTAGCACATAAATCTGAAGCGGTAGAGAAGCTAAAGCAATATGTAGCTCTTACGAAGAATAAATTTGGAAAAACAATTAAATCTATAAGATCGGATAACGCCAAAGAATACCTTGGTGAAAATTTCGAAAAATACTTAGCTGAAAACGGCATTGAACGGGAATTAAGCGTACCTTATTCAAGCCCTCAGAATGGCGTCTCAGAGCGAAAAAATAGGACAATTGTGGAAATGGCACGTACTATGCTTTCTGACGCGAAATTACCTAGGCAATTCTGGGGCGAAGCAGTAATGACGGCCACATACCTAATTAACCGACTACCTACTAATGCAAACGAGAATCGCGCAACACCATACGAGTTATGGAATAACCGAAAGCCCGACCTATCTAATATCAAAACATTCGGATGTAAGGCATTCGCCTACATAGATAAATCAAAAAGAACCAAATTTGACGAGAAGGCTATTGAAGGAGTATTTATGGGTTATGATTTTCGTAGTAAAGGGTATAGAATTCATACCGGAAATAATAACATAATGATCTCGAGAACCGTTAAATTCCTTGAAGAGGGCATTGATCGGGAAGAAATTAATGACACGACAGAAATCGAAAACAGTGCGCGATTACCTACCGAAAGTATCGAATTTGATTTAACGAATGAGAACGAAGAGAAAATCGTAAATCCAACGCAAAATGATCCCGAACCTAGAAGGTCGCTAAGAGAAAATAAAGGTATACCACCGAACCGTTTTGGAATAACAGCTAACCTATGCAAAATTGAAGAACCCAGGTCGTGGGCTGAATTACAAAATATTGAGGACACTGAAATTAAAAATAAATGGTTGGAGGCGACCGATGAAGAAATAAAATCATTGCACAGAAACAAAACTTGGAAATTAATTAAAGCCGTACCTAGTAAACGCATCATAGGTTCGAGGTGGACCTTTAAGGCAAAAAGAGGGGCAGACGGAACCATAGAGAGATATAAAGCGAGATTGGTCGCTAAGGCATACTCTCAAAAATACGGATGCGATTATGACGAAACTTACGCTCCGGTCGTGTCACATACCACACTCAGAGCGTTTTTAAATGCAGCTGTTTATAAGAATCTAGAAGTGATACATTTAGACGTGAAAACTGCATTTCTACACGGCGATCTTGAGGAGGAAGTATTTATGCATCAACCGGAGGGATATGTACAAGTTGGGGAGGAAGAGAAAGTATGTAAGCTAAACAAAGCAATTTACGGCCTTAAGCAGGCAGCTAGGGCATGGAATTTGAAAATTAGTCAATCGTTAAGAAATTTAAAATTTACAGAATGTGAATCAGACCAATGCCTGTTCAAGAGGACTAAAAACGGAAAAATCGCTTACGTAATTGTGTACGTGGACGACATTCTTGTAGCGGGAAATAAAGATGACACGCACGAGATTTACACCCAATTATTTAAGGAATATGAGATTAAAAATTTAGGACCGGTTAATCAATACTTGGGTATCAATATAAAAAGAACAGAAAATGGGAATTTCGAACTTGATCAGGAACATAAGATAATTGAAATCGGAGAAAAATTCAATTTAACCCTTAGTAAACCCACTTACACACCGATGTGCACAAATTATTTCAGTTTAGATCCCGACGGAACACTATTAGATGATAATAAAAAATATAGACAGGCAATTGGGGGGTTACTATACATCGCAACACTGACTAGGCCCGACATATCGGCAGCAGTAAACATATTGGGGAGGAGGAATGAATCTCCAAGACAAACTGACTGGGAAGCCGTTGAAAAAGTCATTAGGTATCTATTGACTACCAGACGAATAAAATTCGTTATTGATAAGTCGAAACCGCCAGTGTTGACAGTCTATAGCGACTCAGACTGGGCGAATGATCGGGACGACAGGAAGTCAACGACGGGGAACCCATTCATGTTGGGCAATAATGTGCTGGCCTGGGCCTCTAAGAAACAATCCAGCGTCGCACTGTCTTCCACTGAAAGCGAATATGTTGCACTTTCCACTGAAACACAAGAAATAAAATGGCTACTCACAATACTCAGTGACTTGGAACTTAACCAAGAATTACCCATAACCGTCTATGAGGACAATTTGCCTGCCATTAGATTGACTAAAATCGAAAAGGCACATACCAAGTCAAAGCACATTGACGTGAAATTTCATCACATCAAACACCAGCACGAATGTGGCATAATAAAAATTATTTACTGTCCTACGGAAAAAATGCTAGCTGATGTTCTCACCAAGCCCGTCTCTAAAATTAAACTGGAGAAGCTTAGGCTTCAGCTCCAATTAAAGATGTTGTAGATTTGCCTCGAAAAGGAGGAATGTAGGATTATAAGGCAACATGTGAGATTTCTCAGCAAATACACAAACATTGTGAGTTTTCTTTGTGAGGTATGTGAAATATTGCACTGATCCATTTTCCTTCAGAGTCATCTCACTAGAGGGCAGCACTAGAGCTGTTCCATGCAACTGTTCATCCAACTATGATAGTGAACTTTAAGCAAGAGCAGTAAGTATGGAGACTAGCACCAGATGGCAGCACCAAACATTTGAAATCTCCATACATATGAATATAAATGCAAGCTCAGCTGATTACCTTTGTTTCAAGAGGTTGAGAACTTTCAGATACTTTTGAAGGACCCTTAGTCTCGTCATAGGTTCTCAGAGGGAAAGACATGCCTTCCCTTTCTGTGATTTTCTTTTATGTAACAAAGGAAAGCTAAATGCAGCTTCCTAAAAAATACACTGAGAGGACCTGTCTTAAAAATTCAATATAACTGTTCTTAACATTTATCTAACTACATTTTATTTTGTTTGTTTTAGTATAATAACCAAGAAATAAATTTTCAAGTGTGTTACATCCTTGTCAACTGGATTTTCTTGTTCCACCTTCTACACAAGTACAATGTGTCTTCCACTATTGCCTTCTGTTTACTATCTACTGTGATCAGGTAGGATCTAATCTAATTTTATACTTAGTGACATTGTGGAATAATACTGAGATAAACAATAATTTCTTCTATCACTGTTCCCACATTCAACATTAATGATGCTACACGCTTTCGAATATAATACAATCTATATGTATCTAAGAAGTGTATGATAAAATATACGTTCTGCACAATCGGTGGTGCAAAGAATATTCATTATTAATTTCCAGGGCCACACACAAGTATTCCATTACATAATATTATAGGGGAGATACCGTTCGGGGCGCGTTATAATACGATTAAACTATTTCACATTTTATGTACGTTGTTGAGGTTTATTATAAGTCACTTCCTGTATAATACAAAGCAGGGATGTAGTGGAGGGTATACGCGGGTACTCCGTATACCCTTTGGATTTTTTTAAGGAACTCGGTATACCCTCTGTTTCTCAAAAGAGCTACAGTGTATACACTCTAGGGTATACCCTCTGTTTTATGCATATACCCTTTGCTTTTTTCACGACTACACCGCTGACAGAAAGCAGATAGTATTTACAGGGACACACCGAAGATTTCGGCCACTATACTGTATCCGAAATACTGTATCCATTACACCAAAAACTGAATATTTTTAGAACTTTGTCATAGCACAAACGCATCTCATTTGCTACGTTTAAAATGCAATTTCCAGCTTGTTATAAATTAATTATTGACATATAGAATCACATTTCTAACACACAAATATATATATATATATGCATGTGTATGTATAAGGTTCAAATAATATGAAAACGTATTCCATGTATTAGTTCTTGAGATAGAGTGCCAACAAAATTTATATCACATAGAGACAGACAGAGTCACAGACATACAAACAAACATTTTATAAAAACATTTTTAACCTTATAAAATGTGTAAAATCCATTAAAAACAAGAATTCGAAAAATTTCACGAATCTAGTATTTTTTTCTTGCAAAAATAGAAGAGTGTAAAA
This sequence comes from Maratus speculifer, assembly GCA_964019185.1. Classification (NCBI taxonomy): domain Eukaryota; kingdom Metazoa; phylum Arthropoda; class Arachnida; order Araneae; family Salticidae; genus Maratus; species Maratus speculifer. Next base: position 177,821,261 of record OZ025293.1, read on the forward strand.
ATGTTTCAGGTTCAGGTATATATGTCAGTTTATCTTTTACGGTGATTTTTTGTCAACGATCAGCTGTCGTTAACAAAACACACTTCTGCGACACTTATACTTCTGTGGTTTCAAAAAGGAAAAAAAAATATTAAGCCTGCTGTTTTGAACGAACAGGTGATAAACTTCAAAGTTTAGTAATGTAAGCATTTTTTGCTTTATAATTTTTGCATGCGCATATGCCATGTGCAATAGGGAAAACTCGCAGACGATTTTTTAATTAAAGACAGTATAGTTTATTTGTTGATCTTTGGAATACACAGAGAACGAGAACATTTTGTTTGTAAAAATAGCCGTTTATGTACGTATAGTCCGTCTAAGTTTAAAAATTTAAGCAAAAAATATTACAAGAGTATCGCAAAATTCTGTGTTTCATAACAAAATACGTCCAAGAAAGTTTACGAATGCTGTTGGTATGTGTAAAATAGATTCATGCCACTGCTTTTGTAATTAATATTGGACTATTTGTTTTCTACAAATGATTCTATGGATTACCATCAAAAAATGAAGAAATATGTCGATGGAAAATGGGTATGAAAAATATTTTTTCTGTTTGCTTTTCTTTAAATTACAATGATTTTGTTGAAATAAATAAAAATCTATGAATAATCCATATGTTTGAAGGAATGAGGCTGAAATGTCATAATTATATTGTCTATTTATTTTTTTTTAAATTCTAGAAGCTTTTATTATTTTATTTTGTGAATGATTTTAATGAAAGGAATTTCAAAATATCTATACGATACACACTATCAGAAAATATATGATTAACCCACGAAAAAAGAAATAAAAGATAAACAGTGCACAAAAATTACAATAATGCATACAACCACAGTTAAAATTCATTAGCTTTTATTCGATATATTTTTTAAATGTTTCGAGATTTTTACGAATTTAGATCTAATAAAACAAGTTTACAAACCAATTTCTAAATTTTATCGCATTCATTTGGATTTTACTTAAGGTGTTAACTATTTTAAAAAGTGGATTTAAGCTGGCGATTAAATCATTATTTTAATCAACAATTTGAAATAAAAATCAATTATTTAAATCAAAATTCATTTAAATCTAATTGTTCTAAATGACACAAACGTATTAAAATCTAAGATTAATGTAATTTGGAAAGTGTATTAAAATTAATGTAATTTGGAATACTGTATACAGTACACCAAAATCTGATAAAAGAGCTTTAAATAATTGTTTCTAATCTTAATTTCTGAGTCCTGTGAAACATTAAATACAATAACTTTGTTAAGGCATAAAAGATATTTCATTGAAATATTATATTTAAATCTAAATCTAATATAATTTGTGATGTCATAATTTCCTTTAAGTAATTAAATTATTTATTCTTTTATATGAAATAAGCATTTAAAGTATGTTAAATTTCGGCTATATATATATTAGTATGCACATACATTGTGTAAGGTATGATTTATGCTATTAACAGTAATTTTTGTTACTACAAATGCAAAACGAGATACCAATAATATTTGTTAGTTATGTTGGTTATGCCATATTGAAATTACTTATTTGCTGTTTTTATTAATTCTGTTGATTACTGTTTCATTTTGGCTATTTGTTAAGGCTGCAACACTTTGCCCCTTTTGAAATTAACAAAATGCACCATACCTTTTAAAAAATAGTGAAATATAGCCAGATCTTTTTTGAAATAAATCCCTCCATACCGCAGTACTTCTAAATATGTGCACCCAAGACTTAACAAAAATGATAGAACTTTATTTCTTGGAAAAAAGCAGGATATTATTAAAACATGTTATTTAATTGTATTTTTCAATTCGTGATTTATAGAAATATTGAAAATTAATGATTTTTATATTTATCATACTAAAAAATTATGTACTTATTTTTATTGCTACTAAGCACATTAGTAATATATTTTCTTATGTAATAGTGCCTTTTTTTTAGAACAAGCATTCTGCCCTTTTTCTTTTTACAATAAATATTAAATACTGAATTATCGTTTACTAATTTAAGCATTACAATATGCATTATATACATAATTAAAGATTGTAATCAATTTAAAATTAAATGCAGCAACTGATAATTTTAATAAATGTAAAATCATTATTTTTTAATATAGTTTTACATAATTATTGCAAAATATTAATGTATATAACTTTATAGTATTATATTAATTAATGAAATTACTAATTTACAGTTTTTATAATTTTTGTAGTTACTAAATAATAATTACATTTTATTGATTAAAGTGCAAAAACATAGATTATGTTAGTAAATAAAAGTCTAATTTTTTAGAAACCTAGAATCTATTAATCTTAGAAACCTAGGCTAAACCTACATCTATTCAATATTTCAATGCTGGAGAAAAAAAATCCGATTCAAATAAAAAGAAATATAATTTAAATACAAAAATTCGATCTTTATTATTATTGCTTTTTAAATCATGATTTTTTTACACCCTATTTTTACGGAATTTTAAACTAATTTTTGTTGGCCGATCCGACGGGGGAACTGTCTGGTAGGCGGAGTGTTAAAATAAGTTTTGTTATTTATAACTATCCTCCATTCTTGTAAATAAAATATTAATGATAATATACCAAAGTGTGATTTTATTTTATGTATGGTCTGCAATTTTATACTTCATTCACATAAAAAAAAGTTATTAACTGTGTATTCCTACTTTGTTTTTAGCTGTGTCTGGTAAAAATAAGTACGGTTATATGGATTTCTAACGGACAATTATATGAAAAAAAATATATCACATTTCATTTAAAACCACTATAGTAAATTCTTATAAATCCGCTTGTATTATTTTATGACGATATCAGAGTGATATTGGCCCTGGCAACATAGATTCTTGGAAAATTGTGCAAAAACTTTCATATAAGACCTGAAAAATGAGCTTTGTTTTCAAAAATGATAATCATAGATAGCAAGAGTTATTATTTTTAAATGTACAATTTTATAAATAAAAATGTAATTTTCGCAATGAATGATTAAAATTATTTTTTAATAACTAAATTTTTTAAAGTTTGAATTTTGCTTCAGTCAGATCATAATGTAAAGTGAATTACACCTTTGTATCTCCGTGTTACATAACTGCGATGTACACTAAAGTCAAAATGACCAGCTAGCATTAAGGGTGCATTCGAAAACATTTTTTTCATCTTCAACAGTTCGAAATTTTCTGATACAATTTCAGACTCACTTTTAGAAGTAAAAACACGAAACTTGCTGATGTGACTTTTAAAGAGATCTATAAGATATCGTGTGATTTTATTTTTTGTTAAATTCATTAGAATTAGATTTATAAACTATTATTTCCCCAGTATGACTCTTTTTTTCGTTCCCAGATCTCCCGCTTCGGAAAATTCGGTTTAAAACGTTGACTTTAACAGCATTTTTTGCAATATTTTCTGCATTTATCAAAAAATGAAAAGCACGGGACCTAATATACTTTCTAAATAAGAGAATTTGCCAGTTTGATGCGCTTGAGAGAAAAAACGAATTTAAAAATAAATCAGAAAAAAGGCAATTTGTATTGAAATACTCCCTTAATCGGGTGTCTTATTTATTACTGCTATCATCCATCATAGCATTTTTGCCACATATGTTCTTAGAATTCTCAACATACGACGATACTGAGTTTGATCACTTGAGCAGTTTTAGATCATTATTGCTAAAATGAATTTTGAATTTTGATAGCCCAGAACAGATTTTTTTTCAAAGGTAAGTTCATTTATTTTACAATTTAACACTTGAAAATTATAATATGGATGAGAAGTGTGTTATTTTCTGCTTATTACAAATTTGGAAAAAATAATTTATTATTTTTGTGTTTTAAATCATTTCTTCATGTTTAAAATCACATATTGTAACATAAGAGTAAATATTTGCAGTTTTAACATTATGTAGCATTTAAAATAATTATTCGGTTTAAATACTATCTATTTCAGCGTGTTTATAATATATTTTGCTATAAAACTTCGAGTTTTCATTATTTTACATGCTATACATTTCTTATTTCATTTTCTACCGATGACAAAAGACAGCTTTTCATAGATTTCAATTCATGGTTTTTCGTTTGTGATTTTTAAATTGAAGACTTTTTATAAGCGTATTGCATTCAAAAACTACAAGAAAAATAAATAAAAACTCTAAAAAAAATGTCATTTGATATCAGAAGAAATAGTTTTTTTTAACCTAGTCCGAAAAATTCAAATGTTTACACCAAATCCAATTACAGACACAGAAGCTATTATAACTTTTTTTCAGATTGATTTTTATAAAATTAAAACGCGTCCCAAACAATGTTTCCTTCTTTACCATAATGTAATGTAATATTTTAGTATGGCCCTGTAAATTAATAAAAACTATTCTCTGTACTACAGATTATACAGAATTTATATTGTAGTATATACTTCATAGATGTAAGTCAATTTTATTATGTTCGAAAACGTGTAACATTATTAAAAGGCACTTGAAACTATTTTTATACATGGGCCGTTATGCAAGGGAATGCTTTTGACTGTCTCTATAATTGAATTATGCATCTCATTTTCATAAAAATTGAAATGACTTGATAAAATTATGCAAGAGTTATGTATTTTAAATTTCAAACAATTCGGATAAGTAGTTTTTGCGTTGTTATATGCGAACGGACAGATAGACAGACGGACGGATTGAATGACAACTATAGTTATTACGTATTTACATAATTACGATCGCGTACTTAGAAACAAGTCAAGCATACGAATTTGTTCTTCATGTAATTTTGTTTTTCTATTTTAAAAACTTTTTCGCAGTTTACACATCAAAGAATAAGGTAAATTTTTGTACACAAAAACCTATGTATTTTAAATATTACACAAAAATGTGTTTTCCATGTTACATAGACATATGTGTAAAAACAGAATATTACACAAAAATCTGTGCATTCTGTACATAACACAAAAACATGTGTATTTTGCATATTATACAACATTGTAGGTATTTTCCTATTGCACAAAAATATATGTAAAAAAAGAGTATTACACATATGTATGTGTAAAAATAGTGCTCAGAAATATGTGTATTTCAGTGCAATTCACACATTAAAGTGTGTATTTCAAGAGTTAACAGATAACTTTTACACATTTGGACTTATCATCAAATTATACATTAAAATGTGTATTCTGAAATTTACACATTTGGCGCAATTTACACACAAATTTACACACATAGACATGTCGTTTTTGTATCATCGATTTACACATTTTTGTGTGTAAATTTACACATTTTTTTTTTAGAGTGTAATTCCGTTAAAAAATGCAAATATTTTTATGCGGTTTTTTGCATTGAGTTAAGAATTCAATCAATCAAATTAGATCATTAAAGTTTTCAACCCCTGAGCCCCCTTAAGTGTGTTATCAATAAATACATAATCAGCTTTGTCAAACATTGATTCAATAAAATCTTGAAAACCGAAAAAGAACCGAAATATATTCCGCTTTAAATAATACAATTCTCCTTTTTAAAGATTTTACGCATTTTACATTTTTTCGGTTAATATATATATATATACATGCATATGTGTATGTATATGTAACCATTAATTATATTATAATATGAACCATTTGAATTTAATAGAAAAAAACCATATTGAACATGAGAAAAAATTAAATAAATAAATAAAATGAATACAAATGGAATTTGTAGAATCAAAGCAGAATTATCAAGCCCCAAATACTTTGGAAATACAAATGAAGTGTGTGGTTTCATCTTCGTATTAGCCATGAAAAAGCAAAATAATACGATTTTGGGGCTACCAACCCACATAAAACCAAAATTCAATCAAGAAATAACATTAAAAACAAGGCACAACAAAATTACTAAATTAGATAGAAAAATGAAAATGAAAAAAATAAAAAATAATTATCGTACACATGATAATAGTAAATTAATAAATAAATTAAAAGCAGAGTAAAGTGATAACAGAAAAAATAAACCATACACCATAGTTTACCCTATTAATATTTAAATCAATAACATTTAATTTGACTATGCTAGGCTAAAACCAATATCTTAATTTAAGATGTAAAAGATTAAAAAATAGATAATTAATATATGTACCCTATACATTTAATAGTATTATAGGTCTTTCATTTATTAAAATTGAAGTGCAATTTAATAATGTAAATGAATAAAATTATTTTAATGTAATTGATATAACTAAACAATAATCCATACATTGGTGTTATTTAAACTCCATAGAAACTTTGTTCTAATTTAATTAATGCATTCCCCTCTCTCAATTTTTAAAAAAATATAAAATAACCTTTGCGTTTTATCCAGACAACAACGCCCTCTTCCGTACTCTAACATCTACCCACCTAACCATCCTATCATATGCATTTTTTTATATTTTTTTTACAATTTTAATTTTTTATTACTTTTTTATGTTTTATTAATTTTTTGGTTCATTTTTACGCAAAAAGTTAATTAATTTTTAAATCATGTAACAACTAATTGTAAATTAAAGAATAAGTGAATTTTTTAGGAAAACCATTATTTATAGCATCATAAACAAGCTTTTTAATATTTGCATTAATTAAATGAGAAGAACATAAACATTTTATTCTATATAAATGATTAATGATTATATTACGATAGACAGAATTATGAAGATAAGATTTAAAATTAGTAAATGTTTTAACTTTAAAATTAAACTCATTCCGTTTATCATAAATATCAATTATTAATTTGTTTTCCTTTAATATAATTTTAAGATCTAAAAAGTTAATGGCATTATCATAAAGCAGGTGTTTTGTAATTTCTAGATTAGATGGATAATCAACTGGGAATTGAGATATACTGGTATTATCAGTATCAATTACAATTATATCATCAATATACCGATATAAATGTAATTTATTATCAAAATATTTACGTTCATGATGATATAAGTCAGATAATATACTAGATGTACAACCACCTTGTGGTATACCAACTTTATGTATATATATTATGTTATCTTGCATTATAAAATTATTATAAGGTGGTCTGGTGTAATAACGCCAGGCGTGGTAATATTTTGCATAATTATGAAATAATCTGGTAAATGACACCCATGTGCTCTGCGCAGAAAGGTTTTGAGTCATATAAATCACAAAAAATAGCTTCAAGTTAATTTGTTTCATTTTTAGGTCTTATTGTTTTTACAAGCAACTAAAATTAACGCTTGATCTAAAATTTGCGAGATACGTTTTGTGATGTGAAGACTACTTTTTTTATCCGGAAATACTTTGTTAATTACATAAATTTGTAATACATTTCATGGACTTTCAAAATGTTGTTGAAGATTTTGGATAACTTCTCGAGATAATTTGTAATTTAAAATGTACAGCGCAATAACTATAACGGGGTAATAACGCCAATCCTTGGCATCAATACCCCGGTTGATTCCCTACAGTGGCCGAGCTACATCCTAAATACTGATTCAAATAAACACAGTTAAAACTGTGCAATGTTTCTAATAATTCTATTTAAGCGGTCCTTTTTAAGCAAAAAGAAGCTCACGGTCTGATATTCTTTTGCCACAAACTCCCCCCCCCCCCCCACACGACATCTTTATTTTTCTTACACTTTTCTTACACAAAAAATTGAACATTTTCAATAGCTTATAATGCAATTTGTCAATTTCTAAGTTTGTAGAGTTTGTATTTTTAGAATTGGACAATCTACATGCCATTATTCCATCTTATTTCATAGTTTTGTTTGCATGGCGTTATTACCCTTATAGGTGGGTAATAACGCCAAATAGCATTGGTCAAGAAATCACGCCATTAAATTAGTTAAAGTAAGAAAATAATCAATTTCAATGTTCATTGATAGATCCAAATCATGTTGATATATTTTTTTTAAGTGCATTTATTATATTATGTAAATCTTATAAATCGATATTATTAGAAAGATCTTTGAAGTCATATGCAGTTATATTTTTTATACATTTAAGATTTTTCATACTATTGTCCAATTCATAACTATTCTTTATAGTATTTATTATTATCACTGGTTTTTGTAATTTTATATATTTGATTAAGAACTGTTAATAGAAGTTTGTTAGCAGCATTTTTATAAGTATATTGCAACAAATTGTAACTGTTCTAAATTTAACAGGATTCTTATCAAATTTGAGTATAAGAACTAGATAAGGATATTTAAAGTTAGTAGAGTTAATGTCTAATAATTCATAAAAGCCTTTAATTTTACGATTGTTTACAATTATGTTATTATTAGTTTTTTTGGAATGTGTTATTAGAAGATATACTCGATTTAAGCAGTTAATGATAATAGGATTTATATATAATTGCATAATTATTTGGAGATTTGTCAACATAAGTTATTACAGTTTTGTTGCAATTTAGTGATTTGCTGGAAAAGATGCTTTGTATTTATATAATCCAGATGTGAAATATTGTATTTTAAAGTCTTAGTTAATTTATCAATAACTAAAATTTTCCATTGATTGAAATATTCAATAGGTTTGTTACAATATATTGCAATTTTATAAATAAATATATATATATGTGGGATTAAAGAATGAAGTATTCAGCAATAAAATATAATAAACTCAATGATTTAATGAACGTGATATCCCAAATGAGACTCATGTGATGATGCGTGAAAAGAACGAGGTGTTCTATAGGTTTCAGCGATGGCGAATTTGATGGATTTTTAATGCAAAGCTCAGGGAAGCTTATTTATACTAAATATTATTCATTTCTACTGTTATCTTTGAATGTTACGTACATGTTTTATGTCTATTAAACCTTTTTATACTTTCAAGAATATTAGTTTTGCTTGAATCATAAGTTAATCACTCAATATCCCACAAATATATCATAAGTAAATTGTTTTATTACAGAATTAATGTTTTATTTGAATGTAATTCTATACTTACAAGGTAGGTCTCCATACGGGCATACTCAGAAAAATCTGAAAAAATTACAGAATGTTCTTCTCATATAGTTATATATGTTTATAAAAAAATTTCGGCGGAACCTCCTTATAACGTCCGTAAAAAAATAATAAAAATTTCGTTTATTTGGCGGTTTATCTCCGGTTGGCGAAAAAACGAAATTTTGAAAAATACGCTTTTACGCTTCGAATACTTTCTAAAGAAAAAGCTTTCTATGTTCAATTTATTTAAATAAGTTTAGTTTAAGTAATTTTAGTTTTGCATTTTTACTTTACTTTAAGTGTAATTTTGTCATATACGTTTATATGTACTTATAACAAAATGAAATTAATATATTTTATCATTTAAAATACAATTTAAATTGATTAAAATTGTTCCAAATTGAAAAATACACTGTTAAAATCTGCTGCATTTTGTTGCAACGCACTTCCTTGCTTGTATAGAAAACGGTTACTTGGCCGTGAAATGGAGCTTTCTCATTGGTTGAAATAGAGATATTATATACAAGCGGTGGAGTGCGTTGCAACAAAATGCAGCAGATTTTTAACAGTGTATGACACGGTCAATTCGCCGTGCTATGGAGCATTCTCATTGGTCAGAAGAGAGATATTCTATAAAAGTAGTGAAGTGACGTTGCAGTAAATGCTGCAGATTTTTAACAGTGAAGTCAATTAAAATCAATTTTCAGATTCGTTAAAATCGTCTGCTTTTGGCGAGGAAATGCACTGCTTGCCAAATCCCGCGTCGCTTTCAGCTTTTCACGCCAATTATTCCAAACTATTTTATTTTTTTACATATCTAATAATGTAATTCCGCCGCTAATTTTCACTGATCCTTTATTACCTACATGAGTAGTTTAATTCGTATTTTTTTCAAAAAATTCTGAGTATGCCCCCAATGGAGACCTTCCTTGTTAGTACCATAACCCATTAATTTTTTCAGCGTTAAGTCATATACAGTATTTAGATTTCCAGTAATAATATGCCCATGATCATTATTAATGTATTTGTGTAGAGAGGGGTCATTGCATTTGCAGGGGAAAGTACTATCATCAGAAGTATTTTTAAGAACGAATTATAGTTAAATATTGAATACTTTAAAGTTTTTGATATTTGAATATTATTTATAGGAAATTTTCAGTTTTTATCATTTATTATAGAATTTACATTGATTTTATTAAATATTTGATTAGAAAAATTTATTACCATTTGAGTATTAGTATTTTGAGTTTTAGAGGGTTTTTAGAAAATTTATATTGAAAAGATTAACTCTAGTCATAATAAGATCATAAAAAATATCGGAAAAATGTTTAGAGCAAGTTTTACTCAGAAATATATTTTAATATTGTACTATATGTTTCTTTTTTATTCCAAATATATATTTTCGTATTAATAACCAATTGTAATTTTATAGAAAAATAATGAATGAATAAATAAATAAATAAAAACTGTAATCAAAATAGAAAACTAAAGTAACCAAAATAGATAAAGTAAACACTAATCCCGTTAGAATTCTAGCAGCAATTGTAGCAGCAATTGTCCGTCAGCAATTGTAATCTCAAACAGAAAAAAGAACTTTTAAAACTACTAAATTACAAGCGAGAAATTGTAAAAAAGAACGCTCCTATAGGTTTAAGATTAGCGTTCTAGTTTGTTCGTATGACTAGTGTAGTTTCACGCGAAAGCATTTGCATGCTAATGTTAAACCTATGGGAGCATTCTTTTTAGAATTCAAGCTCGAATTTTGACGTTTATTTTATTTATTATTATTATTATGATTATTTTGTTGTTGTTCATTTGATATTTAAAGTCGCTATCTAATGTTGCGTACTTTTAATTTTGTAAATTTGGTTGCATTTTTTTAAAGAAGCTACTTTAATTTCAGAAAACGCTCCAAACAATTTTCCGAAATATTAAAAAAAAAGAATTAATTAATTAAACCCGAAAAAGTACAGCATTAGATATTGATCTCAATTATCTCATGAATATATATATATATATATATATATATATATATATATATATAAAGTATTAAAAGCAAGCAAGATATTCGATATGAACACTTCAATAGGTTTAATATAACGGGTGACTAATTTAGTCTCATAGTTGTAAATTTAGAAATTATTCAATTACCATTGAATCATTGTTATTATTACTTACCCATCATACGTAGTATAGGGTAAGTCTTGCAATCGTTTTGAAAATCGATTTTTTTGACGGATTTACAAGTTTCGGACACTGAAAAACATATTTTTAGAAAAAAAAATTTGCAGTCCGTCCGTCTGTGTGTCTGTGTGTCTGTCTGTCTGTCTGTAACCGCTCTATCTCCCGAACAAATTGAGATAGAGACTTGAAATTTTGTATGTGCTTAGTATGTAAGAATGGGATGAAGCCTATTTAATATCAGTAACTTCGATTATTCGGAACTATTTTTTCGGACTCTCGAAAAATTCGTTCTGATGAAAGGTATATAAAAATTTTCGAATTTTTTTTTTTAATTTTAAGGAGTGGACGTAAAAGGCAATAAATTGACACAAATTTTGCATAAAAAACGTAATCGATCGGATTATTAGTTGTCGAGAAATTTCTAATCTTGTTTTTCACATTCTTTGATTTTTCATGACCCTGTATTTAATTCAAATTTCAACTCAAACATATCTTTTAATTGGAAATGAGACACTTAATTTGATGCAAGAAACCGTTAATGAATATGATATTTATTTTTAGAGTTATAAGGATATTTCTTTTATGCAATTCAGTGCTACTAGAATAGTATGGCGTTTCATGTAATTTATCGAAATTGGTTCATCAGAAATTCATTAATAGAGCATGATGATGTGTTAAAAATACTTAAATATACGTTTATATTTTGTTTTGGAATTGAAATGCGTTTCATAAACTGTTTACCTATGTTATGTTTTCATATATTATGTTATGCATCTCCATGATGGGTAAGTATTACGGTGGCCTCCAACGACTAGTTATTATTGTTATTATTATTTAAAGAAAAAAAATATGTGAACAATTATACCTGCTAAGATGGAAACCTTTTATAAAATTGGATATATTTCGATTCCTTTCGTTTAAATTTTCAAAGTTTTATTGAATCAATGTTTAACAAAGCTGATTACGTATTTAATATATATATATATATATATATATACATATATATACACACGGTTAAATCCGATGAATACATTTGAATAATCGTGGCTTAACTACTTTTTTCACGGTTTTTAAAAAAATTATAAAAAAAAATGTCCTCTTTTTTTTTTTTAAACAATTCTACCTAATAGAATTATTATATTATATTAATGCCCGTTTATTATTTATAATTTCATATGTACCTCACTTTCAGGCATTAGTTTTTCTCAATACAAAAGCTACAAACACAAACAAATTTTCTTATTTATACTCTTTAATTTTAAATAGAATGGGATTTGGGGGGATTTTGGCGTACTGCGCTTGCTACTTAGTGTATAAAAAAGTTGAAAATAAGAAATATTATGCAGAATTTTGTCCTATTTAATATTGTAACTGACAAATATTTTGCTATGGCAACAAATCTCGAGATATTAAATAAATAAATAAATAAAAATAAAATAAAATCTCAAAATTTTGTTGTTTTTTGACCACAGAAAATTTAGCCTTGAGAAATTTTTATTCGAAAACGTGGTTTATCCATGTTAGCATCATTATGAAAAAATCAGAAAAAAATTTTCCACCCGATTTTTGAAAGGTAAAATGTTACATATAATATAAACATCACTTTAAAATATCAATTTAATTTAAATGCTTGAAGTGATAAATTAAAATAACATAAAAAGATTATAGCTTGACATGTTTCATTGCTCTTACGGCAACATTTTCAAAAGCAAATAAATGAATTATTTGCATAATCATTTGAATAATCATTTATTTGCTTTTGAAAATGTTGCCGTAAGAGCAATGAAACATGTCAAGCTATAATCTTTTTATGTTATTTTAATTTATCACTTAAAGCATTTAAATTAAATAGGTAAAATGTTTATTTCGCCTGGACTAAAACAGTCAGGAGGGGGAAAATATTGTTTAAGGGTGCTGGTCAGTCAGCTTCCGAATTCCCTTTCGTAAGGTTAAGTATATAGACGTTTGATGCATTTTTATATTTAAAATATCTCCGAAAGTAAATCAATATTTTTAACCTATTATTGACCGTAAGGTAACGGAATACTTTTGATTGTCCCTGTAATCAATCTATACATCCGATTTTCATAAAATTTGAAATGACTCGACAAAATTATGTAATAATTATGTATTTTAAATTTCAAACGTATAAAATACATTTGAAACTTTTTCCCCATTGACCATAATGTAATTGAATACTTTTGATTGCTCTTGTAATTGATCTATGCACCCGATTATCAAAAAAATTGAAATAACTCGACAAAATTATTTAATAATTATGTATTTTAAGTTTCAAACGATTAAAGTGCATTTGAAACTTTTTTCCCCTTTGACCGTAATGTAATGGAATACTTTTGATTGGCCCTGTAATTGATTTATGCATCCGATTTTCATGAAATTTGAAATGACTCGACAAAATTATGTAATAATTATGCATTTTAAATTTCAAACGATTCGGTTGGGTTGTTTTTGCGTTGTTACATGCGGACAGACGGACGGACTGAACGACCACTATAGGTGCTACGTATTTACATAATTACGAACGCACCTATAAAGAGATAAATATGAGAACCTAACGTTCAACGAAAAATAGTGAGATGCACTCCATTTTTTGAAATTCATTGTTGCAAATGTTTTTGTCGAAATTTATCTGGAAGGGTTAAAATATTAATCACATTAGCTTTTAACGCATAAAATATTAAATTAAACACATATTTTATAAATATTTTGACAATTTTGAAACATCCTTTAAGAGATGTATAAATAAATAAGACAAAAATGTTAATTTTCTAGGGAGATTTTTTTAGGTGCGTTCGTAATTATGTAAATACGTAGCACCTATAGTTGTCGTTCAGTCCGTCCGTCCGTCTGTCTGTCTGTCCGCATCTAACAACGCAAAAACTACCCAACCGAATTATTTGAAATTTAAAATATATAATTATTATATAATTTTGTCGAGTCATTTCAAATTTTATGAAAATTGGATGCATAGATCAATTACAGGGACAATCAAAAGTATTCCGTTACATTACGGTGAATAAGGGGAAAAGTTTCAAATGCATTTTAATCGTTTGAAATTTAAAATATATAATCATTACATAATTTTGTCGAATCATTTCAAATTTTATGAAAATCGGATGCATAGATCAATTACAGGGGCAATCAAAATTATTCCGTTACATTACGGTCAATGGGGAAAATTGTTTCAAATGCATTTTAATGGGCTACACTAATTCGAACACAATAAAATTGTTATGACTCTATGAACATACATATTATAATATACATTTTGCACAATCTGTGGTGCAAAAAGCATTTTTTATTGATTTACAAGGCCACACAAAAGTATTCCATTACATAATGGTATAGGGAGAACATTTTTTTGGTGCGATATTTGTAACTGACTATTTAACATTTGATATTGACAATTTAACATGAGATTGATATACATTGCTGAGGAATACTACAAGTTATTTCCTGTATAAAAGAAAGTAGATAGTATAGCGTATGATATACGTCGTTGAGGTGTAATAAAAATTATTTCTTGTATATTTACTGGAACACACACACACACAAAAAAAAATATATATATTTCACTACTATACTCTATCCGAAGTATTATCTACTAGCAGCAAGATCTGAATATTTTTAAAACATCGTTATCATACGAAAGCACCTCATTTGCCACGCTTTACGTGGAATTTCCAACTTGTTTAAATATACGAATGTGCAAATCCTTTTAAGCATTTAAATTTTCTAATTTACTATACGAATGCATTTTATTCCCATACATTTAACATTAATAAGGGGGTGGGGAGTTAATTGATTAAACCTATTAATGGAATTTTAGAATATTAATGACGTGAAAAAAAATAAAACTATTGTTCTTAAAATGTTTGCATGTTTGCAATTTTATTTATACGTTATACATTTCGTATATTTTTAAGTTATTCATAATGGATTATAATTCCCGTTAACGCTGTAAAACGTTACGGAGGTTAGTTATATTTCATATGGGAACTATATCTACAAAATGGTTCTTTATATAGATATGTACTGTGAAAACAGAGCAGGATGTTGAATTCCTCTCGAAAGGGTAACTGACCAGTGACCATGACATTGAAGAATCATTGGGACGGGAAAGAGTGCGAAAACAGATGTCTAATGAGGAAAAAAAATATCCTTCGTCTTATCTTACTTCAGGGCCCGTATACCAAAAAGTGTTTGTCAGAAAGAAGTGAATAAGCGCCAATGTGGTAACCTCTCTTAATTACAAGTCAGTTGGCTCTTATCTGTTGTTTCTTTCCCCATTCCTGCATCCCCATGTGTAAGATCGGTACTGAGCCTTTATTTTGTCCCCATAATTTAGACTAAAATCGCGAATGTCCAAAATACAAAGCAATGATAATTTTTTTTAATAAATTGTTATTATGCCAAAACTAGTTATTGAAATACCTTAAGAACACGTTTCTGACTCATTTTTCCATTTACAAGTATGGATGTTACCATAAAGTACAATTCACAATGCATCACCATATTTATATGATACTGTACAATTTTTATATATGATACATATTTTATATCATTCACATTATTTCAATATAAGATCAATGCACTCAAATTTTATATGTACAATTTGTTAGGAAGGATGATTTTCACCCTTAGCATTTTTTTTTACAATTTATAATAATTGCTGTTGTTATTTTTTTTCTTATACATATTGAAAGATTAACTGTTATAAGAGATTTCTTAATGTAACCTTTGAATAACATTTGTATATTTAATATAACCTGTCCGCTAAATAAAAATCCAATTTATCTGAAATTTGTGTCACTCTGATGACCGCGAAACCCATATTCGTCTATAAAATTTTGTTAGTAGTCAAAACTTTACGAGTAATCCATTGTGTAAGCCTTATAAGCATTTGAGGTAGATTTCGTAAGAAATACTACCTATTGCAATCGCACCAGTTTATATATATATATCACTTTTTTATGGACACGATAACTTTTATAATTCTTCACCAATCTCCACCAAACTTGCACATAAAATCAAAGGGGATACAATCTTGGCTAAGTTCGTTAATGGGCAAAATCGGACCAAGGGGGTCGGAATAGGGGGCGTTTTTGTGAAAACCGAAAAAACGCCATAACTTCTTAATTAAAGTAGATATCGAATCGGTTTAAAGTTTATATTACTTCTTAAAAATGGGCCAAAAGTATATGCATGACAGATTTTTGATAAATTTAGAAGTGGGCTCAAGGGGCGAAAAAAACAGGGATTTTGAGAGAAAAAAAATCATAACTTCGTCAATTTTCAAGATATCAAGTCCAACTAAATTTTTTGTAAATGTTCTTAAAATTATCTAAAACTTTTGCATTTACAAGTTTTTGATAAGACCAACTTTTACAGATGAAAAAAATTAAAAACGAAAAGAAAAAGGGCGCTGAAAAAAGAGAAAAATCCATAACTCCGTCAATTTTTAAGATATCAAATCCAATTAAATTTATTTTACATCTCCTCATCAATACCTACAATTTTTATATTGACAAGTTTTTCATAGGACCAATTCGTATAGCAAAAAGAAATTAAACAAAAATAGGAGTTGGAGAAAAAACCTCAAATCCAAACTGCTTATATTCTGACTCATTTTTAAATTCATTTTTGATTTTAAACGCATCCAAATGGTAGATCCTCTTATTTAGAAACTGTATAAAGTGACGCATTGGTCCATTTTCTGATAAAGACAGAATATATTTCAAAAAAGGCTACCAAAAAGGGTATTTTGAACAGAATTTCCGAAAGTCGTCGGGGCTGAAAATTGAAGGAAGTATTCAAATAAGAAATTGCGTTTTTTTCTGACTCGTTTTTAAATCCATTTTTGTTCTCAAACGCATCCAATTTACAGATCCTCTTATTTAGGAACTATATAATGTGATGCATTGGTCAGTTTTTAGATAAAGACGGAATATATTTCAAAAAAGGCTACCAAAAGGGTATTTTGAAAAGAATTTTCTGAAGTCTGTGATTTGAAAATTTAAGGAAGTTTTCACATAGCAAAATGCGTTTTTTATGACTCGTTTTAAAATCCATTTTCGCTCTCAAACGCATCCAATTTACAGATCCTCTTATTTAGGAACTATATAATGTGATGCATTGGTCAGTTTTTTGATAAAGACGGAATATATTTCAAAAAAGGCTACCAAAAAGGGTATTTTGAACAGAATTTTCCGAAGCAATCATGATTAAAGAATTAAGGATGTATTCAAACAACAAATCGGTTATTTTATGACTCATTTTTAAATTCAATTTTTTTCTCAAATGCATTAAACTGACAGTTTTTTGTTATTTAGGAGCTGTATAATGTACTGTTTTGGTCGATTTTTTTAATAAACTCAGAATCTATTTCAAAATATGTTGTCAAAATGGGCATTTGAACCGAATTTTTCTTAAGATGATTCTGATAAAACCAGTTTTTGCAGAAAAATGAAATTAAAAATTTTTCATAAACGGCCAAATGAAGTTATTAAACTGGGTTTATCTCTAATCATATATTTTTATTTATTTATTTATTTATTTATTTATTTTTAATGACCACTCTTCGAAATCTACCTCCGCCTATAGGCCCAGCCGACAGGGATTTTTTGTATATCTAAACTGCCAATCCTCAAAGATATCCGTTCCGCTCCTGTTTAAGGCGGCGTCTAACCAGCTACCCTCGTTTCATATATGAATTATGTGTCCTGAAATATGTATTTCTAAGGCTGCTTAGTTCTTTAGTTCTTGATCCTATAGCATGCATTTAATTATGTACTAATATAATTTTTTTTTAAATTCTAACTTTAAAAAGTCCTTCCGGCAATGCCGGGAGGAAGAGGTAGCTTTCATATACTTATATATTTATTTATTTATTTTAAGGTAAGTCACATTGTTCAAAAATACTAAGCTGAAATTAGTGGAAAAAATCTTATAAAATTAGTGATTTTATAAGATTGAATACTAGTTTTTGTCAAGACTGAATATTAATAGAAATTTTTAGAAATTAGTCATCTTTTATTCAACCTGGTTTTATTTTAAGCGATTTAGAGAGTCACCAAATTTCACGATATCATAAAGTGTATGCCATTTTAAAGCAACCTTGTGAATCGTTCAGATCAGACAGTTTCAAAATGTCAGCCATAAGCAAAATTCAAAGTGCTATAACTCAATCATTTTTTAAGGTATAGACAAAATAAAAAGTGTTCTGGAATCGTTGTTTTAAGTTCTAACACGTAAAAGAAAAATATTTTTCAACTTTTAATTTTTTCGCATTTAATTTTTAATTTTTAAAAAATTTAAAATGGCCACCATTTTGAAACAAAATGGTGGATGATGCTGGCCAACGAACTCGGTCGAGACATTTATATGTACTATGTACATACCAAGTTTCATTGAAATCGGTTCATAAATACGCGAGTTATCACGTGACAAAAATCAGATCGTTTCAAAATGTCAGACATAAAAAAAATTCAAAGTGCTATAACTCAATCATTTTGTAAGATATAGACAAAATAAAAAGTGTTCTGGAATCGTTGTTTTAAGTTCTAACGCGTAAAAGAAAAATATTTTTCAAATTTTGATTTTTTCGCATTTAATTTTAAATTTTTAAATTTTTAAAATTTTTAAAATGGCCACCATTTTGAAACAAAATGGCGGATGATGCTGGCCAACGAACTCGGTCGAGACATTTGTATGTACTATGTACATACCAAGTTTCATTGAAATCGGTTCATAAATACGCGTGTTATCATGTGACAAAAATCAGATCGTTTCAAAATGTCAGCCATAAGAAAAATTCAAAGTGCTATAACTCAATCATTTTTTAAGATATAGACAAAATAAAAAGTGTTCTGGAATCTTTGTTTTAAGTTCTAACACGTAAAAGAAAAATGTTTTTCAAATTTTAATTTTTTCACATTTAATTTAAAATTTTAAAAATTTTTAAATTTTTAAAATGGCCACCATTTTGAAACAAAATGTCGGATGATGCTGGCCAACGAACTCGGTCGAGACATTTGTATGTACTATGTATATACCAAGTTTCATTAAAATCGGTTCATAAATACACGTGTTATCACGTGACAAATATCAGATCGTTTCAAAATGTCAGCCATAAGAAAAATTCTAAGTGCTATAACTCATTCATTTTTTAAGATATAGACAAAATAAAAAGTGTTCTGGAATCTTTGTTTTAAGTTCTAACACGTAAAAGAAAAATATTTTTCAACTTTTAATTTTTTCGCATTTAATTTTAAATTTTAAATTTTTTAAATTTTTTAAAATGGCCGCCATTTTGAAACAAAATGGCGGATGATGCTGACCAACGAACTCGGTCGAGACATTTGTATGTACTATGTACATACCAAGTTTCATTCAAATCGGTTCATAAATACGTTAGTTATCGCATGACAAAAATCAGATATATATATATATATATATATGGTTATATATATATATATATATATATATGGTTATATATATATATATATATATATATGGTTATATATATATATATATATATATATATATATATATATATATATATATATATATATATATATATGTATACATTTGAACGGAGGGTGGTTTTGGGGTCTGGGGGTCATGATCGGTGAAAATATACCAAAATTTTCCGGAAGTGCTTTCCTCCGGACGGCTGCAATAGGTAGCTTTTTACTTTTTGTAATGAAAGCTACCTAAAACAAAAAGGGAGGGAAAAAATACTACCACATTTATTTTTATTTATTTATTTAATGATCCAAATACTCTATTATGTATCCTTATTAATTATATAATCCTTACTACTATATCCTATCCCTATTAATATATATCCGTATTATTTTTGTATCATTATTATTAATGTATTTACTTCCAAACGTTTACAATTTGAAAACTCTCCTTGTCAGAGCAAAAACAATGAGATTTCTCGCCCATGCATGCCTTGGCCAAGTAAACAAAATTCTTCCGCCCGCAAAAGAATTCTGCATGCACAGCCCCAAACCTTCAACGTAGGATTGCCCCGCCAAAAGTTAAGAGTTATCCAAAAAAATTTTTTGATCCATTCTCAGTGAAATTTACTCTTCTTTTAGTATATATGTGTATATATATCTGATATTATTACTCCAAACTATTTTTTTTTCTTTTGATTAAGTTCCCTTTTTGCCTTTAAATATAAAGAAGTATTGTCTCACTGTGTCCTTCAAAAAAAATCCACTTTTGAAAGAAGTAATTACTAATATCATTGTTATAATTTTTATTTAAAAATTTTCAATGAATCTGACTATATAAGATATCTTTATTCACTCATTAATTAATCTTAAGAGGAACTGCGTTCATCCACCTTACTTTATATGAACTTGCCTATCTACCATAATAATTATTTACTCATTTATTATTATTACTTATTATTATTATTATTATTATTATTACGATATAATTAAGAACGAATCTCTTAACAATACAATAAACCATCAGCCAAAAAAAAGAAGAGCCGAATTCCGTAATTGTTTCAATGCTCTTTTTTTTTTTTTTTTTTTTTTTTTTTTAACTTTTGAATTTAGCACTCTTATTTACAAAAACCACCTCTCGCGAAGAACCTAATCCCTGGTTCTCACCTGACTGTTGCATATGCTATAACACATTGTAACCTGCAATATCTCCATTAGTACTGTAATATCCTTAGGAAAGGGGAAAAAACTACTTTTTTTGTAACTTTTGTGACAGTCCTGTACAAGCGGACCCTCCGTAACCTCAATTTCCTGTTCCGAGTCTGATTCATTTAACTCGCCCTTAGTTTTTCTGGCATTCCTCGTCGTTGTCTTGGGTGCAAAAAGAAATTGTATGTGTCGACGTATTGTTGGCCCATTTATTTTGTCTTTCAGACGGAGCACATAATTATTGTGTCGAACAACTTTTACTACCACAAAAGGCCCTTCAAAACGAGGATGTAAAGCCCTAGGCTTCCCAATTACTTTTACATACACCTCTTGACCCACGTTTAACGTTTTAACTTCCTGAAGATCATTTTCTTTGATATATTCCGCCATAATTTTTTGTTGGTTAGCTATGGCTTGCCGGTGAACTGCCCTCATATGTTCTATCCTATTTTTAACGAACGCTTGAGTGCACGTTAAATCCGGAGTACTTAAAATCGCAAATTGATTTTTAATTTCTCTACCAAAAAATAATTTTGATGGAGAATAACCTAGCGCTCGATGTAACGTGGTATTATAATTAAGTTTGAAATATTCGAGCCTGGTGTCCCACTCGAGGGTGGAATTGGACATTGCCACTAGGGATGCCTTAAGCGTCTTATTAATAATCTCAGCCAGACCATTTCCAGTAGGTTTATACACCCCCGTCGAGTGTAGATCTATATTTAGTGCCTTCATATATTATTTAAAAAGCGCACTGCGAAAATATTGTGCATTGTCTGTATCCATTTCGGAACACAAGCCGTAGGCTCCGAAGTACCTATTTAAAACGTTCAAGATAGTTTGGGATTCAACGATTCGCAAAGGAACTGCTTCTAAAAATCTGGAGCCTGCGTCTACACTATCTACCAAAAAGTATTTGTACACTTTCAGTTTTTGACATTTTGTCAAATATTTAAAAATATACTGGTCGGATTCTTCTGGAACTTCAGAAATATAAAGACTATGTTTCACTTTATATTTATTTACATTCATTTGTTAAGCGGGTTATTAGGGGGCCGGCAAAAAAACAAAGAATAATAGAAATATTTGGGATCGACCTGTACATGAAAATGCACGAAACAACTTATCGCTTTAGAATACAAATATATGAATACAGTAGAATATGTACACTAATTTTTGTGAGAATAGCATGTATATTTATGGCGATAGAGCGATTTTTTTGAAAAATTCAAAAAATTCTGGCATGTTTTTTGTTTATATCATGCTGGGTTTTTGACCAAATTTAACGCAAATTTCAGAAAAATTGGCAAAATGCAGTAGAAAAAATGTAGCGCAATTGGAATATAAATATATTAAATATTTTATGAAATATGAGTAGTTGTATAAAATAATTTTTATCTGCGCATGCGCGAACTAGAAAAAACATTTTTTTTACATCATTTAATAGTCAATTCTATGGAGTGACTTATAAAAAAAATCCAATCAAATATCGTGAAAATTCAAAAAGATATCATTATTTTAGTGAGATGTTTTTACTCTGCTCTCTAAAAACGGCTGAATCTTAAGGGATTCTCCACAAATTGACATTTTTTAATAACTGACTTTTAAAAAAAACTAGTATTGAATTAATACAATATCTAATACAATATTGCTGATAATAAGTACTTGACAATTGTGATAGAAAAGAAAAAGAGCTTTATTCACATTCAGGGCCAAAACTAAGAGAGGGTTGGGGGAAAAGGGCATGTGCCCCGGGCGCTAGGATGAATGTGTCCCAAATGTACATTTTGTTTGGTGATTTTTTCCATGTCTATGTTTAGCATGATATTGTCAAAATCGTCCCATTCAAAGCATTTCTCCTATACCAAAGCATAGAAGAATCTAATGATGATGGCATAAAGATCCCGCATAAAGCAGATTTTTTTTTTCGTTTTGATTCGGTTTCACGATTTTAAGATATCATTTTTTTTTAAACAAAGCAGACTAATCAATATTACATATTTTAAGTTTTAAAATAAGTCGGCTATTAATAAATTAGAAAATTTTTCTTTGCAAATACTTTTGCAGATGCTTTGCAAAGAAGAAAAGGGAGGGGGGGGGGAGTTCAACAAAATTCATTGAAATATAAATATATTAAATATTTTCTAAAATGTTCTATGTCATGCAATATTTTCAACCAAATATAAAGCCACATTCAGAAAAATTCGCAAAATGTAGTAGAAAGAATAAGGTGCTATTGAAATATAAATATATTAAAAGTTTTCTAAAATATGAGTATTTGTATGAAATATTTTTTAATCAGCGTATGCGTGAACGATAAAATTTATCATTTTACATATTTAATATTCAACTCTATGGAGCTACCCATAAAAAAATCCGATTGAATTTCGTGGAAATTCAGAAAGTTATTGTGGATAGGAGTGAACTGATTTTCAATTGGTCTCTGAAAGCAGTTGAATGACGTCAGATTTTACGCAAATTGCAAAATCTCCATTTACGTTTTTTACTGGTGATTTACTTCTTTTCTTAGATAATTACCAGAACGAACCTATTTCAGGATAAAAATAATTATAAAAAATCGAAGCATTTGTGTCAAATCTACCCATTGATACATAATTGATAATGGCTCTTATGCAAATACCGATATCTGCGATCCTGAAATACGTCAAGTTCTCCACTGTTAAATGTGGTGTCGAAAACAACACTGACATCAATCGCATGCATGATGCCAAGAAGAACAGAGCTGTCTGATTTTGAGAAAGGTGTGATCATCGGGTACCACCGAAATGGCCGATCTTTAATCGACATATCTAGCGAGCTTAATTACCCCAAAACGACTGTGGCTTATGTGATTAGAAAATGGAAGCTGAATGGTGATTGTCAGAATGTGGCCAGAGTAGGCAGACCGACGAAACTGGGAGATAGAGACCGACGGGTTCTGTCTAGAGAAATTCGGAAGAACCGCAACCAACCAATGTTACACATACGCCAAGAATTTCAACAAGCAGGATGTGTTGTTTCCATGAATACCATCCGTAAGGAAGCTCATCTGCTTAATTTTTATGGCCGTGCTGCCGCCCATAAGCCTTTAATCACCAAGTCCAACCGCGCAGCTCGGTTAAGTTGGTGCAAAACACGCCAGCAATGGACTGTACAGCAATGGAAACAGGTTCTCTGGAGTGATGAATCAAGGTTCATCCTCTACCGTTCTGATGGTAGGGTCTGGGTCTGGCGTCTGCCTGGAGAACGCCTCCTACCAGAATGTATTGTGCCCACAGTTAAATTTGGCGGAGGGGGAATTATGTTCTGGGGTTGTTTTTCCTGGTTCGGACTAGGACCCTTGGTCCCAATTCATGGTAAGCTCAATGCCGATGCCTACTGTAATATACTGGTCAACAGTGTACTTCCTACGTTGTGGCAATACTATGGATTGGACCCATGTTATTTCCAGGATGACAACGCAAGCTGTCATGTAGCGAGGTCCAGCATGGATTGGTATGCTGATAATGGAGTGCATCGACTCGAGTGGCCTGCCCAGAGCCCAGACCTGAACCCAATAGAGAACCTCTGGGACGAGTTGGATCGTCGAATTAAGGCGGGTGACACACGCCCAAAATCAGTAAAAGAGCTTACCTGCCTTGTGCAAACAGAGTGGAATAAAATACCATTAAATGTAATACAAGGACTAGTTGAGAGCATGCCCAGGAGAGTCGCAGCTATAATTGCCTCTCGAGGAGGATCTACAAATTATTAAATGTCAACAGGGCCAAAACCAGTCTTTTTTTCCCGAGGCAAACGTGGATTTTGAAGGTACCCCTTTCCCCCTCCTTCGCAAAGCATATTTACAAAGAAAATTTCTCCAATTTATTAATAGCCGACTTATTTTAAAACTTAAAATATGTAATATAAAATAACGTATTCTGCTTTATTAAAATACTCGAATTTGATACTTTAAACCGAATCAAAAAAATTCTATTTTTAACAGGATCTTTAAGGCCCTTGTCCCTGCCCGCGAAGACACTGCTGAGCTAATGCTATTCCTGTGGGGAGGCATTTTTTTAATAACTCTTTCGCATTTTGAAATTTTCATTTTTTTTTTTTTTTTTTTTTTTTTTTTTTTTTGCATTGGATAGTGGAAGTCCCTCTCAAAATCGCTCCTTGACTACTTTTTCGATTTGAGTCATAAATATTTTTTATAAAGTTAGTTTCACTTTCAGAACCGCTTTTGGAAGTGAAAGAAACATTATAAAAATATCTACGCCAAAATTGAAAAAGTAATCACGGAGCGATTTTGAAAAGGACTTCCGCTATCCAATGCAAAACATATTATTTAAAAATGTCCAAATGCAAAAGAGTTAGAAAAATGCATCCCCATAAGAATAGCATTAGCTCGTGAGCATCTTCGCGGGTAGGGGCAGGGACCTTAAGCCATTATCATTAGATTTTTTTATGCTTTAGCATAGCCCAGATATAATAATTTTAACAATATTATGCTAAACATAGCCATGAAAAAAATCGCCAAACGAAAGATACATTTGGAACACTTTCATCCTAGCGCCCGGAGCACATGCCCTTCTCCCCCCCCCCCCCCCTCTCTTAGTTTTGGCCCTGAATGCGAATAAAGCTCTTTTTCTTTTCTATCACAATTGTCAAGTACTTATTAGCAGCAATATTGTATTAGATATTGTATTAATTAAATACTAGTTTTTTTTTTAAGTCAGTTATTAAAAAATGTCAATTTGTGGAGAATCCCTTAAGATTCAGCCGTTTTTAGAGAGCAGAGTAAAAACATCTCACTAAAATAATGATATCTTTTTGAATTTTCACGATATTTGATTGGATTTTTTTTATAAGTCACTCCATAGAATTGACTATTAAATGATGTAAAAAAAATGTTTTTCTAGTTCGCGCATGCGCAGATAAAAATTAATTTATACAACTACTCATATTTCATAAAATATTTAATATATTTATATTCCAATTGCGCTACATTTTTTCTACTGCATTTTGCCAATTTTTCTGAAATTTGCGTTAAATTTGGTCAAAAACCCAGCATGATATAAACAAAAAACATACAAGAATTTTTTGAATATTTCAAAAAAATCGCTCTATCGCCATAAATATACATGCTATTCTCACAAAAATTAGTGTACATATTCTACTGTATTCATATATTTGTATTCTAAAGCGATAAGTCGTTTCGTGCATTTTCATGTACAGGGCGATTCCAAATATTTCTATTATTCTTTGTTTTTTTGCCGGCCCCCTAATTACCCGCTTAACAAATGAATGTAAATAAATATAAAGTGAAACATAATCTTTGAATTTCTGAAGTTCCAGAAGAATCCGACCAGTATATTTTTAAATATTTGACAAAATGTCAAAAACTGAAAGTGTACAAATACTTTTTGGTAGATAGTGTATGATAGTCAGAATAAAACAATTTTTTCTGAGGGTCATGGGTAGTTTACCTACTAAATCAATTTGTAGACTTGCCCCAATTTGTAAATTCCTTTCCATTTTTCCAAGTGGTATTTTAATCGTCTGATGCTGCTTACTGCAGTTACATCTTACGCAATTCGCGCAATAATTTTTAATATCTTGGTACATTCCGTACTAGAATAAACGAGTCTTGACAGTTTCATATGTTTTTCTAAAACCAAAATGGGGCCCGTGTGCCTCTGCCATGACCGTTATCTTAAGCTCGTCCGGTACGATTATCAATTCTGGATATTTCCCATTTTGTTTTAATACCAACGTTTTATTCTCGCTTAAATTATACTTTTTTTTTATTCTATTGTTTTTCTTTGCCTCAATTTTTTTTTTTATAATCGTGATTAATTTTTCATCCTCATATTGTTTGGCTCTAATGTTCACTTCACTCAAGTTAAGATTTACTTTGAATAAATTATTCTGTAACTCGTTGCTACTAGTAATATTATGTACTAAATTCCTGGACAAAAAATCCGAAGGGTTAATTTTTCCTTCTATGTACTCGATATTGTAATCATAGTCGCTGAGATTTAAAATCCATCTAGCCACTATATCCGACTGCATTTCGATTTTCAGCGGATATGTGAGGGCTTTGTTATCCGTCAAAATAGTAAATCTACGTCCTAGCAGCATGTGTTTAATGCATAACTGCATCATGAATAGCCAATAGTTCGAACTTCATGCTTGGGTAAGCCGTCTCTGACTGCTTAAGTTTTCTACCATAAAATTCAATAGGGACTAAGTATCCATTATCTTCCTGCGCAAGGACACCTGATATTGCTTTCTTTGAACCATCAGTTATTAAGAAGAACTCCCTATCAAATTTTGGCGGTTTAAGGGTGGGGTTGCTTACGATTGCCCCTTGTATATTTAAAAAGGCCTGCTCAGTTACCTCTGTCCATTTAAATTTTACGTTTTGTTTAGTCAATTCCACTAGAGGATTGACAATATCGGCATAATTTTGAATCAGAGTTCTGAAATAATTTGCCAAACCTAAAAGTGATTTTACACTCCTTTTATTTTTTGGTCTGGTTAATCGTTGCACCTTACCCACATTTTTTTCTGATGGAGCATATCCGTTTTTATTAACTTTGAAACCCAAAAATTCAATTTCCGGTTTACATATTTGCACTTTAGAGGGTTCAACTGTCAGATTGTGATCAATTAGAGTTTTCAATACTTCCCTTAACAACTGTGCCATTCCCTCCGGGCTGTCCTCGGCCAAAACCACATCATCAATAAAATACCCTACCTTGTCCTTCGGAAAGTGCCCCAGCACCTTATGCATAAGTTCAGCAAATTTTGTGCTACTAACTTTAAGCCCGAAATTTAGGCGGCACGGGGCGTACTTCCCGAACTCCGTCACAAATGCTAATTTGTGACGATCCTCCGGTCGTAAATTAATTTGGAACAGAGCCGAATGCAAATCCAATGTTGTATAAAATTTCTTCCCACTAATTGCCTGTAAAATCTCTTTTACATCCGGTACCGGATGCATATTTCAGATGTGTATATTGCTGGGACGATTACTGTTTCTAAACCAATAGGAGACCGTCATTATCACGGTCAAGTACACGCCCACACAGTTTGATTGACAGGAACTCGTGGACAATTGATCGTGTGTGTTTATTATTTATTTGTACTCGGATTGTTTGAATTTGTACTCGGTAATTAAAAATTAAAGGTACGAAAGAATTTTTTTTTTTTCAAAATGACTGAATTTTATTTACTTCAATTAGAAATTATACTTCCTCTGATCCTGAAATAAATAAATAAAAATTAAAGTAAGAATTTTGCTTATACGGATATTTTCGCAGAATACTTTTTTTCCCATTTGTTTAATATATATATAAATCATTTTGGAACGATATTTAGAATATTAAAAGGGTTTGAAGTATTTTTTTTAAATGTCTTATTTATTAATAAAAGACAGCCTCCAATAATTAAAAAAAAAAAAATCACCAACGGACTCTCGGCCTGCGATGGACTCGAACCCATATCCTCCGGTTTCAAGCTCGACGCTCTAACCATTCAGCCAGTCAGCTCACTTTCATCCGCAACAGATTATCGTTATAATTAGCACCGTCAATTGTCCACGAGTTCCTGTCAATCAAACTGTGTGGGCGTGTACTTGACCGTGATAATGACGCTCGCCTATTGGTTTAGAAACAGTAATCGTCCCAGCAATATACACATCTGAAATATGCGTACCGGATATGGGAACCCCTCCAAAATCTCGTTTAACGTCCTGTAATCCACCGCCATTCTATAGCGAACCAAGTTTTTTTCCGTACCTTTTTTTTACAAATAATACCGGAAATGCATAATCTGAATCTGATTTTTCGATTATTTTCGCTTCTAACAGTTTTCGTAGTTCCTCCTGCGTATACTGCTTAACTGCCTGGGGCGTCTTATATGGTTTATGCTGAATGGGAAAATTGTGGTTTAATTGTACTTTGGGCAATACCAATGAAGATTGTCCCAAAGATTTGTAAGACTTCGAAAAAGCATGTGCATGACTCATCAATAAGTCTTCTATCATTTGCTTAAAATCCCCTGTTAAATGATCTAAATTAAAATCCGATCTGTCAAGCTCCGCTTCTCTCAAAGCCCTAACTTCTTGCAAATCCAGGTTATTAATTTGATAGATTTCTCCATCTTCAATCTCATTAGGCTTTAAATTATTTTTACTAACAAAATCCGAACTGATAAGTGCGACCCTAGTATCCGTTCTAATTATAATCTTATCTTCTGCATTGTTTGTTACAATTAAATTAATTTTATTAGTGACTGGTACCTCATGAACTGAACATTCCGTAATTAAATTTTTAAATTCCTCTGTTGGTTCAATTAAAATCAGCTGATTAGGCTGGACCGCCTCAGGACATCTCAACGATATTATTTTCGTTTGTCCCGGGTGTAAATGTGTTTCTTTCTCTATACACGCAAATATTTCATTTCCTTTAAAATGACATTTAATTTTATTTGTGCGCACTGCCTTGGTGATATTTTTCACTTCCGACCCCCTTTTATTTACACTATTTACACTAACTATTTCCTTGTTCTTAAACTCCGATTCCAGGGAAATTTCCGTATTTTTTAACCTGAGTGTTTTCTTATCAAAATTTAAAATCATTCAATTTCTTTTTAAGAAATCAAAACCTAGTAACATCTTATAGTCCCCCTGAAAATTATGAGACGTAACATAAAATGTTCCCGTTACAAACTCATTGTTAATTTTAAACGTAATTTTTATACATTGCCGAAAAGGTATGACTGAGTTATCGAATGTGTGGATTGTTACCTGATTGGCCAAGTACTTAATTTTTGCATCCGTTTGTTTGAGCGCCTCTAGCACCTCCGGTGATAAAAGCGAAACCGCTGCGCCTCTGTCCAGTAACGTGTCTATTTTTAACCCAAAAATCTGTAATGCTATGATGGGAAGTTTATCCTTTCCCGCTGAATTCACACTAGCAATCACGAACTTATTCCCCGCTAATTTTTTATTTATATCCCATGTTTGCCCCCTATTAAAATACCCGCAAACCGGGGATCTACCGGGGTATTTCTCATCACTATTATTTAAAACTGCAGATCCCCTTAAATGTTTTCCGAACTCGAATTTCTTTTCCCCTTCCGTCTGTCCGAAAAATCTCTCTTATTCTCTTTCTGCTGACCTGTATTTCTAGTTCTGTCATGCTGCGGTTCATCCCTGGAATAATCATTCCGCACTCTCCTATGTTCATCTGCTTGTTTACGATTTCCATAATATGCATCCCAGCGTGAATCCCCCGACCTGTCATCTCTATTATTATAGCTTCTGTCTATGAAATCCCTATTCCGTGGAGGACTATGATTGAAGTTTCCATAACAATTTTCAAATCGATTATAATCCTGATAATTTCTATCCCTGTGAAATCTGTCATAATTAATATCACTATACATTTGTACACTGGGAAAATAACTTTGTGATACTGGTGCAGCAAATCCATAGCCTTCCATCCTCCTGTTATTATTCCTACCAAAATTTTTATTTGCAAAATTTCTCTGTCCCTGATTCCGAAATTTACTATTTGAACTTTTCAAATTGTACCAACATTCGGAAATATCATGCCGATTCGTATTACAGATTTCACACCGTATTTCTTTTAAATTGTCCTCTCTAACTTGGCTTTTAGTTTGTAATTTCAACTCGTTAACCTGAGCAGTTAATTCTGATATGGCCGTAGCCTGCTCTTTATTTAATTGTAATAAATTCGTACAAAAATCCTCATTTTCTTTGCTTGTACTGGCTGTTACAGCGTTAATCTGATCTAAAACCGTCGATTTATACGCGGCTTCGATTGTCTGAGCTTTTTCGCACAATTTCCCAAAATCTTTGATATCTAATTTTCGCAATTCCAAAGCAATATTTGGCGATATTGCCTCCAAAAATTTATTGGCTTTTATCAAATCGAATAGTTTATTAGCCCCTACCTCCGTTGCATGTCCGGAAGCACCTAAATACATTGATGCGGCCTTGTTAAAAACTTCCATGAAATCTCTCATGCTTTGATTTGGGAGTTGCTTTTTGAGTTAAAATTTATCTGAGCTTCGATAAAAGAATCTTTTTTTTTGAAAAAATTCCGCGATTTTCCTTTTAAACTCCCCATAATTCTTTTCCTCATTTAGCGTCTAGTCAGATACCAGTTTCTCCCGGGCCGTGCCCACAAATTTTGCTTTCAATATTTGTAATTTAAAATCCTCCTCGACCTGGACCCGATCCAATAATTCATCGAATTCTTTCAAATAAAATAACACGTTACTAATTTTTTTTATGTCAAAAGGAACAATCAATGATAATATTTGCGACAAATTCGGTTTTAACTGATCTTCCATTTTATCCTCTAACGTTTTAGCTTTCAATTTTAATTTATTTCTTGTTACCACCTCTGACTTAGTTTGATTTTGTAAACTTTTCCGCGCTTTTTTTCTCGACATAAATCGTCCAAATTGACATTCATTACCCTGATATTATATATTTTTACACAAACAACTTTGCAATAGAACTTAACACATGAATAAAAAAAAATTTCTATAATACCAAAATATATAAATATATATATACACTGTCCCTCAAAATCTAAATACAATTAAATTCAAGATAAATGCATAATATACACAGAGAAAATAACAGTACCAAAATTATTAAAGTTCTAAATTGCTCTTTCTACTATTGTTATTATTACTTTATTTTATTTGCAATGTTATTTCTGCTTTTTCTTTCGCGGCAAAAAATTGGTCTAATAAATTCAAATCAAACACTTCTTTTTTATTGTTGTTGTTCAACAAAATAGAAAATACAATGTACCCCGAAAATACAATAATTACAATAAAATACCATAAAATAAATTCAATGCATGAGAAATCTATTTTAAAATTCCTCCAATTTTTTTTTCAAATATATCATATAATTTGAAATATTATTTCATAAAATTACTCTTAAAACCTTTGTTATCCAACACATAATTCTAAGTTTTTGTTTGTATATCGAATTTAATACATAGTACCATCAGTTTAACAATATTTAAACATATATATTTATTGTTAGTATAACACATCAATAAATTTCCTCAGAAAAATTTCTTTCTTTTGCAGCCATTTTGGAAAAATCAGCCAGAAACGTTGTAGCACACTCAATTGGCACCAAGATTTACTTTTAAAACTTAGCATTAAAAACCATGAGTAGCGCGTAGAAATTTAGAGTAAAATTAACACTATGAATTAATATTAACTTCCTATAACGAAGAAATATTATTAACCTCCGGAACTCATCCGAAAAGGTCACGGTGCCAAATAAGCTTCTCAGGGCAGATGCTGGGCAGATCTGGACTCCTGTAACGGAAATTCTTAATTAAATATGCCAGCATACCCTAAACCCCCTAGTGAATTAGGTAAGCCACTCCTAATCACTTAATTTTAGAAAATTCATAGTGCTAAGTAAAAAAAACTAGTCAATATCTAATAAAAATAAAAGTGATTGTTAAAGGTCCTGGTTAAATCCTTAGATAATGGTAAGGCATCAGCCTTCACTCTACCCTATTTGCGTTGTGTAATTTTGAAAAAGGAATTAACTTTTAGACCGTAAGTAAATATCAGAACTTAAAATCCAAAAACAGACTTTTTAACCTAAGTATAATTGAATCTTAGAAAACTATACTAACAATAAAATAAAATAGGACTCATGGTCGAAATGAAATATACAAGTTTAACAATATACATTTATTTACAATATTATATTTACAAATTAAAGATGTGTCACACGACACATCGGGTTCAAACATGATAAAAAAAAATAACAGTTAAACATTTATTCACACAATTATTAGTGATAATTCTAGAATAAAAAATTTATTTTAATGATTCATTACTCCAATTCTTGGGTACCAATTTGAGCGTACAGGCCAATTTTACTCATATTTCTTTTTTTTAGCCCTAAATAAAACTTGGGGAACAATAAAATTAAAATGCAGTACCTTTGTATCTTTAGTCATTGAGAGAAATCTGGAACAGCAAGAGCAATCATTGTCAGCGTCCGTTGAATCTATCCTCCTCGGATGTGGTGACGCTTAGTAAAAACCTGGCGATGGCACACACTCATTTTCTTTCGACTCATAAACATCGAGTCTCAACTTCTATTTTTTTGTGGAGGTTTTCACCTCAAAAGTAAGCTTTCAAAACAAGGAGCATCTTTTTCATTTCAACCAGCATCCTGCATCATCTCTTCTACCAAAAAACACTCTCTATCTTCTCATCCATAGCAGGCGGGGCTAACACCCTTCTCTCCCTCATACATCAGAGATGACCAGTAAGTTTTTTTTACTGCTGACACCTCGACAGAGATTCGCTGGCCCTTTGTACGAAGATAGGGGACTCATCCCCTATCGCCTGCCTTCTCGTCCGATAGAAGGAAAAAAGCCGCGAATTTAAACCTTGCTGTGGGGTCTCATTTTATTACTCTGTCATAAATTTGCGTATAAATCCAATCCTGACAATACTGTCAAGACATTGTGTCCAAGGCGCCAGGTCGTCGGAACTCCTATTCAGAGATGCCATTATTGATAACTGGCCTGTTTTGCTTCTTAACACGTAAATAGCACTAACATGAAGTACAATACTCTTTACAACATTCATATTACATATAAATATATATAAAACATCAGAAAATTAATTATATGCTTAATATACACTTTTATAATCAGCACTAACAATATTAATAATAAAATTTAAAAAATAACTCTATGTACAATTTCTTTTATCCATATGAATATCAGTAGAATGGAGGATATTCCAAATCTGCGTTCGAGGCTATAAAAGGTCATGTGGTACCGGTAATTTACCCAAAGAACTTCTAACTTATAAGCAGGGAGGCTGCTACTGTTTTCCCTATGAACTGTTTCATTGGCTGGTGGGGATTTACATTGCATCTAACAAAGCTTTCTCTTCTTTACGCTAGAAGCTTTTGCCTTGACCACGTGATCAAAACGTAAATGGAATATTCTCCATTGCTGGATCCTTACATGTTTCCAGCAACAGGGACGAGATAGCACAGAGAAATTTTACAACACAAGAGAAGTACAACCGGGAGCTCCACACAAAGAGCGTGTGCAATGGAGCCAGCGGGATTCGAACCCACAATCTCCTACGCTCGCAAAGCGATTAGCAGCGTGGTGTCTTAACCACTCGGCCACGGAGACCCCTTTTTTGCAATTTTTACACTTTTTTCTGTTTAGAAGTGTCAATTGAATGCCAGATATTGCGAATTATATAATGATAATTGCATATTTTAAAATATATTTTTTACATTTTTTATATATCTTTCAAAATTTTGATTTGAAATTGTACTACATTTATTTTTATGAGATTATTATACTAGAATGTTAAATATCTTCTGCATTTTGTTGCTACGCACTCCGCCGCTTGTGTAGAAAACGGTTCCTCTACTGTATTATGGAAATTCTCATTGGTTGAAATAGAAATATTATATACATGCGACGGAGTGCATAGCAACAAAATACAGAAGATTTTTAACAGTGTACACTGATAAAAATTTGCTGCAACGCACTCCCCTGCTTGTATAGAAAACGGTTACTTAGCAGTGAAATGGAGCTTTCTCATTGGTTGGAATACAGATATTATATATAAGCGGTGGAGTGCGTTGCAGCAAAATGCAGCAATTTTTATCAGTGTAATAATAAAATATCCATACATGACAATTTGTTCCTCGAAAGACCACTGTACTATTGCACTATACTAGTACATAATGTAATTCCTTAAATAATTATAATATTTTAATAAAACTTAATGTTTGCCTTTCAGAGCATTACTTTTTCATGTTTAAATAATTGTTTTAACTCAAACAACGACAACAACAACAAAAATTCGGACCCGAAAGGGTTAAAAGTGTACACTCTTAAAAATAGCGTAAAAAATTACCTGTGTTTTTAAAGACTATCTATTTTCTGACCAATGAGAACGCTCCATAGGCATTTAAACAGCTTATTCATTGGTCAGAAAACAGACAATCTTTAAAAACAGACGTAATTTTTCAAGACATTTTTAAGTGTTGGACGATAAAGCCATAATGTAAATGTACTTTAATGCCATTATGTAAATCATGCACCTTAATACTACCTTCGCTGTTAAAAATTTGAAACTTTTGCTGCATCTTCACTCCACCGCTTTTATAGAATATCTCTATTTTGATCAATGAGAATGCTCCATAATACAGTTGAGTAATTGTTTTCTATAAAAGCGGTGGAGTGACGATGCAGCAAAAGTTTCAAAATTTTAACAGTGTTATTAAATCTGAATTCAGTTTCCAAACATTTGCCGCGACACTTATGGTGCTATTACACGAGGAGTCAAATTCCAGGCGTCTCCATGTAATTTTATGGCACCAAGGGAGTCGCTTCGAAAGAGAGAGACTCCCCTTGTCCCATAGGATTACATGGAGACGCCTGGAATTTGAAGCGACTTTGGCCCCTCGTGTAATAGCACTTTTAAAATGCTATTACACGTAAAAATTACAAACGAAAAATATCACCTGTGTTTTTCCGTTTTCTAAGCATTTCATTGGCTGTTCGAGAAAAAGGGTTTTACCATCATCCAAACTTCCAAGCATTTTATTAGTTGTTACTGGCGACTCGCTTCATTTCAGGCGTCAAAGACGCTCCGACGCATCATACTTGCTTACACGGTAAAAAAAAAAAAAAAGAAAAAAAAATTACCCTTTTGCTGCATCATCATTCCCCCGCTTTCATAGAATATCTCTCTTTTGACCCATGAGAATGCTCCATAATAGGCTGAAGTGATCGTTTTCTATAAAAGCGGTGGAGTGACGATGCAGCAAAAGGGTCAAATTTTCTACAGTGTACTTTCTAAGCGACTCACCTGGACCCATTGTCAAATGCTCTGAACTGATTGGTTAATGTATTTGATTACGATGCATGCTCAACACCATCGGACCAAAATAACATAATGATAAAGTTTCTTATGTGGAAATATCCAACTATTCTTTAATTTAACATAATTATCCGGTCGAAACGGCACAGTTTTATATATTTAGGTAGTGTATTTAGGTTGAAAGTTTATTTTCTTCTTAATGCAGTCATTTCTACGATTTTGATTGGTTACTGACGCAGTTTGACAATCTCAGGGAGGGGGGGGGGAGCTCCGTGGCTGAGTGGTTAAGACACTACTCCGCTAATCACTTGCGAGTGTAGGGGGTTGTGGGTTCAAAGTCCACTGGCTCCATTGCACGCAATTTGTGTGGAACTCCAGGTTGTATTTCTCTTGTGATTAAAAATTTCCTTGTGCTATCTCGTCCCTGTACTGTAAAAAAATTTACCCTTTCGCTGCATCGTCACTCCCCGCTTTTATAGAATATCTCTCTTTTGACCCATGAGAATGCTCCATAATAGGCTAAAGTAATCGTTTTCTATAAAAGCGGGGGAGTGACGATGCAGCAAAAGGGTAAAATTTTTTACAGTGTGTATATGACGATGATTTATAAGCAGACTTTCATGTCGAGCACACAAGTCAGATGTATGTTGTTCAAATAAATAAAAATATACTCTCGAAAATTTCAGTACATGAAGATGGATTCGACTTTTTTATTACAGTGAGCTTGTATATGTTCTTCTAATTTAGTATTTTTATTCACTTGATACGAAGGGTTAAGTAATTTTATTGCTTTAATTTTCCAATGTTCCTGTGTGTATTAATTTTGTTTCTTTTCTCTGAAACAAATTATGGCAGCTTTATTTTGTAAATTGTCTTTCATAGTAATTATGACTTAAAATTTATTTTGGAGGTTGGATTACGAACTGTTATAATGTGTAATGCTAAACAATATATATATATATATATAATAAAAATAAATAGAATAAAAATAAACACAAATTATTAAGATATCTCAACGGATTGCATTCATTGAGAGCGTGGGCTAATCTTTTAATGTAACATTTCCAGACACTATTAAATTTAAAAAGCGATGGAGATTTTATTTTGAAAGTCAAACCTTGTCAGCCACTTTCCGAATAGATCTACGAGCTTCTATTTATTTATGGTTAAAGTGATTTGTTATTTATGTTGTAATCGTTGTCTTCCGAAATGTTGTTTGTGAACAGTTTGAACAGCTTCATTTACCTCTTACTTAATTTTAGATATTGTTAGTCTCATAAAGAAACGTTTTTTCAAATTCTTAATCTGTTTTTGCGCTTCAGCAATGCATTTAAACTCCTAAAATATTATTTAAATTTCCTTTGTTCAAAATTTTTGTGGTCTCATCATTTTTCAAATTAAACGTGAAAAGAATATTTTTCATTTGTTATTAGCGTATAAGTTGCGTATACATTTCTTAAAACATTCCGTATATATTTTAAACTTATATCGTTACTTTTATGGAAGAGCGCACAAATGATGCAAGTACTTTTATGGATACCTTTATGGAAGAACGCTGCATTACACTGAACCAAATTGTTTTGAGGACGCTTAGACGCATGCACATGGCATAGTGGGCATGCACATGACGTCATCGATTCATCTGGGACCCAAATTTAAGGCAAATGTAGCGTTCTCCCATTTTTAAATATGGTGATTTGCGCTTCATTTTTCAATAACTTGGAAAAATCATTAATTATAAATAGAAGTTTTCTTATACGTCAATTAAAAACATTTCAAAAATATGCATTAAAATATTTAATTGCTCTAAAGGACGTCAAATACTAATAAAAACATTAAAAGACCTTAATAATTTTTACATGTTTCGGTTGAATTTACTCAATCATCATCAGAAAAACAAAATACAAATAAACACAAAGATGGAAAATGACAAACTTTAATTTATTGATTAAACTTTAATAAATTAGTTTATTGTCATTATTTTATCTTTGTGTTTATTTGTATTTTGTTTTTCTGATGATGATTGAGTAAATTCAACCGAAACATGTAAAAGTTATTAAGGTCTTTTAATGTTTTTATTAGTATTTGACGTCTTTTATAGAAATTAAATATTTTAATGCATATTTTTGGAAAAATCATCAAGAATAAGAAAAATCATCAAAATTAAAGACACG
The DNA here is from genome assembly GCA_964019185.1 of Maratus speculifer. Classification (NCBI taxonomy): domain Eukaryota; kingdom Metazoa; phylum Arthropoda; class Arachnida; order Araneae; family Salticidae; genus Maratus; species Maratus speculifer. The sequence goes on from OZ025293.1 coordinate 177,859,215, forward strand.
TGCTTTAAATAGCAAACGGGCAGTTCTTATGTCCTGTCTGGGCTCCAGATGCTTGGAGTAAGTCTTCGCTGATAGGAACGTGAAGTTAATGCAAGCAGCTTATTCTTAAAAGACTTTTGGGGAAAAAATCTTTTGGGAGAAACCTTCCTCTAATTACAGCTTAATTTGATACTTTGAAAATGTAATTAATATCGCCTTTATCTTGGATAAAAGAAGAATTAATTCGTGGGAAATAGCGTAAGCAGTTGCGTTTTACCATTTATGATTATGAACAATAACAAACACAATATTGTAATATAAGAACAAGTTTGTTTAAACTATATTTATAGATCCAATAAAGCTTCGTTACTTAAATTGTTTTAAAAGAAATTTTTGCATGGGAGACATATTTCAAAAAATATCAATCAAAATATTTCTGTAGATTTAAGTCAACACAGTGCCACAGAAGTCCTAGAAGAAACAGTTTGGGGGTAACTGGAGACCTACCCCCCGAAACTTTATTTTCTGGCTATTTTACTACACTGTGGTCTCAAGTCATCTTTCCTCAGATACCTATTATATCATGATGTACTTAACAAATATTTCTGTTGGGCATTGATGAACAAGTATTCCAACATTTTAATACACCGTTAATTTCAACTTCTTCTAAAATCAGGTCATTAAAGAAAAGAAAGTGGTGAAAAAAATTGTGTTTTGCTAACTGAAAGATTTATTTTGGTTTATGATGTTGGAAATCGTGATTTCATGTTAAAGGGAGTTTACCCTTACAATCTTTTTATTTTAAAAAAAAAAAACCTACAAATGCTGAATTCATTGCGTTTCACTGTAAAACTAAAAGTTAATTTATCACGGCAATAAAAACTGCCTATTTAACATAAAAAAAATTAAAGAACTTTTTAAAAATCCCTACTCCTATTTTAGATATTTGATGCATTTAAAAATCCATGCGCAGTCTTGTGCAATAAATATTGCAAAACATAAAATGTTACATTTTAATATATTTTTTTTACCGATATGTAATGTAAAACGTAACTTTATATGCATTTATTAAAAGGAAGAAAAAACTGAAAACTCATGCGCAGATTATCACATTTCTTGCATGTGATAGTGCTAGTAATGGGCATCTTTTTTGTTTAAATTAAAAAAATCTTTTTACCCTTTTCGCAACTCCCCATCGCATATTATAGTCTTGCATTATTGTTGACCCTCTGAAATTAAGTCTTAATCTTGATAATCTGCGCATGGAATTAGTTTTCAGTTTTTTTTAATAAAAGGATATGGACGGGGGGGGGGGGGGGGGTGCAAAAATCTAGGCGCCAGCAGGCAGTATCTCACCACTAAATTTATTTAAATTTTTAAGTCTAAAATTTTGCATAAAATTCACGCTAGAATGCTATTAAATTTTCAGCGAGGAAAACTTAAATTTTAGTTATGAGACTATTCGCTGCGCCTAGATTTTTGCAGTCCTGTATTTGGAAATGTTGGATTTCGTAGTTTTTCACTAATGGTATTGAATGCAATATTTGACGTATCTAAAAATCCATCCAGTCTTGCGCAAAAAAAGTGGGGATTTTTTTTTTTTTTTTTAATGCAGTTCATTTTTTCTCAAATTTACTTTGACTTCGCGATCGCAAAATTCCATATTAGCCTTTGGGGAAATTTTGAAACGCGATTACTCATTATCTGATAATTAAAATACCATTTTCACCATCGGAAAATAAACATCAGATACCGATGATATGCGTTTTAAAAATTATCAGTTTTATGTACATAAAAAAAATCCCTATAAACTTGAAATTTTGGCCGAGTCCTAAAACAGCCGAGACCACGGAATAAGAAACAGGAGGGGAAACTTAATGCGCATGGCTCTTCGAAAATACAAAGTGAAATTTTGGTAAATAACGAGTGCATTGCAATACGTGGTAGGCTGGTTTTTTTAGCAGACTTTCAATATGATTGTATAGCTAAGATGCTTATGTTCGAATTAATTTTATTTTATTCGTTTGTTTCATATTGATATTTTATAAAATAAATTAAGATGGGATATAAGTGCTGTGTTCCTGGATGTAAAACAAGCTATAATAGTAAAGCGAAGGGGGAAAAAATTAAGTTTATTCCGTGCTCCACAAGTGAGTGATGTTTTTTACGCTTTAATATAAAGCTTTTGGCTTGTAATTATATTTAAATTGAGAATTTATTGTATGTATATCTTGGTGTATTTTTTAAATGTTATGTGGAATAATAAAGCAGACTTTGTTTTGTGTTTAAATACAAAGTTAATGTACAAGACTTGTACATTTTACAAAAAAATTAAATGCTGCATAGCAGCGCCACCTATTGAGCTATTTACAAAAAATGTTAATCAGCTTTAATTTATCAAGGACTACCTGAGTTTATTAAAATCTGTGCATTAGTTCTAGGGGTACAGCTGTTGCGTAAATCATAAACGAATATAGCAGCGACACCTATTAAGCGATTTACACCAAAAACTGATCAGCATGAATTTATATTAGGGACTACCTAAATCTAAATTTTTGTTAGCATCCGTGCGTAGCTTGAGATAAAACTGTTGCGTAAATCGTAAAAAAATGAAGCGGAGCAGCGCCAACTGTTGAGCGATTTACACCACTCTGATCAGCATCAGTTAAGGGACTACCTAAATATAAGTTTTTATTACAATCCGTGCGTAGCTCATGAGATACAGCTGTTGCGTAAACCGTAAAAAAATGCAGCATAACAGCACCACTTGTTGAGCGATTTACACCAAAAACTGATCAGCATGAATTTATATCGGGGACTACCTAAATCTAAATTCTTATTAGAATCCGTGCGCTAGTTCTTGACACAACTGTTGCGTAAATCGTAAAAAATGTAGCATCGCAGTGCCACCTGTTGAGCGATTTGCACCAAAAACTGATCAGCATCAGTTTATATCGGGGACTACCTATCGGACTATACTATATAAATTTTTATTACAATCCGCGCATTAGTTCTTGATATAGCTAGTGCGTAAATCGTAAAAAACGCAACATAACAGCGCCACCTGTAGAGCGATTTATGCCAAAAACTAATATGCAATATTTTATATCGGGGACAGGGGCGCGCGCAGAAAAAATACAAAGTTAATATAAAGCTTTTGGCTTGTTATTATATTTAAATTGAGAATTTATTGTATGTATATCTTGGTGTATTTTTTAAATGTTATGTGGAATAATAAAGCAGACTTTGTTTTGTGTTTAAATACAAAGTTAATGTACAAGACTTGTACATTTTACAAAAAAAATTAAATGCTGCATAGCAGCGCCACCTGTTGAGCTATTTACAAAAAATGTTAATCAGCTTTAATTTATCAAGGACTACCTGAGTTTATTAAAATCTGTGCATTAGTTCTATGGGTACAGCTGTTGCGATCATAAACGAATACAGCAGCTACACCTATTAAGCGATTTACACCAAAAACTGATCAGCATGAATTTATATTAGGGACTACCTAAATCTAAATTTTTATTAGCATCCGTGCGTAGCTTGAGATAAAACTGTTGCGTAAATCGTAAAAAATGAAGCGGAGCAGCGCCAATTGTTGAGCGATTTACACTAGGTTAGAATTTGGGTTATTTTTTACACTAGCGGGGCTAGGTTAGAATTTGGCGCCCCCTAAATTTCCGCGTCCTGGGCGACAGCCCCCTCTTGCACATCGCTGATCAGGGGCTACCTAAATATAAATTAATCCCGTGTATTAAATCCGTGTATGCACCCACAAAATGTCATAGCCAGATATTTTATAAAAACATGTTTTTTGAATCTTTGACCCCTAAAACGTAAAATCCGTCGAAAACCGGAATTCGAAAATTTATACGAATCCAATATTTCTTGTAAAGATAAAAGGAAAAAAAAATTGTTGTTAGAATAAATTTTGTGCTCCCTCAATCTCCTCGGACGGGGCGAGCCTTTCCTCTTTCACATGGGCCTCAATGTCCGGATGGAAAAGATGGGGATTTAAAAGCAAAAATTCCTGAATGAGCTAAGAATAATTTTGATTTATTTTTACTGCACAGTCACAAATAAAAGAAAAAGTTAAAAATGTTTAAATTACTTTAAATGTGTATTCGGGAGATCCTAAATTTCTGATTTCTTACAATTTTTCTTTTTCCTAATTTTCACATCCAAAATATGCCATAAATTTACAATCGAATTGAGGTCTGGTGCTTCTGGTGGCTTTTTCAATTTATTTTTTACATTATAAAGCAAACCATAACCTCGTAATACATGCAGCGTGTTTCGGATCGTTATCCTGTTGGAAATAATATGAACTGGGAATTCCTAATTTCAGAGCATTCAGATAAATTATCTTGCAATATATTAATATATTGTTTAGCATTCATATTGCCTTCAATAAAGGTCATTTCGCTGACTTCGTTAAAAGACATGCATCCTCAAATCATTACATGACCACCGACATGTTTTACCATTGGTTTCAAGTTTTTAATCTGAAGAAAAGTATTTGGCTTTCGCAATACAGTTTTCTTACCATCTGAGCCAAAAATATTGAACTTGCTTTCATCGGGAAAAAACAAGTTTTCCAAAACGCTAGTGTTTTGATGACATAAGCTTTTGAAAATTAGTCTTTTCACCCTATTTGTTTCACTAATAAATGGTTTTTTTCGAGGGGGTCTCTTCCTCTAATATTTGCATCATGAAGGACATTTCTAATTGATTGTGGTGTAACTATTGTTCCCGACGTTGAAGTGACATCAACAGCCAATTCTCGAGCACTTAGAAAAGGGTGTTTTTTTTAAAGATTATTTTATGGCTCTCATTGTCCTGGTATTTAGCTTTCTTGGACGACCAGTTTGTGGCTTATTTATTGTCGAACCAGTTTCTTTTTTACTTAATTACATAACGAACATAGAAAAGTTTAGACTTAATTTTTTACTTATTCCTCCGTAACTTTATCCAGAATTTTAAAGAAATAGAATCTAATGGGTAGCAACAGTTCGTTTTCGACGCCATTAGAACAGAAACTCTCCAGAATCCCTGCTCATGTTAATATATTACGTGACTTTAAAGTGCGGGGCTAATGTACTGCGGGACTGATATGCTAAACATTTGCATAATGTCCACATTTAATGCCTTTAAGTCGATGCTTCGTGTGCAAATACTTTAGGTATGAGAAAATATTAATTTGGTTTTTAAAATGTGTAATATTACTGTTTAAGGAAAATGGATAGTTATTTTTATTTTCTTATTTAAATAAATGAATAATTAAGAGAATAGTATCAAATTTGCTTTCTAGGGTTACTTATGCAGAACAGTCACGTACAAATACTTTTTTGCTCACCAAGTAGGTAAATGGAGCACCGTGTAAACAGAACATAATGGGGCAGATGTGAACAATTGACAAGTGTATTTAAGTTTGATTGCATTTTTTTAGTCTAAAATTTAATTACCCTTATCAAACATTGAAGTAAAAATTCAATGGTTTTAGGATTTCTTCAGTTTTAATTTACTGGAAGTTGGATAGCAGTTAAGTGGTGGCTTTCTGTAAAAACTAACATGTTTGTTATTCTTTAATTTCCTGTTTTAAACGTATTTATTTTTTGAGCCCATATAAAAAATATTTTATGAAAGTAAAATTTAATCCCCCCCCCTAAAAAAAAAAAACCTTATCACCAACTTTTCATATGGCAACTTTATCAATTTTTAAAACTGATGCACAATTTTGTGATACACTTACTGCATAACAATTAGAAAAAAGTAAACGCAATAACAGAATGTATTCAATAACTAATTTTAAGTTTTGCTGCGCTTGATTCAAAAGGAGCAGTTATATTAGTGCATAATTTTATTTGCAGTCTGTTGTCGCCGCTCCAGCGACATTGTAAGATAAGTGAAATACTTCGTTGTCGCCGCTGCTGCGACATCATTTTTCCTTATAAAATTTCTTTCGGTACCAGTAATAAAGGAAGCATTTTTAACTTGAAAGAAACTTTTGTGGTGCCAACCTAGTAAAATTGGAATGGAATTTGTTAAATGACGCGGAGTGCAAAAGGTTAATTTTATTAGGTGTATATTTTTTTCTTGTATATGTTGAAACATTGTATATTCACGCAACTAGAAAGGAGGGCATATCGCTAGTTTTTATAAGTTTTTATTAAAGTCTTTGTGCGTGTGTTCACTTGTGCCCGAGGTATGTTCACAATTACCCCTCCACCAGTGTACATATGAACAAATTTGAACAACTTTTAGAATGATGATGCAAGTTAGAAATTCTTGATAAATGCATTCGAAGGTTGGGTTTTACCAAAAGAACAAAGTGTAAATATTAATATAAATTTTGTTTCAATAGCTCGTAACAATTTTGGGAAATGGTTAAGAATGTAAATTGCTCACATGTGAACACCCTCTCTCCTTTATAAAGTTACAGGTCAAATACAGGGTTCTAAAAAGTAATAGAATACATAATTGGTTATTGACGGTAACTACTGAAATAGGTTTTCCTAAAATGTTTACTTATCTTATTTACCTTATTTCCTTAAATAAGTCTTGTTGATTTACGGAAGTATTGGCAAGTTTCATAATGTATGCCTAACGCATTATTTTTCTTTCTTGTTTCTCTATGTAATCTAACTCTAAATTGCATATTTTATAAACTGGCAGTTAAATAATTTAGGAAGCGGAAAATTTTTTTAGCGCACAGTCAGAGGGGTTCATAGGATTTAAACCATTACTCATTTCAATAAAAAAATTAAGCTACAGAAGTTTTTTTTTTAAAAATGCATTTTCTATCTTAAATGTTTGCTTATTCACCCCCCCCCCCAAAAAAAAAAAAAGAGTATAGTAACAATGAAGCTAGTAAATCTGTAAGATCAGTGGCCTCAAATATCAGTTCTACAGTTTATTTTAGTATTCAAAATATCTAAGTCAGTACAGTTTCTTTCATATTTGTAATAAATATTACGAGTAATTTAACAAGTAGTCTCTGGAAAGTTTATTAATAGTGATAAGAAACTATACACAAACACTCAATCTTATTTTTTTACCTTTTTGAAATCGCACACAGTCTCAATAATTTGATATCTGTAATTGCCTGATGTTTAGTATTTTAAACTATCCATCAAAAATGATTAAAATATCGATCCTCTGATTATTATGACTGATGCAAACAGTGAATGATTATCGCAATTATTTTATTAATATTAACCTAATTTTTAAATTTATTTGAAAATAACTTTCGTTTCATTAGTATGCTTTCATTAAATTATGGTTCTAAATGCAGTCATAAAAAATATATATTACTTTTTATGGAGTTCAAGTTGCTGATAATTTAGGTGTTTTTTATATTTGTCATTTTCAATTAAGTTTTGATTCATTCATATTGGGAAATGAAGATAATGGTTAATTATTCTTGATAGATTAATATTTTTATTTCTTTCAATATTAGACTAAAGAATTTGATTATATTTCACTTAATTTTCTGCTTCATCGAAGTTGCTTTGATAATTCGAAAGTACTTTATAATAAAACAATTTTCCATTTCAGTTTCCATTAATTGTAAAATCTGTCTTTTATCATTTTCATTTTTCTTTATAGTTCAAACGACAAAATGGAGAAAAGAACCAAATACCAATGTAAGGATATTGTGGCAAGTGGTCATACTGCAGTTAATATGAGCAGGCAGTGTTTGTTGCAGTGGATTAATGAAACACTTTGTACCAAAATACGAAAAATCGAAGATTTGTGTTCTGGTAAATTCTCACAATCTGATAATTCTTAAAATTATTCTGCTTATTATGTGTGTGATACAATAGATTTTCAATTTCAGATATTTTGCTGAATAATTTTTAATGGATGACAGTCGGATAAGTCTTTGATATATAGTGAAGTCCTTTGTTTTGTTATTGCAAATATGGCTGTCTTGGAGACTATAAAAGCAACTTCCTATTTTTAATAAAACGAGAAAGATTTTTTTGTTTAACTTTGAAGACAAAGTTTTTACCGCTGCAAACTTTAAAAGTCCTCCCGACAGTACCGGGAGGAAAAGGTAGCTTTCATATATCTTATTTATTTTAAATTAAGTTATATTATTCAAACATACGAAGCTCAAAATAGTGGTGCCCGATTATGAGACTGAATACTAGTTTTTGTCAATACTGAATATTAATGGGAAATTTTAGAAATTTAGTCATCTTTTAGTCAAGTTGGTTTTATTTTAAGCGATTTATAAGATCGCCAAATTCCACGATATAATGAAGTGCATGACACGACATCGTGAAGTGCTAGCATTTTAAAACAATAAGATGGATGAAACAAACCAGTGAACTTGGTAGAAATCTTAATTCATGTACATATGCACACTCGCATTAAAATCAATTAACATATAGGAATGCTGTCGCGAGCAAATTGATTTTTTTTTTTTTTAATGTCACCCACATTAAAAATTGAAACTGCTATATCTCAGGCGTTTATTAAGATACACAAAACAAAATACTCCGGAATTCATGTATTAAGATCACACTTCAGAAAGAACCTTTTTTTTCAATTTCTATTTTTTTGTTTGTACATCATTGTATATTTAAGATTTTTGAGAAACTTGAATGGCCGTCATTTTGAAACAAGATGGCGGATGGAACTGTCAACGAACTCAGTCCAGGCATAGGTATGTACTATGTACACACAAAGTTGCATCCAAATCGGTTTAAAAATACGCGTGTTATCACGTGACGAAAATCTGATCATTTCAACATGTGAGCAACACTAGAAATTCAGAGTGCTATAACTCAGCCATTTTTTAAGAGTCGGACGAAACAAAATGTTCTGGAATCTTTGTATCAAGGTCAAATGCATGAAAGAAAATCTTTTAAAATTTCTCACTTTTTTGTACCTTTTTTTTAAATTTAAATGGCCGCCATTTTGGAACAAAATGACGGATGAAACTGGTTAACGAACTCGGTCCAGGTGTCTGTATGTACTGTGTACAAAGATGCATCCAAATCTGTTCATAAATATGCGTGTTATCACGTGACTAAAGTCAAATAGTTTTAAAATGTCAGCCGAACTAGAAATTCAAAGTGCTATAACTCATTTCTTAAGATAGACGAAATAAAAAGTGCTCTGGAATCTTTGTTTCAAGGTCTAACACATAAAATATATTTTTAACAATTTTTTAATTTTTTAGCACTTGATTTTTAATTATTTTAAAACAATTTAAATGGCCGCCATTTTGAAACAACAAGATGGCGGATGAAGCTGGCAAACGAACTCGGTCGAGACATTTGTATTTACTATGTATACACGAAGTTTCATTCAGTTCATAAATGTGATAGTTACAGCATGACAAAAATCAAATATATGTATAAACATTTGAACGGAGGGTGGTTTAGGGTTCTGGGGATCACGATCGGTGACAATATACCAAAAAATTTCGGAAGTATTTTCCTGGCAGCAATAGGTTGCTTTTTACTTTTTGTAATGAAAGCTGTCTAGGTTTTTATAAATTCTATACTCAAAGTAAGATACTGTGAAATTAGCTTTAGGATTCTCGGTACAATTCTACAGAAAATAATAATAAAACTTGTAATTTGAAAGTAGGCAATGCAAATCCTTGGATAATATGGCGAAATAAGGACTATTAGGAAATCTTAATCTATTCACAGCAGCAATAACTTTAAAAAAATTGCATCCTAAAAATATTGATAAATAGGGAATAGTTTAAGGGATTTTATACTATTGTCAAAATTGTAAACATTAAATTATTAAATAATATTGATTTATTAGTTCCGTAATTATAAAACTGTGCAAAAATCCCTCATCGCAAGCTACCAAAAAGTTTAGAGTAACCTGATACTGATAAAACTGCAAGGTGCATTATTCATTACATTAAATTCTTTCCAAATAAACTTTTCTACCAAAAATTGAACAGACTTCAAAAGCTACTGCAAAGTGAAAAATAATTTTTTTTTACAGAATTCTATTAAGAAGTTAAATTAAGAGCGTAGTATTTATCATGCGTATCGTTATATTTATGTGGATTAATTTGATTTTTTGAAGTCGGTGCCAGCCAAGCTAAGTTCAAAATTAAAATTGATTATCCAATGCAAATCGTAAAAGAATAAAGTTAAAATTTCAACTAAATATTAAATCGTAAAAAAACTCGTAGGTACTTGGATGCGTGTCTATTGCAAAATTACATGTAACTTGGCTTGGCTGGCACCGACTTCGAAAAATCAAATTAATCTACATAAATATAATGATACGCATGATAAATACTACGCTCTTAATTTAACTTCTTAATAGAATTCTGTAAAAAAAATTATTTTTCACTTTGCAGTAGCTTTTTGAAGTCGGTTCAATTTTTGGTAGAAAAGTTTATTTTTCTCTTTTTAGTTAAAAGTTAACGATTTTTTGAAGTTAGTTAATAAAAATTATAACACGGGAAAAATCACTGTAGACCATACACGTATGTCAGGAGTGGGGTTCGAACCCACGATGTTTTTCAAGAACCAGAAATCAAATCTGCTGTCTTACACGGTTCAGCCACCTGACTGCTCTCCATTCAGCGAGCTTAGACATCGTCCATATTACTTTTAGTTTCCGAGAAATCACTAATTTTATTATTTTTTACTTAATTACTAAAAAAGTACTGAACCAATTTCAATGAAATGGAAGAAGTACCAATGGAAGGGTAGCTTCTTTCATTTAACACAAAAAGACAATCGGTTGGATAGTTTCGGAGTAATCGGTGAACATACATAAAAAAAAAATACATTCGCGCCGAATTGATAACACCCTCTCCTTTTTTGAAGTCACTTAAAAAATATATATCACGGAATTTTTTTTTTTTTTTTTTGTATACTATACACATATGTCAGGAGTGAGGTTCGAACCGACTCTTTCAAAACCAGAGATAAAATCTGGTGCCTTAGACCGCTCGGCTGTCCGGACTTCATTCTCTTCAGAGAACTTATTCAATGTCATGTTACTTTTTGTAAGTCTATTCTCCTTTTTGAGTACTCTTCACTGATAAAGTATTGGGTTAATAAAAAATCTGATACTCTGTGGTAACGGTTAAATACAAAATATCCCTAATAGTATAATTATTTAACTTTTTAAATATATATTTGAAAATTATAATACGGAAAAGATTATTGTATAGACGTACGTCAAGAGTGGGGTTCGAACCCACGCTGCCTTTCGAAAACCAGATCTAAAATCAAGCGCCTTAGACCGCTCGGCCATCCTGGCATCGGTAAATTCATTCGACATCCATATTACTTACTGATTTGCGAGAAATCACTAATTTTATTAGTTTTTGCCTAATTACTAAAAAAGTACTGAACCAATTTCTATGAAACGGAAGTGGTACCAATCAAAATACCTGGTCAAATACAGAATTAATGTAACTTATTTTGATAGTTATATCTCAAAATGTGATTGTAACTATTAGCAGATACTGGGAAATATGTACAGTTGTGAAGCAAAAATTAAACAACCCCTACTGACTGTGTAAAATTATCGTACCACAAAACTATTAGTACCAAACGATAGGAATTAAAGGGTACTTTTTAATGATAAATGTAAAATTTGATTAGGGGGCCATCTACATAACGAAGCCTAACTTTGTATTTTGCATTAGCAATACCCAATTCTGACAGTATAAATAAAATCTACACCCTTCAATTAGCCTAAAAGCAAATTTTCATGCAATTCATGTAAGGTCCGGGTTCGATGCTTGGCATAACCAAAGACGCACCGTGTGTATGCAATATAGTCCGGTCAATTTAGACATTCGAAGTTACCTAAATTCCCACCAAGCTGAAAATCGGTAAGATTGTTTCAAATATCATTGAAAATAAAATTTGAAAGTTTCCCATATTTTCCCTGGAAGGAAAAAAAATTATTCAAGTTCAAAGGTAAAAAAAATGAGTTTTTCGCGATTTTCAGCAAAACGGTAAGTTTTATCATAAAAATACCTCAGACAAAAATTGTAGATCATAAAATTATCTACAAAAAATTTATTAATACTTTTTTTTCTACGAGCCACCGTTTTTGAGATATAACGATTCAAAAAGTTGTAAAAGTTGTAATCGTCATAATATGCACACGTTTCCACGCCACCTATGAGGTAGTGTACTTAGCGCGTTTTATTTTTACGTGGTTTCCCCAGTAGGCCTATTCCACGGGTCTGTTTTGATCCTGTTTAATTTGAAACTATTGAAAAATAATGGATATTAGCAGAGATTGAAAAGATAAAAGCAATTTAAGTTACAAAAAGTAGTGAAATTTAATCGTCAGAGTCATAACTTTCAAATTCTTCTTGTTCTTCTTGAAATTCTTGTTCTTCATCTTCATCCTGAGTGCATGTAAACTGCGTTAATAGCGATGTATCGCATGTTGCCTCGATGGAATCAAACGGATCCTGTACTGTTGGTGATTCAATATTAGAGCACAACCGGCCTTGACAATGTGTACATGCCGGAGAAAAGAACAGTCCGACTTCTTTGCAACCACATTTAGCACTGCATCCCTTTTTGCAGTAACAACAAATCGAGTTCAGCAGTTTTTCCGGCGCAGGTGGAAGTAAAGTGTGCACTGGTTCTATTGAATTGTTGACCAACTTCCAACCACAGTCTTTTGTAGGGTCTAGCTGATAACCAAGCCACACTTGAACTTGGTAATATACCCTAAAAAGATGTTGATGAGCAGCAACCGAGGTTGGAGGAAGACAAGCTAATTGTACTTGTTTTTTACTTTTGGTGTTTTTAACGAAACATGCATATCTATACTTATCTAAGCAGGTAGTTTTTTTAGGAGCCTCCGTACATAGAAAGAAGAAAGCGAATGCCGTTAGTAATAATTTCTTGCCGAGTAGAATTACTATTTTTAAAAACTTCAGCACATTCAATTAAATTTTGTTTCTCAAATAGTTTGAAAACTGTTATTTTACCCCTCCTGTAAAATGCAAATGTCGTATCACAGCCAGTTATTGCGTGTAAAAATAGTACATGATTTTGACACTTTGCAAAAGTAGATAAACTTTTTGATGAATACATTTCCGATTGATGTTGAGCTTTTCCTGGTTTTAAGAAGAAAATAGTTTTTTTCAGTTGGAGTTCGAGCAGTCAGTAATACGAGTAAGTCTATATCTTCACCAACAACAATAGTTGTATTTGTCAAATTGAATTGCTCAATTGCTGTTTCAATTATCAATATATCAGCATCATTATTAGCTTGTCTTACCAATATATTTTATAAGATATTTTATAAGATTTTATAGATAATTTTATGATCTACAATTTTTGTCTGAGGTATTTTTATGATAAAACTTACCGTTTTGCTGAAAATCGCGAAAAACTCATATTTTTTTTTACCTTTTGACCTTGAATAAAATTTTTTCCTTACAGGGGAAAGATGGGGAACTTTCAAATTTTGTTTTTAATGATATTTTAAACAATCTTACCGATTTTCAGCTTGGTGGGACTTTAGGTAACTTTACTCTTATTTTTTGGTTTAATTTGACCGGAGTAATATACGTGCTCCTTAAATATAAGGGTTATGAAAGTCTTGTTGTCGGTCGCATCAGTTACCATGGGTATTGATTTCTGGAGAAACCGTCTCTCTTCTTCAGAGACATATCGAAAATGAGGTGGTGACGATGTTTAGTTCTGCCATCTATTGTGGCTTTGTCGAATACCCTCTGCTCCAGAAGTCTGGCTTTCAATCCAATGGGTGCAAACCAACGGAAGCTTTAGCACTCCTCTCCCTTCGAGCACATGTAAACAATATGCGATTCGTGTGATAAGTTTTCAAAAAATCAATTATTTTTAAACGAGCATATTTTAGGAAAGTAATCCAGATCGAAGTTCGGTATTCGATTGTTAGTCCCGTTCTTGATTAAGGCACTTCGTTGCCATTTTCTGTTAATTTCGCACTCTTGTAAACCTCAAAATTGCTTACAAAATTTATTGTTTTTCTGCCATACTGTTTACGTACAGTAAATATCTTTTTATATTTTTTCAAATGTGTTGTATTTTTAACGGCCCGCAGTGTATATTTCAAATATTGCTTCTATTGCCGTAAAACCCAGAACTTAGTGAATCGACATATAAGTTCATTGTGTTTAGAAGATTAAACAAAATATTATAAAAAAAATTCTTTAACTTTATTTTACATACATTACACTGATATTGAAAAAAAATTAAAACTTTCTTCTTTTTACCTGTTACATAAGTAAGGCGCATAATAAATTTTAAATGTATTAACGCTTTTCTATTTGTACACATGTCAGACCACACTCTTTTTTAATAAAAGTTACGCTTCTAACTTTATCTACTATAAAACTTTCGCAATATTTATACATACTTCATAACTCCCTTCATAAACTCATATTAATACGAAAATATTTTTTCTTGCCTCGTGTGTTATGAAGAAATTTAAACTGACAGATTGCAGATATGCATATGTAAATATATTTATTGAATTTGCGACATAAAATGTGTATATCATAAGATTAATGAAATCTTGTAAATGTGCTAGAACAGGTCTGTCCAACCTTTCAGTAATCCGGGACGCATCTCGACTCTTGGCGTTCAATGAAGGGCGCCATTTTTTACGAGACTGAAAGCACGTGGCAACATTTTCGCATGGTATTAGTATACACGTACGTCTTAACATAATGCAAATGAATCGTACAGCAGTTAGTTCTGGAGTTACACGTATTAAATTTAAAACTATACATTTTTTTTTTTTTTTTTTTTTTTTTTTTTTTTTTTTTTTTTTTTGAGAAGTCTATAAAAACTATCTGTAGGGTAAGGTGCCAAAAACTTTAATTGTGCATATAATAACAACAATAATAATAAATAAATAAATATGAAAATCGGAGATATTGCTATGTTCCTTTTTAAGATGTGAAAATACGGTTTGATTTATTTTGAAAACGTGGATTAATTTTATGAAAAATACAAAATCAGACAAGCATGATAATGCCCAATCCATGTGGTTAGTTTCAGAGGGATGAGTCTGGAAGTTATTTCATAGATAGAAATCATTCTGCACTGTTTATTATTTTTTCTGAACAAAATTATAGAAAAAAAAAACCCTTCTAAAATTTCAAAAGACAAGAAAGAAAAATTAAATCCTTCATATAAAACAGCCAATGGGCTATTGTGACAACATAAAAAAGAAAAAAGCTGAGCTTTCAAACACATGTAATTTCAAAGGGAAGAGGGGGGGGGGGGCAGGTGAAAACGTTTATTTTTCTCTTGCTTCTTAAATATTAAAAAGAGCTATTTCCAACTATTAAGAAATTTCACTAAACATAATTGTACTACATAAACAATAACTAAAAATTGCAAAAATATCCATGATTACATTTTCAAAATATGTTTCTGCTTTTTAATGTACAACGGCAAGCCAACAGCGCATGCCAAACAGAGGTTTTAAAAATATATCTAATAAAATATTAAAGATTTTAAAGACAGCATTCTTTATAATTGAATTTTATTTCTAAAATATTTAATAACAGTAAATCTTCAAAAGGGCTCCAAGAAAACCTTCAAAAGGACGCCATGGCGCCCGCGGGCGCCGCGTTAGACAGCCCTGTGCTAGAATATCGTCTGTTTTTCCGAGTCTTCCGATTTTTATGTTATCAAATGTTAAATGTTACATGAAACATTAAATGTAAATTTACATGATATTAAATCAAAAATGCATATTTCTGACTTAAAGGGGTCCGGGACACATAAATCTTTAAATTTTCTAAAAACATTTTTTATTGCATTAAACATATTTTTATGCTTAAAATGACGTTTAAATCATGTTTCCATCTTAATTAGAAGAGACAATGTATATTTTTTCGTTTTGATTTGTTTTCAAAATCTAGCTTTCAAGCAATGGTTATGATTAAAATGACTTCTTGAAAAAAAAAAAATGATTTTTTTCATGATTTTTACACAAGTTTTCGAATTTAAATTGTTATAAATCAACAATCATTGATGCTAAATGCTTCAAACTTTAAACATGCCTTTTTCATTGTTTTATTTAAATTCTGATTCAGCAAATTTGAAAAAAAAAATTACTTTTGAAAATATGATTTTTTAATAAATGTTACATGGTTTTTTTCAAACATTTACTTTAAATATTTTTAGTTTTCTAAAGTTTAATATTTTCAAAAATACCGAATCAAAATTAAAAATAAGATATTTCTGTTTATTTTAATAAAATAATTGAAATTTTAAATATAATAATTTGAGTTATTATGATTTTAAACTACATCGCTTTCTTAGTAAATTTTAAATAAATGAAAATAGGCGACACTTTATCATTTGATTTTGTGTTCAAATAATATGGTTAACCATCGCAAAGAATTCAAAACTTTAACTCAATAAATAAGTTCTTTTAAAATGTGTCCCGTACCCTTTTAAAATAACATATTAACAGTAAAAACAGTTGTAAAATACTCTCCTATAACCCCAGTAAAATAGCCACAACCAGTATTAAAAGCTGATTTATGTACTGATTTTCAAAATTTACATATCCGAATGTCATGTACTTTTGATACAATAATTACTCATATAAAAAGGAATCTGCCATTCTGTTTCCGACTGATTGCAAAGATGTTCCTCAATGTGCAGTTTTTCCACAAACAAAAATTTTGTAAATAGTTGAATGATTCGTGGATGGAATGTTGTAAATATTTCAAGAAAAATGGACAGGAAAGGGTTGGTATTTATCATTTGTTGTCAAAGAGTGACAATTTTGAAAAAAAAAAAATCTTGTTCTAGATAACCAAATAAAAGAACTAAATGGCAAAATAGAGAAATTTTGAGATTAAC
The DNA here is from genome assembly GCA_964019185.1 of Maratus speculifer. Taxonomy (NCBI): domain Eukaryota; kingdom Metazoa; phylum Arthropoda; class Arachnida; order Araneae; family Salticidae; genus Maratus; species Maratus speculifer. The sequence goes on from OZ025293.1 coordinate 177,876,044, forward strand.
TTCAACCAATGAACTGTCTGTTTCTAAAGAAGTAAGCTCTCCAATATGAATATACACAATCCAATTGCAATAAAATCCGATAGCTGCAGGCAATTTTTTATTATAATAAAATGCTTCGTTTACAAAACGACATAATGACGCTCATGTTCAAAATACACGAAATCATAAGAAGTTGACTGATGAGTGGTTGAATGTTCTTTTCAGTGATGAATAATTTTTTTACAGAATAGTATTAAGAAGTTAAATTAAGAGTGTAGTATTTATCATGCGTATTATATTTATGTAGATTAATTTGATTTTTCGAAGTCGGTGCCAGCCAAGCCAAGTTACATGTAATTTTGCAATACACACGCATCCAAGTACCTACGAGTTTTTTTAAGATTTAATATTTAGTTAAAATTTTAACTTATTCTTTTACGATTTGCATTGGATAATTAATTTTAATTTTGAACTTGGCTTGGCTGGCACCGACCTCAAAAAATCAAATTAATCTACATAAATATAATAATACGCATGATAAATACTAAGCTCTTAATTTAACTTCTTAATACTATTCCGTAAAAAAAAATATTTTTCAGTTTGCAGTAGCTTTTGAAGTCGGTTCAATTTTGGGCAGAAAAGTTTTTCTCTTTTTTAGTTAAAAGTTAACGATTTTTTGAAGTTAGTTAATAAAAATTATAACACGGGAAAAATCACTGTAGACCATACACGTATCTGTGGTAACGGTTAAATACAAAATATTCCTAATAGTATAATTAGTATTTAACTTTTTAAATATATACTTAAAAATTATAATACGGAAAAGATTATTGTATAGACGTACGTCAAGAGTGGGGTTCGAACCCATGCTGCCTTTCGAAAACCAGATCTAAAATCAAGCGCCTTAGACCGCTCGGCCATCCTGGCATCGGTAAATTTATTCGACATCCATATTACTACTGATTTGCGAGAAATCGCTAATTTTATTAGTTTTTGCCTAATTACTAAATCAGTACTGAACCAATTTCTATGAAACGGAAGTGGTACCAATCCGAGAGCAAGCTCTCTTGTTTAACACCAAAATCAAGTTAATTGGTTGGATAGTTTCGGAGTAATCGGTGAACATACATAAAAAAATACATACGCGTCGAATTGATAACCTCCTCTCCTTTTTGGAAGTCGGTTAAAAAGAGGGAAGGGGACTAATGGAAATTTAAATAGCTTCAAATGCATTTTAATGATGTTGCTCTTTCGAACATAATAAAATTGATATGCATTTAATGAAGTATATACTAAAATATACATTCTGTATAATCTGTGTTGTAAAGAATATTTCTTATTAATTTACAAGGCCACACAAGTATTCGTATAATAGAATAGGGGAAAACTTTGTATGGGGCACGTTTTAATTATTAAGCTATTTCACATTTTACGAAATTGATATACGTTGCTGGATTTACAAGTTACTTCCTGTATCAAAGAAAGCAGATAGTATTTACAGGGATACACATTTTGGCTACTATACTGTGCTGTATCCGAAGTACTGTATACTATTATACTAAGATCTAAATATTTTAAAAACTTCGTTGTGCACCTCATTTGCTACGCTTGAGTGCAATATTTGACTTTTTTGTGTATTGTTTTGTTTTAAAGGATAAATTTTGTTGAAGGACCCCCCCCTCTCCCCCCCAAAAAAAAAAAACCCTGCACTTTGAACACACTATTATCCGGGGGAGGAGTGGAGAGTTGTGATATCTCTCTATTTTTTGAGATTCGAAATATATACTCAGCTAGATATCTGTTCGCATGACTATTTACATGTCCATGCTTAGTAAGGGATACAGGACAGTCTAAAATCATGAAATTGTAAAATTTTTGCGAAAAAATTGACACCAAATGTGCAAATGACCTATGTATCTGCTATTGTTTAACATGAAAATCTAGTAATGATTCTCAGCTACTAAGCGTTTTCTGGGACAGGAGAGCTCTAAACGTGCCGTACAGAGAACGCTGGGATGGGAACAAGCGAGTTACTTGAATTTCAAATTGCGACGAGACAAAGAATCTTTTGAACAGATGTTTTTTCAAAGGGCGTTAATCTCTTTTTCACGGTTTTTGGCAGTTTAGGGATGGGCGTCGTTTTTGAAGACTATATAGTCCCGCCCCCTTTTTTTGCTCGGCCGTATTCATGAAGAACTTCGACCGAGAGTTAAACCACGGGTCCAGTAACCTCGGGTTGGGATTTTTAACCAAGAGTTAAACTCGTATTCGCCATCTATTTCGGATATAAAAGTTACCAAACCCAGAGTTCCTGGACCCACGTTGAAAGGAGTATGCCCATTGGTTAACTTTCAGTCTTGTTCGGTTTCGCGTCGCAACATTGTTTTTGTTCTGGAAGAAAAGCGTTAAAAAAAGGGGGGGGGGTGACAAAAAGAAGGAAAAACAAAGATTCAATGTGATTTTTTTTTTCTCCACAAAATACATGGAGAAAATTAAAACTTGACACCACTAAGTATGAAAATTTTATTTATTTAAAGTTTTAATATTTTTTGAACTACTCATTCAATTTTCTTTTTTTAATTGATAAATGAGTTAGGTAAATGAGATAAATCGTGTTAACGACCAAAAAAAATTTTTTTTCTCAAATAATTTTTGACATAGTTGCTTAAAAATGGAACTTGATTTGAATAAAAACTTATGAAATTTCGACTTTAATAAAAACTAAAATTTTATTTCAACAGTTAGTATGCTGATTTCCATTATTAATAGCTTTAATTAGTAATTTCTAAATAAGGAAAATAGAAAAAGAGGAAAAAATGAAGTAACCTGTATAGATGGTATCCAGATTTGTTTGGATTTTCAGCGAAAACGGTTAATTCTAACTGAATTAGACTGCTATTAATATTCCAAATAGACTGGATAAAAGTAGTGAAATAATATTAAGAGAATTCCAAAAAAAGATGAGCGGTAGATTCTGGTGCTGCCCCGGCACTAGGGACAAAGCCGCAGAGGCACGACACATGGGTGCATACATAGTTATACCTTCCGATCGATTGATAAACCTTTTTCATTTAATTAATCGCTAAATGAATCTCCACATTTCCTGTAACTTTAAACTGTATACAGTGGCGATATTTTATAAGAAGCTATTTTAAAGAAGAGAGATATTTTAAACCTTTTTTAACCCTTTGAGAGGCAAAGCACTTCTATTCTTAAAATGCTAAAATGATTGATTGACACCAGAATTTTAAAACGAATTTATTTCAAATTAGATAAAAGCTTTTCTTCACATACTTGATAAAATTAAAATTCCTTTTTCAAAATTCTGGTGTCAATGTAGCATTTTGCAATTGAAATTAAGTGGTATATATTTTATACCACCGCCCTTCAAGGGGTTAAAATTACTGGCATATGAATTTCCATACAACACACAGAATCGAATAAGCCCTGTTTAAAAATAATGATACAGGCATTCCAAACACTAACCTGTCATGTGAAAGTGGTAGAATTTAGTGAAATATGTACACATAATGGACGTTTGCTATTTTTAACAAAGTAATAGTCCAGATTTGCAAAATAATTAGTATTTTTAAATTTCAGGAGCAGTATATTGTCAGCTTTTGGATATTCTTTTCCCAGGTTTGTATTGTTTTAATAATTTTTAATTTTACATGTTTTTTTATAGATAATAAATATTTGTTTTTTGAATTTAAAAATAAATTTTCTACTGTAAAACCACATCAGACCAAAAATGTTCACCGCCTCTTCACTACTAGATCTACGCCCGACACAAAAATGGCGGCTGTTGCGGACGGATTTTTTTCCCCCAAGCGTTTCTATGGTCTTTTGAATGCTAATAATTTTTTCTAAAAGCTTTCTTCGCTTTGTTTCTTCAGATATTTAAATAAGTGAAAGTTTTTAGAAAATACCAGCATTCTAACTGCAAGGAATTGTACAAACATTGAAAAAAAAAAATCGGTCTACGATAGTTATTTTTGAGCCAACGCGTAGAACTAGTATTAAGGAGCGGTGAATTGTTTTAACACACAAAATAAATGCCTTTTTATATTCAGTCTGTGTGCAATAATTTTAACATGTATTAAACAGTGGCGCAGCCAGAATTCGGCTCTGGGGGAGATAGAGTTGCATGATATCTACTTGCCTGAATCTAGGAAAAGAAGTGACAGGAAAAAAGGTTATCGGAAAAAAAGACATGAAAGTACAAAAGCGGAAAAAAGTGACACGGAAAAAAATTTACCGGGGGCAAAAAGGGACAAGGAAAAAATGTCACTGGGGAAAAAAGTGACAAGGAATTGATTTTGGGGATTTATTATTGATTTTGGGGATTTATTATTGATTTTGGGGATTTATTGGTTAAGTATGAAAGGGGGGGGTTCGGGAGGGAGGCTCTTAATTTAGGTAAATGGGTTTTTCATTCTGAATTAACTGTTTTGGTTCAATTTTTGGATATACGTTCATACTGAAAATGTTTGCCTGATTAGTTTTGGGAACGGTTACCCCCCCCCTCCCCCCTAAATAAGATAAATGGGTTTTTAAGCAGAATTATCCAATGTGTCAAATTTTGGATTTAGGTTTTTTCTGATAAGGCTTATGTATAGTATTGTGGTGTCGCGGCCTGAGTTTCTCTTTACTCTGTTGGTTTATTTGTTAAGTTCATCCCTAATACATTTTTAATTTCTCAAATTCTTTATTAGAACCATAGATCAATTAATACAAAAAAAAATCTAAAACGACATTGCAACTCCATGGAAGCCACGCTCCAATATTACATTTCGCTTAGCGCGTCTAAGCCATCTTGCATCAATGTACTTTCTTGTACATTACCAACACATGTCTCTCTTCCAACTACCTTCCTTCTCTCTCAGTGCTTAATAATCCCAGTGTCCCCCTCAGCTCATTGCCACTAGACCAGTGCCATCATTTTCTAGGCATGTCCTTTGAGGTCAATAGCACCTATTCTTCTGAGCTTTTGAATGATACTTTCACCCCTGCATACCTTTTCACAATAAGACTTCGCTATCTATATTCTGCCACGATTCAAATTGTCAGTACGTCGTCACAGTATATGCCTCTAGAATTTTGGGAGTTTAATGGTTAAGTATAGAGGGGAAATGGGGGATAATCTCTCTTAAATTAAATAAATGGCTTTTTACGCAGAATTATCAGATTTGCTTCAAATTTTGAATGTAGGTTCATTAAGATAGGGCTATCCCTGATTAGTTATGCATGACTGCCAACTACTACGCCTATTTAAAGTCAAATAAACATATTTGAAACAGAAATTTTAATAAATAATTAACAATATATACTATAAAACATAACATCGAATATATTTGGCATACATTTTACTAAAACGTTTTTGTGGTTTCAAACATGTTTATGATTTAAATAGGCGTAGAAGTTTGCAGCTCTGGTTACGGGGTTCTTTTGCTAATTAAAAAGAGGGTGGCGGCGATTATTCTCCCCTTAAATTAGATAAATTGTTTTTTATGCACAATTATCCGATGTATTTCAAATTTTGGCTATTGGTTCTTTCTCATAAAGTGAATCCCTGAATAGTTCTAAGGGTTTGTTTATATATCCTCAATAGATATTTGCATTTAAAACTGTGGTTTATGTTTCTGCATATCATTTTTCAGTATTCTATAAATATCCTAACAAAGAAAATAAATATCCTGTTTTTCTTAAAATATTTTTCTCCTTTAGTTAAATATTTTTTTTAAAAGCATTCAAACCTGAAGATCGATCAAGAACTATAGGTTTTTAAACAATTTAACTTTCTAATTACCAACATAAGCTAGTAATAAAAAAACTATTTTTATTACTACAATACAAATTAATAAATTCACTAGCTCATTCGTTCGTGGCATACAATATAGTTTGTATATAAAATTTTCTAACATTTTTTAAATATTTTACATTATATTTTGTAATGTGTAATATGGGACATTAATTAGTAAAAATCCAGTTTTAAATTATAAATATTTGGCGTAAATTAAAATGACAATTACAACAAATGATTTAGCATATTACTTTTTTCACAAATTAAAAAAAACCAGTTTTAAATGCTAAATTAATAGAAATTTATCATTATAAGGAAAAAGGTAAAATGTGTTATGTTTTCGGACAATTACTCTGTAAAAAAAGTAGGACACTCTAATTTTTTAATTAACTTAATTGAGATTTATATTTACGGTCTGATTTTTTTTTAAGGGCATAATTTTATATGCATTCTTTTGTTGTGAAATGAAAAGTTAATTGCTACCACAATTAATTTATAGAAAAATGAACTTATCTTAAAATTTCACTGTAAAAAAAGTAGGACAGCTGTGGAAAATTGAATTTTTTGGACCCTTCTGCTATAGATAATGTAAGTAAACATTATTATTTTATTGTTTTCATCAAAGAAAAAAATATCTCCATTTTTAGGTTGATTTTTTTGTTTGTTTTTTTAGAATGTCGAAAGGGATACCTTTTTTAAATAATTTTCAAAAAGGCCAAGCCGTAGCATTTAGAAAAGAAGGTAAAAGCATCAGAGAGATTGCTAAGTTGCTTAATGTTAGTAAAACTGCAATATCCAACTATCTTAGAAATCCAGAGCATCACGGTAGTAAAAAAAAGACAGGAAGACCTAAAACACTGACGTCTCGTGATGAAAGAAACATTATCCGAGAGTTGAAAAAAAAGATTCCACAATTTCGAAGGTCCGAATACGAGCAAATCTAGCGCATGTGTCACGCCAAACTGTATATAACTATATAAAAAAGTCAAGTCTTTATTTTCAAGAAGAGACAACATCATCCAAAATGGACAAAAATGCATATAGCCAATTGCTTATCTTGGGCGAGAAACTACATGTCTTGGACCACGGAATGGACTTCTGTCATTTTCTCAGATGAGAAAAAGATCAATTTGGATGGTCCTGATGGATATCAATACTATTGGCATTGTATCAAGAATGAGGAAGAATTGTATTCCACTCGACATATGGGAGGGGGGAGTTTGATGGTCTGGCTAGCAGTTGGATATGGTGGAAGAACGAGTCTAGTCATTTTGCATGGTAAACAGAACCATGAAGATTACATCCAGTTGTTGGAATCTGAACTTCTTCCTTATGGTTCAGAATTAGGTGGAGAAGATTGGATTTTTCAACAAGATGGAGCAGCGATTCACACCGCTACTGGCGTTAAAAATTGGTTCCACACAAATAATATCCGCGTTTTGCCATGGCCATCTAAAAGCCCTGACCTTAACATTGTTGAAAATATATGGGTGACATTAGTTCGTCGCGTATAAAGTGGAGGAAAACAATACGAATCTGTTGTCGAGCTTCAGAATGCACTTAACGATGTTTGGGACAATTTTTGCCAAAGTGAAATACAAGCACTGTACGATTCAATGCCAAACAGTCTTTCAAGTGATAAAGGCAAATGGAAAGAAAACTTCTTATTAGTATTTTAATTTTCATATAAAATACTTATGTGTCCTTTTTACTTTTTTTACAGAGTTTCATGTAAGCAACAGAAACTATATTATGAAAAACAAATTATCTTCTTAATTTATTTTGGATTATTATGAATTTATACTCGTATAAAAACATTTCATATTTATTTACTTAGAAGGTGTCACAAATAAAAATTAAATTAAAGAGTTGACATGTTTCGGTTCATTAATAAGAACCGTATTCATAACATATAAAATCAGTAGAAAATTAAATGACACTGGATATAAATATAATTTAAAAATCAAAACAAAACATTGCGCCCCCTATGATCGTGAATATAGCCATTGCCAACGCGGCATATAAATTTTGTTTAGATTTTTAAATTATATTTATATCCAGTGTCATTTAATTTTCTACTGATTTTATGTTATGAATACGGTTCTTATTAATGAACCGAAACATGTCAACTCTTTAATTTAATTTTTATTTGTGACACCTTCTAAGTAAATAAATATGAAATGTTTTTATACGTGAATGAAAAAAGGTGAAGTGATTTTGTTTTAGTTTTTGAAAAAAGAAAGCTAACAACAGTTTTAACATTGAATTTATACTCATTTAGTTATAAATTGTTAGGCAAATAAAGATATTTGCGGTAACTTAATCAGTTGTGCTTTTATTAGTAAAAAGTCTAGTGTCCTACTTTTTTTACGCAGTGTAATTTCAATCATTAAATTAAAAAATAGTTTTTAATTGTTATTTATATTCAACTCTTTATGTTACTTGGATATTTTTGCGGCAAACTTTTTTTTTTTTGGAAAATTTCCTGATCGACAAATTTCCTAAGACTAGCCGCCCGCGATATCTGCCGGACATCCCCCTCCGTCAAATGGGGAAAGCAAGCTTCTTTCCCCAAAAGGGTTCCCTGAATGGACTGCTGCATCCCTCTCTATTTTAACTATATTCATTAGCTTATACGCCTTATCATAATGAACCTACATCCAAAATTTGAAGCAAATCCGATAATTCTGCGTTAAAAGCTATATTTATGTAATTTAAGGGAGGTTATCCCAAGTCCTCCCCATCTATGCTTAGCCATTAAGCCCTTAAAAATTATTAGGGATTCATTTTATGAGAAAGAACCTATATAAAAAATTTGAAATACATCGGATAATTATGTATAAAAACAATTTAAGGGGGGGGGGAGAGAATAATCGTTAGTTTCCCTATTTATACTTAGCAAAAAAACGCATAACGAATTAGGGATACGCTTTATCATAAAGAACCTACATCCAAAATTTGAAGCAAATTGAATAATTCTGCATAAGCTATTTATTTAAGCTGGTTTATCTTCTGTTTTTGTGCCTCTATACTTAGCCATTAAACCCTTAAAACTATTCAGGGATTCACCTTATCAGAAAGAACCTATATTTAAAATTTGAAATACATCAGATAATTCTGCATAAAAACAGATTTATCTAATTTGAGGGGGGGATAACTGCTTGCCCCCCTTCTAATAAGCAAAAGAACCCTTAACTAATAAAAGATACGTTTTATCATAAGGAACCTATATCCAAAATTCGAAGCAAATCTGATAATTCTGAGTAAAAAGCAATTTATTTAAGATGGATTATCCCCGTCCCCTCATCCCTTTATACTTAGCCATTAAACTCTTAAAACTATTACGATATTCACCATATCAGAAAGAGCATATATTTAAAATTTGAAATACATCGGATAATTCTGCATAAGAACAGATTTATCTAATTTGAGGGGGGGGGGTTAATTGCCCAGCCTCCCTGTATAATAAGCAAAAGAACCCCATAACTAATTAGAGATACGTCTTAACATAATGAACCTCTGTCCAAAATTCCAAGAAAATCTGATAATTCTGCGCAAAAAACTATTAACTTAATTTGAGAGATTACACCTTCCCCCTTTTTTCTTAACCATTATTCCCAAAACTCTTCAGGCATTATATACTATATATAATCCTTATCAGAAAGAACCTAATCTAAAAATGACACGTTGGATAATTCTGCATACAAACCCGTTTATCTAATTTAGGGCGGATGGTGTGTGTGTGAGGGGGGGGGGGCAATCACATGTTCAAAAATTTAACCAAAATAGTTAATTCAGCATGAAAAACCCATTTTACCTAAATTAAGAGCCTCCCCCCTAAATACTTAATCAATGAATCCCCAAAATCAATAAATCCTCCAAATCAACTCCTTGTGCCTTTTTCCCCCGGTAACTTTTTTTCCGCTTTTGTAGTTTGTCACATTTTTCCGATAAGTGTTTTTCCGGTCACTTCTTTTCCGTTTACTCACTTGCCTATTTCGGGCATTTTTTAAATAATATTAAGAATTGTCTGAAAGTAGTTAGAAATTTGGAGCCCCCTAAATCTTTGCGCCCGGGGCGACCGCCCTCCTCGCCCCAACCGCCCTCCCCCCACCCTTTCGCACGGCGATGTTAATATCTTTCCAGAAACATAAACGAATTATATACTTTCCAAACATACCTGGATTTTAAGAATGGTTGAAGGAATTCGAAAGAATTTAAAAAAACGATCTCCTTATATCCATCTTTTTCATAATTTTCTTCTCTGAAGAGGATTTAATATTGGTCATAGCGAAACGCACAATAAAGGAAGCTACAGTGGGTTGCCAAATTATTAGGGACAGTCATGAAATATAGGTTTTTTGTACAATATTAGGCTATAATTTGAAAAAAAAAACACTGTTTTAAAGTTAAAAGCTTTATTGTTATAGTTTAAGTATTCACGTAATATATGAAAAAACCCAACAAAAATATAATAGTCAATTTACTAATGTAAAGTAAAGAATGTCAATATTTGGTGACATTTCTTTTAGCTTCAAGGAGCGCTTTGATGCATCTCGTCATGCTCTCATCGCAATTTCTGGCATTTTCTTTTATTTCAGGGTTGTCATGCTATGCATTTATTAGTTTTTCGATGAGTTGTACCTTGGTTGTAATCATATCTTTGGCGACTTTGCCTTGGTGATCGTCAATAAGATTTCTATGCGGTTCATGTCAGGGGAATAGCCAAGCCAAGGTAAAACTGGGATATTGTGATCTTCCAAAAACTTTGTAATGCTTCTAGCTTTATGACAAGGCACTGAAACATACATAAACGCTTCACCACTTGGGAACCATTCTTCAATTTGTGGAAGCTGCCGAGTTTCCAGAACTTGCCTGTACTGGTTTTGTTTCATGATTCCCTAGACAATGTAGAGGCATCTAACTCTTTCAGCGCTTATGACAGACTACACCATTACTTTATCAAGGTGTTTAATACTCTCCACGATGCAGTCAGGGCGATATATTTCGCCTGGGCGTCGCTTGACAAAGCTGCTTTTATCGGCTAAAATCTCAAAGCTTGATTTAATCCGAGAAAAGCACCTGAAAAAAATTAAATTTGTTAACAATTTAGAAATGAATGAGTTTTAATGACATAATCTTAACAACTCACCTTACTGCCGTCATCAAATGTCTCCTGGTGGTGTTCATGAGCCTAGGCATTGTGCTTCAGTCAATTTCGGTTTCTTGCCTGGACAAAGCAAATCCTGTCAACCCTTCCTTCGCTAATCCCCACTGCACATTTCTCTCGAAACTGGCATTCCAGATTCTTGAATAATGTAAGAAGTCCCATCTTTTTCTTTGTTTCCTAAACAGATATCCCTGATTTTTCTATGATTCAGCAACGCTGGGCATGGGATTTGTTCTTAAACAATAAGAAAACCATTCATCATATTTCCCCCACCACGCAGGAAGAGGATTAGAGGAAGAAAGATTAATCTTTCTTTTTAAATAGTAGGTTTGCCTAGAGAGGAGCTATTTCAACAGCCATTTTGATGCCTTGATGGTTTTTAAAACTTTCCTGCAAAGTTTTAAATGTTTATGCTTTCGGTTTGTCTGACCGTCTGTTCGCGCTCTAACTCCAGTAAATATACTCGGATTGCCATGAAATTTTAGGAAATTACTTATGTCTAACCTAGAACGATTCATTTTGAAAATGAAGTTTCTACCATGATTACTTTATTTACAGGGACAGTCCAAAAGTTAAAACACTATTTAAAAAAACATTTTTAGCTTATAAGGCAGCTAAGCTTTTTCAGTAACTGCCATAATTTTTCATTGAAACTTATTAACTTTTATTCCTGTAATATCGCATAGATTTTTGAGAATAGTTTCTCGCCATAAGTTTATTTTTCACTATTTTCGTAAGGGTTTACGCATCATGTTGATTCTAAAAGATAGTGACGTTCATTCCAGTAGGAGAAAATAGGGGTATTTTTCTGTAATCAAAGTGAAAGATATTTTAGTATTGGAAGCATTGCAACTTAAGCTGCCAAGAATTTTTTCGACATTAAGAATTTTTTACAGTGAAATTTGAAAATAGCCAATTGTTGGATATTTATTTAATTTAGTCTTCTGCAAATACCCCCTTTTCACTATCACAGTATCCAATCCAACAGGCCAAAAAGGTTAATTTTTTCTTCTCTGAAAAAATTCCTTGAAATCAATAATTTATAGTGTTAATTTAAAAAGTTCTTGGGGGGGAAAAAATCCAATTACAAAAAAAATGCGTATGTAGTTTTTATTTTATTTATTTATTTATTTTATTTATTTATTTATTTATTTATTTATTAAATATTAACTTTTTTTCCCTTTCTTTTTTTCTTATTTTTTTTGCTACAAACACTTTTGCAAAGTTTTTACGGAAATTACTATACGCGAAATTTTTCTAAGTGTCTTTTAAGATAAGAAATTTATCAAATATATTTAATTATTAAGTATTATAACATGTAATAAATATAATTATATTATATAATAATTATTAATATATTGCTTTAATTAAAATATCATTAATATATTTCTTTTCTTCATTGTAATGGACTTGTCCTTGTTTCAATAAAACAAATAGCTCTATCCAGAATCATATTTCCCTTCTAAATTTACTACAGGAAAGAAAAATTTTTAGGCACAAATTGAAAAGTGTGTTATTCAAGATATAATGTTACTTTAAACAGTTCCCAGGAAACCTTTAAAAAATATATTTATTGAGTTAGAATTTTAATTTCTTTCCCTCTTCTGTGGTGGTTAAAAGTGTAATTTGCAATCAAAATCACATCCTAAAATTTATCATAATTTTTATAAAAATTTAAATTATTATTATTATTTTAAGTGGGGTAGTTTAAAATTGAACTCTAAACAATATTTGTCGAATTTCAAAACTTTTCCCTTTATTTAATGAAAAAATATAGTTTACAGGATTTTTTTTTAGATTAATTTTTAAAATATAAATTTTAAAAGGAAGTAACTTATTTAAAAAAATCGTATATTCAGAATATTTTATTTCCCGAAACATAATTATTGTAAATTAGTCAAAAATACATGTTCTAAGATTGTGCTTTTTTTATTATTATTTCTAACTTATACTAATTTAATGCTGATAAATACTTTTGAATACAAATCCCATTTGTATTCATATTTTATTTTTTACTTCCATGTTTAATGTACTATAATTTATTAAATTCAATGGTTCATGTTCGTATATTGTAATAATATTAATGGTTATATTATATATATATATATATCTTTTTGAAGTTATAACTATAAAATACATTGCTTTTTGATGGCATAATTTATCTTTTGGAAGGTTTGCTTCGTAAAAATCAAGGACAGAGAAAAAAGAATTAAAAGCCAAGAAAACTAATCCACATCATATAATCTTGAATGATCTCTCTATATACATACACACAATAATATTCTTTAAAGGTATCTCGACTGTATTTTAATTAAAGCCTGAATTTTTTGTCGAAATTGAGTCGGTCCACATTGGGCCTCACCCGCACTGTTTTCATTGATATTTATACAGGCCATGAACTGAGAAACTATGATGAGGCCGAGCCAGGCTCGGGCTGAACTTTTAATTTTGACACCGGGTCGAGTCGAAATAAATTTCTTTCGGGAATGGCTGGGATTTGAAATGGAATAGTGTTTTTCAATTTTGGTAAATAAAATATAACCTTTTTGAGATATAAGAGATTCTTGTCAAATGGTTGCAGATATTTCTTCCTTGCGGTCACTTGAGGAAATCTATTCAAAACGCGAACTTTCACAGTATTTTCATAAATTAATTGTATCAAAAAATGGATGTTGTTATCGCCATTTGATTACATAGTGCATAAAACAGTGCTGAATGCACCTTTTTGAAGTGTCCCTAAAAAGGGACGCTAGGCACTAATTGGGTTAAAGTTTCTTGTATTTTATTCTTCCTTCAATTTTTAGATAATCCTTTCATAGAAAATTGTATAATTTGAAATTTAATGCATTTAACTCCAGAACTGTGTGGACTTTAGTTTACCGCTGTAAGATTCAAAGCCAAAGAGAAAAGTTCGAGTTTGATCAAAAACCTTTAAATTATGATTTTTTTCCCGTTTAATTTACTTTTTCATATAAGGGCAAGTCACTTTATACATACTTTAACTTTTTATGGTCAGTGACTCGCTCGCCTGGCAGTTATCTTGCCAGGGGAAATACGGCAGGGGAGAGACATTTTCATGTAAATTCAAAATTTTTAACTGATTGAATTAGTTTTTGGGTTAATTGTGTATTTCACTATAATTATTACCGTATTGTTTAATTAGGGCAGTAAATGCAATTGAATCAAAGGAATATTATAAGTTTTACGACTTACCAGGGGAGATACTCACCGTGCGAAACCACTACACCGCACGGTCAAATCGCAACAACTAAAAATGGCGACGCTTATATGGCTTGCACGTTTAGTATTGCTAACTTAAAGCCGATAGATGTCCTTAAACGCTACTCCCGATATAGCCATCTGTAATGTCTAGGTGACCGACAGCAGAACTATAGATGCTGGATTATAACTATTTTTTGATATGCTGAATTATATACAGGAAATGAAGCTATATACAGGAGATGAATATGTACAGAATTATTACCAAATTATTCTTTAGCTTTCTGAAGAAAAACTTCACTCGGGTGTTTCACACACCCTACCAACATCTAAAAACTCTCACACTTACCCCCGCTCCTCTCTTTAATTCTAGGTGAGGGCGCTAGTCTCTTCACTTCGTTTTTAATTCTTTTAATAAAAGAGGTTGGGAGGGGAATGGTTGCATGACGCTCCCCCCCCCCCCCCCCCCCGATAAGATTGTGCTACGCAGAGCAAAGCAAAATCTGACACATGGCAACTATACTACAATACAGCATAAGAAATACATATAATAAAAAGTTCAAAACAGATGTATAGAAGCCTTGTTATAATAATTATATTAATAAAACATGTATATAATAAAATAATTCACAACAGATGGATAGAAGCCTTATTACAATAGTAATATTTAAAGCATAGAAATATATAAAACATAAAAATACTAAATAAAACACAAATGTTTCACAACAGACGAAAAGAAGCCTTGGTATAATTCTGGATACCAAATTTAACGTAAAGTAATGCATCAACTAGATAGTCTTAGTACAATTAACTAATCTGGATAAACCATCAGCATTTTTTAACTGTGCATCAGGGCAATGGGAAATAGTTATATTGTATCTTTGTAAAGATAATGCCCATCTTTGTAATTTTGCAGACTGAGGTGCTGATTTCTGTAAATATATTAAAGGGTTATGGTCAGTTATTAATTCAATTGCGGCACCAAACACATAAACTTCAAATTTCTTGATTGACCATACCACTGCGTAAGCTTCACGCTCAATAGTTGACCAGTTTTGTTGTGTTGCTGTAAACTTTTGGCTGGCAAAACTGATCGGATGCAAATTTCCTTTCTCATCTCGTTGCGACAAACAGGCAAATGGGACATAGGCATATGGTGACACCATAGGAACTGGCATCACACTGAATAGTGTAAGGCCTTTTTGGATCTGGCGTATAAAGTTTAGGAGCTTCGCACAATAAACGTTTCAAAGTTTGGAAAGCTTTTTCTTCGACATCAGACCATGGAATGATCTCTGGCACCTTCTTTTTTGTTAAGTCAGTTAAAGACTTGGCGATTTCTGCGTAATTTTTTATGTAATCGCGATAATAACACAGGCCTGCAAATTGAGAGTCATAACTTCCTCTCTAGAATTTGAGAGCTGATTCTAGGGTATTTTGGTACGCTGATTACGAATATGTACTTAGTTTTTTTCCATCACCTTTAGATTTTTCAAAAAAAAGATAGAAAATAAAAACACAAGTTTTCACATAAAAAATATATATTTAAAAAAGTACATTACTTTTAACATAAAAAATAACTAAAATATAATAACTTATTACTGATCTAAATTACATATACATTTTATTTGTGGAACCTGATCCTTTTTTCCTGGAAGCTTCGGTTGTACGATTTTCGCTTAAATTTCCGGTTTGGATCGTCGCGCTTCGACAACCAGCAGTAATCCGCCATCAGGCTAGTATTCCATCTTCCTTGATACCGGACTTCTAGCTCTTTCAAATCTTGGTGAAATCTTTCGCCTTGTTCTTCGCTAACGGCTCCTAGATTTTCTGGGAAGTAACAATCTTCACTCATTAGGATCGTATTCAATGTCGTACATTTTCGTCAAGCCTGGAATATCTTTACAGTACACTAAATCTTGATCTTCAGCGAAGAATGAAAGAAAATCTTTTTCTCTGTGACGGTACCATGAAAATGAAGTACCAGGTGCAAGCACATTTCTTTTAATCGTGATCCGAGAAGTTCCGCTGCATCTTCAGGGAGATTCAAATCTCTTGTCAAGTCGTTTAAATGTGACTGGGAAAAGAGCTGACACTCGTTAGAATCTACTTATTCAGGATCAGATTGGTATACATCCAGTTCATCTGTATCACAGTCAGAATCTTCAATTTAAGTCGGAAACGGGAGCTGCACCATTTTTGAATCGCCGAAAATTACAGACGTAGCTGATGAGACGTTTGGATAGTTTATGTCCCTTTTATTTTTAGAATTGTATCCAGTTATGTCACAACAACAAAAGTAGCAATCTTTAACATGGTTTTTAAGCTTTCTCCATAGCATAGGCGAAACGATTTTGAAGCTATTTTTCTGTCCTTTTGACCACTTGCGAAGTTCTAATAAACAAGTCGTACAAATTTTAGGAGGTGTCCAAGTTTTGTCTTGGTTACTTAAAACGTATCCAAAATAACTTTTGTAAATATTTTTTACAAAGTCTGTAAATGCTGTTTCGTTGTTTTTTTACCATAAATTTCCTGCAAATATAACAAAAACAATTCGGAGAATTTAAACAGCTTCGCGATGACATTTTAAAGGTTATGTTGCAAGATGCGCATTTCAACTGTTAATTTTCTTAATCAGTGCGGGTACTTATACAAAAATCCTTTGGTTTATCTTATTACACTCTTTTCGACTAATATTTACAACAATTAGGTTATATTACCTAATCATTATGTACTAATGAGCTCATTAATAAATTAAGCCAAAATGACCCATTTTCAACATGGTTAATGTGAATTACTTATTATGTAGTAATTAACAAATTACTGTTTTGAAGTAATTTCTATGTCACCTTACACTAATTAAATGCAATAAAAATTAAGCTGAAGTAATTTAATGACGTTTTATAAATTTTAAAATGTAGACGCTCAGACAGTTTTCAGCAAAATCTTAAATATTTCATATAAAAAAAATCCTGACGTGATGGAATTTTTTATTTTTTTCGTAATCAGCACATCAGAAACTATAGAAAACGTTACTCGGATTTCAAAGAGGAAAACCATTGCAGACTTGTGTAATTAAACAAATCAAGAGCACTTTTAAGAGATGTATTGGTTTTAGGCGATTCTATCGCTTCGATGGCACGTAACTTTTTCGGGTCTAGTTGATGTCTACCACCTCCTATGACACTTCCTAGATATTTTTGTTTGGGCAAAAGAGCATTTTTTAACATTTACGGTGAACTTCAATTCAGTTAATTTAGATAGAACAGAATCTAAATGTTTCATATGAGTATCCAAGTCACTTGAAACAACAGCAATATCATCCAGATATGCTTTGCAATAATTACGGTGTGCACCCAGAGCATCGTTGATTGATTTTTGGAACGTAGCAGCGGCGTTGCGCAATCCAAAAGGCATTATCTTCCAACGGAATTGAGCATGATGAGTTTTAAAAGAAGTAAGATCACGACTCTGTTCTTCTAGCGGGATTTCCCAATATCCTTTTAATACATCTAAACAGGTAATTATGTTGGCAATTTCATTAATTCAGTTGCATTTTCCATTGGGTAATCAAAAGGTTTCGTCACAGCATTCAATAGACGAAAATCTATACATAACCGCATGCTACCATCCTTTTTTGCAACACATACAACAGGATACGCTATTTCAGCCTCACTTTTCTCTATAAGCCCTAATTGTTTTAACTCTTCTATTTGTTTATAGACTTCATTTTTTAACGATTCCGGAATTTTATAAATATACGGTTTCTTCCTCTCCGCACCCGGTAATAAACGAATTTTATGCGCTCCGACATTTGCATCTTGAATTTCACCAGAAAATAATGGTGCATGTTTTTCTAAAAGTTTCCTTAATTCTAATCATTTATCAGCCTCTAAATGATTAAGATCTACTTCAGCGCTAATTTCATTTAAGGTACTAACTTTATTTGGTGTCGGGTGAATTTCACCAAAGTCGACATCGTCTTCAAAAATTACCCCAACCGTTTGTACTCTTGTTTGAAACTTCCGTATTTTATTCGCATGAATGTGTCTTAAACTACCGTCCGGTAATTTTACTTTATACGAGTGGGGGTTTATTCTTTCAATTACTTCACCTGGTCCCGTCCATCGAGCGTATAATTTATTGGTAGAATCTGGTATGAGCAAATAAACTAAATCACCTATTTGGAACTCTTTCATTCTAGTACTACGATTAAAGTGTCGGGCATAATTCTCTTGTTTTTCTGACGCAGTTAAAGATGCTAGATCAGCGGCTCTTTCCAAATTTACCTTTAACTCTTGTTGATAGTCTATCGCGGATTTAGTAAGATTTAGTGGTAGAGGTATTTCACCCGACCACGAAGATTTTAACGCTGCTAAAGGACCTCTAGCTTCCCGGCCATACATGAGTTTAAACGGCGAGACCCCGGTTGTGTTATTTGGCACTTCACGGTAAGGAAAAAGTAAATTATCCCAATTAACAGGATCAGTACGAATTACATGATGTAACATTTGCTTAAACACCCTATTAAATTTTTCAATCGCCCCATTTGAGGCGGGATACGAGGGAGTTGAGAAGCGGGGAGATGTCCCTAACCGGTTCTCAAATTCTTTAGTTAATTCGGATCTAAAATTAGTGGCTTGGTCTGAACATGTAATTTCAGGAATTCCTGTACGCATAAAAATATCTAATAATACATCACATGCTGTTTTCGCCGAAAGATTTCTCAAAGCTACTACTTCTGGCCATTTTGAATGTTGATCAATTAATGTAAGACAATATTTGTTTCCGACCTGAGGGCGGCTCGATTTCACCTATCACATCGATATTTACAGTATGAAATGGGTATGGTGGACGAACAACAGGTGTTATGGGAATTCTATCAGTTTGTTTCTCAGGGCTTTTTGACATTCCTTACAAGTTCTGCAATAATTTTCTACATCTCTAGAAATATTTGGCCAATAAAATGTTAATTTAATTATCTCCTTCGTTTTACGCTTTCCCAAATGATTTCCAAATATTGAATCATGTGCTAATCGCAATACTTTTAACTCTCTGGTAACACTAATTGATATATTTTATCTCCGCAAATTGTTTCTTTATGAAACAACAAATAATCTCTTATCAAAAAATTATTTTTCCCTAAACTAGCGTCCTTGAATGAATTCTGTAAAGGACACTCTTTTTGTGCAGCACGAAATAAATTGCTTTCCGAAAATCGATCATTTTCATCCGAAGAAACGAAACAAACATAATTCCCCCCCCCCTCGCTTGACCTATTTTTAGACGCAGATGTTGCAATCTGTGGTGAGCTATCATCATTCAGTTCATCATTCTGAAAATTTACCAATGCGTCATACACATCTGGAATAATTAAACAAGGGATATTTAAATTTTCAGTCAAAGCAAACAAAGTATTGATTGTTGCATAAATAGCAGAATTAGGCAATTTATAACTTATAGGAATTGATACTAAATTTGCTTTTATTTTTTCTTTAAAAGCGGATTCTAACACAATGCTCCCTTTCGTTTCGATTTTTAAATTGGGGATTAGAGATGCATTTAAGGTACAAATCGGTTCCTGAATCAATTATCGCTTCAATTTCTTTACCGTCGATATAAAGTGATTTTTTTTAACGGGTAAAAAGTAATTTCTTTTAATTGATCGTTAGCCTGTAGATGCATGGAATTTACATAAGTGACTACAGCATTATCTTTTGAGTGTAATTTATTTGAATCTCCCTGTACTTTAGACTTTTTCTGACCTGGATCAACGCTTGTTTTATTCGGGACATCATACTTATTATTCCTTCGGTTTGGGCAACATTTAGTTAAATGAAAAGAAGATTTGCAAATGTAACTGTCCCGTGATTTTGAAAAATATTTGTTCTCAGATGTAACGGGATTGTTTCTTAGTTGTGGCGGGACATATTTAGCGTTTTCATTATTTATTTCACGATAAGTAGTAGTTACTCAAATTTTATTTCCTCAAAAGATCTGCCTTTCGCAGTAAAATATCACTGTCTCGTGATAGCTGGTCAGGCAAAAACCAACTTTCTCCCTGTTTAACTGCAATATGAGTAGAAAGTTCGCTATCCAACGTTTCGAAAATTTTATCCGATATTATTAAATCAATAAGCGAATCAAAATCTTTAACATTACGAATTTCACAATAATGTAAAAAACATGATCTTAATCACGAAGCAAATTGTTGGTGTGTTTCTCCGTGTAGTCTTTTATCATTTCTAAAATTTTGCAACAGGAAAATGGGGAGGGCTCATATTCTTTTAAAATTAACGACTTAATTTTATCATAATTTGTTAAATCATCATCAATATATACTAAAACATTCCCTGCTTTTTCACCTATTAATTTCAATAAAATTGAAGATTTAAATTCTTTTGGGTACGTTTTTATGTTTAAACGCCCTTTCTAACGAATCAAAAACCAAATTCCATGTTTCGTTTTTCTTAGGCACCGGAATCGTCAAAATTTGCACAGATTTAATAAGTTTATCTAACGAAACTTGTGTATTTTCTCCTTCATTACGGGACATATCATTTCCCGTCTGTTGCTGCAAACGCAACTTAATTTCCTCCACATTTTTTCTTTCGGTAACTGTAGTTGATAAAACTTCGGTAACAAACTCTGTCTTTCTCATACTCTTTAGATTTTAATAAATCTTTTAATTCCGACACTTTTAAACTCTAATCAGCTTGTTCGCCGATTTCTTGCAGAACCACAATTAAATCTGCTGTAGTAACATTTTTGAACATTATACTTAACAATACAGCACAAAATCAAAAATAAAATAATCTTGCTCACCTCTTTTTGTAATCCAAACACTATGAAAATAAGATTCATTTTGTTTAATCTTTAAAAGCTGTGGTTCTCGGGACCGACAGCAGAACTATAGATGCTGGATTATAACTATTTTTTAATATGCTGAATTATATACAGGAAATGAAGCTATATACAGGAGATGAATATGTACAGAGTTATTACCAAATTATTCTTTAGCTTTCTGAAGAAAAACTTCACTCGGGTGTTTCACACACCCTACCAACATCTAAAAACTCCAACACTCTTACCCGCGCTCCTCTCTTCAATTCTAGGTGAGGGCGCTAGTCTCTTCACTTCGTTTTTAATTCTTTTAATAAGAGGTTGGGAGGGGAATGCTTGCATGACACCATCCTTGAATTTATATTTGTTTCAGCGGAACAAAATTTGACAGGGTAGATACACAAAAAAGCGGGACAAAAGTTAATTTTAAAAATTATTTGAAATTAACAAAATTATTTTATTTTATAATACGCAAGTATAATTAAATTCCAATTAAACATGCTTTAGCTTAGCATCTGACGGAAAAAATATATGTATTGTTTGAAAGTTAAATTGAAACTGGCAAGGGGACATGCCAGGGGAGAGACTTTTTTAGACTTTGTAAGAAATTTCAGAAAAATGTATTTTAATTAGGCATTCAATCGTCATGTTATTTAATAAAGTATATTAAGATGATGCGATTCATTGAAAAAAATAGCAACATATAGAATAAAAAATGTTTTAAACGGATTGCCGTACAAATTGCCTCTTATCGTAGAATCACCCATTTAATAGTACATTTTTTCTCTACGACGGTGTAAAAATCGAAAATATGCTATCTTTAGAAGTAGAAAATTTGCAATAGCAAAAAATGCAAAACTGAAATTGCATGGGAAAGTGTTGCCATTCGCAAAGTGACGTATGGATTACGCACAGATACGTGTTTAGCCTTTATAATATAGATAGTCTAATAGGTACTACTCTGTTATCTCGTCGACCGATTTCGCCAAATTATACAAACCGCCAAGCTAATAGCCAAATTATACATATTGACGTAATTTTTATTTTAAATAAAAAAAAAACATAATTAGTAGAATATCAATAAAAATACAAATAAAAAGTTGAAATAAAAATCACTTAATGACGTTTTAAACACATGTATCGTATTTAATGTCATTGAATTAACATTCACGATCAATTATTGGCATCCAATCTAATAATTTGGCGATAGTATTTTGGTCGACGGGATAACGGAGTAGTACCGGTTAATATATAAATAGTATTCTGAGAGTAATGTAAAACTTTAATCACCTTTTAGATTAAGCATTCTGACATACTGCTCACAGTAGTTATGACAATTTTTATCACAGCAGTTAAGGGTTAAGATTTTAGCAGAAATTATTACAGAAAATAGCAGTATTTGACACAGTATTCTTTTTTATAAATTTTTATCGTATATTATAAGCTAAGCTATCTTAAAGTTTGAAACAGATCAAGTAAGAATTTAAGATTTTTACAAAAATTAATAAAAAATAGTGGTATTTGTGGGAGGGAGTGTTTGAATTTAAAAATCAGCTAACAATTATATCTTCAGCTCTTGATGAGCAGCAAAAAGATGCAACCACACAGTCATATTCTGTTAAGATTTGGGGAAATTTGATGGAATCAGAAGAATTCAAATAACACAAAGAAAAATTATGCTGAAATGCTACAAACAGATCATCGGGACCGAGCATTTTTAGCTAATATAATGGATGCACAATTTTGATGGGAAAGGCTTAATTTAACAAAAGAGGAAGAAACTGCGAATAGATAATGCAGTATCATTCAGAATGGTTACCTGCGATATTGGCATTTACAATTAAAGACGGTGACTGTTTTCCTAAATCACTTTTCTCGGAAAGTATTATGTCACAATTCTCAGCTTCAAAATGGTCAGAAATTCTTAAAGGAAAATACAGAAAAAGATAAACAAGTTAGATTCTGAATTTTTTAGTTTTTTCAAATCTTTGCATTCTGTTCCATCTAGTTCTGCTTCTATCAAGAGGATTTCCTTTACATTTGGATTCACATAGTCTAAATAACAGAACAGTCTAGACTCAAAGCAGTGTGAAAAATTAGTAAAAAATTTTAAATATCACCATAAAAATTAAAGTGAATGTGATTTTGATTGGTAAAGTATAAAAAAGATAAATTATAATTATTTTCTATTACATTGTGTAACTTATTATGTTTTTATAAAATAAATTGGAAAAAATATTCTGAAATAAACTATCGTCTAATCACTACAAATATAAGTTTTTTAATGTTATTTTGTAAAAGAAACCACCTAGGTTTTGGGCTTAAGAGAAAAATTTGTATTATGACGACTACTAGGACGATTTGCAGATTCAGAAATGATTTTTAGCAAAAATCCACTTTTAACGAAAACCCCCTTGGATTTTTGTTGGTGGACCCGCCTAGAAAAACAGGCTACACCCACTGGCTAGGCCCACTTTGCCAACCCTGATATGCTTGCCTGCAACTAAAAAGGATTTCCGTTACGCACTCTATTTTCATGAGTCATCTTTTTTCTCTTTTTAGTTTGTTTTTTCGGGTTCTTTGATTGTTGTAATCTTTTTATTCATAATATAAGCACCTTGGACAATCGAAGGCGCTTTAAAGCTTCAAAATGAAGTTCTTGTTCATTTTTAGAATGTCATTTTCTGCAGAATGTTTAGGCAGACATCCTTTTGTGATGTTATTTTCTTACTGTCATCGTTATGGTGCTTCTGAAGCATTTCAATATGTGAAAGAGACAGTTTAGTATTAGGAAACGCACTTAAAGCATTCCCGATCCTTAAAATTACTGTCCATGAAAACTGCATTAATCAGTTGCCAAGATTCTGTATTGTACTCTTTTAAAAAAAATTATACATACTTGCAATACTTTCCATTGTCTCTTCTTGTAAAAGAAAAATGCCAAATATTTCGCCATTGTTGTTGCCATTAATAACCATAAGGATATACACTTGAGCCAAAACATTGTGACCACCTACCTAATAACGTGTTGGTCCACCTTTGACCCGCTAATAAACAGCAGCAAACTGTCTTGGCAAGAATACCCCAAGATTTTGATGAATGCCGTTATAGTTCTTGATAAGTTGTATTAGTTGTTATAGCAATGGTAATGCATATCCAGGATTTTCAAAGATGGTTGTTTCAGAGCTCTGGGCTGCCGTTGAAGGACACCCAAAATGTGTCCTGTCTGATTAAGATCCATCCAGTTAAACGATTCTGGGATTCAGTATTACGTTCCTGGAACCAATCGAGCACATTTCGAGAAACTGGATATGGAGTCTTGCACAAAGACTCAATTTCAGAAGACTGATAACATGTAATAGTACAAATGATCCGCAATGATGTTCAGATACTGTTAAATTTGAAACTTTAGCTGCATCGTCCCTCCACCGCTTTTATAGAATCTCTATTTTAATCAATGAGTGCCCATAATGCCGTGAAATAATCTTTTTCTATTGAAGCGGCGGGGTGATGAAGCAGCAGAAGTTTCAAATTTTTATGTGTAGTCCGTGGCGTTCATGGTCTGTTCTACAACATTCACAGGACACATATGATAACGTCCCCCAAAGCTTAATATCGCATCAACTGGCCTATTTATGACCTGTTGTATAAGGCCCGCCGCACACCAGGGAGACATGCGTCAAAAATCGTGCAACATGACCAACACCCCCTATAGTCAAGGCCTCCGCAGCGAATTCCAGAAGTTTCAATATGGCTGCCCCTACAGTCCGAAGGTCAGACTCCTTTTTTACCGGTGACCTTAGTCAGTGTGCGTCAGTCCAGTGCCTAGTACGGCATGTTTCAATCTGACGTTTCGCCATTTTCTATTTTGTTTTGCGTTGTACAAAATTTGGATATTATAAAGACTAAAAGTAAGTGTTCTCTTTTTCCTTATATCATTGTTTTAACAAAGCTTTAAAGATAATTTCTGTTAAACACACTTGTAAGATTAGTGATTACCGATTTAGTTTTCAAGCTATATGTATTGCAACAGTGGTTTTCAAATCATTTACATCTATGGTGAATTAGTATTTTGTTTAAAATAATTATAAAAAATATATAATTTTGCTTCTTATCTGAATTTTTATCCTGTTGATTTTAACTTTCAGTATTTCCTCACGGGATTTTGTTATTTATATGTAATATATCTTTATCAGAAAATTACTGCCCTTTAGCAATTGTTTATTTCTTTGTTTATTAAGTATTTTTCTAAATTCCAGTTTATTAGTTTGAATCCGAATTTACTTATTAAATTATATAATTTTTCTCGCTATCAGTTTAAAAATAGTTTACTATAAGTAATCTGGGTGCGCTGTTTAAATTAATTCATAAAATATTCAAAGAGTTTGTTTATTGCTATTACGGCTTTCATTAGCATATTAATTAGCTTCAGCTGTTAAATTGCTTTTGATATTTTGACAATTATCTTTTCCTTCTTTCTACTATACTTTTCTATACTCTTAATTTGAAAGTTTATGGAAATAGATTTTTTTTTTCTTTAATATTAGTAGATATTTTTTAGTAATAATAATAGTAATTTAAAACTAATTTATAAATTGATAAAGAACAGACACTTTCTTTAATAAGAATAGTAAAGTATAATAATAGCAATTCAAAGATAATTTATAGATTGATAAGGAATAGATTTTTGTTCTTTAATAATAATTTATAATAATAATAATTTTAAAATAATTTATAGATTGATACTGAACACATTTTTTTCCTTAATAATAATAATTCTTTAAAATGTATACTTTAATAATTTATAGATTGGCAATTGACAGATTTTTTTCAATAATAATTTATAATTGTAATTTAAAAATAATTTATAAATTAATAAGGAACAGATGCTTTCTTTAATAATAATAATAGTAATGTATAATAACAATAGCAATTTAAAGATAATTTATAGATTGATAAGGAATAGATTTTTTCTTTAATAATAATTTATAATAATAATCTTAAAATAATTTATAGATTTATACTGAACACATTTTTTCCTTGACAATAATAATACTTTAAAATTTATACTTTAATAACTTATAGATTGGCAATTGACAGATTTTTTTCAATAATTTATAATAATTGTAATTTAAAAATAAATTATAAATTAATAAGGAACAGATGCTTTCTATAATAATAATAATAATAATAATAATAATGATAATGATAATGATAATGATAATAATAATAATGATAATAATAATAATGATAATAATAATAATGATAATAATAATAATGATAATAATAATAATAATGTATAATGATAATAGCAATTTAAAGATAATTTATAGATTGATAAGGAATAGATTTTTTTTTCTTTAACAATAATTTATAATAATTATAATTTTAAAATAATTTATAGATTGATACTGAACACATTTTTTCCCTTAATAATAATAATACTTTAAAATTTATACTTTAATAATTTATAGATTGGCAATTGACAAATTTTTTTCAATAATATTAATAATTTATAATAATTGTAATTTAAAAATAATTTATAAATTAATAAGGAACAGATGCTTTCTTTAATAATAATAATTTAGAATAGTAATATTAATTTAAAAATAATTTATAAATTGATAAGTTGTTGCATCTTTTTTTTTCTTTGTTCCAATGCCACTTGATATTATATTTAATATTAATTTATAAGATTAACAATCTTGTAAGGAAATACTGAATAATAAAAATTAAAGCTAGAAAGCAAATAACATATACCTTATTTATTATTATTTGCTTTGATTTAATAAAAAACATTTTATATCTTACATATGTATAACAGAAATTATTACATAATGATATTAAGACAATGAAATAAGTAAATGAGATAACACTTAGCATTCTGTCTTTAAATAATTCTCATCAAATAAGAAAAAAGTAAACAAATAAGACACATGGGAGTGAGTGTGAAAAGTGTGTGTGTGTGGGGGGATGTATTTGAAATGAAAAAACTCTTCTCACACAACATATTATTTAGTACATTTTTTCCCCCAAATCTTTTTTTTTTTTTTTTTTTTTTTTTTTTTTAATCAAGTCATCAATTTAGTCATGTAAACGAATTTAGCTTCAGGATTATGAAGCTAATTTAAAATATAAATTTTAATATATTTTTTAGAAAAAATGATGTACTGTTATAATTTTAACCTTAAGTTTTTTTGCTGAGTTTTTTTTTCTCTTTTCTTTCTATTATTTTCATTCTTTCTTTTCTTCAATGTATAAGTTCATTTGATGTTTTAATATAGATTTTTTTTTTTTTATCCTACTTATTTAAAATAGTGTGATATTGATAATGTAAAAGAAATATTCTATTTCTAAATTAAATCACATCTATTTAAAAATCCAAAGCTCAAATCGAATGCAGTTTTGCCTCTTATAAAAATTTGTATTTTAAGTCCTTTTTAGTATATTTTTTAAACAATAAGTAACCCTCTTAAATTACAACTTATATTTATAGGAAATGACAATTATTTACTTGATTACACATTCAATTAGCTGGAAAAGTAAACACTATTGCTAAAAATTTTGAAAATTACAAGAAATGCAACTTTGTGTGAGCTTGTGTAAATTCATATTATGGACGTGGGAAGTCGGACATCGCGATCGGCCATTTTGAAACGGTGTGAAGGCCTTGACTATAGGGGGTGTTGACATGACTCGGTCAAACCGGTTTTTTCTTTGTTATCAGGGTGGAATTATGGCATATCGCACGTTTTTTCGTTCAATGTCTCGCAATGTGTGGTGGGCCTAAGAGAGGATGCCATTTCGCATAGAAAATGGCGTACACTAACACGGCGATCGACGTGTTGAAGGATGAATAGTGTTTCATCCGATGAGGTAACACTTCCATATTCCAGTCATATTCCCGGGCCTAGTGTAGGAATATATGGTGATGATGCTTGGTTAATAAGTGCACATGAGTGGAACGTCAGCCCCGTAGTCTCAAATTTAAGTGTCAGCTGAACTATGTGCTTCGAAAAGTACACTTGGACCTGTTTGTTTATATATGTAAATTGAGCCAGCCTCTGGTGCCGATTTTGCTTTACCAAGGGGGGGGGGGGGGGTTGTGACATACTTATTTGACAACGTCCAACGCGATGGCCTCTATCGGTGGTTTTACCATCATTTATCCACTTTTTAGAAGTATTAACAACGCTATGTCCTGAACAACCCATGAGACGTGCAGTTTCGACGTTACCCATTCTGAGTCGTCCTATAAAGTGAACTCAAACCTCTATCAAAGGAAATTAGATCAGCAGCCTACAAGCAGATGTAAGTCTAAAACTGATTTCGGAGACTCGCTAGCAGCATTTAAATACCATTCCCATCTGATTATGTGCCTTCCCCGTTATCAAGGCAAATTCATTACAAAATGTGGGTGTGGTCAGTGTTTATGCTTTTTAGTGTATAAAAGCATGTTGACATAATTCATCACACAATAAAACTTCAGGATACTTCTTTGTACATAAGTTGAATCTCTGAATCTTGGTAGAAAATAACGTCAAAAGATTGATCATTATTGAACAAAATCTTTACAATACTAATAGAATAATTTTTCTTCCTTTTTATATTTTTTCAAAGTTATCTAATAAAAAATAATTTTTCGTTTTAACATTGTCCAAATCTTTTTAATGTTACTCCTCCCCCCTTTTTTGCTTAATTTTCCATCCTATTGTGCCACTAGCTTCTTATTGTACTTCAACTTTAACATTTTGATTGTTTCATTTATTTTGCTCGTCATTTTACTTTCTCGCTTTTGGTAAATAGTTTGAGTCAGGAATTATAGAATGATTGCGAGTTTTTTCCAGTTTTTTTCACAATCGAAAATTTTCCAGTGTTATCCAATTATATTTGTATATTTATTGGACATCCATCCTTCTGTGTCCAACCCCCCCCCCCCCTTCAAAAAAAATATATTGCTACTTTTTATACACATAATATACCATTGACATGCTGCATAAGTGCAAAATTGGCAAAGGTCTAATGCAATTATTAAATCTTACCTAAATTTTCTTTTGATCTTTTTGTAGTAGTTTTTAAATTTTTTTACCTCATTTTTATAACGCACATGTTTCAAGAAATACTTTAAATAAATTTGATTCATAACGGAGCAGTTTACTTTTAATGAGTTCGATAGTTTTACTATCTCTCCTGTACAAAATAATTCTATGCTCATTTTCATATTTTTTTGAAATTATGAATTTCATCAAGAGAACAAAACTTTTTGCCTAACATTTTTACTAGCTATAAAATATCTCCGCGCTGCACAAGCTATAAATATAACCGTGCGTTTGCAAATGGTTGTTGGACGTTCTGCATAAATAGCTAAAAATCCGGTTTGTGGGACATTTAATGACGTCCCTAAATTTTTCTCTAAAACGAGCGATTGCGGCAAAATCATTCACTCTAGGCACTATTTCCATTTTAAACCGCTATAGTACAGGCGCATTCCTTATCTCAAACTGCTGTTGGTTTTTAAGCTAGGCAGGATGGCAGCATAATCCAGAGTGGTGCCAATCCCCGGTCTGTATTAAGCATTGCTGGCATTATGTGCTTCAGAGTATATGCTGGGAGTTATTAAAATTTAGTTACAAAACAAAATATAACTAAAATTTAGTTATTTAAAAATTTAACTAAAATTTTAAATTTTTAGTTGAATTTAACTATAATTTAACTAATACGTAAATTTTAAATTTACGTAAAAATTTCAGGAAAATTTGTAATTTTTTTATGTAATTTTACTGCAATTTTTACGGCAAAAACCCCTGGCAACATTGCTGCCAACAGTTTTTGCCGTAAATTTAACTGATTTTTTTTTTTTTCAGTGCATACAAATTTTAGGTTCATTTAATATTATTAAAGGGCAGCGCCGGGTGGGCGGCTAGTTTTTAATAAATAGTCGCTGGAAACAGCATGCTATGCAGTGCGTGTAAAAAATGACAGTAACAAATTTTTTTGCTAAATTTCAAATTGCATGACAGTTTACTAAAATGCCTATCATAAATTTGAAAAGCTTAAAAGAAAGTGTGTGTGTCTGCGATGGCTAGCAAAATCTACAGAATGTACGAGGTTCAATTTTTTTTTAGTAGCTCCAAATCTCTTCTGATGCACCTGAGCTTCAGAATTTCGAAATTCTAATTATTAACCGAGTAATTAAAATCCAGAACTCGCACTCATCCAAAAAAAAAAACTTTTTTTTCTCAGTTTGCTTGCTTATGGTTGGTTGTATACGACTTTTGAGGCAATAATTAAAAATCTGGGACAGAATTGAAGAAACAAATTTAAAAGTGACTTTTTTCCAAAAGGCCTTTAAAATTCATAGACCGGCAAGCATTCAGTTTAATTTGTGATTTTGATCACAGCTGTTCACTCTAAATAAAAAGGAGTGAATAGTCACTTCAGAATAGTGAATACTCACTCTGTCTCAGACTCAAAATATGCTCAACCTCTTAGAGTGACTATTCACTTTGAGCAAAAGTGAAATCATTGACTCTTTGAAAAAGTGAATAATCACTCCTAGGAAGTGAATATTCACTCTACACAGGGGTCAATAATCACTATTTCTGAGGAGTGACTATTCACTTTTGCTAAAGGAGTGCGTTTTTTCACTCCTAGCAGGAGTGAGTAGTCACTTTTCAAAGGAGTGATTGCCTTTTTTTTTTCAATGAATTCTTTTTTTATTGTTATTATGGGCATTTTAAAAGAATCATGTCTTTTAGAACATACAATGAAAATAATACAAACGTGGTAAAGATTGGAATAAAATACTTTATTGACAATATTTATTTAATTCAAAGTATGTAACATTAATTTAACTTCTTAAGGGAAAACGTAATTAAAGTTACACATGAATTGAATTAGATTATTGACAGAAATAAAATTCCAATCTTTTTCCTTGTGTTTGCTTTCATTGGTAGTCCCATAAATATGATAGTTTTAAAATGCCCATAAGCGCAAGTTATTAAACAGTTTTAAAATATTAAACATTTTTTCAGATACCCATTAAGTTTTACATATTTAAATAAATCCATAATGCACGTTATCTGTGTTTTTTAATGTGTAATTAAAATCTTATTTCTGAAAAATATATATTAATACAAGCCGTATTTATAAAATGACATGGTAAGTCATATTTAATTTCAGTTTTTTTATTCCCGTATATAGAGTAGATGTGCATGTAGTACTTGCCGGCGAAGACGCTCACGAGCTAATGCTAATCCTATGGGGAGAGATTTTTCTAATATCTCGTTTGCATTTTGACATTTTATTTATTTATTTTGCATTGAATAGCTAAAGTTCGTCTCTATATCGCACCTTTTTTACTTTTTCGATTTCGGTCGCAGATATTTTTATAAAGTTTCTTTTTACTTTCAAAACCGGTACCAAAAATGAAAGTGTTATTTAAAAAATATCTGCAGACAAAATTGAAAAATTAAAAATAAACAAATATTTAAGAGAAAATATGTTTTTGACGATTTCTGTAACTTAAGTGTTTTTATTTAAATGGTGAACGATTAAGCCCCTCTGACTGTGCCCTTAAACATTTTTTTCGGCTTCATGAGTGGTTTGATTGCCAAATTATAAAATAGACAAAACAGATTCATTTAAAAAAAATAATAATAAAATGAAGATATTGAAATTTTATAAATCATTAATATAACTTAAAAACAACTATTTATAAAAATTTTGGTGCTATTACATTTTGGTAAGGGCAATTTAAAAATTAAAATTGATTACTTAAGTCTTTAATTAAATCAAAATATTTTATGCACTATAAACATTACCATAATTGCTTTTTTAACAGTGCCTATATGAGGTGTACATTACTGGAAAATGACTACTTAAGTATTCCAGTAATGGACACTCCTCTCAAAACCTTAAATTAATGAAATTTTATAAACGACATTAAATACATAAAATTTAAAGCTTTCTTCAGCTACAAAAACAAAAAATTGCAATTTTTGCAATAAAATAAGGAATACATAAATTTATTAAATGAAGGGCTCTTGGTATGATTTTTAATGAAAAACAGTGAAACTTAAAAACATTATTTTGTGCTTCCTGATTGGTTTAATTAAGAGTGTCAACAATAGTGCTAAATTATAAAATATGCAAGGGCGAGTTACGAAAAAAAATAAATAAATAAATAACAGCTAAATTTTTATTAGTTATTTTTTTATAAACCAAAAACATTCAGTTGTGTACACTGCTGATTCTACCTTACGATACTGCTACATCTACCCTATAGTATTCTATGAATGTGAGTTAAAGTTTTATAAAAAATATACTCGTGTAGGAAAAAGAAAATATAAAATAAAAGAAATGACTACATAAGTGTTAAGACATTTTTCTCCGGAAGGGATATTTCTGGCTCCGGGGGTGGACATTACAGAGCTCCGGGGAGGGAAATTGCCCATTTTGACCATTGAAAACACACAATCTCAATTTCCGGGGGGCATTTGAATGCTCCGGAGGGAATACCTCCCCCGGGACACCCTCTGAATTCAACACTGCTACATATGTTTTGTTCTTGCTGTTGGAAAAACAATTTTAATGAGTTATTTATCTCAAATAAATGCCATCTAATATAAGTGATACTGCAAACTTTTAAAATTACTAAAGCGTTTTATTCTGCAATCTTTGCGTCAGCGATTTTTCTTTTTTTTCTCAGAGCAGAGATAGAAAACAACTTCCTGTGTAAAGTAAAACTTTTAACTCAACAATCTAGAATTTACTTTCGGAAAATAAAAAGTTGAAATTAAAATTGACTTTCCGTTTTTTATGTTAAATATTATCCCTTGTTTGATGAATAGTAATCCTTTGTTTGATAAATAAGATATGTGCAGTGCAACATCTCCGTCACTGAGTACTAATGGAGTATTATTGCTTTTTACTAAATTATTTGTTCTCCATTTTGACTCCAGATCAAGAAACTTGATCTATGTAGATTATTTTGAATAATAAGATA
This sequence comes from Maratus speculifer, assembly GCA_964019185.1. Classification (NCBI taxonomy): domain Eukaryota; kingdom Metazoa; phylum Arthropoda; class Arachnida; order Araneae; family Salticidae; genus Maratus; species Maratus speculifer. The sequence continues at coordinate 177,909,065 of OZ025293.1, forward strand.
TCGGAGAATATCATTCCAAGATCGAAATTTAAACTACTTTTCAGTATTAATAATACAAATTAAAGATCCACATTTATAAACAGAGGAAACGAAACATAACGGACACGATAAAATGGCGGAAACAGTTTTATCATCACAACTGAGAAGACGATTTCGGATTGGCTGATGCGTAACACATATCCAAGTCACTTTTTAAGAGTGACCGTTGACTCTTTCGAAGGAGTGACTAATTTTTGAAAACGAGTGCGTTTTAATAGCAAATAAGCGTAATTTTATAGGTTATATTATAAAATGTAGTTTTTGAAAAGTAAGAATTGACTTATTTTGGTACTTTTCATTGTTTTACTCCATATATTGGTTCAAAATTGAGCGGGTATTTTTTACAAGTGTATAATGCCGGGCTTTCACTCTCGTTAACGGGGTGAGATTTTTCACTCTCGACCATGGAGTGACATATTTCACTCCTTTTTAGGGAGTCTGAAATTCCACTTTTTAAAGAGTGTATTTTGTATAAAGTTCACTCTAAAAAGAGTGAAAATGCAAATCACTCCTACAAAAAGTGAGCTTTTCACTCTTCCCAGTTTTAGTGTTGTACGTCAGAATGTTGGCACTTCGTACATCAGAATATATGTGTGGTTAATGTTGCAGTAAAAATATAATTAATTAAAGCTATATCAAACATCATTACAAAAATAAAAAACGAGGCTTTTCTAAGTCATTTTTTTAATCACTGACTAAATTTAAATGTATACGGTTTAAAATTTTTTATGGCTTTAAATTGCTTTTAAAGCGAAAATAAAATGGCTGTTATGCGTACAATTGTTCGAATCGGCAGACTATTAATACACCATAATAAATTATCAAATAGCAAAGCAAATTATTTCTATTTTATGTATTTCTGTTACTCGATAAAACCAGACGATTATTAAAATGTTGTTAAGCTTGGCTTTCGGAACCAAATTTCCGGACGTGGTAGACAATGAAGATCGCCATGATACAAATTTTTTGTAAATTAAAGTTTTTTTCGAATGAAATCTTTAGTTTCGGATTGGGTTTGTCCATGGAAATTATTTGTCCTGTTCGGATCCGGATATAATTATTTGGAATAACTTTGTCAGTTTCGGAATTGACTCTGTTCAGATTTCGGGGTTTTTCAAATTGAATTTTTATGTTCGGCTCAAATAACATGTATGCAAAAATTTTGTTAATGTATGTAATATTGTTTGTTGCAAATTATTAAATGGATTGGGTTATGGTTCATTGGAATACTTTTGTCCGGTTCAAATTTGCATTGGGTCAGATTCAAATATTTTTTCATATTGAATCTTGAAGTTCGGTTCGGATTGCAATTTTGTCTGGATGGGTTGCAATTACGTTTACGGCTAATCTTAGGTTATATTTAATTTCCGGTTAGGTTACAGTTAGATCACGGTTAAGTTAGTTAAGTTACGGTTAAGTCGCAGTCTACAGACAGGTTATGGTTACAGTATAATTAGTTACGGTTAGGATTTTGACCGCAGAGTGAACATTACCCATGCTTTGATTAAAATATTTTTTTTACAATGGCTCTGAAATTATATTATGTACATTTAGATTACATTTTATACATAGGTGCCTACCTTACATTAATCTTCCTTATTACGTGTGTTAATTTGATCCTGGTTTAATGAGTTTCGAACCAGAATTTTGTTTTAAGAAATGAAATTAAATGAGTGCTACTTTAAAAATTGAAATTAAATAAATTATTCATGAAATAATTGTTTTGGTTCGGAATGGGGTTAACTTGGATCAAATTAATCCAGTTATTATTGAAGATGAGTTGAAAGTTGACAGCTATGTTTATAATATATTTACTTTTAATCATTCAAGTATCGATTTTATTCACGGTATAGGCGGATTAGAGAGTGATATAATTAGTTTAAAATTCAAAATATTTCACTTGATATTTCTATGTCAAAAAAGTAATTAGATACATGACTTAGCAATGATTTTTACGGATAAATATCAACACTTTAACACGAAAATCACGCAATCGCTGCACACATATTCCCTCCCGCGTTTCCCATTGCAGTCATTTTGAGCATTTTTACAGCTAAATACAAGTTATTTTTTAAACCAATTTTTCCCACAGTCAGTGGCCACGTATTTCAGACAATGTATTTCCATAGATTTCGATTTAAAGAGAAAATCATAGAAATTTAAAGTTTGTTTAATTTCTTGCGGATCCGGGCAACGCTGGGCAGGTCAGCTAGTTTTAAAATAAAAGTGAAATATATTTAAAATAAAAGAATCGCAAAGCGCGCAAAGAGAATTAAGCTAATAATACTGGTATTATTAAATGCCTAAACTTAAATGAAGTCGTAATAAATGCATAGACATACTAACATTACTACATGTAAATAGTAGCAAAAGTATTTCTTAAAGCAAAATAATACTCCATTAAAAGACATGTATTATTAATAGCAAACCACACCCGAAAAGATTGTTCTCGATAGTGTTTAGATGCGGATTTCTGGGTGGCCTATACAAATTTTCAGTATGTCTTCTGGACCTAGAAATTTGTTTCACGGCTTGTATGGATATTTGCATCATCTTGTTGATAAATCCACTTTCCTCCTGTGGAGTCTAAGTGTTGCAACATTTGAAAGATGGTCAGAAAATGTTTTTGATATACCTCCTTAAATTAACTTCTTAAAGAAAAAAAAAACTGCAAGTGACCACGCCGTTGAGCTGAAAACATCCTGCGTGTTACAATGAATCCGCCAACCTTAGACGTTTTGGAGATGTATATATTTTTAAATGCCAATAATATTTCTAGCCATAAAGACTATTTTAGTTCTTTTATTAAATCGAAATATCCCGCAGTCTTTTGTAGTCCCACACAATTAAATCTGCAGCAAATTGCTCTGCAAAATTCCAGTTTTAAAAGATAATTGTAATTTGGCTATATTACTAAACGCAGCTGCCCATAATTTTGATATTATGGTCAAAATAAAGTTAAATTATAGTTACATAATAATTTTCTTGAAAAACGGAGATAACCATACAAACTATTGAACATTTTGGTGTGATTTTTTTTTTTTTTTTAAACAGCGCATGTGATCCCTTGCTTAGGGAATCGGTGTTTTATTAAGTTTTGCTGTGTATTAGAATTTCACAAATCGAATGACTTGTATTTCAGAATGTTTCCTTGCACATTTTGAATCTAATTACTTGTAAAAATTTTTAGTGTTTTCCACTTGATGCTCATTTTAAAACTTTTTCATCTCTCTGACAAGACATTCGCTCAGGTCTCCAGCGGTTTTTCTTCCACACTTACAAGGGGACCACCAAACATGGTGCTCACAGATTTTGATGAATTCAAAGTATATTGTAGGGTTCATACCATTAATTATTCGGCTGAAAGGGTTCTTTCAAATGGGCCTTAGTTTGAGAAATTGGGGGGGGGGGGTGTCAAAGTTCAGCGTATATTTTAAATACTTATTAGTAAAGCTGTTTGACCAACAGATTTGTGGCTCCGCGGTAGCGTGCGAGATTCCAGACCCGGAGATGGCGGGTTCAACTCAAAGTTGGAGCTTTTTTCTTCTTCTTTATACGTTTCGTATATGTTAAATTTTTAAGCAGAATTGGAAATTCTACAGCTTTCAACTTATTAATATTTTCGTATGGGGATAGTTTACTTTTTTCATTATTTTTTTTTCTTATTTAAAGAAATATTTTTCAAATGATAAATTAATTACACTTCAAAATTCATAAAATAAATAAAAATGCATATATAATTAAAATTTTCAAAAGTATAAAAATTTTGAATATTTTAAAATCCCTTCTACTTTAAATATTAATTTTGCTCAATTACATTTATTTATATATATATATATATATATATATATATATATATATATATATTGCTAAGTAAAAAAAAAAACATACCTTTTCGTAAATTCATTCTTCATTCAATATCCGTTCATCTGCCTCAATAAATTGTCGATTATCTCATATTTCTAATATTGAATTATGAAATTCTTTAGCTATAGCAATAGAAGAAAAGGAAGTATCATCCGGTTGGGAATTTGTAAGCAGATTATCATTTCGTAACAACATCTCGCAATATTTTAATGCATAACGAAAGTTTTCTGTACTAGTGCTGCTTTCTTTTATTACAGTATTTTTAACATTCAACCCATTTTTAGCATTCAACACAAATCTACAAATTGCATACTTAATTTTCATATCATAATTTCAGCTATACATATACATACCAATATTTCAAATATTTTGTCTGCAAAAGAAACAAAATGACAACAGCAAAAACAACTTCTATTTTTGCTTGATTTTACCTAGAAAATAAAAGCAGATGAATAAAATAAATATATATCATTTTATGTATCGTAAATTGCTAATTTCATTAGCAGACGACTTTTCCAATCTAGTTTATTTTTTTATTAAACGTTAGAGATAAATGTATTTAAAGATCAGTAAAAATTTGGATAATATTTTAGCACTACTGCATTAATATTTTATTACACTTTCGAAGGTATGCATTATTTGAATTAACTAATCCTATAAATGTTTGAGAAATTGCACCTGAAAATTATTTTGTATAATTTATAGAAAAAAGGATAAATTTTCATTTAAAATATTCCACAAAAAAAGCGATAGGAAAAAGAAATTATTTCAGAATTGTGCTTAGAAAAGAAATTGCATAATTAATAAAAGGTTGAAGGCATAAATTCGTTATGCAGTTTTGTCAATAAAAATATTAGTTTAAAAAATGCAGATAAAAGAAATTTTCATGAAATACATTCTAAAATATAAATTTACTTTATTAAGAAAATATCAAAAAGTTCAAAGCTGTAGAATTCCCAATTGTGCTTAAAATATGTAACATGTAAAAAGTATATAAAGAAAGAAAAAAAAAAGCGCCAACTTGGATTTTTTTTTTTTTACTTAGCAATATATATAAATGTAATTGAGCAAAATTATTAATATTTAAAGTAGAAGAGATTTTAAAACATTCAAAATTTTTACTTTTGAAAATTTTAATTATATATGCATTTTTTATTTATTTATTTTATGAATATTGAAGTGTAATTAGTTTATCATTTGAACCATTTTTTTAAATAAGAAAAAAATGAAAAAAGTAAACTATCCCCATAAGAAAATATTAAGTTGAAAGCTGTAGAATTTCCAATTCTGCTTAAAAAATTTAACATATACGAAACATATAAGAAAAAAAGGAAAAAAAAGCTCCAACTTGGAGTTGAACCCGCCACCTCCGGGTCTAAAATCTCGTACGTTACCACGGAGCCACGAAGCTGTTGATAAACAGTTTTACTAATAAGTACTTACAGTATACGCTGAATTTTGACCCCCAATTTCTCAAACTAAGGCCCATTTGAAAGAACCCTTTCAGCCGAATAATTAATGGTATGAACCCTACAATATACTTTGAATTCATCAAAATCTGTGAGCACCATGTTTGGTGGTCCCCTTGTTAGTCTTTCAACCCATAAATGCTGTTAGCGATCTCATAGACAGCTGAGTTTTTCAAGTTTCGTAGTTTAACTTGAAATTTTTAGTGTAACTTTATGTACTGGTCAAATTTTGTTTCGTTTAGAGCTTTATTACTATCTCTAGCTACTTTTGAATAGCTGAATTTTATTTATAATAGACTTGTGTATAAAGTTAAGACATAAACAGCATTCTGAGAGTTAATGTAATCATTTTATTCATCTTTAGATTAAGCGGTTTCACAGACACCTCGCAATTGTTGTGACAATTTTTGACACAGTAGTTAAGGGTTAATCTCTAATGTTTAATGGTCTCGCAGACAACTGCTTTTTTTTTCTATTTTTATAGTTTAACTTGTACAGTTTAATTTTCAGTTTAACTACAAACGTTACAGAAATTTTGTATCGTTTTGATCTTTAATACTGTCACGAGACTTTTAAATGGGCGAATGTAAATTGTAACAGTCCTATACAAAAAGCTTAGTACAAAAAACATTATCCCATGAGTTAATCATCCCATGAGCCTTTTACTCATCTTCCAATCTTGAGCTCTCGCAGAGAGCTTCATACTAGTTGTTACAATTTTGGTCACGTCAGTTAAAGGTTAACCTAAAAAAAAAAAAACTTTTGTAATAGACGTATTTTTTGTAATAGACGCGTGCACTTACTCAAAAGAACATTAAAAAATAGCAAGAGACTCGCAGGCACTTTTTCTCCTGTTCAGTCAGTTTACTTGTTTTTGGCATCGTTATTAAAATCAACTTTAAATACAAAATCTTTAAAGTCAAATTCGCAATACAGAAGAGTTTTTTTTAATGTACAAATAATTATACGTAATATTTATATCAAAAATAGTAGTGATCTTCAACACGTTCGCTGCCGCTTACGTGAAGATGTGATGATAGTTGGTGCTGCACTGTAGAAGAGGGTTTTTCTCAGTAGCCGATTTACTTTCTATAACAAAGAATCGGTGAAAGATTTTCATGCGCTAGCGCGTGACTGGTTATTGGACATTACCCCACATCACGCGCTGGCGCGTGATCGGCAGCGAATGTGTTAGTTTTTACACAAGCAAAAAAGAGCGCATTCTAGAATAATTTTTTTTCTCAGCAAAACGCACACAGATAAATTTTGTAGACTTATCTTGGTATTTTCACTTTATGATCAACATTAAATTATAATTTCAAATAGCACATTTTAAATTTATTAAAAATATTTAAAGTTTTTTGCTGTCCTTGAAGTTTTGACACACTGAATGTCAGTCGGATGTATATCGAACGCTCTTTAGTAAAAGCGCTAAGCCAAAACCTTGTCTGTACTTAGTCGGGAATTTGTAGGATTAGCCATTCCAGTGAATTGCAACTTAACTTAAAGGTCTGCACGGGCCCGGGCTTGGCCCGGCGGAATAGTTTTCAAATTTTCTAACGGGCCGGGCCGGCAAAAAAATTGAACGGGCCAGACGGGCCGGGCCGATTAAAAAAATTTTCGGGCCTACCGGCCCGTTCTGAAGATTTGAGCTGGAACGATAAAATATGAGCTATTTTCAATGGTTTTAACAAGAATAAGTATAAATGTGCGTCACGAGCCATACTAGTTTGACAGCATCGATATAAAAATCTACAGTGTAGAGATCAACATCGGAGAATTGCATTGTGTGCAACTCGTTTTAATATTTTTTTTTTTTTTTAGCTGACTCATGCCGGTCCGAGATCAAGCTTGCATTATTTTTCTACATATAGACTGGCCGGACCGGAACTAGACTTAATTGTTCTCAAGATCTGTAGGGCAGAAAACATGATTTGTAAAATTATTAACAGCGATAAAGAACTTTTGTTAGCTTTATCTTTTTCTTCTTGATGGTTTTTAAATTAATTTCTCAATAATGCGAAAGTTTGACACATTTTCTGATTAATTTTAAATTGTAAAAGTATAAAAGTGATAAGCTTAACTATTGAAGGGATTTGGAATCGAATAGCGTTTTTTATTTTTGGTAAGTAAAATACTTGTGTGACCTTGTTGAGATGTAATAGTTTCTCAAATGATTACAGGTTTTCTCCCTTCTCATGCTATCGCTTCCGGAAATTCTATTCAAATCGCTAATTATTACAGTGTTTTATTTGATTGTATTATTCTTAAATTGATTGCATCAAAAAAATGGATAACGCCACTCGATTATGTAGTTTTTGAATAAAGATACCTGCTAATCTTATGCATTTCTGAGAAAAAAAGTGAATTTAGAAATGTATCAGAAAGGAGCTTCTTTGAATTTGAGAATGAATTTGGATTTAAAACCTTTTAATAAAATGATATAGAAATATTTTTATAAATCTTCTTTTATCAAACATCTTCAAAAGTAACGATGTTTTTAGCTTTTTTTTTTTTTTTTTTTTTTTTTTTTTCATTCTAAGCCATATTAAATTTTTAATGAATCTTTATTCGAATGTTGAAAGCCTAAGAATCTGACTAATCATTAATGTTGTTAATGTGTATTTCCTGTAAAATATACTGTAAAATCATTCCATAGATATGTATGCAGTATTCTTTAAAAAAATCTTAATTATATGATAAAAATCTGATTTTTTTTTATTTTTCTAGAAATAGTAGAAATTGTAACGGGCCGGGCCTAAAATACAAAAATTTAGAAGGGCCGGGCCGAACTTTTGAGTTTTACAACGGGCCGGACTGACTATATTGGCCGGGCCTGGAAATTCCGGCCCGTGCAGACCTCTAACTTGTCATGCATGAGATTTAAAAATCAATCGGGTTCCCCCCCCCCCCCCCATATGAAATTTTTTTAGACTATAATGATTAGTCAACTTTATGATGACTCTATATACGATCTCGTATACTGGACAATAAACCAGTCACTAATTAGGAAATGTTATATTCTGATCGAAATCTAATTAAAATTTCGATGAACTGAGTGTTTAAACAAGTTATTAGTTTGAACAAAGGTTAGCCATGCTTGTATGATAAGGAAATTTATGTGCACTGTCAGAAAAATTCGTCAATATACACTGTTATCGTTATTTTTTCACAAATAATTACCGTATTCCCAGAAAACGTATTTGATCTGTGAATTCATTCCGAGCGTCGAAAAATGAGGAAGAGATTCTGTTTATTTCTTGCACGCATGCGTATTGGGTCTGTTAGTAATAAATTCGAATTTATTTTTAAAATGAAAAGCAAAATATTCTATAGATTAAAATGTCTAATTTAGTTTAAAAAGACAAAAATGTTTTCGTATTTAAAAATAATTACTTTCTTCATTCATTCAAAAATTCTCACAATTTGTTATTCAAAGTTGGATAAGTTGAATAAAGTTGAATTTACCAAGTTATTTATATAATAAATATTCCCATTTAAAATGTACTTTAAGTGAACACATTTAAAAGATATTTTAATTAAAAAATAAAATGCAAAAAGAAAAAAAAAATTTTTTCAAAAAAATCTTGTCGTAGAACATCCATATTTTTTTTTTCTAGCAATCTGCGCAAATATAATTAAAATTCACATTTTTATACTATATTAATATAAACGTATAAAAACCCCAGCCACAGTTTCATTAAAGATGAAATCTTCCCGAAATTAACTTCAAAATTAAAAGCTCTTTAACGAAATAAACCAAATCGCACTCATAAGAAATAAAGGCTTCTACTTCTAAGCACTTTTCTCCTGAGCAATCGTGGCGCCGAAGATGAGCGTTGGCCTTGTAATGCTGGGGTCGTGAGTTCGTTCCTCACCGCCGGCGTATTTATCTTTTCCAGATTTTTTTCAAAAGACTATTTTTCCTCTTTTGACGGAGAAAAAAAATAAACAGATAGTCGTCAATATACAGACAATTTCTGGCAGCAGTGCTGCCAGTACTTTTTCTGTGAAAAGACGGAAGTTTTTTTTTGAGAGTGTGGAGCCCTTGAAAAATGTGTACCTTTTTTACGCCGTCAAAAATAGAATAAACAAAATTCCTAAGCCGATTTGCTTTTCTAGTCGTTTCCGTGCCGGTTACTAGTCGAGGGATAGAGTTCAAATCCCATTAGGACTGAGTTGCCAGTAGTTTTGGAATCTACTATGTTCTTTTATGCCTTGGTGTACTAAGTATTCAAGCGCAAAAAATAACCTTAATATCCATTTAATACTTTTCATAAAAATAGCTTTTGTGAAAGGGCCCCACCAGTAGCCGAGAGGTTCGGACCTCTCAACTGGTAGACGGCAGGTGCTGGGTTCGAACCCAATCGCGGCTGTCGGCCTAACCGTTCGGAGTTTTCCGTGGTTTTCTTCGAACCTTGCGTAAATACGGGTTAGGTTCCCTTAGAAAGACCCCCACGGAGGGCACTCCTCCTGGTCCTATATCCCATTAGCGTAGATAATCGGACGACAAAAACCAACCAACAACCTTTTGTGAAAAAGTATTTGCTTTTCTTACCTTTTTGGCATATCTTTTAAACTAAATATCGATGCACTACAAATTAAATTGGGTTTGGATGTCTTTAAACTCATGGCGTGACTGTGAATTTAACTTTAGATAATCGTATTAAGTTTGACTAAAAAAAAATGTGAGTAAAACACTTTTTCTCAAATAAAGTATCTGCCTTATTTAATCGAAAAATTGCTGTCAACAAATATAGCAAAGATTACAATAAAAATTAAAGGTATCCTAAAAGTATGGATTAATTGAACAAGAAAACACTTGTTTCACTTAATGTACGGGAAGAACTATTAAATGGTTAAGCTAATTTCAACTTGTGAAATAGCTTAAACCGCTAGTACCGCCACAATAAGGCAACTAATGAATCCACGCATAATAGCCAGACATGTAAATTTGACAACTTTATTTTTGTCTGCTGAAAATAAATGCATTTTGAGCTGTTTTGTGGTATAATTAAAGTTCTCAATGCAATCCCCTCAAATTTATTTGGAATTTAACTTATGCAATTTAAATTAAATTGCATGCAATCTTTTATAAAAATGTATTTTTAAAAAAAAATAGGATGTATACCATTGAAGAAGATCAAACTTGAAGCTAGTGTGACGAATGAATATTGGTCCAATTTAAAGCAACTCCAAATAGCACTTCGAGCTGTTGGATGTAAAAAGGTAAGATTTGTTAAAATTATCTCTTGATATAATATTATACTGATTATCTTTTCGTATTGTTAACGTTTATAAAATTAAAAAGTTTTTGGTGGGAAGAGGAAGGTTGGTTTTACTTTTTCCCCCTCGTACTTGAAGATACTTACTTTTTATCACATTTTCAACCCTTAACTGAAGTTAGCGGTCTCAGAGACAGCTGAGTTTTTTAAGTTTCACAGTTAAGCCGGTAATTTATAGTTTAACTTAGAGGTCTGCACGGGCCGAAATTTCCAGGCCCGGGCCCGGCCCGAAAGTTAAATTTTTGGCCCGGGCCCGGCCCGGCCCGAACGAAAGAAATATTGGCCCGGCCCGAACGAAAAAATAATGGCCCGACCCGGCCCGGCCCGAAAGTTAAAATTTCGGCCCGAGCTCGGCCCGGTCCGGAAAAAATTTTAAATTTCGGCCCGAACCCGGCCCGGCTCGAGTGAATTTCTACAGAACATTGATCTTTAATCTTATGGAAGAGTTCTGACCAAAAAAAATATATTAGTCCTTTTTTTTCCATGTTTATAATCTCCATTTATGCAGAAGTGCCGTAGGCCGAGATATTTATGCTTCTAAATGAATCTTTGTTTGTTGCATGTAAATGTTTCAGTTTTCACTAGTATTATTAATCCATATTCCCTGTAATGGAGACAAAAAATTGAAAAAGCGGTACATGGTAAAATTTCCAAAGACGAAATCGCTTTGCAACGAAAAAAAATGCATTCCCTTCTTAACAGATGTAAATGTTTAATATATTTTTTCTAGCGTATTGTTGTATTCATTTTGCATGAATGAACATTTTAAAAGAAATTTTCAGTTTCTAGTTTAAAAAAAAATTCCGTCATAATCATGTTTTTTTTGTGTGTATATGTGTGTGTGTGTGTGTGTGTGTGTGTGTGTTTAATTCTATTTTAAAACGCCTAGTTCTTTAAAAGGAATAAATTCTAATGTTTAATTGTAGAATAATGACGGCTTAAAAGTATATGCTTTTTTTGCAGAAATTTTTGGACAAAGATTTATAAAATACTTATTTACTTATTTACTGATTTATAAAAAGTCGAGAAAAGGATTTTCATAGGAAGATTCAATAGGAACTGATTATTTTGGTCCATGAAAATTAGGAAGAACGGAATCAGTCTCGGCTTCGTACAAAAAAAAATGTTAGCGGAAAAAAAAGGAAAAAAAAAGTTAGGCCCGGCCCGATACTCCAGCAAAAAAATTAAGGTCCGAGCCCAGCCCGGCCCGAAAAGATTAGTGACTAGGCCCGGCCCGGCCCGGCCCGAGGGGATTAGTGACTAGGCCCGGCCCGGCCCGAGTCTTTAGAAGTAAGGCCCGAGCCCGGCCCGGCCCGAATGCCACTATTGGAAATCGGCCCGGCCCGCGGGCCGGGCTCGGGCTTCGGGCCGAGGCCCGGCCCGTGCAGACCTCTAGTTTAACTATAGATACTGGTCAAATTTTGTTTCGTTTGGAGCCTTAATACTACCTTTTTAGAGACTTTTGAATAGCTGAATTTTATTTATAAGTCTTGTGTATAAAGTTTAATACATAGATAAAATGTTAGATTAACTCTCAGGATACTATTTATGTTTAAGCGGTCTGACAGACCGCTCACAGTAGTTATGTGACAATTTTTGTCACAGCAGTTAAGGGTTAATATACATTTTAGTAAAAAATATAGTAAAATCTTAACGTTTTGCATTCCACACGAAATTGTTTTTTAACCTACCAGCAACTACAAGCCATTTTTGAATATTACAAAATGATATACGAGGAGTTTCCTAAAAGTCTTTATTTGATGATTTTTCATTTGTTGTTTACCGTATGGTTTGGTGGATTTGTAGTAAAACATAGACCGCCTAAAAGTTAGCCTCTCCTTGACGGAAAATGAAAAAGTGACATACAGTGTCTCACATAAGTGATGGGACACTTGTGCTTTACAAAAGGAAACTAATCAAATAAATTAAAAAAACATGTACATTTTTTTTGTGGGTGTATTTCATACTTAAATTTAGTAAAGATTATTACATAACATACATTTTGTCAAAATATTAATTTAATAAAAATACAAATGTTTAGAACGGAGCAAAAAATAGCTCACATAAGTGATGGGACACCATTATATATGCAACAAAAATCGTCTGAAATAAGCAATAAAAATATTTTTGGGAGTTTTAATTTTACTTAAAAGCAATTGGCAATAATTTATAAAATCGTCTGCAGTATTTCTCTCCAGTTTGTTTTGGAATTTTTGTGTTTTTAGCTCCGTGTAGCCATGAATGCTAAACGAAAAGAAACTTCGCCTGAAATTCGAAAATTAGTTATTAATTTGCATATTGAACGTGGAAAATATATTAGAAAAACTGCTGAAACAGTTAACTTGAGTCGTTCATTAGTTTTCAATATCATTAAACGATATAAAAAGAATCATATTATTCAGGATAAAAGAAGACCTGGCCGACCATCAAAGCTATCCAATGGAATAAAGAGAATTATCGTTCGAAATATTAAAAAAAATCCAAGAAATAGTGCTTCAAAAGTTGCTGCTGATTTACAAGCATTATATGGAATAATTGTTAATCCTGAGACTATTAGAAGAGTAATTCGATCTGCTGGATATCACGGTAGAGTAGCCAGGAAAAAATTCTTCGTAAGTGAAAAGAAAAGAAAACTCAGACTAGCTTTCGCAAAATCCAACACAAATAAGAATTCTGATTACTGGAATAAAGTTATATTTGCTGATGAGAGTAAATTTAATATATTTGGTTCTGACGGTAGAATCTTGGTGTGGAGAAAACCCAGGGAAGAATTTCGCAAACAGAACTTGGTATCAACAGTAAAACATGGTGGAGGAGTTATGGTATGGGGGTGTATGTCGTCCGCTAGAGTTGGTAATCTTGTTTTTATTGACAGTATAATGGATTAGAACAAGTATATTGATATTTTAAAGCAAAATTTGAAATCTTCAGCACGAAAATTAAACCTTCATAACGATTTTAAATTCTACCAGGACAATGACCCCAAGCACACTGCTCTGAACGTTACTCTGGCTGCTGTATAACTGTCCTGAAATAATAAAAACACCACCACAATCTCCAGACTTAAATCCCATAGAGAATATTTGGCAAGAATTGGAATCAAGAATTCGCAAACACACCATTTCTTCAAAACTACTAAAATCGCTGCTTCAAGAAGAATGGGGTAAATCACTCCAGAAATCACAAAAAAATTAGTCGAATCCATCCCAAAAAGATTAAATCATGTTTTAAAAGTAAAAGGAAATCCAACAAAATATTAAAACCTTTTTTAAAAAGTAAAATTTTTGGATAAATACTTGATGGAAAAGTAAGCGTCCCATCACTTATGTGAGCCATTTTTTGCTCCGTTCTGAACAATTGTATTTTTACTAAATTAATATTTTAATATTTTGACAAAATGTATGTTATGTAATAATTGTTACTAACTTTAAATATGAAACATACCCAAAACATTTTTGCACATGTTTATTTATTTTATTGCAGTTTCTTTTTATAAAGCACAAGTGTCCCATCACTTTTGTGAGACACTGTATAAATATGGTTTTAGACAAATTATCTTCGTATCCTTCACATGAGTTAAGCTTTCCACTTCACCTTCGTCATTTTGTGAAATGCAAATTTGTTCAAACTGTATGCGAGTTTGAACTTATGGCTGCTTCTCTATACTTTTCCGAAAACATTTAAGAGCAGAAGTGTTTTTAATGTAATTGACTTCAATATTGAATTCTAGATTTTACAAAATCTCAACCATATCTCAGAGGACCGTAGATCTTCCGAAGTTTGCATAGCTAAAGCTAGTCAGAGGTGGCAATCCCAAAACTCTTTACTATCTCACTCATGTTCATATTTCAAAATTCGTTATGACAGTGCCAAATTTAAATGGCTATCCGTGTCCATTATGAAATTCCGTGCATTAATTTTTGAGATATAGTTATCGCTAAAATATCGTAAATCATGCAAAATGCAGTTTGGGTGATTATACCAAAACCCGATTCGCAACAAGTTATATCTACATCTAATTTAATCTGAAGTTTGAAAATCCATGCATTAGTTCTTGAGATAGTTACAGTGAAAATCGTTAAAAATGCAGCATAGTAGCGCAACCTGTTGGGCGATTTACACCAAAATGTAAACAACTCAGACTTATGTTAAGAAATAATTGAATCTGAAGTTTTATGAAAATCGGTGCATTATTTCTAGATAGGTATTGCGGAATGCGCAAAAAATGTAGCATTTCAGTGCTATGTGTTGATCTATTTACACCAAAAGTTAGAAAAAGTCGATTCATGTCAAGGACAACTGAATCCGAAGTTAGATGAAAATCCATGCATCAATTCTTGACAGCTTTTCCCAAAATCGTGAAAAATTCTCTAAAATTACACCATCTGTTGAGCGATTTACATCAAAAACTAATGAACACCAATTTATATCAGGGACTAACTAAATATAATTTTTTATTGAATTCTATGCATTAGTTCTTGAGATAGAATGCCCACAAAATTTGTCGCATACTCTCGGACAGACATTTTGTAAAAATGTTTTTTTTTTGTGTCTCTGACCCCTAAAATGTGCAAATCAGTCGGAAGCCGGAAGTTGAAAATTTTTACGAGTCCAATTCTTTCTTGTAAAGATAGAAGAAAGTAATAAGTTATTAAATAATTTTTTTGTGATAATTTAAAATTTGAATACGTTAAGTGGTATAATATTTTTTAAAGGTAAAAAAAATTGTCCCTTTCGGTACTCTTTATTCGCAATAAAATAGCATTTAATTGGTTTTTAACACATTCCAACATAGTGTTTATGAAATCGGTTTGTATGTCAATGTTCCAGCTTGTGTAAATATTGTCTGATCGGGACATGTTATTGGATGTCGCTATGGTATGTTCGATATGGAAAAGGTGTGTGGCATTTATGGTTAATTTATAAGCATACTCAAATTCCGCTGCATTACGGTCTATTTCAGGAAAAGTCATTTTCCGCGTATTTTAATACTACACTATTTTAAACATTGAAATTGATATTTATCACTGAAGTGTACCCGAGATTTTATTATTGAGCATAGAATTATCGCTCATTTACAGGAACACCCAAGAGTTTGGCTACAGAAGAAAACGAACAATAATTGAACTATTCAAGCTATACAAACAATAATTGCGAAGTGCGTTTTTAAATTCTGATATGTTTGAAAAATTATTTTAACTATTACTTAGTATGTATAAATTCTGAAGATCATATACAGGCTACACGAAAGTTTTACACATCCATTTATTTGCGGAAATTGCTGGGTGAGAATTTTCAGCTGTACTATGCAATTAAATAAGCTAACTTTTAGCATACTATGTAGTGCTGTAATATGCATTTTAAATAAGCTAACTTTTAGCATATTATGTAGTATACGTACATGTCAATAAATCGTATACAAGGCAGCCCACAAAATTATGCCGTCGATTTATGGCAATAGCAGAAACTTTGTACTCATACGTTATGGTTTTGCAAAATGTTTATTTAGACATCTTTCGTCTAGTGAACTACTAAGTTTTGTTATAGTATTCTGAATGTGTTGGAAAGTGCTTCATAATGTATGCTGTACGCATGATTTTTAGTTCTTGTTAAATATATATCGAAAGGGAAAAAACAGTTTTGGAGCTATAGAAGTAAGAGTGAAAAGAAAAGCATTTTCCTTTTCGGAACGCAATTTTCAAAATATGCTGGACACTCCATCTCAGCCAATTTTCAATAAATTCTAACTTTATGAAAATGTCTTGTTTTTTATGGAAAATATATGCAAGTTTTTCAATATGTTCTAGTTTAAATAACTATGTGCGTGGAAACTTTTAGATGTCATTTGAACAAAGACTTGAAGAGCTAACGTATTTAACTAGTTTTTGGACTAACGGTCGTATTCATGAAGAACTTCGACCGAGAGTTAAACCACGGGTCCAGTAACGCCGGATTGGGATTTTTAACAGAGTTGAAAACTGGTATTCGCCATCGACTTCGGATGAAAAGTTACCCAACCCAGAGTTCCTGGACCCCGGTTGAAAGAAGTATGCCTATTGGTTAAATTCTCGTCTTGTTCGGTTTCGCGTCGCGACATTATTTTTGTTTTGGAAGAAAAGCGTAGGCCCTTGTCCTCGCTCGAGGAAACACTCGCGAGCTAATGCTATTCCTATGGGGAAGCATTTTTCTAAACTCTTTCGCATTTTCACATTTTTGAATAATTTTTTTTGCATTGGATAGCTGAGGTGCATGCCGACGGCGCACCTTTTTTACTTTTTAGATTTTGGTTGCAGATATTTTTTACAAAATTTTTTTCACTTTCAAAACCGGTTTCGAAAGTGCTTTTTAAAAAATATATCTGCAAGCAAAATCGAAAAAGTAAAAAAGGTGCGCTGTCGGCAGGAATTTCAGTTATCCAATGCAAAAAAAATTATTCAAAAATGTCTAAATGCGAAAGATTTATTAGAAAAATGCTTCCATATAGGAATAGCATTAGCTCGCGAGCGTTTCTTCGAGCGAGGGCAGGGGCCTTAAAAAAAAAAAAAGAGGGAAGGGAACACAAAGATTCAATGTGATTTATTTTTTCTTCACAAAATATATGGAGAAAATTAAAACTTGCAACCACTAAATATGGAAATTAAATTTAATTTATTCATAGTTTAATATTTTTAAAATTCATTAAACTATTTTTTTCTTTTTTTAGATTGATAAGTTAGGTCAATGATATAAATCGTGTTTTAAGGCTAATAATAGGGGTGTTTTTTAAAATCTTCACTTAGTTGTTTAATAATGGAACTTGATTTGGATAGAAACTAATGAAATTTGACTTGAATAAAAACTAATTTTATTCCAACAGTTATGTTGATTTCCATTATTAATAGCTTTAATTAGTAATTAATTTCTAATAAGGAAAATATTAGGATTAAAAAAAAGGAAAAAAATGAAAAGTAGCCTGTATATCAGTATAGATGGTATCCAGATATAATAATTTTATTGTTTGGATTTTCAGAGAAAAGGGTTAATTCTAATTGAACTAGATAGCTATTAATATTCCAAATAGACTGGTAAAAAGTAGTGAAATAATATTAAGAGAACTGCAGAAAAAGATGAGCGGGATAAAATAAGTCCTTTTAAAAATAAGTGAATTCTGAATACTAACCTATCAAATAAATGTGAAATATTACAGAAAGTTTATTTTTTATTGATCAGCTTTTAGAGCCCCCCCCCCCTCCAACTCTTTGTTTTTGAGAATTGTCTTTCCCAGATAAAAGATAAAATTTGAAGGTAAAAAAAAAAGTGAAAGAGAATCAAATGAGTTAAGCTCATTTGATTCTCTTTGACTAATTTTTTGATAAATTAATCCACAATTATGAAATATTATTACATGCAAGTAAGCACCTGCTTTTAGATGCAGTATTCAATTTGAAAAAATGCATTTACTTCTCAAAGTGAATTTAGAAAATCATTTTCTATATTTTTTCTAGCTTCATTATTTTATTTTTTACTCATTTAAATGTTTCATATGTAATAAAAATTTTTAGTACAGAAAGAAAAGAATTTTTTTACGATTAATGATAAATTTCTAGACTAGATTGCTAAAGTACTATAGCAATCTATTAAAACAGTTCGAATTCATTATTAATAATTTCGTACAATTTTGCATTATCTAAAAAAAAAGTCTTATGTTTGTGAATTTGTGGAGAAGAATAAGTCCCCATTTGCACCATCCTATCTATTCCCTCTTTATTATTTTGTTTGTGTGTGTGTGTCATTCGTTAATTAAAGTACTCAAGATGCTATGTAAGATACAGAAATTAAAAGAAAATTTAAAATACTATTAAAATAGAACAAATGTATGTAATCTCATATGTATGTTATCTGTTTTTAACTAAATTTATACAGGGTGATTCAGCTCGTCGGTGACAAACTTTAAGGATCGATAGAGCACACCTAGACGAACATTTTTGAATAGGGAATGTAGGGTCCCTGACGCGATGGTAAGGCGCTAGGCGCTTTCGAAAATTTGGGTGCCGAAATTCGAAACGCCATAAAAACTAGGGAAATGGTTAGATTTTCTTGCTTGTTGCGTCGAAATGATTCTGTTTGTTTAGACTTTCTTCAGTACCAATTTGATAAGCGTATCTCTTAAAACATGGATAGGGGGCGCTGCAGACTTTGGAGAGCTAGACAACAACTTTAAGCCCGTTATTTTGATAATTTAACACATGCTCGCCAAAGTTTATACTCTAACTTAAAGTTTGAACCCAAAAGTAGAGCCCTGCAAAAAGCGTAAGAGCCGGAATAAAATGTCAAAGTACAGGGTGGTCGAAACTCGAAGGCTCCTAAGAGATAAACAAACAGATTTCTTGACTTATGGCATGCATTTTCATGATTCTGTTTGCTGGGGCTCTCTGAAACTCAATTGAACGGTACAAAAAGAAACATCGATAGGGGGCGCTTTGGGCAAAAAACATAATTCGTTGACATTTCGGACGCTAACTGGAAACGGGGCGCTACGATCAGTTAGAAACAAAACAAGAGAGTAATTTACTTATCATAAGAAGCTATTAAAACTGCAGTTTTTTAACAAACATAGCTGGTTTCAATCATGCACAATGCGCGCAATAAAATTTACATAAGGTGCTTTTTGCTGATTTATGCAAAAGATATCGTACCATATCGATATGCAAAAGATACGTAATGCGTAGACGACAACGCGAGATGACGTAGTTGTATGCGCAGACACGTCTTTTGAACGTGCGATACCTACTTAAGCTTCGGGTTACTTGTCTGCAGATCGGTAGTAGGATGGAACGGTACACAAACTCTGAATTGGCTGACATGCATTTGGCGTATGGCGCTGCTGGTTGTAATGGACGAGCCGCTCAGCGGTTGTACGCCGAGCGTTACCCCAACAGGCAAATCCCCTGCCATGCCTTCTTCGCTCGAGTACACCAGAGGTTGTCCACAACGGGATCTTTCGACGGAGGCAGGCCTGAACGGGAGCGATCAGTGAGCACCCCCGACAACGAAGAGTCTGTGCTTAACCTGGTTGAGGACAACCCAGGTCTTAGCACGAGAGATATCGCCAGACATGTTGGCATTTCGCAAGCAACTGCGTGGCGCATCTTACGTTCCCGGAATCTGCACCCCTACCACATCCAGCGGGTGCAGTTGCTCAGAGAGCAGAATTTTGGCCCTCGAGTGGAATTCTCAAGATGGTACTTGGCGATGAGATCCAGGGATCCCCGTTTTGTAAACTGCATTTTGTTTACGGACGAGTCCACCTTCAGCCGGGAGGGAATGTGGAACGCCCACAACAGTCATGTGTGGTGTGATGAAACTCCACATGAAACCAGAAGCCGAGCAGCCCAGGAGCGTTTCTCAGTAAATGTGTGGGCCGGCATTCTGGGGGATTGCCTCATTGGCCCTTATTTGTTACCTGAACGGCTGACAGGTGGAAATTACCTGATTTTCCTGGATCAAGTGCTGCCGCAGCTTCTGGAGGAGGCGCACGTACCCGAAGGTTCGCGTCGCCAGATGTGGTTCCAGCACGATGGAGCTCCGGCCCATTACACGAACGACGTGCGTCTCCATCTAAACGCAAGGTATGGCCAGCGGTGGATCGGGCGTGGGGGTCCAGTTCACTGGCCTGCCCGATCACCAGACCTCACCTGCTTGGATTTCTTCCTTTGGGGTTACCTGAAGGCCGAGGTATACCATACACCTGTCAGCAGTGCTGAAGAACTTGTGGCGCGCATTGTGGCAGCTGCAGGGCAGATCAGAGATACTCCTGGCATTGTTGGAAACACACACTCCTCAATGCGACGGAGGTGCGAAGCCTGCATCATGGCCCAAGGTCGAAATTTCGAGCATCTTCTGTAGTGTTATTTTTTGTAAATAAATTTCCAGTATCATTGATGTTTTTGGTCTAAATTTATTCAGAAGTGTTGAGCAGAGGTAGAAAATGTGTTTTCATTATTACTAACTGATCGTAGCGCCCCGTTTCCAGTTAGCGTCCGAAATGTCAACGAATTATGTTTTTTGCCCAAAGCGCCCCCTATCGATGTTTCTTTTTGTACCGTTCAACTGAGTTTCAGAGAGCCCCAGCAAACAGAATCATGAAAATGCATGCCATAAGTCAAGAAATCTGTTTGTTTATCTCTTAGGAGCCTTCGAGTTTCGACCACCCTGTACTTTGACATTTTATTCCGGCTCTTACGCTTTTTGCAGGGCTCTACTTTTGGGTTCAAACTTTAAGTTAGAGTATAAACTTTGGCGAGCATGTGTTAAATTATCAAAATAACGGGCTTAAAGTTGTTGTCTAGCTCTCCAAAGTCTGCAGCGCCCCCTATCCATGTTTTAAGAGATACGCTTATCAAATTGGTACTGAAGAAAGTCTAAACAAACAGAATCATTTCGACGCAACAAGCAAGAAAATCTAACCATTTCCCTAGTTTTTATGACGTTTCGAATTTCGGCACCCAAATTTTCGAAAGCGCCTAGCGCCTTACCATCGCGTCAGGGACCCTACATTCCCTATTCAAAAATGTTCGTCTAGGTGTGCTCTATCGATCCTTAAAGTTTGTCACCGACGAGCTGAATCACCCTGTATTTATGCATATATTCCCTACATTATTTGTTGAATTGTTTGCTTTCATACTCATGGTCGCCAGAAATTTATTTGCCTTAAAAATAATCAGCATTATTGAAAGAGCTGATAAAATTATTTTTGGTATGGGCTTATTTTAAAAAATAATTTTTTAATCATTGTATTTCAACCCTTTAGTAATTTATTTTTATTTAGCTAATTAGGGAGCAAAAATTATAATTGATCTCTTAAAGAAATCTCACAATTTCAGGAGGTAACTTTTATTTAAAAATTGAGGTTCATGTTTTAAGTAGCCAAAAGGGATTTATTATTACTATTATTACTTTCGTATAAAATAGCATTTCTAATGCAATATTTTATACTATACATATAATTTTAAAATTGAATTAGTTGAAAAATAAATGTATTTAAATTAAAAATTTGAAATTTCACAAAACTTCGGATACAAATAATAACAATGCTATAGTGTTAATGATAGGAGGTATTTCATGTAATACGATTCATAATTTTAAAAAGAACAAACCTTCTAAAAGTCTTCAATAAACAGAAAATCCAAATGAATTGTTTAAATTTTAAGTAAAAAAATCTAATTTATAGATCTGATATACATTTATCTGTTTGTACATAAACAATAAATCTTTCGTACAATTAAACCAAAGTTTAATTTTCAAACTTACTATAAGTACGGAGAATTTACGGATATTTAAAAATAATCTTCGTATTTTTCTACTTAAACAAAAATGCAAATCGGAAAGGTATCTCTAATTAGACCTTTATGTAAGTACATTTATTTCGGTACTGTTAAAATATTAGTTCTTTTTTTTAACATCAAAATTGCAAAATGTAAATGTAAACAAACTTTAGACAGACGCGTCAATTATTACTTTAATAGCAATTTATCAATCGTCTGTCTAAGCAATGTTGGCTATTTTTACAGCAAATATTTTTTTCGCGACCACTCGTATTTTTGTAAACAATTCAACGCATAATATGTAGAGTATTTATACGTAAATATAAATAAATCGAATAAAAATATTGAACGTAATACATATGAGATTACATATTTTTACATAATGTTCTTCTGCTTTGATTGTAAAACTTTTATATTTTGACAGCACCTATATTCAGTACAAAAATACCGCCATCGCCATTGTAAAATGTCAGTCTCCTCTTTCTCTCTCTTCCTGCTTGTTTTTCGTAAACTAAACATGCTCGGTTATGAGAAATCAAACCTGAACCTTGCTGGAGAGCTTGGTTGGGTTATTAGACCTGGCCTTGGATTTCCTCCTCAAACCGGTTCTGCCAGGTTGTTGAAGAATACCGATCTTGCTTTGAACCTGGGTTTCGGGCGAAACCCGAGGTCCAAGTTGATCGTGAACACGAATGTAAGTGAACAAATAATGTTCTATTGTTCAGGATTAAGTCTGCGATGAATTTACGCATCTACCGCTTTATCCTTTTTCTGAAGTAGCTTCTGACCATCAGCTTTCAAATTGTATTCTTTTAATACACCAATTAAACAAAAATATACAGTTTTAATACTAAAATACTTACGATTTGAAATAAGTCTGATTCCTTAAAAATAGATATTAATATGCCAGAAATCAAGATGGAAGCAATGAATTAATCAACAAATTCATTGAAAAATGTATTGAATACGAAAAATATAAATAAAAGTGGACCTCAATGCATGGTGTTGCCAAATGGCAACAAATGTGTATGTTTACATGCATACAATATTTGATTAAAAAAAAAACTTAACAGAAATTTTTTAAAATTAACTCTGAAAACTTTCATAAAATTTTTTTAAACTAAATTTTGCATTTCAAATATTTTTCTATTGGTAATAGAAATCTATCTATGGCTTGGAAATGGAATACTTCGTTCCTTTTTATTTGTAACTGATAAACAACTATTATCTATATTTTAATGAACTAAAATATAGGTTCAAAATAAATACGTAAAATATAATGTTATGAAGTTCCATGGTAAATAAAAGATAAAGAGAACATTTAATTTGCAATTGGCAACTGTATGCGCTAGAGGGTTAAACTTAAGTGAGGCGAGCAGGTTACATATGTTACCCATGACATTTGAAAGATTTTATTTTTCATTCCGTTTGTCAGATTTTCCTCTTTTTCATAATTGTAATGTTCGTAAATTGCAATTTTTGAATGTAAAATTTGAATGTGTAATGTTTTAGAATGGGTTTTTCTTTAACTTTTTTTTAAAATATGCAATAACATATTGAAAATGGGTGACTCGTGTACCCCGGGCGCCTAACCCAGGATTAAATAACCAATGGAAATTAAGTATTCGCTGTTGTATTGTTTGGAGGAAAGTGGTTGGTCTGTTGAAAACAATCCAGTATCTAACTTTTTTATAAAGTGTCTGAAATTTTAAGTGTGTTAACAAAAACCGTAAAAAAAAAAGTTGCTAATGTAATCATTCAATATCTTTACTATGTCTCATTTCAATTACATTTTGGATAGCTATTGCGAAAATATTACATATTGTATTTTAAAATGCGTCTAAACTTTTGACACATTGTATTTAGCGCGCGCGCAAGCGACTTTGATCTTTACCTTTTTGAAATAAAGCAAAGTATTTATAGATTGTTTCGGAACGTGTTGTACTTTCACACAAAGGTAACCTTTGTTATTAAATGTGACTGTCGTTTAACAGAGTAAATATTTATAGCACTGTGATGCCAATTCAAAATTATTAAATATTGTTCGTTTGAACTCTATTTTAGAAGAATCTGTTTCTACTGATGACATATGTTCCATTCAAAATGTTATGTTGATGAAATGATTTTTTCACATTTTTCTATTTAAATAATTAAGTTCTAAAGATGATTTTGACGTTCTGTCTTTAACTACACTTAAATTATGAAAATTTATCAATCATTAGTTACCAAGTGCTGATCATTTTCAAAAGAAAGTATTTTAATTTAGGATGTACCCATAAATAAATTGGTAGAGGGTCGTTTCCAAGACAACTTTGAGTTTTTGCAGTGGTTTAAAAGATTTTATGATGCTAATGAAGATCAGTCATTTGAAACTAGTGCAAACTCAATTGGACAAGCTACCCCTCAGCCAAGTACTTCTAAATCACAAACTCGCCCTGGATCTAAGCCCGTAGGTACGTATGATTTTTAAATTTATCTTTTCTTTAATAATTCCAGCGTCTACATTTCTCAAATCTTGGTCAAACTGTAACTTGTCCCATTTTCTGAGGCTTCTTGGAGAAATTTTATCGTAATGGGAGGTTGCTTATCGAAGCACTGAAGGATGCGATATACACTTTAGGAAGCAGAGTTCTTGGGTATTTTATAATGTAACCAGTTAAGTCTCCCTTAAATTTATGCTAAGCTTTGCAATATTTTACTTTTATTCATAATTTTATTTACTTGCGTACCTTCACTAAATCCGCAGATTCTGATAGAGAAATCAACAAATCTATGCGATCAAGGCAACATTTAGGCAAAACTACCCAAGGCCAAAAACTATTCAACCGAATCGTTTGCAATTTTTAAAATACAAAATTATTGCATAACTTTGAGTCATTTCAAATTCTGTGAAACTCGGATGCATAGTTTAATTACAGGGACAATCAAAAGGATTCAGATGCATTACGGTGAATGGGAGGAGAAAAATTTAAGTGCATATTAATGATGTTACTCTTTCGAATATAATAAAATGGATATGCATCCATAAAGCATATACTATAATATACATTCTGTACAATCTGTGGTGCAAAGAATATGTTATCGATTTACATGGACACACAAGTATTCAATTACATAATGGTATAGGAATAACATTGCTTAGCGCGCAATTTTAATTGTATTAAATTATTTAACATTTTATGTAATTGATATACGTTGTTGAGGATTAATAAAAGTTGTTTCCTATATAATAGAAAGCAGATAGTATTTAGAGACCCACAAGATCTCCGCTACTATACTGTATACTATTGCACCAAGATAGGATTATTCTTAAATGCGTTCATAGTTATATAAATACCCAGCACCTATAGTCATCGTTCAGTCTGTCCACATATAATAAAGCAAAAACTACCCAATCAAATCGTTTGAGATTTCAAATAAGTTGCATATTTATTTGTTGCATAAGTTTAGAGAGTCGTTTCAAATTTATTTGTTGCATAAGTTTAGAGAGTCGTTTCAAATTTTATGAAAATCCGATGTATATTTTATGTCCAAGGACAGTCAAAAGTATTCAGTTACATTATGGTCAATAGGGAAAAAGTTTAAAGTACATTTTATGTTGAACTCTTTCGAATATAATAGAATTGACATGAACCTATGAAGTGTGTGTATATATATATATATATATATATATATATATAATATAAATATAATATACATTCTGTACAATCTGATATAAAGAATATTTATTAATTTACAGGACCACTCAAAAGCATTCCACTACATATATTATACGGGAAAATATTGTTTGGGCGTGTTTTCAAGTATATTAAACTGTTTCACATTTTATAAAATTGATATTCGTTGCTGAGGTTTAATAAAAGATCCTGTATAAATTAATAATTATTATAATTAATAATTCCTTTTTTAATACAAATCCTGTATAATAGAAAAATATTTAGAGGAACACTCAAGATTTCGACAATTTATACTGTATCTGAAGTACTGTATACTATAACAGCAAGATCTGGATATTTTTAAGTTTTGTTGTATTACGAACACACCTCATTTGCTACGCTTCAGGTGTCATTTCCAATTTGTTTTAATTTCATGAAGGCCATGTACGTTATAGAAAATCTAGTCTCCTATAAAATCTTAATATTATAGAACAATGCCTTATCGGTGATTATATATTTTTATAATTTCAGATTTTCTTAAAGAAAAAAACTTATGCTTATTTAAATGCGGCAGAAAATATAGAAGAAATGTAGGTAATGATGTATAAGTGTCACCATGTGAACTTGGAATGCTTGCTTACCAATATTGGTGCATATAGCGAATGCTATGAAATCATCCAATAAATATATGGTTTAACAAGTACTTAAAGTAACGCTGAAAACGAGGAACAAATGATTCTGGTATACATAATGTGGCTTCCAAAGGTATTAATTAGGAAAATTTTATAGTGTAACTGGAACTATCAGTGCCAGATAAATTTAATTAAAAATGACTAGAATTGTGTTTAAAACGAGTAGTATTAAACATTATAAGTAATGTATTTAAACCCAGCTATGTGTACATAACACAGCACTATTATGTAGTTGATCTCTTCTCTTCGTTATATACACCGTCAACAATGGTGGCTGCTAAGATTAATTTTACACAATAAAAGTACAAATTCACGATCAATAGATGTAAAAGGATGTTGGTATAACATTTTGTTGAAAAATAAGATTTAATATAGAGAAGGTGTGGGTAAAGATACGCAGTTTTCATAAATTGATTTTTATTAATACATTGAACTAAACTTATGTAACGACTGATTAAAATGTTAGATTAGAACCTTAGGCAAGCACAAACGTTAGCTGACATTATGTCAAATTATACTTCTGTGAGAAATTGAAATTTTTAAAAGATTGCTCTGCGTATCTTGGCCTCCATTGATTGGGGTAAAAGTACGCAGTTTGTAATTTCGCCCCATTGCTGCGGGTTTTTGACAAATTTCTATTAAATCGAATGAGTTATATAAAAGTATCTAAATTTCACTCTTGTTTATAGTTAAACAGAAAATTCTAAGTTAAATCTTGAAAAAAATATACATATAGACAGCGGTCTGAGAGATCGCAAATAGTAGTTAATTTCTACTTTTTGATCGTAGTATAAATAAAAGCGTCTATAAGAAACTCTTTCTGTTCTTAATTTTATGTGCAGGACTTTAGTTATTAAAATTCTTCTATTCAGAAGTCTCTATCATTAGTGCTTGATCCTGACTAAATTATGTATAAATAAGCTAGAACCTACAGTAAATTATACTAGTATCTATAATTAAACAATAAACTAAAAGTTTATCGCGCGCAAAAAAAAAAAAAAAAAAGTAAGAAAAATCATGCGTTAAGCATAGATTATGAAGCACTTTCCAACCCTTAATGAAATCTTTAACAAAACTTTGTTATTTAGGGAAATAATAGTGTATAGCTAAATATACCCAAATATGTATTCCAGTACATTAGAACAGCCCTGTATTTCATATGTCAGTTCATATAATAGGAAAATTTAGCTTAGCAAGAAAATACCCAGTAGCTTGAAATTTCTTTTTCAGCAATTCATAATATTAGATGGAAACATACTTGAATACTTTTGTTTAGCCCTGTAGTTTACATTGTACCTTTTATTACACGTCAGCATTAGGCTAAAATTTATTGTAAACTAAAACACTTTTAAAACAACTGAAATCACATTCTCATAAATCATTCATAGGCGTCCATGTACCGAATTCTTTGCGTGGCCCTGTATATCCCTTTATCTATATTCTGCAAACATTTCTCAGTAAACTGAAGGCAGCTCAGCGTAAAAATGCATAGCTTATTTAAGAACCACGTTAAAATAATTTACGCTCATATTCAGTAACGTTGGTGAGCTCTTTTGGGTAGCCCTGTATATCAACTATAACATTTATACACACCATATAATGTGCATATATTTAGCAAAATATAAACGCGAATATCATAATTAAAATGCATTTCATCCCTCCATCAGCCATCATCGGACACATATACGTTACTTCGGAAAGAATATACTATTTGAAATCTTTTGTATGGCCCTGTAAATGCTATGTACTTCATATTATGCAAGACAGTAGCGTATATTTTATATTAAGCTTCAGTGACATATATCAATTTTATTATACATGAAAAAGCTTAATATATTTAAAGTATGTCACACACAATTCCCCCTTTTACCATTATCTAATGGAATTTTTTTGTGTGGCCCTGTAAATGAATAATAGCTACATTTTCACCTTATATTTTATAGATTGCATATTTTAATGTTTGACAGGGTATAACATCTTTAAAATTCCTTTGAAACGATTTTTCCCCATGGGCCGTAATGTAATGGAAAACTTTTGATTCGCCCTATAGATAAACTAATCATAATAGAAACTTCATTTTCAGTAGGGTTCGTGCTAGGGTAAACGTCAATAACGTCCTAAAATTTCATAGCAATCCGAGTATATTAACGATTTTTCCCCATAGGCGGTAATGTAATGGGAAACTTTTGATTGTCTCTGTAGATAAGCTAATCATGGTAGATACTTCATTTTCAGTAGGGTTCGTGCTAGGGTAAACCTCAATAACGTCCTAAAATTTTATGGCAATCCGAGTATATTAACGATTTTTCCCCATAGGCCGTAATGTATTGGGAAACTTTTTATTCTCTCTGTAGATAAACTAATCATGGTAGATACTTCATTTTCAGTAGGGTTCGTGCTAGGGTAAATCTCAATAATGTCCTAAAATTTCAGGGCAATACGAGTATATTAACGATTTTTTCCCGTAGGCCGTAATGTAATGGGAAATTTTGATTCTCTCTGTAGATAAACTAATCATGGTAGATACTTCATTTCCAATAGGGTTTATGCTAGGGTATACCTCAATAACGTATAAAAATTTCGTAGCAATCAGAGTATATTTACGGGAGTTAGAGGACGGCCATCCGGCCAGACGGGCAGACGGCCAGACAAACCGAATGCATAAGCACTTTTCAACTTTGTTGGAAAGTGCTAAAAACGCGGTTCGTATAACCGCAAACAGCAGTTAACCCTTAACTGAAAAGGTAGTTAACTAGCTTATATTAAGTATATTTTATACTAGCTGCTACGCTCGACGTTGCCAGGCCCGTAATAATATTCTTAAATGAACCTAAAATATATACTGCAAAATCTTTATAAAATTGTACGCAATCTGAAACTGAACGAACCTCGTATCGGATCCACATTGCCCATGACACCGTTTAGCAAGCGTGCTTTTGCAAAAAATAACCAGTCTTTTATATACTTTTAGTTCCAAATTCCACCATCGGGGAGAAAACTTAACACTTTAAGCGGCCTACACTCTAAAAAATAAATGTGTAAATTAGCTAATTTTACACATATGTGTAATACTTTAAAATTATACACTTTTTATCAAATTTATACACTTTGAATGAAAAATTTACATACTTTTACGTGTATTTAGCTGATGAAAGCAAGTAATTTGTTATCGCTTGATAAACGCACACAAGCGTGTAAATACAGAAAAAGGTCTAATTTTACACGAATTGGAGTGTTATTAGAATTTAAGCATAGTTATGTATACACGGAGAAATGTACAAATTTCAAAAATCACCCAATTGTCACAAAAATACACATTTTGTACAAAACGTTACCTGTTTTTATGTGCATTTAATTTATGACATTGAGTTTGCAAGTTGTTATCGGTTGATAAACACATTTAAGTGTGTAAATATAGAAAAATACCTGCATTTACAGGAATTGAAGTATTAAATATAATTATAAATGTTTAAATCTTAAAAGACAATGTCTAAATGTGCATATTTAAATACAAATGTATAAGCAAAAAAAAAAATTAATACATATTAAGGTACGTATTTAATTTCAGTTATTAACTGTATAAGTTTAGTACTTTAACAGTAGTTAAAAACTGAAACAATTAATGTTTAGCTCAGTTTAACAAAGCCTGAGAGCTAATGTGCTTGCAGGTTCAGTATGTATGCATGTACGTACACTGTAAAAAAATTTTCCGTTAAAAAACGGAAATAGTACTGGTAATCTAGACGCCAGTACTATTTCCGTTTTTTAACGGAAAAAAAATTTCCCTAAATTCCAGAAATAGTTCCGTTTTTTCACAAAATATTTCCTTTTTTTTTTTAATTTTTTCCTTGTGTAGAAATTTTCGTTTGAAAAGTTAAAATAATTTTTCAAGGACTAACTAACATCTTTGTGATTTTTTTTTTTCTTTACATTTCAAAGACACGTTAATATCAGGGACACATTATACACAATTTAAACAACAGTGAAGAAATGTTACATATCTTCCATGGGTTCGAACCCGGGTCCTCTTGTGTCGTAGCTTGCAGAGTAATACCATTAAACCAGAATTATTCAAACGGCCCTTTCAAATATCTTTAGTTATTTCGGATACATTTCGTAAAATAAAAAAATTTAAACGCAAGTTTTTTTTTTTGAGATATTTTTCTATTGAATGGATAATTCTAAATGTTTTACAGATTTTCTTTGCATAATTTCGAATATTTAGCTTATTAATTTTGGCTTTATATATGTATAAATTAGTCTTTAAAATATTACATGAAGGAAAGAATTTATTAAGAGTTTTGTTTCCTTCTTTTTTAAAAAAGTTTTAAAATTCTATTGTAATATTATTGATATTTATTTATTTAAAAAAATACTAACATGCTAAAAGAAAAAAAAACGTGCATTTTAACAAATTAGTTTATGACGATCGAAGATAAACTCAATAAAGATAATTATGATGGGTTTTATATATATATATATATATATATATATATATATCAGTTATTGATTTTTTATAACATATGTAATCCCCAAAATTACCTTTCTTAATTTCCATAATTTCGAATATTTAGCTTGATTTCAGTTTTATATGTATAAAAATTAGTCTTAAAATATTACACGCATGAAAGAATTTATTAAGAGTTTTGTTTCCTTCTTTTCTGGAAAAGTTTTAAAATTCTGTTGTAATATTATTGATATTTATTTATTTTAAAAAATACTAACATACTAAAAGAAAGAAAAAAACGTGCATTTTAACAAATTATTTTATGACGATCTAAGGTAAACTCAATAAAGATAATTACAATGGGTTATAAAATAAATTTGTTATTGATTTTTTATAACTTACGTAATCGCCAAAATTATAAGAATTTCGGTAATATATTTCGATATATTTTTAATTTTATGTGCGAACTTCTTAATTTGAATAAATTAAAAAAATATATATATTAAAATTAAAAGAATTTTTTTTCCACTTTTTTCAAAATATCCAACGCACTTAATATATATATATATATAAATATATATATATATATATATATATATATATATATATGATAAAAATAAATTAAATTGTTTTAAAATCACAATCAGCTTTCCCTTTCGGCTATTTCAAACTTAAAAAGAATTAATAATTTTTTATTATTATTATTTTCTTAATATTTTAAAAATACGTTAGCTTTTTATTATTAAAACAGAATGAAATAGAAATATTCTAGCAAATTGTTTAAAAAACACGAACTCAGTATATAAGGTTTTTATTTTCCTGGTAGATGGCACCACTAAACTCTACTGTTTTCGGAAAATTGACAAAAATAACAGAACACTTCCGTTATTTAACGGGATTAGTGACTCCAAAATGTCAAATACGGAAATTCTGTTTTTTTTTTTTTCGGAAAAATGAAACTATTCCGTAATTTTTAGGGAAAAGTTTGTGTGTATTAACGGATATTTTTTACAGTGTATGTAAGTACGTAGCGCGATAACTCCAGGTAAAAACATTGGATTTGCTTGAAAATTTTTTATACAGATTTATTCGTAAGGCGCTTCCCTGATTAGTTTTAGGAGTTCATTGGTTAAGTATAAAGGGGGAACAGGGATTAGACTTCCCACTTAATTTATGCAAATGGGTTTTTCATGCAGAATTATCAGATTTCATACATATTTTAGATATGGAGGCGTTTTATCAGAATAATCTTATGATTAATTTGTATGTTTATTGGTTAAGTATAAAAGAGGGAATGAGGAGTTGTTACTCCTCTTAATGTAAGTGAATGTCTTTTTCGGGCAAAATTTACCAATTTGCTTTTTTTTTTCATAGATTTATTCACATAAGGTGCTTACCTGATTTGTTTTGAGGATTCATGGGTTTAGTATAAAGGAGGGAACGGGAGGCTACAACCCATAATTTAGTTAAATGGTTTTTTCATGCAGAATTTACCGATTTGCTTCAAGTTTTTTATCCAAATTTTTCTTATAAGGCGCTTACCTGTTTTGCTGTGGGGATTCATTATTTAAATATAATGGGAGGAGGGGGAACGGGGGTTACTCCTCATAATTTAGGTAAATGGGTTTTTGATGCAGAATTTACCAATTTACTTCAATATTTTTTATATAAGTTCATTCTGATAAGCACTTACCTCATTTGTTTTGCGGATTCACTGGTTAGGTATGAAGCGGGGAACGGATAACTACTTCCCTTAATTTAGGTAAAAGGGTTTTTCATGCAGGGTTAACCGATTTGCTTCAAATTTTGAATATTGGTTCATTTTGATAAGTTGCTCCCCTGATTAAGTTTAGGAGCTCTTTTGATAAGTATAAAGGGGGGAACGGAGAATTATCTTCTATAAATTAGATAAATGCGTTTTTATGCAGAATTATCAGATTTGCTTCAATTTTAAATATAGGCTCTTTTAATAAGGCAAATGCCTGAATAATCTTGGGGTTTAATAGTAAATTATAAAGTGGAGAACGCTCTCCCACTGAAGTTAGATAAATGAGTTTTTGCACAGGCTTTCCGATTTCTCTACTCATTCCTTGGATTTTTTTTTTTTTTTTTTTTTTCTATTTGTAAAATGTTTTTTGGCCGTGTTTGTGAAAGACACAACATGAATAGCATAGTTTAAATTCAAAATTGAAAGTTTCAATTGTTCGTAAATGGGTGATTAGTTAGTTGAGTGATATAGGGCAAATCTCTTCGATATTGCGGCAATGTTACCGATCGATTAAAATCGACTGTGAACAATGTTTAAAAATCCCTGTCGGCTTAGCCTATAGGCGGAGGTAGATTCCGAAAAGTGTTCATTTCAAAAATAAAATATGATTAGAGAACCCCAGTTTAATCACTTTATTTGGGCGCTTTTGAAAAAACAAAATTCCCTTTTCTGTAAGAATTGGTTTTATCAGAATAATCTTAAGCGAAATTCAGCTCCAATGCCCATTTAGGGAACATATTTTGAAATATAATCAGACTTTATAATGGGCGTATTTGTCGATTTTTTAATATAGTTCCTAAATAACAAAACTGTCAATTGAATGCGTTTTGAGAGCAAAATTGAATTTACAAATGAGTCATAAAATAGCTAATTTATTTAAGTACGTCCTCAATCATGATCGCTTGGGGTAATTTTGTGCGAAGTGCCCACTTTTATCAGCTTTTAAAAAATTTAGTCTTTATCAAAAAACTACCAATATGGCACATTGCGGTTCTTAAATAACAGAACCTGTCAATTGGATGCTAAGTTATGGATTGACTAAACTATAGATTTATTCCTTTTTCCACCCCCATTTTTCTTTTCGTTTTTAAATTTTTTTTTTCAACGGTAAAAATTGATCCTATCAAAAATTTGTAAACACAAGGTTTAGATAATTTTAAGAACATAATAGAAAATTTAGTTGGATTTTATATCTTGCGAATTGAAGAAGTTAAATTTTTTTTTTCTCCCAAAACCCCCGTTTTTTTTGCCCCTTGAGCCCATTTTTAACTTTGTCATGCATAAAAATTTGGCCCATTTTTTAGAAGTAATATAAACTTTAAACTGATTAGATATCTATTTTAATTAAGAAGTTATCGTGTTTTTTCGGTTTTCACAAAACCCCTCTATTTCCACCCCCTTGGTCAGATTTTGCCCATTAACGAACCCGACCGAGATACCCCTTGATTTTATGTACCAGTTTGGAGAAGATTGGAGCAGAATTATAGAAGTTATCGTGTCCAGAAGAAAGTTATGTATATAATATTTCTACTATGTAGTTTTCAGATATCACTTAATAGGATATTCCATTAAGAGTAGCAATGTATCATCTAATCATACATATATTGAGATTTAATATACTATTTATGATTAATATTACTCTAAAAAATAAATGTGTAAATCGATGATACAAAAACGACATGTCTATGTGTGTAAATTGGTGTGTAAATTGCCAAAATACACGCCTAATGTTTAAATTTCAAAATACACATTTTAATGTGTAATTTGATAAGTCCAAATGTGTAAAAGTTATCTGATAACTCTTGAAATACACACTTTAATGTGTAAGTTGCACTGAAATACACATATTTCTGTGCAATATTTTTACACATATGTATAAAATTCTGTTTTTACATAATTTTTGTGTAATAGGAAAATACCCACAATATTGTGCAATATGCAAAATACACATGTTTTGTGTTATATACGGAATGCAGATTTGTGTGTAATTTTCTGTTTTTACACATATGTCTACGTAACATGGAAAATACACATTTTTGGGTAATATTTAAAATACACAGGTTTTTGTGTACATAGATATTTACCTTATTCTTTGATGTGTAAACTGTGAAAAAAGGTTTTCAAAATCGCAAAATAAAATTACATGAAGAACAAATTCGTATTTGCTTCACGTGTTTCTAAGTACGCGTTTGTAATTATGTAGTATTGGTAGCACCTATAGTTGTTATTCAATCCGTCAGTCTGTCTACCTGTCCGTTCACATATAAGAACGTAAAAACTACACAACCGAATCGTTTGAAATTTAAAATAGATAACTGTTGCATAATTTTATTGAGTCATTTAAATTTTTATGAAAATGAGATGCATAATTCAATTAGAGACAGTCAAAAGGGCTCCCTTGCATTATGACCAATGGGGAAAAAATAGTTTTAAGTGCATCTTGCACACTTTTGAACATAATAAAATTGATATGCATCTAGGAAGTACGTACTAAAATATAAATTCTGTATAATCTGTAGTGCAAAGAAGTTTTTATTAATTTACAGGGCCATTACTAAAAAATCCCATTACATTATGGTAAAGAAGGAAACATTGTTTGGGACGCGTTTTAATTATATTAAAATATTTCACATTTTATGAAATTGATGCTTATGTTGCTGAGATTCGTTAAAGATTACTTATTTTATAATAGAATGCAGATATATAGTGTTTACAAAGGCAAAGAAAAAATTTCGGATACTTAAACAGTATCCGAAGTACTGTCTACTATTACACAAAGATCTGAATATTTTTTTTAACTTCTTTATAGTACAAAATGCACCCGATTTGCTTTAACGTGCATTTTCCAACTTGTTTCTTTCTAACAGATTTGTAATCTTAAAACAAGAATTATTTACGCTCAAATAAAGAAACAGGGTCGTCTCAAATTGTAATCCATTATCTTTCTGTTATTATAATCTATTTTCTTTATTTTTCTTAATCTATTTTCTTTCTGAAATTATAATATTATCTCCTGTTTGCATATATACAACGTGATGACAGAAAGGATTAATTCATTTTACATAAGGGTTTGCAAGCAGTAAAAGAAAACTTAAAAACAATTTTCTGATTATTAAAAAAAAATAACTTTAATAATTGTTTGTAGATATTACATTCTTATTTATGAAATTATACATTTTTAAATCAATAACTCTTGATACATGATTTTAAAAAACGGTCATTGTTTATATCTTGCAGCAACTGAATGCTGTACGCTATTTTGCCTATAATGTGATTTTTTTATGTTCGTTTTTTTCAAAAATGTAATTTTCGGCTGGATTCTGTTGCGAAGGCCCCTATAACACTGATACTATCATAAATAGTACAAAGGATTAGAATTATTACTATGCAATTTTTAGAATAAAATGTGGTGAATTTTTTTTTATCAGTGTATTAAAAATGCATGTTATTTTTTATAAGACACAATAAAAAAAGAATAAGGAATGTGAATCCAGTAATGGAATATGGAACCTCACCAAAGTAATTGATTTTATAACAATAATTAGAGCCAGAATTTAATGAAGGCATACTAATAAAAGAAAATATTTACTTCAAATAAATTTAACAAATTAGTATAGCAATAATTAATGAAATATTTTGAGAATTTTTCACTGTTTAAATAAATCATTGTAA
The DNA here is from genome assembly GCA_964019185.1 of Maratus speculifer. Taxonomy (NCBI): domain Eukaryota; kingdom Metazoa; phylum Arthropoda; class Arachnida; order Araneae; family Salticidae; genus Maratus; species Maratus speculifer. The sequence goes on from OZ025293.1 coordinate 177,945,263, forward strand.
CTATCACAATATCAAAATTTTAATTATTTTAGGTACATTGTTTAAAATTCTTAATGTCAGGGAATTACAGGTATCAAATTATTTATACATTGGAAGGTTTAGATGGGTAAAAGAAAATATGAAAAAAAAAAGTTATTTTAGCACAAATTCGTTTATTTACCTCTATTTTTAACAATTAACACGTTGAGCGCCACTCAGTCTCCGGCGACAGATGTGGCACAATAGATGCAGTTAATTTTTCAGAATAAAATTTATTTTTAACAATTTCTGTAACTTAATGTTTTTATTTAAATGGGAATTATTAGATTTAATTGAGTGCCCCCCGCCCTCAATAACACATGCTTCCTAAATTCTTAAAAATAAATGAAATTTTACGAATAGTCATAAGTACATAAAATTCAAAATTTTCTTTCTAACGAAACATAAACACATGCAAATTTTGCAAGGAAAGAAAAATGACAGTATTGCTTTTTTAAATGAAGACAACTCTTAGCAAATTCATTCAAATTTTCCTGAAAATCGATGGAACTTTGAAATATTATTTTCTGTGTCTTGATTAAAAATAATTTAGATTTTAAACATGTAGAGAGGAATTAATGAAATATACATACATATATAAATTAAATTGTTAATAAGTATTTTTTATTAACCAAAAATATTGAAGCTTGTCTATTACCTTCCCATCTAGCCTACATATACCTCATATGCATGTTGTATATATCATACATTTCATATTCATACATTTTATAATGTGGTATGATTCATATAGGAGTTAAATCTCTGTTTAACCTCTTCAGTCCCGAGAAAAATCTGCTGCATAGAAAAATTATTTTATTAACAAATTAAGGTGCTTTTAGGCTTAGAAAAAAGAAAATAAAATTAGTTTTTTATTTTTAAAATTTTTAAATAGTTAAAATTTATGTACCCATATGGGTACATCAGGTAAAAATGTCATTTTATCAACAAATAAAACCAATTTTGTTTTACAAAAATAAAACTATTGTTTAAAAGTTACATCAATTTAAACAACTTAAATGATTTTTTACCTAAAGCTACACTGTAAAAAAAAAATTCAAGAGGTTACTAAAAATTTCTTAGTAAATTTGTATTCCACAGAATTTTTTAGTAACCATTACAAACTTTTTTTTGCAAGTGAAACAAGCATTTATTTTGTAAACTGAACAAAAGAATTTTTTGTATAACTTAAAAATTTTTAGTATGAGCCCCCAAGCAAATTTTAGTAATAGCTCCAAAATTATTTTAATAACCATTATGTGCGCCCGAAGGGCAGGAGCTTCCTTCGAGCTGCATCCAGACTTCTGAAGCGGAAGATTTTCCGCAAAACAGCAATAGATGGCAGCACCAAACATTCCTACCTGCTCCGACAGGATTTTCATAATCCCTCTATTAACGAGACACTACATACATTCGGGGCGTATTTGGCGGTGGCAAGTTTCAAACCCGGGACCTTTTAGCCTGGAGTCCGTTACTATAACCACTATGCTATCCAGGCCACACCGACTGAGTTTTAGTAAGAGCTATTAAAAATCTAAAACTATTAACTCTATTCGTTACTAACTTTTTTCTAGTAATTCTTAGATTTTTTTGTAACCGACTAAGATTACTAAAAATTTTTTAGTAATTACAAGGATCACTAAAGTTTTTTTAGTAGATCGACCCTTTTTTTTTTTACAGAGTATGTATTGCGCAAAAATATTATCTTGTCATAATTGTAATGTATATCTTGTTACTATATATCTATCTGATGTATCTGTGGCTTCCAGTAATAACCAAGTATAACACATTTTTGAAAAAAATTGAGATAATTTGGAAAAATGTAGCTTTAAAGGGGTGCTTTAATCTGCCATATTACTGAAAAAAAATTGAATACTTCCCGTCATAGGGCGACTATAAATTTTCATTTAAAAATTGACAATTTTTTTAATTCGTTCTCAATTAATAAAAAATATTTTTATATACCTATCTTGGCAAAAAAAAGAGAAGCTCTTATATCCTAATTGAATGTAATGAAAATTATTAAGTTCTAATCTATTTTATAAAAGTAATGATAGACATTTAAAAACTTTAAACGTTAATTACTCAAAATATTAAAAATGTGCCTTACCTGATTATTACTGGAAGCCACAGATAATATAAACATACTACTACACATACCACTATACATATACTACATACTTTTTAATAATAATCTTCTAATAAAGTATCATTTATTATAGACTTTTTTTGACTAATACATGCGGGCTTGTACAACTATACAACCTTTTCAAAACGTGTTAAAAAATTTTAGTTGTTGAAAATTATGACATATTTTAGCAGTAAATTCAGTATCTTACTTCATATTATTTTAAAAAATGAAAAAAGTCCTTTTAAATTGTTTTGTAAGACTAAATTAAATAATTTATTCGTTCCTAAAAAAAATTTTTAATAACCAAGTGTACACAACAGTTACGCAGAAAATTAGTTTCTGTAGCTGGAAATGTATAGTTAAGACCCACTGTACTCAAATGGGTACAACATATTTACAGATGTTTTTCACATCCATGCACATATGAACAACATTTATAAACAACTCCAAATCATTCTTGAAACATTATAGTTTATAAAAAATGCAATATATTGTTTTTAATTCATTCAAAAATTTTGTATTATTCACATACTTTGACGTGAAGTCGTTGGAAAATTGTTTGTCATCCATCTTGGAAATGTTCCATTTTCAAAGTCACATGGTTCCTCCATCTTTAAACATATAGCACATTTATTGGTAATATAGGACACTGTGATGTATCTGAATAGTGCTAGCAGAAATCCATGCATTTATGAAAAAATTTTGGTTGTAATTTTGGTTTTTGTTTTAATGTACCCAAATGGGTACTCCAGGACTGAAGAGGTTAAAGTAGAAACTATTGGGATGTGATAATACATGTTTAGTAATTATGTTAACTATTGGTTAAATTACTTTTAAAACCCAAATCTTTTAAAATTTAAAGAAACGTAATTTTAACCGCATAGTTTTAAAAAGGAAGAAAAATCTGATTTAAATGCCATTTAAATGAATAATTCCTTGGCATGCGGCCTTTTATTTCAACAAAATAAAAATTAAATTTACTAAAGTTTATTGAATTGATAAAAGTTAAATTAATGTTAGTCATTGCTTTTATAAAATGTTTATGTGAAATTAACTATAACTATTAACTACAAGAGAAAGCTGAGAAAATATTTTTTCTTACCTATTTCTTATCAATGACCTTCCTCTGTGTTAAATTGGGATAATCCAAATAGAAATACGTAGATTCTTTCGTAGAATTATGTCCGAATCCAGTACAATGACATTGAGCTCTTTTTAACTACATTACTGAAACTGTACCTTTTTCGGACTGTTATGTAAAATATCCTTTGGCCGCATTCTTGTAACATTTTCGTAAAAGTTTTAAAATTCATGCGAACTATGTACGTTTATAAAAGAACAATATATCCGAGCGCGCTGAACGTTCTTTATTCCAAAGACCAACTCTTGTGGTCGTCTGCAGGTGAATTTTTTGCACGCAGATGTTTTCCGTTTATTTATTCAATACTAGATTTGGAAGTTAAATGCACGTTATTTTCATAAAAGTGGCTCAAATTAAAATTTTCTGTTTAAAAATTTTTTTATGCATTTCACTTTTGTTTTTATTAAATTTCAAAAAGTTTCCTGTTAAAATGAATTGTTAAGTTTTTTTTATAAATTATTATATTGTATTAGTCATAATTTGGGTTATGAATTAAAATATTGCCTTAATACATGTATCAATTACAGAGCAATCCAACTATTAACGCAAGTTAGAATACGGACAAACTGTATTCTTAAGCATTTTCAACAATGTTGTAAAGTATTAAAACGACTAATAGGTTGAAATTTGACTTTTAGAATTTTATACCCAAAAGACGATAGTAAATTTTAATTCTTTTGTACAGCCCTGTATTTTGTCTACTATTTTTGCATAAGGTTATGCCACTATTTAGCTATGATTTAATTAAAACAAAAACCCGTTTAAATCTAGTGAACTTACATTTCCAGAGGTTATCTTACTTAAACAGCCATGTATGAAATTCTTTCGGTGGTCCTGTATATCATTTTTCTCCATATGTATCTTAGTTTATAAATGCAATTCTGTGTAAAAATGTAAAATTTATTTTAAAACCACCTTTAAGCTACTTCCGTTCATGCAGGCCCGTAGCCAGAATTTCCTTTCGGGAAGGGCTCAATCTTGGAATTTTTTTTCATCTGACAGTAGTAATGGGTATAATTTAAAGCGTAAATAAAAATAATAATCAAGGCTTAACCTTCGATATAATCGTGCAATATATTTGTCTATGATAATATACTTGTCCATTCCAAAAACAGTTGCCCCACCAGTGGCCGCGAGGTTCTGACCTCCAAACTGGTAGACGGTAGGTGCTGGGTTCGAACCCATTCGCGACCGTCGGCCTAACCGTTCGAAGTTTTCCGTGGTTTTCTTCGAACCTTGCGTAAATACGGGTTAGGTTCCCTTAGAAAGACCCCCACGGAGGGCAACCCACCCCATAGGGCCTATATCCCATAGCGTAGATAATCGGCCGACAAAAATACACCAAAATACACCAAATACACCAAAAACAGTTATTTTTTCGATTTCTATTACAATTTTTGGTTTCTAAGAGCTCTTTCAGTACCAATTCGAAAATCGAAAGTGTTTTTGAGGGAAAAAATTGCAAAGAAAATAAAAAATCACAAACTAACAATTTTGCGATGAACCTCATGTATCTTTATATTTTTTTTAATCGAAATATATTCGATATTTTTAAATATCGAAATGCATGCATAACATTTTAATGGATTCAGAATGAAGGATTAATATTAGCGTACAATATATTTTGCACTGCGGGTGCGGAGTCTTAAAATGATTAATGTCAATTGTCGATAGCTCACAAAAATGACTTCTGAATATGTTGACTAATCGTAAAAATAACTGGATAACTTGTTATCACAAAAACAAAACAGTACAATTTATTTACAAAATGCTACGTACGATTGGCAGTGGTTGATACACTGCGCTTACATCCATTCAACTGGCGGGAAAGATTCCCGTACATCAACAACATTCTGCGCGCAGTTGCGCCCTCTAACGACAAGTGCTATGTGCGGAGGAAACAATGTGTAGATAAATTACGTTGATTATTTTATACAAAGAATAATATAATTGCTACAAATTATGGGTAATTGAACAAATTATATTTATATTTCACATTTTTTGATTACAAAAGTTGTAAATGCAGTACTCTTGGTACAATAAATTTACTAGTGCTACAGAAGCAATCTTCGTGACTTCTTCGCAGCCATGAAGCTGATTACTTATCAGGATCTCCTGTAATGTCCCAACGAATGAATATCGTTGCAAGGCTATACAGTCTCTCATCAGTAATTGGTAGGTGTATGGTTCGAACACAATCTCGCCCGTCAGCCTAATCGTTTGGAGTTTGTCATAATTTTCTTCGAACCTGGGATTTCACTGCATAATTACGGGCTAGGTTCTCTTTCCTGACTCCCATGGAGGACATTTCAGATCTTTTCGGGCCTATATTCCTCGTGTAGGTAACTGACCGTCATAAATAACATTAACAGTAGTCTCTCATCAACCATAGTGCTTTGAGGCAAAAATTGAATTTTCTTATTGTTGGAAAAGACCTTTCAGCCCTAATTATATTTACCGGAATGGTCAGCGAGTGTTTCATTGCATTATAGTAGTCTAAAACTTTTAGGACCTCTGTATTTCTCTCAACATTACAAATTCTCTCGCATCATACTTCATACTCAATTTTAACTTACGAAATTAAGACCTTATGTTCGAAATATTGTGTGCTTCTTCCGGAAAAGCACATCCTGAAAAAAAAATATTCGAAATCGGTTAAAATGATTTTATTTGAAATCAATTTGTCATTCAAATTTTGAAGGCTTTCATGGACTCTGCTCCTATAATACTCTTCATTGGATGTAATTTGGTGGTTTGTATCTGTATTCTGTCTAAATTTTGATCTTGGGATTCTTATTTCAATTTGAAAGAGGTTTTGAAGTAGAATTAAATATCTCTCAATTTCCATCGTATTTCCTTGTCTCTACGTTTTCTAATATAATTAGGACTTTTTAGCATGAGTTACAGTCGAAAATGTGTCGCGAAATTTTTCATGAAGATGAGCTCACAATGTCTTTGTCAAACTGAAAAGCTTGTCACAAACAAATAGGCTTGTGAAAAAAAGCACTCTTTTCCATTTTCTGACTGCCTAGAAAGGTCTATAACTGGTGAAGAAATATTTCATGTGTTTTCCGAAATATTTTCTAAGCTAATGCAAATTCATTCAAACAGCTTGAAACAAGTTTCTATAATTCCATGAGTTTCTATAAATCTTGAACTTCAAAGACGAAGAAATAATTTTCTGTTTCCTTTGCATATGATGAAATTGGTTGTCGAAGGATCAAATCTACCTTAGAATGATTTTTTTTAAATGTTATCTCATTGACTGTTCCAAGAGAAATTTGGATATTAGGAATCAGCATGTGTTTTTGGACAACGTATGGTTTAAACAATTGCTTGCAAATTGGAGGTACAGTAAAAACCCGATAGTTCGAATTAATTGATCAGACCCAATCCGGATTATCCGGAGAGTTAGAAAAAAAATAAGTAAAATAAATCATACTTGCAGAAAATCAAATTTATGTTAAACTTATTGAACATAAAAAAGTTGAATATTAAAAATTAAGTTTTTTATTCAGAGTACGACGATAAACAAGTTAATGTTGTGGAAATTAGCCAATCGCTTCTCAAACTTGAAAAAAATTCGACCAAACCGATCCGGATTAGCGGGGTTCTACTGTATCTGATTTTAGGACAATTCTGAGGAGTTGTATATCTATATCACTAACATGTCCAACCATATTAGTTTCTTTGTCATACTCCTGTGTGACGCATTTAGACATGTCATTACGTAATTCATTATAACGTTGTACTATTTCTTCTGTTATATTTTCGGCGGACAAATCATTTACTTGAATGAACCAAAAATAATTTTCCAAAGTATTGGGGTTTGTGCATTTTATAAATGCTATATTCAATCTAAAACGGATCGCGTTATTTATTTTGGTAATCAGTTCTTCAGTAACTATATCCCAGCATATTTGAATGATTTCATTCTGAATGCCTGGGCTGAAGTAAGAAGTATTATTTCTATGGACGTTTATGATGTTTCAATTCCTCATCTCTAGGTTTTGCTATAAATCTTTAAGAAAATTTTAGCCAACTGTCGTTTCTATTTTTTCTCTAACGTTAGAGGACCGGTATTATGATTACTTCTTATTAGCATTTCTTGCTCAGCACAAAATAAGATTTTTAGAACGTTAGATGTTACCTCCTAGAAAGCTCTTTAAGAGGCACTGTGAGAAACCGCCAAAAAATCCCTACTCAGGATTATCTATTCTTGTAATTGATAATTCTTTAAAAGGCAAAGAAACTTTCCCATAAAAATAGGCTATTGTATGCACATTCTATTTCTATTAAAGATTCATATGCAAACAATTTAACTCAAATTTATCCAATGAAGTGCCGGAAAACACCGGCCATTATGGCCTTTGAAACTTTGTTGATATCCTATCGTCTTTCTTCGCATCATTTCTTTTCGAAATTTCTTGTTACTAGTTTTTTTTAATTGAAAATTTTTTATAATTAAGTTTTTTTTTTTTTTAAATCGTTATTTTTCACATAATTTTACATTACAAGGGTCTATTACAGTTTTTGGCTCTTTTTGCCACAAAACATTTTAACACTGATCATTCTAAGTATTTATTATATCGTGATATAATGAATATAGAGGAAATTAAGAAAGATCATAACACGAAAGTAAATGTTTTAAATCTGACTTCTAAAATTAGATTATACGACATACGCGTATTAAACTAATTTTTTCTGTGTCAAATTAATGATATGATATGATACATGTCTTATACTTACCGAATTTTAATGTGCATAAAGCGTATATTTCGGTTATAACTTTAGTTGAATAAATTTGTATTTTTACAACTAAAAAATATACGTAGTTCTAATGTAATGGAAGGAGAAAAAATGAGTTTTTACTATCATTCGATTCAACTTTACTTTCGGGAGGGCTTCAGCCCCCTTAGCCCCCTCCCTGGCTACGTGCCTGCGTTCATGTACTGTAATCTGTGCACTTTCTGCTGCGTTACCCTGTACATGATCTACAGCATTTGTACACAGAACGCAATATGCAAAAATCAATTTAAAAACTCGTATCTCAATTAACAAGAAAGAAAAATTATGCGTTAAGGATAGATTACAAAACACTTTCCAACACTTCCTGAAATCTTCAACAAAACTTCATTATTTAGAAAAATAAGGTATTAATGTCCATAGCCAAATATGTATTTCAATACTTTTGAAGAGCCCTGTATTTAATCTGTCTGTTGAGATATATATACTATATAAGAAAAATTAGTTAAGCAAGAAAACGCTAAACTTTCGTTAAATTTATTTTTTAGCAATTCATACTAATGGATGAAAACGTACTTGAATACTTTTGTTCAGCCCTGTAGTTTACCTATTACCTGTATTACAGTCCAATATTTACCTAAAATTTATTTTAAACTAAAACACTCTTAAAAATTCTTAAATAACATTTCCAGAAGTTATAATCGAATTGTGACCATGTATCCAGTACTTTACATGACCCTGTATATCATTTTATCTATATTCTACAAACATTTCTGAGTAAGCGGTTCAACGTAAAAATGTATGACTTATTTAAAAACCACCTTTTAGTAAATTACGCTCGTATTCAGTAACCTTTACGAGTTCTTTTGTGTAACCTTGTATATAAACTATAGAATTTATACACACCATGTTATATGCATATATTTAGTGGAACTTAAAAACGCATATCATAATTAAAAATGCATTTCATCCATCCATCCATCAACCATCATCGATAATACACAGTACTTCAAATAGAATGTACTATTTGAAATCTTTTGTGTCTCCCTGTAAATGCTATGTACTTCATATTATGACTCGGCGTATCAGCATATCAATTTTATTGTACACGAAGTCGTTTAACATTATTAAAATATCTCGCAAAGAATCCCCCGCCCCTTTTGTTCTTGCATAATGGAATTCTTTCGTGGGGCCCTGTAAATGAATAACTATCATTTATACTGAATTTTTTAAATACATATTTTAACGTACTTTGCAAATACATATAAATTTAAATGTTTGGCAGGGTGTTACACCTTTAAAACTCATTCGAAAATATTTTTTCCCATAGGCCGTAATGTAATGGTAAACTTTTGACTATCCCTGTAAATAAATTAATCATGATAGAAACTTTATTTTCAGTAGGGTTTGTGCTAACGTGAACACCAATAACATCTAAAATTTTCATGGCGATTCGAGTATATTTACGAGAGTTAGAGCGCGCACAGATGGACAGACAAAACGAATGCATAAACACTTTTCAATTTTGTCGGAAAGTCTTCTAATACATTTAGAAACTGTCTTTGAAAATTGTACATATTTATATGTAAAACACTCCAATTCGCGTAAATACTTTTAATCTTTTACATTTACACACTTCTGTGTGTATATTAACTGATAAAAACTTACGTACTCATTCTAATAAACAAAATACACATAAAAACAGGCAATTTTTTGTACGAAATGTGTAAGTTTTAAAACAAGTGGGTGATTTCAGAAATTTACACACTTCTCTGAGTAAACATTATTATGCTTAAATTAGAATAACACTCCAATTCGTGTAAATTCAGGCATTTTTCGGAATTTACACACTTGTCTGAGTTTATCAAGTGATAACAAATTACACACTTACTTTCACATGCTAAATACGCACAAAACCAGGTAAATTTCCGAAAAAATGTAATTTTTATTGCAGGTGTGTAATTTTTCAAAATTACACATATATGTGTAAAATTAGCCAATTTACACATTTATTTTTTACAGTGTAGTGTTTAATATTGTAATAAATATTTTAATGTTAAACTCAATATTCATTATCTTAAATTCAATGTTTTGATATTTTACATGTATTAAATTTTAAATATTTTAATAATGAATTAGATACTATTATAAGTGTATAGGGTATATATATTAGCTATTTTTAAATCTTAAACCATCTTGTATTACGATATTGTGTTTGGCTTAACATAGTCAAATTAAGTTTTTGTTTTAAAACTTAATGGGGTAAACTATGGTGTATGGTTTTTTTTTCTGTTATCACATTACTGTTTTTCATTTATTTATTATATGTACGGCAATTTTGCTCGGCCCAAACCCGATCCGGCTCGAGTGAATTTCTACAGAACATTGATCTTTACACTTACGGAAGAGTTCAGATAAAAAAAAAAAAATTAGATTATAAACATGAAAAAAAAGGACTATTTATGCAGAAGGGCTGTAGGCTGCAATATTTACCCTTTTAAGGACCCTTTGTTTGTTGTATGTAAATGTTTCAGTTATCATTAGTATTATTAATCTATATTCCATGCAATGGACACTAAAAATGGTAGATGGTAAAAATCTTCTAAGACGGTATCGCATTGAAAAAAAAATACGTTCACTTCTTAGCAGATGTTTAATATTTGTTTCCCGTGTATTGTTTTATTCATTTTGCATGGATGAACAGTTTAAAAGAAATCTGCAGTTTTCAGTTTAAAAGAAAATCCGTCATTTTTTTTTTTTTTTTGTGTTTAATTCTATTTTAAAACGCCTAGTAATCTACGATTCTTTAAAAAGAAAAAATTCTAATCTTTAATTGAAGAATAATGACGACTTAAAAGCAGGGGCATAAATCCCGGGGGGTATGGGGGTGGGTGCGGCACCCCCCTGAGAAAATCGGTCGGAAAATTTTTGCGTTTAGTCAGTAAACAATATTCTTATTTGGAAATAAATCGTACTTATCTATAAAAAAACCTATAAATTGAAAAAAACGAAAAAATCAGTCTTGAAAATGTTATTTATTATAAGGACTTACAAATTGGAAAAACGAAAAAATCAGTCGTAAAAATTCCCATTGGATAGCGGAAATGTACATATAGTCGGAAAATGTTTCCTTTTTAAGGACTAACAAATTGGAAAAAATCAATCTGAAAAATGTATGTTTAGTCGGGAAAATGTTATTTACTGTAAGTACTTACAAATTTAAAAAACGAAAAAATCAATCGAAAAAATTCCTATTCGATAGGAAAAATGTACCTTTAGTCGGAAAAATGGTATTTACCTAAAAGGACTTACAAATTGGAATAATTAAAAAAAATCAGTCGGAAAAGAAATTCCGTTTGATCGGGAAAATGTACGTTTAGTCAAAAGCTATATATATATTAAATTATAAAAACTTGTGAATTGGAGAAATTTTTTTATTGTTTTTAATTAGAAGAAAAAGAAAACAATTTTGAACAAAGAAAATTTATGTAAATTTGTTCTTAGTTGGAAATATTTCAGATTTTTTTTTGATAATATCTATACAGATGAACTTTTGATTTGCCGAATATTGTGAACTCAAAAACTTCGATATGACGAAAAAATACTTATACATGTTCCAGCGATGTTAAATTTATATGAAACCTTAATATTTTGATCAAAAACCTTGATATTCCGAATTTATTTTTTTTTTCATGCTTTTTGACTTCGAGCTAACGAGATTGTTGTATTGTCGAAAAATTTTTACTTTGGTGTGGAAATTTTAAGATATGCTGATTGAGGTGATGAAACTTCGTTTTCTCTAACTTTAAGTTAGAAATGTGTATCGCTGAATTTAGGCGATATCCACTGAAGATTCAAAAATGAATTGCAAATATTTAGTGCTTTTCCTTATCAGTTTAGATATTTTCCAAGCAACACTAATTTAACTTTTAGTCGAAAGTAATTAGTTTTATTTTTTCTATTAACTACTTTTTTAATGCGAATTTTAATTTACGTAATTATAATGAAAATTAAACACCCAAGTACTTTGAATTTTTACATCGAATTAAACTGGATATTTTACAATCTATATGACTTTACTTCTATCAGAAATAATTCGTTTGTTTTCTTTTTCATTAATTGTGTTAGATTGTTTTTTCATATTATTATAACTACATTTTGTTTAGTCGGAAAAAACGAAGTTGACACCAAATTTTTACGCAGATTTAAAGTATGTCGTTAGAAAGATTTATAAACTTAAATTAAAAAAAAAACTTTTTTCGCAAGTTTTTGGTTTTTAAATTAGTCCTCGAGCAATCAAATTTCAATTTTACTCATAAAAGAAACGCTAGAAAGGTTTTAACTGATTGCTAAAAATTAAAGAGATAAAACACTCTTTTAATTTCCAGATAATGCTTTAGCACACTATACATATAAAATAATGAATTACTTTTTGAAGTCTGTGCCAATCTATCTTAAATATAATAAGAATTGTGAATATATTGCCCCTAGTACCATAACTAAAATGGTAATAATTATCGATTGTGATGGTTTGGCACCAATTTCAAAAAGGAATTCATTATTTTATATGTATATATTCATAAATTAAATTATAAATATGCAAATTCATTTCTTGTAAAAAATATTCTCTCTAAAATCAATGTTTGGTGGATATTAAATTATATAAATTAAATCTAACAGTTTTTATGCCGGTACCCGATATTCAATGTCTGATTTTTCAATAACGTTTTGTCATTAGAGAATTTTAAAGAATTATTTCTTTTTAGCGCTTTTTTTTGGAAGTAGGTTAATATATATTTTTAAAAAGCTTATTTTATTTTGTTGAACGAGAGCCATGTTTGCTTAGCGTTCTTTTAAATGCATCTATTTACCAACTGGTGTATATACTGAATTTCGTGAAAAAGGACAACTTTAAGATGAATCTATTAACAGCCACTATTCATTTTTACTGCAAGTGATATTAAAATTGATGTCCAGTCCCCGAATAGCAGAACAATACAAACTTCTCTTCCTCAAAGTATTTAACACATTCCTTTTTTTTATTCCCGTACTAAGAAACAGGTTTCTTTGGCCAATAACTTCTTTTATTTCAATTTGAAGCTTAAATTTAAACTGCCTCTTTCGAAATGCTCTCGATCTCTAGTAAGATCATTAAGTTCAAGTGGAGAGAAGGACTGAGGAGAATAGCTTCTTAATATTCGGCATCGGATTCTTAAATTCTGGATATTCCTGTCCGAAGACTCTGGTGAGATAACTGACAATTCAGTTGAAGGTACTAGCACATCAAGTCCATGAGGAATGGGATATGTAGTTGTTGGTATGTTCATAAAAATCTAAGTAAAACTGTTTTTTGTAAGAAAACGTGACATGATAGAACTTTTTCATTATTAATCTTTAAATTAGCACAAAAAAAAACACAAAGTTCAGCTACAGCTCATATTCAAAATATTAGAATAATTGAGAAAAAGTAATAAGAAAAAAATATTTGTCATTTATTTATTTTTTATACTAAGTAAATGCAATTAAATTTCTTAAAAATTAAATCTGGAATGTTTAGATAAGATTTTAACATTTATAAAATATAAAATACAGCACAATAAATTAGGTATACAGCTTCCTTAAACACACCAGAATATTAGAATAAAATTTAGATTGGTTCAAAATATTAGAATATTTTATTTTACGCAATATTACCTTATGAATATGAAGTAAATGGTAGTTAATATTTTGTAGCATCCCCTTTAGCTTTCATAACAGCGTACAATCGATCTTGCATACTATATACAAGGTGTTTACAAACATTTCTATCAATATTAGCCCAAATAGACTTTATACGTGCCACTAACTCAGTTTTACTTGAAGGAGGATTTTCTTGAAGTTTTTTCTTCATTATACACCATAAGTTTTCGATGGGATTAAGATCTGGTGAATTTGGTGGCCAAGGAAGTACCTTAATGTTGCGTTGGCGGAACCAATTCTTAGTTGACACCGAGGTATGCGGGGACGCTAAATCTTGTTGAAAGATGAAATCATCTTCAAATAAATCTTCTGATGATGGAATCATGTAATATTCTAAAATTTCTTGATATATCAGAGAGTTGACCTTTTCGTAGACGATGCATAACTTTCCAGGTCCTTCTGCACTCATACAACCCCAAACCATGACACTAGCAGCAAATTTTACGGAATGTTTCAGGCATTCTTTATCAAATGCTTCTTGCTTCATTCTCCAAACTCGAATACCTTGCTTACCATATGAAACACAAAACATACTTTCATCACTAAATAATATATTTTTCCAATCTTCATTGCTCCATAAACGTCTTGACTTACACCAATTCAATCTTATACGCTTTTGTCTTGCAGTCATGAGAGGTTTTGTTTTCGGTCCACGAGATTCAAATTTAAATTTATGGAGACGTCTTAATGTTGTCGATGTAGAAACTTCAACTCCTTCTTCTTTCCATTTTCGGTGCAAGAATCGCACACTTTTAAAACGGTTTTTCTTAACTATACGCTTCAGTTTCCTGTCATCTCTAGCAGATGTTTTTGGTTTTCGGCCACCATTTCGGCGATTATTTTGAAAATTTTCAATTTTTGAATATTGTGTTAGTATTTTACTAACGCTCGATTACGAACAATGTAAATAATTCGCTATAAAACATTGATTTTTACCGTGCCGATACAAATCAACCATACGAAGTTTAGTAGATTCAGGAATATCACTCACACGGCCCATTTTAAGACGAAAAAGAAACAAACTGCAAAAAAGAATACTGATTTTAAATAAAATAGTCTGAATTTAATCAATGATGCCACCAGTTAAGAATTGGTAATAATTAAAGGAGAATTAATGTGAAATATTCTAATATTTTGAACCACTTGAATAAATATTCTAATATTTTGACTTTTCAAAAAATTTTTTGCAATTAATCTTTTCAAAAATGATATTAAATTTAAGATAACAAGTAAGTTTAATCAACAATAAGTTCTTAATAAAAATATCGTTTGCATATTTTCATTAAAAGACATAAAATTACCAAACGATATTTTCAATTTCTAAAAAAAAGGTAATTATTCTAATATTTTGAATATGAGCTATATCAGTTCTTTTATATATTTTTTCATCGCAAGCTAGTATAATTAAGAACGTATTTCAGGACTTTAGAAATTGCCCTCTAAGTGAGTTAAAGGGAGTCAAAAATTCTAAAATATTTATCCATATTCTGGCGGCAGTTTTAGGTAGGGGCATGAAATTCAAGATAGCAAGTGTAGCAATGATAACGTTGCGACATCGCTTAAATAAATATGTACATGTAAATGATACAGCACAACTAAAATGAAAAAATATATATAAATATACGTATAAAAAAATTAAAGTTCTAAATTTATTTTATTCATTAACTATAAACAAGTCGTCACCTGAGAATAAGGTTCTAACTGACATTTTGAAAAAAATTAACTTTTTGGCATAGGAATGTTCTATTTGTATCAATGAATGCCTTTCTGCATTTAAATTTCGATATGTATAATTTAAATCCGCTTGCGAAAGAATAATATAGTTCCATCAGAAATTGTTGAAAGCAGTCAGAATAACAGAGTTCTATGTGAAAAGTAATCGCAGACAGTATTTAACATATTATTTTATTTTACAATATTTAATGAAAACCGGCAATCTTTTATTTCTTGTGTAATTTTTATCAATGAAAATCATTAAATGTTTTTTTTTGTACATCGATTCGCCAATATGCAAAACGAATTGTTTAATTTTGTTAATGGACCTG
Source organism: Maratus speculifer (assembly GCA_964019185.1). Classification (NCBI taxonomy): domain Eukaryota; kingdom Metazoa; phylum Arthropoda; class Arachnida; order Araneae; family Salticidae; genus Maratus; species Maratus speculifer. The sequence goes on from OZ025293.1 coordinate 177,961,080, forward strand.
ATCCAAGCAGGGATGAAGAACTAATTCTAATTCATTTTGATTTAGAATGTCCTGTGGGAAGAATGGATGACAGTTCAGATGAAGCACCAGCTCTAGATATTCTTGATGCTAAAACAATTTTAAAAAATCAGTTAAAGTAATTCCTACTAATCCAATTGTTAGCAGTACTATGGATTTTTCGTAAGTTAAGTGTCTTTATGTAGTTATGTACATCCTACTGGCAATACCTTGTCTCCAGTTACGAACAAAATACTCGAGGTAAATTTTTTAAGCAGAATAATCTCAAATGATACCAAGAATAAAAGTTCATATTGAAAGTTTTCCCAAGATTGAGTTACACTACAACAGAGCAAGCACTAAAAAAAAACATACTTAGAATCAGGTCTTAACTTACAGAAAATGTATGACTTGTACTTTCAGAAATAGTGAGAAAGCAATGTATAGCCAGTGAAACTTTCATGTTATAGGCACATATTTAACACTAGAACTACCAAGACCGTCATTTTGACGGTTTTCAAATTTCATGCTTAAAAATTTTATATAATTTATGGCGAGTTCCAAAATTTTACGATACAACTTTTAATTAAACATAAGAATATTTAAATATTCCTATTCAGTTTCCTCTCACCCATTTTAATTTCCGTAATTAGTATGACATATACCTATTTATACCAAGACCCGTCAAATTGACGGCTTCGGCAATTAACTTATCCCGAAGTGGTGCGGACTTCCCAATTTTCCACATGGACTAGCTCTTTTCGCCCATGCGCAGTCCTCTCCAGGCTTCATATCAAACGTATTAGTAATTGATAAATGTAATTAGGACGCGATCATTATCAATTATACTTCTAATGTGATAACATTCTTAGTGAAAAGTGCAGTCTGTGAATAGTATCTTTGTAAAGCCCAATCTCGGAAAAAAGTGTGAATATATTTTTATGAAAAAAATATTTTTTTTATTTTTTGTAAATTCTAGTAAAAAATGAAACGCTTTCGAAGAATAAAAAAATTATTCGGAGAATACAAAGAATTCACTAGTATAAATGAAGACTGTTCGGACAATAATTCAAGTAATAATAATGACTCTGAAAATTCTGGAGATGAAATTGAAGTATGAGATATTGGAGAAAGTGAAGAATAATATGAAAGTGAAGATTCAGGGAATGAAGATGAAATTCCTCAAAAGAGCCACAAACGCTGAATGCGTTTGCGAATAAGTTCAAATACTGAATCGGACAGCCAAACAGAAACTGAAAAAAAAACAGGAAAAAGAAATTGCTCTCAATGGTACGGAATGAGAAGAAATAGGGAATGGTTGTGTTGGTAGACTCCCATCACACACTATATTCAAGGATACTTCAGGCCCAACTGGTTAAGCGAAACTAAACATTATGCTTGGTAATGTTAGCAGTGCATTTAGACTTATAATTGATAATCGAATGATGAAGCACATAAAAACTTCACTGAGCTTGAGACCAGAAATGTTTTGCAGAAATACGATTGGAAAATTACTTTTGAAGAATTGTATGCGTTAGTAGCTATTTTGTATGCTCGAGGAGCCTATGAAGCGAGAAATTTGAAATTATCCTATTTGTGGTCAGAAAAATGGGGACCTTCTTTCTTTCGCGAAACTATGAGTAGAAATAGATTTTTAGAAATTAGGAGATTCATTCGTTTTGACAAAAAAAATGAGAGGAGTGTTCGCTTACGAACTGACAAATTTGGATTGGCTTCCGAGATTTGGAAGTTCTTTATTGATAACAGCCAAGCTTGTTACAAACCACACCAGAATATAAGCGTAGATGGACAATTTTTCCCACAAAGGCAAGATGCAGATAACCAGACAAATTCGGAATTAAATTTTGGTTAGCTGTAGACGTGCGAAGTAAATATCTTATAAATGGCTTTCTCTATTTAAGCAAAGACGAACTTAGACCATCAGGAGTCCCTTTGAATGAATTTGTAGTTTTTAATCTTGTAAAAAACTACGTACACTGGTGTCCAAAAGTTAAGCATAATTGATAATTAAGTAATTATTTTTAAGTAATGAAAGAAATATCAATCGGAATGTGCTGAAACTCCAGGTGTGTAAACAAAATAGTACGCTTCACATATTTTCGCGAAGAGTTTTATCCCAAATCGAACAGGGGACCGTCAACAAATTGAAAAAGAACGAAGATCTTTTGGATAACCCTGTCAAAACTAATGTAGCAAAAGCGTTCAAACTGCACATTATGATTAATTGGCTTATTGTAATGTACTGTGTTAATTTTTACAAGGATAGCATCTATACTCGTAGAGAAATTAAGGTTTTTATAAAACAGTCCTAAGTTTTTTGCTTATAATTTGCAGAGTTCTTAATATAAAAGTGATCTTTTTTGAAAAAAATGACAAACATCATTGTACACAATATCCTGTCATCAGAATTAAAAAATAATAAAAATTGTATGACAAATGAGCAGGTTTACTAAATGATTTTTTACTGCGCATGCGTGAACGCTATTAAAATTTCATTTGCATATTATGTTAGTTAAATGCATAGAGCAACTTTTGTGAAAGTCTCAAAAACATAGCTTAAAAATTCTGAAAATTATCGTTGATAGAATGAGATCAAAATCCTTTATTCCCTAAATGAAGCAAAAAGATGAGGGGCTGTATCTATTCCATTGTTTAGTGCCTACACATTGCACGTACAACTATATTTTGGTAAAACCCCTGATTTTTTTTTTATTCCTTTAGGAATAACGGATTTTGAGTTGATTCTATAGGCGACCATTTTCAGAATTTTCAAGCTATGTTTTTGAAACTTTTACAGAAGTTGCTCTATACATTTAGCTAACACAATATGCAAATGACATTTTGATATCGTTGACGCATGCGCAATGAAAAATTATTTACTAAACATACTCATTTTTCATACAATTTTTATTATTTTTAAATTCTGATGACAGGGTATTGTGTACAATAATGTTTGTCATATTTTCAGAAAAGAACATTATTTTATAATAACTCTGCAAATTATAAGCAAAAAAACTTGGGAAAATTTAGGACTGTTTTTATAAAAACCTTAATTTCTCTACGAGTGTACATGCTATCCTTATAAAAATAAATATAGTACATTAAAATAAGCCAATTAATCATAATGTGCAGTTTGAACACTTTTGCTATATTAGTTTTGACAGGGTTATCCAAAAGATCTTCGTTTTTTTCAATTTGTTGACGGTCCCCTGTTTGATTTCGGGGAAAACTGTTCGTGAAAATATGACGCGTACTATTTTGTTTACATACCTGGAGTTTCACCACATTTCTATTTATATTTCTTTCATTACTTAAAAATAATTACTTAATTACCAATTATGCTTAACTTTTGGACACCAGTGTAAATTGTGGGAGGAATATAATAACGGATAATTATTTACAAGTATGCAGCGCGCAAAGAAGCTACTGGCCAAAAACAAAACAAGTCTTTTTGGAACTATACGAGCAAATAAAATATAATTTACGAAAATACCTAAAGTTAGAAAAGATAACATGGCTCTTTTCTCCACAAAACTGTACGAATCAAATGATATTGTTTTAACAGCCTATAAAAGTAAGCCTCGTAAAAAAAGTACCACTTCTTAGCTCAAAACATAAATATGTAAAAATTGCTTCTAATCGAAAACAAATTCCTGCAACGGAGTTTCGGAGAAAGAAATTCCTGGAGTAGACGTAATTGACCTAATGGCCCGCAAATATACCGTAAAAGCAGGGTCACGTAGATGGCTTTTGCAGGTATTTTATAATATTTTGGACTTGGAAGCAATCAATGCGTGGATTTTATATAAAGAGACTTGTAATAAAAATATAACTAGAATTTTTTTTTCAATTATTCGAAGAACTCTCAAGTGAATATAGGTGCAGCAGAAAAGAAACCACCTCCCAAAAACAAGAACAGAAATCAATGGATTGTGTTCTAGAAAATTCACAAAATATTCCTTATAATCGCAAATCTTGCCATATTCGATTATATAACAAAAACAAAGCGATTTATATTTGCATTGTATGCGACAAATGTTTGTGGTAAGTGTTGATCTAAGATAACATGTACTTGTAAAATTTGTGCCTCATAATTATTTCATTCATATCAAATGTGCTATACTATAAATGCAAATAAAAACTAGTTGTTTTTTATTAATAATTAATGAATTAATACTTTAAATGTTGTTTTTGTTAAATTATATATTTTTTTTATTTACATTAACTAAGTTAAATATCTTTGTGGATAGTGTTCATCTAAGTTAAGAGACACTTGTAAAATATCTGCCTTATAATTATTTCGTGCATATCAAATGATGTGCTATACTGTAAATACAAATAGAAACTGTTTTTGTTTAGTTTCTTTATATTTATCATTAATAAATTATTATATTAAATATTTTTGTTAAATTATAATCTTTTATTTACATTAACTAAATTTAATAAGTTCGTTGCAAGTGTTAATCTAAGATAACATGTAAAATATGTGACTCATAGTTATTTCATGCATAGCAAATGTACTATAAATGCAGTTAGAAACGGGGTTTTTTATTAAATTTTTATTAATTAATGAATTATCGTACTAAATGATGTTTTTGTTAAATTATATCTTTTTATTTACATTAACAAAGTCAAAAGTTACAATGAAAGCCGTGATCAAAAATCCGTCAATTTGACGGATGCGGTAAAAATAGGTATATATGAAACACCGGTAGTTCTAGTGTTAATAACGTAGTTCAACATAGAATTCAATAAACCAAAGAAAGATAAGTGTGATCACTGTGAGGAGTATTAGCATGCTGAAACTCGGGGAGAAATTAATGACATGCAATTTAAATATGATCTGCACAAAAGAGAAGTTGAATCCACCAGAACTCTCAGAAATGATGATAGAAATTCTATTGATAAGTCAGTCATTTGCTTTGTATTAGAAAAGTTATGTCCTAAAAGTGATGTCAGCAACTTTTTTTTATAAAGAAAATTAACTTGTGTAACATGACAGCACATGCAACATGGAAGAAACAAAAGAAAGCATATTGTTGCTTGTGGACAGAACGACATGTCAGACAGAGATGGGAATGATATAAGCTCAGCTGTATTAACGACTGTTCGGAAGATACTAACAGACTTTCTACATGCTGATAGTTTAATTTTATATTGTGACAGTTGTGTTCCTCAGTATAGAAACCAAATGATATCTTATGCAATTGCAATACTTATACAATCTCATCCACATATTTAACGACATTACTCTAAGATATTGTACACCTGAAAAATCATGTGTGCAAGAAGTGGATAATATTCAGAGCCAAATAGAAAGAGCAAAGAATGTAGCAGAATATTTTTCGCCACTTTCATGTGTACGTCTGTTGCTGAGAGTAAATCGCAGTAATCCATTTACAACCTTGAGAATGAAATCGGAACAGTTCTTAGATTTCCACTCGTGTAGCAAAAAATTTGCCTATAATCTCTTTCCGTAGACCAAGGTGATACAATTATGATTCACGCATTTTCTTTATAATATTGAGCTTAAGACAACCAACTGCTGTGACCAGAATTTCACAGCGATGAATTTGCAAAGGAGCCCTTCCAAAACGACAAGGAGTATCAACATCATTTCCACAAAGAACTTTATCAAATCCTAAATTAGCACAAATAAAGAAGGATTGCATTAACAAAGATAAAATAAAAGACCTTCAGAGCACGCTAAAGTAATTTCCGAGAGATGAAACGTTTTATTTTCATAATATGTTTAATAGAAATTAGCCTAATTGTATTATGAAATAAAGCATGTTTTATGGAGCATTCCAAAATTTCGACTAATATAGGAATATTAAAGTTATTTTGTTGCTTTAAAAAGAACAAAGTTTTTTACTTAGAGGTATAAAATCTTTTCTTTACATCAAGAGTATACCTGACTGTAATAAGAAAATTTCTATTTATAATTCATTTCAATTTCATTTATCATAATATTTTTTGTATGTATTTTCATACTACCCCACTGAAATAGTTCGCTAAAAAAGGAAAGCTGTTGGGCTCCTATTTAATAAAATTAAATATTTAAGCTATTTTATGTTCAGTTAAATAATATATTTAAATTGCGTATATTCATTAGTTTTGTGAAGATGGTTTAATTGGTATGAAAATGTGGAGGCGGTAAACTGCTGTTATTGTGCTACAATATACATAGTAATAAATGTTTTACTATCCACTGAAGTTTATTCGAATTTATCAACGAAATTTCACTTTGTTATATTATCAAAAATTACACAAATTAAGAAAAATATATTTTCATGATAGAACCATCTTATTCTAAGGATAACACGACGTTTGAGAATAATATGGTTCTATCAAATTTTTTAAATGTAAAAAAATCCATGAAAATGTTATTTAAAAACTTTGATTTTGTAGAATTACTGTCTATACCTACATATGAATCTGTTAGTGCCAAAAGTTTTTTGCAAACTTTAATAGCTTCACGCAAACAGCATGCCGATTTTCAGTCTTCTAACTCGAAATTGATTTTTGGCCAGATAGAACCATCTTATTCTCAGGTGACGAAATAGTAATAATAATTTTAGGTTTTAGAAATAGATAAAAGCTATTTTTTTAGCATTAATTAAAGCTGTAAACTTTACGACTTTACAACGTTTTGGAAAATAATGAATGGATTTTACGAGGAACACACGCATACAGTTTGAACTTCTCACCATAAAAGCTTCAGACAGTAGCAAGAGCTATAAAAAACGAGACCGACTCCAATTGGGTGATTTTCAAATGTATTGCCGTATTAGGTGAAACAAAATTTGAAAAAATAATTTGGTTTAAATATAAAAAATTACTCAGGTATGAGTTGCTTATAGTTTACAACATTCTAAGCAGTAGATTATTTGCGAGTTTTTTTATTTATATTTCAGAAATTTCAAGAAATGTCTTGCCCAGTCCCTATTTTTCTCATAAGTGTGACCTCTATAAAACATTCTGATTTTTTTGTATCAATAATTAATTAAATTGCTTAAGGTTCTTACATACGTATTAATAAATAAAAAATGTATTAGTATTTATTTATTTCATAAATTTAAAGCATTTTAATAGTTGTTTATGCCATGAGTGTTACTTTGCTTCTTAAATAAAGGGTATAACTTCTGATTAAAAACAAATTTAATTAAAAATTATTTTCATTGCAGTTATAATAAAGAATTTAGAAAGTTCTAATGGACAAAACAATTAATTTAAGTGAAGTAACAAATGCATTAATAAAATTCTGATTCTTAGTTACAGTAACGTTCCTGAAAAGTGGTAACACTCATGACAAGCGATTAGACTCATCTTGCAGCAAACAGCTTTTTTGTAACAATATATATATAAAAAAAGATTTTTAAAAGTTTAAACTATGATTTGTGTAAAATAGTCCTTTGAAAATTATTTATTAAGAATTAAAATTTGAATCGTAAATAGCACTTGCAAAACACGTGTGCAGACATGAAAATCCTATTACAATTTTTAAATAATTATAAATATATATATAATATGACAAAATATATCCCTGAATCATGAATCTATTATAATCATAACTTAAATCTTACACATGATTTATAGTTTTAGAATTACTTAACTTCTTTTCTCATGATTGTTACTTTTTCCAAGTAACACTCATATACGGGTAACACTCATGACATTTATTAAAGAATTCTTCACTAAAATAAATTCTAACTGTTTTATTGAAATTTTAGTTGGGCCTATTGATTCCTAAACAAAAAATACAGCATTCCCTAACTTAACATTTTTATACGTTAAAAAATAATAATAAATAAATGGGTAACACTCCTGTAAGAAAATAAAAATACTCACCATGTTGAAATGAACATTCTGATAAATAGCAATTATAGAACAAAATTATCGCGTTTTAAATAAGCGCACTGTAAAGAAGAAACAACATCGTTTTCTCACTACCGTTGCCAACTGCAATATACAAATATTTTAAAAACGAATAATATTAACTTCCCTAAAGTAACACTCATGTTCTGCATATGCGGACACAAAATACATTTAAATTTTTAACTCTTAGATACTAATTTTAAATATATAAATAATCTATTTTTTTAATTAACACAGGATATTTTACTTTTAATCCATATATAAAAATTTTAAAATGTTTGGAAGCATAAAAAAAGATTGAAATTTTGCGAGTTTTTTTATTCAGGACAAGTAAATTCCCATTACTTGCTAATTAAAGTACAAAAAAAAAAGATCACTATTTCACAACTCTGAAAAAATCTAATGGATGCATTGAATTAAGCATAAAAAGATGTGCTACTACCTGATTTTAGAATATCAAAAAATAGATTTATTAATATGAAATTTATATTTAAACATCAGGACATCAAACTGGCAGTTCATGTGAAATTCACCCAATTCTGACAACCTTGTATTCTCAATTTCAATTCTCTGATATCAGCTACTATCAAGAATTTTAAGCAAGTTGACTAGACTGCAGAATAACATAATTTTTTATAAGCTGCCCGGATTCCATGAAATTAATGCATGACATTCTATATATTATGTATGTATGTATATAGATACATACATACATATATGTATATTATAATCGGTATTTTATTTTTCATACTACTCGGAAATTTTCCTTCTTGGTGTCTGAAATTTGAGTCTACACCCCCCCCCCTCCCTACGCAACAAAGGTGATTTGCGCCCCTGCTTAAAACTATGCCTTTTTTGCAAAAATTTGTGAACCAAGCCTAATTTTACTGACTTGGGAACAGACTTGATCATATCGTGAAAAGGATTTTCATACAGGATGGTTTAAACGGAACTGATTATTTTGGTCCGTGAAGGTTAGGAAGAATGAAATCGGCCTTGGCTTCGTACGGAAAAAATGTTAGGCCCGGCCCGATACTCCAGGAAAAAAAATTAAGGCCTGACCCGAATACTGTTAATGAAAATCAACCCGGCCGGTGCAGATCTCTAATAAGGATATCTTATAAAATTATTTGCTGCTTTATTAGAAGAAAAATCGTGGCCGCAACTATTTGTTTTAACGTGATAACGACTTAAATAATCTTTGCAACCCTCAACAAGCAATGACTTTCGCACAAAAAATCGCTTTTAAAATGGCCAACCCAAACGCCCGGTATGAATCCAATAGAAAATCTCTCGAAAGAAGTTAGCAAACGTGTGCGGAACTATAAATATTCCAACTCGGTCGAAATTTCAAAAAAAAAAATTGCAAGAAATGTGGGAAAAAGTAAATAGACAATCTTTTTAACTGTTCTTGATTGTGTGAATGTCACGTTTCTGCGCTGCAGTACTTATTAAAAGTACGGTGATAAAATACTTATTACAGACATGACAACCTCCGGCTTTTTAAAAATTAAACAATTTATACTTCTAACCAGAAATTTAATGCGTCAACGAAATTAAGTAAATTTCAAATGGCCCTCTGAGTTAATACTAGACACTTCTAATTAAATAACTTTTTTGGTTCAAAATAAGTTTTCATGAATTAATAAAAGCCGGAGGTTGAAAACTCTGTTATTATAAATGTTGTTGATCAATGTAACTTTCTATTACAATAACATTTTTTTTTCCCAAACTTGCGCCGGAAGCCTTTGAGAACATGCATTTTTTCGTTTTGTATTTAATTTTGCCAATTATATTTGATATTTATGTTATTTCAGAAATAAGTTCTTAACTATTATGTCAATAAAAGGTATAAGTAATCACTGAGATTCCCCTTCATATGGATATACTTAAATGAGCATTAAAATTTTGCTGGCCGGAAACTTTAGACCGCCACTGTATGTCAATTTCTTAATGTTAAATAGCTTAAGGTAATTAAAATGCTCACCAATAATCACCGTATATGTAATAGAATATGTAATAAAATTATGTAATAGATTACTTTTGTGTGGCCTTGTAAATCAATAACAAATTTTTTGCACCCCAGATTGTACAGAATGTATAGTATATACTTCAGAGATGCATATAAATTTTATGTTCGAAAGAGTGTAACACCATTAAAATGCAATCGAAATTTTTTCCCATTGACCGTAATGTATCGGAAACCTTTTGTCAATGTAATTGAACTATGCATCCGATTTTCATAAAATTTTAAATGAGTCTATAAAATTATCCAAAAATTATATTTTAAATTTCAAAACAATTCATTGGGTAGTTTTTGCGTTGTTATAAGCGGACAGACTGACGGATTGAACGACAACTATAGGTGATATGTATTTACATAATTACGAACATGCCTAACAACCTCCTCGTAGATATTAGTCAACGGGATAGCGGACTTCAGCGAAAATTTAATTGGTGAAATTACTATACGAAAATAATGCTAAGCACTCTTTTGAAATTTTATATAAAGTAATATTTATTCCAGACCTCTGTCAAAATTCCGCATGTAAAACGGATGTCCACATGTTAAATTTATTGGCCCCTCCCCCTTCTGAATTTTGATGCCCCCTATTTTTTGAAATCTTTGTGTTATAAATTATCTCAAAGTTGGTGTAAATCGACCAGTTTGTTAGATTTCATTAGTCTAATAAATTTGGGTTTCAACAATGTATTTTTGTTAAATCGAATTTTTTTTATAAAACTAAATTTGCGGATTAATTTTTATGTATTATAAACAGCATTTGAAGACAGGACTAGATGTACAGCTTTAAAATCTCTAAATGGTGTAGTTAAAAAAAGACTGCGTTTCAAAGCATCCTGGTATAAAAATTATTTGTGGTTTTCGAGACTCGTTTATAAAGTTTAAATTCCCCAATTGTCAAATAATTAATATCTAAAGTTGTAATTAAGAGCCCTTATTTTAAAAATCGGACAAAGTGTGATAGTTGTATTTTTTGATTTGCTTGGGTGTTTTTTTTATGTTGAAGTAAATTAGATTTAATGATTAATCTGCAATTTTGAAGCCCTGAAAAAATTTTCCCTTCCCTGTAGAAAATATCAAAGTTCACGTTTGTGAATGCCATTTTTATGAAAAATGAAATCCCAATATGTTTCGAGTGGTTATATCGCTGGCAAGCAACAACATTCCAAAATTACTTCGGCATAAACTTATAGTATAATACTACCTGCTCATTAAAACTTATTTGTTTCAATGGGACATTGTTATTTTACATTATGTTGCCACAAAGTACAGTCAAATTGACGATTTTGTCTATTTTCCGCTCTTAATCTTATTTAAGCTATAATACCCCAAAGTTTGTCTTATAGCATATGAAAGTGCACTACTAGGACAAGCTAAATAATATAGTATTGCACGGAGATATTGTTGCTGTTAGTAGCTATAACCTGTTAAATATTCAAAATTTCCAAAATCTGCAATATTTAAAGTAGTTTATTTAAAAAAAGCGCCACAGTTGAATGAAAAAACAATGTCACGCACTAGTTAAACATATGTACAAAAACATGAAAAAGAAGTGGGGTATCGTGATAGTTTTATACAAAAAAAAGACAAATTACAAGAAAAGCAATGTCTACGATCACATTTTCCCCTAATTAAAAATGAAACATCCAAATTCTCTTTTGTCTTTCTATGATATTTCCCTATGAGTAAATGAAATATCCCTTTTTTGTCGCCTCTTCAGAAAGAGAAACGGGATGTTTCATTTTCTCTTAGGGAAAAAATGCGATGATGGACATTGCTTTTCTTATAAATTTTGTCATTTTGTTTACTAAAAAATATCACGAGGTCCCACTTCTTTTTCTTTTCAATGTTTTTGTACATATGTTCAATTATTGCGTGACAAATTTTTTTCTTCATTCAACTGTGACTTTTTTTAAATAAACTACTTTAAATGGTGCAGAGGTTGGAAATTTTGAATATTTAACAGATTATAGCTACTAACAGCAATATCTCCGTGCAGTACTATATAATTTAGCTTGTCCTAATAGTACACTTGCATATTCTATAAGAAAAACTTTAAGGTATTATAGCTTAAATAAGATATTAAGAGCGGGAAATGGACAAAAACGTTATTCTGACTGTACTTTGTGGCAACATAACAATGCCTCATGGAAACAAATGTTAATAAGCAGGTAGTGTTACACTATTAGTTTATGCCAAAAGAATTTTGGGATGTTGTTGCTTGCCACAGATATACCACTCCAAACGTATTGGGATTTCACTTTTTCATATAAATGGCATTCACAAACCTGAACTTTGATATTTTCTATAGAGAAGATAAATTTTCCAGGGTTTCAAAATTGCAGATTAATCATTAAATATGATTTACTTCAATATAAACAAAATCAAGGCAATTAAAAAAAATACAACTATCAAAACATCACTTTTTTTGTCTGTCTGAATTTCAAAATAAGGTCTCTAAGCTACAGTGGAAAAAGTTTCCTGTCTGAAATCGACGAAAATTCTACACCTGAATGCATAAAAAATTTAAATTTTAATATTTCACTAAATAGTGTTGCAAAATTTTAGAGATTTTTGAAAATCTCTTTTGAAACAAAGTATTTTCTTGAAATTGCATTTCATTGGAAAAATGACAAGAAAAATTAATTTTAAGTGCGAATCTAGTTATTCTTTAATTTGTTTTAACTTGGTTCATGTATTTAAAAAGTACTTAAAAACTTAACTCTGAGAAGTTAAACCACCAGTAGTTTGAGCCATACCGTGTTCCATTGCATATGCCAATTGGCTGCGAAACTTCATAATGAAATATTTTGAACATTTAAAGAGTAAAAAAATAGTGTGCCCTTTTTCTGTCACACGATTTATTGTAAAGCTCAAAGCTATCGAAAAAATAACATTGCGTGCGTTCTAGATATCTATTTTGAAAGAACGTTTTAGAAAGATGGCATTTATGATTTTCTATTAACATTGTGTTATGACTAACCCATAACTGCTGTTAGCGGTCTCAGAGACCGCTGAGTTTTTAAAGTTTCACAGTTTAACTTGCAATTTTTAGTTTAACTTTAGATACTGGTTAAATTGTTTCATTTAGAGCTTTATTACTACCTCTAGATGCTTTTGAATAGCTGGATTTTATTTATAATAGTTTTCTGTTATAAAGTTTAATACACAAATAACATTCTGAGAGTTAATGTAACATTTTATTCATCTTTAGATTAAGCTCACATTAGTTACAATTTTTGGCACAGCAGTTAAGGGGTCAAGTACCTTTTTAAAGAATCCAAAAATCGATTTTCTGAAAAATAGTTTATAATTAATATGATTCTTTAGAAACATTTAAAAACAAACCGCATTCAAAAATTCGCATTAGAAAAAGTTAGGTCTAAGACACTTTGCGCTTTTTCTATACGACCAATGGTAAATTTAAACTTTGACGTAAATTTTCTCAAAACAGCGATTTTGATCATTGCGCGCACGATTTCTCGAAAACGGTTGCGTAGAATTTTTAACGAAATTTTCGCTGAATATATTAAACATACACAGGCACAAAATGACCTACTATTATGTTCCTCAAATTAGAAGTTTAGAGTTTACGACTATTTTTTTGTAAAAAAAAATCTCGATATATCGAATTTTTTTTTAAAATAATTTTTTTCTCGAAAACTATAAGTTTTATTTTTTTTAACGTAGGTCATTTTGAAAACACATATCTCTATTCAGAAAAAAAAAATATTGGTTTGTTTTAGCTATTCAAATTTGAAAAATCGTGCGCGCAAGGCGTGCAAGATTTATTCTTCCGTAAAAATTGTATTATCTTTAAAAATAATTTAAAAAAACACTGCATGCGTGTATAAATTTTTTAACAATTTTAACTAATAAAATAAATCCTTAAGTGTTTTCAAATTTATAGTAAAAAGTCAATTAGATATAGAGTGACTGCAGTTCTTACAGATGTCACTTTTTCACGTATTTTGTTAGTTCGAAAGGTACCTGACCCCTTAAGGGTTAAATTTAAGCATATTCAAAGCAGATGTGTTTAGAAAACCATATTAAATATCTTCATTAAAATACAAACTAGATGAGCAATTTATATTATCTGCACATTTTCATTGTTAATATTAACGTTCGTATTATTACATCATGTTTTGATTTTGAAAATGAAGTTAGTTTAAAATACATTTTTCTTTGTCATTAACCTCCGGAAACATTTTTTTTTTTTTTTTTTGTCTCTGCATTGATTGAAATTTCTGATATTGCACTTGCTTTCTTTTCAGCCGTCGTAAATCCCCTTCAAGGCAATCTACGCGAAAATGAACTAAAATCTCTGGTAAATATTTTGATTGGATAGCTTTAAAGATAAATTCTTTTATAATACACTGATCTGCAAAAGTTAAGGTACAATGACCAGATGCTTTCATTTGTACATTGTCGAATACCTATCAAATTTCTTGGCTCATTGCCCTTTAACTTTGAAGATATAAAGAACATATTTGACTTCATATTTTCAGTGAAGATATAGTCGCGGGGATAATTAGGGAGCCAACAATAAATTAGATAGTGAAATTAACACCTTCATGAATGTTGTGCATAAATGCGCCCGACCCTTAAACAGTACGCGCATAGTCATTTGCTAAAGTGGCAGACCGTTTTGAGCATTTTCTGTTACATCGGTGATCGCAAATATTTTATTAAGTTTATTTTTGACCCTCTTTTTCCGCGACTAAACTGACAAATGAAATCAAACATGTTATTTAACATCCTCGAAGTTAAAGACAATTCGTCAAGAAATTTAGCAGAAATTGGACAAAGTATACAATCGAAAGCATCCAACCACTTTTGGAAGTCGGTGTATCTTTTGCAATATTTGTTCAGTGCAATTTTGTATTGCAATATTTATTCAGTGATTATTGTAAGTTTTAGCTTTATTTCACAAGGCTTTCTTGGCGATAGGTTGAAACGACATAATTTTGTTTACAAAGTTTAAAGTGCACGTTCCAGCTAGTTTCGTTAATGTTGCTTTAAGCATTTAATGATCCATATTTCTTAATTTGTTTATATAGAGATCTTCCTTTTTGTAGTTATTTTGTTATGTCCCCAACCCTTCCTCCCCCACAAAGAAGAAAAAAATGATAGTTTCAGATACTTCTATGATTTTATGTATACAAAAATAATTTTGTATATATATCTATGTACAAGCTGAATTGATTGGGAAAATTATTAAAGCCAAATTCAAACTTTCTGGAGTTTTGTACTTGGAGATAAAATATTAGAAGTGGTAGGTTCTCAGCCATCTTGGTTAAGTTTTTAGAATAGTCTGAAAAGAGACGAATAAACTATAATCTAACAATGGCAGTACAGTTCTTTTTAGGACTAGTCGCAAGTTTGTTAAATTATGAAAAATATTTTTAAAACTATTACAATGCTTCAGCTGTGTTTTAAATTGTATGTCTGTCAAGAAATGTATATATATTTTTAATTTTCATAATTTGAATTTTCATTTTCCCCTGGATTGTACAAAGATCTTGATTAATTTTAAGAATAATATATACTCATGTTCAAAATTAAGAGAATTTTATTTTTGGTCGATTATTTCCAGAATTTCTATAAAATTTTAATGAAATTTATGCATGTACAGTAGGGTGGAGTGAAAAAGACCAAAAAAATTTTTTTTCGGAATTTTTTCTTTGGATAGGTCTAAAAAGTTGCCTTTTGGCACACTGAATATAAGGTTAAAATTTTATTTCGTTTGGAATTAATCTTTAGTCCCCTACCAGCTCTTAAAGATTATGCTCTTTATACGTGAAAATCAAAATTTCACTATGTAGAGTAAATGACCAAAAATAATTTTTTTTCGGAATTTTTTCTTTGGATAGGTCTAAAATGTTGCTTTTTGGCACACTGAATATATTGTTACAATTTCATTTCATTTGGAATTCATTTTAGTTCTCTACCACCTCTTAAAGATTATGCTCTTTATATGTGAAAATCAAAATTTCACTATGTAGAGTAAATGACCAAAAAAAATTTTTTTTCGGAATTTTTTCTTTAGATAGGTCTAAAATGTTGCTTTTTGGCACACTGAATATATTGTTAAAATTTCATTTCCATTTGGAATTCATTTTAGTTCTCTACCAGCTCTTAAAGATTATGCTCTTTTCATGTGAAAATCAAGATTTCACAATGTAGTGTAAATTAATCAACTTTTTTTTTAAACTAAATTTCTGATTTCAGTAAAATAATCTACAAAAATGACTTCTTAAAGTATTACTTGTGAACAATCTAAATATAGTTGCGTTTTAACTCTTTGAATTGCGAATAAAACCCTAAAATATGAATCATATTGTCGCAGAGAAGAGAAAACACAATTAGACATGCTTTCACTTTTATTTTTCGAATGTACATAAAATATAGTTCTCTAAATATAAAGGAAATGCAGTTTTCTGAATATATAGTAATGAAATGAAAAGAATATATACGATGTATTTTAAAACTTTCATTTCATTCTAATTTATATTAGTCTTTGTTATCAAAATTAGGTATTACCTTTTGTGATTTGATTTTTGCTCATAATATATCCGGTTCTTACTTCTACTACTACAGCCGCTAATGGCGCTTCAACAACTAAGTTTATGCATCTTTCGAATACTTGAATCTAACAGGTAAATTTTTCAATTGAAAAGATGGGACTTTCGATTTTTTTTCTAAGAATTTCCATAGTTTCTCTCATTGTGCTCTTTTAAGAATGAGGAGTGATTTCACATTTTTGCCAGTTAATGATGTTTATATAGTTTGTAACACTGAATTTCAATATTGGAATATGAAACTGTCTTATTGTAGAATATATAATATCCTTCATCTTCAATATTCTTCGGAATCCAAATTCTCCAACATGATTTTTTTTATCAGTTATCGTTCCTGTAAATTTTCATCTCAATGACAGAAGTTTACGTTTTTTTTTTTTTTTTTTTTTTTTTGAATAACGGAATTGAGAATTTTCTTTAAATATTCCCTCAAATAACAAAACAACTTAATTGTTTATAAAAAACATTTTGAGCTCTATTGTCGCAAGAAGAATCTTTTTTGAAATGAAACAACAGACAAATGTACTTTCATTACAAATTCAGCCATAATCTTCAGATTTTGGGGTGAATTCTGATTTCCAAACTGCAAACCAAGTAATCAATTGGCAGTTGTCAATAATTTAGAGTGTGACATTCTTGCTGGATTACGATTTACCAGATTTGAGGAACATTAAGCAGATGCAAATGTTTGACACATGTCAAAGATAATTTTGGTCTACACTTAACTCTCCAGAGTTCATTTCTGTGTGATAAGAGCAGATATTTTTTAATTTCCATAACTGTCTATTGTTCACATTGATCCAACGACTTTCCAATTAGAGCAGGAAAAGCTCGTGAGCCTTTATTTTGTTTATCAAGTTCAATGACTTAGCAGCAATTCGTTTGCAGAGAGCTATTAACCACTAAAGCGGACGACTAAATCTTAGTTTCAAAAATCTATTAGCATGATTTTTTATCTTACTTTTTACAGTTATTCCATCACAACCTATTGCCATAAATTTATCAAGGTTTAAATGTTTTTCAGTGCAATATTTTCATACTTCCTGCAATGATCTTTTCTGGTCCAAAAGATGGTGTAATGTGTCCCAAATACAATTAATTTGACTCTTAAAATCGGAGATTATATTTGTAACTTATAGTTCTTCCATATACCTCCAATTTTCCATAATTTCCTTTGATTTTGGGGAATTGAATAAGCTTCTGATATTCAGAAAAATTGTTAGCTATCATTTGATCAATTCGTCTTTGGGAAACTACAAAAATTGATGCCTTCGATGTTTTCTCTCAGGATTTTTTTTACCTCTGGTTTTGACGAAACTTTACAATTACTGATGTGTTTTTATTTATTGTTTTGTATAATAATAATATTTTATAGCATTCTGCTATTGTTGGCAAAACAGCTTTATTTAGTTTTGAAGAATCACCAACTTCTAGTAATGGTAAACTTCGATTTGCTTACACATACTCATTTTGACTGTAAAAATGATAATATACAATTTTTAAAACTCAATAAACCATTTCAAATATTTAAAAATAAAGACTTAAAGTTTGAAAACGATGAAAGGAATTACACTAAACATTTTAAATATAAAAATATCAAACGAGATTACCAAAAAATCCTGTTGATGCACAATTTATGGTAAGAATTTATCGTATAAATCAATGAAAATATAAATGGCCTGGTAGGGGACTCAAGAAGCTTTTCAAAATTAATGAAATTTTGCACGTGTGTTAGAAGTACAAAAAGGCAACTTTTGGCTGCTATCCAAAATCAAAATTCCAACTTTCGATTTTTCACTCCACCCTTGTACAGTCGTAGAAAAAAATTAAAATTCTAACTTCGCAACAAATGATCGTAGAAGACAGTTACTGGTACGAAACGATTGGAAATAAAGGCTACTTTTTAACCCTTTAATTCCGATGATAGAACACGTTCTAGAAATTATGTAGTTTAGAAAAAATCTGATTTTACTCCAGAAAAACTCATTAGCTAATTTAGTTTTTTTTTTTTTAATACGGATTGTTCTGTTAATAAAGCAAATATTGCTGTTTTAATTTTCTGGTGGGAATTAGGATATGCGAATTAAAATATCTTAACATCTCTAGCGGTTTGGGATCCAGGGAGTTAAGTGGTGTATATAAAATTTGTTTAGAGGGCTATCTACATTTTTAAATAAATCCAAACTTCTTTCCAATACCCAATTTTAACAAGAAATTTCAAATCTTCGGTTCAGAGTATGCCTAGACCCCAAATTTCAAGCCATTTGAATAAGTTTTGAATGGCAAACATTTTAGTGCTTCTAATGTTGAATTACTTTTTCGTATTTTTATTAATATCTCCTGAAAATAGATTCCTATTTTGCTAATTTTTTTTATACAGCAATAATACTAAAAGACCCAAACATAAATACGTTGAATTTGCAATTTTTATAATTTTATGATATAAATTTTTATATTCGAAAAAATTATAAATTGCAACTTGCAATAATTTTTGATGGATTATTAAGTCTTACTTTTTGAAAATCTATAATTTCTCAATTTTTTTTTCAAAGTAGCTATCAAATTATGCTTAAACGGCAAAATGATGGTTTAAAGGACCGTCTATGGTAGAAGTGACTAGATATTTTGAACCTTCTTATGCTTTTCTATTTTTAATGACTGCTTGAGTGGTGCCTAAAATGCCTAAATCAAGAAAGCTCCCTCGATTAACAATAAAGTACCAAACTTCAATTTGGAACCCGTAAAATATGCACGTTTATAAAAATAATTTCTTTGAAACTTAACTTGCGAATCGCATGAAAATTTTGTTTTTAGGCTAATTGAAGGTATAAAGTTCATTTATGCTGTCAGTTTTAGGTATTGCTACTGGAGGGGGGGGGGGGGTTGTTTCAGTATGAACATGGCTCCCTAAGCAAATTTTATATACATCATTTAAAAATAGACTTAATTTCCAGTCGTTTGGTACTCATAACTTTATCTGCAATATTTTTTTGTAGAATTAGTAAGGGGGTATTTCCCTTTTTTCCCACGACTTTACATAAGTTGATATAATGCAGAAATTATAACCATTCAGTAGGTCACACGCATGATAGTACGCAAGTACAATAGTTTTTACTTTTAGTTCAGTACTTTACATGAAATATGCAAATATTAATTTTGAACATGAGTATAGTAGGTGGTGTAAAGCAATCCGCTCGTATGGTATATTCTTCACAACGATCAGAAAATTGATGCGTTATTATTAAAATATTTGGACGCTCTTTGTGGTAATAGAACTTTTTATTGTCGTCGATATATCAACATATTTTTCAAAAATAACTGAAGATCGGAGTGGATGAACATGTTATATTATAAAGCTAAGATCCTTTACCCATACACATAATTTTATCGGTTAAAAAAAGGGAAAAAATTAAACATTGGGAATATTTCCTTCAATAGTAACCCGGCTATTATGATTAAATTATTGCTATTGGAGTTTTTTGTGACCCTCGTTTACGTTGTTCTAGAAAGAGGATACTTAAAATTATTGGAAATGCATTTATTACGTCATTGACGATGAAATATCGAAAACTAAAGAATTTTTCAAAACTTATCTCATAGCTAACAACTTGTACGGATTTTTCCTTACCACTAAAATTAAAAAGAAATTTGTCTTATTTCATCGTTGGAAATCGTTAATTTCGGCTACTGTTTAAAATAAAACTTCCTATTAAATTTTTGTGATAGGGGAAAGATCCGTACAAGTTGGCAGCTATGTTATCGAAAAATAAGCTAACTTCAAAGTGTCAATTCAATCTTATACGCTGTTAAAAATCTTTAGCATTTGCTGCAGATTCATTCCACCGCTTTTCGAGATAACTGTTATTTTGACTATACTGCTAAATTTGTGTAGATTTTGCTGCAGAATCGATCTTTCTCTTTTATAGAAAACTATTTATGTAATTACATTATAGGGAATTCTCATTGGTCAGAATAGATTCTATAAAAGCAATGGTGTGACTAGCAGCAAAAACTGCAAATTTTTAACATTGTAGGCGCTATATAATTCTACATTGAAATAGGAAAATTATATCCTGCGATCTACTCTATTTGGATTTCAGCTTCGTTGCACATTTAAGGCATTCAAAATTGTAACCCTTTTTGGATAAGATTTCCACCCTTTTTATTCTGTAACTTGTTAACAAAAAAGTGAAATACAACTTGTTTTGTGGATTTAACAATGTTTACTCTAATGTAATAGGCCACTTTAAATCATTTAAATGACGGGATTTTATTTGAAAGCTTACAAGAAATTAGGGATTTAACTATCTAATGTCTGTTCTGATCTACACGGGCATTTTAAAAGCGTGAAATGAGGCAAATAGCACATTTGGCATAAAAATTGTTGAAAAATCTGTTTTTGCTTTGATTCTTTTGTAATAAATCTTTTGTATTGTTTAATGAGTCTATAAGTAGCGCATTTCCCATTATTTAAAGTTTTCGACATATTAGAGAACGGTAGTTTGGAGTGGATTAGAAAAGTGCGCCAATCAAAAATTGGCCAAACAACTTTGCATTGTTGAGGCACATCTGTTACAAACCACTTAAGTTCATCCATTTAGCTATTAAATTTTATAAATTTGTTATACCCTGTACTAGTTTAGTTTTATAGGTTCTCAAAGGGTCAAAGTATTCCCGGACTTGCAGTATTTCTATTTCTCCAACACATCTATCGTAACATTAAAGAATATCATAAGAATATCAAAACTGAATCGTGCTTTGCTGTTATGGAAAGGGTGGTCTTTTAATTATCACTAGTTATAAATTCAGCATTTAAGTAGTAAAATCATACCGATCATCCGACTCGGAACCGTAACAAATTAACCCGAATCAGACCATCAATAATTAATCCGGACCCGATGCAGGACTTTTAACATTACCCATTGTGTTAAATGTGCTCCACTCTGAATTCAATGAAGTTGTATGAAAATTGTCACTTCTAGATCTAAAAACATATCTCAAATTTATGCAATTTTCTCTTGGCATTTCAAAAAATGTAAAAATACATTTTTTTATTCCAGCATTTAAATATTGCGAATTATTTGAAAAAGACCTAGAATTGTTTAAAACTTTCTTTTAGTTATTCTAGCTTGATCGTTATAAAACACTGAAAAAATTCTTTCTTTGGACTAGTTTGTTTTGTTTCTCTATATCACGCAAGGATTTTAGTGAGTGCGAAAGAAGTGTGAAGCATTTAATTCGAAATTGAGTTTGAAATTCTTCAGAACTGAGTGTGAAGAGCAGAGTGCGAAACATACATAAATTAGGTTTGCATACATTGGATTTATTTAATGGAATGGGTTTCCTTGGGATCATCGTAGTTAACATTCTATTTAAGGCTACTACGTAATAAACTACAGCTTAATAAATGGAATCTAATAAGTACCATGAAACAAGTCTTTTTATTTCTATGGATTTAGCTGCGCTAGGTGAAATTATTATGCGTAATATTCAGCTATTTATATATATACATACAAATTTTGCAAAGCGGCATTTTATCGCTTCAATGTAATGTACATGAAACATTTTGTAAATAAACGTTATAGCAGGAGCTTCATCTTAATATACTCATCAGTGGGGATAAAATTTTGATTTAAATCCATAATCTGTATCTGTTTTACTATTAAAATTTCTTTTAATCTAAAAAGTGCATCTTTCTGGTAAAATTTAGATTGCTGAATATCAAGAAAGAGCAATGAGGGTTAAACAGGAAAAAGATTTTTTCTTCAATAAACTCAGAAATATCGAATTACTGTGCTCTGCTGATGAAGCTCCTCGGACTAAGAAGAAAGATTTTGTCGAGAAAATTTTAGCTGAATTGTATTCCTCTGATGTAAGTATATATTATCAGTTTGATAAATTAATGATCGCCAAAAGTCTTTCAGATATGTATAAAAACATCAATACAGTAAAACATAAGTAATTTATCTATAATAGAATGCTTCCTTAAACGGAAAAATTCGATTGTTTGTATGGAAAGAATACCATAAAATTTAGGATTACTTGGGACAAGTGGGCCATGATTTTACAATGCGGCTATGGCGATTCTGGCAAAGCTAATGTTCATTTGAATTAAAGTTTGAACCTCTGTAAATGTGTTCAGTTAGGCTTACTCTATCAAATTTTTAAAATTTTAATTTTAATGTCTAAAAATAAAATGTGCTTATTTTTTTTTTCGCGGGTCCAAGTGACACATAAAAAGGGTCAACTGGACCAGGAGGTCTGTGATCCACACAGGTTTGTTTTAATCTGGTGTACCAGATCCTGCTTAAAAAAGTGTAAGCAACTTAAAACAATTTTAATCAGGTAGATCATGTAAATCATACATGAATTAAAGAGCACTGTAAAGGAAAGTTTTGCTGCCAAGTTGTTTGAAAAAAGCACAAATGTGAAATTATTAGATTTACATATGCCAAAAGCATAGCAATTGATTACTTGTGTACTCTAGTTTTGGTAATAAGTACTAAAATTGCAGAGATAGCCGGGGAGGGGGTGGGGAATGAAGATTAATCTTTGAACAAACGGCTGCGTAATTCATTTAGCTAATAAATTATATACATTGGATTTTGATTACACATGCACAGCGAAACATAATTTAGTAAACCTGTTTATTTTTGATTAAATATTTTACTTTTAAATTCTAATTGCAGGGTATTGTGTACACTGTCGCTTGTCATATATCCTAGAAAGAATATGCTTCTTTATTAAACTGAAAATTTCTAGAAAAGCACTTGGTAAAATTTGGTATTTTTATAAACCTTAATTTATCCACAAGTGTGCATGCTATCCTTATAAAAATGAACACATTTTATTACAAGAAGTCTCCTAATAGTGTACTACCGTTTCAGTGCTTTTTCAGGGTTAGTTTATACAGGGTAATCAAAATATATGGGTTTATCTTCAATTTGTTTACGGTCCCACAAAGTTTCGGGGGGGGGGGGAAATCTTCGTAAGTATGACGTCTACTATGCTGTTTACACACCTGAAGTTATAGTATTATTCCACTTAAAATTAGTTATATTCCTTTCTTGACAGGTCTGTTCTCTGGCAAATGTGTTATTATACCCATCTAGAACGGATCAAGAAAATTTTCAGTTTAAAACAGAATTTCGTAGTACACAAAATTTTGTAACAAGTTTTACAGCACTGTATATACTACTGCCCTAGAAATGTAATATGTATTATTCTTTAAGGGAAATTTTAATTGTAGTATAAGGTTGATTTAAAAGTGTCCGTATTTTCGGCAAAAATTGTTAACCTAAAGTAGTTGTTAAACAGATTTTTGAACGAATCAGAGAGGGAAGGTTCAGTGAATTTCATACAAGCATAGTTGTTGTGAACATGCTAGAAAATTTCGGCTGGTGCAAACTTCTGGGAAGAATAGATTAATACACAGTCTAGCCTGGCCGAGCCTTCAAAGAAAGACCTGGGCACGACCCGACCAGTGTTAATGTAGACCTCTAAATGGCATTTGAATGAAAAAAACTCATTCTTAAATGGGTTTTTTTTTTTTAAATACACAAATTATGAAAAATTGAGTTTGAATTTCGTTCAAACTCGGGAATGTTTTTTAAACTTTCGTTTAACGTTCATTTATCAAAATGTAAACTAAGTTCAATTCAAAGCTCACAGAGAACTTAATAAATTCGTGAACTTAAGCTCAGTGAGCGCGTTCATACCCAACACTGGTTAACTAAGCGCAATTTTATAATCTCTAATTATTAGGAAACTAAATAATTCTTCCTGTTTATCACACATTAGTTTTTGTCGTTCGCTAAGAAACGTTATAATTATAAAACCTAGAGCTTTAGAAATGTAACAGTTCAGCAAAAATGCCTAAGTAAAACAGAAGCATTCATTCTAATCCTTATCGTATCAGTAGTTATAAAGTATGTTTGCATTAACTTTCAGAAACGAACCCTATAAGACAAAACAAAACAGTCAGGGTCGTATTACCCTTTTGAGTTTTACATCGGCGGTTTTAACGAAGCAGCTGGAAACCTACAGGAATGTATTTTGAATATGAAATGCATTTTCAAAATAAAAAATACTTGAAAAAATAACTTCAAAATACATTACCAAAATACTTTCGTTTAGTCCTGTTAAAATACAAATGTATTTTGAAAATGTATTTCAAATACATGTATTTTCGATACGGCCCATCCGATTGTTTTTAGCTGTAGACTGTATGAATTAAATTTTTCAAATGCTGTTGACATGAATACTGTTTACGTGCATTTGCACTTATTTTTTTTAAATTTGGTTTCAACAAAATTGAACTTTACTGTGTATAATATTAAACGTGTTTTATCTAAGTAGTGCATCGGTACGTGCACATGTGCTCATTCATTGTGGGAGGAAGAGGGGGGGGGGAGCGGAGGATTCAAAATATTTTCAGTCTTAGCCAAATTTCAAACTTGCACTCATGCTGCAGGGATAAAGGGCATGGGGATGTGTTAAAAGAAATAACAATCCATTTAAACTATAAGTCTTCAATTTGTGGAGCTAGACCACAAAGCTATCACTGTATTTCATTATGGAAAAAAATTGCCTTATTTAATGACTAGCTTTGCAATTAAATAAGGGGAAGATTACTTTACGGAATTTGTGGTGGCAAATTCAACCAGGCGGGGAGATCTATTGCTCAAGGAGCCGGCTGAAGTGAAACTCTCTCAGATCTCTAAATTCCATGTTAACCTATGGGGGAAAACTTTGAAGCGCGATGACTCATTAATTACCTAATATGAATATTAAAATACAGTTTTCACCATCAGAAAGACGTCAGATGCCGATGATGCGCGTTTTTAAAATCTATCTACGCCAATTTTAAGTATTTAATAAGATACAATGTAATCAAATGGAAATGCCAAAGTTTATAGGGATTTTTTATATACTTAAAATACCCGGAGACAATTTTTAAAAACTCGCATCATCGGCATCTGACATCAGCTTTGTGATGGTGAAAACATTTTAATATTCATATTAGATAATGAGTCATCCGGCTTTCAAGTTTTCCTAGAGGCTAACATGGGATTTCGTGATCGGGGAGTTTCACTGCAGCGGAGCCTTAAGACTTCCTGGCCAACGAAGCTCTCACGAGCTAATGCTATTCTTATAGGGAGGTTATTTTCTAATATCTGATTTCCATTTCAGCTTTTTTTTTTTTTTTTTTTTTTGTGCACAGGATAGTTGAGGTGCACGCCGACATCGCTTCTTTTTTACTTTTTCGATTCTGGTTGCAGATATTTTTTAAAAGGCACTTTCGAAATCTGTTTTGAAAGTGAAAGTAACTTTTTATAAAAAATATCTGCATTCAAAATCGGGGAAAGGAACGATATAGATACACCTCAACTCTGCAATGCGAAAAAAGTTTTAAAATGTGAAAATACAAACAAGATATTAGAAAATAACCTCCCATAGGAATAGCAGTAGCTCGCGAGCGCTTTGTCGGCCAGGGACAGGAGCCTTAGGCACTAAAAGCTCCGCCCGAAAACTACTTCCAAGCAAAAGGATGAAGATCCCTAAATTTAACTTGTGAAACATATGTTTTAAACTTAACAGGTTAGCTTTCGAAAGACCGCTAGCAGTCAAATTTACTTTTCGTTGACAGGTCGGTACTTATCTTTCGAGATAGCTTATACTCCGAACAGGCAATATAAAAGATGAGTCGTGATACTTTGAGTTATCTGGACTGTACTGTAATAAAGATGTTTTTCCTCAAGTTGATGAACATGTATGTGATAAAGATATCCTGAAAAGCAGCAGAGATGGGTGGAATTTTTTCGTCGGTTGCAGAATTATACGCGGGCATTATAAACTGAATGTCAGGAAAGGAAGGAGGGTTTTGAAATGCTTGTGGCGGCCATCTTGCGCGGTCAGTAAAACGAGTTTCTCGCAGGAAGCGATCGAGCTAGCCTTTTGCTCGGCACGGGCACATAAGACGCTTGCTTACTGACCGTGGGTTCTGCAGTTCGATCCCTACCTGGGCACTTCACCTGCATTGGTGACCTTGGGCAAACGAACACGCACTACACCACCTTCGCTCTAGACCAACAGATGGCAGCACTGAAAACACCCCCAGCATCCAAAGCCTGCGAAACGCTCGCAACACGAAAGCCTGTGTAACGCTCACAGCACACGGCCAAAGCCTGTGAAACGCTCACAGCAGCAAAGCCTGCCATGCCGCGCAACATCGAGGGGCCACACGTGCAATAAGGAAAGGGCATGTTTACAAACACTTCTGTCAACCAATCTACCACTACATTTTTTGTCATAGCGATCATCGTAGGAATCATCTTGACGACGTAGCCCAATCATATCGTACTTACTTATGTAATGGCAAACTTAGACCAATCAGATTCCCGGAGTTCATCCGTACAGTGTCAGTCGTTAAAGAACGGACTGGTTTTTCTCCCTTATCCACAGTAATTCGTCCACAGTGACGTCAGCTGCCCTTTCCTTATCGGCGGCAGCACGACTACCAAAACGCGGGTGGAGTACTGTGGCGGCCATCTTGCGCGGTCAATAAAACGAGTTTCTATCAGGAAGCGATCGAGATTAGTGATGGGCGATTCTCGAAAATTTCCTATTCGATAAAAATCGTAATCGTAAAAAAGCACATTCGATAAAGTCATCGATTAATTTCAAGAATCTACAATAGAGATGTTTTTACAATCGATTATTAAAATCTTTGTTATTACATGTTTAAAAAGCATAATTTAATAAATACATAACTGAAAACAAATGAATTTAAAAAACAACAACAAACCAAAAGAATGTTATAATGGAGCCGCAATAGTAGAAAAGTCATGTAACGGGTTTCCTTGTTCCTTGGTTTCAAAAAGTTGTAAAGTCGCGAGTAGCAAAATGGCCAAAGAAAAAATAATGAAAAACACTCTTAGTGAAAGAACATGAACTAAAAGGATATTAAAAGTGATCAAAATCTTTTTGATTTTTGTACATCAAATTGAGATACGGTCTACAATTCTCCCATTATTAGAAGACTCTCTATTGAAATTCATTAAACGGACCATTCGGGGGGCACAGTAGTGCAGGAGCAAAGAAAATGCATAATATGAGTAAATGGTCATTAGGCTTTCAACAATACAACGTATGATGGATGTCGGTTAAATTTATTAGTTTCCCGCGGGGGCAAAGTGAGGAGGGAAGAGCGCGGGAGGTATGTAAAATAAAATGGCAATTACAGAGCTTTCTAACGATATATCACGAAAGAGGAGTCAACAAAAGATATAAACACACTCCTCTTAGAATTCCAAATATTGCAACACCCGGAATACAGCCTGTCCTCACAGTTTGAGATTTTTTCATACATTATAAATTATATATTGGAAGTCTCCATAAAAAAAAATCGGATCTGAATTCACAAAAACGAAATGATTTCAAAAAAGTTAGCAAAGCGCTTCTGTAAGGAAGCCAAATTGAGGAAAAGAGAAGAAAGATTCATAATATGAAAGAGTGGTTTGAAAACTTTCCGTTGATATATCATATGACGAGTCCATAAAAAGCTTCAAATTTACTCCTCACTACTCCACTATTTTTTTTCTTCCCTGAATACATCCGGAAATCACGCAGCCTCGCTTTAAAATGTTTATATTTAATAAAATATTTTTACCAAAGGGCTCCATCAAAAAATATTTAAAATGAAATTTATTCTCAAAATAGCTACGATTTAAAAAATTCACCCCTCATCGCTCCCCTCCCCCCTGCGGAAATTCAACCCCAGGAAGAGAAATGTTCATAATGTGAACGAGTGGTTCGAAAAACATTCCAATAATTAATCACATGAAGAGCCCAAAAAAAGTTTGGAATTTACTCCTCACCCGCAGGTTTACTTTTTCTTAACAGAATACACCCGGAAATCACGCATCCCCTACTTTAAAATATTTATAATTAGTAATTTTTATTAGAAGATTCCATCAAGAAACCACTTCTAAAATGATAGTTATTCTCGAAATAGCTACGATTAAAAAAATTCACTCCCCGTCGCCCCCCCCCCCGTCCTGAAATTAAACTGCAGGAAGAGAAAGGGCCATAATATGAAAGAGTATTCCGAAACCTTTCCTATGACACATCACATAACGGATCCAAAAAAAGTTTGAAATTTACTCCTCACCCGTGGCCGTAACGTTACTTTTTCGTCCCAGAATGCACCAGGAAATCACGCAGTCCCCATTTTAAACTTTTGTATTTATGAAATAATATTTACCGGAGCGCTCCTCTGAAAACCACATCTAAAATGATATTCATTGTTGAAGTAGCTAAGATTAAAAAAAAAATAAAAAAAAAAAAATAAAAAAAAATAAAATCACCCTCTTATCGCTACCTCCCCTCCTGAAATTCAACTCCAGGAGGAGAAATATTTATAAAATGAAAGAGAGGTGCGAAAAAATTCCGATAATATATATATAACACGATGGGTCCAAAAAAGAGGTTGAAATTTACATGTCATCTGTGGGTTCACTCATTTTTCCAAGGATACACCTAAAAATGACGCACACCCACTTTAAAATCTTTATATTTAATAAGTTATATTTACCGAAGAGTTCCATTTAAAAAAAAAAAAAAAAAAAAAAAAAAAAACTCCACATCTAAAATGGTATTTATTGTCGAAATAGCTACGATTTAAAAAATTACCCTCTTATCGCTTTTTCTCCTCCCCCCCCCCCTTCTGAAATTAAACTCCAGGAGGAGAAAGATTCGTAAAATGAAAGGCAGGAGTCAAAACATTCCGATGATGTATGTATAACATGACGGGTTAAAAAAAGGTTTGAAATGTACATGTCACCCGTGGGTTCACTTATTTTTCCTAGAATACATCTAAAAATGATGCAGAACCCATTTTAAAACCTTTATATTTAATATTTACCGGAGAGTTCCATAAAAAATCCACACCAAAAATAACATTGTCGAAATAGCTACGATTTAAAAAATTCGCCCCCTCATCGCTCCCCCCCTCCCCCTCCTCTCCTCCCGCCCCTTAAAATTCAACTCCAAAAGTAGAAAGATTCCTAATATGAAAGAATGATTAAAAGCGCTTTCGTATATGCCTCTCATTTCAGCAAATCTCAACCCGATAAAATCTCATGCCGATAAAATGATTTCGAAAAAATCATTTCTTAGCGCTGAAAATTAACCTCGATTAAAATAGGTTTATCGAAGGACTTGTAACTTCGAGATGAAATTTAACCTTGATAAAAGCGGCACTTCGAGAAGCTTGTGGTTTGCTGATGTCTTTTTCGATAAAGATGATTTTCGTTCTCGTTCAGAACAGAGATGAGCAGCTTTATCGAGGAGCGTGTTTTGTCGATGAAGCTTTGTGAAATGAAACGTTTTATCGAAAAACGAGGTACAGAAAAAAGCATGAGAATATGACATAACTTGTGAAATGAAGACCTAATTTTCAAAGTTTCTGGTATGGCTCAAGGTTACCATGTTGTCACGTACCCATAAATATTTATTTAAAAAATTTTTCAACGAGGAGGCTGGAAAGAGCCCCCCTTAAAACTGTAGCGATTTCTACAATATCTATCAATTTAAGCGTGGTTTTTTTTCATCGAATCATTCGGTAAATGTTATTTATCAAATGTAAAAAGATTAATATGTCTGCTGCAGGAAATTGGGGGCGAAAGGGTGGACTGACGGGGGGCAGGGGAGAGGGACAATTTTCACTTTTTTAAACCCGTCATATTGTATATCATCTTGAAGATCTCGAATTACTCTTTCATATTATGCTTTCTTACCCCCCCCCCCTTCCGAATTTGGTTTCCACAGCGGGGTGGGGGGAGGGGGTTGGCAGTTTTCGAAGCTTTTTGCGTTTTTATCATTTTAGATCAAATTTTTTAATTGAAAACGTCCTTAGGCGTATTCGAAATTTTGAGATGGAAAAATACCATTGAACTAGCCACATTGTTACTGTAACCTAGGCACATTGTTTTAAAGTTCCCTCTTTGAGGACCTCTTCCAAAGGTGAGGGGCTTGACTCCCCCCCTCCCCCAACATACTTTAAAATATTGCTCATTTTTTTTCTCTATCAATTTTAACTTAAAAGTTTAAGCTATATGGCACAAGCGGGGCTATTGACCCCCCCCCCCCGTTGGTTATTCACCAACGTAATGTTGCTCATTTCTTCACTTCATTTCAATTTTTAAAAGGCTATAACTTTGCTTGTATGGGAGCTACAGCGGCGAGAAAAATTATAGCATAGCTAACTTTCCGTCGCCGCTCTTTTTGCAGTTTTACGGTTTTCCCCATAGCACCGGGTTTTTTTTTGGGGGGGGGGGGGAGGGGAGAGGGGGGCATTTTTCATTTTTTGATGTAATATGTTTATTGAAAGCTTATGCTTCATACATTACCAATTTAGCATAAAAAAGTTTCTCCCGTCAATCTGGGTCACGTTACGGACCCATAATGGATTGAAAGTTACATTTCTCAAACTTCGAAGTTTTCGCTAAATTGGCATTTAGAAAACGTCGTGCCAATGTGGTGCGTGTATGACATCTGTATCATATAAATATTGTTCACCACTGCTGGGACTCTGGCCTCTTGCGTGTAGGCGTTAATTTACCGCGGTTACTTGGTCCTTGTATTTTCTGCAAAATAAAATATTTCATGACGATTAAAAAAATACACACGTAATTAATTGTTCAAGTTTTGACTTCTGTCGGCAATCCCAAAATGTTTTTTTTTTTTTTTTTTACGGATTTTGCAATAAATATTATACAAGGAAATAAATATTATACATTATAATATACAAGGAATTTAGAAAATCAGGAAGTTTTTTGGCATGTGACCACTTATTGATCTTATGCACCTCGATTTTATATATCCGCCCCCCACACACACTGCGTTACCTTGGGGAGGGAGGCAGTTTTCAAAATTTAATGTTCAATTCGAGATTACGTTCGGTTGTTCGTTCAATTCGAATTTTTGTTGTTGTTGTTTACAAGATTTTGCTGTGCTTGCACACCGCGTTTGGTATTATGATGCCGTGTACAACGAGGACCCAGTTCGAGATTTCATATTACAAGATTGCGTATAAATTAGAGACACCAATGAAAGGAGGGTCTCGCTAGCGAGTGAATCCGTCGTGTCTTTTTTATTAACACCGACTCATTCACCTGTAGTAGACTCTTGATAAAATTGAATCCTGTATGCTATAAAAGCAATTGCAAACTGGAGTCATCGAGAAAAATTTTACACAATCGAAAGTTATCGATGTTAATACAATCGAGAAAAACTTCTCGTTATCGCCCATCACTAATCGAGATAGCCTTTTGCTCGGCACATAAGACGCTCGCTTACTGACCGTGGGTTTTCCAGTTCGATCCCTGCCTGGGCACTTCACCTGCATGTTCTACCACAGTGTATAGAAATATAATGTGGAAATCGCTTATACCTGTAGTGCATTAGAATGTATCCAAAATATTACATTTAGATGGCGTTACCGTCGTAATTATTGCTTGAAAACAATAAGCGTTAATTACAGCCTCTAAAAAAAGGTGTGAAATGAATAAAAAATACCTTCCTGAAAGAATGCAGGGAATTTAGAATAATTTTTCATTCATCCCTATTGTATCTATTATTAAAACATAAATCCTTTGTTACTTCGGCGGCTAGCAAATTTATCTTTCAAAAATATATCATTGTTTAAATATCATCAGATGTATCTAAACACACAGGATTTCTATTCATTCGGCGCAATAAACTATCATACCGCCCAGGGGCGTAAATCCCGGGGGGGTTTGGGGGGGTGTCACACTCCCCCCCCCCCCCCAAGAAGAAATCAGTCAGAAAATTCCCAGATCGACCGGGAAAAGTGTGTTTAGTCGGAAAAATTTTATTAACCTATAAAAATTTTATAAACTGGAAAAAACGGAAATCATTCGGAAAATTTCCCATTTTATCGGAAAAGCATGTTTAGTCGGAAAAAATAGTATTACGTATTAACCTATAAAAACTTTAAATTGGAAAAACGGAAAAATCAGTCGGAAAAATTCTTGTTCGATCGGAAAAAATGGTATTAATCTATAAAAACTTATAAATTGGAAAAACGAAAATATCATTCGGAAAATTTCCCGTTCCATCAGGAAAGGTATGTTTAGTCGGAAAAAATTGCATTACGCATTAACCTATAAAAACTTATAAATTGGAAAAACGGAAGAATCAGTCGGGAAAATTCTTGTTCGATCGGAAAAAATGGTATTAACCTATAAAAACTTATGAATTGGAAAAACGAAAATATCATTTCGAAAACTTCCGTTTCATCAGAAAAGGCATGTTTAGTCGGAAAAAATAGTATTACGTATTAACCTATAAAAATTTTTAAATTGGAAAAACGGAAAAGTCAGTCGGAAAAATTCTTGTTCGATCGGAAGAAAGTAAGTTTAAACGAAAAAAAAAAGTATTAACTTATAAATATTTATGAATTGGAGAAATATTTTTGTAGTTTTTAATTAAATAAGAAAAACAAGTTAGATCAAAGAGAACCAATAAAATTTTGTTAGTCGGATTTATTTCCCCTTGCAGTTTCTAATTAGGAAAAACAAGAAAAAACAAGTTAGAACGAAGAAAATATAAATTTAATTCTTCGCCGGAGCAATTATTGATTAATTTAACTAATTGGTAATTTACTATTTAATATAACTTTAATACATAGGATTTTATTTTTCTGATAAAACTATTTAGAAAATTTTTCATTTGTCAAATATTGTGTACTCAGAAACCTCTATATGACGAAATGTATATATATAGGGAAACATTAAAAATTACCATCCGATCAGCTTACTGTCAGTGATTTATAAAATTTTCACCAAAGTTTTAACGACAAGACTTGAATCAGCTCTGGACTCAGCTCAACCTAGAGAACAAGCAGGATTCCGAAGTGGATTCAGTACAATGGATCATATTCGAACAGTAAGGGAACTCATAGCATAAAGAATATAATTTACCTCTCTGCCTTGCCTTTATTGATTATGAAAAAGCGTTTGATTCCGTCTACACATCAGCAGTAGTTGATTCTCTGGAGGACACTGGTATAGATAAACCTTACATCAATATCATAAAGAAGATTTACAAGAAAGCAACAGCAACCATCCGTTTAGATAAAGGAAAAGATAAGATCAAACTCTGAAGAGGAGTAAGACAAGGAGACATCATTTCACCCAAGCTTTTTAATGCTGTCTTAGAAAATATCTTCAAGAAGCTGGATTGGGAAAACAAAGGGATTAGAATAAATGGAGAATTTTTAAGTCATCTCTGGTTCGCTGACGACATTGTAATTTTCAGTAACAGTCCTGAAGAATTGGAAATTATGCTAAAAGATCTTGCAGAAGCTAGCATCAATGTGGGATTAAAAATAAATTTAGAAAAGACTAAGGTGATGTTTAATTCATTTACATCAAAAAAGAAAATTGTCTACAAGAACACTGAGATTAAAGAAGTGCAAAGTTATGTGTACCTAGGAGAGGAAATATCATCGGATAATAGTATCTTGAATGAAATCAATAGAAGAATAAGAAATGGGTGGAATGCTTTCGGGAAGAACAGTATTATTCTGAAGAGTAATATGCCTCTTTGTTTGAAAAGTTTTTAATCAATGTATTTTACCTGCATTAACCTACGGAGCAGAAACATGGACACTAACAAAACGGATGATACAAAGATTACAAACAACACAGAGAAGCATGGAAAGATGTATGCTAGGCATAACTAGAAGAAACAGAAAAAGGATAACCTGGATAAGAAATCAAACAAAAGTTTTTGACATCCTTGAAAGAATCAAGCAGCTAAAATGGAAATGGGCTGGGCACATTGCAAGAAGGCAAGACAATAGATGGAGCACAAATATACTACAGTGGTATCCCAGAGATGTAAAACGACCAAGAAGACGACCACAAGTAAGATGGAGTGACGAAATTAGAAAAGTGGCTGGTGTAAATTGGATGACGAAAGCACTAGACAGAAAACATTGGAAAAATCTGGGGGAGACCTACATCCAGCAGTGGATCGAAAACGGTTGATGATGATGATGATATATATATATATTGATATTTTGAGTGAAACCTTGATAATCCGAATTATTTTTTTTCTGTGCCCTTGAATTTTGATATCGAAATCCACCTGTATTTATTTGTTGTCGGAAATTTTTTAGTTTAGTTTAGAAATTTTAAAATATACTGGTCGAAATGAAGAAACTTTTATTTATTTTTTATCTAAACTTTAAATTTAGTTAGAAGTATATATCACGGAATTTAGGTGGTATCCGATGAAAATTCAAAACTGAAATACAAATATTATTATTTTTTCCATATCAAAATTTGGATATTTCCACTCTACACAAATTTTACCTTTAATTGAAAATAATTATGGTTTTATTTTTTTTCCTACTGACTTTGTGCTTTCTTTCGAATTAATTATAAAAATAAAATTAAAATGAGAAATTGTTTTTATTTACTTTTTTACGTAATTTTTGATTCATTTAAAAAAGTGCTTAAGAAATTTATATGATACAGGATGAGAATTGAAAATACCCAAATACTTTAAATTTTTATCTCGAAATAATCTGAATATTTTACAACCTATACGAATTTACTTCTATCAGAAATAATTTGTTTTCCTTTTCCTAAATCAATTATATTCAATTTTTTTAATATTTGTATTATTACTACTACATTTTGTTTTATCGGAAAAATGAGAGGTAACACCAAATTGTTACGATGCTTTAAAGTATGTCGTTAAAAAAAATTAATTAAAACTTATATTAAGAAATCCTGTATTTTTGAAAAAGTTTTCTCACTAAAACAGGGCTTTTCGAACTTTCAGATTGGCGCAACACTAAAACGAAACTGACACTTCCGCGTGCTAGCAGGTGAAAAATACAAAGCTTATAAAGAAAAATTTGTGTAAATGGAATAAGTCAAAAATGAAACACTTTTCCAGTCTTTTGTGCATCCATCTGAGCAGATTCTACTGAATTTAATTGCATGATTACAATATTAAATTGGCACTTAGATCGTCTGTTTTATATGAACATTGAAATAATAAAAAGGATACACTATAATAACATGCACATTACCAAGATATAGATTTTGGTAAAAGAAAGATACAATGTTTCATAACATATTGGCGTAAATTGATACACATACACGACTCTATTAAAAGCACTTTGAATGCACTATCTCCGCCATGTTAGATTCATCATCAGGGATGTAGTGGAGGGTACACGGGCCGTATACCTCTGGATTTTTTAAAGGAACACCGTATAATCTCTGTTCCTAAAGAAAACTGTAGTATGCACATTCTATAGTATACTCTCTGCCTTTTGCGTATACTGTCTGCTTAGAGCGTATATCCTCTGTTATTTTTACGACTACATCCCTGTTCATCCACTTTATGTACCTTTTTTTCATAAATGATGAAAGATATGGATCTATATTTTTATGGTAGGTAGAACAGCATGTTTTCAAAAAAGATGAGGGGGGGGGGAGAGGGAATGAAACTTTTTTTTTTTCATTTCATAAGCTGGATTTTTTATTTTATTTCATGTTCCAGTAAAGAGAGCTTCACGTACCAGCACTGGTACGTGTACGATAGTTTGCGAAATCCTGCTCTAAAATGTTCCCTAAGCAAACAGATTTTAATTTTACTTAAACATATGTGCCAGTTACAAAACATACTGCGCCTGCGTTAACTCTTTATACCATTAGTAATCTGGCTCCGGCTCATAGTGCGAAATCATTCAATTAAAAAGTGCATATGCTGGAATATTTTGGTATATTGCTAAAAATTCAATATTTTTGTATCAATTATGCCCCCACCTAAATGTAAGAGACAAAAAGTGCAGTGTGGTTTATGCAATTCTATTTTCGACAGTGATTACAGGAACACTCTTAATAAACAACAGGAGCTCCAAAAAGTCCTTTTTGAAGTAAGTAAGCTACTTTATTACAGAATATTTTAGGTATAAAATGTGTAACATACAAAATTTTATTAAAGTACTTAGAAATAAATGAGTTTTCAAAAGGAATCAACATCAATTCTTTAAAACTTATTTGACTATATCGATACACTTAGTCAAAATTATGATTTATATACATATGCATTATATATGTGTATATATATATATATATATATAAAAGAGTTGTACCGCATATTCGGTATCCATCCGGTATTCGGCCATGTTACCGAATATTCGGTTTGGCCGAATATCAAAGTATTTGGCTGAATCCAATACTTGATAAAACCTTTTAAAACAAATTTTAAATTTTTTTTCACAATTTCTACTTTTAACTGTCAATTTATTATTATATTTAAAATAATTAGAAAAAAATCACATTTATAAATAAAATGGAATGTTTTTACATTATTTGCTATTTGAAAGTGTAATTAAAGAAAATTAACAATGAGGATTTAAATGATGAAGTATGAGGATTCTGCTTATAAATAAATGATGTGCAGATGTAAGTTCCTAAATTTGTTTAGTAAATAATCTGGTTCTTGCTTTTCCCAAATAAAAGTTCGTAAACAAGAAAGAAAAACTTTTGAGATTAGTAATAGCCATCAAGGCAGACAATTTTTGATCATAAAATCAACTTATTGAGTCCTAAGTGCATTGTATTCCATCTCACTCTAGGTCAAACTTGCGTTTTCGTATCTTGCTTTAACAATAAATAAGATACTAAATACAGTAGACTCCCGTTAATTCGAAATCGGATAATTCGAATCTTCGCTTAATTCGAACTAAACATGAAGTCCCGAAATTTTCAATGGCAGAATAACGTTAAAAATTTTCATTAATTCGAACTCATTTTCTCTTGACTTCGTTTAATTCGAACTAACTAGAATTCCGATTTTTCATTTTCTTTTTTTTTCTCACGGATTTCAGATCATTTGAATAACTATCTTTCTTTGATTTTTGTGAAAATTGTTCCGAACAAGTATACATATAATACAATGCAATTGATATCCACTTTCTTAGTGCCCCGTCTGTCCATCAAAGACGTTTAAAAAAAATTTTCCATTGTGCTTGTTTCAAATTTTTTAATTAATTCATGCATTTATACATTCTAATTGTAAAGATATTCATATTGTAAAGATAACAGACGAAATAAATAAAAAAAATACCATAACATTAATTTCTGTGTAATAGCATCATATTAAGTATGTTTTCATTTCATATTTTTATAATTCGAACTTCGGATAATTTGAACATTTCTTTTGGTCCCGACGAGTTCGAATTAACGAGAGTCGACTGTATTTTCAACTCACATGCTTTCATTTCTGTAAAATATGATATGATGGGAAAGGTAAAAAATGCCACTATTCACAAGAAAAGAACTAGGAGTTAATCATTCCTTTATTCAGAATTATGTTGATAGAATTTGTACTTTATATTGTGGGAAAAAAAAAAAAATCTGCCTTGAGTTATTTTAAAAGAACAATTATGAGACTGCAAAGTTTTTCTTCGACCATTTTTTCATTATTTTTCTTTGATTTTAAAATGTTTCTTTTAATTCGTAGAAGAAACCATGAAATTAAAAATTTTATCAATTAAAAAATTCTCATAATTGGGCTTCTTAAATAACTCAAGCAGATTTTTTTCAATACTAAATGCTCTTATAAAAAGTCCTTACTTATCAAATTGTAAGTTTCTTTTATTAAATATTATGTAAAATTGTTTTAAAAAACAGCATTTTAATACCTTTAAACTTTGAAATATAAAAAGTATTTGGAAAGCCGAATATTCGGTATTCGGTCCAACAATTACTATTCGGCTAGTCGAATATTCAGTATTCGGTTCACCTATCGGCCGAATATTCGGTATTCGGCCAAAATCACTATTCGGTGCATTCCTAATATCTATATATATACAGGGTGATTCCAAATTTTTTTTACAATAAAAGAGGGGTGATAGTACACATCAAAACAAACAATATTAAATAGGAGACCAAGGGTCCAAAACGTTTTCCTTAGGAAATAGCCGCCATTAAAGTTTAGGGACCAAAATTTCAAATAAACATAAAAAACGGAAAAATAGGTCGATTGATTTGCGGTTTTCACTAAAATTATTCTGTATGTCGGCATTTTCTTGAAATTAAATTATAAAGATAAATTTAAAAAAATGCCGATAGAGGGCGCTTTAGACTTTGGAGTAACGAACAACTATTTTTTGCATCTTATTAAATGTTTTCGTAAGCTTAGACTCGAACTTAAATTTTGACCTCAAAATCTGTAGTTGGGAGTGGTTAAGTAAAACAAACTGAGCTGTGTTCAGAGGGTTCAAATTTCAATTGATTATAAAAAACGGAAAAATTGGTCGATTGATTTGCGGTTTTCACTAAAACTATTCTTTATTTAGGTATTTTCGTGAAAATAAATTATAAAGATAAATTTCAAAAAATGCCGATAGAGGGCGCTTTAGACTTTGGAGTAACGAAACACTCTTTTTTGGCGTTATTTTTTGCATCTTATTAAATGTTTTCGTAAGCTTAGACTTGAACTTAAATTTTGAGCTCAAAATCTGAATAGCTGGGAGTCGTTAAGTAGACAAACTTAGCTGTGTTCAGAGGGTTCAAATTTCAAATAATTGTAAAAAACGGAAAAAATTGGTCGATTCGTTTGCGATTTTTACTAAAACTAATTTTTAATCAGCAGTTTTCTTGATCAATCAGTGTTTCCTTGAAAATAATTTTTAAAGATAAATTTCAAAAAATGCCGATAGAGGGCGCCTTAGACTTTAGAGTAGCGTACAACTATTTTTAGCTGTTATTTTTTTAATCTCATTAAATGCTTTCAAATGCATAGACTTAAATTTTGGGCTGAAATTCTGAATCGTTGGGAGTGTTTAAGTAGCGAAAAATTGAATTGTGTTCGAGAAGGAAAGCGGGTTAAATTTCAACTCCTGAACACACTTCAGTTTGCGCTTCTTAACTCCTCATAACGATTCAGGATTTGAGCTCAAAATTTAAGTTTAAATCTAAGCTTCCGAGAACATTTAAAATGCTTTTGCAAGCATTTAATTAGAACAAAAAAATAATGGTTAAAATGAATTGTTGGTTACTCTGAAGTTTAAGGCGCCCTCTGACGGATTTTTTTGAGATTTATCTTTAAAAATTATTTTCAAGAAGATACTGACTTAAAGAATAGTTTTATTTTAAACCGCAAACGAATCGACCAATTTTTCCATTTTCTATAATTATTTTAAATTTGAACCTCCCCCTCCCCCTTGAACACAGTTCAGTTTGTGCTACTTAACCACTCCCTACTATTCAGATTTTGAGCTCAAAATTTAAGTTTAAATCTAAGCTTCCGAAATCATTTAAAGAGATGCAAACAATTCGGCAAGAAATAGTTGTTCGTTACTCCAAAGTCTAAAGCGCCCTCTATCGGCATTTTTTGAAATTTATCTTTATAATTTATTTTCACGAAAATACCTAAATAAAGAATAGTTTTAGTGAAAACCGCAAATCAATCGACCAATTTTTCCGTTTTTTTTATCATTTGAAATTTGAACCCTCTGAACACAGTTCAGTTTGTTTTACTTAACCACTCCCAACTACAGATTTTGAGCTCAAAATTTGAGTGTAAACTTACGAAAACATTTAATGAGATGCAAAACATACCGGCAAAAAATAGTTGTTCGTTACTCCAAAGTCTAAAGCGCCCTCTATCGGCATTTTTTGAAATTTATCTTTATAATTTAATTTCAAGAAAATGCCGACATAAAGAATAATTTTAAGGAAAACCGCAAATCAATCGACCGATTTTTCCGTTTTTTATGTTTATTTGAAATTTTGGTCCCTAAACTTTAATGGCGGCTATCTCCTTAAGAAACCATTTTGGACCCTTGGTCTCCCATTTAATATTGTTTGTCTTGATGTGTACTTGCACTCCTCTTTTATTGTAAAAAAAATTTGGAATCACCCTGTATATATGTCCTCATGTTGGCCATAGTACTCGGAAATTTTTCCTTCTTGGAGTTGGAAATTTATGAGCCTACACCCCCCTCCGCGACTAAGGTGGTTTACGCCCCTGATACCGCCCTTTGATGAAAATATATTGGAAACAATTTCACCTGTTGTATTCCACACTACATGCTTCTAGACACTGTAGCTCTACAGCAGTTAACTACTTGTCTGCAGGGCCATGTGACGGCTGAAGTGATAAATGATTTTCAGTTGTATATGAATAAAAATTCAACAATAATCCAGAAATTCCTGTTATTCATGTGCTGTATCACGAAGTACTTCTTTTATTTTATTGTAATTTTTGTTTTGAATATCTTAAAATAATTTTATTTGTTGGATTTAGGCAGAAACTGAATTGGCAGAAGATGACTCTCGGTGATGAGGGATCATAGTGCAGTTTGGACCTCTTTATTCTTCATACACTGTGCAAGTGAACATTTTATATTTTAAAAATTGATCTGGCAATGTCAAAATCTTCGCTTGGCTATATTTTGTTTGGTTGCTATTTAAAATTTATGTATACATGTTCTTTATGGAAAGATTTTTTATAAAATAAAATCAATTTGAATATATTCAAAGTTCATTTATTATATTGACATTTTTCATTCTTTTCAGTGTGTGACAGCAAAAGTGTCATGCCTGTTCTTGTCACTTTCCGGCTGTATTTCCTCCTTTTTTGTTAATCGTATCTTTAATTGAATAATCTTAATTTATAATAACCCTTTACTATCTTTTATTTATCTTTATTAAAGGGCGGTGTCTAAAAGTTATCAGTACTGTGTCTAAGCTATTTTTTCTTACTGCTTGAAGTAAAATCAGAGTATATTTCAAGTCTGGTCGCTACTCAACAAGTCCTTGTGGTGTTTAAAGAAATTAAGTTGAAACTGGTGTGAATCCATATGAACAGAAAACTTCTTTAAAACGTGAATTCCTAAACTCGCAAGGCCATACCTTCGTGAGGCGCAAAGAAGACATGCGTCTACTATAAAGCAGCGGAACGACTGAAATGAAAAGGCGGGAAAGGGAACAAGCGGAAGGAACAGCCAATCGCGGAAGAGTATAATCAAAACGGACACAGTGAGGAAGGGGAGTGATGAAACAATTTGGTGAGAAAGAAAATATAATAAAAGGAAAATACACACATAAATGGAAGCACAAAGAATTAAATGTGTAAAAGCCTAATACAATGGAGAATTCAGGGTGTGTGTGTGTGTGGGGGGGGGGGTCATGACCCTTCTCCATGAACGAGGGAAAATTCTAAAAAAATATTTAAAAAATGAAATATATATTGATTTTTTTCAAAATAGAGCTCATCAGTGTGACGTCAGACAACTCAACCCCGGATTTCCATGTAACTGGTCAATACAAACCGAGATAGTTTAGGGTGTTAGATGCCCTATATACCATAAAAAAGGCTTTCAATATGAAATCGGATATCGTTCAAAGGCTGAATTCATTGAACTGGGTGAAGTTTTAAAAGCGATCCGCAAGTGTTTGGGCCGAATTTTAACTTGTTTAAATCAGTTTCAGGTTTCAATTTTTAGATTCACGATACAACACATTTCATCGCTATCTTTTCTGAACTCTGTGGTTTGTTTTGACCCAATTTGT
The DNA here is from genome assembly GCA_964019185.1 of Maratus speculifer. NCBI lineage: Eukaryota > Metazoa > Arthropoda > Arachnida > Araneae > Salticidae > Maratus > Maratus speculifer. Next base: position 178,003,214 of record OZ025293.1, read on the forward strand.
GAAGTTGTGACGTCACCACTGATGAACTCTATTACCCTTTACTCAACAATGAGGATTTTTCTGACTTTTTAAAGCTCTACTTAAATCCAAATAAATTAGGTCGTTTTTGACATCTGTGAAGTCATTTTTAATCTCTGATGCAAGTGCAATTGTTAAAAACGAATGCGATAAATTAGTTTTTTTTTATGAAGGTAAAGAATCTTTCGGTAAATTGCCGCAAAATGTGGCATTTTAAACTGAAATGCAGGCCGCGACAAATTGCTCCCTAGTGACGGCATTTCTGTATCTGTCAAGTCTTAAAACGCTCAATTTCTGAATGATTCTCTGCCTTTTATAAGAAATGAAAAATTCTTAAATTTCTTAAAACATGAATAAAATGTGGGAATTTTATATTTTTACAAATACAATATTTTTTTTTTTTTTTAATTTGTGAATAAAAGGATTTCTCAAAAGTTTCAGAAAAGTAGCCATTTTAGGTATGAGAAACAGCCTTCAATTTCAATATATATAAATTGCTTATTAAGTTCGCTGCCGATCACGCGCCAGCGCGTGATGTGGGGTGATGTCTCTATAGCCAGTCACGCGCTGCCGTGGGAAAATCTTTCACTGATCCTTTCTAATAAAAAATAAATCGGCTTCTGGGAAAAACCCAATTCTACAGTGGGGCACTAACATCACATCTTCACGTAAGCGGCAGCGAACGTGTTAAGGGATGTGACCCCCCCCCCTCTAAATGGAGGGCAGGGTCCGCCCTCTAATACACCCCTTCCTCACTGTCCTTTTTGATTATACTCTCCCGTGATTGGCTGTTGCCTTCTGCTTTCCAATTGGCTCTTCCTTCAGCTTTTCTTTCCCGCTTTTTCATTTCTGTTGTGCGGCTGCTTTTATAGTTGACGTACGTCTTCTTTGTGCTTGACGAAGAAAGACGCCTTTCTTTTGAAAGGCCTAGCGAGTTTTTTTAAATTTATATTCATATTGTAGTGTTTTTCTCTACTGTGTGCATTTATTTGAGCGGTGACGGTTTCCGTATTCAAATTTTGCCTGCAATTTCTCGATGATTAATGTCTTTGACAAATAATGAAGCAAAGGATCTGGCACCACCGGCGAGTGGAGAAGGGGACAACACCGACGCTAACAAAGCCTACGGGCAGTGGAAATACTGGTTTGCTGACGTCATCGCCCTCGGTCAAAGAGAACGAAGTATCCCACAACACTTTCTCTTTACCCCTAGTACCCTAATAGTAAAGTTACGTATTGTACGTGCGTTTTAGGAACAACATGCCAGTTTTTATCAGATGCATAGATCAATTACAAGGACATCGGTTACATAACGGTCAATGCGGGAAAATCAAAAGCATAGATCATTTACAGGGAAAATAGTGTTCCGTTACATTACAGTCAATGGGGGGAAAAGTTTCAAATGCATTTTAATGGTGTTACTCGTTCGCACAAATAAAATTGATATGCATCTATGAAGTACGTATAATATAAATTTTGCACTATCTGTGGTGCAAAGAACATTGGCTTAAAAGGCCACGGGTCAATCCATTTCAAGTGATCCAGAAAATATTTTTTTTTTTTGGTCGCTCGACCATTTTTAAAAAATCTGAATTTTTTTATACAACAACCCTAACATGACGAAAGTTCAAAATGACCGTTGTTTTAATTTTACTATTTTTCGTTTGTGCATGGCGGCCATCTTTGTTTGTCGTGTTCAGCGATTTTCTCAGATACTATTATACACAAAATTGTAAATATCTCGTCTTTTATTTTCCCAATTGAAATGGGGTTTGCAGCACTTTGTTCAGAATAAAATAGGCTAAATGTATGGTGGTAGAATAATTTTGAAAAATAAATTTTTACAGGTGAAATTTTAGCACAAAATTTAAGATTTTTTCCAAAATTTATCAGTTTTCAAGAGGAAATTTTTTATGCAAGGAAAACTGTCAGCCCTACACAATTTTTTCTACAAATAGGCCAAAAGTGCGTGTACTCATATACCAAGTCCCAAATCTGGGAGTTCATTTCTCTTTGCGAAAAAATTCCGAAATTCGTCAAAAATTTCAAAAATCGCATATTTTAGGCTTTGATATCTCTGGTGGAGCACGAGATAATTTGAAATTCTGGTCTTTTGATAGTATTGTGTAGTAGTGTTATGAACAAAAAATTTCAAGGAGATTTGACTACAAGCTGAGATATGACATGGACAACATGTGAAAACAATACTGCCAAACTATTGTAACCCACTATGTAATTGTTCATACCTCCAAAATTTTAAATTAATTATTTATGGTACAAAGTTAAATGTTAATTACAAATATCTTCTTCAAATGCATCTATGTGATTTAAACAATTCAGAATGTATGCTAAGCCAATACACCATTTGTCCAGAGGAACAAACCTACTAGAAATGCTATTGCAACAATTTTACTCGGTACTTTCAGGAAAAGTAAATTTCAAACAATGGGTTGCAACTGATCGAGTTGACATGGTTTCAGTTATTAAACCTAGAGAATTTCATTCAAGTTAACAAGGGATGACAAGACTTGGGTGGCTTCAAATAAAATTTTGAGAAAGAGCAGCCTGGTGGACTGACAACAGTAACTGGTCGAACTCATAACATCTCTCGTAAATAGTGTTAAGCTCTTTGTTGAGCATATATATAGTATCTTTGTAAATTAAATATTTATTATTAAACTGTTTTCAAGAAACGATATTTTCTGTGTAAATATTGTAATAAATGAGAATAATCTCATTTCTCCTAATGTATTCATAATAGCATTTCTTAACATTTTTTAATCACCGTATCTCAGTTTATAGTCAAATCTCCTTCTTGAAAATTTTTGTACATAATACTACTACACAATGCTATCACAGGTCAGAATTTCAGATTTTTATCTCGTGCTCCACCAGATATATCAAAGCCTAAAAAGTGAGATTTTTGAAATTTTTGACGAATTTTGCAATTTTTTTCGCAAAGAGAAATAAACTCCCAGATCTGGGACTTGGTGTATGAGTACACGCACTTCTGACCTATTTTCAAAAAAAAATGTAAGGTTGACAATCTTGTTGAACAATTACATAATAGGTTACATTAGTTTGGCAGTATTGTTTTCACATATTGTCCATGTCATATCTACGCTTGTAGTCAAATCTCCTTCTTGAAATTTTTTGTACATAACATTACTACACAATACTATCAAAGGCCAGAATTTCAGATTTTTATCTATCTCTCTCTTTCTTTCTAACCGATGACCAGGCCCCTACCTGCCGAGTTTTCTCAGCTTAACGGGTTAGATACCCGATATCGGGGTGGACAACCGCCTAATTGCCACGTAGTGGCAATAAACTTTGCTTCGCATGCCATCATTTCTGCAGTATTTGCTTGTCGTTGAGCATACTTTGTTTCGCTTGTTAATTAATGGTACATCCTGATGTTTGAACTGCAAATGGCTTCGCAAGATGGTCTCGTAATTTAGAGCCTTGATCAGATGACAAGAGCTTCACCTGGCATGACACCTCCAGAGGTATAATTCACAGGTAACTTGGAGGACTTTGCACCCATGACGGATTTTACATGCACCAGATGCCATTAGCGTACATGATGGAATTTTAGCCGGCAAAGTGGGGACGACCTACGCAGACAAGTGCCGTGGTCGGCTGATTGTGGCTAACGGTTGCTGGACTGAGTAGTTTATTGCCTTTGTGAATGTTTCGAGTTTGGCGCCGCACATCACTCCCACTCGCCGTGCCAGGTAAATGGGGCTGGAGCAAAATTTTTTTTGAGCCGAAACGGTGGCGTGTTCTTAGCAGACAACAGGGGGGACAATTTTGAGGGAGATTTAGAAAAGTAAATAACCAAAACTAAAAAGGCCGAAATGCTAAGTAGTGGCCAGAGAAAGGAAAATTTTATGGCCGAAATGCAAGGCAGTCGAATCGCTGCTGAAGGTGACGAGATCCCTCCTTTCTACCGTACCCAAGAAAAAGAGAAAAAAAAGAGGTGCTCTATGGGCTGTCCCATTGGAGCGGGTCCGGTAGCTCGTGCGGACAGAGTCCAAATGCACCTAATAAAGAGGCGTACTGTCACTAGAAAAAAAAACAAAGGGAAAAAACGAAAAAGAAAAACCCCGAACACGTTTCGGACCGCACAGAGTCCCTTGAGTCTCTGCGTCGATGAGGTCAACGTATGCGGTTCGGGGTAAGTGGACTAGTAGGTTGCTTCCCATTGCTCTTCGGACCACTCAGGGTCTCGTGGGTCCCTGCGTCAGTGAGGTCAACTTGAAAGCCTGAGAGGCGTTAGCCCACTAGGGTGGGGTTCCAGAACGTTGTCAGACCGGCCAGAGTCCCTTGAGTCTCTGCGTCTATGAGGTCAACCTGTACGGTTCTGGTGCAGTGGACTTGATTGGTGCTCCCGAATCTCTTCGGACCGCACAGGATCCCTTGAGTCCCTGCGTCGATTAGGTCAACTTGAAATTTTCGGGAGCCAAGTCCTAGGGGAGGGAATCCTGGAAGGTAAATGGGTTAGTAACATTGCTATTGTTTAAAAGTAACCAGATAGTTCACTTAACCCAAGCACTCTCCGTAAATTCCCTTTTGATTTTTTTTTGTAATATATATCTTATGTTGTTTAGATCTAGACGGACAAGCAGTTAGGCGGGGGCGGATGAAGCTTTTTGATTTGTCGTAATGTGCAGCTTGCAGATCCGAGATGTCTTTCGACGGGCTTGCAATAGTATTATTGCGGGGCACCTGTTTCGGGCCGTGGATACTGCTGTTACTGCACGACTACCGCTTACTGCTGTGATCATAAGACATTTTAATATTTTATGATTTTTTATTGTTGACCGTAGGGTTTTAGACCTAGGCCATTTTACCTTTAATAACATATAGGACGGACAAGCAGTGCCGGAGGCGGGTGAAGCTTTTTACTATGTCATGGTGTGCGACTTGCAGATCCATGATGTCTTGCGACGTGCATGCAGGGAGGTCCTGCAGGGCACCTGTTTCGGGCCTTGGATACTGCTGATATCGCACGACTACCGCACACTGCTGGGACATAAGACAAAATACACTATTTTATAATTTTTTTGTGGCGATAGGAATCCTAGGCCGTTTTATAAGTTTTTTAATTTTTTTTTTTTTACATATGACATATAACACAAAAATTCGTGCGGGTGCATGAAGGATTAGTGGCTGTAGTGAAGGATTGCGAGTTTGTTTTTGTGTATGTGTGGTCATTTGTCTATGTGTTCTGATGTATGAGTGACGTGATGTTGTCGCAGTTGTCTTGGAGCCACCTGATTATGATTTTTGCCTTTCTCTGTACGTGTTTGTTTTTTGCTAATTGTTTATGCCATAATTTTTCGTTTTCTGTTGTTATGTTTGCTAGATGATCTGCTTGTGTGAGTGGGCAGTGTAGCAGGTAGTGTTTAGGCGTACCCTCCGAACCGCAATCACAGTCCGGTGTGTGCGCCTTCTTGAATCTGTGGAGGTATTCTGGGAATGCTCCATGAGCTGTGTAAAGTTGTGAGAGTAGGTAGTCGCTAACTAATCTATTTTCGTCTACTTTTGGAAAGTACTGGTAAGTTTCCCTGGCTGTGTCCCCATAGTCCCATTCGAACTGCCACTGTTCAGTTGTTAAGTCTTTTAGTGTTCTTTTTAGTTTTGAATTAGGTTTTTCCAGGTAGTATGCACGTTCATTGTTCTGGTTTAGTGCTGCGTGTTTGGCTAACACATCGGCCTCTTCGTTTCCTTGGATGCCGACATGCATCTTGACCCAGCTGATTTTAAAATTGTTTCTTGAATCTTTGATTAAGTTGTGTATTTTGTTGACTGTGTCATTGGTGTTGAATGGTTTGCTTAATGAATCTATTGCTGATTGGCAGTCCGACCTAATGTTGTATGGCTCACACAATGAATTGCCCCATTCCGCTGCTTTATGTATAGCCAGTAGTTCGGCTTGGAAGACGCTGTTACAACTTCTTAGAGGCACTGACCAAGTCTTTATTTTTTTATTATTTTTGAAAGCTACAAAAGCCGAACCTGTAGCACCTGATTCCAATTTTGAGCCGTCTGTGTAAATGCATGTGTCTTTTGGGTTGTGGCCTATACGTGGTTCAATTGTTTCTGCCGGGTGGTTTTGCCATATGTTTACTTTCTGAGTGTATTCTCTGTGAAAGATGATTTTGTTGTGTATTGTTGCATTCTTCCTTAATCTTGAGACTGTGCCGTATGCCGCTTCATAGTTTACTTTAAGGTGAATTGGAATCAGGCCGGCTAGTACCAATAGGGCCGAGGTTGGGGCCGTTCTATAGGCCCTGACTATGGCCAGTGCGAAGTGTCTTTGGCAGCTCGAAAGGATTTCTTTACACCTCTTCGTAAGGCTGTGCCCCCAAATCGGGGCCGCGTAGGTTAGCGTCTTCTCAACTACTGTGTTGTACCAAATTTTCATTGTTAGGTTTAAGACCCCATCCTTTAGCTGTCATGTATGCTAGGTTTTTGAAGTTTTTTCTAACCTTGTCGGCTTGTGTTTGACAGTGTGGTTCCCAGTTTAGGTTTTTATGGAGTATGACCCCTAGGTATTTAATTTGTTCTTTGACATGTAGTTCCTGACCATTTAACTCTATTCCCTCTATGATGTTTGGATCTGCTGTTGGAAGGTTCCAAGAATGGCCCCTGTTTAGGTATAGTAATTCAGTTTTTTCTTTGTTTAGTGTTAGGTTGTTTTCCTCTATCCAGTCGTTGAATTCTTTTAATATTCTGTTTGCTAGTCTTTTTGTCTTTTGACCTACCCCTGAGAATTATTATGAAATCATCTGCAAAGGCTTGTATTCTTACATTTTCCCCCAGCGTTTTTTGAGAGCTGTTTCCGCGATTAGTAGCCACACAAGCGGGCCAAGACAACTGCCTTGGGGGCAACCGCCATAAGTTTGTCTTGTTACCTTGATACCGTTTTCTTCTAATGAAAAAATTCTTTGTTGGAGGAAACTCACTACCCAGTTCACTAAGTAATCCGGGCAGGGAGACTGTTTTAAATTATTTATTAGAATTGGCCATCTTATGTTGTCAAAGGCCCCTTTGATGTCCATGGCTATTAGGAGTGTTTGATAATTGTTATTGCCGTCTTCTTTAACTGTTTTTAATAGGTTTTCTAGTGCATATTCTGTTGAGGTCCCCTGTTTGAACCCGTATTGTTTGTTACTCCAATATTTTTCTTTGTATAGGTGGTAGTTAATTCTCCCATGGATTATTCGCTCTAGCATTTTCCCTAACGCTGGTAGTAGGCAGATTGCTCGATAATTTTTTGGGTTTGTTGGGTCTTTGCCTGGTTTCTCGAAGAGTACGACTACGCCTAACTTAAATGATTTGGGAAAGTATTCTAGTTTTTGACACTTGTTAAACAGAGTTAGTAGAAGTTGTGGAGCTGCTGTGTGTATTCTTTTAATTAGGTTATAGTCTATGTAGTCGTACTCTGGCGCCTTGTTTTGTTTGATGTTTATTATTCTATTGAGTTCCGCTTTAGTTATTACTGGTGCTTTTGCGTATTCCAATGGATTTTTGTCTGCCTTGATAGTATGTGCTGTTGAACTGTCTGTTAGGTACAGGTTGTCTAGGAAATGTGTTAATGTTTGTTTTATGGTTGTTGTGCCATCTTGTTTTAGTATGTCAATGAGTTTCACTGGTCCCGTGGTTTTGTTGCTTGCGTGTTTGTAGTGCGTTCCGTAGGTGTTCGTTGTTTTACTGCAATAGTCCTTCCATGTTTTTGATTTGATTTTATTTATCAGTTTTTTGAGTTTGGCCCTTTCTTTTTTGAAAACTGTGTGTTGTTGTAGTTTTAGGTTTTCGTCAGTTTGCTTTTGGTACCTCCTCCTAAGAGCCCTAACCTTGTTCCTGGCTGTTTTGATTTCGTCCGTCCACCACGGTGGAGCAGTGATCACTGGTGTTTTCTTTTTGTAGCACGTGAAAGCTATAGTTGTGATTTCATTATGCAGTCTCAGTGTAATGTTGTCCAGTTGGTCTTCTGTTGTCACTTTGTTGAGTTCTTTTATGTATTTGTTTCTTATTTTTCTGAGTTTATCAAATTTGGCATGTTTTCCTACCTTGGTTTGGAGACCATGTCTGTGGTAGTCTATGTTTTTATGATTTTTGATTGTGTAAGTAATGTAGCAGTGATCACTAAGTGAGGCTTCGTCGCTGACTTGCCAATCGCTGATGTCGTTGCCCAGGGCGACCGTGGCTATGGTTAAGTCCGGCCAGCCCCTTAATTCCCTCAGCCTCCCGTCCGGATCTCTCCGTGAGACTCTAAATGAAGGTTTGGCGTCTGGTGGGTTGTGGACGAACAAGGAGTGAAGCAGGAGGAAGTCTGTGAGTTCCCTGCCCCTTTGGTCAGTGTCCTCGTATCCCCAGGCTGTGGAGTGTGCGTTGAAGTCCCCCGTCAGCAGCACTTCGCCCACCGCTTTTTTCAGAGCTTCTTCGATCTCTGTTAGTACGTTCGGGAAGTGCGCTGACGGGGGAGCGTATACGTTGATTATTGTAAATTGGTTGTCTTTGTTTTCTAATGTTATGGCAGTGGTGAATTCTTTCGCGAGTATCGTCATAGGTTTAGTTCCTAGTTTGGTGCATATCGCTGATTTGTTGGATGTTTTCGTTATGTTCCACTTCTTTTGGTTAAACCCTGTGATGTTCCCAGTTTTTTTTGTGTTGGTGGAAGTCTTGCAGTAGTATCACCTGGAGGCCCCGTGCTTCGGCGAGACCCGCCAGGCAACGTTGCCCTACTTCCGCCATGTAGATTTATTTGAATGCATTTAAGAGAGTCGTCTTGAGTAACTTTTGGGTTAGGTGTTCTGTTAGTGTGTGAGCCTGCCGTGTTCGTGTCTGTAGATGTATGTGAGGGTGTGGGTGTTTGTGTGTGGAGGGTGACGTTTATGGAGTTGGTGTTGGTGGCTGCGCTTCTTGAGCGTGTCAATCTCTGACTATCTACGGCCATTCTGGTGTTGACGTGCAGCGTTGTAACTTATTTTATTTTCTATGTCTGCACGTGACCTCGTCACTAACCTCTCTTGATTACCAAAGGTATTGATCGTCACCCTCCCTGTGAGCACCTCAACGCCTTTGGATAGTGCTTTGCCCTGCTCCGTCCGAATTTGCCTGACCCGGAGGAGAGTCCGCCAGACCCAGCATGCACCCGAGTTCAGCGTATGGTTCGTATCCTTGTTGACTGGTATGTATCCATTCATGTTGAGGTTGTAGTTGTGTCACGCGATGCAGCAGACTCTGTCCGTACTGCACTCTGTGTGCACATGCTGCCCCGCGCACTTGGAGCACCTCTGAGGCCTGTTGCAGTCCTTTGCCACGTGATCAAATTCTAGACATTTGTGGCAACGGATAATGCTGATGAATGGCCTAATTGGGCATTCCCTGAGCCCCAGGCAGATCGTTCTTGCCTTAAGCAGGCGATCTGCCAGTGGTTCAGGGAGCAGGACCTGTTGGTGCTTTCCCCCGCGAGCCTGCATGTGCCTGGGCAGAGTGACCGCATCGTCTGCTCGTCGCGGGTCTAATCCAATCTTCTTCTCGATCTTCTCCTTGATTTGGGCTTTTGTCACATGCACCGGGATGTTGAAAATTATTACTTTCTTCTTCCGTATGCTTGCTGTTTTTACTGTCAAATCTTCACTTTCTTCCATTTTTTCCGTCAGTGTTTCTTTGATCTTTGAGGCTTCTTCTGCGTTTTCACATACTATCTTGATACCCTTCTTTATTCTTTTTAAGTTCTTCACTCCTTGATGGTGTTCTATCGTAGCGGCTCTCACTGTGTTTTCAATTTCCTCTACATTTCTGTCAGAGTTTGACTGGATGATGAGGGTGGAGGTTGACGCTTTCAACACTTCCGAATACCCTCTTTGGGTCGTTGTCTGTGTTGGAGCGACAGCCTCCTCCCTCTGAGCCGCGTCTGCCTCACCTGCGCTGATGACTACTGTGTTAGGGATTGCCTGGACTTGACATTCGTAGACTGCGGCCTTTGCTTCCCCTGCTGTCCTTTTTATTTCCAACTCCATTAGGTTCGTCATGATTAGATCTGTGGCTTTATCTATTTCTTAGCTAGTCGACTTCAGTACTCCTTTGCATTTATGCTGCAGTAATTGTATGTAGTTGAGAGCCCTGATTATTCTTTCTGCTTCATTGCTTCTTTTGTAGCCGGTGTCTGGTTCGTCACTGATGTTGAGTAATTCTTTTCTCATCTCCTTCAACTGTTGCGTCTCTTCTGGTCTTTGTGCCTTATCATCATTTTTAGCTTCACTCATCTCACTTCCATCATTTTCTAAGTCCTCTGCATCGTCTGTCTCACTATCTTCTTCTTTCTTCTTCATCTTGAATTTCTCTTCGATTTTCTTCAATGTTTCTTTCGCTTGCAAATTCTTCGACTTTGTGCCTTTGTTTTCTTTTTGGCTTTGTGATGACCCGGATGGATTCCTCGTCACCGAACTTCTCCTCCGAGCGCTGGCAGAAAGAATTTGCCTATCTGAGTTATTTGCAGGCAAGGCTGGGGAGGCATTATGAATGCCATTCTTGGCATCGCCTTTTACCCGTGTCATGTTGTTAATGATTTAGTGTGTAGTATTTAACCACTAAGTTAATTTATCAAATGAAATAAGTACCTTCTTCAATATGGCTGACGACCATGGGTTGTGGAACCCCCAGGCCGGCCAGCGAGACCTCATCAGCCCGAAGCATGATAAATGGACAATTCCCCCCCTAAATAGTATGCACAACTGAAAACAAGCCCCCCTAAAACTGAGCTAGTCTGAACACAAAAAAAACTAAAACCCGTGAGAATGACCCGAGTGTGAGGTGACAAGAATGTGCAATATAAGTCATATAAATAATAGTGCATGAACAACATCAAAAACATGAGCAAAACAAAGTAGGAGGCTGACCGTGGTAAGGACCCTGAAACATCCCCCCCCCAAAAAAAAAGGTGATCTGGTCGACTAATAAAATTAATAAAAACTGAGAGAAAAATTAATAATCTAGTATTGCAATAAGACGAGTCCTAGAGTACTTTAATTAGAATAACAGGATTAAGACAATTATAACAGTGAGTGTGACTTAGTTAAAACTATTTCTAGAACTACTATTAATAAAACTAAGACAAATAAAGCTGGCGATAACCTGGAATTAAGTGACGAACTGGAGATAATTCAGGTTATGAGATTGGATTGCAGGTAATTATTATAGCTAAGAGAAAATGATTAAGCTAAGACAAGAATAAAGGGAGAAACAGTTAGTAGTCAATTAAGCAAATGCTGTTAGTTATAACTAGGAAATAGTTATGCATGGGAAATTAATTGGCTAACCTATTATTAGGCTAAGCAGGGGGGGGGGCACTAAATCTATTATTTATAATAATTAAAACAGTTAAGAGCTAGCTAAAACCGAGAAATTAATTTAAAAGGATTTAACATTTAAACAGTTACTTAAAACAATAGGGATAATTGCTAATGGGAAGTAGGATAAGGTAGTTAACCCCCCCCCAAGGGGGAGTTGAGTTGGGCTCGCTAGCAAAGTTGAACTTGGAGTATAATTGATAAGCAGGGAATTACAATAAGATTAGTCCTAGAGTATTTAAATAATTAGAGAAACAGATATATTCAATTATAACAGAGAAAGTGACTTAGTTAAAACTATTACTGGAACTACTGTTAGTAAAAACTAAGACAAAAAGAGCTAGCAAAAGCCTGGAAATAAATGAAGAACTGAGCTTAGTTCAAGTCGAATTGTCATGTTTCTGTCATGTCGAATTGAGCTATTGAACTTAAGGTGTAACAGATAATGAATATTGAACACCTGAATTGGAAAAGTATCCCGCCCTGATTGACAGAATTACGATATGTCAAAGCCCTAGGGTAAAATTAAAACTTAGTAACAACAATAAAAAAAAAGCTGACTGGAATACAAAGGCAGGTAAACTATTAACTAGAACTAACAATTAGAAATTCAATAAAAATAGCCGTACAATGAGGTTGTAATATCAATTTGTTGGAAATTACTCTGATCCTCCTGAGTAGCAAAACAGATTAATATAAACGGGTTATTAGAATAGTAAAATTGGATAATAATTACATATTTAGAAAGCTAATAATACAACTATTAATAAACTGACTGGAGTACTAAAGCAGATAATGAAATACCCTAATTAAACTTATAATAGCCGTTATAAATAACCATACAATGAGAGTTGAAATAATAAATTGTTGATAAAAGTAAATTGACTAAAACCCTGAAATGACACCCCCTGCTTCCCGAGAGAAGAAATGAGTTACACAAACTACTACACTAAAGTAATTAATTTATATTACGGCTCAGATGATACAAATTTGGTTGCAAAGTAAGAATAATAGAGGCAACCCCTTTACTAAAGTAAAAAGTAATAAGTGACCACTAAAATAAAGAGTAATTGGAGCTGTTACTATAGAAATTAAAAGACCCCCCCCCCCTCCCCAAAAGAGCGGTCCCGAGGCAATGTACTTAAAAACCTTTTAGAGAAATTGTATCATGACAGGTCAGCCCCCGTGATTGATTAGTCTAATCTATTAGTAAACTGTAGGATAAAAATGACCTTTGCAACACAATCTATATAATAATGGCCATTGTTCGCAGCTGGCTGGAAAAGAGTGTGTCCTGAGGGATATGGGCTTGTAAAAGGCTATTTTTCTAATAACAGATTTGAGATTAGTAAATCGGGCGAGTTGACACTTATATGAGTTAAGAATTAGATTCCCACGCGTGATGACAATGGACCCTCAGAGCACAGATAATAAACTTAAGAGCACAATAAAACCAATATGTTACTGTCATGTCGGATTAAGCTGTTGAACTTATGGAATAATAGATAATGAAAAATGAACACCTGTAGGGAGAATGTATGTCGCCCTGATTGACACATGTATCCTTAGAACGGATTAATAATGATTAAGGCTATGATTGAACAGGGATTCCTTCCAAAAACCTTGGACAACAAGGATAATAAAGCTAATTAATATCGTACCTGAAATAATTAGTGTACCCACTAATTGGCCTAACAAGGTGGGGGGTACTAAAATTACAGTTAATAACTAAAACAATTAAAGCTGGCAAAAAACCGAGAAATTAAAATAGAGACTTTACATTAAACAGTTACTAAGATATTAAATCAATAATAATTATCGCTAGAAGGCAGTAAACTTGGCATAACATTGATTAAGACTTAATTAACAGAAATAGCAGAATTACTAGAACTATATTTAATAAGTACTAAGACAAATAGAGCTAGCGATAATCTGGAATTGAAGGACTAATCTAAAATACAGTTACTTATAACCTGAGGTTACACTTAAATAATTTTGCTGAAAGTAGAAGATTAGTTAAGATAAGAAAAAAGGTGAGAATTTAATTATAGTTAGGAGAGAGTTAATGCTCAGGAATGTGACTAGAAGGCTCAAAGATTGATACAAATAATAATAAACTATTAAGAGATAATTAATTAAGAAACCCAGAGCATACAGTTAATTATAAAAAAAAGAAAAAACTGCCTGGAAAATTAAAGCAATTAAATAATTGCCTAAAAAAACTCTACGATTGCAATAAAAATGACCGTTCAAAGAGTACAGGTACTTGGACTTATGGATACAGATAATAATGAGTGCTAAACGAAAAATATTGATAAAAAAAAGCTTAATGAAAGTTAAAACAATTCAGGAAAGCCCCCCCCCCACAATATTAACTCCCAAAACGAGCTGGCTAAGTGGAATAATTATAATGGTGAGAAGCCAGTGGATAGATTAAGAAATAATAGACAGTAAGACAGCTATGACAGTAGAGAGTAGTTAATGAAATTACAGAACAAAAAGGTCCTAAAATAACATTAATTTGTAAGAAATAGTAACAGATATCGCTGATAAGCTGCGATTAAGCTATTAAGAAATAATTTGAAATAAAATTACCCAAAATAAACACATAATTTAGTAATAAAAATACCGTACACTGAAGTAGTAATAACTAGTAATTAGTGAAAGTAAATTACAAAATCGCTGAAACCCCTGAGTAGCAAAACTGAGTATAAATAATTAATTAGAATTGTACAAAGTTGGATTATAAAAATATATTAAGGTTGCTAATATTAATAGGAAGAAATTTAAAGACTAAAAAAGACTATCAGGGCATGGATACATGTGTCATTAATGCAAGTAGAACCCAAAATAAAATAGATGACACTTAAATGAATAAAAATTGTCCAAACATCATGCTTCCTACCTATAGGCTTTACCAGTGCAGTCCCGCGAGGCCTTATCCTGGGGCTCCCGGGCCCATGGCACTGTCTAATCCGCTTAGCCGATCATTATCTTCGCTATAAGAGCCACTAAAAACAGGTCCTTCTCCTTCGCCTCCAAGGACGATAAATCCGAATATGCCCCACCAGAATGATACGAATACTCGACACTCCACGATACGAATGCCCCACCAGAGATATCAAAGCCTTAAAAGGGCGATTTTTGAAATTTTTGACGAATTTCGGATTTTTATTTTTTTCAAAGAGAAATGAACTTCCAGATCTGGGACTTGGTGTATGAGTACACGCACCTTTGACCTATTTGTAGAAAAAATTGTGTAAGTGTGACAGTTTTCTTTGCATGAAAAATTTCCTCTTGCAAACGGATAGATTTTGGAAAAAATCTTAAATTTTGTGCTAAAATTTCACCTGTAAAATTTTATTTTCCAAAATTATTCTACCACCATACATTTAGCCTATTTTATTCTGAACAAAATGCTGCAAACTCCATTTCAATTGGGAAAATAAAAGACGAGATATTGACAATTTTGTGTATCCTAGTATCTGAGAAAATCGCTGCACACGGTGAAACAAAGATGGCCGCCACGCACAAAGAAAAAATAGTAAAATTAAAATAACGGTCATTTTGAACTTCCATCATGTTAGGGTTGTTGTACGAAAAATTTCAGATTTTTAAAAACGGTCGAGCGACCAGTGCTGGACCACTTGAAATGGATTGACCCCCCACACAAAGGTATTCCATTACATAATGGTATAGGGAGAAATTTTTTCTGCGCGTTTAAATTGTAATTAACTATTTAAGATTTTATGAGATAGATATACGTTGCTGAGGAATAAAAGTTATTTCCTGTATAAAAGAAAGCAGATAGTATTTACAGGGACTCTCAAAAAATTTTGGCTACTTTACTGTATCTGAAATACTGTGTACTATTACATCAAGATCTGAATAATTTTAGAACCGTCCGTAATTATATAAGTAGCTAGCACCTATATTCGTTGTTCAGTTTGTCTGCCCGCATATAGATTCTTTATATCAAGGTCAAACTAAATCTAAAGGTTTGTGAAATTCCGTACATTTGTTCTTGAGATAGAGCTATCTGAAACTTCTGTCACATACAGACTCGCAGAGTGACAGACTCATAGACAGATATTTTCTAAAAACCATCAAATCGTGTTAAGTCTAAAATATACAGGGTGTCCCTAAACAAATGGTATATACGCTAGGGAGTGATAGAACACATCAAGACGAGTAATATTAAATAGGAAACCAAGGGTCCCAAACGTTTTCCAAAGGAGATAGCCGCCATTAAAGTTTGGGGTCCAAAATTTCAAATACACATAAACGGAAAAATTGGTCGAATGATTTGCGGTTTTCACTAAAATTATTCTTTATGCTGGTATTTTCTTGAAAATAAATTATAAAGATAAATTTCGAAAAAATGCCGATAGAGGGCGCTTTAGACTTTGAAGTAATGAAAAACTATTTTTTGCCGTGATTTTTTGCATCTCATTAAATGGATTCGTAAGCTTAGACTTAAACTTAAATTTTGAGCTCAAAATCTGAATAGTTGGAAGCGGTTAAGTAGCACAAACTTAACTGTGTTCAGAGGGTTTAAATTTCAAATGATTATAAAAAACGGAAAAATTGGTCGATTGATTTACGGTTTTCACTAAAACTATTCTTTATGTCGGTATTTTATTGAAAATAAATTATAAAGATAAATTTCAAAAAATGCCGATAGAGGGCGCTTTAGATTTTGGATTATCGAACAACTAGTTTTTACGTTATTTTTTGCATTTGATTAAATGTTTTCATAAACTTAGACCTAAATTTAAATTTTGAGCTCAAAATCTGAATAGTTGGAAGCGGTTAAGTAGAGTAGAGTTTAAATAGAGTAGTAGAGTTTAAATCTCAGCTTACGAATCTATTTTTTGCATCTTATTAAATGGTTTTTCATTACTTCAAAGTCTAAAGCGCCCTCTATAGGCATTTTTCGAAATTTATCTTTATAATTTATTTTCAAGAAAATACCAACATAAAGAATAATTTTAGTGAAAACCGCAAATCATTCGACCAATTTTTCCGTTTTTTATGTGTATTTGAAATTTTGGACCCCAAACTTTAATGGCGGCTATCTCCTTTTGGAAAACGTTTGGGACCCTTGGTTTCCTATTTACTATTACTCGTCTTGATGTGTTCTATCACCCCCTAGCGTATTTACCTTTTGTTTAGGGACACCCTGTATAAATCCATCAAAAACCGGAAGTCGAAATTTTTCACGAATGTAATACTTTCTTCTTCTAAAGATACAAAAGAAATTAAAAACGTAAAATCGATTCTGTCCATAAGATCGGCACAGCACAGCAATGGCAAATCGATTCACTATAGATTTCGATTTTCCGATTTCGATTTTTAGATTCGGGCAGAATCGATTTTTCTAGTTTTATTGGTAGTATTGATGTAAAATTACGTATAAGGAAGGATTTTTTTTTCTTTCTAGGCTAAATGAGTGTTGAATGCAGGTATTTTTCACCGTGAGGGCCAGCGCCGTTCAAAAGCAGGGGCGAAGGGGGCAGTCACCCCGGGCGCCGAAATTTAGGGGAGCCAAATTTATACTATCAACGTCATTATTAGCCTGTCACGAGAAAAAAGTTCAGGAAGGGGGGGCGCCAAATTGAGACTTTGCCCCGGGCGTAGTTTTTTCTTTGCACGCCCCTGGTGAAGGCTACCTGCAACTTGAAGGACTCCGGCGGAAGGCACCTCTGTAAAAAAGGGGAAATCGCAATTTGTGCATTAAAACATAATTTAATTTAAATTTTATACCATTTTTAACTTAAAAGCTTAAGTTACATGGCACCCCCGGGGCTGTGCCCCCCCGCAATTTGTTATTTACCTAATTTTGCTCATTTCTTCACTTCATTTCAATTTTTAAAAGGCTATAGGTTTGCTTCTATGGGAACTACAGTGGGGAGAAAAATTCTAGTATAGCTAAATTTTCCTTG
The DNA here is from genome assembly GCA_964019185.1 of Maratus speculifer. Lineage (NCBI taxonomy): Eukaryota > Metazoa > Arthropoda > Arachnida > Araneae > Salticidae > Maratus > Maratus speculifer. The sequence continues at coordinate 178,020,543 of OZ025293.1, forward strand.
CCGTTTCTTTTGCTATTCCAGTTTTACAATTTCCCCCATAGGGCCGTTTGGGGGGGGGGGGGCGTTTCTCATTTTTTTATGTAATATGTCTATTGAAAGCTTATGCTTCATACATTACAAATCTAGCATTAAAAATTTTGTATCACCATTCTGGGTCACGTTACGGACCCATAATGCGTTAAAATTTAAATTTCTCAATTTTTCAGAAAAAAAACAAACATTGGTACATGTCAGTGAAATTGGGATTCGAACTCGCAACCTTTAAGAACGCAATCTCTAAGCTTATTGGCCACCGAGCGCTCAGTAGCGCTATTCTTTCTTTAGATTGCCATTTTTAAATTCGTAATATCTTTTGAATGGAATGTCCCATTTGAATAGTTCAAAAAGTAATCTAAAAGTAGTGAAACAGTCATGAATACAAAATGATTTACTTGGAAAAGGATTAATACAAAGGTATCGATAGCACGGTCTATTTTTTGTCGGCGTATTTATTACATTTTAAAATGTAAGAAAATAATTATAGTGAGGTAACTGCAATAGCTGGACATACGGTATCGTAAAGTTTTTTTTTAATCGATATTGATATGTTCTTTATAATAAAAATTTTAATTTTACTTAAGAAAGGTGTTATCATAAAAATAAAATATATTGACATGTTTCGGAACCGTCAAATAAGTTCCATAGTCATAATAATTATGAAAAAAAAATATTATGACTATGGAATTTATTTGACGGTTCCGAAACATGTTAATGTATTTTATTTTTATTATAACACCTTTTAAGGAAAATTAAAATTTTTATTAAAATGTTTTATATAAAAGGTGAATGTTTTAAAATCTGATGATTTAAAAAATCAATTGGTTTTAATTAACTTTTTATCATTCATATGTTCTTTAAGGGGGCTCAGGGGTTGATCAATACGGAAAAACATGTAAACGGAGCTCTCGCTTCGAGCCCATATAAACAGGGCCGTAAATCCCGGGGGGGTTTGGGGGGGTGCAACACCCCCCTAGGAGAAATCAGTCGGAAAATTCCCAGATCTATCGGAAAAAGTATGTTTAGTCGGAAAAAATCAGAAAAATCAGGCGGAAAAATTTCTTGTTTGATCGGAAAAAATGTTCTTAACCTTAACCTATAAAAACTTATATACTGGAAAATCATTCGGAAATTTTCCTGTTCCATCCGAAAAAGCGTGTTTAGTCGGAAAAAATAGCATTACGTATTATCCTATAAAAACTTACAAATTGGAAAAAGAAAAAATCAGTCGGAAAAATTCTTGTTTGATCGGAAAAAATGTTCTGAACCTATAAAAACTTATAAACTGAAAAATCATTCGGAAATTTTCCCGTTCCATCCGAAAAAGCGTATTTAGTCGGAAAAAATAGTATTACGTAAAAACTTACAAATTGGAAAAAGGAAAAATCAGTCGGAATTCTTGTTTAATCGGAAAAAATGGTATTAACCTATAAAAACTTATAAATTGGAAAAACGAAAGTATCATTCGGAAATTTCCCCGTTCCATCGGAAAAGGCATGTTTAGTCGGAAAAAATAGTATTATCCTATAAAAATTTATAAATTGGTAAAACGAATAAGTCAATCGGAAAAATTCTTGTTCGATCGGAAAAAATGGTATTAGCCTATAAAAACTTATAAATTAGAAAAACGAAAATATCATTCGGAAAATTTTCCGTTTCAATCCGGAAAGGCATGTTTAGTCGGAAAAAATAGTATTACGTATTAACCTCCTAATTAATATACTTGTAAATTTTTAAATCGGAAAAATTTTTATTCCATCGGAAAAAATGGCATTTACCTATAAAAAAATTATAAATTGGAAAAACGAAAATATCAATCGGAAGTTTTCTGTTCCACCGGTAAAGGCATCTTTAATCGGAAAAAATAGCATTATACGTATTAACCTATAAAGATTTATAAATTGGAAAAACGGAAAAGTCAGTCGAAAAAATTCTTGTTCGATCGGAAAAAAAGTAAATTTAGCTGAAAAAAAGGGTATTAATCTATAAATATTTATGAATTGGAGAAATATTTTTGTAGTTTTTAATTAAATAAGAAAAACAAGTTGGATCGAAGAAAACCTATAAAATTTTATTCTCAGTCGGATTTATTTCCGCTTGTAGTTTCTGATAAGAAAAATAAGAAAAAAAAACAATTTAGGATAAAGAAAACAAATTTATTCTTAGCCGGAACTATTATTAATTTAAATAATTGCTAATTTACTATTTACTTTAATTTAGTAATTAATTAATATAACTTATTAATATATAGGATTTTATTTTTCTGATAAAACTATTCAGAAAAATGTTGATTTGTGAAATATTGTGTTCTCGGAAACTTCGATATGACTGGAAAAAAATATTCTTGTACATTTTCTAGTAATGTTCAAGTTATACTGTTAATTATAACAGTGATATTTGAGTAAAACCTTGATATTCCGATTTTTTTTTTTTTTTTTTTTTTTTTTTTTTTTTTTTTCCTGTGTGGATCATTCCTGACTTAGATATGGATATATCGAAATCTACTTGTATTTTTTTTTTACTGTTGGAAAGTTTTTAGTTTAATCTCGAAATTTTAAGATATACTGATCGAAGTGAAGAAACTTCTATTTTTTTTAATCTAAACTTTAAATTTAATTAGAAATATGTATCACGGAATTAAGGTGGTATACGATGAAAATTCATTTATAGAAATACAAATATTTGGTATTTTTTCATATCAAAATCTGGATATTTTCCATTCTATTAAATTTTACCTTTGATTGAAAATAATTATAGTCTCATTTTTTCCTACTATCTAAAGTTGTGTTTTCTTTTTATTTTATTAAAAAAATTATAATAATAAAGGCGAAATTGTTTATACTTACTTTTTTACGTAATTTTTGATTGATTTAAACGATTGTTTAAGAAATTTATGATACAGAATGAAAATTAAAAATACCCAAATACTTTGAATTTTCATCTCGAAATAATCTGAATATTTTACAGCCTATACGAGTTTACTTCTCTCAGAAGTAATACTTTCGTTAGCTTTTTCCTCAGTCAATTGCATTAAATTTTTCTAATATTTTTATTATTACTATCGCATTTTGTTTAGTCAGAAAAATGAGTTGTAACACCAAATTGTTACGCTGCTTTTAAGTTTGTCGTTAGAAAGAATTAAAACTTATATTAAGAAATCCCCGTATTTTTGACAATTTTTTGTCTCTGAAATATTCCCCAAGCAAACAGATTTCAATTTTACTTAAAAAAAACGAAAAAAAAAAAAACGCTAAAGAGATTTTAACTGAATGCTAAAAAATAGAAAGATAAAACATTGTTTTCTCTTCAACGTAAAGCTTGGGCACCTAAATGACTGGACGTTGCACCTCCCGCCCTATGTGTCAGTTACAAAACAAACTGCGCCTGCGTTAACTCTTTGTTTAAACCATTAGTATTCTGGCTCATAGTATGAAATCATTCAATTAAAAAGTGTTGATGGGAGAATATTTTGGTATATAGTTACTAGTTCAATATTTTTTTATCAGTTATGCCCCCACCTAATGTAAGAGACAAAAAGTGCAATGTGGGTTATGTAATTATATTTTCGATAGTGATTACAGGAACACACTTAATAAACAAAAGCATGCTGATAAAATTTCAGCCGATATACATATACCGTTTTGCATTGTTGGAGCTCTAAAAAATCCTTTTGAAGAAAGCTAGCTATTTTATTACAGAAAATTTTAGATATGTAAAATGTGTAAATAACTGAATTGTTTTCATATTTAAAAATGAATTATTTTATTTTATTTTATTTATTTGTTATTTTTTATTTATTTATTTATTTTTTGAGGGGGCAAATAAATTATTTAATAACTTGTAAAAATGTACTGTGATTCGATATATACAAATGTTTTTAACAGTTAGTATCGCAATTCCCTAACTATTTGCTAGTTTTGTTATAAACTGGAGATGACAATCTAGTTGTTATTTAAATTTCATGAAATTATTATCATTTTAACTACATTTTTTTTCTTTCAATATATTTGCCTTCTTTTTTGCCAACCATTTTACAATTTGCAATTGCAAGTCAATGTATTTAGTATTATACACGAAGTTAAAATTGTATTATAGATCTTTTTATAGTTTATAAATTTTATTTCATCATTATTTAAGAGTAATGTAGTATTTTAATAAATTTTTGGCTACATGGCTTTTCATTTTTATTATCTCAAGGTTCAACAACTAAGAAAGTTCATTTATTTTTTGAAGTTCAAATGTCAATGTATGTAAAATATTCTATATTTTTAAAACTTTGTTATAGTACAAGTAAAAATATATTTTGTCTCCCTGCATAACAATATTTTGATTATTATTTTATGGATAGATGTTTTTGTGTGTGTGTATTAGATAAGAATGAAAATTTAATCATTTGAAACTTGAAAATAATTTTAGCCCTTGAGGGAGGATAAAACAGCGCAACTTTTGACTGTTTAAAGGTAATTGATGATTAAATGGATCTTTAAACCACTTTTGCAATTTGAAATTTTAAAAAGGCATTTCAACTTTACTGGTACATTTTTTGTGCCTGATGTGCCTGTGTGTGTGTCAATGGCGGATCTAAGGGGGGGGGGCGATGGGGCGATCGCCCCCCCCCCTTGAGCCCAGTAAGGGGCTTCAGAACGACATTAGATGCCCTCACGTAAAAGTTGTTGATCCGAAACTCGAGACCGGCGCGACCCGGCCCGGGTCGCGCCGGTCCTAAATTCATTATACTGGGATTTCTCAGGTCTTTACACTTTTAAAACCGGGTTAGGTCGGGTCTTATTTTTTTTCTGCAGAGCTGGACCGAGCCACACTGTTTTTTCCAGGTCGGGCCGGGCTTCGATTCCCTCTTTAATAAGGTATACATGGACCAAAATTTTCAAGCCCAGGCTCTGTCCTGTACAATGGCGGATCTAAGGCGGGGGCGAAGGGGCAATCGCCTCCCTTTTGGGCTAATAAGTTTCCCAAAAAGACATGCATCCTTGCATGAAATCAACTGAAGCTTAACTCTAGTCCGGTGCGGCGCGGCCCGCTCAGGCTGGCACCTTTTTAAATGCACGAGACTCTGGCTCTGCCAGGTCTTCTCGCTTTCAGACCCGGGCCGTATCGTGATCATTATTTTTCTTCAGATTTGGGTCGGGGCCAATGACGAGTCTAAGGAGGGGGGGGGGGAAGGGGTGATTGTCCTTCCCCACTCTTGGGCTAATAAAAGTTTCCCAAAAAGATTTGCGTCCTCGCAGGAAATGAGTTTGATCCTAACTCGAATCCGGCGCGGTCCATCCCGAGGCGTGCCTTTTTAATTTCGCGATGGTCGGTCTGTGTCTGGTTATGGAGTCATTCTTTTTAGATGTCTGTTGAGGAGACAGGTTGACTGAGCCCGTGTCCGATACAAGGTCGGGCTCCATTTTTACGCTAGTCTTAGGGGTGTAGTGGAGGGTAGACGTGGGTATACGCCGTATGCCTTCTGGATTTTTTAAAGGAACACCGTATACCTTCTGTTTTTCCAGAAAGTTATAGTATACACACTCTAGGGTTACCCTCTGCCTTGAACGTATATCCTCTGTTATTTTTTCGACTACACTCCTGACAGGTCTACGGGGTCGGACTCATTTTTCTGAAACGTGAAAATTTTATTTATCGATGAATAGAAAAAGTAAAAAAAAAAACATTTTTTCATTTAAGAATTTCTTATTCCTTTTCAAATCAGTATCTGGCTATTTTGATCAAAATGAGAGTGAAGCACTTTTTTTTCTATTTTAGTATTTCAATGGTACTACAAAAAACAATTAGTCATATCTACATCTATAATTGTATGTTCAAGCATTGCCGTCGGCCGACGTTCTGGCGCCTATGAAGAAAAAAGGCGGGAATAATGAATTTGTTTTTACTTAGATTTTTGTTTGTGGCAGATTATTTTGCAATTGGATCCTTTATATTTATTATTATTTAGACATCTAACGCGAAAAACATATTTTCTTCTGAGTTTAGTTTGCGATTACCGAATAATTTAAATTTCTCGTATATACAGCGTATACAAGTCGTAATCGCTCTTCATATGGAAGTAACTGTACTAATAATCATTTATTTTGGGATCTCTACTGATACCGCAGCTGTAAGTAAATGTATTTACCATATTCTTCCCATCGAGTAGTGTTTCCTCTGTTCCTGTAAAAGTGTTGAACTTTATAATTTTTAATTTAACATTATTTTCTGGGTCCTGGGTCATGCCTATAACGAAGGCTTGTTATGAAATATGAAATGATTATAATTAAAATGTGCATTTTTTGCAGAAAATTTTAAAATGTTGTTCGATTTGACAGATAACAGACAGTATTTTCTAGTTCCATGCATTTATTAATGAAACACACTTCTTTAACATGTCCATAATATTTTCTTATTAAAACAAAATATAAGAATTATTTTATGTGTAAAGTACATTTTTATTTTATATTAAACTGTTCTTTAAGCGTATTGTAACATTAAATTTAAATTTTCGTAACAGCCATTTTTATGTAAAAAATAGTTTTAAAATGATAATTACTTTTGGAATTTTTTTTATAAGTATTATGCAATTTTTTCCTACTGTATAATTTTATTATCGGGCTTTTGCTCTTGATGCCGCAAAATGTTTCTGGCTCAGGAGGGACCGGGCTGTGGAAGAAGAGCGCGAATTTATCTCTAGACCGCACTGAACAAAATTTTCCTGGTCGGGGTTCGGCTCGGAATAAAAGTTAAATTTCGGTCCTTGTCCGACCCAGCCTAGAAGTATGCACGGGTCCGGGCCTGGCATAGCTGGCGAAATGGTTTCGAATTTTCTTACGGGCCAGCAAAATTAGAATAATTTTTCCAACGGGCCGGGCCAAAAAACGAAATAAACGGGCCAAGTCGGAAAAAAAATTGAACAGGCCATATGGGCCGGGCCGATAAAAAAATTTAGCGGGCCTACTGACCTTTTATAAATATTTAAGCAGAAACGTTAAAATATGAGCTATTTTCAATGATTATGGGTCTAACGAGAATAAGTATAAATGTGCGTCACCAGCCGATACTAGTTTGGCAACATCAATAAAGAAATGTAACTATTACAGTGTAGAGATCAAGATCGAACAGTTACATTGTGTGTAACCCGGGTTTAATATTTTTTAAGACTCTTGCCGGCCCGAGATCAGGCTTGCATTGTTTTTCTACGTATAAAGGAGCCGGGCTGTACCTAGACTTAATTGTTCTCAAGATGTGTAGGACACACAATACAATTTGTAAAATTAATAATAGCAATAATCAACTTATGTAAACGCAGTCTTTGGATATATACTTCTTGGTCGTTCTTAAATTCACTTCTCAACGAAAGCTTGACACATTTTCAGACTAATTTTTAACTGTAAAAGTATAAAATTGATAAGACTGGGATTTGAAATCGAATATCGATTTTCATTTTTGGTAAATAAGAAACTTGAACAACCTTCTCGAGATATAAGAGATTCTTCACAAATGGTTGCAGATATTTCTACCTTCTCATGCTATCGCTTCCAAAAATTCTATTCAAAACGCTAACTCTGACAGTATTTTCTTAAATTGCTTGTATCAAAAAAAAGATAACGCCATAGTTTCTGAATAAAAACACCTTGCATCAGTTTTGAATTCAGGGGAGTGGCCCAGGGAGACATTCCCCCCCCCCCCCGGAGCTATCAAAAGGCCCCCCTGGAAAATTTGAAATTTTGTGTTTTCAATCGTTAAAATTTTTGAATTCAACACTGCACCTGCTAGTGCGATCCACAGCATAAAACTCAATTAACCCGACCAACAGAAAAAAAAGTCGACCGGACCCAAACCCGACCCACACAATAATAGAAGTCAACCGGACCCAGACCCGCCCCCACCGCAAAAAATGGAAGCAACATGACCCGCAGTGACAAAATTAGCCCCGACCCACACAAAAATAGAAGTCAACCGGATCCAGACCCGACCCGCAGCAAAGAAATGGAAGCAACATGACCCGCAGTGACAAAATTAGCCCCGACCCACGCATTAAAGTCGAGTCTCCAAATTTCTCAGATCGCCCCCCCCCCCCCCCTTGAGGACTCTCCAGATCCGCCCTTGGTGTGTGTTGGGGGGGGGCGGTAGATGAAAAAGGAACCATAATTTTACTTTTGGCTTATGCATTTCGTTTATTTGCTTGGTATTTTGCGCATGTTTTTTCAAGGAGTCAGAAAAACTATGTACAATTGCCTTATTTATTAAAAAATTTGAGTATAATTTGAAAACCCTTTGAATTCGCTCCTAAAAATTTACATACTCTGCTTTAATAATTTATTTGTTACTAGCAGGCTATGCCCGCTGCGCTGGTCAATATTTCAAAATCAGCGGTGGAAGAAACGAACTGGTGAATTTAAATTTGTATTTTAAATAATTTGGACCTCCAGCAGCACCTTGCTCATTGCTGAAAACGATTTAGACACCATTGTGATATTAAATTATCTTAAACGTTGCGCAAAAGCCAACTAATTAGAAGTAACTATTTTAGTTTATTACTAACAGTGCACATTTGGAAGCGAAATGAGACCATTATGGCAACAGGATTTAAAATTTTCCCTTATCTGAAGAAATATTAATTATTACAGTCGTTACTATGGTACAACTTCTGAAAAATTTCTTCACAACTTTTCATTATGTGAAGCCAGGAACCCAAAGCTATTCCCACCTAAAAAGTTTATATATATATTAAATTTTGTGGGAATTCCAAATGGGCAAAATCGGCCCAAGGGGGTGGTAATTCGGAAGGGTTCAAAAATTTGAAAACCATCTTAACATGGCTTTCACAAAACCAGCTCTTACAAAACAACAGCAGGAAAAAAATAAACATTTTTCGTTACAGCAAGTTGCCAACAATAAAAACAAAACACACATGAAAATTCTCACTACAACAATTACTTTATTATTGCAAAATTTCCTCCTGAAAAATGAAAACAAAATTATTTGCTCTTTCGTATTTAAGCATTTTCTCTTTAGTTACTTAAGATAAAATTATGTAAATTTGTATAATTTGGCGAAATTGGTTGACGTGATAATCAAGTAGTAGCCAATTTACACTTTTCATATTTCACAAAAGATTCCTACACAGACATCATATACGCAATAGGTTTAGCACGATTATCTTGCAACTACAATGTGGCAAAATCCTCGTTTTAGAATACCAAAGAAATTTATGTATATTTTATTGTTTTCTATCATTTTAAACAGCAATTAACAATAAATAAAAAGTAACTGTAGAACAAAACAACAAATATCATTTCAAAAAAGAAAAAAAAATGAAAGTAAATAAACAACTTATCATCAGATAAACAACTATAGCTGGGTTACCATATGAGGCAAATAATGCCATTTTGGCCCCAGTGAGATACCTCGATGAGTATATGACCAAATCCGTGACAAAATTTCCATTTGAAAAAAATTTTTATCGGTATTTATACTGTTAATAATTTTCGTAATATTTAGATGAAATTATAATATTTTGTACGATAAATATAACTTCTTCTAAAAATACAGAAAACATTTATTAGATCATCACAGCACATATATAAAACATACATATCGAAAATACAAAGAATAATAATAATAACATATCAGCATCATCTCACGTTCATCGTCTGAAATAAAAAAACCTAATACATGGAGTCATGAAATAATGTCTATTGTCCAAAGTTCTTTTAAACAAAAAACAATTTAATTATTGCCATGCGATTTCACTTACAAATCCCTCCTTTCGCATGTCAATAATGCTCAGCAATGCCCAGACTTGTAATATGTTTTTTCATGACATCATAACTCAAATTCTTTGTCATTATATCTGCCTCCAGTTCAGATGAATTTATATATTTTGTTTCGATTTCTCCTTTAGCTCTTTCATCTTTTACAAAATGATATTTTCTACTGATATGTTTGTTACGATTATTCACTCTTGGGTTTTTGATCCAATCAATTACGGACTGACTATCAGTACTGATATCTATTGGACGCTTTACCATTTCTTCTTGATTTAATTCTTCCAAGAGACCCATTAGCCATTTTCCTTCACAAACTGCATCACACAAACTTAAAAGCTCAGATTCCATTGTAGAAAGCGCAACCAGTTTCTGCTTATTACTTTTCCAACCAATTAAAGATTCTCCTATTTTTACGATATATCCACCAAATGATTTTGAATCTTGTGTAGTACACCAGCTAGCATCAGAACAAAGTGATAATTGACCCTTTTTAACTTTAATTCGAAGTTTGTAATTTTTTGTGCCTTGGATATAACGCAAAACTCTTTTCACTGCCTGTAAATGAATTTCTCTAGGATCTTTTGCATATTGAGACAAATTACTTAAAGTGAAAGCTAAATCTGGCCTTGTTCCTCTTACTAGATATCCTATACTTCCAAGCATTTTTTGATATAGTGTTTCATCAATTTTATTTTCACCTTCATACTCATCTAAATTTATTCCGAGAACACCAGGAGTTTTCACACTTTTACAATTTTCCATATCAAATTTTTCTAAGATCTTTTCTGCATATTTAGTTTGCCCTAATAAAAATTCTCCGTTATTTTCTTCAATATCAATACCAAGGAATTTTATATTTTTCTTCTGCTCTTTAATTTTCGCTTCTTTATTCAATTGTTGTATGAATTTATTTATCAAATCTTCGGATTCACTAACGACTATCCCATCATCTACATAGATTCCAACTGTAATAAATTCATTATCTTTTTCATTGACAAATACACAAGGGTCTGCTTTGCATGGTTTTAATCCAATCTTATCAAATATTTTAACCAATTTTTCATACCAGCATCTTCCTGCTTCAGGCAATCCATATAAATTTCCTGTCACGAGTAATATCTTCCCTCCTTCAATTTGTACACCTTCAGGTGGATTCATATAAATAGCAGTTTCTAGATCTGCATTCAGATAAGCTGTTTCTACGTCGAAAAATCTAGTTTTGTAGCCTTTCATTGCTGCAACTGCTAATAAAGTTCTAAATGATTCAGTTTTCATTACTGGACTGTACGATTCTTGATAATTTGTTCCAAATTTAAGTCTTGATCCGTCTGCTACTAACCTAGCTTTATATTTTACATCTTCACCGCTTTCTTTTACATTAAAAATCCATTTGCTTCTCAGTGCTTTCACATCTTTTGGTTTGTCAACAATTTTCCATGTTTTGTGTTCTTCTAACGAATGTAATTCCTTTTTGATTGCTTCTATCCATTTATCTTTATTTTTAGAATTCAATACATTTTTGTAATTCTTTCGAACTTCCTCGTGCACTAGATTTGCTAAATACTTTGGATTCGGTTTCCTAATTCGTGATGATCTTCTAGGTTCGCCAGAAAACTTATTTTGAATACTTTCTTTTTCTTGTTGTTCTTCATTTTCACTAATTATATTATTTATTTCATTTTCCTCTGTCTCAGGAACATTCGTATCATTTGTCAACCTAACTGTTTCTTTTTCCTGATTTAATTCATCATTTTCATCGGAATTGTTTTCTTCTTGTTCATCTATTGCATTCTTATTACTGATAATATTTGTCGGACGTTCCCCTCAGTCCACACAACTTTGAAGAATGTCCGTGGTAGATATAGCTGCCACCACCGATATTACTAGGTGATATTGGTCACCCACTGTGAGATTGGTGTAAATGAAGACTTACGCTAGTAACCGAATTATCAGTTTATTAAGAATATATGTACACACAAAATACGCTATTTACAAATATATACAACTACAACTCGGATATAGGTGATCCGGTTCAACATTAAATTAGATACCGTAAAGATTGGTTGTGTACTATTCCAATTACACTTTCCACCTCACACTCAATACACGTTAAATTCATTTTTTTGGAGCTCAACCTTGAGTCTCCCAACACAAGTATACTGGGCCTGCACTTCTTAGCCCAGAACACTAAACACCAGGACGTCTGTGTCCCTTGCGCACCAGAAAACGCACACTTTACGCTCTTCCACACAGAGCAACCTCTAGGTACGACACCTAGGTACGGAATGAATGATCTGAGGCAAACTTGCCCTCTCCAAATCACTGCTTTCCCCAACATAAACCCCTTTGGAGCTTCCTCATTGGACACATACTCCATTCTTTTCTTGCTTAGTGACATGCTGCTAATCTGCTCATCATCCGCATACTTCACTGACAGATGGACATGCCTCTGAGCCATCTCCTTTCTCTAACACACCACCTGCAAAGGATTAGCTGGCAATTCCCCTTTCCATGAAGAAGGAATGTCACCTTGGAAATTCTGTACACAACCATACAATACTAGATATTCAAATAGAGAAAGAGTAGACATTACATTCTTTAGCACAAGTGCTATCAGATCCTGACACCCCCCACCTTAGCGGTAAATATGCCTTTTAGGGGCTAATTTTCCCCAAACATATAGTAATATCGCAGAAGAGTTCAATAGTCTCTTTACAGATTTCTTCATTATGCTTATTACATAGGTATTTTCAGGTGTCTGAACACTATCTACTGACATCTCTACTGAACCTTTACTAATATTATTATTACATAAACAATACACATGTTAATACAATATTATAAACAAAAAAAATCAAATATTTACACACACACAGAAAAAAAAATTAAACGTGTGACGACATCCCTTTAAGGTTGTCCACTACTGCACTCTAAAAAATAAATGTGTAAATTGGCCAGTTTTACCCATGGATATGTGTAAATTTGTAAATTTACACACCTGTCGTAAAATTTACACATTTTTTCTCGGAAATTTACCTATTTTTATGTGTATTTATCTTATGAAAGTAAGTGTGTAATTTATTATCACTTGAAAAACTCAGACAAGTGTGTAAATGTTGAAAAATGCCATTATTTACACGAATTTGTGATTTATTCTAATTTAAACATAATTATATGTACACAGATAAGTGTGTAATTTTTTTTAAATGCATACTTGACTTAAAATTTACACATTTTGAGGAAAAAATTACCTGTTTTTATGTGCACCTAACTTGAGAAATCAAATGTGCAATATGTTATCGCTTTATAAACTCAAACAAATGTGTAAATGTTGAAAAATGCCTGAAATTACACAAATGGCGTGTTAGACATAATTACAAGCAGAGAATATTCGAAAAATCCGTTTTGTTTTCGTTTTCGGCCCAAAATCTGAGTTCTGCCGAAAATTCGGTTTCGTTTTCGTTTTCGGTCCAATATTCGTATTTTGCCGAAAAATCGATTTCGTTTTCGGCCCAAAATCTGAATTTCACCGAAAATTCGGTTTCGGTTTCGTTTTTGGTCCAAAATTTGAGTTTCTCCGAAAACTCGTTATCGGCGGAAATGCTGTTAGAAATTCGGCTGGACCGAAACTCGGCCGAAACTATCTGAATTCTAGAAATCTTCTTTCTTCCGTTGAAAATTTTTGACATGACTTGTTGATTGAGCTGTTTCCGCTCAGATGAGAAACTCTTTATTTAATGTTATGAATAAAGTTTATTGTTTATAATTATCGACCACAGCTGATTCATGACGTGAAATCAAATTAAACATCCTCCTACATACGGCGCTCTTCACCTGCTCCTTAAAAGCTGCACGCTTAATAGTACTAGAAAATTTTTAGTTTAAAAACGCAGATGTTTCGATTGCTATTTCTAAAAGTTCTAACATTCTATGTTGTTGATGAATTAATTACATTTTATTTTACATGCAAATAAAAAGTTTTGTTCAAAGTAGAGATGTGCACGCATCCGGGCTTGGATGACGATATGAATCAGAATTTTCAAATGGGCCGGTAAACAAAATAAACGGGTTTGGGCCGATAAAATAAAATATTTAGCGGTCCTACCGGCCGACATAAAAATTTAAACCAAGCCGATAAAATATTAGCTACTTTCAAAGAATTTGTTTTTCATCAGAATAAATATAAACCTGCGTCACGAGCTGATGCTTGATAAATAACATTAATGAAGAAATGTAACATGTCCACCGAAGAGACTGGCATCGGACATGGTGTCTGTTTAGATTTTTTCAGCACACTTGTGCGGTATTAAGATCAGATTTGCATTTTTTTATTACATAGTGGAGCTGGGCCGGAACTTAACGTAGCTGTTCCCAGGATGTGTGGGGCAAGCAATATGTTTTGTAAAAATATTAGTAGTGATAATGAACTTCTGTTTACGGAATCTTTGGAAATGTACCTTAAAATGTTTTTTAGCTCACAGGCTATCATAGCCTGAGAGCTTATGTGCCCGTCCGTTCTGTATGTATGTGCGTTCGTGCGTAACGCGATAACTCATGATAAAAATATCCGATCCACTTGAAATTTTGTATGTAGGTATATCCTGACAAGGCGCTTCCCTGATTAGTTTTTGGAGTTCATTCGATATGTATAAAAGGGGGAACGGGGGGCTCATGCCCCCCGTTAGTTGATATAAATGGGATTTTCATGCAGAATTAAGTTTTCGTTCAAAATTTAGATTAGGATCATTCTGATGAGGCGATTCCGTGACTGTTATTAGGTGTTCATTTGATAAGTATAAATCGGGGGAACAGGGGTTCTAATGCCCCCCCCCCCGTTAGTTGATATGAATGGGATTTTCATGCAGAATTAATTTTTCGTTCAAAATTTAGATTAGGATCATTCTGATGAGGCGATTCCGTGACTGTTATTAGGTGTTCATTGGATAAGTATAAATAGGGGGAACAGGGGCTCTAAAGCCCCCCCCCCCTTAATTTATATAAATGGGTTTTTCAAGCAGATTTCGTTCAAATCTCTGAATAGTTTTGGAAGTTTAATGGTTAAGTATAAAAGAGGGGGATAACTCCTTTTAAATTATATAAATGCTAAATGGGTTTTTATTAAGAATTATCTAATTTGCTCTGAATGTTGGATATAGATTTTTTAAATGATAAAGCATATCTTTGATAGTATAGGAGGTTCAATGATTAAGTATAAAAAAATAGGAAAGGAGAGAGCTGTTTCCCCTTCTTAATTTTTTTTTCGAACGGAATTAACCCTTGAAAATATAAGGCTTTAATATACAATTAGTATTTGTAGCCTGTGAGCTCAATGCCATCAGTTTAACTGGGCAGTATTCTTTATTAATTCCCTGCTCAACGTGAAACTCTGACACATATTCTGACTAATATTATTTAACAGTAAAGACTTAAAATTGACAAGCTTGACTATTAAAGGAATTTGGAATCGATAGCGTTTTCTATTTTTGATAGATAAAAATTATTTTTCGACAAATAAGAGTTTCTTATCGTGGCTTCAGGTTTTTCT
Source organism: Maratus speculifer (assembly GCA_964019185.1). Classification (NCBI taxonomy): domain Eukaryota; kingdom Metazoa; phylum Arthropoda; class Arachnida; order Araneae; family Salticidae; genus Maratus; species Maratus speculifer. Next base: position 178,035,891 of record OZ025293.1, read on the forward strand.
CCTTTTCGTGATGTTGCTTTCGGAAATTCAATTCAAACGTTATCTTTTGCACGATTTTTTCAAAGATACATTGCCTTTATCAAAAAATGGATAACGCCATTCGATTACATTATTTATTTATGAAAACACCTGTCATATGAGTTCATAAATGTGTCAGAAAGTAGCTCTTTGGGGTTTAAAAATAGCCTTAGTAAAAGAAAGATAAATATTTTCACAAATCTTCTTTTTATAAAAGAGTTTTAAAAATTATGTTTATAGCATTCATTTTTTTCTTTTATTCAAAGCAATATTAATTTTTTTATGAATTTTTATTTGAATGTTGAAACGTCCAAGAAATCTAAGTAATCGTTACTGTTGTATTGTGTATTTTCCATCGTAATTTTAAAATATACGTTAAATTTATCCCATAGATATGTATGCAGTATTCTTTAAAAGAATCTTAATTGTATGTTAAGAAAAATCTGAATTTTTTGTAGAAATTGAGTTGGGCCATTAACTGTGAAAATCTGAATGGGCCGGGCCGGGTTGAACTTATATAATTTTTACACCGTACTGAGCTGGATCCAGGGCCTGAAAATTCCGGCCCTTGCAGACTCTTAGGTTAAAGACACAGAGATTCCGCCAACTTGGGCACAAAACATAGATTTTTCAAACAAGGACGCTATTTCAAAGCATTCGTAAAGAGGCGAGGGAGTGGCAAAGATTTTTCGGGAGGAAGTAGCACTTATTTATTTAAGCATACGGCTTATCTATATTTAAATCTCCATTAAACTAATAATAATTATAAATTATCAAATGGTTATTTTTTTTAAATAAAAACTTACTTATAGTTAGTTTTCTAAAAAAACTTTTAAGCAATTTATTTTAACTACTTTTAATGAGAAATATTAAATAACTGAAAAAATGTGTATATTCAAAAATTAAATATTCACTATTGATTTGTTCTTGATTATTAATTGCATTATTAATTAATTATTAATAAATATATATGAGTATTGATTGTCAATAGCAAAAGCAAATATAAAAGTTATATTATTATTTATATTTTGCTTTTGCTTGAACTTGTGCACATTTATACATGTTTATGTATGTTAAAAATGTGCGTCTAATACACACATAATTAATTAATAATTATGTCTATTTATGTATGTATTAATAACTTAAAAAATGAACATTTTCGTTTTCGGCCGAAAATTGAGATTACCGAAATTCGATTTCGGTTTCATTTTCGGTCTTACAGACCTGTTTCGGTCGATCCTTTTTATAAGTATATAAATCTGAAAAAAAACTGAAACGAAATAAACCGAACACGAAACGAAACATTTTTTTTTCACTTCAAGCAACAAACATAATTTAGTGTTTGTTGGCTAATATTCCACAATGAAATAATAAAAAAAAACTTCAGTAAAAACACGTACCTATATAAAACAAAAATTTAATAGACATGTAATTGAACTAAGCGCATAAATTACTAAAATATTAGAATTAAAAAAATTTGCAGCCAGCAAAATCTATGATTTCTCAACTATTGCCTCTTGGTATGATTCCTAGCTTATTTTTAGGAACAAATTTTGCATTTGCGATGGAAGATACAAAGCGTACTTTTCTAATTTAGAAATATTTTGCATTATTGTCTATTAAAATCATTTTTAACTATTCAAAATTTAAACATTGTTTAATTTGGTATGCGATCTATATCAGTATAGTTATCGTTACAATTGACAAAAAGCTTAAACTTTTTTGAAATAAATCGAAAAAAGGCATAAAAAATGTCTTAATATAAGAAATTTTAAATTAAAAAGTCTTCACCACATAAAGAAACAAAAATAATTCACCACATTAAGAACGGGAAAACATCTGCCATGTGCCAAGATAAAGAACTCGAAAACTGCAGACGATTATCAAATATAAATAAATGAATAAAAAAACACTGTTTATTTAGTCTTTGGAATACGCAGAGAACATTTGCAGAGAACAAAAATAGCCATTTTATGCGCGTATAGCCTCAGTCTGGATTTAAAAATCTTACCAAAAAATTCGTTGGAGTCATTCCATGCGTACTTTTGATGAAATATGTATCCGAGAAATGTACAATTGCTCTGGGCATGGTTAAAAATATTTATGCCAGTGTTATTGTACTTATTATCGGAACATTTATTAGATCTACAAACATCAAGGATTACATCAGAAAAGGAAAAACGAAGTCATTGAAAAATAGGTATGAAGAAATATTTTCCCTGTTTCTTTTCTTTGAATTATAACTATTTTATTAAAATAAATAACTGTCTTTCGACAACTAAAATCAGATGATAAAAATCAATTATTTAAATTACTTCTTTTAAAAATAAGATTTGTTTACCTGTAGAATATCAATCGTTAAAATCGCACATTTTCTGAAATTTTAAAATTATGTGGAAAAATATTGTAACCATAGTTTATCATAATTAGCAAATATTTAAAGGTATTTAAATTTCTGAATAAAAAACTTTCTTTTAAAATAAAATTGTTTTCAAATTTAATTTTTAAATTTTGCATTAAGTAATGACATGAAAATACTTTTATAAGGGAAAGTTGGTATTCTTTCCAGTTTTAAATTTGTAAATTTATAATATTTATGTGAAGCATATACTTTTCTGCTTATTGTAAATATGAAAAATTATTACTATTTGCTATTTATTCTTTTATTTATTTATTTTTGTATATATTCTTAAAATAATGCCTTTCTAGCATCCGAATAAATATTTGAAATTTAAACATCTAATAGCATTTGAAATAATTCTTTGATTTAAAAATTGTCTGTTTCAGCATGCTTATCATAATGTTTGCTATAAAGTTAACCAGTTTTCATAGTTTTACATGCTATAGATTTCTCAATTCTATTTCTACTGATGTCAAATGAAAATTAACGGATTTTGATTCATGGTTTTTCATTTACGATTTTTAGATTGAAGCAATTAAAAATTGTTTTTAATTCATTGAAAACATTCATAAACTACAAACAAAATAAACAAAAATAAAAATTTTAATTAAATTAATTTCATTATTCTGTTTATAGTTTAAAGAATACAAAAAATACTGTATAATACAAGAGATTAGATTTTTATGTAAAATTTATTTTGATAATGCTTTGAACATTTAAGCAGCAATGTTTCTTATATAATTTTAAACCTTAAAAAAATATATTACAAATATTGCACCTAATTTTCACGTAGATTGATGAAAAATAATTCTTTATCAAATTTAACACAATTATTATAATTGGTAAATAAATCACACAAATTGCCATTTTTCAACATAGTCCAAAAGCGTATAGGCCTGAATTTGAATCGGAGAGCTTTGTGAGAGCTTGCAATGTTCTGCCAATTGAGCTATCCAGGATAAATCTGGAAGACACAATTCAGCCAAAAAACTACAGATATATAATAAATAATACTAGACTGGCAGCTTACTCCAAAGGTCCCTAGTTCCTGTCCTGCCCTAGATGCTTTTTCACCTATTTGGTAAAATTACATTATAATTCTTTTTGAACGTTATTACAGTAGAACCCCGCAAATCCGGACCCCGATAATCCGGATCGATTTGGTCATTTTTTTTCCAAGCTTGAGAAACATTTTTGCTGATTTCTATAACACTAACTTATTTCATCGTCATATTTTGAATTAAAAAAAAACTTTTTCTGAAATTTTTTCGACTTTTTTATTACAGGCTATTTCCATGAGTACTTGTAGTGTAAGTCACAGGCTACGATTTTTGGCTACCAGTATTATAGAACGAGAAAAATGTGATTAATTTTATTGCACATTCTCATTAATTGAATGAGGCCAAGCAGACTTTTCGAAAATAGCGGTGGCTAACAAGCATAGCAATTAATAAGTTATGTGACTTACACTACAGAACCCATGGAATTGGCCTACAAAGTAAACATTTTTCTGTTTGTAAATATTCAATAAGTTTAACATAAAAGTGATTTTGTGTAAGTATGCTTAATTTTATTTCATTTTTTTCTAAGTCTCCGGATTTTTGATAATCCGGATTGGGTCTGGTCCCAATTAATCCGAATTATCGGGGTTTTACTGTATTTAGAACTAGTAGTTATCTGTAGAGCTTCTTAGAGCTCCTGGTGATAAATTTGGATGCTAAATTGAACAAAAGCTTAAGTATGTAATATGTGACTATAACATTGCTAACAAAGCGAGAACCAACATAGTGAAAATTATCCAAGTCGGGGATCGAACACGTAATTCTTGAAATAGCTCTCCAAGTGCTCTACCATTTAAGCTACGAGGAAGATGGCCAGCTTGTCAATTCTCACTCACATTTTGTTGGTAAGGCTGCAACTGCAGCACAAAATAACGTCTACATGAGCACACAAACTTGTGGCATAACATGAGACACAGATAAGTCCAGCATTAGTGAATACATATATAATTATAATAATTTTTTAATTATTTATCAGCAGTGAAATTACGCTTGAAATAATTGAATATTTAATATGTGATTTCCACGTTACTAACAAAGCGTAGAACCAAAATAATGAAAAATGTCAAACCTGGGATCAAACTTTAACCTCTGGAATAGCGCTCCAAGTGCTCTCAGCTCCAAGAGCACTTGAAGCCTTAATCGGAGCTTTCTCCCTTTTAATATTTATGATATTATCAGAGTTATAATGGACCTGGCAATACACATCTAACCAGCCACATACATCCTTGATACAAGAAAGCAAAAAATCATGCGTCAAACATAGATTATAAAGCACTTTCCAATACATTCAGAATAATGCAACAAAACTGCACTTAAGAAAAATAAATAAAATATTATGTCTAGGTCCACCATATGGAAATGTATAACGCATTTTAAAATAGAATTTCAGCTGTTCCTATTCACAATGGAAAAATTATCCGAATTTTTTAGCAGCCCTCTATATGATAGAGATTTATATCTAATAATAGCATGCATTTCAAAATTTAGTTCATTAAAGAGATACATATATTTGGGTGATTCTCAAAATAAGAGACTTTTTCAAAATTTAAATCTTTAAAAAATTACTGTTAGCAAAATTTCTGAAAAAAATAGGTGTTGTTAATATAGTATTAGGTATACTTTACATGTAGTCAGCAGAGCTAAATATTTAAAAATTAACTTAAAAAAAATAATTAATATTTTTTGAGCCATGCTAATGACAAAAAAAATTGCATGGAATAAATATATTAAGAAATTTATTTTCTTCCTGTTTAAATATTTTTTTTCTATATTTATTAGCCTTCCTTTTCAGCAAATGGTTTCCATTTTTACATATATACATACAAGGAGAATAAAAACATTACCAAAGAGCAAACTTTGTTTACATGAGCAACATTCTGACACTAACAACGTAAGAAGCTGTCTTATTGATTTTCTGACAAATTTAATGCATATTTTAGGGATAATAAATATAATACGTAAATTTATATGTAAAATTAAACTTTATAAAGGATACAATATAAGCACTGGTTACATTTATGCACATAGAAGTCTTTAGCATGGACAGAAAAACCATGCTAATGACACTGATATTTGTCCATGCTAATGACAAATTTTAATTTAAATAAGATTATGAGCTATAATATAATCACAATGCAGTAGTCCTTTCTGGGGCTTTTTAAAACACAAAAGTTCTATTCAAATAAGTAAAATAAAAATTTTAACTATAAAATAAACATGAAAATTATTATCCATTCTAATGACATGCAATTGATGTACGCCCCTAATATTCAACTTCTATTCTTAAAATACAATACATGCTTCTATTTTCAGGCTGGGATAAAATGGATATTTGTTGCCATGGGGAAACTTTATATTTTCAAACTATTGTCATATGTGAAAATGAAATTTTGATTAATAACTAGCTGTTATAGTCTGACCTTGTTTTGAAAATAGAATATGGAGGACAAACTTTAATTCTTTTTTTATATACTATAATTTTATTTTTAAAAATAAATTTATTGGATAAATCCTCTCCTTGAATTTTTTAAAGAAAGAATAACATTTGTTTTATTTTTATAAACATGATATTAACTCTTGAAAAATGCTAGTATACACTAAGCACAGCTGCTGTGGACATCCATGCTAATGACATTTTGAACATTTATTCTGTTATTTTAAAGTGTTTTTAACTAAAAAGTGAGTAATTCTTGAGTGCAAATTATGAATAATATTAAGACAAACATATCTAAATATAAAAACATGACAGAAAACCTCTCAATTTTTTTTTGTATGCCGAAAGACATAAATTGTCCCCTATTTTGAGAATCGCCCATTTCAGAAAATTCTCCTTCAGCAATTTTTTAATAATAAGGAGAATGGTAGGCGAATACTTTTTGTGAAGCCCTAATTATGAAGTATAATATATATATATACAGAGTAATATGCAAAAAACCAATTAAATTTAAAAGTGCATACTGAATTTTAAAACGTACTCTCTAGCATTTATTAAGCAAAGATAACTGTAATCTATACAATAATACAAAATACTGTAATTGATTCCTTTTGTTTGTCCCTGAAAAATGCTATGAATACTCTGTTTTAACGTGATCTGAGTTATATCAGCTTCAATATATTTAAAATAGCAAAATGTCATTAAAATACTCTCAAAACGATTTTCCACATGTACTATAATGTAATCGTATTCTTCTGAGTGTCCCTGTAAATGAAATATTAATCATACATACTTAATATGCAATACGAAACATGCTTTGGTGACCTTAAATAAGCTTTATCAATTGCGTGAAAATTATAGGAGTTAGAGCATCGACAGACGGACTGGCAAACCGAAGCACTTTTCAACATTTTTGGAGAGTGCTAAAAAAGAACATAAAAATATCACATTATAGGGAAACTAGAGTAGATGCGGTGCTGTGTAATATATACAATTAATGATAAATTTTTTTCTTTTAAATTGTATATTAAGATATATTATTAGTTTAAATGTATAATGTTCAAATTTATTGTTTTAAATGTGTAATTTCATAAATATTTATGTAATTTTTGCAACCTGTTATTAAACTTATTTTTTAATAATAATAAGTTTTTAAGTATTATTTTACTGCTTGTAAATTCTGACATAAAATGAATTAATCCAAATGACACCTTTTAAAAGTTTTTATTCGTGTTTTTTTTTTTTTTTTTTTTTTGTGATTTTTATTAGGGAGATAATTAAAAATTATTTTTTAATACATTGAAGACTTTTTTTATGCGTATTACATTCAAAAACTATTGATAGCAAAAACAAAAAAAAATAAATAAATAAATAAATAAAAAATTTAAATGTGTAATTTGATATCCGTAGAAATAGTACAATACACGAGTAGACAGAAAAAGTCAAAAGTTTCAAAATATCAAATTACAGAAACAGAAAGATTTGCTAGTTTCCATTTTTTATTTTAATAGTATGAAAAATTATTGTACATTTTAGAATCGAAATAGTTTGAATTTTTTAGATGCATTGCATTATAATCGTATATTTCATTCATAGTAATTAGTATCATACAATTAATGTAGATAAAATATAATTACTTAATAACGGTTTTACTTTTTATCTTTTAATATTTTTTATAGCTGTTGTGTAATAAAGGATAACTAGTGACTTAAGGTTCAAAATGCACATTAAATTGCTAAATTAATTTCATTTTTGTCAATAGTAAATTAATAATCTTTAAATTCAGGCAATCAATAATCTTTATTATTTAAATAATACAAAAAGTATTATGTATAATTCAGTGGATTATATTTTTATGTAAATTTTACTCTGATAATACTTTGCACATTTAAGCAGAAATATTTCTTTAGTAATTTTAACTCTTAAAAATACTGTTACAAATATTGCTCTTAAAATTTACGTAGTTTGATTTAAAAAATATATATATATATACATTTATTACTTTTAACACAGTTATTATAATTGGTAAATAAATCAAATGCCTTGTGAATTTTTCCAGCAGAATTAAAATGTGTATAGGTGTGGGTTTGAACCGGTTACTTTTGTGAGAGTTGCCGATGTTCTATCAGATGAGCTACTATCCTGGATAAATCTGGCAGACACAAATCAGCCAAAGAACTAGAGTTACATACTAAGTATAGTTAACCAATGCCAGACTGACAACTTAAATTAAAGATCCGTGATTCGAATCCTGTCCTGGACGCTTTTTCACTCATTTGGTAAAATTACATTAAAGAAAAAAATTTTCTTGAACGTTATCGGTTAGAAATAGTAACTATCTGTAGTACTTTACATGTGTGATGATAACTTTGGAAGTTAAAGTGAGCAAAAGTTTTTAAAGAGAGTACGAAAATACATTTAACACATACAAAAAGATTGTAATAATTTATTAAAAAAGAAATAAAATGTATAGTTTTATTTTACATGGCAACAAGTGAAAAGAAGAAAATAGTATTCCGTCCGTTATAAATACAATTAAAGTTATACCATTTTCAGAATATGGAGAAAAAAATGTACATGTATTTCTAAAAGAGAATATTATGAATCTATTAAAAACAACACAAGCTGCTACAATTGTAAGATAGAGTGAAAAAAGTTTAATTTTTAACTTAATTTAGAAGACAGTCTCCACGCTGTCTGCATTCAAATTATACATCCCTGTTCATAAATTACAATTCGGATTACAAAACATCTCTAAGATAAAGGAAATATAGATTATAATTTGAGACGACCCTGTTTCTTGTAAATTAAGCGTATAATGATTTGTGGTCTTGCTTTAAGTCTACAAATCTGGTAGAAAGAAAAGACATGTCAAGCATATGAGTTTGTTCTTAATGCAATTTTATTTCGCGATCATGAAAGCATTTTTTTTCAATTTATACATCAACGCATAACATAAAGCTATGTACACAACACTGTGCATTTTAAATATTACACAAAAATACGTGTTTTGCATGTTGCGCATACATATGTGTAAAAACAGAATACTACATACAAATCTGTGTATTCTGTATATAACACAAACATATGTGTAATTTGCATATTACACAGCATTATGAGTATTTTCTTATTACGCAAAAACATATGTAAAAACAGAATATTACACAGATATATGTGTAAAAATAGTACTCAGAAATATGTGTATTTTAGTGCAATTCACACATTAAAGTGTGTATTTTAAGTGTTATCAGATAACTTTTACACATTTGGACTTATCATCAAATTACACATTAAAATGTGTATTCTGAAATTTACACATTTGACGCAATTTACACACAAATTTACACATATAGACATGTCGTTTTTGTATCATCGATTTACACATTTTTGTGTGTAAATTTACACATTTTTTTTTTAGAGTGTGGGTCGTTGACGCTGATGGGCTAACAACTGGTTGTTCTTCCCAGCTCTTTCTATGTAGCCTGGAAATTGCGTCAGCATTTAAATGTTGGGCTCCTGGACGATGAGAAATACTCAGGTTCCAGCGTTGCAAGGCAAGAGCCCATCTAGTGAGTTTGGGTGATCTTGGGGTTGTTTCGGTGAGAAATTTTAATGGATTATGATCCGTAATGATCTCAATTTGAGATCCATAGGTCCATTTTTCAAACTTTCGCAACCCAAAGAGCACACTCCAAGCCTCTTTCTCTATACTCGGCCAAGCACGCTGAGCCCCTGACAATTTCTGACTGGCAAAAGCTATCGGTTTATGCTGACCCTTTTCATCTTTTTGAGTAAGGCAACATCCTACTGCCAGGTCGGAAGCATCTGCGTGGAGCTGATATTCCCGGCCTACGATAGGTGTAGCCAAACTCGTCACTTTACATAACTCATCTTTAAGAGTATTAAATGCTTTTTCTGCCCTTTCATCCCATGGTACAGTATTTTTAACCTTCCCTTTAGTCAATTCGGTTAAATGTATAGCAATTTCGGCATAATTTGGAATATAAGATCGGTAAAATCCCATTAATCCCAAAACAGATCTAACTTCCTTTTTAGTTTTTGGTCTCTTTAGATCCCTTATTGCTCCTATTTTTTCCTCATCAGGTGCATGCGTTCCACCCCAATTACATGACCTAAAAACTTAGTTAATTTCTCTCCAAATTTACATTTATCTAGTCTAATCGTAAAATTTCTGCTTTTAAGTTCTTCAATGACAGCCCTAACATGCTCACAATGCTCTTCCCAGGTGTCGGAGAAAATGATGACATCATCAATATATGCTTCCGCATACCTCCGATGACCTTGAAGAACCTCATTCATATCTTTCTGAAACGTTTTAGCCGCCCCTGATAATCCAAAAGGCATTGTACGCCACTGATAAGTTCCATTATGTGTTGTAAAAGCTGTCAAATGTTTACAGTCCTCAGCCATTTTAATCTGCCAATAACCTCTCAATAAATCAATCGATGATAAATACTTAGCCGCCCCTGCGGTATACATGATTTCCTGAGAATCTTTCATCGGAAAGGTTGGAACCTGAGTTACCGAATTTAAAGCTCTATAGTCTATACAAAGTCTAACAGCTGCGTCTTTTTTTGCCACACAAACAACTGGATGACTAATTTCAGCATTTGACACTTCGATTAGACTTAATTCTAATAACTCCTGAATCTGCCTATCTACTTCCTCTTTGTAAGCTACCGGCACACTGTATAACTTTGGCTTTTTCCTTTCCACCCCCGGTTTAAGATCAGTACGGTGTTCTCCTACATCCGCTGGTCGTACAGGACCCATAAACACCTCTTTATTCTCCCTCAAAATAGACTTTATATCTTTAACTTGATTGTTAGATAACCCTTTTATTTCGAACCTTTCTATATCTCGTTCTACTTCCTGATCCCGGTTCAAAATAGGAATTTCCCCAACTTCTCCAAATTCCTCATCACCCTCAAAAACAATATTAACTATATTACATTTAGCAATAAATTCTCGTATTTTGTTTTGGTGCACATGCTTCCTACTCCCGTCGGCTAACTCGACTATAAACGAATGCTGATTTCGTTTTTCGACTATGGTTGCCGGCCCTTGCCACCTAGAATATAACTTGTTAGTTGAATCGGGGAATAACAGTATTACTTTATCACCTACTTCAAACGTTTTTTCTTTTGACCTTAAATTATAATGATACGCCATTCTATTTTGTTGCACCTCAGACGATAATTTTGCCTCATTTGCGGATCTTTCTAAACGTCCTCTAAGTTTATTCAAATATTCATGAATTGGCGTAGTATCTAACTGCGCCCCCTTATTTTCTCCTGCCCAGGATGACTTGAGAATCGATAAAGGACCCTCCGGCGCTCTACCATATAATAACTGGAAAGGTGCGATCCCCGTCGTAGAATTTGGGACTTCCCTATGCGCCCATAATACAAATGGTATTTGTTCATGCCACTTTTTTCCTTCTTCTCTAATAGTATGATGTAACATACGTTTAAGAGTCTGATTAAATCGTTCCACGAGCCCGTTAGACTGTGGATACTGTGGGGTCGAAAATCTTGGACTAGCACCTAACCTTTTCTCAAATTCTTTCGTTAAGTCGGCGGTGAAATTGGTTCCATTATCACAAGCAATTATATTCAGAATTCCTGTCCTCATAAATATTTGAAGTAACGCATCACACGCGGTTTTAGCAGTTAAAAATTTTAAAGGGATCGCATCCGCCCACCTGGTATGTTGATCAATTAAAGTTAGTATATACTGATGCCCTTGGGAACTTTTAGGATCAATAGGCCCAATTAAATCAACATTAAGTACCTGAAATGGAAGTTCCGGACGTGACACTGGGGAAATAGGAGCTCTATCATTTACTTTAACCCCTCTAGTCAATTGGCACTCTAAACATGACTCACAAAATTGTTTAGTTTCTTTCGCCATCCCCTCCCAATAAAATGAATACCTGATTCTCTGTAAAGTTTTCTTAGTTGCATGATGCCCTCCAAATACCGAACTATGCGCTAATTTTAAGATTTCTTCCTTCTGACTTTGGGTACTACTAATTGCGCTATATTTTCGCCTAACAATTTCTCTTTGATATAATAAGCCATTTACAATATAATAATCCCCCTTATCCATTTTAGCTAATTCCCAAGCTTTCTCTAACTCTTTACATTCTAATTGGGATTCCTTAAACATATCGGAATTGCTAACAATAGCTTTACCTTTCTCCACTTCCGTTTTTTCCGTATTCTGAGTTTGTACATTTTGCGAACTCGCTTCTATTGCGTAAACATTACAACTATCGTTATTCATACCTTCCTTTTCATTCAAGTTATCAACAATAATTTCTGAACTTTCTAATTCTTGGGCCTCTAGCAATGGCTCCTCGTGGTTGACCCCTGACAACTCATTAATCACTTCGGGATGCAAAATCACTTGCTCATTAATATTATCAGTCACTGCGCAAAGTACTTCCTGATGAATTATATTAGTTTGTCCGAATTGCGGAATAGCTAACGGTAGTTTAACCAACGGTGATTTAACTGCTTCACCGAATAACCCTTGTAAATAAATACTACCCGCTCCTTTTAATTTCTCTTCCGGTACCAAATCTTTATGAACAACACTAATTTCACATCCAGAATCAACCAATCCCTTTGCTTTTTCCCCATTTACACTAACTTCAATTTTCTCAAGTTTATTTAATTTCTCACCAATAACGTTAGTTCTCTGTTCGGCCTTTGCCGATATTCTCGCCACAATAGCTCCATTAGCTAACTCTTTGCTTTCTTTTACCACAATCTTATGTACACCCGCTTTCGGATCTCGTCCTTTATTAACATTATTTCCCTCATTGCCCACTTTATTACAAAAACGTTGGTAATGACCTGTCAAACCACATTTAAAGCATTTGGGCGCTGAAGCATCACTAGGTTTCTTAAAATCTATTTTCCTATCCGAAAAAGAATTAGTCTCATTACTCCCGTTTTGCCTCCAATTATTACTAACTTTGCTATCCTCCCTCGGTCTCATTTTTTCATTGTTTACTTGCCTATCTTTACCTTTAAAACTTTTATACATAACGGCATAAGACTTATGTTTAGCGTCAAAATAAATGTCACATTCTTTAGCAATTTTAGAAGTTTCTAACCATTTACCTTGGTGAGTTAACCCAATATATGACGCGGTATCCTCATCTAACGTACTTACTAATTTATCAGTAACTATTAGCTGGTTGACCTTTTCATAAGAGTCAGCACCTCTAATCTTACAATAATTTTCCCATGTCGCTATTAAACGCGATACAAACAATACATGAGTTTCAATCTGGTTTCTCTTAGCCTTCTTAAAATTTTCCAAACATGCCTTCGGTGTCGGCTCATGTTCCCTTAGAACCCACACAGCACACGTTATCTATAAGACGTCGATTTATAGTATAAATACGTCTATAATCTCCATAATGTTATTTAGATGTGCATATCAGTAAATAAACAGACGTCGATCTGACATTCCAATTTAGATTTCTATCAGACGTCTGTGACCTGCAACAGACGATCTGTGGCTTTCACTTTTTTAACATCTAAAGGAAATCCTTTACTCGATGTCCTTAGGAAATACTCAAGACTGCATCCAATGGATTTGCGAATAACACGCATTATGCATCTCTTATGGAAAAAATACTCTTGCTTGGAGGTCTTATAGATGTAGTCTTGTAGACTATCTGGATGTAATCAACGTCTGGAGGAACTCAGAGAGATCACACATGTTATTTCTAATAGACGTAAAAAGAGAGTATCGTGGATATTTTTAGATATCCTATAGATATTTGGCCGTCTTGTATTTACAGCTTATAGATGACTTATAGATGAATGTGTGCTATGTGGGAACTAACTCCTTTAATTCCTCATAATTCTCCATTTGTTCCGTAGTGGTATAAATTAACAAATTATCTGCCTTATCTCCTAACATATTTAGTAGAATTTCGGCCTGCTGGTTTTCCGGTACATTTTTAGTTTTGAACGCCCTTTCTAAACTGTTGAAAAACAAATTCCATCCCTCAGTCCCTTCCGGTACTTTGATAGACAGAGTTTTAACACCTTTGATCAATTTTTCAATGTTACTTTCATTACTAGATTCCCTAGACCCATTGAAATTATTTGCCGATCCTTGAACTCTTAGCCTTTCCATTTCTAATTCATGTTCCATTCTTAATTTTTCCATTTCTAATTTTTCCTGTTTTTCTAACCTTTCGCGCTCTAATTTTTCCTGTTCTAATCGTTCTGCAACAATAGTGTCAGATAATTCCTTAACAACCCCCTCGTCATACTCATCACTGTCCATTATCTTTTTCTTAAGCTGAATTCTGGTATCATCTTCCGCGAATTCAACACCCAACTCTTCGGCTATCCCCTGAAGATCAACCTTTTTTAGTTTCAATAAGAAAGCCATACCATCACCGATTGTTATTACCACCCCACAAGAATAGTTAGACCTACCAAATTAATATTCCCTAAATTTCTAACTTAGTACATATATATCTCTACTTATTTTACTAATTAATACCCTTCAGATAATCAATGCATTTAATTTCTAATTAACCTACTGAATACTCTAATTTTCCTCAACCATTGATATCACACAATATACTTCCAATAAAACAAAAGGTAAAATGGTAATTCAATTTGACCACTATGCAATATAGATTCCAGTTTATACACCTAGATAATAACATACAATTTACATAAAAATATTGATACGTTGAAATTGAATAGAAGTATTGGTGTCAATCAAAAAAAAATCCACATAAAGAAAAATTGTAAAACATGTATATATAAATTTCTACAATTATCCTCACTAAAATATTTCCGAATTCAGTACTGGTTCTTACACTTAAAACAAATATACTGAAAATCTTCACTTTTATTTTTCCTCACTATGGCTCTCTTTTGAGCCTTTTTTTTTCACTATGGCTCTCTTTTGGGCCTTTTTTTTCCACTATGGCTCTTTTTGAGCCATTTTTTTTCTCACCACTATTGGCCAATTAAAATCCTAAGCAAATGTTATTATACACTCTTCAAACTTAAAAAAATGTTGCTTCATTTAAATATTACTTTAACAATAATTTAAGTAAATTTAATTATTCCTTCCAACTACTATTACCACAATTAATAAAAAAAATTTATAGACAATCAATACTAGCTCAAGTTATTATGACCTTTCCTTAAAACAATAGCCAATATGGTTATTAACACTTCATAGGTAAGGAGTACTGATAAAACACATAAATGATATAGACAATTTACTTAAATTACCATTAATTATACAACAACAAATTTTGGTTCGAGATGTCAGCAGAAAGATATGATCAAAACACCTTACCTTATACTTTCTTTGCTGGGGTACTTTTCTAATCACAGGTAGTTCCACGATGTAGCGGTAATATGGCACAACAGTTCAGTTTAGTTCTTTCTAATAAAGATACGCACAACACTTTAGTCCACACTAGACGATATGGCACGACACTTTATCACACACTCGACGATCCGGCACGATACTTTAGCACACACTCTACGATCCGGCACGATACTTTAGCACACACTCGACGATACGGCACGACACTTTAGGACACATTCGACGGTACGGCACGACCACACAAGAATTCCACTGGATACTCCGGCATTAACAGACTGCAACACGGCTCGCTGGTCACTGGTTTCAGGCGATTCTATCCCGACGCTGCCAACAATTTGTCGGACGTTCCCCTCAGTCCACACAACTTTGAAGAATGTCCGTGGTAGATATAGCTGCCACCACCGATATTACTAGGTGATATCGGTCACCCACTGTGAGATTGGTGTAAATGAAGACTTACGCTAGTAACCGAATTATCAGTTTATTAAGAATATATGTACACACAAAATACGCTATTTACAAATATATACAACTACAACTCGGATATAGGTGATCCGGTTCAACATTAAATTAGATACCGTAAAGATTGGTTGTGTACTATTCCAATTACACTTTCCACCTCACACTCAATACACGTTAAATTCACTTTTTTGGAACTCAACCTTGAGTCTCCCAACACAAGTATACTGGGCCTGCACTTCTTAGCCCAGAACACTAAACACCAGGACGTCTGTGTCCCTTGCGCACCAGAAAACGCACACTTTACGCTCTTCCACACAGAGCAACCTCTAGGTACGACACCTAGGTACGGAATGAATGATCTGAGGCAAACTTGCCCTCTCCAAATCACTGCTTTCCCCCCAACATAAACCCCTTTGGAGCTTCCTCATTGGACACATACTCCATTCTTTTCTTGCTTAGTGACATGCTGCTAATCTGCTCATCATCCGCATACTTCAGTGACAGATGGACATGCCTCTGAGCCATCTCCTTTCTCTAACACACCACCTGCAAAGGATTAGCTGGCAATTCCCCTTTCCAGGAAGAAGGAATGTCACCTTGGAAATTCTGTACACAACCATACAATACTAGATATTCAAATAGAGAAAGAGTAGACATTACATTCTTTAGCACAGGTGCTATCAGATCCTGACAATATTGATGTATTCAAATTCATCAGTCATTTCTTCTTTATTTACTATATCTTCATATCCCATTTTTTCTTCTATAAACACAACATCTCTGCTTTCACGTATTCTCTTTTCCTTTAAGTCATATAATCTGTATGCTCGACGATCTCTTGAATATCCGATAAATACTGCAGGTTTTGCTCTTACATCAAATTTCTTTCTATTGATGTCATCGTTGCGATAAAAAGCTTTACATCCAAATACTTTCATATGTTTTACTGTAGGCTTATTACTTGACCATAATTCTAACGGCGTTATCTTTCTTGTAGCCGTTGGAGTAACATTATGTATGTAAACTGCTGTTGACACTGCTTCGGCCCAAAAAGATAAAGGTAGCTTTGCTTCTATCAGCAATGTTCTCGCTGTATTAATAATTGTACGATTAGCTCTTTCAGCAATCCCGTTGCTTTGAGGACTATGAATTGTTGTTCTTTCATTCTTAATACCCTTTCTTTTATAATAATTCATGAGCTGTTCGTTAGTAAATTCTCCACCATTATCTGATCTCACTGCTTTTACTTTCTTGCCGGTTTCATTTTCTCTTCTCTCTACTATATTTATAATTCTTTCTTTTGCTTAATCTTTATTTCTTAAAAAATCTACAAAATATCTTCTACTATATTCATCTACTACCATTAACATGTATTTATTTCCTCCTAATGAGTGTACTGTCATTGGTCCACATAAATCAACATGTAGCCGCTCTAAAATACGTGTTGTTCCTTCTATCACTTGATTAAATGGCATTCTCGTTAATTTTCCTTGAATACATATTTCGTATTTTGTTTTTTTTACCATCTATCTCTTCTAATCCCCTTACAAGATTTTCTCTTGACATTCTTTGCAAGTATGCATAATTTATATGCCCAAGTCTTCTATGCCATAGTTCTTTCTTAGATTCCTTAGTCTGTAAACAAGATTCGTTTCTATCTTCAATTATTTCTTGTAAAGCTAAATTTATTTTAAATGTATTATCTTCAAAAGTTCCTTGAGCAATTAATTCGCCTGTGTTCTTTTCATAAATGGCTGCTCCTTCATTATCAAATATCATATATTTTCCTTTTCTGACTAAACTTGGAACTGACATCAAATTTTCTCTTAAATTAGGTACACAAAGAACATCTGCAAGTTTTATATTTGATTCACCAAATTTCTGATCACAAGCAGTAACATGAACATTTCCGCGATATTTTGCTTGTATTGATCGCTCGCTGTCAGCAGTTGCAATTTCTACATCTTCAGGTTTTCCTTCTACAACGATATCTTCTCTATGCGTCATATGCGAAGTGCAAGCTGAATCTAACATCCAGGTTATTTCCCTATTATTTTCAGATTCTTTACACTCATTTTTATGAAATTCATCTGAGTGCAATGCATGTTCATTTGTAAAACATGTAAATTCCTTAATTTTCTTGTTTGAAACAATATTATTCTTGTTAAAATTCTTATTGTTCTCTCATCCTATATTCTCTCTCATCCTGAAATGTTTTAACTTTATTACTAGAAAAATTTTGAAAATTTTTGTTTGGTAAATATTCTCTATTATTTCGCGAGTGTGTCATATTCGATTTATTATAACAATTCCGCGCTACATGATTTGGCTTTCCGCACGCGAAGCAATAAATTCTTTTCTTTTCATTAGCCCTAAATGCTTTAAAATCGCTTTCGTGAAATCTATCATATTTTCTTTCATATCTCAATAAAGTTTCTCGCATCACTTCGTAAGTAATATTTGGGTTTGACGATATCGCAGTTGTTACTTCACTATATTTCTTTGGGAGTCCTTCTATAATAAATCCTATTAATTCGCTTTCATCAATTTCTGTACCCAATTCTAATATTTCGTTTGCGATACCTTGAGCTCTTATTAAATATTCTTCAATTGTTTCCCTTTCATTTTTTTCTATTCTCGCTAAATTAATTTTTAATTGAATTTTTCTTTGATTCTCAATTCCTGCATAACGCTTTTTAAGTAATTCCCATAATTCTTTAGCTTTCTTAACTCCTCTAACTGCCATTGTTTGTTCTGCTGGCAACGTTAATATAATTATACCATATACTTCATCATTTTTCTCTAACCATGTTTTATGCACTTTTAAACTAGCGGGATCCTTTTCATTTTTTATCGGTTCATCATTTTCGATAACATCAAATAAATGCTTCGACTTAATTAAAGCTTCAACCCTCATACTCCATAACGTATAATTTTTACTTGTTAAGGGTTCTATTCTGGGAATTCCAAACATATTTGACTCAGACATAGTTAAAATACTTTATCTTCCTGAATATTTTAAGTGCGTATAAAATTCTTACCTCTTAAATTTATCCTATTGGCGGTTATTCCAATCGGAGAAATTATTTTCTTCCATTAGGCCTAATTCCACCCAATTCATATTTTTATTTTATTTATTTCTGCACTCAAAACACAAACATTTTCTCTAAAACCACCCTCTGCTACAAAATGTTAATAATTTTAGTAATATTTAGATGAAATTATAATATTTTGTACGATAAATATAACTTCTAAAAATACAGAAAACATTTATTAGATCGTCACATCACAGCACATATATAAAACATACATATCGAAAATACAAAGAATAATAATAACATATCAGCATCATCTCACGTTCATCGTCTGAAATAAAAAAACCTAATACATGGAGTCATGAAATAATGTCTATTGTCCAAAGTTCTTTTAAACAAAAAACAATTTAATTATTGCCATGCGATTTCACTTACATATACTGCATTTTCCCTACTTATGTATAAGAAAAAACTTTGACACAGATGTCATGTATGCACCACATTGGCGCAATTTTTTTCTGGCGCCAATTTAGAGAACTTGGTTTTTAATTACCAATTTCATAAATATTTTTTAATTATTTTGTATTATTTGAAAAAAAAATAATAAATAAAAAAGTTTAATTAATAGCTATAGAACAAAATGATTTATATTATTTTAAAAAACAAAATGAAAGTTAATAAATAGTTTATGAATAAATAAACAACCATAGTCGGTTTACCATGTGTGGCTTAAAATCGCCATTTTGTTGCAATCGTGCGAATGTGGTGCGTATATGACATCTGCGCCAAAACTTTAAAAAGTTGCAATTAAATTATTTTACAGTTTGGATGAGGAAGACAATTTATACTAAAATTTAAACATTATACGCATTTTTTTGCTATAACTGCTATTTATATATTTACAATTAAACACAAAAAGAATGTCCTAAAAATGCTCTCACACATTTAAAAGAGAGTGAGAGAATTAAGTAATTGTGAACATCGCTCCAGCTTATGCCTTCTTGGTATAAAATCGCATTTTTTGATGACAAAAGTAAATTCAAACACCCAAATAAACAAATAACATACAATTAACAGATAAAACCATTTTTAAAAGTAATTCTGCTATTTTGTCCTGTAAGACACATAATGGTAGAATTAGATTTTTAAAATATTTTTTAAAAAAAAATAGAAGAATGTTATTTACGTTTTATCTAATAAAATATTTAAAATACATTTTTGTTAGCCTGCGCGAAAGAGAATAGCGAAAGTTTGATTGAAGAAATATTGAAGAGGAAATGGTCAATTAAAAAAGACTTGTAAATTTTATTCAGCGGGAATTTCTCATTTCAAAATGTTGAATTTATCTTTAGTAATAACGCATAATTGCATAAATTTACTTTGAATTGCAAAATTTTTCCTTCAGTACTACTTGGTTAGGGACCGTTCAAGTATTACGTAAGCATATTTTTAGTCATTTTGTACCCCCTCCTCCCCCTTGTAAGAAAATATAAGCAAATGCTAGACCCCCCCCCCTTTGCTTACGTAAGATTTTATGACAGTTTATACATCAATACTTCTTAACTTATAAGAAGTTACCAATCAATTACATTATTAATCCTACAAATTTATCTAGGCATATAGGGATTGTGATATCAAAATATATAAAATGGTTTTAATATATTGTTGCTTGTTGCATTAAACAAACCACAGAATACAAAATCGTTTAAATATATTGTTATTTATCACATTGAACAATAAAACAAGATATACAAGAAGTCTTAACTTAGGCATCATAAATAAAAATTTTGACATGAATCATATAAATGTTGGAGTTCAATTTGGCGTTCATTTTTTGCACGACTTGGGCAGGAGTATCATTTCGAGGTTTTTTAAAGCTCTGATAAAGTTTCTGGTATAATAAGGATTTGTCAATGTTAGTATCCATAATTAAATCCGACTAAATTCACTATGCAACTAAAACCAATACTCTTTCACTAAAGATTCACTATGTAATTTCACTATACAACTGAACTAAAACAATAAATATCTGTGCTGTGTATCCGAGACAAGAAAAACCCCAAGTAGGTTTTCTGCTTTCTAAAGTTCCAAAACCTGTAGAGAAGGAAGCTCGACAATAGGAGCGGAAAGACAAACATTTCTAGAAATTCTGCAAAAATTCCCGGAATTCCATGACCGATTGAACGGGAGAAAAGAAAATACCGGAATTACCTAATATAAAGTCAACTGACCAGTTACCCTGGCAACAGAACCCAGCCACACCGATTCCTGCGTTTTTTTAGTCTTGCAATGTACTTGACTTGGCACACAACAGACAACAATGAAGACAAAGGGCAAGTGGCTGATGCGGGTCACGCGACTGCTGATGGATAAGCAAAGGATAAAGTCGAAAATAAACGGCGAATTTCGAACGGACTGTAGAACGCTCTTTCCACATCATACTTTGTTTGCTTGTTGAATTTGAACTGCAGTTGCTTCGTTGTTTAATGCGTACGTAAGAATTGTCGTGACCCCCCCCCCTTGTCAGAAAAAATAAGCAGACACTGGACCCCCCCTCCCCCTTTCGTGCTTACGTAATACTTGAACGGTCCCTTATACCGTCGACCAATTTCGCTAAATTATACAAATCGCCAAACCATTAGCCAGATTATATAGATTAGCATAAATTTTCCTTTAAATAACGAAAAACAAATTAGCAGAACATATATAAAAGTAGAAATAAAATGTCGAATTAAAAATCACTTGATGACCTAATTAGTATTTATATTATGCTTAATGCCAAGTGAATGTGACATTTACGATCATCCGTTATTGGCATTTAATCTTGGAATTTGGGGGTAGATTTTTAATCGATGGGGTAATCTTTCCTTCTTCAGTTTTTAAATTTTAAAACTGAAATTTTTCCTGTAAGTGAAATCGACGAAATGGCGCAAGAAAAATTAAATTAACAATGAAAACATTTGCAAAAAGAAATAAGAGTTATACTCATATCTATATAATATACGATTGAATATTAAAATATGCTCTAAAAATTATCTTCACTTGAAAAAAAAAAAAAAAAAAAAAATCATTATTGCGACCATTAAGAACGTAAGTCAGGCATTAAGTTAGTAGTGCATTTTCGGCTTAAAAACGCATTCTTTGGCGACAAAAGCAAGATGAAAATGGTATAGAAACGAATAGTAACTCACAACTTACAATGTCTTTTACAATCAGATCTGCTTTTTTCTGCTGTAAGTTATGTTATACGGAAATTCGATAAAAAAGAGAAAGAAAATAATAAAAAGGGAAATAACTATCATTCAAAATTCATTTAATCAATTTCTGAAATTCATGTTTTTATTCTAACACCAGGGATAAGTCGCCAAAAGTTGAACCAATTGTTATATTTCGCGTTAAATTATTTTTTAAGCATTACAAATATTTTTTTCATTTTCAAGATAAATATGTTTTTATAATATTACGCCTCATTTAAGCGGTCTTTCTTTATTATTATTAATATTATCAGTAGTTATTTTCTGCTATTATTTGCAAGATATTTGTAATACTTGTAATAGATATAGCCATTTTAATTCTTTTAGCAATTATAATTTTCGCCAAAAACTGCTACTGGCAACCCTTTTGTCAAAAACAGGGTTGTTTGGTTTAAACCATGGTTTAAACCAAGTGGTTTTTTAAAAAAAAGAACCATGCTGGTTTTTTTAAATTTGTTTTTTTTTCCCTTTTTCCCAATGTTTTCATTTATTTTACACATTATTAAAATGTGCAAAATCAAAGTTATGGAGTAGCTACAAGCAAAGCTAAAGACAAATTAAATTTTTAAAGTGACAAACATCTTTAATCAATCTAATTTTTTTTACTAGCTATAAATTGACATGGCAAAATATTTTTCTACAGTGAACTGTGGAGGATAAGAAAAGGTAGTTTTAATTCTTTTTTAAACCTTTTATTTTTTAAAAAATGTAAAAATGGCATATGCCAGCCAAAAATGCAATTTTACTGCTTAGATAGCTTGATTATGATTTACTAAGGATTGCATCATGTATCAAAGCATCAATAATGACATAATCATAAGTCATTCTTTCCATTGGTTACTCTTGTTCTGTATGCTAATGAATGATTGGCTATGAATTTTCTCTGTTCCATAGCTATTGGTTTTAGTAAGCTTTGGCTTTTCTTAGATTGGATTTGCAGTTTTTACATTATTTTTTTCTGTTTCTAGTTACTTTGTATTGTATTTTATTTTAAGAAAGCTACTTATATATATTGAAATAAAAGAATGTCTAAAACTAGAAGAAAGGAAAATATAATCTGGTTTTCATTTGAGGGAATAAGAAAGTACATCAAAAACATGTTTAAGAGCCAAATGTAAAAATTGCATGCAATGTAAATGCTGTCAAATTAGCTCTTCCTAATAATACTAGGTGTGATTCATTTTCAGATGCTTTAGATGTTTACCTTAAAAATTGCCCCACTTTACTTAAAATTTGTGTAGAAAATAAGAATGTTATTGATAAAAATATTCAAAAGCTCGTATCTGTCTAATTTTTATTTTAAAAGAAAAGTTGAAGATATGTTTAAACTGTTAAATTCTATTGCAGTTGCCCTGGATAATATCTAAAGTAATAAGTTACATTACTAATGCAGTTTATAATTGGACAGGTCTTCAAAAAATATTAAGAGGAAAAAAATTTAAATAAAGAATTCTCATAGTTTTTTAGTCCAGGTATAAAATGGCCCTAACACCCATGCCCTTTTAGGTATACATGCTTGAACCACAATACAGTCAAAGTGAACTATGTGAACAAGAAAAAAAGGATACATTAAATTTTACAAAACAAAAATATCCATGTAACTCGATGTTTGCACAGATAATAAAATTTAATGCTAAATCTTCACCTTTTGAAGAACCAAGAATGAGAGAAAATAAAGTTTGTATTTAAAATAATAATAATAATAATAATTTTTTCTAAGTCTATGTCTCAATTTGTGTAAGCATTACATTCGTTGATGTATCAAGTAAGTCAGTACACATGTATTTTTTAGCATTAATAAAATGCATATTGATATTTTTTAATTAAATATATGTAGTAAGAGATTAATAATTATTTGTTGATTAATAATTATTAGAGATTAATAATTATTTGTAAATAATTTCTAAATTATACACAAGAAAATGTTTTCTATTTCAGCTTATTTCTGTTAATTTAGTAAAATATGTTTGTTTGCCCTTTACTATGTTCTTCATTATCAACCTGCATATAATTATTTCTTAAATTATTATCTAAAAGGTTTATATAAGTATACTAATAAATTAATAGTTTTTTTTCACACAATGAATATTTCCGTATAGAAACCTAAACATATAAGATAATTTAATTATAAATTTTTATGCTTTAGTTATTTAATTATCAAAAAAATAAATACTAATGTGAATGTTTAACATTAATTAACTATTAATTATAAAAAATCCTCATGACTTTCTAAAACTCAAGTTATTTTTCTTGCAAATGCTATTTAAATAATGATTTGAAAAAAAAAAAACCCGGTTTAAACCAAAAAAACCTGGTTTAAACCAAAAAAACCCGGCTTTTTGGGGTTTTTTTAAAAAAAAAACGGTTTTTATACCAACCCTGGTCAAAAATAACCGAAAAATACGAAATTTACTACGAAAAATCAGAGTTATCCCTGTAAATTTGAATCATAAACCTTCGGAAAAATATTTCCTATCGAAAGATACAATCGGCAAAAAAATCCATCGGGTAGTTTTTGAAAACACTCGTTTGCAAGTTTCAGAACTTCTGCTTTATAATATATATATGATTTATCTATATTTTGCATCTAATATATTTATATGATGTATCTAATTATATATTTTATCTAATGCTAGTAGAGATAGCTATAAATATATAAAATAGTTTGTCCTGACAGAGTGATAATCAACGCACATCCCAAACTGCTGAATCTAGAACCATGAAAATTGGAGAGAAAGTACTTCTTATGATGTAAGCATGCACTAAGATGGAAATTTTGAAATTACCCCCCCTCAAGAGGGACAAGCGGGGGGAGGTAAAAAATTCTGGAACAAATTGCCATATCTCAGCAAACATTTAAGGTAGAAGCGTAAAATTCCAGAAAATAAATCTACTAAAAAATTACTAAACACATAATCCAGCGATTTTAGAAATCTCAACATAAGGGGTTAAAAGGGGGGGAGTCGAAAAATTTAGAACATTTGGCACATCTCAACAGTTTTTTTTCAAATAAGAACGTGATACAGCAGAAAATAAAATTTTTAAAAACTAATTAAATACGTGTTTCAGCGATATTTTAAAATTTCCACCCCCGAGGAGTTTAAATGGGGGTGGAAAAATTCCATACTTTTTTAGCCATATCATAGGAAAGCCCTCAAACCACTCTTTCATATAATAAATCTTTCTCCCTCTCCCCCCATCCCCTCTTATCCTCTATTGGGGACAATTTTCGATCTTTTTTGAAATTGTAACGTTTTATCATTTTAGACCGGATTTTTTTTTTTTTTTTTGGGGGGGGGGGCTCCGATAAATATTACTTATAATATATGAAATTTTTATAGTGAGGGGAAGGGTCTATTCTGGGAGGGAGGACAATTTCCTAAATTTGGAATGCATCTCTCTTGTGATATATCGTTGGATTCCTATTTTGCCCTCACGGGCAACCACTTTTCTAATTTTAGCCGATACCTTTCATGTGAATATTGCTGGAAAGCCCTTTGACTGCTTATTCGTACTATGCACGACTCGTATCCCTCTCGGGTGGAACGGTTATTGTATTCCATCAGGAGATCGCCTAATAATGGGAAAATATATTATATAAGACTAATAATAACATAAGATTATTTGACTATCTCGATACACTGTCATAATTATTTTGCGAATTATTATTATTATATATATATATATATATATATATATATATATATATATATATATACATATATTAGTCTTCATGTTGGCCATAGTACTCGGAAATTTTCCTTCTTGGAGTCGGAAATTTTTGAGCCGACACCCCCCTACGCGATTAGGGTGGTTTACGCCCCTGGGTAAATGGTTAGAGACTTCTAAAATTGCTAAAGAATGTGACAATTATTTTGACGCTAAACATAAATCTTACGCCGTTACGTATAAAAGTTTTAAAGGTAAAGATAGGCACGTAAACAATGAAAAAATGAGACCGAGGGAGGATAACAAAGTTAGTAATAATTGGAGGCAAAACGGGAATAATGAGACTAATTCTTTTCCGGATAGGAAAATAGATTTTAAGAAACCTAGTGATGCTTCAGCGCCTAAATGCTTTAAATGTGATTTGAGAGGTCATTACCAACGTTTTTGTAATAAATTGGGTAATGAGGGAAAGAATGGTAATAAAGGGTGAGATCCGAAAGCGGGTGTGCATAAGATTGTGGTAAAAGAAAACAAAGAGTTACCTAATGGAGCTATTGTGGCAAGAATATCGGCAAAGGCCGAACAGAGAACTAACGTTATTGGTGAGAAATTAAATAAACTTGAGAAAATTGAAATTAGTGTAAATGGGCAAAAAGCAAAGGGATTGGTTGATTCTGGATGTGAAATTAGTGTTGTTCATAAAGATTTGGTACCGGAAGAGAAATTAAAAGGAGCGGGTAGTATTTATTTACAAGGGTTATTCGGTGAAGCAGTTAAATAGCCGTTGGTTAAACTACCGTTAGCTATTCCGCAATTCGGACAAACTAATATAATTCATCAGGAAGTACTTTGCGCAGTGACTGATAATATTAATGAGCAATTAATTTTACATTCTGAAGTGATTAATGAGTTGTCAGGTGTCAACCGCGAGGAGTCATTGCTAGAGGCCCAAGAATTAGAAAGCTCGGAAATTATTATTGATAATTCGAATGAAAAGGGAAATATGAATAACGATAGTTGTAATGTTTACGCAATAGAAGCGAGTTCGCAAAATGTACAAAGTCAGAATCCAGAAAAAACGGAAGTGGAGAAAGATAATAAAGCGATTGTTAGCAATTCAGATATGTTTAAGGAATCCCAATTAGAATGTAAAGAATTAGAGAAAGCTTGGGAATTAGCTAAAATGGATAAGGGGGATTATTATATTGTAAATGGCTTATTATATCATAAAGAGAAATTGTTAGGCGAAAATATAGCGCATTTAGTAGTACCCAAAGTAAGAAGGGAAGAAATCTTAAAATTAGCGCATAGTTCGGTATTTGGAGGGCATCATGCAGCTAAGAAAACTTTACAGGGGATCAGGTATTCATTTTATTGGGAGGGGATGGCGAAAGAAACTAAACAATTTTGTGAGTCATGTTTAGAGTGCCAATTGACTAGAGGGGTTAAAGTAAATGATAGAGCTCCTATTTCCCCAGTGTCGCGTCCGGAACTTCCATTTCAGGTAGTTAATGTTGATTTAATTGGGCCTATTGATCCTAAAAGTTCCCAAGGGCATCAGTATATACTAACTTTAATTGATCAACATACCAGGTGGGCGGATGCGATCCCTTTAAAAAGTTTAACTGCTAAAACCGCGTGTGATGCGTTACTTCAAATATTTATGAGGACAGGAATTCCGAATATAATTGCTTGTGATAATGGAACCAATTTCACCGCCGACTTAACGAAAGAATTTGAGAAAAGGTTAGGTGCTAGTCCAAGATTTTCGACCCCACAGTATCCACAGTCTAACGGGCTCGTGGAACGATTTAATCAGACCCTTAAACGTATGTTACATCATACTATTAGAGAAGAAGGAAAAAAGTGGCATAAACAAATACCATTTGTATTATGGGCGTATAGGGAAGTCCCAAATTCTACGACGGGAATCGCACCTTTCCAGTTGTTATATGGTAGAGCGCCGGAGGGTCCTTTATCGATTCTCAAGTCATCCTGGGCAGGAGAAAATAAGGGGGCGCAGTTAGATACTACGCCGATCCATGAGTATTTGAATAAACTTAGGGGACACTTAGAAAGAGCCGCAAATGAGGCAAAATTATCGTCTGAGGTGCAACAAAATAGAATGGCGTATCATTATAACTTAAGGTCAAAAGAAAAAACGTTTGAAGTAGGCGATAAGATAATATTGTTAATCCCCGATTCAACTAATAAATTATATTCTAGGTGACAAGGGCCGGCAGCTATAGTCGAAAAACGAAATCAGCATTCATTTATAGTTGAGTTAGCCGACGGGAGTAGGAAGCATGTGCACCAAAACAAAATACGAGAATTTATTGCTAAATGTAATATAGTTAATATTGTTTTTGAGGGTGACGAGGAATTTGGAGAAGTTGGGGAAATTCCTATTTTGAACCGGGATCAAGAAGTAGAACGAGATATAGAAAGGTTCGAAATAAAAGGGTTATCTAACAATCAAGTTAAAGATAAAAAGTCTATTTTGAGGGAGAATAAAGAGGTGTTTATGGGTCCTGTACGACCAGCTGATGTAGGGGAGCATCGTATTGATCTTAAACCGGGGGTGGAAAGGAAAAAGCCAAAGATATATAGTGTACCGGTAGCTTACAAAGAGGAAGTAGATAGGCAGATTCAGGAGTTATTAGAATTAAATCTAATCGAAGTGTCTAATGCTGAAATTAGTCATCCAATTGTTTGTGTGGCGAAAAAAGACGCAACTGTTAGGCTTTGTATAGACTATAGAGCTTTAAATTCGGTAACTCAGGTGCCAACCTTTCCGATAAAAGATTTACAAGAAATCATGTATACCGCAGGGGCGGCTAAGTATTTATCATCGATTGATTTATTGAGAGGTTATTGGCAGATTAAAATGGCTGAGGACTGTAAACATTTGACAGCTTTTACAACACATAATGGAACTTATCAGTGGCGTACAATGCCTTTTGGATTATCAGGGGCGGCTGCCACGTTTCAGAAAGATATGAATGAGGTTCTTCAAGGTCATCGGAGGTATGCGGAAGCATATATTGATGATGTCATCATTTTCTCCGACACCTGGGAAGAACATTGTGAGCATGTTAGGGCTGTCATTGAAGAACTTAAAAGCAGAAATTTTACGATTAGGCTAGACAAATGTAAATTTGGAGAGAAATTAACTAAGTTTTTAGGTCATGTAATTGGAGGTGGAACGCATGCACCGGATGAGAAAAAAATAGGAGCAATAAGGGATCTAAAGAGACCAAAAATTAAAAAGGAAGTTAGATCTGTTTTGGGATTAATGGGATTTTACCGATCTTATATTCCAAATTATGCCGAAATTGCTATACCTTTAACCGAATTGACAAAAGGGAAGGTTAAAAATACTGTACCATGGGATGAAAGAGCAGAAAAAGCATTTAATACTCTTAAAGATGAGTTATGTAAAGTGACGAGTTTGGCTACACCTATCGTAGGCCGGGAATATCAGCTCCACGCAGATGCTTCCGACCTGGCAGTAGGATGCTGCCTTACTCAAAAAGATGAAAAGGGTCAGTTTAAACCGATAGCTTTTGCCAGTCAGAAATTGTCAGGGACTCAGCGTGCTTGGCCGAGTATAGAGAAAGAGGCTTGGAGCGTTCTCTTCGGGTTGCGGAAGTTTGAAAAGTGGACCTATGGATCTCAAATTGAGATCATTACGGATCATAATCCATTAAAATTTCTCACCGAAACAACCCCAAGATCACCCAAACTCACTAGATGGGCTCTTGCCTTGCAACGCTGGAACCTGAGGATTTCTCATCGTCCAGGAGCTCAACATTTAAATGCTGACGCAATTTCCAGACTACATAGAAAGAGCTGGGAAGAACAACCCGTTGCTAGCCCATCAACATCAACGACCCAGTAGTGGACAACCTTAAAGGGATGTCGTCACACATTTAATTTTTTTTCTGTGTGTGTGTAAATATTTTTTGATTTTTTTTTGTTTATAATATTGTATTAACATGTGTATTGTTTATGTAATAATAATATTAGTAACGGTTCAGTAGAGATGTCGGTAGATAGTGTTCAGACACCTGGAAATACCTATGTAATAAGCATGATGAAGAAATCTGTAAAGAGACTATTGAACTCTTCTGCGATATTATTATATGTTTGGGGAAAATTAGCCCCTAAAAGGCATATTTTCCGCTAAGGTGGGGGGTGTCAGGATCTGATAGCACCTGTGCTAAAGAATGTAATGTCTACTCATTCTCTATTTGAATATCTAGTATTGTATGGTTGTGTACAGAATTTCCAAGGTGACATTCCCTCTTCGTGGAAAGGGGAATTGCCAGCTAATCCTTTACAGGTGGTGTGTTAGAGAAAGCAGATGGCTCAGACGCATGTCCATCGGTCATTGAAGTATGCCGATGATGAGCAGATTAGCAGCATGTCACTAAGCAAGAAAAGAAAGGAGTGAGGGAAGGTGCCCAATGAGGAAGCTCCAGAGGGGGTTGGCATTTGTGTGACCCCATGAGTTGAGAGGGCAAGTTTGTCTCAGAGATTCATTCGGTACCTAGGTTTCGTACCTAGAGGTTGTTCTGTGTGGAAGAGCGTAAAGTGTGCGTTTTCTGGTGCGCAAAGGACAGAGACGTCCTGGTGTTTAGTGTTCTGGGCTAAGAAGTGCAGGCCCAGTATACTTGTGTTGGGAGATTCAAGGTTGAGCTCCAAAAAAGTGAATTTAACGTGTATTGAGCGTGAGGTGGAAAGTGTAATTGGAATAGTACACAACCAATCTTTACGGTATCTAATTTAATGTTGAACCGGATCACCTATATCCGAGTTGTAGTTGTATATATTTGTAAATAGCGTATTTTGTGTGTACATATATTCTTAATAAACTGATAATTCGGTTACTAGCGTAAGTCTTCATTTACACCAATCTCACAGTGGGTGACCGATATCACCTAGTAATATCGGTGGTGGCAGCTATATCTACCACGGACATTCTTCAAAGTTGTGTGGACTGAGGGGAACGTCCGACAAAGACTATTGACACACATATTTACAGATTATTAAACATTCACAAATATATTTAAGAAAAATATAGACGGGATAATTATGTTACTTGAAAAGAAAAAAAATCTTTTCTTTGTACATCGTGTGAAAGCTTTCGTGAAGCTGAATTCAAAAATAAATTTCTTTTAATTTTAGGTATTATATCGTTGAATATCGTTCAGAAATAAAATTCAGTCCAAAAATTATGTCCCCCCCCCATCTATTTTTAAATCTACTGAAACTAAAATGATGAAAAATTATAGGTAGTAGATGTTAATTTACATAATATACATAATAGATGTGCAGGAAAACTATAGCGATCACCCTCTTTAAGTTGCATAGTTTTTGAGAAAAGCACATTTTTTCGTTACAAATTTTCATTTACGGGCATTCAGCAAAGTTGTTAAGGAGCGCTGGAGGTACCTATTATAGCAGATCGTTGATAGTGATTTTTTCAAAAAAATCGTCAATAATTAGCAGGGTTCGCAAAGTTGCACTCAGTTCGAAAAAACCCAGTGGGTTTTTTTTTTTTCAATTTTTCGAAGTGTTTAAAATTTTGAGCAACATATATATTTAATGAATTTAAGTCATTTCAATTAATTTTGAAAAAAAAAATTATAAAAGCCATTACATAAGCACCCAAAGTAATTTTTTTTTTTTTTAATCACATTGAAATAATTTACTAACATAGAACATAGTAGACATCTAGACAACATACAAAGTACATAATTATAGGTAAAAGCATATCATAAGAATGTTTTTACATAAAAAATGAAATGAACTATATTTATAAAAATAAAAAAGATGTATTTTTTACTTTCTTCTATCTTTCCGAAAAAACAAATGGATTCATAAAAAGAATTACTTCCAATTTACAATGTATTTATATGTTTTTAAAAAGGTAATGAAGATGATTTGATGTTTTTAAGAAAATCTCTGTCTTTGTGTGACAAAAATTTTGTCAGTGAGCTGCTCTGTCTCAAGAACTAATGCGGGAATTTCACTAAAACTTTAGATTCAGTTAGACCTGATATAAACTGGTGCTGATTAGTTTTTTGGTGCATATTACTCAACAGGTGGCACTGCTATGTTGCATTTATCTCAATTTTTTCAATTGCTTTATCCCAAAAAATAATTCATGGATTTTCATCAAACTTCGGATTCAGTTATAAGTTGACTTAAATTGTTGCTCATTAAGTTTTAGTGCATATTGCCCCACTGATAGATCTGTCATGTTGCACTTTTTGCAATTTCACCAAGAAATTGTCTCAATACTTATTACCATTATACTGTCACCAATAATTATATCAAGAATTAATGCACAGAATTCAATAAAAATTTAGATTCAGTTAGATCTTGATGTAAACTGGTGCTGATTAATTTTTGGTGTGTATCGCCTTAGCAGTGGTGCTATCATGTTGCATTTTGTACGATTTCTGCAATAGCTCTATCTCAAGAACAAATGCACAGATTTTCATCAAACTTCAGATTCAGTTATTAGACGTTGATTTAAAGTGTTAGTGATAAGATTTTGATGTAAATTGCACAACAGGTAGTATTGGTGTACTACCTGTACTAGTATGTTGCATTTCTCACGATTTTTGCAAAATCTATATCTTTAAAATTCATACACACAATTTAACCCTTTGATTCCCGTGACAGAATACATTCTAGAAATTACGTAGTTCAGAAAATCTGACTTTGAACCAGAAAGTTTCAATGGTTAATTTTGCGTTATTGAAATACTAAATATTAGTTTTTAATTAAAGCAAATATTGTTATTTTAAATTTCTGGTGTAAGTTACGAATTAAAATATATTGGGCAGTCTTGGCCGGTTTAGGATCTAGAGTTTAATTAAACTTAATATTCTGCTACATTTTCACGTAAATAGATCCTTATTAGACTTGGGTGTATACTGAACAACAAGTTTTAATTTTATATCTTTGTGTTGGAAATTTTGGTTGCGAACATCTAAGAGGGTTTCAATGATTTATATGAAACAATGCAATATTTGCACTCCTTATTAAATGCATCCAATTCAATGAAACGATATTTAACAAACCTCATGATAGGCATAGATCGTCATAGATCGATCGTTTTGGCACTGAGACAACAAATTTTGAATTATTAATATGTATGAGGTAGAAGAAAGTCTTGTTATTAATACATTGAACTAGTTAATTCCATTTTTTTTTCTTCCTACTTATATATTTTAAATTTTAATATTCTATTCATTATTTGATTTTAAAGTAAATTAGCAATTTTATATCTTATATTTAAAACTAATTTGTTAGAAACATTCCATTTAATTAATTTAAATTCATATAATTTATACAATTTATAATTTGTGACATAGCATTACAATTATATTTTATTTTAAGGGAACAATATATATACAGGGTGATTAAAAAAAAAGTGGACAAAATGATATGACAAATCGAGCATACAACAAGGATAAAAAATCACACAGGAACATGGGGTCGCAAACTACTTATTGAGTCACAAATACATAGGAAGTTTCATTCTAGCTGCACCCGGTTTGAAAGCAATAATTTTGAGGAAAATAAAAATATCTTAATGAAAATACAACGATATGTACCTTATTTTGTGTGAAATTTGATAACGTTACGAAAAATCTGGAAAAACATACTGCTCAACGGCTGATGATACGGCATAAACTGATCATCACAGTCCAAAATGTGAGGTGCTAAGTGCATATTGCTGGTGCGCATAATACAAACTTCTACTACATTTGTTTGGTGTTATCACATTTAAAAAAACACAGGTGAGAATATCTGTTAAATGCTTTATTATAATATATTTCAGTTTTCTGAAATTTATTACTGTCAACCAAATTGAGTTAGGATGAAACACCCTGTACTCAATAAGTGGTTTGTGGCCCTATGTTCCTATGTGATTTTTTAGCCTTGTCATATGCCTGATTTGTTATAGCAATTTGTCCACGTTTTTTTTAATCAACTTGTATAATAAACACAATGCTAAATAATATAATATACAATGATGTAATATCGCATGTATTATATTTTTGGAAAAAAAAAAAAAAAAAAAAAAACTATTTTCCCTGTGGAAAATAGGGTTTTTCCATGAAGAAACCCATGTGAGTTGGGTTTTTTCAGAAAACATTTAACCCTTAAACACATGGATGGTTTGGACATATAAAAGGACAGGGGTGGCGTACTCTATGTACTATCGGCTTTTAAAGTCTAGATGACAACTTTCAATGATATATTTGTGTAATGCTATGACCAGTAGCAGTTTAAGGAATAAACTTAAAGTTGTTAAAAATAATTTAATAAAAAGTAATCGCATAAATACAGTGGGATTTCGAACTAATTTGTATTGAGTTAATTTTTCAGTATGCCTCCAATGTCTTTAAAAGGTAATAAAATCCTATTTGAACCAAGGTGGCGTTTCAAATTTGTGACCTCCTTTCGGAGCGTGCTTATCACAATGCCAAGTTAAAACTTAGAACTTAGAACAAAGGTTTAGGTTTAGCACTATAAAAAGAAAAGATCATTACTATGCTAATTTTTTTTAAAGAAATACCAAATGAAGTTCAAATATGTGCTATTTTTACTGTCAGTACGGAAATAAGTTCATAAAAAAAGTATAAAATTAAAAAAAGAGTTTCTAGCAATATTTGATATTATTTAGGCTTTATATCTGTTTGAGCTTTTATCGTATACCTATTTATATTCATACTTTTCTAGTAATACAGCTATACGTACGTTATATTGCTTTTGCAAATTCTTATTATTCTTTTAGGAACGATTACAGTAGTGTAGCAATTTAAAAAATATGGAGGGGAGGAGCTCAAATAGTTTTGAACTCAGTATGCTCAAAATAACTGCGAATTTGAGAAAAACAATTAATGATAAAACATCTCATTAATAAATAATTATGTTGATTAATTAATTAAGTAATTTTATTAATTATTTAATTTAATTAATAATTAAAAATCCATATCCACAATATTTCAAATTAAACATTAAGGAGTAAATGCAATTTTACAATTTTGTGAAATATGACAGCAGAGTCCAAAAGAAACATTTCATTCATAGTACTTAAAAAGCTACTTCAGTCAAATGAAAACTTCCATTCACTAATGCTAATCCTATGACAGAAATTTATAAAGATATTTCGGTTGTATTTCAATATTTTTAAATGATTTTTTTATTTTAGGGGGGGGGGCATTGGATAGCAGAGATTGATATGAATGCAGGCCGTTTTTTATTTTTTCGATTTTGGTTGCAGATATTTTTGATGAGTGTGTTTTCGCTTTCCAAACCGGTTCCGAAAATGAAAGTGTCCTCATAAAAAATATCTGTAAACAAAATCAAAAAAGTAAAAAGCAGCGTGCATACAGGACGATCTCAATTATCCAATGCAAAAAAATCATTTACAAATATTAAAATGCAACCGAGATATCTTTATAAATTTCCTCCGTAGGATTAGTATTAGCGAACAGGTCTTTTCATTTGGATAAAGTAGCCTCTTAAAAAAAAAGAAGAAAAATGTGCTTACAAATTTTGACATCATAACTCAAGGTAAGTGCGTGGTTTTTGTTGACACTGCGTTCAAATGAATTTGGGATTCACTTGTAATTTTCTAAATAGATGCATATTAATGCAAATCCAGAAAGCCGAGAATTATACATAGCATTCCTAAGATAAGTTTTTGATTGTCTCCGTGTAGAATATTCTGAAGTAGCTAATGGAACTGGAAATGTTGATAGAGCTTTCAGCAATTTTTTTATGTTGGACTAACCAGCTATATTACAACATGATAAGGAGTTGTAGGAAATTAGATGATTTTCCTAGAGAAAACCCCCGGACAGTACAAAATTTAAGAAAAATCCCATACAAAGGTCGGAAAAGTAGAAAGAACTAATGTATATCAATTCATCTTAGCAAGAGACAGTTTTTCAGAGAAGCAGAAAATAGACGCGACAGTATGTCGCCCTTTTGAAATTGCCGCTTCGGTGAGAGTCCGAGATTATCCCACGGTTCAGAAAACATATTGCAAGGCAAAAATGAAACTGGGATCGACGAATAAGAAAACAGCTTGTTAGTGACATAAGGGAGGTAAGACTTAAATGGACAAAAAAAAGTAAAGGAGTTTTTTTGGACGGGGGGTCGAAAAAAGATGAAAAAGAGAAGGGAGTCCAGTTTTGGAAGGGAGAGAAAGGTGATGACACCTGCTTGGAGCAGAGTGGTTTTTCTCTCGAGAAAGTGACTTAAAATCAGCGGATCTGGCTGATCTTCGAGGAAGATGACTCCGGATATGGGAGCAAGAATCGTGCAACTGAGTGGACACTCGTCGTGAAATTGTGAAAACGATTTATTTTAATCAAAGGAACTATTGATTGCATTTCTTCATCTGAGCAACTAAATGCTCGGAGTGAATTTTCAACAGACTAATTGAATGGAATCAAAACCTCTCAGACTCAGCCATTCATCTCAGTAATTTTATTTGAAATTGGAACCCTTTCATAGATTTATAACTCTTTGTTTGTGATAGTGATTTTGTGTAATCAAGATTCTTCTATAATATATAATAAAATGTTTTTGATTAATTCTCACATGAGTCACCGCCTCACCGAAGAACCCGCACCACGCTACCCGGTCTTCATATGAAGGCATCACAAACTGGTGTCAGCACATCGATTTCAAATAAAGACTATTGTTAGATATAGCAGAGGTAATCTGAATAGGAGTTCATCCAGAACGGAAAAAGAGTTCATCCCGAACGACAACAGGAGTTCATCCCGAGCGACAACAGGAGTTCATCCCGAGCGACAACAGTTCATCCCGAGCAACATCGGAGTTACGGAAGGCACAGCACCGAGGCTTAAGCAAGTGCGAGCGGGACAAATTCCGGGAGACAGTGTTCGGAGGGCTTGATACCGGACGAGAGCTGCGACACAGAAGGAAGAAGCCAGACACATCGAACGGTCCAGCGGCGAGCCAGGCTGAGCGTGACAACCAGCGACGGCGGAAAAAGGGCAGACCATTCTATCTGTGATAGCAACGAGCGAAGTCCAGCAAC
Source organism: Maratus speculifer (assembly GCA_964019185.1). Lineage (NCBI taxonomy): Eukaryota > Metazoa > Arthropoda > Arachnida > Araneae > Salticidae > Maratus > Maratus speculifer. The sequence goes on from OZ025293.1 coordinate 178,072,737, forward strand.
AAAACAAGGTAAGCTGCATGTTTTGAGTGGCTTAGTATTACTGTATGAGTGCATTAATTTAAAAGTTAACATTTTGAGGTATAGAGAGTTTGTTTTGTTGATCAAAAGTAATCTCTCAAAGAAAATAAAAATGAGGATTTAGTAAGATTAAGTAATTTAGGCAAATAAATATTGAAAAAATTCTAGTAGATAGTCTAGGGTAAGGAAATCGTTTATTTTTTTCTCCTTGTTTCCAAAAGGAACAAGTTACCTAAAAATTAGTAAGTCTAGATAACATGTAACAGAAAAAAAGATACAGTCAGCAGTTGATGCTGGGCAAAGAGTGTAATACTTGCAAGATATTTTGTATTGAAAAATACTTAGAATTAGTATAAAAGAAAATTTTTTTCTTGAAAAATATAGTCTGGACCAAAATAATATAGACATTTGATAAGGATGCAAAGAGTGCTCAATCTTTGAGGGAGGTTTAAAAATAAAAACATAAGTATAAGTAGTGATGAGGTACTACGTATGAAATTAAATTTTTTCACTGTGCATATATGTGTATAGGGCATTAAAATCGGAGTGAAATTTTTGCATAAGAGTGATAATTTTCATAAAGAGTGAAAAAAAAAAATAAGAAAGTGTCTATATGTTATTGCTAATTTATGTATTTACCTAAGATTTATTTATTTTATATGCAACCTTATTTAATTGGATAGTGTTCAAAAATTTGCATATGAAAGTACTTTAAAATTAAAATATTTTAGGAAATGAAGTAAACTCTAAAATTAGATATCAGCTGACAAAAGTATTAGTTTTTGTGTATTATTTAAATTATTTGGGGAGGAGTTAAAATAAGTAAATATGGCAAAGGTTACTTCACTGAAGTACTGCAGAAGAATTGATCTGGTACATTTAGCAGACGTGCTAGACGTAAAAATTGCAGAACATGACAAAATAGCGATACCCTTAGCAAAAAAAGGCATAGAATTACCATAAAAAAAAACACCATAAGTGCAATCATATGGATTTTTGCCTATGGTAAAAGTGATTCTATGGAAAACCATATAATCGTTAAGTGTATGGTAATTCTTATGAAAAACCATATAAACGTTAAGTGTATGGTAATTCTTTATGGTACTATATGTTAAAAAATAATAACGATATCAACTTTGGTGGCGCCATCTTTTAGGAATACGGGGAACTAAGCTTACTAATGCACTTCGACCTTGGGAAGCAGTGGGATTTGATCCACGGACGGTAGGGATGGGAGACGAGCGTCCTAACCATTCGGCCATGCGGGCTGATGAGCTGTGCTTATAAAACGTTATATGAATAAAGCGTTTCGGTAAATCATCATTATTTGTCGCTCTAAGTTAATGGTTGACAAAAGAAGGTAGTTTTAAAGGGTTTTTTTTAAAAATAAATTGTTTTATAGACATGTATTTATAAGTTAATTTATTATTTTAATGAATGGAGTAAATATCTTAGCAAATATTATTTAGTTATAAAATCCAATTAATTAAAGGAAAAACTATTTTCGGTTTATTAAAATTAATTAAAAAAAATAAAAAGTCGATAAGAAATAATATTTAATAAGAATAAGAAATCATTTGATAACTTAGTATATAATATATTTTTTTAACGATTATATTAATGTATTATATTAATTCCTTACTTACGAGCATTTTTTAATTTTTAAGCCAAAAAAAAAAAAAAAAAAATATATATTACTATTTTTTAGATAATTTTTACGGAAATTTTGAATCTTTCTTTTAAATTTTAATACCAAAAAGATTAATAGATATATTCAATATTTTTATACATTGTAAAATGATTTTTAATCTTTTCAATAATTATTAACATTTAAATAAAATAAAATAAAAACTTTGTTGTTGCATATAAAATGAATATAAATGAATATAAAAACCAAAACTAAAAAATACTACTATTGTCTGACTATTGTCTCTTCCAATTATAATAGAAAACATAATTTAAACATCATTATAAGCATAAGAAAAAATAAAGAAATTTTTAATGCAGATTTTTTTTTTCTTAAGAATGTGTTTGTATTTACAGAAGTTTGTAATTACAGACTTCTTTAATCGCTGTTAGAATTTTATAGGAAATATGTCATCAAATATATATTTTGGTTAAATCATTTTCTTTCTCCCATAGGATTTTTTATTTATAACGCATAGACTCTGCTCACATATATGAAATACATAAGAACAAAATAATAACACTATTATTTCATATATTATCATAATTTGAGGTCGATAAAAATATCGGTAGATTTTTTGATATTTTTATAGATCGTAAAATAATTTTTAATCTTTTTAATAATTTTTAACTTTTAAATAAAATAAAATCCTTGTTGTTTCTTATAAAATGACTTTAAAATTATCAAATAATGTAAATTAATTATGAACCTTTTTTTTGTACTATTAAGTTTATTAATATTTAATTAACATATTATAATATATTATATTAATATATATGTATTAATATTTTGAAGTTAATATTTTTAAAAGATATTTCAAAAATTCTTTTGGTGATTCAAACATTTGTAGGTCCTTTTTAAAACAAATTCAAAAAGATTTTCTTTAAATAATTATAGGCTATTTTTGACAATTTGTTTATTTTGAGGGGGTCCAGGACACATTAAAAAATCTTTTATTGAATTAAAATTTCGCAATTTTTTGTGATATTAAACATACCATTTTAAAACAAAATCACATGATAAGACTTCTCTATATTTTTTTTAATTTAAAATTTATTAAAAAAGTGGAGGGAAATTAAAAATTATTGTAACTCAATGTAATAATTGTAGAATTTTAGTTTTTTAGCAATTAAATAAACAGAAACACCTATATTTTATTTTTGATTCAGCTTTTTAAAAAATATTAATACAAAATTTATTTAAAATAAAAGTTTGAAAAAAAAATAATACTTTCAAAAATAAATATTTTTTTCAAATTTGCTGAATTAAAATTAAAGTAAAGCAATTAAAAAAAGGCATGTTCTAATTTTAAAGCATTTATGTTTAACGGTTCTTGAGTTATAACAATTTAAATGTGAGAAATTGTGAAAACCCATTATGAAGAAAAACGCATACAAGAAGTCTTATCCGTGACAATCAATGCTTAAAAACTAGATGCTGAAAACGAAAAAAAAAAAAAAAAAAAAAAAAAAAAAAACATAATATTTCTTTTTCTAAATATGATTTTAAAAAAATGTCATTATAAGCATAAAAAATCAGTTAAATTTTTAATGCAGTATTTTTTATGAGTGTCCCTGACTCCTTTAATCGCTGTTAGAATTTTATAGGAAATATATCAATTATATATTTTTATTGAATAATTTATTTTTCTCAAGATTTTTTTTATTTTTAACGCATTTACACACTCATATATATGAATTATATATATAATAATACAAGAATAAACTAATATGTTATTTTATGTTATATTAATTTGAGATCAAAGGATTTTTATTAGACTGGTTATAATTTAACATAAGTTGTTCCTAAATAGATTTTGGTTTAAACTATCTAACAAGTGGCGTTGCTATGATTCTATTTTTTAGAAGTGCATAAGACATACATAAAGATAGTAGAAAGTTTTGAGATGACCACAACCGAGTAATTTTATAGTATAGTACACAAAATCTAATATATTATAAACTTTCAAAAGGCATTAAGATTTTACCATACACCATGCTTTGAAATACTATACAATTTATGGTGCAAACAATTATGTATTATTTTACTATACATCACGCTATGGAACACCATTGAATGTATGGTAAATTTCATTTCCCTATAGTTTTACCATACACCTGGTTATGGAATACCATATCATGTATGGTGTATATCCTTATCCGATAACTTTACCATACACATTTCTCTGGATACCATAAAATGTATGGTATATATCATTATCCTATAACTTTACCATAGACATTGCTCTGCAATACCATAGAGCGATGAATGTTTACCATATGAATACAATATGTTTACATATAATGACATAATTTTTTTATGATTTTCCATATAAAACATCTGTTTCCATAAAAATTCCTATGCCATTTTTTGCTAAGGGTAATTATTGAGAAAATACAAAGTTCGGATAGTTATGATGAGCAATTTGCGCTTACGCAAGTCGGGTTCATAATAAAGGATAGGGAGGATTAGCTGGCGCAGGAAAAAGAGAGGGAAAGATTAGAAATGGAAAGAGAAGAAAAGCAGAAAGAAAGAGAGTTTCAGTTAGAACAAATTAGGTTAACGCAAAACGCGGACAGAAGAAGCTCCATTTCGAGTAATAGATCAGAAAGAGCGCCTAAAATTACATTAAAGGGTATTATGCAAAAATTTGATCCAGAAAAGTCCGATATCACTTTATTTCTTAACTTATTTGAAAGACAAGCCGAGAGGTCCGGGATAGAAAGCGACGATCTTGTGACACACCTGTTGGCATTACTGCCAACGCAGAATTAATATTACGCGAACAAAAAGAACTTGTGGACAATTTTGAGCATGTAAAACCAGTTTTATTGGCAAGATACAGACTTAGCCCAGAAGCGTATCGTCAAAAACTAAACAAACATGCGAAAAATCCAAACGGCCCTAGGAAAGATCTAATTTCCGAATTAAATAGCTTTCAAGACGGATGGTTAAATGGGATAGGTATCACAAAATTTGAAGATCTAAAGGACTTATTAATAACGGAGCAAATTAAAAGGCGTGTGCCGGCGGAAATAAGGGAACACTTCATTGATTCGTGGGCGTCGTATGAAAATCCGGAAACTCTAGTGAAAGATTTGGATGGATATGACACGATCAAGGGTGCGGCAAAAAAATGGTGGAACCCCAGACAGCAATCAGACAGAAAATTCGAATCGCCGAAATATACGGAAAAAGTACGGGACAAAAGTCCGGAAGTACAAAAAAATTGGCGTGAAAAAATGATAGTAAGGAACGGGAGAGAATTTTCGAAAAAAAAGAAAAATACTTGTTTTTTGTGCCAGAGTGATAAACATTTCAAGCGTGAGTGCCCAAAATACAAAAATAGAGAAAATCCGCCAAATAAAGTTCATCATGTTAGTAACGTTCTAGAATGGGAAGAAGGATTTAAACCTTACTTAAGCCAAGGCAAAATAAACGGAGAAGAAATTACTATACTCAGAGATACGGGAAGTAATTACGACGTTTGCCCACGGCATTTTATTAATACGGATCAATTAAATGGGGAAACCAAATGGATTTCACAACCATTAGTTAATAATGTCCAATGTTTACCTATAGCGGAAGTAACCTTAGAATTACAAAATAAAGAAATCGTAAAAACAAAAGCGATAATAGCTAATAAAGAAACGGATATATCATACTATATCTTAGGAAATGAAACTCAAAAACTGATTGACAATCTAGGAAAAGAAAAACACGCGGTACTTCACGCAGTAATGACGCGGAGTAAATCCAAAACCAAAAATGAAAGAGAAGTAAATAATGAAAAAAGCGAAACAGATCCGTTACACCCTAAGGGCTCAAACGAAGAAAAATCGAGTCAAGGAGGGGACTGTCAGTCATGTGAGATTAAGGGGACAGTACACCTTTAAAATGGTCAAAAAATCGATTTTTCAATTTTTATTTCTTTATAAAGATAATTTTATTCTGAATAATTTGATACCAATATTTTAATAGTGCGATTCTTATTTACCGAGATATTGCTGAAAATGTCAACATCACTCCATAAGTTCCAAGCATCACGCCCCCGTTTCCGATTTAAATGCCCTCCGACAGCTGTCATGGCATGCGCATATCTCCAAAATCATTTGAAGTACAGCTCCGAAATTTTTACCTTACCTAAATGTTCATACAAAGATGACAAGGAACTAAAGTTATGCAGCTGTGTATAGTTTGAAAGAAATTATAGGGCTGAATGTGTGCAAAAATGAACGGCTTTTTCTCAAAATGAAGTTTTGCATGCTTATGCATATCATATCTCCAAAACCATGAGAAGTATAGCTTCAAAATTTTCATCCTATCTAAATATATATATAAACATGAAAATAAATTAGAATTATGCAGCTGTGTTTAGTTGGAAAAAAATTATAAGATCGAACGTGTGCAAAAGATAATGATTTCTGCTTTTTATAATTCAAAAGTAATTGCTATTTTTCTAACTAACCATTTATATAAAATTAAGTTTAAATTATAGTCTAGAATATTATGTTTATTTTAAGAAAAAAATTATGCAAATCGTATGAAATCTGCATGAGATATCATGCATGCAGTAAGCGATTGTTCAACGCTTATTCGACGTCATTTTTTTGTTTTTTAATCATTTTAAAACCTACTCTTTGGTATTTTTTGCACATTATATATCCAAATTAAATATTTTTAATGCAGTTCAATATCATATAAAGATATTTTGAAAGTTCTGTGCATCTAAGGACATTATTATTTACAAAAAAAAAAAAAAAAAAAATGCAAACCATATAATTGAATTTCGTTTTTTTTGCGAGTCGCAAACATGTACACAAATTCCTACATTTTACTCCATTTTACAAACTATTTTTTTATTTATCAATTTAAACAAGCATCAAATTTTATTTTTAATAGTGAATATGTTATATTATTAATAGTTTTATTTCTTTTTTTATAAGTTTTATATTTGTAAAATACATTTTAATCTTTAAACGGCTTTTACTCAAAATGATGTTTTTTACACTTGCGCGCGTGATATCTCCAAAACCGTTTAAAGTATAGCTTCAAAATGTTTACCCTGCCTACATGTACATATAATGAAGAAAATGAACTAGAATTATGCAGTTGTGTTCAATATGAAAAAAATTACAAGGTTGAATGTATGCAAAAATTCATTATTTTTTATTTTCTATAATTAAAATCTAATTTCTCTGTATCTAATTAGCCATTCATAAACATTCTAGTTCAAATTGTAGTCCAAGGTATTATGTTTAATTTAAGATCAAATTTATGCAAATCGCATGAAATGTGCATGAGATATCTTGCGCGCAGTGAAATGTTATACGTCGTAATTTTTTAAAAATATCATTTCGAAATCGACCCCATAAAAAAAAATTGCTGTATTATATCTAAACTAAAAATTTTTAAAGAAAGTTCAATACCATATAAAGATATTTTGAAATTTTTGTGTTTCCAGAGACATTACTCTTTTAAAAAATATATACTGCACATGATACAATTTTACGTTTTCTGCGGCTTTTAAAGGTGTACTGTCCCCTTAACAAACCGGGGAGAGAAAAAAAACGTGAAGAGACGAAAAACACACCTTCGCAGGAACAATACGATTCGGAAAAAATAGAGCATGACATTCAACTTCCGGCAATTCAGGAAAGCGGGATTTTGGCTTTAAGTAAACTGAATAAAAATGAATTTGAAAAGGAGCAAAAAGCAGACAATTCGTTAGAAACAGTGCGACTAAAAGCAAGTCAGAAAAAGTCGTTTTTCGAATTCAAAGACTCAATCATGGTAAGAAAAACTACAGATCACAGAGGGTTAGAAAGATTTCAATTAGTAATTCCGTCAAAATTTAGACAGGACATTTTGAGCGCATGTCACGAAAATATTTCGGCCCACCTGGGAGAAAAGAGGACAAAAGATAAGCTCCTTAGATACTTTTTTTGGCCTAATGTGATAAGGGAGGTAGAAGAATATGTGAAGTCATGTCACGCCTGTCGATTAATAGGCCATGCGGGCGAGCAAAAAAAAAGCCCCTTTAACTCGGTTGTAATTAAAGAGGTTTTATCCAAGCTCTCAATCGATCTGGTCGGCCCTTTAATTGAGTCAAAAAAGGGAAATAAATACATGCTAACCGCTTTGTGTGTTTTTTCTAAGTACCCTGAAGCTATTCCCATTCCAAATATGCTTTCAGAGACGGTAGTGGAGGCTCTGATGTTGGTCTTCAGTAGGGTAGGTTATGCTTCAGAAATACAAAGTAATAGGGGACGAAGTTTCACCTCATGTCTTACGGAAACTTTTTTGGAAAAATTCGGTGTAAAAGTGAGGCATTCGAGTGTCTTTCACCCCGCCTCAAATAATGTGGAAAGGACACACAGAACGATAAAAAGATTTCTAAAAGCGATGTGTGTGGAAAATGGGGAAGACTGGGAAACAAACTTACCCCACGCGTTATTAGCATTAAGGAATGCTATAAGCGACTCAGCGAGCTACAGCCCAGCGCAATTAGTCTTTGGGAAAAATCTAAGAACACCGGAAACGTTATTATACGAAAAGTGGACAGGAAAAAATCAGGAACCGGAGTTAGTCACGGAATATGTATTCGGTTTAATGAATCGGTTAAAAAGATGTCAAGAACTGGCAGCGGTAAACATGGTAGACAGTAGAGAAAAAAGAAAACTATGGTATGACAAAAAAGCCATAGAAAGAAAGTTCGTACCAGGGGATCAGGTCTTAATATTAGCGATGAATAAACCCCATAAGATGTCAGTTAGTTGGACAGGACCGGGTAAGATAATAAAAAAAAATATCAGATACGAACTATGTTGTAGAAGTTCCGGGCAAGCGTCAAAAGTCTCAAATTTATCACGTTAACCTTTTAAAACCGTATGTGCAGCGTGTAGAAAAAATAAACATTTTGACACTTGAATGTAAAGATTTAGAGTCTTCTCAAGACTTAGAGATAGCATTTCCGGTAGAAAATGAAAATAGTTATAGCTTCAAAGAAATCGCGAAACTTAGTAAACTAAGTTCTGGGTTAAACCTTGTTCTGGGTTACAGCGTTCGTTTAGTAAACTAAACGAACGCTGTAACCCAGAACAATTGGAAGAATTAGAAAAGCTACTAGACGAATTCAAGGAAATTTTTTCTAACAACCCTGGAACAACAAATCTAACTGTGCACGATATAGAAGTTACTGAAAATAAACCGATTAGGCTAAGACCTTATAGAATGTCAATTAGACAAGAAGAAATTCTAAACAAAGAAATAAAACGGATGTTAGAACTGAATATAATAAAAGAAGGAGAATCGGACTATACTTCCCCTATGATATTAGTTGAAACCCCGGGAAGGGAACCACGTCCTTGCATAGACTACAGAAGATTAAATGCAATTACAAAAGTAGAGTATTATCCGCTCCCGAATATTAAAGAACGCGTAGAGAAAGTAGCGGCGGCAAAATATATAACGATATTGGATCTAACGAAAGGATATTGGCAATGACGCCCCGGGCACAAAAACTAGCCGCATTTGTAACTAGTTCTGGTAGTTTTTACCCCCTCAAGATGCCGTTCGGGCTCATTAATTCGTCGTTTAGATTTTCAAAATTCATGGCAAAATTACTAAGAGGCCTAGAAAAATTTTGTCTACCGTACCTAGACGATATGGCTATTTTCTCGGAATCATGGGAAGAGCATATCGATCATCTAAGAGAGGTATTGAGGAGAATCAGAGAGGCGAAACTAACAGTAAAAATAGCGAAATGCCAATTTGCTCAGAAAACAGTCAAATATTTGGGACACATAGTAGGTGAGGGTCAAAGAAAACCTGCAGAGGCGAAGATTAAAGCAATAATCGAATTACCGCCACCCAAAACCAAAACGGAAATTAGGAGATGTTTAGGAATGGCAGGATATTACTCGAGATACATAAAAAACTATGCATCAATTGTAGAACCGCTCACACGGGCACTAAAAGGGAAAAACAAAAAAGAAAAAGTAACATGGAGCGACGAAATGGGAAAGGCGTTCGAGACCCTAAAACGTAAACTCACGGAGGAACCTATTTTATATGCTCCGGACTATAGTTCAGAATTTGTCATACAAACTGACGCGTCTCAAAAAGGGATTGGGATTGTGTTAGCTCAGAGGCGAGACTCGGAAGAGCACCCCATTATTTATCTGAGCAGGAAATTCACAGAGCCTGAAAAAAGTTTCAGCGCTTCAGAGAGGGAGTGCGCCGCAATAATCTTCGCGATAAAAAATTAAGACACTATATTGACGGGCAAAAGTTCTTGATAGAAACCGACCATTATCCTCTCACGTTTCTAAAAAACAATGCTGGAAACAATTCGAGATTACTCAGATGGGCATTAACTTTGCAACCTTATCATTATGCCATTAAATATAGGCCAGGCAAAGACATACCTCATGTCGACTATTTAAGTAGAAGTGAGTAAGTTTTTTCTAAATGTATATAGTGTAAAATTCTCAAAAAAAATATTTGACTATAAGTGTAAAAGATATAGTAGGAAAGTTCAAAATTTTTTTATGGATAGAAAATATAATTTCAGAGAGGAATTTCTTTTGTGTGTGTGTATGTATTGAGCCACTCAGAATATGTGAGCTAACCTTTGATTTCCAGATATTCCGTCTTGCAGCCAGAATATCATTTTAAGGAGGGGGGGTATTGTAGGAAATTAGATGATTTTCCGAGAGAAAACCCCCGGACAGTACAAAATTTAAGAAAAATCCCATACAAAGGTCGGAAAAGTAGAAAGAACTAATGTATATCAATTCATCTTAGCAAGAGACAGTTTTTCAGAGAAGCAGAAAATAGACGCGACAGTATGTCGCCCTTTTGAAATTGCCGCTTCGGTGAGAGTCCGAGATTATCCCACGGTTCAGAAAACATATTGCAAGGCAAAAATGAAACTGGGATCGACGAATAAGAAAACAGCTTGTTAGTGACATAAGGGAGGTAAGACTTAAAATGGACAAAAAAAAGTAAAGGAGTTTTTTTGGTCGGGGGGTCGAAAAAAGATGAAAAAGAGAAGGGAGTCCAGTTCTGGAAAGGAGAGAAAGGTGATGACACCTGCTTGGAGCAGAGTGGTTTTTCTCTCGAGGAAGTGACTTAAAATCAGCGGATCTGGCTGATCTTCGAGGAAGATGACTCCGGATATGGGAGCAAGAATCGTGCAACTGAGTGGACACTCGTCGTGAAATTGTGAAAACGATTTATTTTAATCAAAGGAACTATTGATTGCATTTCTCCATCTGAGCAACTAAATGCTCGGAGTGAATTTTCAACAGACTAATTGAATGGAATCAAAAACTCTCAGACTCAGCCATTCATCTCAGTAATTTTATTTGAAATTGGAACCCTTTCATAGATTTATAACTCTTTGTTTGTGATAGTGATTTTGTGTAATCAAGATTCTTCTATAATATATAATAAAATTTTTTTTGATTAATTCTCACATGAGTCACCGCCTCACCGAAGAACCCGCACCACGCTACCCGGTCTTCATATGAAGGCATCACAGAGTGTATTACAGGTTTGGTCCGTTTTTTTCTGCCGCTTTTTTACGAAATTCGCGTTTTTCCTGTGATCCTTCGGTGAAATCCGCATTTTTCCACGATCCTTTGACAAAATGCGTGTTTTTTCCGCGATCTTTTGACGAGATCCGTGTTTTTTCAATGATTATGGACGACATTTCCGTTTTTTGCGCGATCCTTCACAATTGCCCATTTTTTAATTATTTGACGAAAAGTACTTGTTTTTTCAAGGTTCGCACACTCCTTATATTTTTTAAGGACTCTGACACTACTATTAATGATAAGAAATTTTATATTTACTTTTTAAGAAACTAAGTTCGGAACCACTACCTTTATTCTGAAATTTCAAAACATTTTTCTGCAGAGAAATACTTTGAAAATACTGTTTAAATTTAGTGGTAAAACTGTGCGAACGCTGTTTTTGCGATCTTTTGACAAACTTTACGTTTTTTTCGCGGCCTCACGACATATCCGCTTTGTTCGCGATCTTGTGATGACATTTCCGTTTTTTCCGCGATTATTTGACCAAATTCGCATTTTCTTCATTCACGAAATTTTCCCCTCTATTAAAATTCGTGTTTTTTCTTAATCTTGTGACACATTTCCTTTTAAGATCCTATGCTAGATTTCACGTTTTTTCAAGCATTTCACCAAAATTGCCGTTTTTTTTCTCTTAGATCCTTTGACAAACTTCGTGTTCTTTTCGCGATTTTGTGACGATATTTCCGTTTTATTTCGCGATCGTTTCCCAAATTTTGCATTTTTAAAATTATTTGTCAAAATTTGCAGTTTTGTGTGTGTGTGATTCTTTGACAAACTTTGCATTTTTCCCGCGACCCCTTGACAGATCCGAGTTTTTTCGCTATTTTGTGATCACATTTCCGGTTTTTTCTACGATTCTTTGATCAAATCGCATTTTTTAAATCTGGAAATTTTTGTGTTTTATCATCCCTCTAGCAAAATCCTTGTCTTTTCGCGATCTTGGGACGACATTTCCGTTTTTTCCACGGTCCTATGTCGAAATTCAGGTTTTTTTTAAAAATAATTTCTCGAAATTTGCAGAAGGGGGGGGGGTTGTTCCTTTTATAAACTTCGCGTCTTGTTCCGCGACCCTTTGACAAAATGCGCATTTTTTCGAGGTTGTGTGACGATAGTTCCGTTTTTTCTGCTATTCTTTGATAAATTCGCTTTTTTTCAGTCCCGAAATCTGCGTTTTTTGCGATTTATTGATCAACTGCGCGTTTTTTCACGATCTGGTGACGACATTTCCGTTTTTTCCGCAATCTTTTGCCAAAATTCGCGTGTTTTTAATCATTCACGAAATTAGTGGGTTTTTTTCACGATTCTTTGATGAAATTCATATTTTTTTCGCGATTCTTTGACCTTATCTGCATTTTTTTTTTTTTGACGAAGTTTGCATTTTTTGCGATCATTTCGCAAAACTCGCGTTGTTTAGCGACTGTTTGTCGAATTTCGCGCTACTTTTTGTGTCTAAATCTTTAAACTAATGACCGAATTTTAAAAATTTCTAATGTCTTAAAGTGGAATTTTGAGAAAATTCGCAACATAACAACCTGACTTGATTTCCAGTGGCGGGAGGGGGGGGGCTTGAGCCCCCTGACCCTCCCCCTTTCCTACGCCCCTGAACAATTGTTTTTAACAATGCAGTGAATAATTCACATATTTATTGTACTGAATCCTCTGAGCACGAGTAATATTCATGTTTGACTGCTTATTTCAATTATAAATTTTCCTTTATTGATTGATATTGATATCTGTTGTTATTGTATTTATTCATTTTATATGTATAAAAAACTGTCGTTAAGCTTATTTGTATTATTATTATTTAAATATAATGATGTTAAAAATGATTTAAAATAGAACATAATAGCGATTACGCATTAAAAAAAAAAAAAAAAAAAAAAAAAAAAAAAAAAAAAAATCTTTTACAGTTAAATATCACCCAGTTATGTTCTTTCAGAGACTTCCTGCACTAAAAATGGCAAGCTTTTTAGCATAAAAAAGTTTGAAATTAAAAAAATTTCCAAATATCATGATTAGATAAATTTTTATCAGAATTTGCTAGTTAGATCGTTTCCTTTTCCATGAAATTTATTTTAGAAAATTTTATAATAAACTGAAATTAATATTTAAACTATGAAGAAGGGGAAATATTCCGTTTGGTGGGTTTCTGTCTTAGCAGGTGTACTTTTCTTCAACTGTTCTATGGTATTTTTCCGATTAAGGTAGGTTCCGGTTCACAGATTTTGTATTTGCATATATCTGTATATATTTGTTATATGTACATTAAAATCTGCAAAACGGAACTTGTTTATAATACATTAAAATCTGCAAAACGGATCTTAACTAATATTTGCCTTAGATGGAAACTTTTGGTCCGGATTATCATACAATAATACTTGCTAAATAAAGTCTGCAGGAACCTGTCAAACCTATTTTTTCGGTCCTTTGCACCTGCTTTTTCACAGATTTCACTTCTGTAAATCAAAGCAGTCTATAAAAAGATACTATCTCAATCAGAAACATTCCACAGTTATAACGAAATTAATACCTTAAAAAAATACCTGCTAAGGCGGACAACTGTCTAAAGTGGAATTCTCCCTGATTCCTTGCAATTTCATCTTAAAAATTATTACTGTTTTTATATTTATGATGTTTTTAATAATTAGTTCCTCGTTCAAAGGGAGTTTGGACTCTCCCCCTCCCGGCTGCATTTTCAGAAAGAATCACGTTTTGAGCACCAGCCTTGGCGAGTTGGCGAAAGCGAGAACGTACAGCTAGCTGCATCGCCAAACACAAAATAAACTAAGTTCAAATGTGTCGTAAAACATATGATTAACAGAATTATATTATTACAAGTGAATCTTTACTACTGCTTTTAATTAACTTCACAATTTCTTCGAACATAGCGAGTTAAGGAAATAATATTTTAGAATTGAGAAAAAAAAAAAAAAAAAAAAAAAAAAAAAAACTATGTTTAGATGTTTAATCTGATGCATTTTAATCTGAAAAAGCTCTTTGTTTAAAACCATGTTTCAATCGAAAACAACGGTGAATAATATTTCCTAATATTACAGTCTTTGCTTGATAACATTTACGGAAAAATAAATGAACAATAAGCGCGATCTCTTTGCAGAAGTAAGGGCTGCTATTCGCTAGGCGTAGAAAGGCGTAGAAAGGGTGCATAGCATTGACTTCATCTCCGTGCCAATCGTTGTTCTGGCGATAAGGTGTTCAAAACGTGATTCTTTCCGAAAATGCCTCCCGGCTACGCTGCTGAATGAGCCCCACCAATAATTTTGAAAACTCTACGCCTATGTCTACTCATCAGTACCTGACTGTAATAACCTTTCCTTTTTGCAGTGTAACTAAACAAAATCCTTGTTCAAAGTTTAAACTTGGCACTGTGCAAAGCGCGCTTCGAATAAAGGTCACAAAGTTGAATGCCGCTTTGGTCCGTGGCCAAGACTTTCATGGGTTTTTAATAAACTTTTAAAGACATGGGGGGCGTATCCCCACTCAACGTAACTAATCGAGAATAGTATAGTATTTAAGTGATTAATTCTAAATTAGACTGTTTTTAGCAATTTGACGTTTATTTCTTTTATATTGCTACTGGGCAATGAATTAAACAAATATATCATTACAAATTGTTATTTAGGCTTTAAAAGCTGATGGTATATAGAGTACGAAGTATAGCGGTATAGAGTAGCCCTTGTCATTATGTATGTCCATACCGTTCGTGTCTTTAAGAATTAGTATTTCGGCTGATTATCGACGATTTTTTTTTCGAAAATCATAATCAACAATACTTTTATGCTTGTACTATGATAGGTATCTCCAGCGCTCCTCAACATTTTTGCCTAATGCCCACAAATTGAAATTTGTTTGTAACGGAAAAACGCGCTTTTCTCAAAAACTATGTCACGATTACTATGTCTAGATTAATCATTACATTTTCGTGAAAGGTTTAAATTAATCTCTACTACCTCTAATTTTTTTCATAATTTTAGTTTTGGTAGATTCGGAAATAGATGGGTGGGGGGGGGGGACATATTTTTGCCAAACATTTTCCACGATATCTCCGAAAGTATAATACCTATGAATAAAAGAAATGTATTTTTCAGTTCAGCAGCAGCTTTCGTAATGCTGAACTGAAAAGCTGCTGCACAATGCTCAAACGAAAGCTGCTGCACAATGCTCAAATTAAAGATTTTTCCCCCAAGTAACTTAATTAGCCCCTTTACATTTTCCCTAAATATATTTCTGAATATTTAATAATCTGTAAATAGGGTAACATCCCCAGTAATTGTCATGCACCAGTGATTGGCATATCCTACAAACATGTCCTAAAATAAGATTTATATCCAGTCTTTTAAAAGGGACCGTTCAAGTATTACGTAAGCACTAAAGGGGGAGGGAGGGGTCCAAAGTCTGCTTATTTTTTCTGACAAGGGGAGGGAGGGGGGTAACGACAATTCTTACGTAAGCATTAAAAAACGAAGCAACTGCAGTTCAAATTCAACAAGCCAACAAGGACCGGAAACCTGCAATACCCCAGGCCACTGTTCCAGTGAAAACTTTATAATAGACAATGTTGAAACATGGGTTCAAGGATACCGGACATCAAATTAAAATATGAACACCAAATTGAACTCCAACAGTTGTAGGATTCATGTCAAAAATTTTAGTTATGATGCCTAAGTAAGTTAAGACTTCTTGTATATCTTGTTTTATTGTTCAAAGTGATAAATAACAATATATTTAAACCACTTTGTATTCTGTGGTTTGTTTAATGCAATAAGCAACAATATATTAAAACCATTTTATATATTTTGATATCACAATCCCTATATGCCTATATAAATTTGTAGGATTAAGGGTGTTCTTAACTGATCCGCTCAACAAGCGAAAAACGTTTTGACACATTTACAAATTCATTTTTAACAGAAAGTTATAAAATTTTAGTGCCTAACTATGAAAGCGATTTCGAATTGAACTTATTTTTCCATTTTATGATAATTAAATATACTTATCGAGTTATAAGCTATTTCGATGACGCAATCACCCGTTTTTCTCCTTATTTTCGACCAGTTTTCCTGCTTTCGTTGGGAAATATGCTCAAAAGTGTCAACTTTGAAGGCTTGTTATGAAAAATCTATTGTGTTTTTTAAAAAACAAAAGAACGAGTGCAATTAGACAGTTTCTGATTAATAACACCTGCTATTTTCATGCATTTCCTAACAAAAATAAATTAATGCAATGTGTCACAAATTTGCCCTTTTTGATTTAATAACACCCTTAATAATGTAATTGATTGGTAACTTTTTATAAGTCAAGAAATATTGATGTATAAACTGTTATAAAATCTTACGAAAGCAAAGGGGGGGGGGGTCTAGCATTTGCTTATATTTTCTTACAAGGGGGGGGGGAGGGGGTACAAAATGGCAAAAAATATGCTTACGTAATACTGGAACGGTCCCAAAATGCTAGACCATATACCAGTTATATGATCATATTATTTTAAAGATTATAACTTTGATTTATGCTACTAGATGACAATAGTGCCTAGGAAAGAGAAACAATTATGGCTTGTATGAAATTAGCCATTTTTGTTGCAAATGCTTCTTCTTTGGTTTAAGGAAGGCGTGCTTTTCAATTCATTATTATATGATTTATAATATATTTTGAATTTTAAATGACAACAGTTTTGTTTAGTTAAAAAGGGTTACTTTAATTGTGTAAAAGTATTTTCGACACAAATATTTGGATTTCTGAATTAATGATAGATGCCAATTAATGGTGCTTCAATTTTGCTAGTTCCAAGTAATTGGCACCTATTCCAATTACAAGGAATTCGCAAGGAATTTGAGATTAAACCACTTATTTTGGAAGTACTTTTAAAGTTATAGACTAATTTTGTTTATCATTTGTTTTTATTTGAAAATATGAAATATTATCAGTAAATGGAATCCATTAAAGTTTCATATGACAATTACTGGGGACAGCATGACAATTACTGGGTATTAATATAAGTATATTGTATTGTTTTAAAGTGTTCACATTTCAGACTAATATGCTGATTTCTTACTCTCAAAAACCTGAAATATGGCACCTCCATCTACAGTAAATTCATTTAAAGTGATTAAACCCAATGCAAAATGTAAAGTTTTTTTTAAATATAAACTTGTGCCAATTACTGCATCACAAGGTGTCATACATTGGTGCTCTAGGTGCCAATTACTGGTGATTTCAGAAACTTTTTATAAATATATTTTTTTTTAAATACTTTTTCAATTTTTTTTGCTTTTAGTGGGCAAAATAGATGCACAGATATGCATTCTTTTATTTAAAAATATTTCCAAGTAAATGTCTTATTTCTTTCTAATGAAAATTGAAGTAAGTTTAAAGAGAAATTTTTAAAGTGCCAATTACTGGGGATGTTACCTTATATGGGTCAATAATTTTTATTACTTCCCCTAATTTGAACTTTCCATGTTCTATTGTTTATGAGCACAATGGCTGTGACAGACAGGTAGACACAGGAGTGATCTTATAATTGTTCCGTTTTTACTTTTTAAATGCAGAACTCTAAAAAAAGAAGGGCAAGTTCATGCAGCGATTAATTTAAACTTTTGTTTATTTTGAAGTAAAATATGTTTATAAAAATAAAACATATATTCAAGAAGTTTGCTGTAATATTCAAGATAGCTGGGATGATAACTGGGGAGCATATTTCTCTTTGAAACCTTATCGGTAATAACGTCTGGTCTGCCATGTAGACAGCTCAACAAATAAACCGCAAGTTAAGGAACTCTATGCAAACAATGGGTACGTATAAATACTATTATTTAAAGCAATCAAACTAATTGGTTCTATTAGGTATATGTTTACTTTTCATGTTTCTCTTATTTCTGAACTGTATTTATTTAGAATAAATCGAAGTAAGCTACTTTAATTGCATGGAAATTACAAATTTGTTATAAATCATTATAACTTAAAAATTGTGATGAAAGTTTTGGGATGCCCCGGTCAGTGAACGCATGACAAAAACAGGTGCGAGGGATGATGTGTTAAACTAATATAACTGTCTGTAAATCGTGTCATAGAAAATATAATTTTCAGAAACAATCATTGTTTCTGTTGGTATTTGACATAAGTTTAAAGTCGCACGCAGAAATGTTCCACATAATATTAAATACATTATTTTTTTCTATATTCTTGTTTCAGTTTTTTCTTATCCTTCATTAATTAATATAACACAAAAGAATCTTGTTTTGCATTAATCATTTCAGCGCGAGCAATTTTATTAAATTCTTATTGATAATGCCCTATTCTTCTGTAAATACTACTTTTGCATTTCTTGAGAAATTCATTAAATGTAAGCAATTTGCAATAAATCATTCTTCCGATAGTTTGTGTTGAAATATCTAAATGTCTACACTCAAATTTTACTTAATATTTAATATTTAATGGGTTTTTTTTTTTATTATTATTATTATTACAAAAGAGAATAAAAAGCTTGCATTCATTCCACAATTCAAAGCGTTCATAATTTATTAGGTAAGACGAATAAAAAGTCAATAATTTTGTATACTAAATATATATATATATAAAGAAAAAAAAATCCACACGACTTAATAATACAGAATAACACATCTACGCTAACTCGCTTTTTATGTGCAAAGCTATTGTTAATCTTTATGATTTTGCAATAACGTTGGACAAAAGAATAATTTCTTACATAAATATTATAAGCGATGTTTGAAAGAAAAATTTAATTTATGTTATTGTATTTTTTTATTGCGTTGGAAAAGTGTTCTTTAAACAGCTTTCATAACATATACTTTAAACATAGAACAAATTGCTATGGATACCGTCAGAAATGCTTCATATCGGCTCATTTCACATGGCACATTAAACTAGGTGAAAAAGTAGTAATTTTTATTGCTTTACTTTTTATCTTGCGTGTAAAATTTAAATGAAACTATAAACACAACTTCACAAAGAATTTACAAGAATGTCGTATGTTAGATTATGTATTGAAATGACTATGGTTATCTTTAGTGTGTTCAACAAATCAGGTTATCAAATATCACATTGTTTCTCCTCTGTGATATGATAAACATTACTTAAAAAAGGCATGATTTATAAGGCAGTGTTTTAATGAAAAGGTTTTCACTTTTTTTCTCAAAAAGATTCTTGCATTTAATATTTTTTCGGAAATTTAAAATAAATAAGACATACTTTGTGTCTTCTCTTTACGATAAAATTCAGTAAATATGAAAGTCAATAGATAATCTAATTTCGAAATTGTTTTGTAAGTTTGGCCACATTATTGTAAACTTTTTTACCAAAAAGATATCTGTAATCAGCATTTAGATCGCGAGTGTTTGATTGACTTTAAGAAATTATTCATTGTATAAAAATGAATAGTCAAATATATCTTAAGAAGAGAAAGCATTTTCCATTGAATAAAGCTAGAATTGTATTTTTTTCGCAAAATTCAAATACAAAAATTTGTAACTCTTATGACTATGAAAAAAATAGCTTAACAAGAAATTTAAATCCTTTAACACCAGTTATTCGTTCACTCTGTGTTTTTGGCCTTTATACATCACCTTTAAAAGGGAATTTAAACAAATTCTGCAAAATTGTACATTTTATTCACATTTTAGCAGTTTTCATTTCTCTGCATTACTGGACTATTTTGTATTTGTCTTACTTCTTTAGAAGTGTTGGAACATGGAAACTCTTCAACCAAGCCATGATAATATGGACTTCAACCGTAACTTACGATGTTTTTCTTTGGAAGAAAAATAACATCACGTTATTTATTTCTTTCTTTGTTAAAGATACTTTCTTTCATCTGCCTGAAGTTGAAAAGCAGAAGCTGTTAAGACGTGTTAGATTATTAAATGCGTGTGTGTGGTTGTATCTCTGTTTATGGATAATGACTTTTCTTTTAATACCAACAAAAAAAGTACCTGAGGAACATTTTACAACGTCATTTTATGCAGCCATTGCAAACAAAACATCCGAAACTTTTCAAAAAAATTTAATACAAGTCAATGATGGTTATCTTTGTTTTATCGTTGAAGGAAATTTAACTTTCTGCACAATATTTTACATTATTAATTTACAAGGATGTACTTTGTGGTTTCAAGAGTTCAAGAAATTACTAATGAACCATTCTCAATCCAACACATTTAATAATTTTGACATGAAATATATACAAAAGTTGTACAATGTGCTTGCACGACGAGTTAAAAATTTCGATGATGCGTTTTCAATATCAGTTCTCTTTTGGTATTTTATGGTTACAGTAGTGTTATGCATAAGAGTTATTGCAATAGTCAGTGATGATAATACATCTGTAGATATTCAAAATTTCTTGACAATTGGATTTGGCTTATTTAGGGGCATATTCATTATCCTTTTTGGAATGTCATTTAATGCACAATATCTTATGGATACTGCTCAAAATGCTGTTCTAAAGATTGAAAAATGCTTAGAACACGAAAAAGATATTGAATCTCATCACAGATATGAGATTCTTTTAAGAAAGGCTCAAATAACACCCGTTGTAGTAACTATGTGGAAATTTTGTCCAATTGGAAAACCCTTTTTGATGTCATGTGTACAAACAATAACTACTTATGTTATAATTTGTTTGCAAATGACAGAAACTTTGAAATTATAAGTTCGATTTATTCCATGTGGTCAAATAGATTACTACAGGATTTAAATTTCATAAATTTGGTATTAATTTCTTCTTCTTTTTTTAGATTTAGAAGTCGGTCACTTTTCAGTTTTATGCATAAAGTGGAGAAAAAAACAGTTGCTTTTAAAATCAATAAAAAATTTAAGATCATATTGCGTACATTTTAATGTGATAAATTCTTCCATAGGCATGCGACAATATGAAATTTAATTACAGGTTTTTGACAACATTATTTTACCGCTGATTTACTTCGCACAGGTACTTAAATTAAACATTTTTGATAACATTATTTTATCGCCGATTTACTTCGAAAAGGTAGGGTGCATTCTGCCTTTATATCATACAAAATTGTTGATTTTGATAATGAAATTGCTACCTTTCGTTCAATAACGTAAATATCAAAGCGTCTAGATTTTAAATCTCAATGAAAAAATAAAAACATAAAGTTATTAGCTTTTAATAAAATCCTATTAACTTTTCAGCCGTTCTGAATGTAAAATATTTTTAAAACAATTAAGTTGATTTTACAGTGTCTATTTATGAATACATGCACTCTAACAATAACAATTTTAGTTTAATCTAGAATGGTCAAGCGCGAGTATTACTCGCGCTCAGAGGGTTCCGTACAATAAATATATGGATTATTAACTGTATTTTAAAAAAATCGTTGCTTAAAGAATAATAAAAGTTTGTAAAAAAATATGCAACGTAGGTTTGGATATAGTTGTATATACTAATACTAGAAAAATAGGGATGGGTATACCATAAAAATTCAAAGATATATGAATTCTAAAAAAACATCAGATACTGCTATTCTATATATTTTTTTTATCTTACTCTAATAAGTTTATCTATTTTATCTTAATCTGTTAACGATGAATTTAACTCGGTACTGACAATAAACCTAGTGAAATACTTAAACTTTTTTTTCGCATTTCATAAAAATAAATTCAGCGTAATAATATGTATATTTTATACAGTATAGCTAAAAAAACTTGTTCAATGCTTAAACTTAGCATTGTACTAAGTGCTCTTCGAAAGGAGATCGAAAAATTGCAACGCAGCTTTGGTCAATGTCACGTTTTTCCAAAAAGGTTTTTAATTAAATTTGTGGGAGGCGTATAGCGAAATCTTCTTAATGTAAACTAATCGCGTATCTCACAGTATCTATGTGATTAATTGTAATCTAATTAGTCTGTTTTTAAGAATTTGATGTTTATTGCTTTTATTCTGCTACTGGTCATTGCATTACACAAACATATCATTAAAAGGTGTTATCTAGGCTTTTAAAGTCCACGGTACATAGAGTACATTGCCCCTGTCCAAACCGTTCCTGATTTTAAAGCAAAGGTGATTCTCGTCCAAAAATTCCGAAAATTTAAGGCATCCTCTTTCGAAAATTTGAAACGGCAATTTCACCAAATATCTCAGATGAAACGCTGATTTCGTCTGAAGACCGCTGGAAAACGTCGATTTCGTCTAAGATTGCGGATATAAGGCCGATTTCGTTAAAAGATCGCGGAAAAAAAACAGGTTTCGACAAAAGATCGCAATAAATCGCCGATTTGCTAAAATATCGGAGATAAACAACAGATTTCGTCTGAAGATCGCGGAAAAAACGCCTTTTTCGATAAAAGATCGCTTAAAAATATTTTGTCAAAAGATCATTGAAAAAAAAAACCCACAGATTTCATGAAAAGATCGCGGAAAAAACGCCAATTTCGTCAAAAGATCGCGTGGATAAAACGCTGTTTTCGAGAAAAGATCGCGGAAAATGCAAATTTTGTCTAAAGATCGTCGAAAAACGCCGATTTTGATAAAAGATCACAATAACTCGCCGATTTTGCTAAAATATCGCAAATAAATCGCTGATTTCGTCTGAAGATCGCGGGAAAATTCCGATTTCGTTTAAAGATCACGGATAACCCCCCCCCCCTCCCTAGCGAGGGGTAACTCGCATAATCTCCCCCCCCCCTCCCCACCGATTTTCAAAAATGCGATGCGAATTTCCGTAAAAAAAATTTCACCAAGAATCACCGCTGTTTTAAAGGTGAATAACCTGGCACATTACAGACTTTTTTTTAAAATCATTACCAACAATGCTTTTGCACTTCTGCTACGATAGGTACCTACAGCGTTCCTCAACACCTTTGCCGAACGTTGGAAATTGTTAGTAACGGAAGAATGCTTTTTTTATGAACTATGTTGTTAGGATAATCGTATAGTTTTTTTCTGCAAATTTTAAATAAACGTTTACTACATCTAATTTTTTTTTCAAAATTTTAGTTTCAGTAAATTCAAACAAGTTGGAAATTGCACGTGAAGCGTAGCAAATTAGGTGCGTTCGAACGATAACGAAGTTTTAAAAATATTACTTTCATATATCAATCTCATAACATTGTAAATAGTGAATTACAATTAAAACGCTCATCAAACAATGTTCTCCCTATACCATTATGTAATGGAATACTTTTGTGTGGCCTTGTAAATCAATAATAAATGTTCTTTGCACCACAAATTATGTAAGATGTATATTATAATATGTACTTTATAGTTGCATATAAATTTTATTAAGTTCGCATGAGTGTAACACGATTAAAATGCATTTGAAACATTTTTTACCATTGACCGTAATGTAATGGAATACTTTTGATTGTCCCTGTAATTGATCTATTCATCCGATTTTCATAAAATTTGAAATAACTCGAAAAAATTATGTAATAATTATGTATTTTAAATTTCAAACGTATCGAATATACTTGAAACTTTTTCCCCATTGACCATAATGTAACTGAATACTTTTGATTGCTCCTGTAATTGATCTATGCACCCGATTATCAAAAAATTTGAAATAACTCGACAGAATTATGTAATAATTGCGTATTTTAAATTTCAAACGATTAAAATGCATTTGAAACTTTTTTCCCCCATTGACCGTAATGTAATGGAATACTTTTGATTGCCCCTGTAATTGATCTATGCATCCGAGTTTCATAAAATTTGAAATAACTCGAAAAAACTATGTAATAATTATGTATTTTAAATTTCAAACGATTAAAATGCATTTGAAACTTTTTTCCCCCATTGACCGTAATGTAATGGAATACTTTTGATTGCCCCTGTAATCGATCTATTCATCCGATTTTCATAAAATTTGAAATAACTCGAAAAAATTATGTAATAATTATGTATTTTAAATTTCAAACATATCGAATATACTTGAAACTTTTTCCCCATTGACCATAATGTAACTGAATACTTTTGATTGTCCCTGCAATTGATCTATGCACACGATTATCAAAAAATTTGAAATAACTCGACAGAATTATGTAATAATTGCGTATTTTAAATTTCAAACGATTAAAATGCATTTGAAACATTTTTTCCCATTGATCGTAATGCAATGGAATACTTTTGATTGCCCCTGTAATTGATCTATCCATCCGATTCTCATAAAATTTGAAATGACTCGACAAAATTATGTAATAATTATGTATTTTAAATTTCAAACGATTCGGTTGGGTAGTTTTTGCGTTGTTATATGCGGACGGACAGACGGACGGACAGACGGACGGACTGAACGACCACTATAGGTGCTACGTATTATATAATTACGAACGCACCTAAAAATAGATGGAGGGGAGAGGACATATTTGCACAATATTTTTAAGGCTATCTCCGAAAATAAAATACCTAAAATTGAAAAAAAATGTATTTTTGAGTTCATCGTTACGAAAACTTTCACACGAAACCCCACATGATATACAAAGAAACGATTTTTTTTTCCTCAAGTAACTCAATTAGTTGTATTTCTTTTAAATATATTTATGAATGTTTAATAACCTGTAAATATGTGAGTCAATAATCTTTATTACTTCATCCATTTTGAACATGTTACATAGTTTATATAGTTAGTTCCATACAGTGGCGTAGCTACGTTTTTTGGCGCCCGGGGCAGGATTAATTTTTGCGCCCCCCCCCCAAAAAAAAAAAAAAAAAAAAAAAAAAAAAAAAAAAATTGGAAGAAGAAACAAAATAGTCTTTTTGACTTCTACTAGGAGGAAAAGGCATCTTCACTTTTTCTTTTTTTACGGATTCGGCTAATTTTACTCAAACACACTAAACTAAAATGCATAGAACTGGATTACTGAAGATTTCTAATTTTCATCAATATTGAATTTGAATGGGAATTTCAAAAGATTAGCGGTATGTTCACAGATATGTTTATGTTGTTTTAAGCACGTGGGATGCAGAGCCCGATTAGGGTTGTGCGGGGCCCACCACCCAGCGCCTGTTTGAGGGCATCTTGCAGTTCCTATACATTTTTTTTGAGGGGGGGGGGGGTTGTAGAGGATAAGGAATGCATTATTATTAGACCTTATGATACGGTTTTAAAATTAATCAAAGTATTTTTTTTTTTTTTTGAGAAAATAATGTGGAAACTGTAATTTTAAGACTTTTTCTTATAAAATCATTTTACTAAATTTGAGCCCCCGGCAACAGTGAGTCCAAGGCCATAGCCTTATAGGCCTGTGCGGTAATCTGGCTCTGTAATGGGAAATACGACAAAACAGTATAAATTTGCAAAAAAAAAAAAAAAAAAAAAAACACATTTACTAAAACTGCTAAGTTATGATACGTCCTATTATGGTAATAAAATCTCCTGATTAAAAACTGCAGTCACTCTAGAATTTCAAATTGCTACGCATCCATTTTTAAAGATGGATGGGAAAACAATAAAAGGCCTTGAATTGTTATGGTAAATCAAGATATCCAAAAAAATTGTTTGAGATCATAATAAACCCTTAACATATTCTCAGTCGCATGACAATGATCAGATATCAAAATAAAGAGAGATATGCTCTAGATCAGGCATGTCAAACTCGTCTACCACTGCGGGCCAGATTTAGCATTCTTGAGAAAGCCGATGGCTACATTATCGAAAATAAAGAAGCAGATTAATTTGATGACTATCGAACAAAATGAAAATTATTCATTAAAAATACAACATTGTTTAAAAAATATGCAAACAAAAATGCCTACAAAAATTCTAAAACTATTTATTGGAAAAATTAAAAACACGCACCAGAAAATATTTAAAAATATTTATTAAGAAAAAACAAATGTGTAGTTTAAGTATATTATTAAGATCATACTTCATAGGATCATTTCTAAAGTATGATTAGCGAGTTCGCTCAAGAGTGCACTGTCAAATGAAATGAAAAATAAGTTAAAAATACAAACATGATTAAACGCATATTGAACATTTTGAAATTTAAGTCGCAATCAAAATTATACAAAAATGTGTTATTAATTTTATAATCCTAATATTTGCATTTTCTTTTATGTTGTAATTGCTAATTTAAAAAAAAAACAATCATTGATAGAACACAATTATTTACAATATAATATTATAAAATAACAATTTTTCCATAATTGATGAAAGTATACAGTGGTCAGCAAAAGTTTAGACACTGGTGTTTTTTAACCTTTAAATAAAAAATACGAACACGTGAGTTTTACAAATGGCTATACTTATTTTCAAATATATTTTATATAATGTAGAATAAAAATAATGGTTATAATATAAGATAATATTTAATTTAACTGAAAAAAGTAAAATTTGCATATTGCAAAAGTTTAGACACTTTTTTGATTTTTGGCCAACTGCTCATGGAAAAATACAAATTTCCAAGTTATGATGTCACATGTCTGAAGTATTTAATTATACCTCGATATAGCATCAGTTAGTGAAGATGCCGCGAGCTAAAAATATTCAATTAGATGAGGTAATTGAAGTAGGAAAGCTGAAATGGAAAGGGAAGACTGTTGCAAAAATTTCAGCAGCATTAAATCGTCCAAAGTGGTCTGTCTATGAAGTATAGTCTAAGGATGACGCCTTCAAAACAAAACATAATCTGGAAGATCTTGTGTAACGAGAAAATGGGTTGACAAAAGGATCCAGAAACTGACATTTACACAAGTAATGATTGTTAATCACATTAAAAGTAAGTCAGAACTTTCTGTGTCAACGGAAATGATTCGTAGATGAATTAACCCTTTGGATCCCAAACCGCCCGAGACCGCCCGAGATATTTTAATTCGTATATTTCAGTTCCCACCAGAAAATTAAAACAACAATATTTGCTTTAATCAATAACAGAACATTCCGTATTTAAATAAAACGAAATTAGCCATTGAGTTTTTCTGGTGTGAAATGAACTACATAATTTCTAGAACGTGTTTTAGCATGAGAATTAAAGGGTTAAAGAAACAGGTAAATCAATTTACATGAAAATCATAAAACAATCAGCTTTAAAATATCGCTATAAATTGGCGAGAATTCAATTAACTTGTAAACATACGTCATTTGGACCCAAATGGTACGCTATGATATTCAGTAACGAAAAAAAAGTGGAATTTAAATGGCCCAAACAAGTGGGCATACTATTGGAATGACTTAAGGTAAAGATCCTGGGACTTTATTAAGTCGACAAAAAGAAGGTGACTTTAAAATAATTTGGTCCTCACTTAGCTTTAATGCTCGTGTATCTGTGGAGTTGTTCATTGGTTGCCAAGCAACACAAGACTACGTACATACGTTGGAGATTAATTTTTAGTCATTTGGGGAACTTTTGCTGATCTAAAGTATGGATTTTAGTATCTATTCATGTTGCATACAAAAGAACTTCGTTTAACTCTGAAAATACTATTGATCTCAACTGGCCGGCGCGTAGTTCTGATCCGGACCCAATCGAAAACTTTTGTAACATCATATGTCGTAAGGTTTATGCAAATTTTTGCTATAATTTTCTTTTAATGAGGTTCGAGCTGCTGTTGAACATGTTTGATACGAAACAGACCCCCAAGTGACGCAGCATTTAGTTTTTTTCGATGAAAAGTCACATTCTTGCACTAAACTGCAAACAATGCGGGTGCAACTCTATTTTAGTTTGTAGTTAGTTTTCTGTAAATACACAAATTGTCTATACTTTTGCCATAATGTTAATTTTATTTTTTTGTCATTATATTTTATGTAAAAGGTAAAATTCAAAATTTATTGTGTGTGAATAAAGGATAAGTCACAAGCAATATATGACAGAGGAATTACAAACATTCGGTACATACTTCTGAAAATAGAAGCGTAATCGATCATTGTCTAAACTTTTGCTGAGCACTGTATTAGCAATAGTTATTGATCCAGTATAGGAATAATTTTCTGATTCTCCTCACTTATTTTAAATACATATCGTGTCTACAAAAAAAAAAAAAAAAAAAAAAAAAAAAAATTGCCTACAGAGTAATTTTTTTTTTTTGCACCTTATACATCTTTCTTGCACCTATCAAGAATTATAAAGTTAAAGGACAAAATTAACGATAGCCACCGGGCACGGGGCCACTAAATAAGAAAAAGTGGCTATTTAAAAAATGCCGGTGGCTACTGATGGCTACTGTCTGCTAATGAAAATTTGTTAGTTTAATGAAAATTTTCAATTATAGCAACACATATTGAAATTATAGATTTCATGCGATCACTGAAATTTCTGGTTAAATCATGAATATTTACAGAAATACCCCTACAAATTTTTACATTTATTTAACTATTCAGGACATCCTTTATTCTAACTTGAACGATTTCGAGTTGTATGCAATTGCATCCAATCGTTGTTTTTTAAAGCAGATGGATTACTTTTAATATTTTTCATGCACACTCGTTTTCAGCAAAGTTTCAGTTTAAAATCTATTTATTTGTCCAAATTATTTCTAGGTATCTGAGGGTTTTCGAAACATTTGTGAGTAAATTCTTAGTAAACTTCAACGAAGTTTCTACACATCAAACACAATTTTTCACTCTTTGTTTAAGTATAAAAAATTATTTCTAGTTGACTTTTATGAATCGGTGATGTTATATCTTCATCATCAAGAAAAATAAAGATGACACAGGAGTAATTTACAATGATGCGTTTACTAACCTTTAAGAATGAAATTAATTAATTAATGAGCATATGTTCAAAATACTCGCTTTCGACTATGCTGCTAAATAATAAAAACAGGGTTACAATTTTTTGCTATTATTATTATTATTATTATTATTATCTTACTAGATCAAAAATCGTGTCACTTTCCCTGTTAAATCTATTTATTTCTTATTTTTTTTAGAAACATTTAACTAGAAATTAGCGTCGAATTTTGATTGAATTTCGATGCATTTTTAATACCTAATAAATATCACGCATTTCTTTGTAATGTCAGAGTGAATCGAAGAGAGTAGTTAAATAATGCATTATTTTCAACATAAAACACATATTAAACTATTAGAAAGGAAAAAAAACATAAAACTTTTTAAATTTTCAAATTAAGGTATGCTCATCTTAGCTTTCTTATTCATAACTTTTGCATACCCTATCTTCTAGGAACGAAATTTTAAAATGAATTAGATTTGATCATATTCAAGACAGTATATTTGTATCTTTTATGCCAACAGTGGCGTTGAATCGGTGTTGTTTGCATCCCCTATGCCAAACTGTAAAAAAAATTAAAATAACAACCATTAATTTAAAAATTTAAACTTTTCTTTATTTAATTGCGGATTATTAAAATTAATGTATGTCAATATCTGCGATTAAATGTAATTAAGATTAATGTTCTGAAATAATGGTAGATATTTTGAATAAAATCATGCTTCAATTTTGCAACATTTGCAATGAAAAGTGTACTTTTCTATCAACTAAGAACGGAATTACACATACAAAAATGCCAAAGGCTTGGCGGGCCAGTTGTGGCCCGCGGGCCACTTGTTTGACATGCCTGCTCTAGATGAAAATGATAAAAACTAAAATCCTTTAGAAATTCCAAAATTTTAATTAAAATCCATAAATTCTTCTTCTCAAAATCCATTTTACTCCTTATATTTTGTTTGTCAAAATGACATTTATTATGATCACCAGTAAAATCAGAAAGTAACTTAAGATGGAAAATACGGACATTTAGGGGATTCTTCTTTCGTTTATGGCTAAATCTTTGTGTGTTTCAGATTCCAGGAATTGTGCGGATCTTGACCACATGTCAATCAAGGACTAATCAACCAATTAAACTAAACGTTTCTCGTAAATTGACATCTTCGCCCCCTACTGGAAAATATTACAAGCCTCAACATGAGCATGAATGGGAACCACAGCATGAACTAGAACAAAAAAGTTTAGATTTGGCAATTATGATAAGCCTCAATAACTTACGACCATGTAGGTCCCAAAATTGGCGTAAGTAATTCGTAAGACCTCCAATCGAATTCATAGAGATGATTGTAAGATGCAATGATGAAAGAGTTCAGACCAAAGAAGTTCCCGAGTCAAATTATTTTATTCTATTGATCTCTCAGTCATTCCCATAATTAACATAGTTAGATGTAGTTTTCTCTAATGCATAAGCGTTGAATTTAAATATGTGAAAAATAAATTGAACTTTTTAAACGACGAAAACAGACGTTTGTAGTGGTCGTACTACGAAGATTGAAAAGTCCTACTTCGTTTATATATATGTATATATACAGGGTTATTCCAAATTTTTTTTTATTATAAAAGAGGGGTGATAATTCACATCAAGACAAACAATATTAAATAGGAGACCAAGGGTCCAAAACGTTTTCCAAAGGACAGCCGCCATTAAAATTTAGGGACTAAAATTTCAAATAAACATAAAAAATGGAAAAACAGGTCGATTGATTTGCGGTTTTCACTAAAATTAACCTTTATGTTGGCATTTTCTTGAAATTAAATTATAAAGATAAATTTCAAAAAATGTCGATAGAGGGTGCTTTAGACTTTGGAGTAACGAACAACTATTTTTTGCCGTTATTTTTTGCATCTCATTAAATGCTTAGACAGTAACTAAAATTTTGAGCTCAAAATCTAAATAGTAGGGAGTAGTTAAGTAGCACAAACTGAACTGTATTTAAGGGGGGGGGGGGGGGTTCAAACTTAAAATAATTATAGAAAATGGAAAAATTTGTCAATTCGTTTGCGGTTTAAAATAAAACTATTTTTTAAGTCAGTATCTTCTTGAAAATAAATTTAAAGATAAATTTAAAAAACTTCCATCACAGTTCGCCTTAAGCTTCAGAGTAACCAATAATTAATTTTAACCATTATTTTTTTGTTCTAATTAAATGCTTGCAAAAACTTATTAAATGTTTTCGGCAGCAAAACAATGCAAAACTTAAATTTTGAGCTCAAAATCTGAATAATTAGGAGTAATTAAGTAGCATAAATAGAAATGTCTTCAGGAGTTGAAATTTACCCTGCCCCTCCACGAACACAATTCAATTTTTCGCTACTTAAACACTCCCAACGATTCAGAATTTGAGTATAAAATTTAAGTTTATGCATTTGAAAGCATTTAATGAGATTAAAAAATAACAGTTAAAAATAGTTGTACGCTACTCCAAAGTCTAAGGCGCCCTCTATCGGCATTTTGTGAAATTTATCTTTAAAATTTTTTTTCAAGAAATTGCTTATTTTAAAATTAGTTTTAGTGAAAACCGCAAACGAATCGACCAATTTTCCGTTTTTTATAATCATTTGAAATTTGAACCCTCTGAACACAGTTCAGTTTGTCTACTTAACCACTCCCAACTATTCAGATTTTGAGCTCAAAATTTAAGTTTAAGTCTAAGCTTACGAAAGCATTTAATAAGATGCAAAAAATAACGCCAAAAAAAGAGTTGTTCGTTACTCCAAAGTCTAAAGCGCCCTCTATCAGCATTTTTTGAAAATTATCTTTATAATTTATTTTTAAGAAAATACCGACATAAAGAATAGTTTTAGTGAAAACTGCAAATCAATGAACCAATTTTTTCTTTTTTTATAATCATTTGAAATTTGAAACCTCTGAACACAGTTCAGTTTGTGCTACTTAACCACTCCCACTTTCAGATTTTGAGCTCAAAATTTAAGTTTGAGTCTAAGCTTACGAAACATTTAATGAGATGCAAAAAATAACGGCAAAAAATAGTTGTTCGTTACTCCAAAGTCTAAAGCGCCCTCTATCAGCATTTTTTGAAATTTATCTTTATTATTTAACTTCAAGAAAATGCCGACATAAAGAATAATTTTAGTGAAAACCGCAAATCAATCGACCAATTTTTCCGTTTTTTATGCTTATTTGAAATTTTGGTTCCTAAACTTTAATGGCGGCTATCTCCTTTGGAAAATGTTTTGGACCCTTGGTCTCCTATTTATTATTGTTTGTCTTTATGTGTACTATCACCCCTCTTTTATTGTAAAAAAAATTTAGAATCACCCTGTATATATATATATACGATTTAAGTAGGAAAAATTTGGGGTAGGCTTTCTCAATGACAATTTGACGGAAAAATGGAGTTTCCAATAAGGAAGAAATAATACCTTTTCTTGTTGTTCTTTCAGCTAAATACTTTTTGCATTGGTTTAAGGTAGGTTTCACTTTAAATATTTATATGAAATGCTAAGAACAGCAAAAATCAGCGTGAAAACCAATATATGTGCGTCCGTGTGTATGACGGAGAGGACTAAAAATATCTACTACACATACAACTCTGAAATTTTGGGTGAGGGTAGTACAAGGCAAATCCTATCCTAATGCACGCAAGACTCAAAATTTTTATATTCTTTTTTCTTATAGTCGAGAATATCAATTAAAAATTCATCGAAAAAGTGATTTTTTCCCCCCTGCAAAATGGTAAAATTCGCACACTTATCCGAATTTGATTTCCCTGTCGAAAGAAATTAAAATTTTTCACTTAACAGCGAAAAAAGAGAAAAAAAAACTAATTAAGATTTCAATTTGAAAATTTCAAAGCACATATACAATATATATATACAGTAGAACCCCCATAAGTTGACCACCCAAGGGACAGTAACTAAGTGGTCAATGTATGGAGGTGGTCAGCTTAGGGAATTTTTAGAAAATGTTTAGTACAATATCAGCAAAAATTTAGTCAACTTTTCTAATATCTTTAAGGAAAAATTTAGAAATAAAATTAGAACTTACTCATTTTTATTTTGACTAAAGATTCAGCACATTTTTACATTTTTTGAAAGAATAATTCAATGTTTGTTTGAGTCCTCTTTTTGTTCATTAAGTAACTACAAAAAGACACTTTACAAATCCATTAAGCATGCTTGGGCATTTTTCTGCAGCGAAATCTTTAAGTTGCTCCATCATGCTCTTTACACTCTCTTCCTTCAGAGTTGGGTACTTTTTAGTTTCAGCGTCACTTGGATCATCATCATCTTCGCCATCCATTTCTTGTACCTTGGAGTCCTCGTTGTGCTTAGTTACAGAGAGTATCTCATTAAAGATTGTCTCAGGGTCTGGTTCAGCAGATGTTGCTAACTCATCATCCATAATAACATAATCTTCAAAATCAACTTCATCAAAAACTAGCAAGGGAGATAGAGAAAGCTCATCCTCTTGCACCGATGTTGTAGCTTTAACAAATCTAGCTTACTTGAAATAGCTCTTAATCGTAGTTTGCGTCACTTTATTCCAAGCAGAATTAATCCAATGAACGGCATTCAAAGCATTTCCTGACGCAGCTGTTGACGATGCCAATGCAGAAGGACCACAGGTTTGAGCTTTCATAATCACCCATTCCAGAAGTTGAGTTCTGTAATGCACTTTGAAGGACTGAATAATGCCTTGATCTAAAGGTTGTGTTTTCGAAGTTGTGTTTGGGGGCAAAAATTTAGCTTCCCATTTCAGAGATTATTCATTTCCGGGTGGCAGCGGCAGTTGTCCACGAAAAACAGAATAGGCCAATTTTTCTTCATTTCTGCATAAATTCCTCTAATTCATTTTCGAACAAACTGGTCATCCAAGCAGATCTATTTGCTCTCCAAAAAGCAGGAAGGTCTTTCGATTTTACATTTTTAAATGCACGAGGTTTAGCGTGTATTTGCCGATCACCAAAGGCTTCAATTTTTCCCCAGTCATACTAGCACATAGAAGAACAGTAAAACGCTGTTTTGAAAGTTTTCCTCTTTGCAAGTATCACCCTTCATTACTAAACTTCTATCAGGCATTGCTTTAAAGAAGAGACCGCACTCATCAGCATTAAAGATGTTTTCATACTTAAAACCTTTAGCAAACTCTGGGTATTTTTCAATAAACGTCTCCACCACTTCAGCTGAAACCTCATTCAATTCCCCACACAAAACTTTTTGAGAAATCTCGTATCGTAGTTTGAATTTTTCAAGCCAACCTGCTGACGCTTGGAAGTCCTCGATTTGAAATTATTTTGCAATTTTTTATACTTCCTGAAGCATAGGTCCTGATATTCTTGCATTGAATGATCCCATCTCTTTAAACCAACAAAACGTGGCTTCGTTCACAGCGTCGAGGCATGTTTTTCTGCGTTTTCTTTGGAGTTCCCCGTTTTCGGAAGAATATCTTTCTAGATATTCTGCCTTGAGTTTTAAAATGTTGCTTACAGTTGTCTTGCTTACACCAAATTTTTCCGCTGTTTTTCTTTGACTGCTGCTTTCCAGAAAATTAAGTAGATTGTGATATAACATGGGAGAAAAAACAGAGGAAAAAGCAAATTCAAGAAAACATCAGTGGTCAAGTAGGACCCACCAAAAAGTGGTCAACATAGAGTTAATTCTCTATTGAAAATGCATTGCGACTATTCAAACTAATAAATTTCGGTCAACATAGAGAGGTGGTCAACATAAAGAGTTGGTCAACTTTGGAGGTTTTACTGTATATATATAATTTTTTGAAAATCGCTCGGTAACTTTTTTCTTTTTAATTAACGGCGACAGTATACAAAAAAGAGAGACCCCATATGTAAAAGCTGCCACAATCGACTATATTTGTTTTCTGTTCGCACAAGTATTTTTCTAATATAAATATTGACGTTTATTTCTATTGTAAATGTTATTAAAGTGTGTGTAAGGATTTCTGTTTTGGGAAAGTGGTACCAATTAGAAATAAAAAAATAATCGTCTATGGCAGCCCTGCATATGAGAGAAACATACAGAAACAAAAATCCTTTAAAAATAAAAATATTTTTTTTCGTCCGAACACTCCACTAGTTTTCGGAAATCGATATATCAAAGATTATATAACATGCAGACAATCAACTTAATTATTAAACGCTATCGAATGCTAAAATCGTAATTTAAAAGTATTTTATCAATTTAATTGAAAATTACTAGTGTGTTCTGTGGATAGAGTGAAGTGACAGAAGTTAAGAGTCCGTCCACAACACTTTCTTCCCTTTATTTACATTTTAAAGCATTACGGCTGTCGAACTTTTAAGCCCCTTTTTTGTCGGATTCTACAAAATATATTTCAACAGGTATTGATTCTTGAAAATTAGCTTACGATTTTCTTGAAATTTTTAGCTCTATCTTCATGTGAAGATGACGTTTTCTTATCTCGGGTTCTATGAACTCAATTTCCACTGGGCTTTTCTCATTCAACTTGGTTTTCGATTGTCTTCCAGGTTTTAGTTCTATCTTCCATCACCAGGGGCATTTTTATCCGAGATTTAATGGGACCTATTTCAAGGGAATTTTCTTTCTTTCAATTCATTTTACGATTATTACCAGATGTTCTTGCATGGGTGTAGTAGCCTTCTACACGTTGACATAGGCCGTGCACATCCATTCCGGAGATTCATTTTGACAGAAATAAATTTGAATGCATGTTTTTAATGGGTGGTTATTGGCTGCATAGCACATCCTTTCTATGCTGCCGAAGACACTGGAAACCCATCCAAGAGGTTTATTTTGGAAGATTTTTTGTTAAGTTTGAATAGAGGTTTTAATCATTCGCAGTTCATTTGGAAAAATCGACGGACGGGTCAGCTAGCTACAAATGAAAAATGTTCTTGATACCAGAAATGCGATTTCAAGTCTACAATGGGCTTTTTGATTTTTTTACTTCTTACTAGACAGTTATAAGCCTCCATCAGCGATCGACAATTATGAATTTTGCCATTCCTTCCAACTTCACCGAATTTCTTCAAAACATTCACACACACACACAAACACAAAAGAAGTCAACAATTATTATTCATTTACAAAATATGTGAAATAATTTCAGTTTAAAGCTCCTTTGAATTTGACGCCCCTATTTAATCATTTTGCGTCTCAATTCAGAAACATAATTATCTTCGTTACCGATTGTGTTGAGCCATCCCTAGAAATATTTACATAATTTTTTCCTTTTTTCATTAATTGGATATAGCAAAATATTTTAGTAAAGAATACATTAACAAGCATAAAAAAATTAAAAAGTCAACAATTTTTGTTTATTGTTAAAATATGTAAGATAATCTCGGTTTAAACCACTCTCGATTTGGCGCCCCTTGCCCCCCCCCCCCCCGTAGCTACGCCACTGGTTCCATAGTAAAATGGCTCTGAAAGAAAGACAGGGACACCAACCGAAAGGTTTATGGACTAATGTTCTGGCGGAAAAATCTCCTCTGCCATTTAGCCACCTCAATTTTTCACCTCAAATTTCTCCACCACCAACCTCAGAAACAGACTATCAGCAGCATTTATTACAATAAATAAAATAACAAAAGCATATCCCATTCTTTATTACACATAGCAATTCGTATGTCAACATAAAATAAATACATAATATGGGCAGTAATGTAGTCCTTAGAGTTCCGCACGGGCCGGAATTTCCAGGCCCGGGCCCGGCCCGGCCCGTACAGAAATCAGTGAAAACAGGCCGGCCCGTTACAATTTCTACGATTTCTAAAGAATTCAGATTTTTATCATATAATCAAGATTTTTTTAAAGAATACTGCATACATATATATGGAATGTTTTTACAGTATATTTTACAAGAAATATACATTAACAACATTAAGGGTGTATTTCGATTCAAATTGCTTATTTTCCGATTTATTTTTGAATTCACTTTTGCTCTCAAACTCACGAAATTCGCAGATTCTGTTTTTCAGAAAGTACTCTAGGTTGCCGTAATTGTCGATTCTTTGATAAATGCAGAAAATATTGCAAAAAAAGGCAATCAAAAACGGCATTTTGAACAGATTTTTCCGAAACGGGAATTTTGGGAACGAAAAAATGTGTCATACTGAGAAGATAATTGTTCATAAATCAAATATTAATGAATGGAGCGTAAAATGACATCACACGGCACCTTCTACTATCTCTTCCAAAATCATCTCTGCAAGTTTCATGTCTCTACTTTTAAAAATGTGTCTGAAATTGTATCGGAAAATTTCGAGCTGTTGAAGGTGGAAAAGCGTTTTTTTTTAAAATACATCCTTAATGATTATTTAGATTCTCAGGCTTTCAGCATTCGAATAAAGATTCATTAAAGAATTAATATCGCCTAGAGTAAAAGAAAAAAGAAAGAAAGCTAAAAACATCGTTACTTTTGAAGCTGTTTAATAAAAGAAGATTTATAAAAATATTTCCTTATTTTTTTTAAAGATTTTAAATCCAAATTCATTCTTAAATTCAAAGAAGCTCCTTTCTGATACATTTCTAAATTTATTTTTTTCTCAGAAACGCATAAGATTAGCAGGTATCTTTATTCAGAAACTATATAATCGAATGACGTTATCCAATTTTTTGATACAAGCAATTTAAGAATACTGTAAGCAAATAAAATACTTTCATAATTAGCGTTTTGAATATAATTTCCGGAAGCGACAGCATGGGAAGGGATTAAAAAAAAACATGCAATCATCTGAGAAACTATTCTATCTCAACAAGGTAATACAAGTATTTTATTTACCAAAAATGAAAAACGCTATTCGATTCCAAATCCATTCAATAGTTAGGATTATTACTTTTATACTTTTACAATTTAAAATTAATCAGAAAATGTGTCAAACTTTCCACTATTGAGAAATTAATTTAAAAACCACCAAGAAGTATATATCCAAAGATTAAGCCAACATAAGTTCTTTATCGCTGTTAATAATTTTACATGAGTAAGCTAAAAAATATTAAAACGGGTTACACACAATGTAATTCTATGATGCCGATCTCGACACTGTAAATTTTTATATTGATGCTGTCAAACTAGTATGGCTCGTGACGCACATTTATACTTATTCTCGTTAAAACCATTTTCGTTGAAAAAAGCTCATATTTTATCGTTTCTGTCGAAATCTTCAAAACGGGCCAGACGGGCCCGAAATTTTTTTTTAATCTGCCCGGCTCGTCTGGCTCATTCAATTTTTTGCCGACCTGGCCCGGCCCGTTGAGAAAACTATTCTAAATCTGCCGGCCCGCCAGAAGATTCGAAAGGATTCCGCCGGGCCGGGTACGGGCCAAGCCCGAGCAGAACTCTAGTAGTCCTGCAAAAAAAAAAAAAAAAAAAAAAAAAAAAAAGTGGGGGGACGTTTATAGTCTCGAACATCAGGCTCTGTTCACCCAAAGGTCAAACTTAATATTGAATCTTACATTTCCTTTTGTATTCCAGAAAAAAATAATTAAAAATGAAATTAAAATTTTAAATTCAATTTCAATTTAAAAATTAATTTAAATTGCTTATGTAAATAAATACTTTTTTTGTATTTTGTACGGAGCTTAGAGGTCTGCACGGGCCCGGAGCTGGCCCGAGGTCCTTACCCGGCACGGCCCACGGGTCGGTGGAATGGTTCCAGATTTTCTCACGTGCCGGGCCGACAGAATTAGAATAATTTTTTCAGTGGGTCGGACTATACTTACAACCTAGTTCCCAAGGTCTCTCTGGAAAACCTGCTGTTCCATCGCAACCTCTATCTCTTCGCTACCAATCACGGACCCTTCCCTAGTTATCTTGTAACATTTAATAAAGTAGATTCTAACCGTTGCACATGTGGGGAAGTCGGTGACTCCTTACATTACCTGACGACATGCACCTTAACTGCTTTTTACCATATACGGAAATCCTCTACGCTTTCAGATGCAGCTTGGTTCAACATGATATTGAAAGAAACTAGGCTTCTTGACAAAATAATAAACTGTGTAAAACTCATTGAGGATAATCAAACATTATTTCAGATGCCTCCTCTTTAACTTTCAAATGGACTCGAATGAACTTTCGAACTTTACTAAGAACCATACTCATTGGACTTATTCACTTTCAAAATGAACTATAGAACATTGTACTTGTAAATATTCCGCACCTCTAATTTCGAACCTGTAAATATTTCTGTTGTTAAAACACACGTCTAAATATTCTAAACACACCATCATGCAATAATGTAAAGTTATCATTGTAAATATTAGATACTTATTTCCCGGGCTCGAACTGAAAAATAGGGCAGCCCATTGTGATTAACATTGTAACTTTTTTTTTATAATAAATGTTAGGTGGGGCTTGTTGAGCTCAAGCCATATGGTAGGCCTCCCCACCTAACTGAATCTGAATCTGGGCCGGGCCGACAAACAAAATAAACGGGCTGGGTAGGCAAAAAAATTTAATAGGTCAATTTTTTTTATCGGCCCGGCGAGTTCCGCATGGCCTAGTGATGGGCGGTTCTGGAAATTTTGAGAATCGATTAAAATCGACATCGAATAAAACAGCATCGATTGTAAAAAAATAGATTTCTCAGTTCTAGAATCGATACTAGAATCAATATATAGATATTCGCAGATAAGCTCAAAATTAGTAATTCCAAAACTTAGACAATTAGCTGGACCATAATTACCGCCTTTCACCCCGGGGGGGATTAGGACGGAAGTGGAAAAAAAAATAGTGGCATTCCGGGGGTGCTGACAGAAGTGAAAACTTAAACAATTACGTGTGTAATTTTTTAACGTTACGTCATATTTTTTGAATCGTCAGGAAATATTTTATTGTGCATACTTTTAAATGAACAAAAAAATGTGCTACAATATTAAGGGGGCTCAGAAGTTAAACACTTTTCAAAAAATCGATTTTTTATTATCTAATTTGATTATTCATTTAATTCTTAACTCAATGCAAAAAAACCGCATAAAAATATTTGCATTTTTAACGGAGTTATAAGCATTTATGTATCAACACTTTCATAGCCGCATCCATATAATTTCAATTTTAAGTCGCGTTTTCTCAAAACTTGATTTTTGACGACTAACACCAAAATAAAAAATCTATTGATTGGAATGGCTTAATTTTTTTGCATCTATATAATATCATTATCTAGGTTATGAATTAATATATTTTAGATAGTTTAATATTTTGAGTATTTTTAATGAAAAAAAAAGTTGTATTTTTTAGGGGTTTTTTAAATTTTCAAATTTACGAGTTTTTTTAATAATGTTTTTTTTTTTTTTTTTTTTTTTTTTTTGAGGGATTTTTACATCCTTAATTCATTCTCTAGAGTAAAGTTTCCTGATCATTTTAAAGCAAAAATTAGGTTCTTAAGTCAATTCAACGTTAAGATATTTTGGTGTTGGTGATATAGCACATAATTTTTTTTTTCGAAAATTGTGTTACATACATTTCGCTATATTTTTTTATTATATTACATTGAAATACTTCATTTTGTAATTTTATAAGACTACAAAAACATACCTTTAAAATATCAGAAAGTTTAAATTAATTACATTGAATTCTTCTGCTTTTATATGCAGGGGCGTAAACCACCCTAATCGCGTAGGGGGGTGTCGGCTCAAAAATTTCCGACTCCAAGAAGGAAAATTTCCGAGTACTATGGCCAACATGAAGACTAATATATGTATATATATATATATATTATAATAATAATAATTCGCAAAATAATTATGACAGTGTATCGAGATAGTCAAATAATCTTATGTTATTATTAGTCTTATATAATATATTTTTTCCCATTATTAGGCGATCTCCTGATGGAATACAATAACCGTTCCACCCGAGAGGGATACGAGTCGTGCATAGTACGAATAAGCAGTCAAAGGGCTTTCCAGCAATATTCACATGAAAGGTATCGGCTAAAATTAGAAAAGTGGTTCCCGTGAGGGCAAAATAGGAATCCAACGATATATCACAAGAGAGATGTATTCCAAATTTAGGAAATTGTCCTCCCTCCCAGAATAGACCCTTCCCCTCACTATAAAAATTTCATATATTATAAGTAATATTTATCGGAGCCCCCCCCCCCCCAAAAAAAAAAAAAAAAAAAAAAAATCCGGTCTAAAATGATAAAACGTTACAATTTCAAAAAAGATCGAAAATTGTCCCCAATAGAGGATAAGAGGGGATGGGGGGAGAGGGAGAAAGATTTATTATATGAAAGAGTGATTTGAGGGCTTTCCTATGATATGGCTAAAAAAGTATGGAATTTTTCCACCCCCATTTAAACTCCTCGGGGGTGGAAATTTTAAAATATCGCTGAAACACGTATTTAATTAGTTTTTAAAAATTTTATTTTCTGCTGTATCACGTTCTTATTTGAAAAAAAACTGTTGAGATGTGCCAAATGTTCTAAATTTTTCGACTCCCCCCCTTTTAACCCCTTATGTTGAGATTTCTAAAATCGCTGGATTATGTGTTTAATAATTTTTTAGTAGATTTATTTTCTGGAATTTTACGCTTCTACCTTAAATGTTTGCTGAGATATGGCAATTTGTTCCAGAATTTTTTACCTCCCCCCGCTTGTCCCTCTTGAGGGGGGGTAATTTCAAAATTTCCATCTTAGTGCATGCTTACATCATAAGAAGTACTTTCTCTCCAATTTTCATGGTTCTAGATTCAGCAGTTTGGGATGTGCGTTGATTATCACTCTGTCAGGACCAGGGCCGTAAATCCCGGGGGGGTTTGGGGGGGTGCAACACCCCCCCTAGGAGAAATCAGTCGGAAAATTCCCAGATCTATCGGAAAAAGTATGTTTAGTGGAAAAAATCAGAAAAATCAGGCGGAAAAATTTCTTGTTTGATCGGAAAAAATGTTCTTAACCTTAACCTATAAAAACTTATATACTGGAAAATCATTCGGAAATTTTCCTGTTCCATCCGAAAAAGCGTGTTTAGTCGGAAAAAATAGCATTACGTATTATCCTATAAAAACTTACAAATTGGAAAAAGAAAAAATCAGTCGGAAAAATTCTTGTTTGATCGGAAAAAATGTTCTTAACCTATAAAAACTTATAAACTGAAAAATCATTCGGAAATTTTCCCGTTCCATCCGAAAAAGCGTATTTAGTCGGAAAAAATAGTATTACGTAAAAACTTACAAATTGGAAAAAGGAAAAATCAGTCGGAATTCTTGTTTAATCGGAAAAAATGGTATTAACCTATAAAAACTTATAAATTGGAAAAACGAAAGTATCATTCGGAAATTTCCCCGTTCCATCGGAAAAGGCATGTTTAGTCGGAAAAAATAGTATTATCCTATAAAAATTTATAAATTGGTAAAACGAATAAGTCAATCGGAAAAATTCTTGTTCGATCGGAAAAAATGGTATTAGCCTATAAAAACTTATAAATTAGAAAAACGAAAATATCATTCGGAAAATTTTCCGTTTCAATCCGGAAAGGCATGTTTAGTCGGAAAAAATAGTATTACGTATTAACCTCCTAATTAATATACTTGTAAATTTTTAAATCGGAAAAATTTTTATTCCATCGGAAAAAATGGCATTTACCTATAAAAAAATTATAAATTGGAAAAACGAAAATATCAATCGGAAGTTTTCTGTTCCACCGGTAAAGGCATCTTTAATCGGAAAAAATAGCATTATACGTATTAACCTATAAAGATTTATAAATTGGAAAAACGGAAAAGTCAGTCGAAAAAATTCTTGTTCGATCGGAAAAAAAGTAAATTTAGCTGAAAAAAAGGGTATTAATCTATAAATATTTATGAATTGGAGAAATATTTTTGTAGTTTTTAATTAAATAAGAAAAACAAGTTGGATCGAAGAAAACCTATAAAATTTTATTCTCAGTCGGATTTATTTCCGCTTGTAGTTTC
The DNA here is from genome assembly GCA_964019185.1 of Maratus speculifer. Lineage (NCBI taxonomy): Eukaryota > Metazoa > Arthropoda > Arachnida > Araneae > Salticidae > Maratus > Maratus speculifer. Next base: position 178,115,644 of record OZ025293.1, read on the forward strand.
TGATAAGAAAAATAAGAAAAAAAAAACAATTTAGGATAAAGAAAACAAATTTATTCTTAGCCGGAACTATTATTAATTTAAATAATTGCTAATTTACTATTTACTTTAATTTAGTAATTAATTAATATAACTTATTAATATATAGGATTTTATTTTTCTGATAAAACTATTCAGAAAAATGTTGATTTGTGAAATATTGTGTTCTCGGAAACTTCGATATGACTGGAAAAAAATATTCTTGTACATTTTCTAGTAATGTTCAAGTTATACTGTTAATTATAACAGTGATATTTGAGTAAAACCTTGATATTCCGATTTTTTTTTTTTTTTTTTTTTTTTTTTTTTTTTCTGTGTGGATCATTCCTGACTTAGATATGGATATATCGAAATCTACTTGTATTTTTTTTTTACTGTTGGAAAGTTTTTAGTTTAATCTCGAAATTTTAAGATATACTGATCGAAGTGAAGAAACTTCTATTTTTTTTAATCTAAACTTTAAATTTAATTAGAAATATGTATCACGGAATTAAGGTGGTATACGATGAAAATTCATTTATAGAAATACAAATATTTGGTATTTTTTCATATCAAAATCTGGATATTTTCCATTCTATTCAAATTTTACCTTTGATTGAAAATAATTATAGTCTCATTTTTTCCTACTATCTAAAGTTGTGTTTTCTTTTTATTTTATTAAAAAAATTATAATAATAAAGGCGAAATTGTTTATACTTACTTTTTTACGTAATTTTTGATTTATTTAAACGATTGTTTAAGAAATTTATATGATACAGAATGAAAATTAAAAATACCCAAATACTTTGAATTTTCATCTCGAAATAATCTGAATATTTTACAGCCTATACGAGTTTACTTCTCTCAGAAGTAATACTTTCGTTAGCTTTTTCCTCAGTCAATTGCATTAAATTTTTCTAATATTTTTATTATTACTATCGCATTTTGTTTAGTCAGAAAAATGAGTTGTAACACCAAATTGTTACGCTGCTTTTAAGTTTGTCGTTAGAAAGAATTAAAACTTATATTAAGAAATCCCCGCATTTTTGACAATTTTTTGTCTCTGAAATATTCCCCAAGCAAACAGATTTCAATTTTACTTAAAAAAACGAAAAAAAAAAAAAACGCTAAAGCGATTTTAACTGAATGCTAAAAAATAGAAAGATAAAACATTGTTTTCTCTTCAACGTAAAGCTTGGGCACCTAAATGACTGGACGTTGCACCTCCCGCCCTATGTGTCAGTTACAAAACAAACTGCGCCTGCGTTAACTCTTTGTTTAAACCATTAGTATTCTGGCTCATAGTACGAAATCATTCAATTAAAAAGTGTTGATGGGAGAATATTTTGGTATATAGTTACTAGTTCAATATTTTTTTTATCAGTTATGCCCCCACCTAATGTAAGAGACAAAAAGTGCAATGTGGGTTATGTAATTATATTTTCGATAGTGATTACAGGAACACACTTAATAAACAAAAGCATGCTGATAAAATTTCAGCCGATATACATATACCGTTTTGCATTGTTGGAGCTCTAAAAAATCCTTTTGAAGAAAGCTAGCTATTTTATTACAGAAAATTTTAGATATGTAAAATGTGTAAATAACTGAATTGTTTTCATATTTAAAAATGAATTATTTTATTTTATTTTATTTATTTGTTATTTTTTATTTATTTATTTTTTTTTTTGAGGGGGCAAATAAATTATTTAATAACTTGTAAAAATGTACTGTGATTCGATATATATAAATGTTTTTAACAGTTAGTATCGCAATTCCCTAACTATTTGCTAGTTTTGTTATAAACTGGAGATGACAATCTAGTTGTTATTTAAATTTCATGAAATTATTATCATTTTAACTACATTTTTTTTCTTTCAATATATTTGCCTTCTTTTTTGCCAACCATTTTACAATTTGCAATTGCAAGTCAATGTATTTAGTATTATACACGAAGTTAAAATTGTATTATAGATCTTTTTATAGTTTATAAATTTTATTTCATCATTATTTAAGAGTAATGTAGTATTTTAATAAATTTTTGGCTACATGGCTTTTCATTTTTATTATCTCAAGGTTCAACAACTAAGAAAGTTCATTTATTTTTTGAAGTTCAAATGTCAATGTATGTAAAATATTCTATATTTTTAAAACTTTGTTATAGTACAAGTAAAAATATATTTTGTCTCCCTGCATAACAATATTTTGATTATTATTTTATGGATAGATGTTTTTGTGTGTGTGTATTAGATAAGAATGAAAATTTAATCATTTGAAACTTGAAAATAATTTTAGCCCTTGAGGGAGGATAAAACAGCGCAACTTTTGACTGTTTAAAGGTAATTGATGATTAAATGGATCTTTAAACCACTTTTGCAATTTGAAATTTTAAAAAGGCATTTCAACTTTACTGGTACATTTTTTGTGCCTGATGTGCCTGTGTGTGTGTGTCAATGGCGGATCTAAGGGGGGGGGGGCGAAGGGGTGATTGTCCTTCCCCCCTCTTGGGCTAATAAAAGTTTCCCAAAAAGATTTGCGTCCTCGCAGGAAATGAGTTTGATCCTAACTCGAATCCGGCGCGGTCCATCCCGAGGCGTGCCTTTTTAATTTCGCGATGGTCGGTCTGTGTCTGGTTATGGAGTCATTCTTTTTAGATGTCTGTTGAGGAGACAGGTTGACTGAGCCCGTGTCCGATACAAGGTCGGGCTCCATTTTTACGCTAGTCTTAGGGGTGTAGTGGAGGGTAGACGTGGGTATACGCCGTATGCCTTCTGGATTTTTTAAAGGAACACCGTATACCTTCTGTTTTTCCAGAAAGTTATAGTATACACACTCTAGGGTTACCCTCTGCCTTGAACGTATATCCTCTGTTATTTTTTCGACTACACTCCTGACAGGTCTACGGGGTCGGACTCATTTTTCTGAAACGTGAAAATTTTATTTATCGATGAATAGAAAAAGTAAAAAAAAAACATTTTTTCATTTAAGAATTTCTTATTCCTTTTCAAATCAATATCGGGCTATTTTGATCAAAATGAAAGTGAAGCACTTTTTTTTCTATTTTAGTATTTCAATGGTACTACAAAAAAAAAAAAAAAAAAAAAAAAAAAAAAAAAACAATTAGTCATATCTACATCTATAGTTGTATGTTCAAGCATTGCCGTCGGCCGACGTTCTGGCGCCTATGAAGAAAAAAGGCGGGAATAATGAATTTGTTTTTACTTCGATTTTTGTTTGTGGCAGATTATTTTGCAATTGGATCCTTTATATTTATTATTATTTAGACATCTAACGCGAAAAACATATTTTCTTCTGAGTTTAGTTTGCGATTACCGAATAATTTAAATTTCTCGTGTATACAGCGTATACAAGTCGTAATCGCTCTTCATATGGAAGTAACTGTACTAATAATCATTTATTTTGGGATCTCTACTGATACCGCAGCTGTAAGTAAATGTATTTACCATATTCTTCCCATCGAGTAGTGTTTCCTCTGTTCCTGTAAAAGTGTTGAACTTTATAATTTTTAATTTAACATTATTTTCTGGGTCCTGGGTCATGCCTATAACGAAGGCTTGTTATGAAATATGAAATGATTATAATTAAAATGTGCATTTTTTGCAGAAAATTTTAAAATGTTGTTCGATTTGACAGATAACAGACAGTATTTTCTAGTTCCATGCATTTATTAATGAAACACACTTCTTTAACATGTCCATAATATTTTCTTATTAAAACAAAATATAAGAATTATTTTATGTGTAAAGTACATTTTTATTTTATATTAAACTGTTCTTTTAGCGTATTGTAACATTAAATTTAAATTTTCGTAACAGCCATTTTTATGTAAAAAATAGTTTTAAAATGATAATTACTTTTGGAATTTTTTTTATAAGTATTATGCAATTTTTTCCTACTGTATAATTTTATTATCGGGCTTTTGCTCTTGATGCCGCAAAATGTTTCTGGCTCAGGCGGGACAGGGCTGTGGAATAAGAGCGCGAATTTATCTCTAGACCGCACTGAACAAAATTTCCCTGGTCGGGGTTCGGCTCGGAATAAAAGTTAAATTTCGGTCCTTGTCCGACCCAGCCTAGAAGTATGCACGGGTCCGGGCCTGGCATAGCTGGCGAAATGGTTTCGAATTTTCTTACGGGCCAGCAAAATTAGAATAATTTTTCCAACGGGCCGGGCCAAAAAACAAAATAAACGGGCCAAGTCGGAAAAAAAATTGAACAGGCCATATGGGCCGGGCCGATAAAAGAATTTAGCGGGCCTACTGACCTTTTATAAAGATTTAAGCAGAAACGTTAAAATATGAGCTATTTTCAATGATTATGGGTCTAACGAGAATAAGTATAAATGTGCGTCACCAGCCGATACTAGTTTGGCAACATCAATAAAGAAATGTAACTATTACAGTGTAGAGATCAAGATCGAACAGTTACATTGTGTGTAACCCGGGTTTAATATTTTTTAAGACTCTTGCCGGCCCGAGATCAGGCTTGCATTGTTTTTCTACGTATAAAGGAGCCGGGCTGTACCTAGACTTAATTGTTCTCAAGATGTGTAGGACACACAATACAATTTGTAAAATTAATAATAGCAATAATCAACTTATGTAAACGCAGTCTTTGGATATATACTTCTTGGTCGTTCTTAAATTCACTTCTCAACGAAAGCTTGACACATTTTCAGACTAATTTTTAACTGTAAAAGTATAAAATTGATAAGACTGGGATTTGAAATCGATTATCGATTTTCATTTTTGGTAAATAAGATACTTGAACAACCTTCTCGAGATATAAGAGATTCTTCTCAAATGGTTGCAGATATTTCTACCTTCTCATGTTATCGCTTCCAAAAATTCTATTCAAAACGCTAACTTTGACAGTATTTTCTTAAATTGCTTGTATCAAAAAATGGATAACGCCATAGTTTCTGAATAAAAACACCTTGCATCAGTTTTGAATTCAGGGGAGTGGCCCAGGGAGACATTCCCCCCCCCCCGGAGCTATCAAAAGGCCCCCCTGGAAAATTTGAAATTTTGTGTTTTCAATCGTTAAAATTTTTGAATTCAACACTGCACCTGCTAGTGCGATCCACAGCATAAAACTCAATTAACCCGACCAACAGAAAAAAAAGTCGACCGGACCCAAACCCGACCCACACAATAATAGAAGTCAACCGGACCCAGACCCGCCCCCACCGCAAAAAATGGAAGCAACATGACCCGCAGTGACAAAATTAGCCCCGACCCACACAAAAATAGAAGTCAACCGGATCCAGACCCGACCCGCAGCAAAAAAATGGAAGCAATATGACCCGCAGTGACAAAATTAGCCCCGACCCACGCATTAAAGTCGAGTCTCCAAATTTCTAAGATCGCCCCCCCCCTTGAGGACTCTCCAGATCCGCCCTTGGTGTGTGTTAGGGGGGGGGGCGGTAGATGAAAAAGGAACCATAATTTTACTTTTGGCTTATGCATTTCGTTTATTTGCTTGGTATTTTGCGCATGTTTTTTCAAGGAGTCAGAAAAACTATGTACAATTGCCTTATTTATTAAAAAATTTGAGTATAATTTGAAAACCCTTTGAATTCGCTCCTAAAAATTTACATACTCTGCTTTAATAATATATTTGTTACTAGCAGGCTATGCCCGCTGCGCTGGTCAATATTTCAAAATCAGCGGTGGAAGAAACGAACTGGTGAATTTAAATTTGTATTTTAAATAATTTGGACCTCCAGCAGCACCTTGCTCATTGCTGAAAACGATTTAGACACCATTGTGATATTAAATTATCTTAAACGTTGCGCAAAAGCCAACTAATTAGAAGTAACTATTTTAGTTTATTACTAACAGTGCACATTTGGAAGCGAAATGAGACCATTATGGCAACAGGATTTAAAATTTTCCCTTATCTGAAGAAATATTAATTATTACAGTCGTTACTATGGTACAACTTCTGAAAAATTTCTTCACAACTTTTCATTATGTGAAGCCAGGAACCCAAAGCTATTCCCACCTAAAAAGTTTATATATATATTAAATTTTGTGGGAATTCCAAATGGGCAAAATCGGCCCAAGGGGGTGGTAATTCGGAAGGGTTCAAAAATTTGAAAACCATCTTAACATGGCTTTCACAAAACCAGCTCTTACAAAACAACAGCAGGAAAAAAATAAACATTTTTCGTTACAGCAAGTTGCCAACAATAAAAACAAAACACACATGAAAATTCTCACTACAACAATTACTTTATTATTGCAAAATTTCCTCCTGAAAAATGAAAACAAAATTATTTGCTCTTTCGTATTTAAGCATTTTCTCTTTAGTTACTTAAGATAAAATTATGTAAATTTGTATAATTTGGCGAAATTGGTTGACGTGATAATCAAGTAGTAGCCAATTTACACTTTTCATATTTCACAAAAGATTCCTACACAGACATCATATACGCAATAGGTTTAGCACGATTATCTTGCAACTACAATGTGGCAAAATCCTCGTTTTAGAATACCAAAGAAATTTATGTATATTTTATTGTTTTCTATCATTTTAAACAGCAATTAACAATAAATAAAAAGTAACTGTAGAACAAAACAACAAATATCATTTCAAAAAAGAAAAAAAAATGAAAGTAAATAAACAACTTATCATCAGATAAACAACTATAGCTGGGTTACCATATGAGGCAAATAATGCCATTTTGGCCCCAGTGAGATACCTCGATGAGTATATGACCAAATCCGTGACAAAATTTCCATTTGAAAAAATTTTTTATCGGTATTTATACTGTTAATAATTTTCATAATATTTAGATGAAATTATAATATTTTGTACGATAAATATAACTTCTTCTAAAAATACAGAAAACATTTATTAGATCATCACAGCACATATATAAAACATACATATCGAAAATACAAAGAATAATAATAATAACATATCAGCATCATCTCACGTTCATCGTCTGAAATAAAAAAACCTAATACATGGAGTCATGAAATAATGTCTATTGTCCAAAGTTCTTTTAAACAAAAAACAATTTAATTATTGCCATGCGATTTCACTTACAAATCCCTCCTTTCGCATGTCAATAATGCTCAGCAATGCCCAGACTTGTAATATGTTTTTTCATGACATCATAACTCAAATTCTTTGTCATTATATCTGCCTCCAGTTCAGATGAATTTATATATTTTGTTTCGATTTCTCCTTTAGCTCTTTCATCTTTTACAAAATGATATTTTCTACTGATATGTTTGTTACGATTATTCACTCTTGGGTTTTTGATCCAATCAATTACGGACTGACTATCAGTACTGATATCTATTGGACGCTTTACCATTTCTTCTTGATTTAATTCTTCCAAGAGACCCATTAGCCATTTTCCTTCACAAACTGCATCACACAAACTTAAAAGCTCAGATTCCATTGTAGAAAGCGCAACCAGTTTCTGCTTATTACTTTTCCAACCAATTAAAGATTCTCCTATTTTTACGATATATCCACCAAATGATTTTGAATCTTGTGTAGTACACCAGCTAGCATCAGAACAAAGTGATAATTGACCCTTTTTAACTTTAATTCGAAGTTTGTAATTTTTTGTGCCTTGGATATAACGCAAAACTCTTTTCACTGCCTGTAAATGAATTTCTCTAGGATCTTTTGCATATTGAGACAAATTACTTAAAGTGAAAGCTAAATCTGGCCTTGTTCCTCTTACTAGATATCCTATACTTCCAAGCATTTTTTGATATAGTGTTTCATCAATTTTATTTTCACCTTCATATTCATCTAAATTTATTCCGAGAACACCAGGAGTTTTCACACTTTTACAATTTTCCATATCAAATTTTTCTAAGATCTTTTCTGCATATTTAGTTTGCCCTAATAAAAATTCTCCGTTATTTTCTTCAATATCAATACCAAGGAATTTTATATTTTTCTTCTGCTCTTTAATTTTCGCTTCTTTATTCAATTGTTGTATGAATTTATTTATCAAATCTTCGGATTCACTAACGACTATCCCATCATCTACATAGATTCCAACTGTAATAAATTCATTATCTTTTTCATTGACAAATACACAAGGGTCTGCTTTGCATGGTTTTAATCCAATCTTATCAAATATTTTAACCAATTTTTCATACCAGCATCTTCCTGCTTCAGGCAATCCATATAAATTTCCTGTCACGAGTAATATCTTCCCTCCTTCAATTTGTACACCTTCAGGTGGATTCATATAAATAGCAGTTTCTAGATCTGCATTCAGATAAGCTGTTTCTACGTCGAAAAATCTAGTTTTGTAGCCTTTCATTGCTGCAACTGCTAATAAAGTTCTAAATGATTCAGTTTTCATTACTGGACTGTACGATTCTTGATAATTTGTTCCAAATTTAAGTCTTGATCCGTCTGCTACTAACCTAGCTTTATATTTTACATCTTCACCGCTTTCTTTTACATTAAAAATCCATTTGCTTCTCAGTGCTTTCACATCTTTTGGTTTGTCAACAATTTTCCATGTTTTGTGTTCTTCTAACGAATGTAATTCCTTTTTGATTGCTTCTATCCATTTATCTTTATTTTTAGAATTCAATACATTTTTGTAATTCTTTCGAACTTCCTCGTGCACTAGATTTGCTAAATACTTTGGATTCGGTTTCCTAATTCGTGATGATCTTCTAGGTTCGCCAGAAAACTTATTTTGAATACTTTCTTTTTCTTGTTGTTCTTCATTTTCACTAATTATATTATTTATTTCATTTTCCTCTGTCTCAGGAACATTCGTATCATTTGTCAACCTAACTGTTTCTTTTTCCTGATTTAATTCATCATTTTCATCGGAATTGTTTTCTTCTTGTTCATCTATTGCATTCTTATTACTGATAATATTTGTCGGACGTTCCCCTCAGTCCACACAACTTTGAAGAATGTCCGTGGTAGATATAGCTGCCACCACCGATATTACTAGGTGATATTGGTCACCCACTGTGAGATTGGTGTAAATGAAGACTTACGCTAGTAACCGAATTATCAGTTTATTAAGAATATATGTACACACAAAATACGCTATTTACAAATATATACAACTACAACTCGGATATAGGTGATCCGGTTCAACATTAAATTAGATACCGTAAAGATTGGTTGTGTACTATTCCAATTACACTTTCCACCTCACACTCAATACACGTTAAATTCATTTTTTTGGAGCTCAACCTTGAGTCTCCCAACACAAGTATACTGGGCCTGCACTTCTTAGCCCAGAACACTAAACACCAGGACGTCTGTGTCCCTTGCGCACCAGAAAACGCACACTTTACGCTCTTCCACACAGAGCAACCTCTAGGTACGACACCTAGGTACGGAATGAATGATCTGAGGCAAACTTGCCCTCTCCAAATCACTGCTTTCCCCAACATAAACCCCTTTGGAGCTTCCTCATTGGACACATACTCCATTCTTTTCTTGCTTAGTGACATGCTGCTAATCTGCTCATCATCCGCATACTTCACTGACAGATGGACATGCCTCTGAGCCATCTCCTTTCTCTAACACACCACCTGCAAAGGATTAGCTGGCAATTCCCCTTTCCATGAAGAAGGAATGTCACCTTGGAAATTCTGTACACAACCATACAATACTAGATATTCAAATAGAGAAAGAGTAGACATTACATTCTTTAGCACAAGTGCTATCAGATCCTGACACCCCCCACCTTAGCGGTAAATATGCCTTTTAGGGGCTAATTTTCCCCAAACATATAGTAATATCGCAGAAGAGTTCAATAGTCTCTTTACAGATTTCTTCATTATGCTTATTACATAGGTATTTTCAGGTGTCTGAACACTATCTACTGACATCTCTACTGAACCTTTACTAATATTATTATTACATAAACAATACACATGTTAATACAATATTATAAACAAAAAAAATCAAAAAATATTTACACACACACAGAAAAAAAAATTAAACGTGTGACGACATCCCTTTAAGGTTGTCCACTACTGGGTCGTTGACGCTGATGGGCTAACAACTGGTTGTTCTTCCCAGCTCTTTCTATGTAGCCTGGAAATTGCGTCAGCATTTAAATGTTGGGCTCCTGGACGATGAGAAATACTCAGGTTCCAGCGTTGCAAGGCCCATCTAGTGAGTTTGGGTGATCTTGGGGTTGTTTCGGTGAGAAATTTTAATGGATTATGATCCGTAATGATCTCAATTTGAGATCCATAGGTCCATTTTTCAAACTTTCGCAACCCAAAGAGCACACTCCAAGCCTCTTTCTCTATACTCGGCCAAGCACGCTGAGCCCCTGACAATTTCTGACTGGCAAAAGCTATCGGTTTATGCTGACCCTTTTCATCTTTTTGAGTAAGGCAACATCCTACTGCCAGGTCGGAAGCATCTGCGTGGAGCTGATATTCCCAGCCTACGATAGGTGTAGCCAAACTCGTCACTTTACATAACTCATCTTTAAGAGTATTAAATGCTTTTTCTGCCCTTTCATCCCATGGTACAGTATTTTTAACCTTCCCTTTAGTCAATTCGGTTAAATGTATAGCAATTTCGGCATAATTTGGAATATAACATCGGTAAAATCCCATTAATCCCAAAACAGATCTAACTTCCTTTTTAGTTTTTGGTCTCTTTAGATCCCTTATTGCTCCTATTTTTTCCTCATCAGGTGCATGCGTTCCACCCCCAATTACATGACCTAAAAACTTAGTTAATTTCTCTCCAAATTTACATTTATCTAGTCTAATCGTAAAATTTCTGCTTTTAAGTTCTTCAATGACAGCCCTAACATGCTCACAATGCTCTTCCCAGGTGTCGGAGAAAATGATGACATCATCAATATATGCTTCCGCATACCTCCGATGACCTTGAAGAACCTCATTCATATCTTTCTGAAACGTGGCAGCCGCCCCTGATAATCCAAAAGGCATTGTACGCCACTGATAAGTTCCATTATGTGTTGTAAAAGCTATCAAATGTTTACACTCCTATGCCATTTTAATCTGCCAATAACCTCTCAATAAATCAATCGATGATAAATACTTAGCCGCCCCTGCGGTATACATGATTTCCTGAGAATCTTTCATCGGAATGGTTGGAACCTGAGTTACCGAATTTAAAGCTCTATAGTCTATACAAAGTCTAACAGTTGCGTCTTTTTTTGCCACACAAACAACTGGATGACTAATTTCAGCATTTGACACTTCGATTAGACTTAATTCTAATAACTCCTGAATCTGCCTATCTACTTCCTCTTTGTAAGCTACCGGCACACTGTATAACTTTGGCTTTTTCCTTTCCACCCCCGGTTTAAGATCAATACGGTGTTCTCCTACATCCGCTGGTCGTACAGGACCCATAAACACCTCTTTATTCTCCCTCAAAATAGACTTTATATCTTTAACTTGATTGTTAGATAACCCTTTTATTTCGAACCTTTCTATATCTCGTTCTACTTCCTGATCCCGGTTCAAAATAGGAATTTCCCCAACTTCTCCAAATTCCTCATCACCCTCAAAAACAATATTAACTATATTACATTTAGCAATAAATTCTCGTATTTTGTTTTGGTGCACATGCTTCCTACTCCCGTCGGCTAACTCGACTATAAACGAATGCTGATTTCGTTTTTCGACTATGGTTGCCGGCCCTTGCCACCTAGAATATAACTTGTTAGTTGAATCGGGGAATAACAGTATTACTTTATCACCTACTTCAAACGTTTTTTCTTTTGACCTTAAATTATAATGATACGCCATTCTATTTTGTTGTACCTCAGACGATAATTTTGCCTCATTTGCGGATCTTTCTAAACGTCCTCTAAGTTTATTCAAATATTCATGAATTGGCGTAGTATCTAACTGCGCCCCCTTATTTTCTCCTGCCCAGGATGACTTGAGAATCGATAAAGGACCCTCCGGCGCTCTACCATATAATAACTGGAAAGGTGCGATCCCCGTCGTAGAATTTGGGACTTCCCTATACGCCCATAATACAAATGGTATTTGTTCATGCCACTTTTTTCCTTCTTCTCTAATAGTATGATGTAACATACGTTTAAGAGTCTGATTAAATCGTTCCACGAGCCCGTTAGACTGTGGATACTGTGGGGTCGAAAATCTTGGACTAGCACCTAACCTTTTCTCAAATTCTTTCGTTAAGTCGGCGGTGAAATTGGTTCCATTATCACAAGCAATTATATTCGGAATTCCTGTCCTCATAAATATTTGAAGTAACGCATCACACGCGGTTTTAGCAGTTAAAAATTTTAAAGGGATCGCATCCGCCCACCTGGTATGTTGATCAATTAAAGTTAGTATATACTGATGCCCTTGGGAACTTATAGGATCAATAGGCCCAATTAAATCAATATTAAGTACCTGAAATGGAAGTTCCGGACGTGACACTGGGGAAATAGGAGCTCTATCATTTACTTTAACCCCTCTAGTCAATTGGCACTCTAAACATGACTCACAAAATTGTTTAGTTTCTTTCGCCATCCCCTCCCAATAAAATGAATACCTGATTCTCTGTAAAGTTTTCTTAGTTGCATGATGCCCTCCAAATACCGAACTATGCGCTAATTTTAAGATTTCTTCCTTCTGACTTTGGGTACTACTAATTGCGCTATATTTTCGCCTAACAATTTCTCTTTGATATAATAAGCCATTTACAATATAATAATCCCCCTTATCCATTTTAGCTAATTCCCAAGCTTTCTCTAACTCTTTACATTCTAATTGGGATTCCTTAAACATATCGGAATTGCTAACAATAGCTTTACCTTTCTCCACTTCCGTTTTTTCCGTATTCTGAGTTTGTACATTTTGCGAACTCGCTTCTATTGCGTAAACATTACAACTATCGTTATTCATACCTTCCTTTTCATTCAAGTTATCAACAATAATTTCTGAACTTTCTAATTCTTGGGCCTCTAGCAATGGCTCCTCGCGGTTGACCCCTGACAACTCATTAATCACTTCGGGATGCAAAATCACTTGCTCATTAATATTATCAGTCACTGCGCAAAGTACTTCCTGATGAATTATATTAGTTTGTCCGAATTGCGGAATAGCTAACGGTAGTTTAACCAACGGTGATTTAACTGCTTCACCGAATAACCCTTGTAAATAAATACTACCCGCTCCTTTTAATTTCTCTTCCGGTACCAAATCTTTATGAACAACACTAATTTCACATCCAGAATCAACCAATCCCTTTGCCTTTTCCCCATTTACACTAACTTCAATTTTCTCAAGTTTATTTAATTTCTCACCAATAACGTTAGTTCTCTGTTCGGCCTTTGCCGATATTCTCGCCACAATAGCTCCATTAGCTAACTCTTTGGTTTCTTTTACCACAATCTTATGTACACCCGCTTTCGGATCTCGTCCTTTATTAACATTATTTCCCTCATTACCCACTTTATTACAAAAACGTTGGTAATGACCTGTCAAACCACATTTAAAGCATTTGGGCGCTGAAGCATCACTAGGTTTCTTAAAATCTATTTTCCTATCCGAAAAAGAATTAGTCTCATTACTCCCGTTTTGCCTCCAATTATTACTAACTTTGCTATCCTCCCTCGGTCTCATTTTTTCATTGTTTACTTGCCTATCTTTACCTTTAAAACTTTTATACATAACGGCATAAGACTTATGTTTAGCGTCAAAATAATTGTCACATTCTTTAGCAATTTTAGAAGTTTCTAACCATTTACCTTGGTGAGTTAACCCAATATATGACGCGGTATCCTCATCTAACGTACTTACTAATTTATCAGTAACTATTAGCTGGTTGACCTTTTCATAAGAGTCAGCACCTCTAATCTTACAATAATTTTCCCATGTCGCTATTAAACGCGATACAAACAATACATGAGTTTCAATCTGGTTTCTCTTAGCCTTCTTAAAATTTTCCAAACATGCCTTCGGTGTCGGCTCATGTTCCCTTAGAACTAACTCCTTTAATTCCTCATAATTCTCCATTTGTTCCGTAGTGGTATAAATTAACAAATTATCTGCCTTATCTCCTAACATATTTAGTAGAATTTCGGCCTGCTGGTTTTCCGGTACATTTTTAGTTTTGAACGCCCTTTCTAAACTGTTGAAAAACAAATTCCATCCCTCAGTCCCTTCCGGTACTTTGATAGATAGAGTTTTAACACCTTTGATCAATTTTTCAATGTTACTTTCATTACTAGATTCCCTAGACCCATTGAAATTATTTGCCGATCCTTGAACTCTTAGCCTTTCCATTTCTAATTCATGTTCCATTCTTAATTTTTCCATTTCTAATTTTTCCTGTTTTTCTAACCTTTCGCGCTCTAATTTTTCCTGTTCTAATCGTTCTGCAACAATAGTGTCAGATAATTCCTTAACAACCCCCTCGTCATACTCATCACTGTCCATTATCTTTTTCTTAAGCTGAATTCTGGTATCATCTTCCGCGAATTCAACACCCAACTCTTCGGCTATCCCCTGAAGATCAACCTTTTTTAGTTTCAATAAGAAAGCCATACCATCACCGATTGTTATTACCACCCCACAAGAATAGTTAGACCTACCAAATTAATATTAACTAAATTTCTAACTTAGTACATATATATCTCCACTTATTTTACTAATTAATACCCTTCAGATAATCAATGCATTTAATTTCTAATTAACCTACTGAATACTCTAATTTTCCTCAACCATTGATATCACACAATATACTTCCAATAAAACAAAAGGTAAAATGGTAATTCAATTTGACCACTATGCAATATAGATTCCAGTTTATACACCTAGATAATAACATACAATTTACATAAAAATATTGATACGTTGAAATTGAATAGAAGTATTGGTGTCAATCAAAAAAAAATCCACATAAAGAAAAATTGTAAAACATGTATATATAAATTTCTACAATTATCCTCACTAAAATATTTCCGAATTCAGTACTGGTTCTTACACTTAAAACAAATATACTGAAAATCTTCACTTTTATTTTTCCTCACTATGGCTCTCTTTTGAGCCTTTTTTTTTTTCACTATGGCTCTCTTTTGGGCCTTTTTTTTCCACTATGGCTCTTTTTGAGCCTTTTTTTTTTCTCACCACTATTAGCCAATTAAAATCCTAAGCAAATGTTATTATACACTCTTCAAACTTAAAAAAATGTTGCTTCATTTAAATATTACTTTAACAATAATTTAAGTAAATTTAATTATTCCTTCCAACTACTATTACCACAATTAATAAAAAAAAAAATTATAGACAATCAATACTAGCTCAAGTTATTATGACCTTTCCTTAAAACAATAGCCAATATGGTTATTAACACTTCATAGGTAAGGAGTACTGATAAAACACATAAATGATATAGACAATTTACTTAAATTACCATTAATTATACAACAACAAATTTTGGTTCGAGATGTCAGCAGAAAGATATGATCAAAACACCTTACCTTATACTTTCTTTGCTGGGGTACTTTTCTAATCACAGGTAGTTCCACGATGTAGCGGTAATATGGCACAACAGTTCAGTTTAGTTCTTTCTAATAAAGATACGCACAACACTTTAGTCCACACTAGACGATATGGCACGACACTTTATCACACACTCGACGATCCGGCACGATACTTTAGCACACACTCTACGATCCGGCACGATACTTTAGCACACACTCGACGATACGGCACGACACTTTAGGACACATTCGACGGTACGGCACGACCACACAAGAATTCCACTGGATACTCCGGCATTAACAGACTGCAACACGGCTCGCTGGTCACTGGTTTCAGGCGATTCTATCCCGACGCTGCCAACAATTTGTCGGACGTTCCCCTCAGTCCACACAACTTTGAAGAATGTCCGTGGTAGATATAGCTGCCACCACCGATATTACTAGGTGATATCGGTCACCCACTGTGAGATTGGTGTAAATGAAGACTTACGCTAGTAACCGAATTATCAGTTTATTAAGAATATATGTACACACAAAATACGCTATTTACAAATATATACAACTACAACTCGGATATAGGTGATCCGGTTCAACATTAAATTAGATACCGTAAAGATTGGTTGTGTACTATTCCAAGTACACTTTCCACCTTACACTCAATACACGTTAAATTCACTTTTTTGGAGCTCAACCTTGAGTCTCCCAACACAAGTATACTGGGCCTGCACTTCTTAGCCCAGAACACTAAACACCAGGACGTCTGTGTCCCTTGCGCACCAGAAAACGCACACTTTACGCTCTTCCACACAGAGCAACCTCTAGGTACGACACCTAGGTACGGAATGAATGATCTGAGGCAAACTTGCCCTCTCCAAATCACTGCTTTCCCCCCAACATAAACCCCTTTGGAGCTTCCTCATTGGACACATACTCCATTCTTTTCTTGCTTAGTGACATGCTGCTAATCTGCTCATCATCCGCATACTTCACTGACAGATGGACATGCCTCTGAGCCATCTCCTTTCTCTAACACACCACCTGCAAAGGATTAGCTGGCAATTCCCCTTTCCAGGAAGAAGGAATGTCACCTTGGAAATTCTGTACACAACCATACAATACTAGATATTCAAATAGAGAAAGAGTAGACATTACATTCTTTAGCACAGGTGCTATCAGATCCTGACAATATTGATGTATTCAAATTCATCAGTCATTTCTTCTTTATTTACTATATCTTCATATCCCATTTTTTCTTCTATAAACACAACATCTCTGCTTTCACGTATTCTCTTTTCCTTTAAGTCATATAATCTGTATGCTCGACGATCTCTTGAATATCCGATAAATACTGCAGGTTTTGCTCTTACATCAAATTTCTTTCTATTGATGTCATCGTTGCGATAAAAAGCTTTACATCCAAATACTTTCATATGTTTTACTGTAGGCTTATTACTTGACCATAATTCTAACGGCGTTTTCTTTCTTGTAGCCGTTGGAGTAACATTATGTATGTAAACTGCTGTTGACACTGCTTCGGCCCAAAAAGATAAAGGTAGCTTTGCTTCTATCAGCAATGTTCTCGCTGTATTAATAATTGTACGATTAGCTCTTTCAGCAATCCCGTTGCTTTGAGGACTATGAATTGTTGTTCTTTCATTCTTAATACCCTTTCTTTTATAATAATTCATGAGCTGTTCGTTAGTAAATTCTCCACCATTATCTGATCTCACTGCTTTTACTTTCTTGCCGGTTTCATTTTCTCTTCTCTCTGTTATATTTATAATTCTTTCTTTTGCTTAATCTTTATTTCTTAAAAAATCTACAAAATATCTTCTACTATATTCATCTACTACCATTAACATGTATTTATTTCCTCCTAATGAGTGTACTGTCATTGGTCCACATAAATCAACATGTAGCCGCTCTAAAATACGTGTTGTTCCTTCTATCACTTGATTAAATGGCATTCTCGTTAATTTTCCTTGAATACATATTTCGTATTTTGTTTTTTTTACCATCTATCTCTTCTAATCCCCTTACAAGATTTTCTCTTGACATTCTTTGCAAGTATGCATAATTTATATGCCCAAGTCTTCTATGCCATAGTTCTTTCTTAGATTCCTTTGTCTGTAAACAAGATTCGTTTCTATCTTCAATTATTTCTCGTAAAGCTAAATTTATTTTAAATGTATTATCTTCAAAAGTTCCTTGAGCAATTAATTCGCCTGTGTTCTTTTCATAAATGGCTGCTCCTTCATTATCAAATATCACATATTTTCCTTTTCTGACTAAACTTGGAACTGACATCAAATTTTCTCTTAAATTAGGTACACAAAGAACATCTGCAAGTTTTATATTTGATTCACCAAATTTCTGATCACAAGCAGTAACATGAACATTTCCGCGATATTTTGCTTGTATTGATCGCTCACTGTCAGCAGTTGCAATTTCTACATCTTCAGGTTTTCCTTCTACAACGATATCTTCTCTATGCGTCATATGCGAAGTGCAAGCTGAATCTAACATCCAGGTTATTTTCCTATTATTTTCAGATTCTTTACACTCATTTTTATGAAATTCATCTGAGTGCAATGCATGTTCATTTGTAAAACATGTAAATTCCTTAATTTTCTTGTTTGAAACAATATTATTCTTGTTAAAATTCTTATTGTTCTCTCATCCTATATTCTCTCTCATCCTGAAATGTTTTAACTTTATTACTAGAAAAATTTTGAAAATTTTTGTTTGGTAAATATTCTCTATTATTTCGCGAGTGTGTCATATTCGATTTATTATAACAATTCCGCGCTACATGATTTGGCTTTCCGCACGCGAAGCAATAAATTCTTTTCTTTTCATTAGCCCTAAATGCTTTAAAATCGCTTTCGTGAAATCTATCATATTTTCTTTCATATCTCAATAAAGTTTCTCGCATCACTTCGTAAGTAATATTTGGGTTTGACGATATCGCAGTTGTTACTTCACTATATTTCTTTGGGAGTCCTTCTATAATAAATCCTATTAATTCGCTTTCATCAATTTCTGTACCCAATTCTAATATTTCGTTTGCGATACCTTGAGCTCTTATTAAATATTCTTCAATTGTTTCCCTTTCATTTTTTTCTATTCTCGCTAAATTAATTTTTAATTGAATTTTTCTTTGATTCTCAATTCCTGCATAACGCTTTTTAAGTAATTCCCATAATTCTTTAGCTTTCTTAACTCCTCTAACTGCCATTGTTTGTTCTGCTGGCAACGTTAATATAATTATACCATATACTTCATCATTTTTCTCTAACCATGTTTTATGCACTTTTAAACTAGCGGGATCCTTTTCATTTTTTATCGGTTCATCATTTTCGATATAAATGCTTCGACTTAATTAAAGCTTCAACCCTCATACTCCATAACGTATAATTTTTACTTGTTAAGGGTTCTATTCTGGGAATTCCAAACATATTTGACTCAGACATAGTTAAAATACTTTATCTTCCTGAATATTTTAAGTACGTATAAAATTCTTACCTCTTAAATTTATCCTATTGGCGGTTATTCCAATCGGAGAAATTATTTTCTTCCATTAGGCCTAATTCCACCCAATTCATATTTTTATTTTATTTATTTCTGCATTCAAAACACAAACATTTTCTCTAAAACCACCCTCTGCTACAAAATGTTAATAATTTTCGTAATATTTAGATGAAATTATAATATTTTGTACGATAAATATAACTTCTAAAAATACAGAAAACATTTATTAGATCGTCACATCACAGCACATATATAAAACATACATATCGAAAATACAAAGAATAATAATAACATATCAGCATCATCTCACGTTCATCGTCTGAAATAAAAAAACCTAATACATGGAGTCATGAAATAATGTCTATTGTCCAAAGTTCTTTTAAACAAAAAACAATTTAATTATTGCTATGCGATTTCACTTACATATACTGCATTTTCCCTACTTATGTATAAGAAAAAACTTTGACACAGATGTCATGTATGCACCACATTGGCGCAATTTTTTTCTGGCGCCAATTTAGAGAACTTGGTTTTTAATTACCAATTTCATAAATATTTTTTAATTATTTTGTATTATTTGAAAAAAAATAATAAATAAAAAAGTTTAATTAATAGCTATAGAACAAAATGATTTATATTATTTTAAAAAACAAAATGAAAGTTAATAAATAGTTTATGAATAAATAAACAACCATAGTCGGTTTACCATGTGTGGCTTAAAATCGCCATTTTGTTGCAATCGTGCGAATGTGGTGCGTATATGACATCTGCGCCAAAACTTTAAAAAGTTGCAATTAAATTATTTTACAGTTTGGATGAGGAAGACAATTTATACTAAAATTTAAACATTATACGCATTTTTTTTTGCTATAACTGCTATTTATATATTTACAATTAAACACAAAAAGAATGTCCTAAAAATGCTCTCACACATTTAAAAGAGAATGAGAGAATTAAGTAATTGTGAACATCGCTCCAGCTTATGCCTTCTTGGTATAAAATCGCATTTTTTGATGACAAAAGTAAATTCAAACACCCAAATAAACAAATAACATACAATTAACAGATAAAACCATTTTTAAAAGTAATTCTGCTATTTTGTCCTGTAAGACACATAATGGTAGAATTAGATTTTTAAAGTATTTTTAAAAAAAAATAGAAGAATGTTATTTACGTTTTATCTAATAAAATATTTAAAATACATTTTTGTTAGCCTGCGCGAAAGAGAATAGCGAAAGTTTGATTGAAGAAATATTGAAGAGGAAATGGTCAATTAAAAAAGACTTGTAAATTTTATTCAGTGGGAATTTCTCATTTCAAAATGTTGAATTTATCTTTAGTAATAACGCATAATTGCATAAATTTACTTTGAATTGCAAAATTTTTCCTTCAGTACTACTTGGTTAGGGACCGTTCAAGTATTACGTAAGCATATTTTTAGTCATTTTGTACCCCCTCCTCTCCCTTGTAAGAAAATATAAGCAAATGCTAGACCCCCCCCCCCTTTGCTTACGTAAGATTTTATGACAGTTTATACATCAATACTTCTTAACTTATAAGAAGTTACCAATCAATTACATTATTAATCCTACAAATTTATCTAGGCATATAGGGATTGTGATATCAAAATATATAAAATGGTTTTAATATATTGTTGCTTGTTGCATTAAACAAACCACAGAATACAAAATCGTTTAAATATATTGTTATTTATCACATTGAACAATAAAACAAGATATACAAGAAGTCTTAACTTAGGCATCATAAATAAAAATTTCGACATGAATCATATAAATGTTGGAGTTCAATTTGGCGTTCATTTTTTGCACGACTTGGGCAGGAGTATCATTTCGAGGTTTTTTAAAGCTCTGATAAAGTTTCTGGTATAATAAGGATTTGTCAATGTTAGTATCCATAATTAAATCCGACTAAATTCACTGTGCAACTAAAACCAATACTCTTTCACTAAAGATTCACTATGTAATTTCACTATACAACTGAACTAAAACAATAAATATCTGTGCTGTGTATCCGAGACAAGAAAAACCCCAAGTAGGTTTTCTGCTTTCTAAAGTTCCAAAACCTGTAGAGAAGGAAGCTCGACAATAGGAGCGGAAAGACAAACATTTCTAGAAATTCTGCAAAAATTCCCGGAATTCCATGACCGATTGAACGGGAGAAAAGAAAATACCGGAATTACCTAATATAAAGTCAACTGACCAGTTACCCTGGCAACAGAACCCAGCCACACCGATTCCTGCGTTTTTTTAGTCTTGCAATGTACTTGACTTGGCACACAACAGACAACAATGAAGACAAAGGGCAAGTGGCTGATGCGGGTCACGCGACTGCTGATGGATAAGCAAAGGATAAAGTCGAAAATAAACGGCGAATTTCGAACGGACTGTAGAACGCTCTTTCCACATCATACTTTGTTTGCTTGTTGAATTTGAACTGCAGTTGCTTCGTTGTTTAATGCGTACGTAAGAATTGTCGTGACCCCCCCCCCCCCTTGTCAGAAAAAATAAGCAGACACTGGACCCCCCCTCCCCCTTTCGTGCTTACGTAATACTTGAACGGTCCCTTATACCGTCGACCAATTTCGCTAAATTATACAAATCGCCAAACCATTAGCCAGATTATATAGATTAGCATAAATTTTCCTTTAAATAACGAAAAACAAATTAGCAGAACATATATAAAAGTAGAAATAAAATGTCGAATTAAAAATCACTTGATGACCTAATTAGTATTTATATTATGCTTAATGCCAAGTGAATGTGACATTTACGATCATCCGTTATTGGCATTTAATCTTGGAATTTGGGGGTAGATTTTTAATCGATGGGGTAATCTTTCCTGCTTCAGTTTTTAAATTTTAAAACTGAAATTCTTCCTGTAAGTGAAATCGACGAAATGGCGCAAGAAAAATTAAATTAACAATGAAAACATTTGCAAAAAGAAATAAGAGTTATACTCATATCTATATAATATACGATTGAATATTAAAATATGCTCTAAAAATTATCTTCACTTGAAAAAAAAATCATTATTGCGACCATTAAGAACGTAAGTCAGGCATTAAGTCAGTAGTGCATTTTCGGCTTAAAAACGCATTCTTTGGCGACAAAAGCAAGATGAAAATGGTATAGAAACGAATAGTAACTCACAACTTACAATGTCTTTTACAATCAGATCTGCTTTTTTCTGCTGTAAGTTATGTTATACGGAAATTCGATAAAAAAGAGAAAGAAAATAATAAAAAGGGAAATAACTATCATTCAAAATTCATTTAATCAATTTCTGAAATTCATGTTTTTATTCTAACACCAGGGATAAGTCGCCAAAAGTTGAACCAATTGTTATATTTCGCGTTAAATTATTTTTTAAGCATTACAAATATTTTTTTCATTTTCAAGATAAATATGTTTTTATAATATTACGCCTCATTTAAGCGGTCTTTCTTTATTATTATTAATATTATCAGTAGTTATTTTCTGCTATTATTTGCAAGATATTTGTAATACTTGTAATAGATATAGCCATTTTAATTCTTTTAGCAATTATAATTTTCGCCAAAAACTGCTACTGGCAACCCTTTTGTCAAAAACAGGGTTGTTTGGTTTAAACCACGCTGGTTTAAACCGTGGTTAAAACCATGGTTTAAACCAAGTGGTTAAAAAAAAAAAAAAAAAAAAAAAAAAAAAAAACATGCTGGTTTTTTTAAATTTGGTTTTTTTTTCCCTTTTTCCCAATGTTTTCATTTATTTTACACATTATTAAAATGTGCAAAATCAAAGTTATGGAGTAGCTACAAGCAAAGCTAAAGACAAATTAAATTTTTAAAGTGACAAACATCTTTAATCAATCTAATTTTTTTTACTAGCTATAAATTGACATGGCAAAATATTTTTCTACAGTGAACTGTGGAGGATAAGAAAAGGTAGTTTTAATTCTTTTTTAAACCTTTTATTTTTTAAAAAATGTAAAAATGGCATATGCCAGCCAAAAATGCAATTTTACTGCTTAGATAGCTTGATTATGATTTACTAAGGATTGCATCATGTATCAAAGCATCAATAATGACATAATCATAAGTCATTCTTTCCATTGGTTACTCTTGTTCTGTATGCTAATGAATGATTGGCTATGAATTTTCTCTGTTCCATAGCTATTGGTTTTAGTAAGCTTTGGCTTTTCTTAGATTGGATTTGCAGTTTTTACATTATTTTTTTCTGTTTCTAGTTACTTTGTATTGTATTTTATTTTAAGAAAGCTACTTATATATATTGAAATAAAAGAATGTCTAAAACTAGAAGAAAGGAAAATATAATCTGGTTTTCATTTGAGGGAATAAGAAAGTACATCAAAAACATGTTTAAGAGCCAAATGTAAAAATTGCATGCAATGTAAATGCTGTCAAATTAGCTCTTCCTTATAATACTAGGTGTGATTCATTTTCAGATGCTTTAGATGTTTACCTTAAAAATTGCCCCACTTTACTTAAAATTTGTGTAGAAAATAAGAATGTTATTGATAAAAATATTCAAAAGCTCGTATCTGTCTAATTTTTATTTTAAAAGAAAAGTTGAAGATATGTTTAAACTGTTAAATTCTATTGCAGTTGCCCTGGATAATATCTAAAGTAATAAGTTACATTACTAATGCAGTTTATAATTGGACAGGTCTTCAAAAAATATTAAGAGGAAAAAAATTTAAATAAAGAATTCTCATAGTTTTTTAGTCCAGGTATAAAATGGCCCTAACACCCATGCCCTTTTAGGTATACATGCTTGAACCACAATACAGTCAAAGTGAACTATGTGAACAAGAAAAAAAGGATACATTAAATTTTACAAAACAAAAATATCCATGTAACTCGATGTTTGCACAGATAATAAAATTTAATGCTAAATCTTCACCTTTTGAAGAACCAAGAATGAGAGAAAATAAAGTTTGTATTTAAAATAATAATAATAATAATAATTTTTTCTAAGTCTATGTCTCAATTTGTGTAAGCATTACATTCGTTGATGTATCAAGTAAGTCAGTACACATGTATTTTTTAGCATTAATAAAATGCATATTGATATTTTTTAATTAAATATATGTAGTAAGAGATTAATAATTATTTGTTGATTAATAATTATTAGAGATTAATAATTATTTGTAAATAATTTCTAAATTATACACAAGAAAATGTTTTCTATTTCAGCTTATTTCTGTTAATTTAGTAAAATATGTTTGTTTGCCCTTTACTATGTTCTTCATTATCAACCTGCATATAATTATTTCTTAAATTATTATCTAAAAGGTTTATATAAGTATACTAATAAATTAATAGTTTTTTTTCACACAATGAATATTTCCGTATAGAAACCTAAACATATAAGATAATTTAATTATAAATTTTTATGCTTTAGTTATTTAATTATCAAAAAAATAAATACTAATGTGAATGTTTAACATTAATTAACTATTAATTATAAAAAATCCTCATGACTTTCTAAAACTCAAGTTATTTTTCTTGCAAATGCTATTTAAATAATGATTTGAAAAAAAAAAAAAAAACCCGGTTTAAACCAAAAAAACCTGGTTTAAACCAAAAAAACCCGGTTTTTTGGGGGTTTTTTTAAAAAAAACGGTTTTTATACCAACCCTGGTCAAAAATAACCGAAAAATACGAAATTTACTACGAAAAATCAGAGTTATCCCTGTAAATTTGAATCATAAACCTTCGGAAAAATATTTCCTATCGAAAGATACAATCGGCAAAAAAATCCATCGGGTAGTTTTTGAAAACACTCGTTTGCAAGTTTCAGAACTTCTGCTTTATAATATATATGATTTATCTATATTTTGCATCTAATATATTTATATGATGTATCTAATTATATATTTTATCTAATGCTAGTAGAGATAGCTATAAATATATAAAATAGTTTGTCCTGACAGAGTGATAATCAACGCACATCCCAAACTGCTGAATCTAGAACCATGAAAATTGGAGAGAAAGTACTTCTTATGATGTAAGCATGCACTAAGATGGAAATTTTGAAATTACCCCCCCTCAAGAGGGACAAGCGGGGGGAGGTAAAAAATTCTGGAACAAATTGCCATATCTCAGCAAACATTTAAGGTAGAAGCGTAAAATTCCAGAAAATAAATCTACTAAAAAATTATTAAACACATAATCCAGCGATTTTAGAAATCTCAACATAAGGGGTTAAAAGGGGGGGAGTCGAAAAATTTAGAACATTTGGCACATCTCAACAGTTTTTTTTTCAAATAAGAACGTGATACAGCAGAAAATAAAATTTTTAAAAACTAATTAAATACGTGTTTCAGCGATATTTTAAAATTTCCACCCCCGAGGAGTTTAAATGGGGGTGGAAAAATTCCATACTTTTTTAGCCATATCATAGGAAAGCCCTCAAATCACTCTTTCATATAATAAATCTTTCTCCCTCTCCCCCCATCCCCTCTTATCCTCTATTGGGGACAATTTTCGATCTTTTTTGAAATTGTAACGTTTTATCATTTTAGACCGGATTTTTTTTTTTTTTTGGGGGGGGGGGGGGGCTCCGATAAATATTACTTATAATATATGAAATTTTTATAGTGAGGGGAAGGGTCTATTCTGGGAGGGAGGACAATTTCCTAAATTTGGAATACATCTCTCTTGTGATATATCGTTGGATTCCTATTTTGCCCTCACGGGCAACCACTTTTCTAATTTTAGCCGATACCTTTCATGTGAATATTGCTGGAAAGCCCTTTGACTGCTTATTCGTACTATGCACGACTCGTATCCCTCTCGGGTGGAACGGTTATTGTATTCCATCAGGAGATCGCCTAATAATGGGAAAAAATATATTATATAAGACTAATAATAACATAAGATTATTTGACTATCTCGATACACTGTCATAATTATTTTGCGAATTATTATTATTATAATATATATATATATATACATATATTAGTCTTCATGTTGGCCATAGTACTCGGAAATTTTCCTTCTTGGAGTCGGAAATTTTTGAGCCGACACCCCCCTACGCGATTAGGGTGGTTTACGCCCCTGGTCAGGACAAACTATTTTATATATTTATAGCTATCTCTACTAGCATTAGATAAAATATATAATTAGATACATCATATAAATATATTAGATGCAAAATATAGATAAATCATATATATTATAAAGCAGAAGTTCTGAAACTTGCAAACGAGTGTTTTCAAAAACTACCCGATGGATTTTTTTGCCGATTGTATCTTTCGATAGGAAATATTTTTCCGAAGGTTTATGATTCAAATTTACAGGGATAACTCTGATTTTTCGTAGTAAATTTCGTATTTTTCGGTTATTTTTGACCAGGGTTGGTATAAAAACCGTTTTTAAAAAAAAAAAACCCCAAAAAACCGGGTTTTTTTGGTTTAAACCAGGTTTTTTTGGTTTAAACCGGGTTTTTTTTTTTTCAAATCATTATTTAAATAGCATTTGCAAGAAAAATAACTTGAGTTTTAGAAAGTCATGAGGATTTTTTATAATTAATAGTTAATTAATGTTAAACATTCACATTAGTATTTATTTTTTTGATAATTAAATAACTAAAGCATAAAAATTTATAATTAAATTATCTTATATGTTTAGGTTTCTATACGGAAATATTCATTGTGTGAAAAAAAACTATTAATTTATTAGTATACTTATATAAACCTTTTAGATAATAATTTAAGAAATAATTATATGCAGGTTGATAATGAAGAACATAGTAAAGGGCAAACAAACATATTTTACTAAATTAACAGAAATAAGCTGAAATAGAAAACATTTTCTTGTGTATAATTTAGAAATTATTTACAAATAATTATTAATCTCTAATAATTATTAATCAACAAATAATTATTAATCTCTTACTACATATATTTAATTAAAAAATATCAATATGCATTTTATTAATGCTAAAAAATACATGTGTACTGACTTACTTGATACATCAACGAATGTAATGCTTACACAAATTGAGACATAGACTTAGAAAAAATTATTATTATTATTATTATTTTAAATACAAACTTTATTTTCTCTCATTCTTGGTTCTTCAAAAGGTGAAGATTTAGCATTAAATTTTATTATCTGTGCAAACATCGAGTTACATGGATATTTTTGTTTTGTAAAATTTAATGTATCCTTTTTTTCTTGTTCACATAGTTCACTTTGACTGTATTGTGGTTCAAGCATGTATACCTAAAAGGGCATGGGTGTTAGGGCCATTTTATACCTGGACTAAAAAACTATGAGAATTCTTTATTTAAATTTTTTTCCTCTTAATATTTTTTGAAGACCTGTCCAATTATAAACTGCATTAGTAATGTAACTTATTACTTTAGATATTATCCAGGGCAACTGCAATAGAATTTAACAGTTTAAACATATCTTCAACTTTTCTTTTAAAATAAAAATTAGACAGATACGAGCTTTTGAATATTTTTATCAATAACATTCTTATTTTCTACACAAATTTTAAGTAAAGTGGGGCAATTTTTAAGGTAAACATCTAAAGCATCTGAAAATGAATCACACCTAGTATTATAAGGAAGAGCTAATTTGACAGCATTTACATTGCATGCAATTTTTACATTTGGCTCTTAAACATGTTTTTGATGTACTTTCTTATTCCCTCAAATGAAAACCAGATTATATTTTCCTTTCTTCTAGTTTTAGACATTCTTTTATTTCAATATATATAAGTAGCTTTCTTAAAATAAAATACAATACAAAGTACAGTAGAACCCCGATAATTCGGATTAAGTGGGACCAGGCCCAATCCGGATTTGCGAAAATCCGGATTATCCGGAGAATGTAAACAAATGAGATAAATTAAAACATACTGACAGAAAATCACCTTTATACTGAACATATTTAATATTTAGAGACAGTAAAAATGTTTACTTTGTAATTATAAAATTTGCCATATTTTGCTGTGTCAGTTTTGCAGGCCGCATGGTCACACATTCCCTTCAGCATAAAGTTGTTCGTTATATGTAGTCTCCACATGCCGTTCAAAATAGATCATTAATTGTTCAAAATGGGAAATTGCTTCATTATAGCTTATAACTTCTGGTTGATCATCGTTGGTAATGGTTTTCGTCTGCATCGTCTTCATTTTCTTCAGTTGTGCACAAAGCGATTATTAAGTCATCTGTAAGCGAGGCGTTTTCTTCATTATTTTATGCTTCCAACCAATTGCTAATGTCGCTGATATCAACATCTAAGCAATCATCAATTTTTTAAAACTAGTTGACAAAATTTTCAGGAGTAATTTCGCTTTCATTCTCGTTTATTCTTCCTTCTATTTCGATTTTCCGCAAGAGATTTGTAGAATGGTTTTGGGACGAGGACAAGCAAACAGTTCCAAGAGACCTATGGACTGGCTGACAAAGATCGGAAAGCGATCCTTATCAGTCATTGTGTCTATAAGGATATTTTTACTTTTCTTTCTTGCAATACTTTGAGCAAAACTTTATTAAGCAGTGAAATTTCGATGACATTTCTAAATGGATTAAATAGAAAACTGTAAATTGGAATTGCCAAAGCTTAAATGATGCATAGTTGTTCCTTTCATAGATAACAATAAAGAGTTTAAATAAGAAAGCTTGAGGTATTCTTCTGAAAAGATTTCAGAAAATACTTTTTTATTCAGAATATGAGGCTGAAATAAATTTATGACACGGAAATTTGCTGATCACTTCTCAAACTTGAAAAAAAAAAAAAATAAAAAATTGAGCAAATCGATCCGGATTATCCGGAGATCCGGATTTAAGGGGTCCGAATTTGCGGGGTTCTACTGTAACTAGAAACAGAAAAAAATAATGTAAAAACTGCAAATCCAATCTAAGAAAAGCCAAAGCTTACTAAAACCAATAGCTATGGAACAGAGAAAATTCATAGCCAATCATTCATTAGCATACAGAACAAGAGTAACCAATGGAAAGAATGACTTATGATTATGTCATTATTGATGCTTTGATACATGATGCAATCCTTAGTAAATCATAATCAAGCTATCTAAGCAGTAAAATTGCATTTTTGGCTGGCATATGCCATTTTTACATTTTTTAAAAAATAAAAGGTTTAAAAAAGAATTAAAACTACCTTTTCTTATCCTCCACAGTTCACTGTAGAAAAATATTTTGCCATGTCAATTTATAGCTAGTAAAAAAAATTAGATTGATTAAAGATGTTTGTCACTTTAAAAATTTAATTTGTCTTTAGCTTTGCTTGTAGCTACTCCATAACTTTGATTTTGCACATTTTAATAATGTGTAAAATAAATGAAAACATTGGGAAAAAGGGAAAAAAAAACCAAATTTAAAAAAACCAGCATGTTTTTTTTTTTTTTTTTTTTTTTTTTTAACCACTTGGTTTAAACCATGGTTTTAACCACGGTTTAAACCAGCGTGGTTTAAACCAAACAACCCTGTTTTTGACAAAAGGGTTGCCAGTAGCAGTTTTTGGCGAAAATTATAATTGCTAAAAGAATTAAAATGGCTATATCTATTACAAGTATTACAAATATCTTGCAAATAATAGCAGAAAATAACTACTGATAATATTAATAATAATAAAGAAAGACCGCTTAAATGAGGCGTAATATTATAAAAACATATTTATCTTGAAAATGAAAAAAATATTTGTAATGCTTAAAAAATAATTTAACGCGAAATATAACAATTGGTTCAACTTTTGGCGACTTATCCCTGGTGTTAGAATAAAAACATGAATTTCAGAAATTGATTAAATGAATTTTGAATGATAGTTATTTCCCTTTTTATTATTTTCTTTCTCTTTTTTATCGAATTTCCGTATAACATAACTTACAGCAGAAAAAAGCAGATCTGATTGTAAAAGACATTGTAAGTTGTGAGTTACTATTCGTTTCTATACCATTTTCATCTTGCTTTTGTCGCCAAAGAATGCGTTTTTAAGCCGAAAATGCACTACTGACTTAATGCCTGACTTACGTTCTTAATGGTCGCAATAATGATTTTTTTTTTTTTTTCAAGTGAAGATAATTTTTAGAGCATATTTTAATATTCAATCGTATATTATATAGATATGAGTATAACTCTTATTTCTTTTTGCAAATGTTTTCATTGTTAATTTAATTTTTCTTGCGCCATTTCGTCGATTTCACTTACAGGAAGAATTTCAGTTTTAAAATTTAAAAACTGAAGCAGGAAAGATTACCCCATCGATTAAAAATCTACCCCCAAATTCCAAGATTAAATGCCAATAACGGATGATCGTAAATGTCACATTCACTTGGCATTAAGCATAATATAAATACTAATTAGGTCATCAAGTGATTTTTAATTCGACATTTTATTTCTACTTTTATATATGTTCTGCTAATTTGTTTTTCGTTATTTAAAGGAAAATTTATGCTAATCTATATAATCTGGCTAATGGTTTGGCGATTTGTATAATTTAGCGAAATTGGTCGACGGTATAAGGGACCGTTCAAGTATTACGTAAGCACGAAAGGGGGAGGGGGGGTCCAGTGTCTGCTTATTTTTTCTGACAAGGGGGGGGGGGGTCACGACAATTCTTACGTACGCATTAAACAACGAAGCAACTGCAGTTCAAATTCAACAAGCAAACAAAGTATGATGTGGAAAGAGCGTTCTACAGTCCGTTCGAAATTCGCCGTTTATTTTCGACTTTATCCTTTGCTTATCCATCAGCAGTCGCGTGACCCGCATCAGCCACTTGCC
Source organism: Maratus speculifer (assembly GCA_964019185.1). Taxonomy (NCBI): domain Eukaryota; kingdom Metazoa; phylum Arthropoda; class Arachnida; order Araneae; family Salticidae; genus Maratus; species Maratus speculifer. The sequence goes on from OZ025293.1 coordinate 178,146,451, forward strand.
CTTTGTCTTCATTGTTGTCTGTTGTGTGCCAAGTCAAGTACATTGCAAGACTAAAAAAACGCAGGAATCGGTGTGGCTGGGTTCTGTTGCCAGGGTAACTGGTCAGTTGACTTTATATTAGGTAATTCCGGTATTTTCTTTTCTCCCGTTCAATCGGTCATGGAATTCCGGGAATTTTTGCAGAATTTCTAGAAATGTTTGTCTTTCCGCTCCTATTGTCGAGCTTCCTTCTCTACAGGTTTTGGAACTTTAGAAAGCAGAAAACCTACTTGGGGTTTTTCTTGTCTCGGATACACAGCACAGATATTTATTGTTTTAGTTCAGTTGTATAGTGAAATTACATAGTGAATCTTTAGTGAAAGAGTATTGGTTTTAGTTGCATAGTGAATTTAGTCGGATTTAATTATGGATACTAACATTGACAAATCCTTATTATACCAGAAACTTTATCAGAGCTTTAAAAAACCTCGAAATGATACTCCTGCCCAAGTCGTGCAAAAAATGAACGCCAAATTGAACTCCAACATTTATATGATTCATGTCGAAATTTTTATTTATGATGCCTAAGTTAAGACTTCTTGTATATCTTGTTTTATTGTTCAATGTGATAAATAACAATATATTTAAACGATTTTGTATTCTGTGGTTTGTTTAATGCAACAAGCAACAATATATTAAAACCATTTTATATATTTTGATATCACAATCCCTATATGCCTAGATAAATTTGTAGGATTAATAATGTAATTGATTGGTAACTTCTTATAAGTTAAGAAGTATTGATGTATAAACTGTCATAAAATCTTACGTAAGCAAAGGGGGGGGGTCTAGCATTTGCTTATATTTTCTTACAAGGGGGAGGAGGGGGTACAAAATGACTAAAAATATGCTTACGTAATACTTGAACGGTCCCTAACCAAGTAGTACTGAAGGAAAAATTTTGCAATTCAAAGTAAATTTATGCAATTATGCGTTATTACTAAAGATAAATTCAACATTTTGAAATGAGAAATTCCCACTGAATAAAATTTACAAGTCTTTTTTAATTGACCATTTCCTCTTCAATATTTCTTCAATCAAACTTTCGCTATTCTCTTTCGCGCAGGCTAACAAAAATGTATTTTAAATATTTTATTAGATAAAACGTAAATAACATTCTTCTATTTTTTTTAAAAAATACTTTAAAAATCTAATTCTACTATTATGTGTCTTACAGGACAAAATAGCAGAATTACTTTTAAAAATGGTTTTATCTGTTAATTGTATGTTATTTGTTTATTTGGGTGTTTGAATTTACTTTTGTCATCAAAAAATGCGATTTTATACCAAGAAGGCATAAGCTGGAGCGATGTTCACAATTACTTAATTCTCTCACTCTCTTTTAAATGTGTGAGAGCATTTTTAGGACATTCTTTTTGTGTTTAATTGTAAATATATAAATAGCAGTTATAGCAAAAAAAAATGCGTATAATGTTTAAATTTTAGTATAAATTGTCTTCCTCATCCAAACTGTAAAATAATTTAATTGCAACTTTTTAAAGTTTTGGCGCAGATGTCATATACGCACCACATTCGCACGATTGCAACAAAATGGCGATTTTAAGCCACACATGGTAAACCGACTATGGTTGTTTATTTATTCATAAACTATTTATTAACTTTCATTTTGTTTTTTAAAATAATATAAATCATTTTGTTCTATAGCTATTAATTAAACTTTTTTATTTATTATTTTTTTTCAAATAATACAAAATAATTAAAAAATATTTATGAAATTGGTAATTAAAAACCAAGTTCTCTAAATTGGCGCCAGAAAAAAATTGCGCCAATGTGGTGCATACATGACATCTGTGTCAAAGTTTTTTCTTATACATAAGTAGGGAAAATGCAGTATATGTAAGTGAAATCGCATAGCAATAATTAAATTGTTTTTTGTTTAAAAGAACTTTGGACAATAGACATTATTTCATGACTCCATGTATTAGGTTTTTTTATTTCAGACGATGAACGTGAGATGATGCTGATATGTTATTATTATTCTTTGTATTTTCGATATGTATGTTTTATATATGTGCTGTGATGTGACGATCTAATAAATGTTTTCTGTATTTTTAGAAGTTATATTTATCGTACAAAATATTATAATTTCATCTAAATATTACGAAAATTATTAACATTTTGTAGCAGAGGGTGGTTTTAGAGAAAATGTTTGTGTTTTGAATGCAGAAATAAATAAAATAAAAATATGAATTGGGTGGAATTAGGCCTAATGGAAGAAAATAATTTCTCCGATTGGAATAACCGCCAATAGGATAAATTTAAGAGGTAAGAATTTTATACGCACTTAAAATATTCAGGAAGATAAAGTATTTTAACTATGTCTGAGTCAAATATGTTTGGAATTCCCAGAATAGAACCCTTAACAAGTAAAAATTATACGTTATGGAGTATGAGGGTTGAAGCTTTAATTAAGTCGAAGCATTTATATCGAAAATGATGAACCGATAAAAAATGAAAAGGATCCCGCTAGTTTAAAAGTGCATAAAACATGGTTAGAGAAAAATGATGAAGTATATGGTATAATTATATTAACGTTGCCAGCAGAACAAACAATGGCAGTTAGAGGAGTTAAGAAAGCTAAAGAATTATGGGAATTACTTAAAAAGCGTTATGCAGGAATTGAGAATCAAAGAAAAATTCAATTAAAAATTAATTTAGCGAGAATAGAAAAAAATGAAAGGGAAACAATTGAAGAATATTTAATAAGAGCTCAAGGTATCGCAAACGAAATATTAGAATTGGGTACAGAAATTGATGAAAGCGAATTAATAGGATTTATTATAGAAGGACTCCCAAAGAAATATAGTGAAGTAACAACTGCGATATCGTCAAACCCAAATATTACTTACGAAGTGATGCGAGAAACTTTATTGAGATATGAAAGAAAATATGATAGATTTCACGAAAGCGATTTTAAAGCATTTAGGGCTAATGAAAAGAAAAGAATTTATTGCTTCGCGTGCGGAAAGCCAAATCATGTAGCGCGGAATTGTTATAATAAATCGAATATGACACACTCGCGAAATAATAGAGAATATTTACCAAACAAAAATTTTCAAAATTTTTCTAGTAATAAAGTTAAAACATTTCAGGATGAGAGAGAATATAGGATGAGAGAACAATAAGAATTTTAACAAGAATAATATTGTTTCAAACAAGAAAATTAAGGAATTTACATGTTTTACAAATGAACATGCATTGCACTCAGATGAATTTCATAAAAATGAGTGTAAAGAATCTGAAAATAATAGGGAAATAACCTGGATGTTAGATTCAGCTTGCACTTCGCATATGACGCATAGAGAAGATATCGTTGTAGAAGGAAAACCTGAAGATGTAGAAATTGCAACTGCTGACAGTGAGCGATCAATACAAGCAAAATATCGCGGAAATGTTCATGTTACTGCTTGTGATCAGAAATTTGGTGAATCAAATATAAAACTTGCAGATGTTCTTTGTGTACCTAATTTAAGAGAAAATTTGATGTCAGTTCCAAGTTTAGTCAGAAAAGGAAAATATGTGATATTTGATAATGAAGGAGCAGCCATTTATGAAAAGAACACAGGCGAATTAATTGCTCAAGGAACTTTTGAAGATAATACATTTAAAATAAATTTAGCTTTACGAGAAATAATTGAAGATAGAAACGAATCTTGTTTACAGACAAAGGAATCTAAGAAAGAACTATGGCATAGAAGACTTGGGCATATAAATTATGCATACTTGCAAAGAATGTCAAGAGAAAATCTTGTAAGGGGATTAGAAGAGATAGATGGTAAAAAAAACAAAATACGAAATATGTATTCAAGGAAAATTAACGAGAATGCCATTTAATCAAGTGATAGAAGGAACAACACGTATTTTAGAGCGGCTACATGTTGATTTATGTGGACCAATGACAGTACACTCATTAGGAGGAAATAAATACATGTTAATGGTAGTAGATGAATATAGTAGAAGATATTTTGTAGATTTTTTAAGAAATAAAGATTAAGCAAAAGAAAGAATTATAAATATAACAGAGAGAAGAGAAAATGAAACCGGCAAGAAAGTAAAAGCAGTGAGATCAGATAATGGTGGAGAATTTACTAACGAACAGCTCATGAATTATTATAAAAGAAAGGGTATTAAGAATGAAAGAACAACAATTCATAGTCCTCAAAGCAACGGGATTGCTGAAAGAGCTAATCGTACAATTATTAATACAGCGAGAACATTGCTGATAGAAGCAAAGCTACCTTTATCTTTTTGGGCCGAAGCAGTGTCAACAGCAGTTTACATACATAATGTTACTCCAACGGCTACAAGAAAGAAAACGCCGTTAGAATTATGGTCAAGTAATAAGCCTACAGTAAAACATATGAAAGTATTTGGATGTAAAGCTTTTTATCGCAACGATGACATCAATAGAAAGAAATTTGATGTAAGAGCAAAACCTGCAGTATTTATCGGATATTCAAGAGATCGTCGAGCATACAGATTATATGACTTAAAGGAAAAGAGAATACGTGAAAGCAGAGATGTTGTGTTTATAGAAGAAAAAATGGGATATGAAGATATAGTAAATAAAGAAGAAATGACTGATGAATTTGAATACATCAATATTGTCAGGATCTGATAGCACCTGTGCTAAAGAATGTAATGTCTACTCTTTCTCTATTTGAATATCTAGTATTGTATGGTTGTGTACAGAATTTCCAAGGTGACATTCCTTCTTCCTGGAAAGGGGAATTGCCAGCTAATCCTTTGCAGGTGGTGTGTTAGAGAAAGGAGATGGCTCAGAGGCATGTCCATCTGTCAGTGAAGTATGCGGATGATGAGCAGATTAGCAGCATGTCACTAAGCAAGAAAAGAATGGAGTATGTGTCCAATGAGGAAGCTCCAAAGGGGTTTATGTTGGGGGGAAAGCAGTGATTTGGAGAGGGCAAGTTTGCCTCAGATCATTCATTCCGTACCTAGGTGTCGTACCTAGAGGTTGCTCTGTGTGGAAGAGCGTAAAGTGTGCGTTTTCTGGTGCGCAAGGGACACAGACGTCCTGGTGTTTAGTGTTCTGGGCTAAGAAGTGCAGGCCCAGTATACTTGTGTTGGGAGACTCAAGGTTGAGCTCCAAAAAAGTGAATTTAACGTGTATTGAGTGTAAGGTGGAAAGTGTACTTGGAATAGTACACAACCAATCTTTACGGTATCTAATTTAATGTTGAACCGGATCACCTATATCCGAGTTGTAGTTGTATATATTTGTAAATAGCGTATTTTGTGTGTACATATATTCTTAATAAACTGATAATTCGGTTACTAGCGTAAGTCTTCATTTACACCAATCTCACAGTGGGTGACCGATATCACCTAGTAATATCGGTGGTGGCAGCTATATCTACCACGGACATTCTTCAAAGTTGTGTGGACTGAGGGGAACGTCCGACAAATTGTTGGCAGCGTCGGGATAGAATCGCCTGAAACCAGTGACCAGCGAGCCGTGTTGCAGTCTGTTAATGCCGGAGTATCCAGTGGAATTCTTGTGTGGTCGTGCCGTACCGTCGAATGTGTCCTAAAGTGTCGTGCCGTATCGTCGAGTGTGTGCTAAAGTATCGTGCCGGATCGTAGAGTGTGTGCTAAAGTATCGTGCCGGATCGTCGAGTGTGTGATAAAGTGTCGTGCCATATCGTCTAGTGTGGACTAAAGTGTTGTGCGTATCTTTATTAGAAAGAACTAAACTGAACTGTTGTGCCATATTACCGCTACATCGTGGAACTACCTGTGATTAGAAAAGTACCCCAGCAAAGAAAGTATAAGGTAAGGTGTTTTGATCATATCTTTCTGCTGACATCTCGAACCAAAATTTGTTGTTGTATAATTAATGGTAATTTAAGTAAATTGTCTATATCATTTATGTGTTTTATCAGTACTCCTTACCTATGAAGTGTTAATAACCATATTGGCTATTGTTTTAAGGAAAGGTCATAATAACTTGAGCTAGTATTGATTGTCTATAATTTTTTTTTTATTAATTGTGGTAATAGTAGTTGGAAGGAATAATTAAATTTACTTAAATTATTGTTAAAGTAATATTTAAATGAAGCAACATTTTTTTAAGTTTGAAGAGTGTATAATAACATTTGCTTAGGATTTTAATTGGCCAATAGTGGTGAGAAAAAAAAAAGGCTCAAAAAGAGCCATAGTGGAAAAAAAAGGCCCAAAAGAGAGCCATAGTGAAAAAAAAAAAGGCTCAAAAGAGAGCCATAGTGAGGAAAAATAAAAGTGAAGATTTTCAGTATATTTGTTTTAAGTGTAAGAACCAGTACTGAATTCGGAAATATTTTAGTGAGGATAATTGTAGAAATTTATATATACATGTTTTACAATTTTTCTTTATGTGGATTTTTTTTTGATTGACACCAATACTTCTATTCAATTTCAACGTATCAATATTTTTATGTAAATTGTATGTTATTATCTAGGTGTATAAACTGGAATCTATATTGCATAGTGGTCAAATTGAATTACCATTTCACCTTTTGTTTTATTGGAAGTATATTGTGTGATATCAATGGTTGAGGAAAATTAGAGTATTCAGTAGGTTAATTAGAAATTAAATGCATTGATTATCTGAAGGGTATTAATTAGTAAAATAAGTGGAGATATATATGTACTAAGTTAGAAATTTAGGGAATATTAATTTGGTAGGTCTAACTATTCTTGTGGGGTGGTAATAACAATCGGTGATGGTATGGCTTTCTTATTGAAACTAAAAAAGGTTGATCTTCAGGGGATAGCCGAAGAGTTGGGTGTTGAATTCGCGGAAGATGATACCAGAATTCAGCTTAAGAAAAAGATAATGGACAGTGATGAGTATGACGAGGGGGTTGTTAAGGAATTATCTGACACTATTGTTGCAGAACGATTAGAACAGGAAAAATTAGAGCGCGAAAGGTTAGAAAAACAGGAAAAATTAGAAATGGAAAAATTAAGAATGGAACATGAATTAGAAATGGAAAGGCTAAGAGTTCAAGGATCGGCAAATAATTTCAATGGGTCTAGGGAATCTAGTAATGAAAGTAACATTGAAAAATTGATCAAAGGTGTTAAAACTCTATCTATCAAAGTACCGGAAGGGACTGAGGGATGGAATTTGTTTTTCAACAGTTTAGAAAGGGCGTTCAAAACTAAAAATGTACCGGAAAACCAGCAGGCCGAAATTCTACTAAATATGTTAGGAGATAAGGCAGATAATTTGTTAATTTATACCACTACGGAACAAATGGAGAATTATGAGGAATTAAAGGAGTTAGTTCTAAGGGAACATGAGCCGACACCGAAGGCATGTTTGGAAAATTTTAAGAAGGCTAAGAGAAACCAGATTGAAACTCATGTATTGTTTGTATCGCGTTTAATAGCGACATGGGAAAATTATTGTAAGATTAGAGGTGCTGACTCTTATGAAAAGGTCAACCAGCTAATAGTTACTGATAAATTAGTAAGTACGTTAGATGAGGATACCGCGTCATATATTGGGTTAACTCACCAAGGTAAATGGTTAGAAACTTCTAAAATTGCTAAAGAATGTGACAATTATTTTGACGCTAAACATAAGTCTTATGCCGTTATGTATAAAAGTTTTAAAGGTAAAGATAGGCAAGTAAACAATGAAAAAATGAGACCGAGGGAGGATAGCAAAGTTAGTAATAATTGGAGGCAAAACGGGAGTAATGAGACTAATTCTTTTTCGGATAGGAAAATAGATTTTAAGAAACCTAGTGATGCTTCAGCGCCCAAATGCTTTAAATGTGGTTTGACAGGTCATTACCAACGTTTTTGTAATAAAGTGGGTAATGAGGGAAATAATGTTAATAAAGGACGAGATCCGAAAGCGGGTGTACATAAGATTGTGGTAAAAGAAACCAAAGAGTTAGCTAATGGAGCTATTGTGGCGAGAATATCGGCAAAGGCCGAACAGAGAACTAACGTTATTGGTGAGAAATTAAATAAACTTGAGAAAATTGAAGTTAGTGTAAATGGGGAAAAAGCAAAGGGATTGGTTGATTCTGGATGTGAAATTAGTGTTGTTCATAAAGATTTGGTACCGGAAGAGAAATTAAAAGGAGCGGGTAGTATTTATTTACAAGGGTTATTCGGTGAAGCAGTTAAATCACCGTTGGTTAAACTACCGTTAGCTATTCCGCAATTCGGACAAACTAATATAATTCATCAGGAAGTACTTTGCGCAGTGACTGATAATATTAATGAGCAAGTGATTTTGCATCCCGAAGTGATTAATGAGTTGTCAGGGGTCAACCGCGAGGAGCCATTGCTAGAGGCCCAAGAATTAGAAAGTTCAGAAATTATTGTTGATAACTTGAATGAAAAGGAAGGTATGAATAACGATAGTTGTAATGTTTACGCAATAGAAGCGAGTTCGCAAAATGTACAAACTCAGAATACGGAAAAAACGGAAGTGGAGAAAGGTAAAGCTATTGTTAGCAATTCCGATATGTTTAAGGAATCCCAATTAGAATGTAAAGAGTTAGAGAAAGCTTGGGAATTAGCTAAAATGGATAAGGGGGATTATTATATTGTAAATGGCTTATTATATCAAAGAGAAATTGTTAGGCGAAAATATAGCGCAATTAGTAGTACCCAAAGTCAGAAGGAAGAAATCTTAAAATTAGCGCATAGTTCGGTATTTGGAGGGCATCATGCAACTAAGAAAACTTTACAGAGAATCAGGTATTCATTTTATTGGGAGGGGATGGCGAAAGAAACTAAACAATTTTGTGAGTCATGTTTAGAGTGCCAATTGACTAGAGGGGTTAAAGTAAATGATAGAGCTCCTATTTCCCCAGTGTCACGTCCGGAACTTCCATTTCAGGTACTTAATGTTGATTTAATTGGGCCTATTGATCCTAAAAGTTCCCAAGGGCATCAGTATATACTAACTTTAATTGATCAACATACCAGGTGGGCGGATGCGATCCCTTTAAAATTTTTAACTGCTAAAACCGCGTGTGATGCGTTACTTCAAATATTTATGAGGACAGGAATTCCGAATATAATTGCTTGTGATAATGGAACCAATTTCACCGCCGACTTAACGAAAGAATTTGAGAAAAGGTTAGGTGCTAGTCCAAGATTTTCGACCCCACAGTATCCACAGTCTAACGGGCTCGTGGAACGATTTAATCAGACTCTTAAACGTATGTTACATCATACTATTAGAGAAGAAGGAAAAAAGTGGCATGAACAAATACCATTTGTATTATGGGCGTATAGGGAAGTCCCAAATTCTACGACGGGGATCGCACCTTTCCAGTTATTATATGGTAGAGCGCCGGAGGGTCCTTTATCGATTCTCAAGTCATCCTGGGCAGGAGAAAATAAGGGGGCGCAGTTAGATACTACGCCAATTCATGAATATTTGAATAAACTTAGAGGACGTTTAGAAAGATCCGCAAATGAGGCAAAATTATCGTCTGAGGTACAACAAAATAGAATGGCGTATCATTATAATTTAAGGTCAAAAGAAAAAACGTTTGAAGTAGGTGATAAAGTAATACTGTTATTCCCCGATTCAACTAACAAGTTATATTCTAGGTGGCAAGGGCCGGCAACCATAGTCGAAAAACGAAATCAGCATTCGTTTATAGTCGAGTTAGCCGACGGGAGTAGGAAGCATGTGCACCAAAACAAAATACGAGAATTTATTGCTAAATGTAATATAGTTAATATTGTTTTTGAGGGTGATGAGGAATTTGGAGAAGTTGGGGAAATTCCTATTTTGAACCGGGATCAGGAAGTAGAACGAGATATAGAAAGGTTCGAAATAAAAGGGTTATCTAACAATCAAGTTAAAGATATAAAGTCTATTTTGAGGGAGAATAAAGAGGTGTTTATGGGTCCTGTACGACCAGCGGATGTAGGAGAACACCGTATTGATCTTAAACCGGGGGTGGAAAGGAAAAAGCCAAAGTTATACAGTGTGCCGGTAGCTTACAAAGAGGAAGTAGATAGGCAGATTCAGGAGTTATTAGAATTAAGTCTAATCGAAGTGTCAAATGCTGAAATTAGTCATCCAGTTGTTTGTGTGGCAAAAAAAGACGCAACTGTTAGACTTTGTATAGACTATAGAGCTTTAAATTCGGTAACTCAGGTTCCAACCATTCCGATGAAAGATTCTCAGGAAATCATGTATACCGCAGGGGCGGCTAAGTATTTATCATCGATTGATTTATTGAGAGGTTATTGGCAGATTAAAATGGCATAGGAGTGTAAACATTTGATAGCTTTTACAACACATAATGGAACTTATCAGTGGCGTACAATGCCTTTTGGATTATCAGGGGCGGCTGCCACGTTTCAGAAAGATATGAATGAGGTTCTTCAAGGTCATCGGAGGTATGCGGAAGCATATATTGATGATGTCATCATTTTCTCCGACACCTGGGAAGAGCATTGTGAGCATGTTAGGGCTGTCATTGAAGAACTTAAAAGCAGAAATTTTACGATTAGACTAGATAAATGTAAATTTGGAGAGAAATTAACTAAGTTTTTAGGTCATGTAATTGGGGGTGGAACGCATGCACCTGATGAGGAAAAAATAGGAGCAATAAGGGATCTAAAGAGACCAAAAACTAAAAAGAAAGTTAGATCTGTTTTGGGATTAATGGGATTTTACCGATCTTATATTCCAAATTATGCCGAAATTGCTATACATTTAACCGAATTGACTAAAGGGAAGGTTAAAAATACTGTACCATGGGATGAAAGGGCAGAAAAAGCATTTAATACTCTTAAAGATGAGTTATGTAAAGTGACGAGTTTGGCTACACCTATCGTAGGCCGGGAATATCAGCTCCACGCAGATGCTTCCGACCTGGCAGTAGGATGTTGCCTTACTCAAAAAGATGAAAAGGGTCAGCATAAACCGATAGCTTTTGCCAGTCAGAAATTGTCAGGGGCTCAGCGTGCTTGGCCGAGTATAGAGAAAGAGGCTTGGAGTGTGCTCTTTGGGTTGCGAAAGTTTGAAAAATGGACCTATGGATCTCAAATTGAGATCATTACGGATCATAATCCATTAAAATTTCTCACCGAAACAACCCCAAGATCACCCAAACTCACTAGATGGGCTCTTGCCTTGCAACGCTGGAACCTGAGTATTTCTCATCGTCCAGGAGCCCAACATTTAAATGCTGACGCAATTTCCAGGCTACATAGAAAGAGCTGGGAAGAACAACCAGTTGTTAGCCCATCAGCGTCAACGACCCAGTAGTGGACAACCTTAAAGGGATGTCGTCACACGTTTAATTTTTTTTTCTGTGTGTGTGTAAATATTTTTTGATTTTTTTTGTTTATAATATTGTATTAACATGTGTATTGTTTATGTAATAATAATATTAGTAAAGGTTCAGTAGAGATGTCAGTAGATAGTGTTCAGACACCTGAAAATACCTATGTAATAAGCATAATGAAGAAATCTGTAAAGAGACTATTGAACTCTTCTGCGATATTACTATATGTTTGGGGAAAATTAGCCCCTAAAAGGCATATTTACCGCTAAGGTGGGGGGTGTCAGGATCTGATAGCACTTGTGCTAAAGAATGTAATGTCTACTCTTTCTCGATTTGAATATCTAGTATTGTATGGTTGTGTACAGAATTTCCAAGGTGACATTCCTTCTTCCTGGAAATTGGAATTGCCAGCTAATCCTTTGCAGGTGGTGTGTTAGAGAAAGGAGATGGCTCAGAGGCATGTCCATCTGTCAGTGAAGTATGCGGATGATGAGCAGATTAGCAGCATGTCACTAAGCAAGAAAAGAATGGAGTATGTGTCCAATGAGGAAGCTCCAAAGGGGTTTATGTTGGGGAAAGCAGTGATTTGGAGAGGGCAAGTTTGCCTCAGATCATTCATTCCGTACCTAGGTGTCGTACCTAGAGGTTGCTCTGTGTGGAAGAGCGTAAAGTGTGCGTTTTCTGGTGCGCAAGGGACACAGACGTCCTGGTGTTTAGTGTTCTGGGCTAAGAAGTGCAGGCCCAGTATACTTGTGTTGGGAGACTCAAGGTTGAGCTCCAAAAAAATGAATTTAACGTGTATTGAGTGTGAGGTGGAAAGTGTAATTGGAATAGTACACAACCAATCTTTACGGTATCTAATTTAATGTTGAACCGGATCACCTATATCCGAGTTGTAGTTGTATATATTTGTAAATAGCGTATTTTGTGTGTACATATATTCTTAATAAACTGATAATTCGGTTACTAGCGTAAGTCTTCATTTACACCAATCTCACAGTGGGTGACCAATATCACCTAGTAATATCGGTGGTGGCAGCTATATCTACCACGGACATTCTTCAAAGTTGTGTGGACTGAGGGGAACGTCCGACAAATATTATCAGTAATAAGAATGCAATAGATGAACAAGAAGAAAACAATTCCGATGAAAATGATGAATTAAATCAGGAAAAAGAAACAGTTAGGTTGACAAATGATACGAATGTTCCTGAGACAGAGGAAAATGAAATAAATAATATAATTAGTGAAAATGAAGAACAACAAGAAAAAGAAAGTATTCAAAATAAGTTTTCTGGCGAACCTAGAAGATCATCACGAATTAGGAAACCGAATCCAAAGTATTTAGCAAATCTAGTGCACGAGGAAGTTCGAAAGAATTACAAAAATGTATTGAATTCTAAAAATAAAGATAAATGGATAGAAGCAATCAAAAAGGAATTACATTCGTTAGAAGAACACAAAACATGGAAAATTGTTGACAAACCAAAAGATGTGAAAGCACTGAGAAGCAAATGGATTTTTAATGTAAAAGAAAGCGGTGAAGATGTAAAATATAAAGCTAGGTTAGTAGCAGACGGATCAAGACTTAAATTTGGAACAAATTATCAAGAATCGTACAGTCCAGTAATGAAAACTGAATCATTTAGAACTTTATTAGCAGTTGCAGCAATGAAAGGCTACAAAACTAGATTTTTCGACGTAGAAACAGCTTATCTGAATGCAGATCTAGAAACTGCTATTTATATGAATCCACCTGAAGGTGTACAAATTGAAGGAGGGAAGATATTACTCGTGACAGGAAATTTATATGGATTGCCTGAAGCAGGAAGATGCTGGTATGAAAAATTGGTTAAAATATTTGATAAGATTGGATTAAAACCATGCAAAGCAGACCCTTGTGTATTTGTCAATGAAAAAGATAATGAATTTATTACAGTTGGAATCTATGTAGATGATGGGATAGTCGTTAGTGAATCCGAAGATTTGATAAATAAATTCATACAACAATTGAATAAAGAAGCGAAAATTAAAGAGCAGAAGAAAAATATAAAATTCCTTGGTATTGATATTGAAGAAAATAACGGAGAATTTTTATTAGGGCAAACTAAATATGCAGAAAAGATCTTAGAAAAATTTGATATGGAAAATTGTAAAAGTGTGAAAACTCCTGGTGTTCTCGGAATAAATTTAGATGAATATGAAGGTGAAAATAAAATTGATGAAACACTATATCAAAAAATGCTTGGAAGTATAGGATATCTAGTAAGAGGAACAAGGCCAGATTTAGCTTTCACTTTAAGTAATTTGTCTCAATATGCAAAAGATCCTAGAGAAATTCATTTACAGGCAGTGAAAAGAGTTTTGCGTTATATCCAAGGCACAAAAAATTACAAACTTCGAATTAAAGTTAAAAAGGGTCAATTATCACTTTGTTCTGATGCTAGCTGGTGTACTACACAAGATTCAAAATCATTTGGTGGATATATCGTAAAAATAGGAGAATCTTTAATTGGTTGGAAAAGTAATAAGCAGAAACTGGTTGCGCTTTCTACAATGGAATCTGAGCTTTTAAGTTTGTGTGATGCAGTTTGTGAAGGAAAATGGCTAATGGGTCTCTTGGAAGAATTAAATCAAGAAGAAATGGTAAAGCGTCCAATAGATATCAGTACTGATAGTCAGTCCGTAATTGATTGGATCAAAAACCCAAGAGTGAATAATCGTAACAAACATATCAGTAGAAAATATCATTTTGTAAAAGATGAAAGAGCTAAAGGAGAAATCGAAACAAAATATATAAATTCATCTGAACTGGAGGCAGATATAATGACAAAGAATTTGAGTTATGATGTCATGAAAAAACATATTACAAGTCTGGGCATTGCTGAGCATTATTGACATGCGAAAGGAGGGATTTGTAAGTGAAATCGCATGGCAATAATTAAATTGTTTTTTGTTTAAAAGAACTTTGGACAATAGACATTATTTCATGACTCCATGTATTAGGTTTTTTTATTTCAGACGATGAACGTGAGATGATGCTGATATGTTATTATTATTATTCTTTGTATTTTCGATATGTATGTTTTATATATGTGCTGTGATGATCTAATAAATGTTTTCTGTATTTTTAGAAGAAGTTATATTTATCGTACAAAATATTATAATTTCATCTAAATATTACGAAAATTATTAACAGTATAAATACCGATAAAAAAATTTTTCAAATGGAAATTTTGTCACGGATTTGGTCATATACTCATCGAGGTATCTCACTGGGGCCAAAATGGCATTATTTGCCTCATATGGTAACCCAGCTATAGTTGTTTATCTGATGATAAGTTGTTTATTTACTTTCATTTTTTTTTTCTTTTTTGAAATGATATTTGTTGTTTTGTTCTACAGTTACTTTTTATTTATTGTTAATTGCTGTTTAAAATGATAGAAAACAATAAAATATACATAAATTTCTTTGGTATTCTAAAACGAGGATTTTGCCACATTGTAGTTGCAAGATAATCGTGCTAAACCTATTGCGTATATGATGTCTGTGTAGGAATCTTTTGTGAAATATGAAAAGTGTAAATTGGCTACTACTTGATTATCACGTCAACCAATTTCGCCAAATTATACAAATTTACATAATTTTATCTTAAGTAACTAAAGAGAAAATGCTTAAATACGAAAGAGCAAATAATTTTGTTTTCATTTTTCAGGAGGAAATTTTGCAATAATAAAGTAATTGTTGTAGTGAGAATTTTCATGTGTGTTTTGTTTTTATTGTTGGCAACTTGCTGTAACGAAAAATGTTTATTTTTTTCCTGCTGTTGTTTTGTAAGAGCTGGTTTTGTGAAAGCCATGTTAAGATGGTTTTCAAATTTTTGAACCCTTCCGAATTACCACCCCCTTGGGCCGATTTTGCCCATTTGGAATTCCCACAAAATTTAATATATATATAAACTTTTTAGGTGGGAATAGCTTTGGGTTCCTGGCTTCACATAATGAAAAGTTGTGAAGAAATTTTTCAGAAGTTGTACCATAGTAACGACTGTAATAATTAATATTTCTTCAGATAAGGGAAAATTTTAAATCCTGTTGCCATAATGGTCTCATTTCGCTTCCAAATGTGCACTGTTAGTAATAAACTAAAATAGTTACTTCTAATTAGTTGGCTTTTGCGCAACGTTTAAGATAATTTAATATCACAATGGTGTCTAAATCGTTTTCAGCAATGAGCAAGGTGCTGCTGGAGGTCCAAATTATTTAAAATACAAATTTAAATTCACCAGTTCGTTTCTTCCACCGCTGATTTTGAAATATTGACCAGCGCAGCGGGCATAGCCTGCTAGTAACAAATATATTATTAAAGCAGAGTATGTAAATTTTTAGGAGCGAATTCAAAGGGTTTTCAAATTATACTCAAATTTTTTAATAAATAAGGCAATTGTACATAGTTTTTCTGACTCCTTGAAAAAACATGCGCAAAATACCAAGCAAATAAACGAAATGCATAAGCCAAAAGTAAAATTATGGTTCCTTTTTCATCTACCGCCCCCCCCCCAACACACACCAAGGGCGGATCTGGAGAGTCCTCAAGGGGGGGGGGGGGCGATCTTAGAAATTTGGAGACTCGACTTTAATGCGTGGGTCGGGGCTAATTTTGTCACTGCGGGTCATATTGCTTCCATTTTTTTGCTGCGGGTCGGGTCTGGATCCGGTTGACTTCTATTTTTGTGTGGGTCGGGGCTAATTTTGTCACTGCGGGTCATGTTGCTTCCATTTTTTGCGGTGGGGGCGGGTCTGGGTCCGGTTGACTTCTATTATTGTGTGGGTCGGGTTTGGGTCCGGTCGACTTTTTTTTCTGTTGGTCGGGTTAATTGAGTTTTATGCTGTGGATCGCACTAGCAGGTGCAGTGTTGAATTCAAAAATTTTAACGATTGAAAACACAAAATTTCAAATTTTCCAGGGGGGCCTTTTGATAGCTCCGGGGGGGGGGGGGAATGTCTCCCTGGGCCACTCCCCTGAATTCAAAACTGATGCAAGGTGTTTTTATTCAGAAACTATGGCGTTATCCATTTTTTGATACAAGCAATTTAAGAAAATACTGTCAAAGTTAGCGTTTTGAATAGAATTTTTGGAAGCGATAGCATGAGAAGGTAGAAATATCTGCAACCATTTGAGAAGAATCTCTTATATCTCGAGAAGGTTGTTCAAGTATCTTATTTACCAAAAATGAAAATCGATATTCGATTTCAAATCCCAGTCTTATCAATTTTATACTTTTACAGTTAAAAATTAGTCTGAAAATGTGTCAAGCTTTCGTTGAGAAGTGAATTTAAGAACGACCAAGAAGTATATATCCAAAGACTGCGTTTACATAAGTTGATTATTGCTATTATTAATTTTACAAATTGTATTGTGTGTCCTACACATCTTGAGAACAATTAAGTCTAGGTACAGCCCGGCTCCTTTATACGTAGAAAAACAATGCAAGCCTGATCTCGGGCCGGCAAGAGTCTTAAAAAATATTAAACCCGGGTTACACACAATGTAACTGTTCGATCTTGATCTCTACACTGTAATAGTTACATTTCTTTATTGATGTTGCCAAACTAGTATCGGCTGGTGACGCACATTTATACTTATTCTCGTTAGACCCATAATCATTGAAAATAGCTCATATTTTAACGTTTCTGCTTAAATCTTTATAAAAGGTCAGTAGGCCCGCTAAATTCTTTTATCGGCCCGGCCCATATGGCCTGTTCAATTTTTTTTCCGACTTGGCCCGTTTATTTTGTTTTTTGGCCCGGCCCGTTGGAAAAATTATTCTAATTTTGCTGGCCCGTAAGAAAATTCGAAACCATTTCGCCAGCTATGCCAGGCCCGGACCCGTGCATACTTCTAGGCTGGGTCGGACAAGGACCGAAATTTAACTTTTATTCCGAGCCGAACCCCGACCAGGGAAATTTTGTTCAGTGCGGTCTAGAGATAAATTCGCGCTCTTATTCCACAGCCCGGTCCCGCCTGAGCCAGAAACATTTTGCGGCATCAAGAGCAAAAGCCCGATAATAAAATTATACAGTAGGAAAAAATTGCATAATACTTATAAAAAAAATTCCAAAAGTAATTATCATTTTAAAACTATTTTTTACATAAAAATGGCTGTTACGAAAATTTAAATTTAATGTTACAATACGCTAAAAGAACAGTTTAATATAAAATAAAAATGTACTTTACACATAAAATAATTCTTATATTTTGTTTTAATAAGAAAATATTATGGAAATGTTAAAGAAGTGTGTTTCATTAATAAATGCATGGAACTAGAAAATACTGTCTGTTATCTGTCAAATCGAACAACATTTTAAAATTTTCTGCAAAAAATGCACATTTTAATTATAATCATTTCATATTTCATAACAAGCCTTCGTTATAGGCATGACCCAGGACCCAGAAAATAATGTTAAATTAAAAATTATAAAGTTCAACACTTTTACAGGAACAGAGGAAACACTACTCGATGGGAAGAATATGGTAAATACATTTACTTACAGCTGCGGTATCAGTAGAGATCCCAAAATAAATGATTATTAGTACAGTTACTTCCATATGAAGAGCGATTACGACTTGTATACGCTGTATACACGAGAAATTTAAATTATTCGGTAATCGCAAACTAAACTCAGAAGAAAATATGTTTTTCGCGTTAGATGTCTAAATAATAATAAATATAAAGGATCCAATTGCAAAATAATCTGCCACAAACAAAAATCGAAGTAAAAACAAATTCATTATTCCCGCCTTTTTTCTTCATAGGCGCCAGAACGTCGGCCGACGGCAATGCTTGAACATACAATTATAGATGTAGATATGACTAATTGTTTTTTTTTTTTTTTTTTTTTTTTTTTTTTGTAGTACCATTGAAATACTAAAATAGAAAAAAAAGTGCTTCACTTTCATTTTGATCAAAATAGCCCGATATTGATTTGAAAAGGAATAAGAAATTCTTAAATGAAAAAATGTTTTTTTTTTACTTTTTCTATTCATCGATAAATAAAATTTTCACGTTTCAGAAAAATGAGTCCGACCCCGTAGACCTGTCAGGAGTGTAGTCGAAAAAATAACAGAGGATATACGTTCAAGGCAGAGGGTAACCCTAGAGTGTGTATACTATAACTTTCTGGAAAAACAGAAGGTATACGGTGTTCCTTTAAAAAATCCAGAAGGCATACGGCGTATATCCACGTCTACCCTCCACTACACCCCTAAGACTAGCGTAAAAATGGAGCCCGACCTTGTATCGGACACGGGCTCAGTCAACCTGTCTCCTCAACAGACATCTAAAAAGAATGACTCCATAACCAGACACAGACCGACCATCGCGAAATTAAAAAGGCACGCCTCGGGATGGACCGCGCCGGATTCGAGTTAGGATCAAACTCATTTCCTGCGAGGACGCAAATCTTTTTGGGAAACTTTTATTAGCCCAAGAGGGGGGAAGGACAATCACCCCTTCGCCCCCCCCCCTCCTTAGACTCGTCATTGGCCCCGACCCAAATCTGAAGAAAAATAATGATCACGATACGGCCCGGGTCTGAAAGCGAGAAGACCTGGCAGAGCCAGAGTCTCGTGCATTTAAAAAGGTGCCAGCCTGAGCGGGCCGCGCCGCACCGGACTAGAGTTAGGCTTCAGTTGATTTCATGCAAGGATGCATGTCTTTTTGGGAAACTTATTAGCCCAAAAGGGAGGCGATTGCCCCTTCGCCCCTTGGCGCAGCATGTCCCCTAGGGGACCTTGCGCCATAAAACCCCATAGAACCAACCAAGCCCCTTCGCCCCCGCCTTAGATCCGCCATTGTACAGGACAGAGCCTGGGCTTGAAAATTTTGGTCCATGTATACCTTATTAAAGAGGGAATCGAAGCCCGGCCCGACCTGGAAAAAACAGTGTGGCTCGGTCCAGCTCTGCAGAAAAAAAATAAGACCCGACCTAACCCGGTTTTAAAAGTGTAAAGACCTGAGAAATCCCAGTATAATGAATTTAGGACCGGCGCGACCTGGGCCGGGTCGCGCCGGCCTCGAGTTTCGGATCAACAACTTTTACGTGAGGGCATCTAATGTCGTTCTGAAGCCCCTTACTGGGCTCAAGGGGGGGGGGCGATCGCCCCATCGCCCCCCCCCCCTTAGATCCGCCATTGACACACACACACAGGCACATCAGGCACAAAAAATGTACCAGTAAAGTTGAAATGCCTTTTTAAAATTTCAAATTGCAAAAGTGGTTTAAAGATCCATTTAATCATCAATTACCTTTAAACAGTCAAAAGTTGCGCTGTTTTATCCTCCCTCAAGGGCTAAAATTATTTTCAAGTTTCAAATGATTAAATTTTCATTCTTATCTAATACACACACACAAAAACATCTATCCATAAAATAATAATCAAAATATTGTTATGCAGGGAGACAAAATATATTTTTACTTGTACTATAACAAAGTTTTAAAAATATAGAATATTTTACATACATTGACATTTGAACTTCAAAAAATAAATGAACTTTCTTAGTTGTTGAACCTTGAGATAATAAAAATGAAAAGCCATGTAGCCAAAAATTTATTAAAATACTACATTACTCTTAAATAATGATGAAATAAAATTTATAAACTATAAAAAGATCTATAATACAATTTTAACTTCGTGTATAATACTAAATACATTGACTTGCAATTGCAAATTGTAAAATGGTTGGCAAAAAAGAAGGCAAATATATTGAAAGAAAAAAAATGTAGTTAAAATGATAATAATTTCATGAAATTTAAATAACAACTAGATTGTCATCTCCAGTTTATAACAAAACTAGCAAATAGTTAGGGAATTGCGATACTAACTGTTAAAAACATTTATATATATCGAATCACAGTACATTTTTACAAGTTATTAAATAATTTATTTGCCCCCTCAAAAAAAAAAATAAATAAATAAAAAATAACAAATAAATAAAATAAAATAAAATAATTCATTTTTAAATATGAAAACAATTCAGTTATTTACACATTTTACATATCTAAAATTTTCTGTAATAAAATAGCTAGCTTTCTTCAAAAGGATTTTTTAGAGCTCCAACAATGCAAAACGGTATATGTATATCGGCTGAAATTTTATCAGCATGCTTTTGTTTATTAAGTGTGTTCCTGTAATCACTATCGAAAATATAATTACATAACCCACATTGCACTTTTTGTCTCTTACATTAGGTGGGGGCATAACTGATAAAAAAATATTGAACTAGTAACTATATACCAAAATATTCTCCCATCAACACTTTTTAATTGAATGATTTCGTACTATGAGCCAGAATACTAATGGTTTAAACAAAGAGTTAACGCAGGCGCAGTTTGTTTTGTAACTGACACATAGGGCGGGAGGTGCAACGTCCAGTCATTTAGGTGCCCAAGCTTTACGTTGAAGAGAAAACAATGTTTTATCTTTCTATTTTTTAGCATTCAGTTAAAATCTCTTTAGCGGTTTTTTTTTTTTTTCGTTTTTTTAAGTAAAATTGAAATCTGTTTGCTTGGGGAATATTTCAGAGACAAAAAATTGTCAAAAATGCGGGGATTTCTTAATATAAGTTTTAATTCTTTCTAACGACAAACTTAAAAGCAGCGTAACAATTTGGTGTTACAACTCATTTTTCTGACTAAACAAAATGCGATAGTAATAATAAAAATATTAGAAAAATTTAATGCAATTGACTGAGGAAAAAGCTAACGAAAGTATTACTTCTGAGAGAAGTAAACTCGTATAGGCTGTAAAATATTCAGATTATTTCGAGATGAAAATTCAAAGTATTTGGGTATTTTTAATTTTCATTCTGTATCATATAAATTTCTTAAACAATCGTTTAAATAAATCAAAAATTACGTAAAAAAGTAAGTATAAACAATTTCGCCTTTATTATTATAATTTTTTTAATAAAATAAAAAGAAAACACAACTTTAGATAGTAGGAAAAAATGAGACTATAATTATTTTCAATCAAAGGTAAAATTTGAATAGAATGGAAAATATCCAGATTTTGATATGAAAAAATACCAAATATTTGTATTTCTATAAATGAATTTTCATCGTATACCACCTTAATTCCGTGATACATATTTCTAATTAAATTTAAAGTTTAGATTAAAAAAAATAGAAGTTTCTTCACTTCGATCAGTATATCTTAAAATTTCGAGATTAAACTAAAAACTTTCCAACAGTAAAAAAAAATACAAGTAGATTTCGATATATCCATATCTAAGTCAGGAATGATCCACACAGAAAAAAAAAAAAAAAATCGGAATATCAAGGTTTTACTCAAATATCACTGTTATAATTAACAGTATAACTTGAACATTACTAGAAAATGTACAAGAATATTTTTTTCCAGTCATATCGAAGTTTCCGAGAACACAATATTTCACAAATCAACATTTTTCTGAATAGTTTTATCAGAAAAATAAAATCCTATATATTAATAAGTTATATTAATTAATTACTAAATTAAAGTAAATAGTAAATTAGCAATTATTTAAATTAATAATAGTTCCGGCTAAGAATAAATTTGTTTTCTTTATCCTAAATTGTTTTTTTTTTCTTATTTTTCTTATCAGAAACTACAAGCGGAAATAAATCCGACTGAGAATAAAATTTTATAGGTTTTCTTCGATCCAACTTGTTTTTCTTATTTAATTAAAAACTACAAAAATATTTCTCCAATTCATAAATATTTATAGATTAATACCCTTTTTTTCAGCTAAATTTACTTTTTTTCCGATCGAACAAGAATTTTTTCGACTGACTTTTCCGTTTTTCCAATTTATAAATCTTTATAGGTTAATACGTATAATGCTATTTTTTCCGATTAAAGATGCCTTTACCGGTGGAACAGAAAACTTCCGATTGATATTTTCGTTTTTCCAATTTATAATTTTTTTATAGGTAAATGCCATTTTTTCCGATGGAATAAAAATTTTTCCGATTTAAAAATTTACAAGTATATTAATTAGGAGGTTAATACGTAATACTATTTTTTCCGACTAAACATGCCTTTCCGGATTGAAACGGAAAATTTTCCGAATGATATTTTCGTTTTTCTAATTTATAAGTTTTTATAGGCTAATACCATTTTTTCCGATCGAACAAGAATTTTTCCGATTGACTTATTCGTTTTACCAATTTATAAATTTTTATAGGATAATACTATTTTTTCCGACTAAACATGCCTTTTCCGATGGAACGGGGAAATTTCCGAATGATACTTTCGTTTTTCCAATTTATAAGTTTTTATAGGTTAATACCATTTTTTCCGATTAAACAAGAATTCCGACTGATTTTTCCTTTTTCCAATTTGTAAGTTTTTACGTAATACTATTTTTTCCGACTAAATACGCTTTTTCGGATGGAACGGGAAAATTTCCGAATGATTTTTCAGTTTATAAGTTTTTATAGGTTAAGAACATTTTTTCCGATCAAACAAGAATTTTTCCGACTGATTTTTTCTTTTTCCAATTTGTAAGTTTTTATAGGATAATACGTAATGCTATTTTTTCCGACTAAACACGCTTTTTCGGATGGAACAGGAAAATTTCCGAATGATTTTCCAGTATATAAGTTTTTATAGGTTAAGGTTAAGAACATTTTTTCCGATCAAACAAGAAATTTTTCCGCCTGATTTTTCTGATTTTTTCCACTAAACATACTTTTTCCATTAGATCTGGGAATTTTCCGACTGATTTCTCCTAGGGGGGGTGTTGCACCCCCCCAAACCCCCCCGGGATTTACGGCCCTGCATTTACCTTGATGAGTTAACCCAATATTTGACGCAGTATCCTCATCTAACGTACTTACTAATTTATCAGTAACTATCAATTGGTTGACCTTTTCATAAGAGTCAGCACCTCTAATCTTACAGTAATTTTCCCCATGTCGCTATTAAACGCGATACAAATAATACATGAGTTTCGTTCTGGTTTCTCTTAGCCTTCTTAAAATTTTCCCAACACGCCTTCGGTGTCGGCTCGTGTTCCCTTAGGACTAGCTCCTTTAATTCCTCATAATTCTTCATTTGTTCCGTAGTGGTATAAATTAACAAATTATCCGTCTTATCTCCAAACATATTTAGTAGAATTTCGGCCTGCTGGTTTTCCGGTACATTTTTAGTTTTGAATGCCCTTTCTAAACTGTTGAAAAATAAATTCCATCCCTCAGCCCCTTCTGGTACTTTGATAGATAGAGTTTTAACACTTTTGATCAATTTTTCTATGTTACTTTCATTATTAGATTCCCTAGACCCATTGAAATTATTTGCCGATCCTGGCACCCTTAGTTTCTCCATTTCTAATTCATGTTCCATTCTTAATTTTTCCATTTCTAACTTTCCGTGTTTTTCTTCGCGCTCCAACCTTTCCTGTTTTTCTAACTTTTCGCGTTCTAATTTTTCCTGTTCTAATCGTTCTGCAACAATAGTGTCAGATAATTCCTTAATAACCCCCTCGTCATACTCATCACTGTCCATTATCTTTTTCTTAAGCTGAATTCTGGTATCATCTTCCGCGAATTCAACACCCAATTCTTCGGCTATACCCTAAAAAATCAACCTTTTTTAGTTTCAATAAGAAAGCCATACCTTCACCGATTGTTATTACCACCCCACAAGAATAGTTAAACCTACCAAATTAATATTTCCTAAATTTCTAACTTAGTACAGACATTATTATACCCTCTTATTATACTAATTGATATCCTTCAGATAATCAATATATTTCATTTCTAATTAACCTACCTAATACTCTAATTTTGCTCAACCAATGATATCACACAATATACTTCCAATAAAACAAAAGGTAACACAACCATTCGATTTGATTACTATGCAATACAGATTTCAATTTACACACTTAGATAACAATATACAATTTATATAATAATACTGATACGTTGAAATTGAATAGAAGTATTGATGTCAATCAAAAAATCCACATAAAGAAAAATTGTAAAACATGCATATATAAATTTCTACAATTATCCTCCCTAAAATATTTCCGAACTCAATACTGGTTCTTACACTTAAAACAAATATACTGAAAATCTTCACTTTTATTTTTCCTCACTATGGCTCTCTTTTGAGCCTTTTTTTTTTCACTATGGCTCCCTTTTGAGCCTTTTTTTTCTATGGCTCTCTTTTGGGCCTTTTTTTTCCACTATGGCTCTCTCTTGAGCCTTTTTTTTTTTTTTTCTACTACTGGCCAATTAAAATCCTAAGCCAATGTTATTATACACTCTTCAAACTTAAAAAGATGTTGCTTCATTTAAATATTACTTTAACAATAATTTAACTTTAAGTAAATTTAATTATTCCTTCCAACTACTATTACCACCATTAGTAAAAAAAAATTATAGACAATCAATACTAGCTCAAGTTATGACTTTTCCTTAAAACAATAGCCAATATGGTTATTACACTTTATAGGTAGGAAGTATTGATAAAACACATAAATAATATAGACAATTTACTTAAATTACTATTAATTATCCAACAACAAATTTTGGTTCGAGATATCAGCAGAAAGATATGATCAAAACACCTTACCTTATACTTTCTTTGCTGGATTACTTTTCTAATCACAGGTAGTTCCACGATGTAGCGGTAATATGGCACAACAGTTCAGTTTAGTTCTTTCTAATAAAGATACGCACAACACTTTAGTCCACACTAGACGATATGGCACGACACTTTATCACACACTCGACGATCCGGCACGATACTTTAGCACACACTCGACGATACGGCACGACACTTTAGGACACATTCGACGATACGGCACGACACTTTAGCATACAGTCGACGACCCGGCACGATGCTTTAGCACATACTCGACGATATGGCACGACCACACAAGAATTCCACTGGATACTCCGGCATTAACAAACTGCAACACGGCTCGCTGGTCACTGGTTTCAGGCGATTCTATCCCGACGCTGCCAACAATTTGTCGGACGTTCCCCTCAGTCCACACAACTTTGAAGAATGTCCGTGGTAGATATAGCTGCCACCACCGATATTACTAGGTGATATCGGTCACCCACTGTGAGATTGGTGTAAATGAAGACTTACGCTAGTAACCGAATTATCAGTTTATTAAGAATATATGTACACACAAAATACGCTATTTACAAATATATACAACTACAACTCGGATATAGGTGATCCGGTTCAACATTAAATTAGATACCGTAAAGATTGGTTGTGTACTATTCCAATTACACTTTCCACCTCACACTCAATACACGTTAAATTCACTTTTTTGGAGCTCAACCTTGAGTCTCCCAACACAAGTATACTGGGCCTGCACTTCTTAGCCCAGAACACTAAACACCAGGACGTCTGTGTCCTTTGCGCACCAGAAAACGCACACTTTACGCTCTTCCACACAGAGCAACCTCTAGGTA
This sequence comes from Maratus speculifer, assembly GCA_964019185.1. Classification (NCBI taxonomy): domain Eukaryota; kingdom Metazoa; phylum Arthropoda; class Arachnida; order Araneae; family Salticidae; genus Maratus; species Maratus speculifer. Next base: position 178,172,277 of record OZ025293.1, read on the forward strand.
CGAAACCTAGGTACCGAATGAATCTCTGAGACAAACTTGCCCTCTCAACTCATGGGGTCACACAAATGCCAACCCCCTCTAGAGCTTCCTCATTGGGCACCTTCCCTCACTCCTTTCTTTTCTTGCTTAGTGACATGCTGCTAATCTGCTCATCATCCGCATACTTCAATGACAGATGGACATGCGTCTGAGCCATCTCCTTTCTCTAACACACCACCTGTAAAGGATTAGCTGGCAATTCCCCTTTCCACGAAGAGGGAATGTCACCTTGGAAATTCTGTACACAACCATACAATACTAGATATTCAAATAGAGAAAGAGTAGACATTACATTCTTTAGCACAGGTGCTATCAGATCCTGACAGTCTTTACGGACACAGGAGTGATTTTATAATGGCTCCTTTTTTTATTTTTTAAGTATGGAACCCTAAAAATAATAGTTTTAAAACTGAAGGAAATTTCTTACATTCACATAAAAAGTAAGAATATGTCGCTTTTAGTTGCGGAAATATTGTTGTTATTTTAGTGGTATTTCATAAAATTACGACTAAATTAAATATTTACATTTTTTGTAAAGAAAATTAAAATACAAGAGCGGTTTTAAGGATAACTTGAAAAGCATAAATGAAGTTTTTCGTGTTGTATATTTTCGCATGTTTTATATATTTTTCTATATAAATTTGCAAATATATCTGCACTTTCAAAAATATAAGAGAAGCAAAGCAAAATAAAAAATAAATAAATAAATATTTCTTTAAATTTTATGTCTATATTCCCTCGTTCATATGTGACTAAAATAGTAACAATATCGATAGTTTTAAAGGTTTTTGTCCCTTAAATGTATTATAGATCAGACTTTCAAAGAATCGCAGAGTTTTAAAAGAATACATTTTGATATGAATTCACTTCTAAAAATTCAGATACAGTGTTTTATTTGTATAAATTAAAGTCAATCGAATAATTAATGTAATATATCATGTAGCAAGTCTGGCGATTAGACTGCAGATAATATTCGTATAGTAGGGTAACATCCTCAGTAATTGGCATGCACCAATGATTGGCACATCCTACAAACATGTCCTAAAATAAGATTTATATCCAGTCTTTTATAAATGCAAGACCATATACCAGTTATATACTCATTAGATTATAACTTCAATTTATGCTACTAGATGACAATAGTGCCTAGGGAAGAGAAACAATTATGGTTTGTATCAAATTAGTCATTTTGTTGCAAATGCTTGTTCTCTGGTTTAAGAAAGGCATGCTTTTCAATTCATTATTATCCGATTTCTAATATATTTTAAATTTTAATGTACAACAGTTTTGTTTAGTTGAAAAGGGTTACTTTAATTGTGTAAAAGAATTTTGGACACAAATATTTGGATTTCTGAATTAATGATAGATGCCAATTAAAGGCTCTTCAATTTTGATTGTTCCAAGTAATTGGCACCTATTCCAATTACAAGGTAATAGCGTGATTTGAGATTAAACCACTTATTTTGGCAGTACACTAAGTTAGCTATAGACTAATTTTGTTTATCAGTTGTTTTTATTTGAAAATATGAAATATTATCAATAATTGGAATCCAATAAAGATTTATATGACAATTACTGGGTATTAACATAAATATATTGTATTGTTTTAAAGTGTTCACATTTCAGACTAATATGCTGATTTCTTTCTTTCAAAAACATGAAATATGGCATCTTCATCTACAGTAAATTCATTTAAACCGATTAAACCCAATGCAAAATATAAAGTTTTTTTTTTTTTTTTTTTTTTTTTTTTTAATAAGCATGTGCCAATTACTGGATCCCAAGGTGTCATACATTGGTGCTCTAGGTGCCAATTACTGGTGACTACAGTAACTTTTTATAAATTTATTTCTATAAAAATACTTTTTCAAAAATTTTTGCTTTTAGTGAGCAAAATACATGCACAGATATGCATTCTTTGATTTAAAAATATTTGCAAGTAAATATTTTATTTCTTGGCAATGAAAATTGAAGTAAGTTTAAAGACAAATTCTTAAAGTGCCAATTACTGGGGATGTTACCCTACTAAGCTACTAAGTTATATGAGTACACTTTTTTTAGAATTTTTTTTTATGTTACAACCAGTAAATAATATTAGAAGTGGTCAAAAAAAAAATCCTTTGTAGTTTTTCTTCCAACAAAAATTTTTGAGTGAAAACATATTTAGGTGTGTTGGGCATTTTTTTTGAGATGGGATAAAAACATTGAACTTGCGACACTGTTACAGTAACCGACACCTATATATGTAAGTATGCACATATATGGTGTATGTTGCAGTCTGAGGTAGGGTGGGGAGTATGGGACATTAAAAATACAAGTTAACAACTTTTTGTGAAGTTATTGGAGCCTAGATACATTATTTTAAAGTTCTGTCTTTTAGGGCCTCTTTCAGGGGGAGGGGGGAGCTTGCGCCTTTGCCCCAACATACACCTTAAAATTTCGCTCATTTAATTCTCTACCATTTTTAACTTAAAAATTTAAGTTACATGGCACCCCTGGAGTTGTGGAACCCCCCCCCCCCCCTGTTGATTACTCACCTAATTTTGCTCATTTCTTAACCTCATTTCAATCTTTAAAAGGCTATAACTTTGCTTCTATGGGAGCTACAGTGAGGAGAAAAATTCTAGAATAGCCTTTTCCTTGCCGTTCATTTTGCTATTTCAGTTTTCTAGTTTCTCCCATAGGACTGTTTTTCATTTTTTGAAGTAGTGTGTTTATTGAAAGCTTATGCTTCATATATTACAAATCTAGCATAAAAAAATTTCTTTGTCATTCTGGGTCACATTACGAACCCATAATGAGTTAAAATTTAAATTTCTCAAACTTCTTCGAGGTTTTCGCCAAATCGTCATAAGAAAAATATCGTGCCAGTGGGGTGTGTGTATGACATCTGTGCCATATAAATATTATTCAGTCTTTATTCGTTACATACATACAAAAATAAAAAACTTTCCTCTTTATAATATTAGTACAGATATGTAAACGCCAGATGTCTCTTTTTCTTATGTTATTCATGAAATCTGTACCAACTGTTACGGTGCAGGAATGCAGCACATGCACTTCATTTACCTCCTCAGTCCTCATGTCGCCTAAAGATGACACTAATTTAAATTAATTTAAATGATTTTAAAATTGTTAAAATTAACTCTAGACTTTTTTATTAAATGCGCGCATATCATAAGAATCGATATATTAGACTGATACATCTTTGAAGATGTTTTATAATAATTTTAAATCGGTTTTTGTGGTCACGCGTAATGTTTGGCTCAGGACTGAGGAGGTTAAAATTATTTCCTGACGATTCAAGAAATATGTCCTGACGATTAAAAAAACATACACGTAATTGTTCAAGTTTTCACTTCTGTCGGCACTCCCGGAGTGCCACTATTCTTTATATATATATACGAAACTATATGACCCCCCACACACACACACACACATTTCAGTGGTGCCTATTCCTATCAGAAGAAAAATTATCAATTTTACAATGACAATTACCCTTCCCAGGCTGCTTGTTAGAGTCGCCCTTATAGGTCTGCCCAAGTCCTTTACAAAGAGAAATATACTAATTAATACTTGTTCCAAGGTCATAACAGTAATAAAAACTAAAAATTAAGCACAATCTGTTTGTTTTGTCAATTAATCACTTGTACTTGTAGAAAAACAACGAAATTATACCAAACTCAATTTCTTCAAAATGAATGAAAATAAAATAAAACATAAATCTTTTTATTATCAATATGATTCCACAATTGACATTCTTTTAAAAAATTGCTTTTCCTTTTTTTGAAAATTTTCATGTGAATTCAACATTACAGAAATACAATCACTTACCTCTGAAAGGGCTAAAATAATATTGCATCTGTTTTTGTGCAATAATTTGAAATTCAGTATCCTTTATATTCTTATGTCTGCAAGTAATCGTTATAATAGAGTAATAATATTGATGAATAATTAAACAACTGCATGCACAAAATTCACTAATAGTAATTTGAAGAAGAATAAAAAGTTGATTAAAGAAAAACATACTTTTAAATCTGTAATTATTATGAAGAAAAAGTATTTTTCTATAATGTATAGAAACAAAATGTATTTTAATATAACATTCAATATATAACTTTCCAAAAATATTTCCCAAGATTTCAATTTTTAAAAGAAACGTTGCCTAAAATGCACATGTACAGCTAGATACATTTATGTGAACATCGAAATGATAATAATAATTAAATCAGATTTCAGATTGACACGATCGAGAAAAAATAAAGTTCAAGCTTAGCCTGAGTTTGCAAGAGGAGGGGGGGGGGGGTGAAGGAGAAGACTTTATCAGGTTGTGGTTAGAGTACTTGGAACTTGTTTATAAGAGTAGCGTCATGAGATCAAGTATGCATGTTCTAGGACAGGACTCCTGTAACTCAGGCTGAATCATCAAGCATCTTGTTTCCCAGTTACCGTTTGTTTCCCATTGATTCCTATGAGGCGAGAAACGTTTGAATGATTTTAAAACTACAAAATCATTAAAAATGGACGGTTGTTGAGCAGAAAATTATTCTGACATGTTCAGGAATGGCTTTGGAGTATTTAACTTCCATGTAAATGAAAAAAAAAAAGTAGAATAATTTGTCTATAAATGCTTAAAAGAATAGATCTGGATTGGAGAACTTCGCCAAATATCGCGCCAACCTAATCACTTGTACACAACAAACCGGTTCTTCGAATGTTGTTCTATTCTCATATTTTCCCGTGAAGGAGATTGAGTAACTAAATTTATTCACCTTGCCATCTACCCAATAAGACGCCAAGTCAGGCAACCATTTTGGAAACTTAATGGAGGCATGATTCAGCCCGTATTGTAGTAGGAGCCTTAGCATGTTCTGTTCAGTGGAAGAAAAACGCATGCAACCCTCATTTTCCATGCTTGATGCTTCCTCGGACTTTCGTTTTGATATTACTAATAGTATTGTTTTAATAAGCGTTCATAAGAAACAAAAAAAGTAAGCAAAATAATTCTTTTATTAGGACGATATTACAAATAAAGCATTCATTTCTGCTTTTGTCTTTATTATGACAAAAGTTGTACCAAGTGAAATTTCTTTATTCAAACCACATTTGATATTTAATTTAAATTGCTTATTTAGAATACAACAATAAATATTTACTTATTGATTTTCTCATTAGATTGAATTTAAAAGTACAGTAAATGAAGTTTCTCAACTCATCAAATTTAATCATTGAAAATAACATTTCAGCATTATGTCACAATACAATTTTAAAGGCATAAAAAACTATGCATGCTCTTAAGGGTGTATTCGAAAAAATGATTTTCCACCTTCAACAGCTCGAAATTTTCCGATACATTTTTAGACACATTTTAAAAAGTAGAAACATGAAATTTGCTGGGGTGATTTTTAAAAGGATGATAAAAGATGCCGTGTGATGTCATTTTTCGCTCAATTCTTTAGAATTTCATTTATAAGCAATTATTTTCTCTGTTGATCATTATTTCCTTCCCAGATCTCCAGGTTCGAAAATTTCTGTTCAAATTGGCAACTTTGACAACATTTTTTGCAATATTTTCTACATTTACAAAAAAAAAAAAAAAAAAAAAAAAAAAAAAAAAAAAAAAAAAAAATATCGACAAACACGGCACCTTGAGTAGTTTCTAAATAAGACATTTTGAAAGTTTGGTGCATTTGAGAGCAAAAATGAATTTAAAAATAAATCTGAAAATAAGCGGTTTTCATCGGAATACACCCTTAAGCAAATTTTTAATCAATAACATTTCTTCGCTTGAGAAAGGGAGGGGGGGGGGGGGGTATCGTTAATTTTCCAGACGTTTTGAATTTAACAGCCTCCTTCACGTATATTAACTTTTGTGTGTGTGTGAATTCAACATGCATGTTTATCATTAATCTATTTATTTGGGCCGAAAAATACCAAATATAAATATTAACCCCATTAAGCATTGCATAAAAATAATTATTTTTTATATTTCTATGTATTGTATATTTTTTAAAAGCATTCAAAATTTTAATATCGATTGTTTCCTTTCCTATAATTTGTATTAAGCAAAAATATATAAAAAAAAATAGAATCATTACAGGGATATGTTTAGGGAAATTTTAGGTCCTTTAAAGAATCCTTCAGAATTTTTTTTATCCCCAAACAGGACCCTTCGCAAAACATTTTATCCCAAAACAGCACCCTTCACAAAATTATTTGTCTCTTAAATAGACCTTTCACAGAATTTTTTCATTTTCAAATTGAACTTTTCACAAATTTAATCATTTAATAATAAAATATGGCTTGTAAATAAGCAGTTGAACTCACCAAAGAACATATTACTTAGCTTTTTATATATGAAAAATAGAACCTGAATAAATCGATAATTTAAAATTCACAAAATTTTGACTAGAATTCTCCCAAATATTAGAAAAAAAAATTCACAATTTCACAAAAACAGGCCCCTGTGAGAAAAGTTCGGACATTTAAAAGTCTGGACCCTGCATTAAGTAATCTTACAAAAAAGGAATTCATAGTTGCATAAATAATTTGTAATATTTTTAAAAATATTCCTAGAACTTGGAGATTTTTTACAAATTTTTAACGTTTATTTAATATATATATATATGTATATATATATATATAAATTTAGCACGTCTCAACTAAGGCGTTTTTGTATTTTTCCCTGTCAACAATGCAAATATTTTTGGCACATTCACAAAGTCATTTTTATGTATAGGAATGCATGAAATCTGCATATCTGTTATTATTTAAGTGCCAAAAAATGATACCATTCCTTCAATTTTCCTCAAAACTTTATACACTTTCTTATTACTCTTTTATTATCAACTAATCACTCTAATATGAAATCAATAACTCGACTGTGACTAACTAGTGCCTGAAAAATTGATAGAATATGAAGTTTTTATTGCCATTTTACAAAAAGTATTTTCTTTTTATCGGAAAACGATAAACATTGTTCGATTTCTTACAATCGATAAAAAAGAAAAATACGTAAATTTGTATGTATTTGCTAATAAAATAACCATGTGAATACGGTAAAAAAAATAATCAGTTTGAATTTGAGAACAATCCTCAAAGATCCTAGGAAAAATGAGAAGAAAAAACTTATGAAATATTTTGAAAACAAAATATTTGATATTTTATTTATATCGGTTGTCTCCATTCTTAATTTACTTAAAGCTGTTTCCAAAAAATATTTCCCCTATGGAACAACATGAAACTTCTGAAATTTTTTTAACATGAAAACAGGATAGTTCAGGTTATTAAAAAGATTTGCAATCTAAAAGTTTTTCATTTTGTCATAAACTAATTATCTCTTGAAATATAAATGATTGTTGCTTCGGAAGACGTTTTCCTTTTCTGTGATGTCGCGTCCGAAAATTCGGTGAATGCGCCAATTTTTGGCAGCATTTGCGAAAAGTTTCTGCTTTTACCAAAAAAAAGGGGGGGGGGGAGAATTTCTGTTATATACTTTCTAAATAAAAGAACACGTTAATTTGATACGTTTGTGAACAAAGAAAAAAAAAATTAAAATGTGTCAGAAAATAGTTGGTTTGTATTTGAAAAGAGTCTTAAGCATACCAAACTGAGAGACGAATAATTCACAGAAAATAAAATACTTAAAAATACCTGTCGAAATTACACAAATTTGGACAACTAGCAACAGTTTCACCATCATAAAATCTAATAATTTTTGCAATAGCAGAATATAACTTTGCTCACGAAAGCAATTTTCTGACATTGCTTGTGCTTATGAAGTTTTGTAAAGATGCATTTTTATTGAAGAAACTTATAAAATTGTTTGTAAATATGATTGCTTACATAAAATTCTTCCTTTAATAAAAATAATTAAAATTTTGTCTGAATATACAATAAAACGGATTTTTTTTTTTTTTTCTAAAGCACTTTAAAAAAATCTTTCAGCTTAAATACAATACATCGAGCTGCCACTCAGTTAATTTTACTATAAATTTTGAAAGAAAAAATTTAATAAAAAAATAATTCTACATTTATATACATTTTAATTTTTTAAATATGCCTTACGCTTACACTGCAAATCCCGGCAACACAATACGAAATGCCAAATCAACACCAAAAAGGTCCGACTTTTGCACGCGAAAAATGCGTCGATAATGTGTTTCATGGTGCTTATTGGCGTTGTAATAAGCGTTTGCCGCAGGTGTTGTATAAAGCGTTCATGTTCCGTTTTTCGAAACACATTTTGCACGCATCACTTTTTTAAACGCATTATCATCACAATTTTATATACACATTAATACACAATATATTGCATTTTTGGTTGCACTGGAAGCTCATAACGAGATGCGTATGCGTCAGGAATCATATTTTGACAGGGATTTCAAGTTTATCTCTTGATTTAAATCATAATTTCCCGAAAAAATGTATTGGCTTCTCCAGTCTTTTTTGCTAGAAACTGATTTTGGTTATAAGACATGGTAGTTTATGTTTTTTAATTCTATGGGATTTTTTTTTTTTTTTTGGGGGGGGGGGCATAGTTTTAATTTTGGTCATTTATTTATTTTAATCTCTAGTTGTTTCTGCATTTAGAATGAGGGTAACTGTTCACAATGAATTTATTATACAGTTGTATATTTATGCATTTTTTAAAGAGGCGCTTTCTTTTTTCAATAGTTAACCCATTTTTTCCTTTTGTTTTTCAGTTACCTCACCCCTTCCCTTCTACCCCTATAGATTTTCTCTTTCATTGCTTCTTCCTCTTTCATTGCTTCTTCCTCTTTCCTTGCGTCCGATCTTTTCCATTATCATGACCAAGACAATATGTCCTTACTTAGGCTCCTATCCCTACTGGCGAAGACATTTAAGGGTTAAAGCTAAGTCTATGGGGTGGTTATTTTATGATACCTCATTTGTAATTCAATTTTTTTTTTTTTTTTTTTTTTTTTTGGGGGGGGGGGTATATAGTTGTGGTCTATTTCTGCATTGCTTCTTATTTACTTTTCGATTTTGTTTGCAGATATTTTTAGAATGATACTTTCATTTTTGGAACTGGTTTCGAAAAAGTAAATAACCTTATAAAAATATCTGCAACCAAAATCGAAGAAATAAAAAAGAAGCTACATAAAGACGTGCGGACCTAGACTATCGAATAAAAAAAAATGTCAAAATGTAGACGAAATATCAGAAAATAACTTCCCTATGAGATTAGCATTAGCTGGCGAATGTCTTAGCATACAGAGACAAAAGCCTTCAATAAAGACATGTTGCCTAGATAGTGATAATGATGAAAATGAGAAGGGAGAAAAGGAGAAATAAAAGACAAAATATATAGGGGTAGAAGGGGAGGGGGTGGGGTAACTGAAAAACAAAATGAAAAAAAATGGGTTAACTATTGAAAGAAGAAAGCGCCTCTTTAAAAAATGCATAAAAAATATACAGCTGTATGATAAATTCATTGTGGACAGTTACCCTCATTCTAAATCCAGAAAGAACTAGAGATTAAAATAAATAAATGACCAAAATTGAAACTATGCCTTAAAAAATCCTACAGAATTAAATAACATAAACCACCATGTCTTTTAGCCAAAATCAGTTTCGAGCAAAAAAGACTGGAGAAGCCAATACATTTTTTCGGGAAATTATGATTTAAATCAAGAGACAAACCTGAAATCCTTGTCAAAATATGCTTCCTGACGCATACGCATCTTCTTATGAACTCCCAATGCAACCAAAAATGTAAAATAATGCGTTTTAATGTGTACATAAAATTATGATGTGAATGTGTTAAAAAAAAGTGATATGTGCAAAATGAATAACTATACAATTAATGCATAAATATATATAGTATAAATTCATCAGTGACTTGTTATAAATCCAGTTTGTAGATATTTTTAGCCATTATATATAGCCATTTGAGATAAAATTAAAAAAAGAGCGCAAAACAAACTATACATTTAAAAAAATCCCACAGAATTAAATAACATAAGCAAACCTTCTAATCAAAATAATTTGCTAAAAAGGGGGGGGGGGAAGAAACAAGGAAATTATATTTTGAATCAAAAATCAACTAAACCTGAAATTCGCACTGTAAAACGGAATGCCAAAGCTTTATGCTCAATGTAACTTTATGAGCTGCCTCCCAGGTAGGAAGGGAAACATGTGAAAGTCTGCGAAAATATGACAAACCATTTGTGTCCGACTTCATGTGACAGCTTTATAGATTGTTTGGATTCATCCAACATGGATATTCTTAGTGAAACTGGATATGAACTGCAAGAAATTGATAGATTGAAGTCACAGTAAAACAATAACATAACCAAGATATTCATACAATCACAAACTGATAAAAAAACACACGTCATCTTCACCCAATATTAAACTATATTATATTGCACATATTGATTACTAAAAATCTTCAAAATATCTTAGTTTCCCACTTTTGAACATACTTTATAAGCTTTCTGCATTATTGCTTAAAAAAATGGTTCTAATTGTAAAAAAGAAAAAAAAATTTCCTCTGATTGGGAAAAATTAATATTTTCTAGAAACTAAATAAAATGCTCAATTTAACTTTTTAAATATTCACGTTTGAAGATAATTTAACTGTGTAAATAGTAAAATAAATGGTCATTTTAGTTTACTGATCACTCACACTAGTTAGATTAATCTACAAAATTAAATAACACAATAATTAACATCGAAAACTTTTGATTTCTTTTTAAATTTTGTTTTATACATTGTCCCAAAACTAAGCTTCCCCCCCCCCCTGTAACTGAATTGAACCCATCCACATTCAATAGCTAAAACACATGTGGTAAGGCACAACAAAAGACAAGATTTAGAGATATTTAGGATACAAGGTTTGGAATGATAAATTTAATTATTTTTTGTTAAATTATGAAAAACTTTTTTTTTTACAAAAATGCATGTTTTTTTTTAAAATACTAGTATGAAACTAAAAAAAAAAAAAAGATTTGAGAGTGCTAAATCATATACATTTGCATAATATAATAGACTTATTTTACAGTTCCTTTTACAAAATTTTTATATTGTTACTACATGCTTTGAAATGTAGGTGTGTGAGAATTATCACAATTTTGACCAAAAATATCTCTTGCAATTTTTTTTCTAAGAACAATCTCCTGTTTTTACCAACATAACAAAAATGTGCATTTTGACAAAATAAATTAATAAATAACTTTAATATTCATTATTTTTTTTATTCACTTATACTAAAAATATTTTAAAAATATATAACATTTCAAACAATTGCTAACACATGAATCTATTTTATTTCAATGAAAATATATTTGTTTCCCCATTTGTCTATGTAAATTTATGTAACATTCTCAATGCAAATAATATGCATGTTATTCAAATCAAATTTAATATTCACCATAAATGTAATAACTATTCACTATAATGGAGGCATGAAAGTGAAAAATGAGATAAAAGATGGTAATTTTCTTCTATTTGCAGTAGCGCCAAATTTTTATAATTTAAATGTCATCTTGACAGCTACCTACACAATAAAATTAAATGTTATTATAACTAGAGAATACTTAGAAGTTTATTTAAGATAGTTGATGCGGCACATGGCGCTTAGGCGCGTATACCCTGTTCACACTACGGATATTTAAGATATCTCAGGCCTGGAACTCTCTCAGAGAGTTCTACAAACTCTCTCAGAGAGTTTCAATTCTCTCGGGTTAGATATAGGAACAACCACCTACTCTCATTGGCTGCAAAGCTTTGCTTTTACTAATTGGCTGTTGTGGCCGTCTTTATTTCAAGCGCATGCGCATAGGCTACATTTGTTCAAGTCAGAGATACAGTGACATTCGCTGAGATATCTTAGGTAAATTTTTCAATGTGAACAGGCATCCAGTTCCGGGAGGGTCCACTTCAAACACGGCGATCTTAAGATATCTTAAGTTTGTGGTGTGAACGGGGTATTAGATGACAGTACAAAAATTCATAGAGTACAGTTAATATCAGGTAGGAACGGTTACAGTTAAAGTTTAAGATAACGATTACGATTATACATAATAATTACAATTAAATATACTTGCGTACATAACATCTCCCTTTAAAAAAAAAAAAAAAACGAAATAGAAAAAGACAATATAAACAGGGATTAAACTTGATTAAAATAATAGTTAAATAAGTACATCAGTCAGTAAAACGTTTGGGTGGTTTAATCACACGACCAAGGCGTGTAACATAAGTGTCACTAGAATGAGATGGCACAGATGTATTAGTAGCAGGAAAAGTTTGCAATACATCAGGTTGATTAGGTGACACTGGACCAACTGAACTTTGAAATAAGTCTTCAGCTGATGTTCTGGGTGCAGCTGTTTGCAAAGCTGTAAATGGTTTTAAATGAAACCGATTTCTCCGGTATTGCCTACCATTTTCAGATACAACAATATAAGACCTTGGCTGAGGTCCCACCACCACTATCTTTCCTCGCTGCCATTTCTTTTGATTCCAAAATAAAATTTCTTGCCCTTGATGCAATGGCTTAAGTGGACGAGAATGTACATCATATTTATGTTGACGTTGTTGCCTGTGTTCTAAGTTTTCTTTAACTGATCTACAGTCATAGTGAGAAGCAAGACTTTTTGGAAGGATGGGAATCAAAGTTCGAATACGTCGACCCATCAAGATTTCAGCTGGGGAGGGCAAACCATCCATTGGAGCATTCCTATATTCCATCAGAACAAGGTGTAAATCTTTGTGATCTTGTGCTGCTTTGGTCAGGCTTGATTTGATGGTCTGAATGCATCTCTCGACTTGACCATTCGAACGGGGAAACCCAGGACTTGACGGATTGAAGAAAATGTCCCAACTTTTGCAGAAATTAGAAAATTCTCTCGAATCAAGAGGTGGGCCGTTGTCAGCGACAATTTCTTCAGGGATTCCAAAACGAGCAAAACAAGTTTTTAATGACTGCAGGTGCTGTTGTATGATGCATATGTTGTAATTCGACATACTTGGAAAAATAATCAATAATTAGCAGGTATGTTACAGAGTTCAATTGAAAAAAATCGATAGCAACTTTCTGCCACAGTCGATCTGGTAGTTTCCTATCAAGAAGAGGCTCTTTGATGTTCTGCCTTTGATTCTGTAAACAGATTGCACAGTTTGATATTAGTTGTTCAATTTCAGTAGATAATCCTGGCCAGTAAAGAGACTGTCTGGCAAGATTTTTGCATGTGACTATGCCTCGATGACCTACATGCAGGCGCTGTAAAACATCTTTACGACAGGACTTGGGAATGACTAACCTCTGTCCACGACAAATGAAACCATCTTCAATGTGCAATTCTGACTGACAGTTCCAATATCAGTGGCGCAGCGAGGGGGGGGGGGTTTCGGGGGTTAAACCCCCCCGCCAGAGCCATGACAAAAATACAGAAATTTCCATTTTTATGAACTGAATCATAAAAAACAAAACTAAAGTTAGAATTTTGTTTGTTTTGTTCTCGAAATCTGCCGCTTTATTGAATCAAATTTTATTTAAAAATTTGACTCGTTTAAGCGGCAGTAATGTATTTTCTTTTAAAAATGGGGAAAGTACATGCTAACGGTATCAGTATCGAAAACTGGTCACTCATTTCGGAAAAGGCCGGCATTCATTTATACCATTGGAAATCAGCCGAAGGCTAAAAGGAATGGTCATTTCCTGTCACTGCCAATGCCGTCTCTTTTTTTTTCAATACTGCACCATTGGGGGGGGAGGGGGGGGTCTTAATTAGTTACATCTGTTTCTTGCTCTTTTTTTGGAAACGGGGCTGGACACTCCAATTCCAGGAAAAACACAAAAACGCATGCTTTGAAGGATAGGCTTAATTTCACAAACATTCTGTTGTTAGTTGCTGTAATGCTAAGGTTTCCTTTATTGTGCGTTTCGCTATGTATATTAAATCCTATTCAGAGAAAAAATTATGAAAAAGATGGATATAAGAGATCATTTTCTAAAATCTTTCGAATTCCTTCAAGCATTCTTAAAATCCAGGTATGTTTGGAAAGTATATAATTCGTTTATATTTATGTCTCTGGAAAGATATTAACAGCGCCGTGCGAAAGGAGGGGGGGGGGAGTAGAGGGCGGTCGCAGGGATTTAGGGGGTGCCAAATTTATAACTACTTTCTACTTACTACTATTTTAAAGGGACTATTTTCAGACAATTTTTTTAATTAATATTAATTCGTATTTAAAAAACGCCCGAAATAGGCAAGTAGGTAAACGGAAAAAAGTTACCGGAAAAGCAGTTATCGGAAAAAAAGTGACATAAACTATAAAAGCGGAAAAGAAGTTACCGAAAAAAAAAGGGACAAGGAATTGACTTTGGGAATTCATTATTGATTTTGAGGATTCATTGGTTAAGTATTTAAAGGGTATCAGGGGGAGGTTCTTAATTTAAGTTGTGAGGGAGTGACCTTTGCATAAAGGCACTCTAGTATTTCTGAGATCGTGATGTCAATAATTTAACATGTGTAAGCGTAAAAGCGACATCTATCCTCTCTTTTACTTTAACTTTCTAGAGTGTGTGTGCTCTTTCGGATTCTGCAGTTAGCTCGCGGTTATTAGTAATATGTTAATGTGAAGTATCTCAGTTTGCAGCATATAAAAGCTTGGGTTTGAGTGAATGGAGAGTGTCTCTGGCATTAGCCAGCGAGAGAGTGTCTCTGGCATTAGCCAGCCAGAGAGCATCTGTAACGTTAGCCAGTGTGTGAGTATCTGTGGCGTTAGATAGCGAAGTGAGATATTGTTCAGCGAAGTGCTAGCCGATTGAAAGTAGCAGCGGGCCTCCAGTGAAGTGTAAAGGAGTTTCGATAGTTGACTTGAGAGTTGGCCGGGGTAAGAAACTTCATAGTAGTTTCATTTTGATTATTTGTGAATAAAGAATTACACACAGCCACGGGCTTTCTAATTAAGCTTTATCTAGCAGCTCAGCCAAGAGATAGTGAAAAGTATTAGAAGGTGCCACGATTGAGCTAGGCCGGAGCCTGTGAGTATGCGTTTAGCTTTTTCATAGTATTCTCAGTTGTGTAAAATTAAGACTTGCTCCACTTCCCTTCAGCCCTCATCATTTTAATAAACTTTGTTGTTTTATCTTAACTACTGAGTATGTCTGCATTTAACCTCCACCACGACCAACCAATCGTTACAAATGACACCCAGCATGCATGTAACGTTACAAATGGCGCCCAACGAAACATCGGACATTGTGAGATTGTGCCACGTGTGTATTTCACCGGTGAGGGTGATATTAGTGAATTTTTAGTTAAATTAGATGATTATATTTTGTTCAATAATATACCTGAGAAAAGTAGATACGTAGTGCTTAAATGCTCATTGAAGGGCGAAGCACTTTTGTGGTTGGAAAATATAGGAAAGTTTTTGATTACTGATGAAGCGAAAAGATTTGAACAAACTGTGATTGAGTTAAAGAAGGCATTTCCTTCCGTTAAAGATAAGAGTATTTTGAGAAAAGAGTTCTATTGCAACAGGCTGAATATTTATGAGTCGGCGTCAAAATTTTATCTTCGTAAGCTGGAACTAAAAAATAAATTAGATTTAGATATCACATTTGAGGAATTGTTGGACATTGTTTTTCCTCTTTTTAATCCGAATATACAGGACTTTATTGAAGTTAGAGCACCGAAGAATTTTGCAGAAATACATCAGATATTATCGAAGTATGAGATTCGGCATAGCTCGGATCAACGGGATTTGCGTAGCCTCGTCAGAGACCTGTCGCGGATAGTAATTTGAGAAATGAGGGGGAACGTAATTTTGTGAGAGGGGGACAGCGATTTCCGGATAATAATTTGTGTAATAGAAATGATGGATTTGGTCGTAATATGTCGAATACGAGTAATGGTAATAGGAATTGTGGTGGTGCTAATAGTTTTAGAAGTGGTGAGAGAAATATGTATGGAAATAGACAGAATAGTGGTTATGATCGGAGAGGGGGAGTACGGGACAGGAATGTTTCTTCGCAAGTAAGGAGATTAACTTCGGATGAGAATTTGGAAAATAGGTCAATGCAAAAGAGATTTGTTCAGAGGTCGGGTCAGTTAAACTAGTAGGTGACTGTATTTCGGAAGGTATGCAGTCACAGATTAAATCGGAAAAGCCTTCTGTGAGTTTGAATAAAATTACTATTAATCCGGTTGAGTTACCTGAAGTGTTAATGGTGTTAGATGGTATTGTCGTTAAAAGTGTCTTCGATACAGGGGCAGATAAGTCGTTCATTTCTTTTGATTGTTATCGGAAATATTTTTCGTATAAGAAGTTGAAGAGGTCAAGTCTGGTGGTTCAGTCGGCACAGGGAGTAGCTTGTGATAATAAAGGTTCAGTAGAATTGGAAGTTGAAATTCGTTCGGTTAAGACATGTTGGGAGTTTTGTGTGTTAGATGGATTAACAGTGCATTGTATAGTTGGTGTGGATTATATGAAGGATAGAGGAATTAGTTTGGATTTCTTTAAAAAGTCGTTAATCGTGAATAATGATGAGAATGTGAGTAAGAAAGAGCATGTATCAGTGTCTGTTAATTTGGAGGAGTCGGGGTTAAGTTAAATCGAGAAGGAGGAATTTAATAAGTTTTTGAATGAATTTGGAGAGGTATTTTCTGATAAACCGGGTTTAACGCATGTTGCGTGGCATGAGATTGATACTGGTTTAAAAGCACCTGTTGCTAGTAAACCATATCGTTATGATAAAGTTAAACAAGGTATAATTGATTATCATATTCAAAAAATGCTAGCGGACGATATTATAATGCCGATTGAGTCTCCTTTTGCATCTCCAGTAGTGTTATGTCGTAAAAATAATGGGAAAAGTTTAGATAATCCAGAGGCATATAGGTTTGCAGTAGATTATAGAAAGTTAAATGCGATAACGCAATACCCTCAGTATCCTATTCCAGTTATTGATGACATTTTGGCTAATATAACGAGTACGAATTTTATGTCAACGTTAGATCTTACGTCAGGTTATTTTCAGATTGCAATGAAGCCGGAGGACATACCTAAGACTGCGTTTATTACTCGGGACGGTTGTTTTGCTTTTAAGAGAATGAGTTTTGGTTTATCGGGAGCGCCAGCAACGTTCCAGAAGGCCATGAATAATATCCTTAAACCTTTGCTTGGTAAGGGTGTCTTGGTCTACCTGGACGACATAATTATAATGGCAGCTACTTTTGAAGAGCATTTAAGATTATTGAGGGAAGTATTTACGTTGTTAAGAGATGCTGGGTTAATAGTTAAGTTAGAAAAATGTAAATTTTTGAGAAAAGAGATAAAGTATTTAGGAGTTAAAATTACGCGTGATGGTATTAATATAGATAATGAGAAAATTGAGGCAATTACGTCAATGAGTCCCCCCAAAAATAGTAAGGAAGTGGCGACATTTTTAGGAATGGTGGCTTGGTTTGCCAAGTTCATTCCACGTTTTTCGGAGTTATGTGAACCGTTGTATAATTTAAAAAGGAAGAGGGTGAAGTTTGTATGGTCATCAGCGGCTCAGAGGTCGTTTGAGTTATTAAAAGAGGCAGTAGTTTCCCCTCCTGTTTTGGCTCACCCCGATAATTCGTCTCAGTTTGAAGTGTATTGCGATGCGAGTGCAGTGGGGGTTGGAGCGATGTTAGCACAGAAAGGTCGACCTATAGCGTTTGCGTCGAGAATTTTAAATGCAGCGGAAAGGAATTATTCGATTACGGAAAGGGAGTGTCTGGCAGTTATTTGGGCTTTGAATAAGTTTCGTTGTTTTTTCACTAATATACCGGTTAAAGTCATTACAGATCATTCAGCTTTGACAAAGTTAACTAATGGAAAGGGGTTATCGTCTCGTATGGTCAGATGGTGTTTGAAGTTAGCAGAGTATAATGTTGTTATAGAAAATAGGGCTGGCAAGGAAAATGCGGTAGCGGACGCTTTGTCTCGAAACCCGCATGGTGGTTTAGAGGTCACGGAGGAAATTAAGTGTTGTGCATTATCTTCGTTGGTGTTAAGGTCACGAGAGCAGTTGATAAAGGAATTGAAACAAGATGAAGAGTTCGGTAGTTTGTATCGTTATTTGGAAAATCCTGATGATGTCCCAAGCGCAGATGTGCCTATGTTAGAGAAATGGTCCCAATCTTTTAAGCTTATCGATGGCCTTCTTTTCTATTCTAAAATTGTAAATTCACGTGGAGAATTAAGAGTTTTTATTCCAGCTAGTCTTCGTAAGGCCATCTTGAAAGAATTTCATGATAATCCATTAGCAGGTCACTTAGGAATCAAGAAAACTTATGCTCGAATTTGTGAATCCTGCTACTTCCCTAAAATGCGGGAAGCAGTGCGCGCTTATGTCTCCAGCTGTAGCACATGCCAACGTTATAATTATAAAAATGTAAGTCCAGCTGGCAAATTAATTCCTATTAAAGTAAATTTTCCTAATGAATGTGTAGGTGTAGATTTAATCGGTCCTTATCCATTGTCTAATCCTAAAAGATATAGATTTGTACTAGTTATAGTTGATTATTTTAGTAAATGGGTAGAGTTAGTCCCCCTCAGGAAGGCTTCTGCACCTGCAGTTGCCGATGCATTTTTCGATAATTATATTTCTAAATATGGTGCACCAATTAGGGTAGTAAGCGATCATGGCCCTTGTTTTATTTCTGATATATTTAAGGCCCTGTGTGAGAAGCTGGAGATCGATCATTCTTTTACTGTTCCGTGTCGTCCTCAGTCTAATATGGCTGAACGTGTAAATCGTACATTAATTCAAATGATTTCTTCGTATGTTGGTTCTCATCATGCAAATTGGGACCAGTTTCTTCAGCATTTTGCGTATGCACTTCGTACAGCAGTTCATGAGTCGACGGGGAAAACGCCAGCTGAATTGTTTTTGGGTAGAAAAGTCATTACTCCATTCCAAAGGCTAGTTATGGTATCAGATGCGGAAAGTCAGTACATGTGTAAGGATATTGAGAGGTTGGTTAAGGAAGTTCAAGTTCAGATGGGAAAAGCGCAAGAAAAGCAGGCTCAGTATTATAATATGCGTAGAAGGGAGTTAGAAGTGAAAGTTGGAGATTTTGTGTTAGTAGAAAAGCATTGGTTAAGTTCAAGTCGTCAAAAGAGAGTAGCTAAGTTTGGTCCGAAGTTTGTAGGTCCGTTCGAGGTTTTGGAAGTTCGAAATAATAATTTGATTGTTAATGTCAATGGTGAAAGAATGACTGTTAATCTGGATCAGGTTAGAGTTTATAAGTTTAGAGAAAATGGTAGTGAAGGTTCTCATGTGTCGAGTGGTGTTTCGCGAAATTCCCGATCCAATGAGTGTCCCGAGTCCAGCACTTCTTCATCTAATTCTTTTCATCAATATTCAAGAAGAAAATTTGGTCAAACAGCTCCAAAAACTGTTGTTGAAAGTAGAAAGCCTATCAATCCGAGAGCACAGTATGATAATAAAAATAAGAGAACTGTGTCAAATACATCAGATTCTGTGTGCCATAAAAGGCAAAAGATTATAAACTGTCCCGTTCCTCCACTTATAAGACAGCAACCTCAGAAACACAAATTATCTAATAGTTCACCATCTTCGGTACTTAATCCCCGGAAAAGATTTCAGATGGACACTCGCCAAACTGTTAAAAGGACTTTAAAGTCGGAATTTTTGCCCAATAAGAAACAGCATAGGTCCGGAAAGAAACGTGGTCAAGGATCTTCAGTAACTTCGGGTGCATCTAGAAAGAGGAGACAACGCTCAGATTACCGGCATCAACAGTGTGAATCTCGCCATGGAGTGACCCCAGCGAACCGGCCAGAGCAGAGTCGTCGAGCGGAACCTACAAGTATCCCACGGCATCCATTCAGAACCAGGCTGCAGGCACGACAGTCAACTGTGGCGTCACCGTACAGTTCTGATGACGAAAGATCCTTCGTACAAGGTTTCTGGGACAAGAGGAGAAAGCCATCCTGTAGTATGAAGCCGGCCAGCAACGAATCATCTTTATGATTGGGTGATAATGTTCTTTATTAAATTTCTATTAGAGTGCATATATGTGTTAGCAATGTGAAGGAATGGAAAGCAGAGAGACTGTTTTGTATTTTTGGCCAATTTTTGGAATTTTTTGACGGACTCACGTTTAGTGCTTAATTGTGTTCAAAATTTGTTTGCGAAATTGTTAGTTTTATGTATGTTTGAGATTTTGGTCTTAACTGCTTTTAAAAATTCTGGATCTATTGTTAAATTGTTATGTTATTTGTTAAAAATGTTACTATATTGTTATATTGTTCATGTGTTATAAAATGTATGTTAATGTATGTTTAAATTTTCAGAAAGTACAGATAGTAATTTGGGTTATTTTGTACACGCGCCGCGGTTCAGGCGCGCACGTGTTTTGCGCATAGATGTAGGAATAACTAGATTACGCACACGGGGAGGAAAGTTGATTCTCCGCGCGCGAACGATTCTTCTCCACTAGAGTGGCAAATGGCCAGCGATCCAGTAATCAATGTATGTAAATGTGCATTTATATCTATATACATATACATATTTTAATCCTTCGTGAATATTTCAAAGTTTAAATCTGATTTTTAATCACCAATTAGTACTTTTTATCGCGAAGTTACTTTTTATGAATAAAATAAATAAGAGTAATGGAATTTTTTTAACAACTATCTTTAAATACCTTTTAACCTGGTAGTTAAACAAAACAGTATGCGCATCAAAATCAGTAATTGGCATCTTTTTTAGGGGCGTTCGTAATTATGCAAATACATAGCACGTATAGTTGCCGTTCAGTCCGTCCGTCTGTCTGTCGATCCGTCCGCATACAACAACACAAAAACTACCCAACCGAATCGTTTGAAAATTAAAATATGTAATCATTACTTAATTTTGTTGAGTCATTTCAAATTTTATGAAAATCGGATGCATATATCAATTACAGGGACAATCAAAACTATTCCGTTACATTACGGTGAATGGGGAAAAAAGTTTCAAATGCATTGTAATCGTTTTAAATTTAAAATATACAATTATTAGATAATTTTGTCGAGTAATTTCAAATTTTATGAAAATCGGATGTATAGTTTAATTAGAGGGGCAATCAAAGTTATTCCATTACAATACGATCAATGGGAAAAAATAGTTTCAAGTACATTTTAATGATGTTAAACTCTTTCGAATATAATAGAATTGACATGAAAATATAAAGTATATATATATACTAAAATATGCATTCTGTACAATCTGTGATGCAAAGAATTTTTATTATTAAATTACAGGGCCACACAAAAGCGTGTATAAATAGAAAAAATAGTTTCAAGTACATTTTAATGATGTTAAACTCTTTCGAATATAACAGAATTGACATGAACCCATGAGGTATATATAGTATACTAAAATATACATTCTGTGCAATCTGCGATTCAAATAATATGTATTATTAAATTACAGGGCCACACAAAAGTATTCCACTACATAATGCTATGCGTGTAAACATTGTTTGGGGCGTGTTTTTATTATATTAAACTATTTTACATTTTATGAATATGATATACGTTGCTGAGGTGTAATAAAAGTTACTTCCTGTATATTTACAGGAACACAAAAAAGATTTCGACCACTATACTGTATCCAAAATACTGTTTACTATAACAGCAAGATTTGAATATTTTTAAAATTTCGTTATAGTACGAACGAACCTCATTTGCTACGCTTTACGTGCAATTTCCAACTTGTTTTTATTTTTTTTTCTTTAAGCAAAATAAAATTTTTAAAAATGGATGTACAATTTTAAATGATTTCATTTTCTTTTTCCAGGAAGTTTATAATAATGTTTAAAGTAAAATTTTTCCTCACTTTGCAACTTTTAACCTCCTCTTTTACATTCAATAACTTCTATTTTGTTCTTCACACAATATTTCAAAATTTCCAGACGTTTAAAATATTTTTTCTCCTTCCTTTCTGCCCATGTTTCTTTGCAATGACAATAAATTATTGTGTCAAATTTTCCTTACTCACTAAACTTAAAACATTTCTTTCCCAGCCATAGTTGTTAATCGTTCATCTCGCCCCCCCCCCCCTAAAAAGTGCAAAAGGTTAAATACAAAAAAAAATAATAATAATAAAAAAAATAAAAAAAATACTTATTTTAGCTGTGCTATTTTTTTTATTTGTGTGTGTGTGTCAAAAAAATTTTAAAAATAAATTAAAAAAAATGAATAAAAAAGCATTAATAATGCACATTTTTATATTATTTTTTAGCTAAACATTGCTCAACAAAGGTAGACAAAGCATGAAATATTTTACCAAGGTCAATATTCTTAATAAATCTTTGGTATTTTTAAAATACAACATGAATGAAGTGATAAATAAATCCGTTCATTTACATTTTATAAAAAGTGTGAATGAGTGAATTAGCTAAAAAAAATTATAATTTTTGGTATCAATTTTGGTATCAATTTTTTTAATTTTGTATCAATTTTAAGATATAATAACTAGAACGAAAAACAAAATCCAATTCTTTGAATTACTTAATAACGCATCAGACAAAATCACAATAACGTATATCTGCTATGCATTACTGTGGTAGAATAGCAAGTTCCACTTGCTTTTTGCCACTCTAATGGATGTTGCCACCGAGCCGCAACAGAATCAAAAGGTATTGGGAGAATAACATTGAATGCGTAATCTAGTTATTTCTATATCTATGGTTTTGCGGTCAAGAAGTCCTTGACACGCGTTTCTATCTCTTATACTAACATTTAGTGAATTAACTTTCTTCTTACCGTTCGTGTTTTATGTGTTACGTTTGTACTTTAGTTGGGAATGGTTTCCGCAAGTTGCGAAGTTTTAAGCTGCGTTTGAATTTGAAATTGTATTGTATTAAAATTGAATGTTAATGTGTTTTTTTTTTTTGCAGGGAAGTATACCTGTGTTATGTATTGATTCTGCTATTTTTCTTTTAGTTGATACAGATGAAGAGCATGATGACGTCATTTTGTAAATTTGTTATTTTTTTTATTGTTGCATAAGCACAGCGATGTGACGCTGTACGTATGTGCCCCAATTATTGTTAAAGTGGAGTTAAGTTCTGAAGAATTTTGGGAGTTAGTTCATTGGCTAATGGGTACGTAGGTATTACGTAGTAGCAGGGTTATTTTAGTATGAAGTAAATTTAATTTTAGATGAGTTCGGAATTTGGATGAGGAAAATTTTTGCGCATTGGGTTTTTTGGACTTGGTGCGAATTCCAGTATTAGGAAAGTTATGGAGAGATTTTTTGGTAAAATTATAGTTGTATTGCAATATTGAGGAAAATTTCGGAAGTTTAGTGTTTTGAGAAATTTTAGCACTCCCAGTGGAGTGGGCTGTTTTGAAAGAAGAAGTAATTAGTTTTGAAAGTTTTACGAGTTTTTGGAAGTTTTACGGAGGCTATTTGTAAGATAGAAGAATGATTGGATTGAATATGTGAATTTTTGAGGCAAACTGAGGTTTTTTGGGTGTGATGGGTTAAAGTTAATATTTTAAAAGTTATGTTTCGGCGCTAAATTTCACCCATCACTGTGTTTTTTTTACGGTTTGAAATTTATAACAAGAAAAAGTCCTGGGCATGCATTTGGCCCAGTCCTTTTTCTCTGCGGAATCCGAGGGGGGGGGGTTGTGGGGGAGTGACCTTTGCATAAAGGCACTCTAGTATTTCTGAGATCGTGACGTCAATAATTTAACATGTGTAAGCGTAAAAGCGACATCTATCCTCTCTTTTACTTTAACTTTCTAGAGTGTGTGTGCTCTTTCGGATTCTGCAGTTAGCTCGCGGCTATTAGTAATATGTTAATGTGAAGTATCTCAGTTTGCAGCATATAAAAGCTTGGGTTTGAGTGAATGGAGAGTGTCTCTGGCATTAGCCAGCGAGAGAGTGTCTCTGGCATTAGCCAGCCAGAGAGCATCTGTGGCGTTAGCCAGTGTGTGAGTATCTGTGGCGTTAGATAGCGAAGTGAGATATTGTTCAGCGAAGTGCTAGCCGATTGAAAGTAGCAGCGGGCCTCCAGTGAAGTGTAAAGGAGTTTCGATAGTTGATTTGAGAGTTGGCCGGGGTAAGAAACTTCATAGTAGTTTCATTTTGATTATTTGTGAATAAAGAATTACACACAGCCACGGGCTGTCTAATTAAGCTTTATCTAGCAGCTCAGCCAAGAGATAGTGAAAAGTATTAGAAGGTGCCACGATTGAGCTAGGCTGGAGCCTGTGAGTATGCGTTTAGCTTTTTCACAGTATTCTCAGTTGTGTAAAATTAAGACTTGCTCCACTTCCCTTCAGCCCTCATCATTTTAATAAACTTTGTTGTTTTATCTTAACTACTGAGTATGTCTGCATTTAACCTCCACCACGACCAACCAATCGTTACAAATGACACCCATCATGCATGTAACGTTACAAAGTAAATGGGTTTTTCGTGCTGAATTAACTGTTTTGGTTCAGTTTTTGGACATATGATAACCCCCCCCCCCTCCATCCATAACTTCTCAAATTAAATTAATAGTTTTTTTTACGCAGATTTATCCGATTCGGTTGGAATTTCGGACATAAGATCATTATGATAAGACGTATCTCTGATTAGTTATAGAGTTCTTTTGCTTATTATAAAGGGAGGCTGGTCAATTCCCCCCCCCCCCACACACAAATTAGATAGATCGGTTTTTAAGATCGGATCAAAATTATCCGATGTATTTCAAATTTAACCCTCCAAGCGTCTTGCAAATGGGTAAAATTGTAATGTTGTTTTCTCTGCATTTTGTTTTAAATGCTAATAAAATATGATTCTTTCAATATTACATAAAAAATCTTATTTAGGAATATAAATGTAATCCTTGAGAGTCTTAATCATTCTTCAATGCTTTGAAAATTCATTAAATTTATAGAATTATAATATCTTAAACAATGCTTATATTGCAGTGAAACCTGGAGCTTAGTGTACGGAATTTTACGGGCCAAACGCTTAGAGGGTTAAGATATAGATTCTTTCTGATAAGGTGAATCCCTGAATAGTTTTAAGAGTTTAATGACTAAGTATAAAGGGTAGGGGGATGGGGGATAATCCCTCTTAAATTAAATAAAATGGCTTTTTACGCAGAATTATCCGATTTGCTTCGAATTTTAGACATAGGTTCATTATGATAAAACGCATCTCTGATTGGTTACGGGGTTCTTTTCCTTATTATAAAGGGGGGGGACAAGCAATTATTTCCCCCTCAAATTAGATAAATCGGTTTTTATGCAGAATTATCTGGTGTATTTCAAATTTTCAATATAGGTTCTATCTGAAAAGGTGAATCCCAGAATAGTTTTAAGGGTTTAAGGGCTAAGTATAAAAGCAAAAACAGAGGATAACCCTCCCCCCCCCCCTTCAAATTAAATAAATAGCTTTTTATGCAGAATTATCCGATTTAAAGAATTACTATTCAAATTTTGGATGTAGGTTCTTTATGATAAGGTGTATCCCGGATTAGTTATGAGGTTCTTCTGCTAAGTATAAATAGGGAAACGGACGATTATCCCCCCTCCCCCCTTAAATTAGATAAATTGTTTATGCATAATTATCCGATGTATTTCAAATTTTTGATATAGGTTTTTTCTCATAAAGTGGATCTCTAAATAATTTTAAGGGCTTAATGGCTAAGTATAGAGGGGGGAACTGGGGATAACCCCACTTAAATTACATAAATGGCTTTTTACGCAGAATTATCCGATTTGCTTCAAATTTTAGATGTAGTTTCTTTATGGTAAGGCGTATAAGCTAATGAATATAGTTAAAATAGGGAGGGATGCAGCGGTCCATTCAGGAAACCTTTTTGGGGAAAGAAGCTTGCTTTCCCCATTCTTCGGAGGGGGATGTCCGGTAGATATCGCGGGCGGCTAGTTTCTTAAGAAATTTGTCGATCAGGGGATTTCCCGATAAAGGTTTGCCGCAAAAATACTCAAGTAACATTTAAAAAAAGTTGGATGCAACTGAACGCAAATAACAAATAAAAACAATTTTTCTTTATTTTTTAATTTAATGATTGAAAATAATTATGTCAGAAAACATTATAACACATTTTACCTTTTTTCTGATAATGATTAATTTCCATTCATTTTGCACTTAAAACTGGTTTATTTAATTTTTTTTTATTTGTGAAAAAAGTAATATACTAAATTATTTGTTGTAATTGTCATTTTAATTTAAGCCAAATATTTATCATTTACTGGATTT
This sequence comes from Maratus speculifer, assembly GCA_964019185.1. NCBI lineage: Eukaryota > Metazoa > Arthropoda > Arachnida > Araneae > Salticidae > Maratus > Maratus speculifer. The sequence goes on from OZ025293.1 coordinate 178,198,570, forward strand.
TTACTAATTAATGTCCCATATTACACATCACAAAATATAGTATAAAACATTTTAAAAATATATGTTAGAAAATTTTAATGTACAAACTATGTTGTATGTCACGAACGAATGAACTAGTGAATTCATTAATTTGTAGTAATAAAAATAGTTTTTTATTACTAACTTATGTTAGTAATTAGAAAGTTAATTGTTTAAAAACCTGTAGTTCTTGATAGATCTTCAGGTTTGAACGCTTAAAAAAAAATAAACGGATTTAAATTATAAAAAAAAACGATTTTAAGAAAAACAGGATGTTTTTTTCTTTGTTAGATGTTTATAGAATGCTGAAAAATGCTACGCAGAAACATAACTCACAGTTTTCAATTCAAACAGCTATTGAGGATATATAAACAAATCCTTAAAACTGTTCAGGGATTCACTTTATGAGAAAGAAACTATAGCCAAAATTTGAAATACATCAAATAATTGTGCATAAAAAATAATTTATCTAATTTAAGGGGGGAATAATCGCGGCCCCCTTTTTATTAGCAAAAGAACCCCATAACTAATCAGGGATACTCCTTATCTTAATGAGCCTACATTCAAAATTTGAAGCAAATCTGATAATTCTGCGTAAAAAGCCATTTATTTAATTTAAGAGAGGTTATCCCCCCATGCACCCTTTATACTTAACCATTAAATTCCCAAAATTCTTCAGGCATTATATACTCTGACGACAAACTGACAACATTAATCGTGGCAGAAGCGAAGTCTTATTGTGAAAAGGGATGCATGGGTGAAAATATCTTCATTCAAAAGCTGAGAAAAATAGGTGCTATTAACCGCCAGGGACATACCTAGACAATAATTGCACTGGTCTAGTGGCAATGAGCTGAGGGGAACACTGGGATTATTGAGCACCGAGAGGGAAGGAAGGTAGTTGGAAGAGAGACATGTGCTGGTAATGTACAAGAAAATACATTGATGCAAGATGGCTTAGATGTGCTAAGTGAAATGTAATATTTGAGTGTGGCTCCTATGTAGTTGTAATGTCGTATCATTTATTTTTTTAATAATTGATCTATGGTTCTAATAAAGGACTTGAGGAATTAAAAATGTGTTATTGATGAACTTAACAAATAAACCAACTTAGTAAAGAGAAACTCAGGGCGCGACACCACAATACTATATATAAGCCTTATCAGAAAGAACCTATATCCAAAATTTGACTCACGTTGGATAATTCTGCTTAAAAAACCATTCATCTTATTTAGGGTGGAGGGGGGGGGAGGTAATCGTCCGTTCCCAAAACTAATCAGGCAAGCGTCTTTTCAGTATGAACGTATATCCAAAAATTGAACCAAAACAGTTAATTCAGCATGAAAAAATCATTCACTTAAATTAAGAGCCCACCCCCACCCCATTTCATGCTTTGCCAATAAATCTCCAAAATCAAAAATAAATCCCCAAAGTCAATTCCTTGTCACTTTTTCCCCAGTAACATGTTTATCTTGTCCCTTTTTTCCGGTAACTTTTTTTCCGTGTCATTTTTTTCCGCTTTTGTAGTTTGTCACTTTTTTCCGATAACATCTTTTCCTAGATTCAGGCAAGTAGATATCATGATTAAAAAGCTATGTAACTGAGAAATGTTCTTCATTCTTTGATAAGATCTTTCAGAAGACGATTCTCACTGTGAATGATTTGAAACGAATTTACGACGTAGTAGCAACAAAAAGGAGAAAAAATGGTTGCCATGCGATCAAAATCGCTTATAACTCGTTAACTAATATACTTACTATAAAAAAGAAAAAAAATGGCGTATTTGTTTCGTCAATGTTTTTGTCAACGAACTTTGTCAAAAGATCGCCGAAAAACGCGAATTTCCTGTGCGGATCGCGGAGAAAACGGCAATTTCACCAAATATCGCAGATAAAACGCTGATTTCGTCTGAAGACCGCGGGAAAACGTCGATTTCGCCTAAAGATTTCTGATATAATGCCGATTTCGTTACAAAATCGGAAAAAAAACGCCGTTTTTGATAAAAGATTGCTTAAAAATATTTTGTCAAAAGATCATTGAAAGAAAAGGTCGCTTTCATCAAAAGATCACGGAAAAAACGCCGATTTCGTCGAAAAACCGCGAGGATAAAGCGCCGTTTTCAAGAAAAAAATCGCGTAAAATTGCAAAATTTGTCTAAAGATCTCGGAAAAAACGCCGATTTCGACAAAAGATCGCAATAAATCACCGATTTTGTTAAAATATCGCAAATAAATTGCTGATTTCGTTTAGAGGTCGCGGAAAAATGCCGATTTTGCTAAAATATCGCAAATAAATCGCTGATTTCGTCTGAAGGTCGCAGGAAAACGCCCATTTCGTCTGAAAATCGCGGATAAACCCCCCTCGCGGGGGGGGGGTAACTCGCTCCTCCCCCTTCCGCCGATTTCCGAAAAAAAAATTTCAACCAGAATCATCCCTGAAGCAACTCTATACCCCCCCCCCCCCCAGAGCCGAATTCTGGCTGCGCCACTGCCAATATGACTTGGCTAGAACATGAACATCATGTTTTCTCTGAGGCCAACCACTCAGAATGTAATTTTTGACGGCTTGCAATTCTGAATCTTCTTGTGTTGCTTTTCTGATTTCATCAAGCTTAGATTGTGAAGCATGAACAATTGTTGAGATCATTAGGTGGGCATTATCAATGTCAGTAGTGACAACAGGATTGACTGGTAGAGGAGCTCTTGATAATGCATCAGCTACACATAACTGCTTACCTGGAACATGTGTGAGAGTGAAGCTGTATCGTTGTAAACGAAGCAATAATCTTTGAAGTCTAGGTGACATTCCATCAAAGGGTTTTTGCACTAACCCTAACAAAGGTTTATGATCGGTTTCTATGGAAATATGTTGCCCATACACAAAGTAATGGAAATGCTCACAAGCATGGACCACAGCCAGGAGTTCCTTTTCAATCTGAGAGTACCTGGATTGTGCATCGGTTAATGTTGCAGATGTATAGGCCACAGGCATGCTTTCTTGCAACAGCACACCACAGAGTCCAAAGGAGCTAGCATCGACCGAGAGCACAATTGGTTTGTCTTTATCAAAAAATTGCAGGACTGGGGCTGACTGTAGTAGTTGTTTAACTTTTAAGAAAGCTGATTCATGATGAGAGTCCGAAACCCAACAAGTGTCATTCTTTAACAGACCTCTTAGACAGGCAGTTTCTTGGGAAAACTGATGTACAAATTTCATTAGGTATGTTGCCATGCCCAGAAATCGCATGAGATCTTGTTTACTGGCAGGTGTGGGAAAATCAACAATTGCTTGAACTTTTTTGGGATCTGGTGAAAGCCCAGAAGACGACACAATATGGCCTAAGTATTTTAGTTGAGGAACAGCAAGTTGGATTTTATCTCTGTTAAATTTTAACCCATTCTGTCTTGCAACATCAAGTACTATTTTTAATTTATGACAATGTTCATCAATAGTTTCACTATGTACAATGAAGTCATCAAAATATGGATGAATATCACTATAATTTTCAAATAATTTATCCATTGACATTTGAAACACTCCTGGTGCGCAGCTTAAACCGAATTGCATCACAAGGAAGCGATATATTCCGAAGGGAGTTATAAATGTGCACAAATCTGCACTTTCATCATCTAGTTGTATGTGATAGAATGCATTTTTCGCATCAATGAGTGAAAATAATTTTGAGCCACTCAAATTGGCTAATAGCTGCTCTTGCGAAGGAATTTGATAGTGCTGCCTTTTGATGTATTTGTTTAGATGTCGTGGATCAAGGCAAATTCGAAGAGAACCATTATTCTTAGGCACAATGACAATTGGGTTTACCCAGTCAGTAGGCTTAGTAACTCGTTCAATAATACCATCTTTTTCCATTTGCAAGAGTTCATTTTTTACTTTGCTCTGCAGAGCCAAAGGAACTTTTCGACAGGAAGCTACTAGTGGTGTAGCTTCTAGGGATGGGACGAATATTCGGCCACTATTCGGTATTCGGCCCTTTTGCCGAATATTCGGTTGGCCGAATATTGAAGGCTTGTTGACCGAATACTTCGGCCGAATACCTGTAGCCGAATATTTAGAGATATCTTGCCGAATATTGCTAAAATCTCGCCGAATAGTGAAAGATATCTTGCCAACTAAATTTCAGATTTAAAGAATTTCATTCTTGCAATTTTTTTTTTCTCTAATCCAAATTGGCTACTTCATTTATGAAGTCATTCTCACTCTTACTTACAAAATATAGAGTTATTCAGATACTAAAAAATATATAGACTTTCTGTATTTCCTATAAAAATTAGTGATATTCTAGAAAATGCTGCCCAAATTGGAGATTTAATTGTACAGGAAATATCATCATTAGAGAATGATATATTATAATTCAAGATATAAAAACACTACCTTATTCTAAAATGCTCGAATATTTATTAATGTCTGCAAATTCCATGCGCATATAAGAAAGGCTCTAATGAAATTCCTAACTTATTTTTTATAAAGTAAAAAATGAAAAAATTTATTCACTAGGTGTGTTAACGAAGATTCATTTTCAAAATTAAATATATCACCATTCCAAATACAATTGTACATCTGAAAGCAGAACTGGTGTCAAACTCGATACACATTAGATGACATAACTTGCTTTATGAAGATGGTTTTATAAATATTTTAATATAAATTCTAAATACTCAACAAAATAATATTTTTACTCTATAGTTTTCACTTTTAAATAATTATTTGCATAATTACTGACTTAAATATGTAACATTTTTATGTATATATTTTTAATTTAATCTTCCTTCCTTCATGTTGTTATCAATTTCTGTTTATCTTTTAATGCTTGTTGAATAAGTAGAATATTGAAGTTGAATATTGTATGTGCCAATTCAAATGTCAAAGATTTTGTTAACATATGCATTCTACTTTAAGCATAATCTTTTGCTTTAGCGTAATTTGTAATTTAAAGCTTGGCATTTGATTTCAGAACAGTCTTATTCTTACAAATTTACTTATCACTACGAACACAATCTCTAAATGATCAAATTTACTTCATTAAAGGTTATTTCAGAAAATATGTCCTTGTGAGTTCTGAGAGAGAGAGATTAAGAATATAATTGATTTTGGATGCAAGAAGTATCAATTGATAGTAAAAGTGAAGTACATTCTTCATATTTTAATGGAAATGTTTTTCCATCTTGACTTACTGAAAATCAATTTGATATACATTAGAATAAAGGATATAATGCAATTTCATAATTTTTTGCGTTAAAATAAGTTTTTCAAATTTAAATATACATTTAAAAGCACATTTAAGAGTAATAATTATTAATGAGCTCCTATTTTTTAAATTATACATGATTAAAATTAATTTTTTTTATAGGGAAAAAAAATTTACTATTCGGCTGGCCGAATATTCGGTATTCGGCCTAAAATTTGGCCGAATATTCGGTATTCGGCTATTCGGCCAAATCGCTATTCGTCCCATCCCTAGTAGCTTCTTCATTCAAAACAATTTTATGTTTGCCTGGAAGGCGGCCATCACTATATTCGTTTAGAATTTGCAATAATTTTGATGAATTATCATTCACACTATTGATAGAATGCTCTTCAGGTTGCATAATTCTCTTAACAAGGTTTAAATTGATGCAAGATGTAGCACTTAAAACTGGCTGAACATCTAAATTGACAATAATAAATTTCAAAAGCTGCGATTGGTTATTTACTACACAATTAAGAAAACATTCACCAACAACTGGTAGAACATCACCAGTGTAAGCACAAACAGTTATGGATGTTGATTCAAGTATTGGACGGTTAAGAATTTTTTCAAATATAGTTAAGAGGCAAAACATTTACCTGAGCACCAGTATCCAGTTTGAAGGTAACAGGATAATCATTCAAAAGAACATTTTGCAGCCAATCATTGCTGCTAGCTGTTGTCAGTGCACCTATATAAGCTATTTCGGAATTATTAGCATCAATTGAAGATATTTGATGATATTGTGATGCATGCTTAGATGTTTGTTGTTGTTGTGGTGCATGCTTCTGTCTAGGTTGTCGACATACACTTGAAAAATGATTGAGCATATGGCAGTTATTACAGGACTTACCATAAGCTGGACAGTGCCTAGGCTGATGCTGTGATCCACAGCGTGAACAAGGTCTTTTATTAGACTGATTTTTATAGTTTTTCTGGCCATGATTCTGCTTGGAAAGATTATTATTGAATTTATTACCCTTATTTTTATTCACGGCATCCACCTGAACAGGAACAGTTGTTGAAGTCTGTGACATTGCAAGGGAATGTATTCTAGAAAGTTCTGCGGATTTGCAAAGTTCTAATGTTTTCTTATGAGTCAACTCTGGTTCACGGAGTAAGCGTTCCCGAAGTACGTCGTCGCAAAGACCCTGGATTATCCGATCCTTAATATTACGGTCGTATGCAGCGCCGAACTCACACTAATCTGCTTGTAGTTTAATTTTAGTAATAAACGAATCAAAATTTTGACCCTCCTTTTGCACAAGCTTGTTAAAAACAAATGTCGCTAGAGTCACGTTGCGGTAAGGCTTATAGTGATTGTCGAATTTATCTACATGTTTCACTGTTCTTGGCGTTGTTGTAGCTGGCAGAAATTCGAAAGTCATGAAATCTTTATAAGATGTTTTGCCGATCACACTGAGTAATAATGCTATCCTTGTTTCTTCATCTTCCTTGTTGTACTTCACCGCCGTTTCGAAGAGTTCGTAGCTGCATCTCCAATCCGACCATGCCTCTGCTGGGTTGTCGCCGGGAGTAAACGGTTCAATTCGTAAGAAATTATGTGCCATAGCTGAAAATTCGTTAGATGATGAGCGATGATGCATTTGAAAAATAGTTGTTTGAGCGTGCCGATTTATTCTGACACCATATTATAACTAGAGAATACTTAGAAGTTTATTTAAGATAGTTGATGCGGCACATGGCGCTTAGGCGCGTAGATGACAGTACAAAAATTCATAGAATACAGTTAATATCAGGTAGGAACGGTTACAGTTAAAGTTTAAGATAACGATTACGATTATACATAATAATTAAATTAAATATACTTACGTACATAACAAATGTAAGTGCACATACGACTGCTATTCAAAAAAAAAAAATAAATAAATAAAACTTAGCAAGCATTAATAATGCTGCTAAAAGTACAAATCCAAATATATCCGATCAACTTAAGAAATGCAGTCATTAATTAAAAAATAAAATATTATAAATGGTTTACTGCACCCTTAAAAAACCTACTTGCTGAATTGATCTTTACTTCATAAATTCATCTTGAAAAAGGTATGACAGAAATTGCCTAAAAGTGTTGCATAAATAGTACAAAATATTCCAAAAAGAAACCTTCTTTTATTTTGAACAACCTCATTTACACGCTTATATGATAAGCTCACATTTCATTTTAAGTCTTTTGGGCAAAAAGTTTTAAATAAAAATTGACTCCATCTTTTATTAAAATTCAGGTAACAACGGAAATTTTGCAGATTTTTCCACTCAATTTTGGATATCTAAATCTATTATAAATAAATGGAAAGTTTGAAAACATTTTTAAATTATTTAAATATTTTAATAATTTACCAATAAATGCATTTTTCAGAGCCTTTTTTTTATCAAAAGCCCCCCCCATATTTAGTTATCAACAATATGTTAATGAATAAGATCAATTACACATTCCTTATCTAAGTACAGTAGACTCCCTCAAATCCGCACAGCTTGGGACCAGAGGTTGTGCGGATTTTAGAATTTTGCGGATTTCTGGTCATTGCTTTGTTTACATTTTTTAAACAGTAATTTAAGTGCAATTAATAGTGCAATCAGAACTATAATGAATGCTTACAATATAATACAATATTAAAATAAGTAATAAATTATAATAATAAAAATTTAGATATTTTTAAAATGATTAAAGTATTAATAGCAAAGGTCAAGTTAATAATCAATAGTGTATTCATTATAAAGATTAAATGTGTTTTTCCAAAGTACATTGCTACTTCACATTAAAATCATAAAATAAGGATTTTTTTTCAAGTTTAACCAGGCTTAATAACCAAAAAAAAAAAAAAAAAAAAAAAAATCTTGATTAATACATAAATATATTTTCTAAGAAGATAGTGATTATCAGTGATATCATCAATATCTTGAATTTTTTCCAAAAAATTTATTCTTCCTTCATGAGAAAAACTATAGAGTATTATTAAGAAAATTACAAATAAAAAATATATGGAATTGATACAAAACTAAAAAAGTCAAATTTTGTCCTAAAATCTGAACTGAAAGTTTCATTGTTTACATCCATAAAATATGTGCGGATTTTAGAGAGTTGCGGATTTCTGGTTTGCGGATTTGAGGGCGTCTACTGTATATTGTAAAATTCTGTATAAATGGCACGATTTAGAATGGAAATGAGGTATAAAATGCAACTTTTACTGTTTGTACCCACAAAAATAAATAAAAACATTTATAATTTCATCTAATTTTTAAATATAGTAATAAGGAATGGAAAAATATTTCTTACATACATCACTTTTTTTTCAGTAGTTTATTAGAAAATTTACTGAAATATTTGCTATTCCAAAATTTTGTATATATATTTTCATTTATCGAACAAAATATTTTGAATAGTTTATATTATTACACACTACAATAAAAATATTTAGCAATCAGCATTTAACCTATCTATAAATTCAATAAATATCAAACTAGAATAACAAAATGCATAAGCATAATTAGTAGAAGGTTAATAAGAACAAACCTTAATATTTAAAACCATAAAAACCAATAAAGTTGCTATGCATTATGTCAAAATGCTTATGCTATTTAAAATATCAGAACCTATTTGCAACTTGAGATATTTACATAATACAATATACATAAAATGAATGTAAACTGAATTATTAATGAGTGTAAAAGCAATTTTTTTTTCAATACATTAAACAGAAATCACTACCTTAAATTACTTAACTGTTTGACTGCTACGCGGCGCAAAAGCGCTGCGATAGTTTATCTCGAAAACCGCGGCGCAGCGCTTTTGCGCTGCGAGCATGCGCTTTTGCGCTGCAGAGTGTTTGATGCTCCGTGGGAGTGAATGTAATCTAACCTCACGCGTAATTTGTAACGAGAGTGCATTCTTATACATTTTAAAATAACTTTCTACCCTTTTTATATATTATTTTAAAAAAATAACCATGTCACGTGCTATTATTTCGGACGTTGATTCGATTCCTAGTGATTCTGAGGATGGTGAAATAACAAATACAAGTAGTGATGATAGCATTATTATAACGCATCAAAGAAAAAGATTGAGGATTGAAAGTGAGTCTTCTATAACATCTTCATCTTCAGAAACAGAAGAAACACCAACTTTTACCAATATTCCTCCGACAAAAGTGTTTTCCAAAACAACAAATGATTTTTTCGAGACTCCTGGACCTAGATGCGCGCCTACCCCTGATGCCACACCCGTAACATATTTCAATTTATTTTTTACCACATCACTGCTTGAAATCATCGTAAGGGAAACAAATCGATACGCTACCCAGTTTTTAGCCTCGCACACTGTTTCGAATAATTCTCGAGCAAAAAAGTGGACGCCAACAACAATATACGAAATAAAAGCCTTTATTGCAGTCTTACTCGAAATGGGGATTACGAGAAGGCCAACAATTGATAGTTATTGGATAAAAGGTTCCCGACATATACCATGGTTTAGGACAATGTTTTCAAGGGATAGGTTTCAACTGATTTTGAAGTTTTTTCACTTGGTTGACAATAGGTTATTATTTGAACCAGGCCATCCGAATTATGATCCATGTGGCAAGTTTGATATGCTTGTCAAACATGCAAATACTGTATTTCAGCGGCATTATATACCAAATCAACAATTATCTATCGACGAGTCGTTAGTTGGTACTCACTGTCATTCTGCCATAAAACAATACATCCCAAACAAAAAACACCATAAATGGGGGATCAAATTTTGGATGCTGTGCGACTCGATTTCTAAATATTGCTTGGGTTTTTTTTGCTACAAAGGAGCTAAAAATACAGAAGACAGAAATGTAGTAGAAAAATATGGTCTTGGATTTACGGTAGTGCAAAAATTGCTTTCAATTGGAAATTATCTGCACAAAGGCTATCATCTGTTTACAGATAATTTTTACACAAGCTTAGGCTTGGCCAAAGCCCTTTTGAAAAAAAATACATATCTGACTGGAACAATTAGACGTAACAGAAAAGAGATTCCTCCAGAAGCTAAGAAAGCAATCGTAGGAGAAGCGAAATACATGTCACATAAAAATGTATTGATGTGCTCTTTCAGGGACAAAAAGTCCAAACCAAACCCAGTCATATTGATTTCATCGAATGCGAATACTAATAGTGTAACCATCAAGAAAAAGAAAGGGAATTTTGAATACGAAAAGACGAAACCAAGTATGATTGATGACTACAACAAATACATGGGAGGTGTGGACGAGTGCGACAAAATGTTATACGCATATTTAGACGAGCGAAGAACCCTAAAATATTGGAAAAAAGTGGTATTCAACATATTTGGGAGAATGGTGCTGAACTGTTATATTTTGTATGTTTCCAACACTACCGGAAAAAAAATGACCCGGCTCAAATTCACATCGAAAATTATTAACGATATCGAAAAGGAGTGGATGAGTCATAAAAATAGCGTGTCAACACAACCATCTTCAACAATCAAAAAGTTTGCGCTTGAAAAACTACCGGGACGTAACTTACGACAATGTGCGGTGTGTAGCAACAGAAGTAGTGGGATCAAGCGATCCCGCCTTATATGCGTTTCCTGTAAGAAAGGCCTTCACGCTATTTGTGCGGCAAAACATAGTTGTAATACATAAATTTTTCATGTAAGATTCAGTGATCTTCCCCTAATCGAAATGAACTTTTACGCCCTGATAATAAGAGAAGATTAATAAAATGTAAGTTATTTTTTTTATAAATTGTAATTAAAAAAAAATTACAATTTTATGTTTATTTTTTCTTATTCACAATCACAATTAACATTTGTTCTTTATAATACAAAAAGAATTATTAAAATTGATTGATATTTGTCTAAATAACAGTGTTTTATATGACAACATTATTTTTTCCTTTAAAGAAATCAAAATATGTACCGCAATTTTCGTGCATTCTTGCAAAAATTGCTTAGCACTAAAACGGTTAAATGAAGCTTTTTTATTAAGTCACAGAATAAAGTATTAGCAAAAGACAGAAATTCTTGAAAAGTCAATTTGTAGGATACTTCATTATATTCTGAAAATATCCATCTGCTATCTGAAATGAAAATGAAGTCCATAAGTAACATACAAACTAACAAAAATAAGCTGAAAACTTCAACATAATGGAAAACAAGCAAATACTTTACTTTCTAAAAAATTGTAAATTTTGAATCCGATAAAAATGAATTCATTTTAATTCAAACCTTACTATATTTAAATTTTTAATAATCAAATTGTATATTTAATATTTTTTTTCACTTGCTCAAAATGCTAATTCTTATATGAGATTGCCAGTCTATAATTTTGAATACCTTAATGTATTAAGCACACATATAATATTCTAACTTCACGGAGAGAGTCAGGTACTTATCATTCTAAGATATTTCCAGGAAAAAGAAGGAGAAAGTCTTTTTTTTTTTTTACCCAATCATTTTTTCTTACTTTTACTTAACATCAAAATAGTTTTATCTAATTTTATAGAAATACAAAGTTATTAATAGAGTCATTAAATGATTTTAAAATCCCTACATTACTAAACATGGAATATTGCTAACTTTCAGTAAATGATAAAATTAATTTTGGGGAGAAAGCTATAGTTTCATTTTTCTATGGTTGTAAATTAATAATAATAAATATTGTTGAAATTTTAGAAACAAAATAAACTTTTATCAGAGATAAATTTTGCATGCTGAAAAAAAAAAAAAAAAAAAAATATGACAACCAATTTTTTTTTTTCATTGATCACAATTTAATATAAAATTTCATTTTAACTAAAAAATGATTAATTATATATTTTATTTCTGATTATTTATTTCAACTGACTGTAAGGATTAAATTTTTCTGGCATTTTCTCTTTTTACAAACAGAATTTGTCAGTGCCAGAAAGGGTTATTTCTTTTTTTCTTTTTTTCAAATAAAATAAAATTTTGTGGTTTGTGTTTGGTTCAGTTTTTTGAGGGATGGGGAAATTTATACTTATTTGTCAGAGAGGGGGGGGGGGAGTTACTTATCTTGCAGACTTCTAAATTATTTTTTAATTAGTGGTCCAGTTAAATGTTTAGTGGTCTCAGACAAGTGGACCACCAAAGATTTCAAATGCTGCATATGGGTATACTAAACAAAATAATATGAAAACTAATTTGTTAATTCATATACACAGAGTAAACATAATTGGTAACATTAACTGGGTTAACTTTGGCCCAAAAGAGAAGAAAAGATTACATTGAAAAGAATCTGTTCTGGTCTTGATTTTGTTCAGTTTAAACTGTACAAGATGTTACGGGTTAAAAAAATAAGATAAGCTTATATTTATGTAGGAAATTTCAATTACAAAAATATTTTGTAATAATTTATACTAAATCCTATAGCTCTCATTTTTTAATATAAAAAAGAAAGCTGTATTTAAATTTATAAAGAAAAGTGTTTCTATTTTCAATTAGTCAATCTTCAATAGTTTTTTAAGTAAACAAACAAACAAACAACAGCAACAAAAAAAAAAGCAGTTTTAATATATAGTTTGATTCAGTTTTTACGTTAAGTGCGATATGTTTTAGTTTCTAATTTATATTATGCTTGGAATGCTTTTTTATTTATAATCAGAATTAAATAGCCTATTTTTTAAAAAATCGTATCGAAAATATCAGATATTTTTCATATTTTCGAACCTTGCCAACTCCTGAAATTTTAAAGAAATTAACTCAAACAATGAGATAGCTAATGTATTAGTGTTGAATGTAGCATGAGTAATTTTTATTCAGATTGTATGATTGCTAAATTAAAAAAAATAATAAATAAATTAAAACAAAATTTTGGAATTCAACTGACATCTACGACTATTTATATATTAGAAGACAGAATACATGAACATAAACCAAACTTCATGTACAAACAATTATTAATAAAAATAATAAATTTTTAAAATATCAATAAATTTCTTTTTTCACCAACTTTCTTTTTTACATGATTGATGATTCTTACATTATTTATAGGTTTGTTAATGTTTAAATATAGGGTCAATTCCATGCCAAATCAACTAGTGACCAGGGTTGGCATGGTTTAAACCAATTAGTTTTAACCATGTTTTAAACCACGGTTTAAACCAAATGGTTATTTTCTCAAAAAAAACCAAATGTTTTTTTTAGAAGAAATCTAATGACATTTTCTCTTTTTTTCTATATAATTTGCGTATTTTAAATTATTGTCTATTAATAACTTCTACTTTTAACAATTTATTTCAGCAATAAGTATTAGATAAAGTGCGTTTAGGTCATTTTTTTATGTATAGGATTAAAATCTGTATGTGTTTGATATGCAGTATGAACATATCTATTGCTCTGAAGGAAAAGCTTCAAACTTCTGAATTGATCAAAGATAAAATAGATTAAAAGTATTCAATATTTAGTATAAAATATTTTATTTTTTAAAAATGCAGCTTATTTAATGTAATTAGTAACATAATAGGATAATCTTCAAGATTTTGCTCAAGCTGTAAAAGAATTTTATTCTTGATTGGGGAGATTATCTTGAAGAATTAAAGTCAAAATATGAAGTCGAAAAAGAGAGCATTCAAAGATTGTTATTATTAAAATGAAGTAACTGGCACCCAATCGTATTTTTTTATCCCCCCCCCCCCCCCCCCCCCCGTTATCTGCTGAATTTAATGGCGAAATATATAGACTTCAAATTGTCACTCAAAAAATAAATTCCTAAGAAGTATTTAAATAACTGTAGAAAAAGACATTATATTTATCACAATCTACATCCAAATGTTTATTATTAGCAATCAATTGATCGTTTATAAAGATTTTCAGAGCATTAATCTTTCATTCTGTAGAGCAAGTTTATTCTTTGAACATAAGACTGTTTACTGATACTGTTTAAACTAAAATATGAATTTTTTCAATTTTTTACATAAATTCACTGTAATTATTTAATTTAAATTATTTAAAATGAAGTTAAACTACTTATAATCCAACAGTGTCTGTTTTCATCAATAAATATGCATGCATATGTAATAAGAAATGATGTTTTGAAAAAAACCTGGTTTAAAAAAAAAAAAAAAACCTGGTTTAAACCAAAAAAACCGGTTTCTTTGGTTTTTTTCCAAAAAAAAAAAGCAGGTTTTTTTCCAACCCTGCTAGTGACTCAACCTGATCCTTTTAGATTTCGATGAAATTCTCAGGAATCATTCTGCCTGATGATATAAATGAAAATATATGTTTATAATTCTTTTTTCGCATCAAAATTTCATATACTTAATTATTTAAAATTTGAAAAATCATCATTTTTTAACTTGCTTACATGTTTTTAATTTTCAATTTCTCAAGTTCTATCAAACATAGAAAATTTTTTGACCACTCATTTCAAAGAGGAATTTATAAGGTTTAATTTAATATGCAAGTTGACTATGTATAGTTAAAATAAATAAAATTCTAAAATTGAAAAATTTTTAGATAGTTATTTTTAAAAATTTTGAAAAAATTGTATGTTTGTTGTAATATTATAAGCTTAAAATTCTAATATTTTTAGAGTGGGATCACAATGGGATCAGGAGTTATTATAAAGGCAAAAATTACCATTAAAATAGCAATTTTATCTATTTTGTTATTTATTTAATTTGTATGGTAATTTTCAGATTTTATTTCATAACTCATGATCCCATTGAGATCCCATTCTAAATATTTCTGAATTTGGAGCTTAAAATACTACAACAAACATAGAATTTTTTTCAAACATTTTTAAATTTTAAACATTAAAAAAAAATGATTTTATTTTTTTAACTATGCATAGTCAACTTGCATATCAAATTAAACCTTATAAACTCCACTTTAAAATGAGTGGTCATAAAATTTTTTTGATAGAACTTGAGAAATTCAAAATTGAAAATATTTATGCAAGTCAATAAATGATTTTTTTCAAAATTTGAATAATTAACTGTAAGAAAATTTAAAGTGACAAACAAAAAATAAAATATGCTCTAATTTACATCATCATAGACAATGATCCCTGGCAGTTTCATTGAAATCAGAAATGGTCAGGTTGAATAATGCATTTTTATGGTTGATTTGACATGGAATGACCCTATAAACAAATTGCACAAAATCTAAATTTGTCTAAATAAAAGAAATTGTAAACATAGATTAAATACAAATAGAAATAACATATAAATCAAAAAAGTGTTAAAATCCACAAACCACTTAGAACAAAGCTGCACAGATTCTACTGCATAGAAATATACTTGAATTTCAGCACATTCTATTAAATAAGCAAGGACTTCACATGAGATGCACTTCTATAAAAAAAAATAATAATAATAATAATAAAGCCTTCAGAAAATTTTTCTCTGCAGTAACTTAGATGTAATATCATTAGGAAAAAACTCTTTAGTATTAAGACTTAAAACAAATATTAATAAAACCTTAGCTTACAAATAGTAAAATATGTTTAGGCAACTATATGGCAACTTCCAGAAAATCAATGTCAGAATAATGTGTATCGTATAATTGGGGTGATTCTGTTTTGAATTTCACTTTTGCCATATATACTCAAAGTCTAAGTTGAAAAATATTAAAAAATAAATGTTCTATATCTACGATAGTACAGCAATTGCCGATAACAAAGTACAATTTTGGGGAAATTTTCATGTGGATTGGGGAAATTTTGGGAGTAGAAACATTTTCTGCACCCCTATAATAGAATAGGAGTATATATTAGTAGGAGTAAAAAAAGTCATGAGAATGTTATTTAATAATATGATAACTTTATAAACTGTTTACAATCACAACATAAAAGTTTTCTTATCATTCATCCCCCCTCCCCTCTCCACATATATATTATCTCTAATTAAAAAAAAAAAAAAAAAATTATACCAAGGAATGCCAAATTTTAAATAACCATCTAATAATTAAAAAATATTGCCATTATTGTATATATTTGTGTACCATAGAAATAAAAAAATTCACTCTTCAGTAAAAAAAAGGGTAGAGGAAACACTTGTTTATATGGAAATATATATATATCATTTTTCCCCGTTTCAAATATCTGATACTCTCAAAGAAAGCAGGGACCAATTTACAAATGTGGGGTTCCTGGGCACAGATTCTTATGGGACCCCCTCACCAATACTTTCAGGGGGATTGAGTACAAAAAAAATGGAAAAAAATATTTACTAAAGATATCAATATTAATTTTAAAATATATATTAAAAGATGAAATATGATAATTAATAACATTTTTTAAATAATTATTTCACAGTTATGAAATGTAAATGAGTAAACGTTTTACAATAAATAAATATGATGCTAATAATCTTTTAGCAAGTCTTAATAGAAAAATTGATAAAAAGTAAGTTCAATGACAATTAAAGTGTTGGCGAAAAATAAATTAGATGATAGCATGGAATTATCATAAAATTGTAGCATAAAATCATATTCTGATTTTTTTTATATTTTTAGTTTCACAGCAATGAAAATTTGTGTGCTCACAAGGGTTCGTGATTTTTTTAATAAAAATCAAAACAATCTGATTTTTTTTATTTAAATCAGATTTTTTTAAATTTAAATCAGATTTTTATTTTATTTTTTTAAATGCCACACATTATTATTATTTTATAACTTTTTGTTTAATTTAAATAACACAAATTTTACACACATAGACATGCATTTATAAGTATTATCTATTAATAATATTACACAATTTATATAAATGATTTATACTAGGGATGCATAACCTGTGGCCCGCGAGCCAAAAGTGGCTCGTGACGTGTTAACATGTGGCCCGCGAACTTTGTCAATTTTACAAGTGGAAAAAATTGTAATTTTTGTGCAAAAGTCGCATGAAAAAATCCTAAATTTTGTCAATATACTGCGGGAAAAAAAATTTCATCAGTCACTTAAGAATTGCAAATTTCGTAGATCGGGCATGGAAAAATCACGAATTTCATTGATCAAGTGTGGGAAATTAGTGAATTTTTCCCATGAGGCTCTGAGAAAAATAGCAAATTTCGCCAATCAGAGACGAAGGAAGTCGCAAATTTAGACAACAAGGGACTAAAAGAATTTACAAATTTCATTGATAAGGCATGGGAAAATCGCGAATTTTGCGATGATGCGTGGAAAAATGGAAAATTTCGTTGATCGGCTGAGAAACAATCGTGAATTTTGTAAGTTTATCAAGAGAAAAAAATTGCGAGTTTCATCTTGCCGCTTAAAAAAAATGCAGATTTCGTCAAATACAGTTAAAGATCACGAATTTTGTTGATTGGGCGCAGAAAAATGCGTACTTTGTCAATAAAAGGCGAAAAAAACCCACAAATTTCGTTTATCAGACACAGAAAAATAGCGAGTTTCATTGATCGGTTTTCGAAAAATTGCAAATTTCGTTGATCAGACACAAGAATATCGCGAATTTTGTCGATCTCATGCGAAAAAATTGCAAATTTTGCGAAATTTGCAATTTCTTTGAAATTTTGCGAAAAAAGTAGAAAATTTCCTCGATCAGGCTTAAATAAAATCACTACTTATTTTTATCGGGTGCAGAAAAGCCTTGAAATTTGTCGATCATTCGAAGAAAAATCGCGAATTTTGTCGAACATTTTGTAAATATCTCAAATTCTGCCAGTCTACTTCATAAAGATCTCAAATTTCGTCTAGATAAGGTTCGTAGTAATTACAAATTTCGTCAATCAGTTTTGTAAAATGTTTGAATTTCGTCAATCGGATTCGTAAAATTCGCGGATTTCGGCGATCGGCTTCGTAAAAATCATGAATTTTGCTGATCAGACGTGGAAGGATCATGAATTTTCTCTATAGGCTTCATAAAAATCGTGAATTTTGTCGATCAGGTGCGGACAAAATCCTGAATTTTCTCGATCGGCTTCATAAATTTCGCGAATTCTGTTGATCACGGGAGGAAAAATCGCGAAATTCGTGGATTGACTTCATACAAATATCAAATTTCGGCGATTGGTTTCGGAAAAATTGCAAATTTTGCTGGTTGGCTTTGTAAAAATCGCGAATTTTGCCGGTCGGCTTTGTAAAATCGCTAATTTTATTGGTCAGATGTGGTAAAATAGTGAATATTCTCGATCAACTTCGAAAAGAATCTCGAATTTTGGCGATCATGAGAAGAAAAATCACAAATGTCTTTGATCAGCTTTGTAAAAATCGTGCATTTTGTCAATCGACTCAGTAAAAATCACGAATTTCGTCATCAACTTCGTAAAAATCATAAATTTCGTTGATCGGCTTCGTAAAAATCATTTATTGTGTTGATCAGACACGAAAAAAGTCGATAATTTTTAAACAGGCACAGAAAAATCTAAAATTTCGTAGATCAGCTGTGGAAAGATCACGAATTTTATCGATCATGTGAGAAAAATCTCCAATTTCGTCAATCGGGTTTGTAAAAATATTGAATTTTGTAGATCGGTTTTGTAAAAATTATGAATTCCGTCGATTGGCTTTGTAAAAAATGGCGATTTTCATAGATCGGCTTTGTAAAAATTGCGAATTTTGTTGATCAGGCGCACAAAGATTGTGAATTATGTCGATCGGTTTCGTAAAAAGCGCAAAGTTCGTTGATCGGGGCAAAAAATCAGGAATTTCATTGACCAGGCACTTAAAAATCTTGTGGATTGGCACCTTCTCTCTCCTTCGTTCATGAAGTTTTTTTTTTTTTTTTTCGGAATCAGCCACTTATGTTAGTTTTTTATCACTTTTAATAAAACAAAATTTACTCTCCTGAATAAAGTCAAGAAATATTATTACATAATGAAAATAATCCTTGCTATTTCTGTTATACATACTAACGTAAAAACTGCTGATATAACCTTACCAACTGAATTAGATATTTTATCTGGGTAAGCGAACTTAAAAGAGTAGTTCCCAATCTTCTTTGAAACGATATTTTTTTCCGATCATAGGCCACAGATCCTCTCCTCGAAATCGAATTCTTACCGTGTTATTGATGTGGCCCTCGACTACCCAGACATGTTTGTAAGTGTCCCTTCACTTGAAAAGGTTGTTCACCCCTAATTTATACTATTTCAAGGTAAAATTTTAGGCTATGATCATTTGATATTTTAGGCTATAAATCTTGATTATACAAAATGCATGAAAAACTACAAATCAGATGTCAAAAATTAATTCAAGGCTTCAGTACTTTTAATTATAATAAAAATATCTGCAACATTTTTTTTTTTTTTTTTTTTTTTTTTTTTTAAGTGCTGGCTGAGAAAAATGAGTTTAATTGCTGCCATCAAAATACTTAAGGCCAGAGGATACAAATTGAGATGTCATTAGTAATTGACTGACTTCTCGGTAGTGTTGGAATTTACACAGGAAAATTTCGAATAGCAGTTTTATTTTCTTTGTGGAATATCTTATAAAACATTAACTATTTAAACATACTAATGAGAACTTGGAATCCCTAAATAAAAATTCAGCCAGAGAAGGAATGCTGCAGTGTTACCGCATCTGGCTGGGGTTTTTTTTATTGGGGGATTCCAAATTCTCATAAGTAAGTTTAAGTTGTAATTAATCATAAGTCAATCAGTAAATTTAATGTTTTATAAGAGGATAGATATTCTACAAATAAAATAAAAGTAAATTGCTATTCAAAATTTTCTAGTGTGAATTCCAACACTAGTGAGAAGTCAGTCAATTAGTGAATACGTCACCAATTTGTATCCTCTGGCCTTGAGCATTTCGATGACAGCGGTTTAATAGTTTTATCTGTTGATTTCTAATTTCTGAAAGTACCAAACCAAAGGCAGAAAACATTTGTTCTACTGAAGCAGATAAATCTATTGCATTAAAAAGCTAGTTGATCATTAATTCTTTAAGTTTTTACTATCAGCCTTTTCGATAACTGTAACAAAAATACCTTCCACTATTCTAAATGGCTGAGATCAATTATATTAAATTAAAATAAATAAATAAATGACATTCAGATTTTGTTCAAATCTTAATACAACATGCCTCATCAAAGTACAGCACATTAAGTCATACAATTTTATTTTACCGCGAGTTACAGAAGTTTTCTAAATACCAATGAGTAAATATTCAAATATTTACTATATATTTCTGCTTAGATTTCTTTACTGTTGCAAGATTATTTTATAATTTGATTCAAATGAAATTTGAAAGAATTTTTTTCTAAACTTTACATTTATTTTACTTTTTTACAAAGCTTAAGTTTTATCTTTCTGAAAGTTGTTTGATTATATATATTATATAAAACTAAATTATGTTAAAGCCCATTACTATGTTTGTTTACACCTTAAATTTATTAAAAAATAACTTAAAAGAAAAAATGATTTAAATTTAAATCAATGATTTTTAAAAAAAAATCAATTTAAATCATGATTAAAATCAAGCCGATTTAAATCAACGAACCTTGGTGCTCACCCAAAATGATAAAGAATTATATTAAAAATCTGCAGAAATAATTATGCATTTATAGAGAGAGATGTAGTACTTTAATAAAAACAAAACTATTACAAATAAGTGATTTCTTTAATGTAAAATAATAGTTTGCATAATAGCATGTATATATAAGTGTAAAAATAACATAATTTTTGCAGTTATTTTGATTTTAAAGTAATGTGATTTTGCCCTTTTAAAATGTGAACCTCTGAAGTACGGTCACTTTATCACTCTCCCAGTGGTGGCTGTTATTCAGAGGTTTTACTCTATTTGAAATTAAACTTGTGTTTACTAATAAATAAAAGAATAATAATATTGTTCACTTGTTTCGTTGATAAAAATGTCTGTCTACCCCCCCCCCCCCCGTTTTTTAAACAGAGGAACTAAAAATTATATTTTTGTGACTTGTGACAAATCTAGATCGTTCCAAGACCCATTAAAGCATTCGCCGCGACCCATAGTTTGGGAATCGCTGCTCTATTATATAAATTATACAAAGCAGACTTATAAAAAAATGAATTTGGTTTAATATTAAAAATGTTACTAACTACCATTAATAATTTAAAGCTAATTATTCAAGTTTTGTGTTCGTTGCATTCTGGTATGGTAATTTATTTTATTTAAAATTTGTCAGTTAGTAATATTCATAAAAATATTAATACAATACAAATTAATTACGTAAAACCAGCTCTTAACCTTTTTCAGTAAAATTTTCACTGAATGAGTGTGGAAACTGCAAGAGGTGAGATATTACTCCCTCTTGTATTGTTTGATTAACATTGTCATGGTCAGTAATAACACGACACAACCCACGAAACTAAACTTATATACATGAAAAGGTAAAAGATATTACATACATGGAAAGTAAACTAAAACAATATATACGAACTTTACAAAATAAATAATGGTACTTACTTTTTGTAGCGTTAGAAGCCGTTGTCATCTTCAGCCGTTGAAATAGGCGCCATTGGAAAGTGTCCTTGTCGAATTCTCGAATTCTTGTTTGTTTACTTCCCAGAGATGCGCAAAACGCGTGCGCGTGTAAACGCACAGACAGGCATTCGCATTCCCATAATAAGGAACGCGGGGAGATTTGAGATTCAAATTATGCTAGACGTTTGTCAATAAACGCGTGTCTTCAATTTCAAAGAAAATAAATATGCTGTTTGAAGAAGTACGAATTAGAGGGCTGCATGAACTAAAATTTCCAGATTCAGACCCGTCATGAAAGTTAAAAATTCGGAACTTGCCCGGGTCCAGTGTTGAATTTAGGGGGGATCCCCCCTGGGGCAATAAAGTGCCCCCCCCGGAAAATTTTAATTTTTGTGTTTTTAATGGTCAAAAAGTGTTATCCCCCCGGAGCCATAGAAATCCTTTCCAGAGAAAAGTGTTTGAATTCAACACTGCCCGGGCCAATATAAACGCTAAAAGTGTGGTCCGATGCAAAATTTACAAAACATAGATTATTTATTCTTATATGGTTATTAATAAATAATTGTTGTACGAAGAGAAATTCTGGCAAAATATATTTATTTTACATTTATTTATGTTTACAGTCTTCATTTATAAAAAAAGCGCACGCGATCTTTTTTTGATTTATTTTTATATTTTTTATTTGTATGTAGTTGACTAACAGGCCCGGACTGGCCAGGTCGGCTGGTCGGCGATCGCCGAGGGCCCCCGGCCCAAAGGGGCCCCGAAAATGCAACTCAAAAGAGGAATATACGATTTTATAATTACTGTTTACATTAGAAAAAAATTGAGTATTTTCCAATAATAATATGCGTTTACAATAAATTTTAAACAATTGATAGTTTTTTCATGGTAACTTATATAGTTTCGTCGTGTCATGTCGTTGGACAGACGGAATAACGCTGCTGACTGATACATCGCCCTTCCTACAGTACTCATAGAATCAGATTAAGAGTGCATCGCGACACTCACTTGACGATCTCGTATAGTATGGTTCTAACGAGTGCAATTTCACAGTGTGATCAACATGGAGCAGTTGTTCGAAAGCGACAGTACGAAAAGGAAAGAAAAAAAAAATG
This sequence comes from Maratus speculifer, assembly GCA_964019185.1. NCBI lineage: Eukaryota > Metazoa > Arthropoda > Arachnida > Araneae > Salticidae > Maratus > Maratus speculifer. Next base: position 178,221,338 of record OZ025293.1, read on the forward strand.
AAAATTTTTAAACCTTGAAAAATGTTTAAAACTTTTAATAATAGTTAAGTAGTTTAAGTAGTAAGGACGACCCGATTCCACTCAATTTGCACAAAAAAAAAAAAAAAAAAAAAAAAAAAAAAAAAAAAATTCTTAACATGCAATTAAGATCCTTTTAAAGAATACTAAATACACATTTATGAAATATTTTATATTTTAAAACTATACTTTAAAATCACGACATTTTCTCAACATAGAAAATACACGATAATAACATTAATGATTACTTAGAAGCCTAGATTTTTGAACATTCAAATAACGATTCATTATAAAATGAATGTAGTTTATATTTAAAGAAATAAAAAGACGGTAAAAACATGATTAAATTTTGAAGATGTATTATAAAAAAATATATTTGTGAAAATATTTCGCTGTCATTTATTAGAGCTTCTTTCAAATCCAAAGGAGTTAGTTCCTGACACATTTCTAAATTCATTTTCTTCGGAAATGCATAAGTTTTGCTGTTTTTTCTTATTCAGAACTTATGTAATCGAATGGTGTCTTACATTTTTTGATAAAGACATTATATCTTTTAGAAATATTTTTAAATTTAGCATTTTGAATTGAATTTTTGGAAGCGATATCATTGAAAAGGGGAAAAACCTGCAGTCACGTAACAAAAATCTTTTACCATTTGATAATTTATTTACCAAAAATGGAAAAAATATTCTATTCCCAAATCCTTTAATAGTCACGCATGTCAATTTTATGCATTTACAGTTAAAAATTTAGTCAGAAAGTTTCGCGTTATTAAGGAGTGGATTGAAAACCACCCTAAGTTATACTTCCAAAGATTCCCGTAACAGAAGTTTATTATCGCCATTAATATTTTTAAAAAGCATAGTAACTGCCCCACACATTCTGAGAACATTTAAGTCCAGTTCTGGACCGACTCTACTACGCAGGAAAAAAGTGCACACATTTTGAGTCTTAGGTATGAGTCTGCTGAAAAATTAAACCCTGCCTCTGATACCACATAACATTCCGAGGCCCGCGTTTTTGTTTGGATGGTGTCAAACTAGAATCGGCTCGTGACGCAAATTTATACTAATTCTCGCGAAAGTCATTCACTGAAAGGGGATCATATTTTATCGTCTTCGTTTAAGTTTTTATATCGAATTATCAAGCTCCCTATTTTTTTTTTTACGTCCCAGCAATCCCGCTAAATTTCTTTGCCTGACTGTCCCGCAGACCGGGCTGGATACGGGTCTCGAGCCAAACCCGGGCCCATGCAAACCTCTACAACAAATAATAGGTTCAATGTTCTGTTTAAAAGACCCATATATTAGCATAATATTCAGCATCATGGTAGGTAGTACTCCAGATATAGCTGTTACGTGTTGGAAATTTGCGTTAGCTATGGCCCCACCAGTGGCCGGGAGGTTCTGACCTCCAAACTGGTAGACGGTAGGTGCTGGGTTCAAACCCAATTGCGACCGTCGGCCTAACAGTTCGGGGTTTTCCGTGGTTTTCTTTGAACCTTGCATTTGCTTGGGTAAATGCGGGTTAGGTTCCCTTAGAAAGACCCCCACGGAGGGCACCCCTCCCCTTAGGGCCTATATCCTACGTGTAGATAACTGGCCAGCATAAAACACAAACAAACAAACAAAGCGTCAGCTATGTCCTTCAAGGAAAGGTATGTGAAAGACTTTTAGGAAAACAGACTCGCTATCGCTAGTAAGCAGAAGATTCACAGTTCGAACCGTGATGCTGGAATTCTAACTAGGGAATTGCAAAAAGTGTAAGTTGCCGATTTTAACGAAAGTGATATTGTTGTAAAGATCTCATTATGAGGCGTAAACTCAAAGGAGTTACCCGTCGGAAATGAGTCATTTTCGAGATATCTGACAATTTATGTAACGTAGCTAGTGCATACTTACTGGGAAATCGAAAAAAAAAAAAAAAAAAAGTTTAGATTTTTACGAAAGTGGTATTGTTGGAAAGATCTTATCGTGAGAAGTAAAAAATTCAAAAGAACTACCCATCGGAAATGAGCCGTTTTTTGAGATATCGGATAAATTAAACCACGTATTACGTATACTGTGCTAGTGCACACCTAACAGAGGACCGCAAAAAATTGTTGTCTCGATTTTGACGAAAATGGTGTCGTTAGAAAGATATCATTTTGAGAATTAAAAAACTCAGTGGAGCTACAATTCGGAAATGAGTCGTTTTCGAGATATCCGACAATTTATGTAACTTAATGCAGTTTCCCAGTAAGTGTGCATTAGCTACGTGATACAAATTGTCGGATATCTTAAAAACGTTTCATTTCCGACGGGTGATTCTAATAAGTTTTTTAATCCTCCCGATAATATTTTTTCAGCGATACCACTTTCGTTAAAATCGAGACCAAAATTTTTTGCTGTTTCCCAGTAAGTGTTCACTAGCTACGTCACATAAATTGTCGGATATTTCGAAAACGGCTCATTTCCGACGAGTAGTTTTATGGAGTTTTTTACTCCTCACAATGAGATCTTTCCAACGATATCACTTTCGTTAAAATCGGTGACTTACACTTCTTGCAGTTTCCTAGTAAGATAAAGAAGTAAAAAAACGTACTTTTTGCCAATTTAAGGATTTATATTATTTTTTATCACTAATATTCATGTATATATGTTTTTTAAATTACAATTTTCTTTCTACTTTAAAAACGAGCGGTTTATTAATGATTCATCATTTTAAATTTTGTTTAAGCATTTTTTTTTTAAATTTTTAATTTTATTTATATCTCCGCTATTTTTCTTTTTATTTCGCGGTTTTAAAGAATTTTGCATTTTGATTTTTTTTAAAAATAATTTAATTTGAACATTTTTAATTTAATTAAAATAAATAACTTCCTTTTACTTTAAATTTATCGATGCTACCATCTATGTAAAAATTTAATAAGTATAAATCAACAGTTTTGATTTATTAATTAAAGGATAAGTTGTTTTGAAAGATATATTAAAGAAATACTTCCAGTTATCTGCAATCACACGTACCCACTTTTTTTTATTGCTGTTATGTCACTTTTAATATTTACTTAGGTATCATAGTAGGATTTAGATTATTATGACTTCGACACTGTCGTTTGAATGCCGAAAACTGAAAATATACTTTTAAGTTTTATTACTAGTTTTATTACTAGTATTATTACTAGTTAAGTTATAAATTTTTAAGTTTTTTTTTTTTTTTTTTTTTTTTTCTAGCATGGAATTAGTTTAGGTATGGTGTATAGAAATAATTGTCTGAGCGAAGCGAAGTCTTATACTCAGAGTACGTAACGATATTAAAAGTGAAAAAAATTCTTTCGTCAAGCAAATCTCAAAAAATACTTGTTGGATTTTGATTCTGTTTGTACCAGTAGGTACCTATGAAATTAATCTGGTGAATGCACCATCTACGAAAAATTAGTTCCAAATAGTTTTAAAGTTATATTAAAAAAAACTGATAAAAAAGCACAATTTATTTGCATACGTCACAGACATTTGGTGTACGTCATTTTCACCAGCTGGATGTTTTCATTAGATTTCCAAATTCAAACACATGGAGCAAGAAAAATATACAAACAATTTTCATTTAAGTGCTATAAAACATATTTAAACTTAAGAAACAAACTGGAAAAGAAATCTTTTTTTTTCTTTCGTTAATTGAAAAGAAAAAAGCCATAATTCTTAGTAACTTAGCATTTTTTTTTTTTTTTTTTTTTTCCAATACTTTTTATAATTGCGTTTTATAATCGCCATGTAGCATCTTTTATAATTCGTGCGTGCAAATTGGAAACAATTCTTTCGCATTTAAATTAAATATGAGTTTGACATGTCTGCTTTAGATGTTACTTTTATTGATAAGATTATATATTGTTATTCTGTTTACATCGATCACTTTTTTTTTTTTGTATTATTTGGTTATCTTAAATTTAGTCAATATGCATACGTTGGCTATTATTTTGGCGATTTGTAACATTTGGCGAAATTGGTCGACGGGATAACTAAGTAGTACCGTATTTGGTTTGGCGCAAATTTGGCGAAAATCACTTTTGAATCATTTCCTGTTATATTAAAAAGGAAGTAATAATAAATAAAAACTCGATTAAATACAGATTAAATTAATATGAAAAAACTATTTCCGGGTTATTATGTCATGCAAAACAAGTTGGAAATTGCACGTGAAGCGTAGCAAATGAGATGCGTTCGTACGATAAGGAAGTTTTGAAAATATTCAGGTCTCGCTGTTATAGTAGACAGTAGCTTCCGGTACAGTATAGTGGTCGAAATCTTTTTTGTGTTCCTGTAAATATACAGGAAGTAACTTTTATTATGACTGAGTAACGTATTTCATATTTAAAAAATGTGAAATAGTTTAAAATAATTAAAACATGCCCGAAACAATGTTTCCCCGTATAACATTATGTAGTGAAATGCTTTTAAGTGGTCCTGTAATTTAATAATAAATGTTCTTTGCATCACAGATTGTAAATAATGTATATTTTAGTATATGTATGTACATATACTTCATAGGTTCATGTCAATTCTATTATATCCGAAAGATTTTAACATCATTAAAATGTATTTGAAACTATTTTTTCCTATTGACCGTAATGTAAGGGAATACTTTTGATTGTCCCTGTAACTGATATATCTATCCTATTTTCATAAAATTTGAAATGACTCGACAAAATTGTGTAATAGTTTTATATGTTAAATTTCAAACGATTAAAATGCATTTGATGCTTTTTTTCCCATTGGCTGTAATGTAATGGTATACTTTTGATTGTCCCTGTAATTGATCTATGCATCCGATTTTCATAACATTTGAAATGATTCGACAAAATTATCTAATAATTATATATTTTAAATTTCAAAGATTAAATCATTTGAAACTTTTTCCCCATTGACCATAATGTAACGGAATACTTTTGATTGCCCTTGTAGTTGATCTATGCATCCAAGTTTCATAAACTTTGAAAAGACTCGACAAAATTATGCAATAAATAAATATTTTAAATTTCAAATGATTCGGTTGGGTAGTTTTTGCGTTGTTATATGCGGACAGACAGACGGACGGACTGAACGACAACTATAGGTGCTACGTATTTACATTGTTAGGAACGCACCTAATTAACAATATTTCGATGCCAATCATATGGAAAAGTTCCAAATCCTGTCCTGGCTTTTTTGGTGAAATTTTATTTATTTATTTTATTTATTTAATTATTTTATTTTATTTTTATTTTTATTTATTTATTTATTTATTTATTGCATTAAATGAATCGGTTGCGCTTTTTTTTTTCATTTTCCAACAAAGTTGAAAAGTGTTTATGCATTCGGTTTGCCTGTCCGTCTGTCCACATTCTAACATCCGTAAATATACTCGGATTTTTATGCAATTGGTAAACCTTATTTAGGGTCCCCTAGGCAAGTTTGCTATTGTACGTGATGTATGTGAGATTTATAATTTATTTACAGGGTAGACCAAAAATTTTCCATTTCATTATGGCCTATAAGAAAAATCGTTAACAGAGTATTTTAATGAAATTATACTACTGCAAAGTATTGAAACTTATATAAATCGATGAATTTTATTACGATTACGTTTGAACACGATATTCATGTCATTTTTAATCCGTTTACAGGGATACATAAAATAAAATCGGTTACAATACTGTCCTTGAGCAATAATTGCCGGTCATGTGTTTTCGATTTTGTCATATGTTTTGAAGTTTAACTGTTTTTTAGGTGCATTCTTAATTATATGAGAACGTAGTACCTATAATCGTCGTCTGAATCGTCCGTCTCTCTGTCCGCATAGAACAGCACAAAAACTATCCAACCAAATCGTTTTAAATTTTAAATTTGTTGCCGAATTTTGTTGAGTCATTTTAAATTTTGGTTAAATTGGATAAATAGTTCGAATACATGGACAATTAAAAAATATTGCGTTATATTATAGCCGATGGGATGAAATAATTACAAAAATATTTTAATGATGTTACGCGCCCATCGAAACATAATGAAACTGATATGCATTTATGAGGAGCACTAGAGAGTATATATTTTGTAGAGCATGCCGCACAAAGATTATTTATTATTCAATTACAGGGCACCATAGAAGAATACCATAACAAAAATGGTACAAGGGAGAGAAACATTAATTTTTCAGCTTTACTAATTTGGAGATTTTATCATTTTCTCAATTGTCATTAGTTTTTAAATAATAACTTTTTGGAATAAAACTGCATAATCGAGTTCATATTGACGTATTTGAGCCAACGTATCTTGCGAAAAAATATGCGCAGATTTATAAGTCACTTATGGTGACATTTTTACAGTTCAAGGCTTATGCAGACTAGATATTCAGATACCGTTTCTAACTTATACTGCAGGCATTGCATATTCCTTTTATATAATGCATGCTACAGTGAAATACTGCTCAACTTCATGAGAACAAGTTTGAAAAGAAATAAAAACAGTGTATGTAGTGGCCAGCATGCACAATCCATTTAAATCCGATTGAGAATATCTGAGACACACTCGAACGACGCATTGCATTTCTTTGTTGGCGTTTTCGGAATTTTTATATATCATTTTTTAAACAGAGAATTCCCTAAATTCTTATCGAGAACCTCTTAGTATCGATAGAAAACAGATATAGATATTATATTATTATCTATTCTGTATTAACTATCTAAGGGGACCACACACCATGTAAAAAAATCCCCTGATTCTACTCAACCATCATGATTTGTAAAAAAAAAATTTGTGCTGTTTACTTATTTTACGTTATTTCAAAGAGTTCAAATTCCGATTCAAGATATTTTAGTGTTTTATTATCTGCATTCCTTTTAATGCATTGCGTACTTCCAATTTTATACTCATGCATGGCTGATTTGCATAGTTTGATTTCCCATTTTTTAACCGTGTATAGGAATTTTTATTTAAAATTGTGCATTTCTACCATTTACTTTGCTCATTTTTGAGATTTAAATTTGTGCAATATATAATCAATTAAAAATAATGTCTCATTTTTCTATTAACTATTTGGAAAATAGTTGCTCTCGCTGGAGAATTGGGAAATCTGAAGTTTATCTGAATGTTTTTGCCACGCTGACAAAAAAAGTATTAAAAACTAACAAAAAATTAATAAGTCAATAACAAATTGAGATACAGGTTTAAACAAGTTGCATTTAAAAGAAGTTTTTTTCTTTATACGACGGTGTAAAAATTAAAAATGTGCAATGTTTAGAAATTAAAAAATTTACAGTACCAAAAATTGTTAAACTAAAATTTCATTTATTTATTTATTTATTTATTTATTTATTTTTTTTTTTTTTATGATTTACTCAGGAATATTAACGTGTCTCAAAATGTCCAGGCATATTAATTTAACTCTGTGATTACATAAGCTACGTTTTGATCATCCTAAAAATGATGTTGTAATTGTTTTTTAAAATATAGAAATCATTTATAAACCTAAAATTATAGTCTTTGAAAATATTATTTTCCAAATATTCGTTGTAGTATGATAAATTACAATTATTTTAAATGTGGTATTTTTTTTCTTTACTTTTTGCAAATTATTATTAAATATATATTCTCAGCAATATCGCTCAGACTAATCCCTCTGAGGGAAGTCCTAGTATAAATATATATTGTCAAAGTAAGTTAACAACATTACGAAAATCTTACATTTTACTCATTTTTTTTCCAAGTGACAAAATAGCCTAAATGTGGTTTTTTGCCACCCAAGCCTAAATTTAAAAATGAAATATAATATTCTGTTTTCGCTAAATTTCCCGTAAGGGGCCCCTTTTCAGTCTTTAGCCGAGGGCCCCCAAAGGAGCCAGTCCGGGCCTGTTGACTAATGCAACATCGTTCATCGATATCCTATTGCTTAGATACTTAAAAGTTTGAAAAAAGAAAAGAACCCCACCAGTATTTGAGAGGTTGTGCTCTCGAAACTGGTTAGACGGGAGGTGCTGGGTTCGAACACAGTCACGCCTGTCGGCTGAATCGTTCGGAGTTTTCGTGGTTTTCTTCGAATCTTGGGAAACCTTGCATAATTACGGGTTAAGCTCCCTTAGAAAGGCCCTCACGAAGGAGGGCCTATATCCCTCGAGTAGCTTATCGGCCTTCAGAAAATAAACCAAAATTAAAAAATGCTATATACTAAAGTCACTAAGACAATATTGCACAATCAGTGTTGAATATAGGGGTGGCCCAGGCAATAAAATGCTCCCCCCACAAAAAAATTGAGATTTTCTGTTTTCAATGGTAAAAAAAAAATTGCAAACCTCTCCCAGAACTCTATAATATCCACCCGGAACCACAAAAATCCCTCCCGGAAAAAAATGTCTGAATTATACACTGCGCACAATAGAGAAGAAAATTCCATTATAGACAGGTTATTATAGGTATATCGTCTGTTGTAAATGTACTAATATTTCTGTTATATTCCTTTTTCATAGACAAAAACATTTTCAGTATTACATCATAACAGGGATGTAGTGGAGGGTATACGGGGGTACACCACAGGTCACCCCCTTGAATTCAACACTGGCTTAAATAACTGATTTTATCTTTATAATCATGTGGCCAACGATAAATTAATGGAGTGGCTCTGGGAACCTCCTTCTCCCATTCTTCTTCCTTCCGGTTACTCAATGTGTCTACCCCCCACCCCCCACCCCCCCCCAAAAAAAAAAAAAAATTCGAAATTTCAATTTTTTTTTCTGAAAGTTTAATCATTTTTCACCAGAACTTAAGGAATCCTTTCCGGTGAGAAATATTTGAATTCAACTGAATGCGGCGTTTACTACGATGCGTTTTCATGTGTTCTATTATACGTTATGTGTTGCATTTGCGGTTAATGCTTTGGGGAAGTACAGCGGAAACGCATTTTTTTACACAATCTGAAACACTTGGGAATGGATTAAACACATTGGAAACACATCTTGACACCTATAGCGTTTAAAAATGTGTTGCATAGTGAGTAGAATGTGTTTTGAGGATTTATTTATATACTATTTTAATATTTTACACTTTATTTAAAAAATATTTTTATTATTTTCAGGAGATTTTTAATGTTTATTTTTATAACTATGTTAATTATCAGCCATAAATATTAATACATAAAAATGGAAAACCTTGGATGTGTGCGTGTGTGGGGTGATTTTGAGGTTAGGATATAAACTGAGTTCATATATAGATATGAGGCACAATATAAGCATTTACTTCATTCGACATTCGATTAAAAAAAAAATCATACAGCCCTGAAATGCATAGAAAAAAAAAAGTAATTTTTTTTTTTGACATGTGGTGTTTTGCTTATTTCCATGCATAGTTTACGCTTAAAATGCTTAAGGGTGTTCTTAAATCAAAAAGGGCAACTTTCTGACACATGCATTAATTTATTTTTCTTTGGAAATGCATGAAAATAGCAGGTGTTGTTATTCAGAAACTGTCTAATTGCACTCATTCTTTTGTTTAAAAAAAAAACACAATAGATTTTTCATTACAAGCCTTCAAAGTTGACACTTTTGAGCATATTTCCCGACGAAAGCAGAAAAATCGGTCGAAAAGGAGGAGAAAAACGGGTGATTGCGTCATCGAAATAGCTTATAACCCGATAAGTAATTTAATGATCATAAAATGGAAAAATAAGTTCAATTCGAAATCGCTTTCATAGTCAGGCATTAAAATTTTATAATTTTCTGTTAAAAAATGTATTTGTAAATGTGTCAAAACGTTTTTCGCTTGTTGAGCGGACCAGTTAAGAACACCCTTAAGAAATTAATAAATAATTATATAAATAAATATATATAAAGAAGCCACACATTTAGGATCTCATTGCGCATCTTCAATGCATGAAATTTGCAGATATTTATGCGTGAAATTTTATATTCCAGTTCTTTAGAATCGAACAGCTTTCTTAGATTTTCTACAAATATACATTGGGTTGCCAAATTATTAGGGACAGTCTAGGTTTTTTGTACAATATTAGGATATAATTTGAAATAAAACACTGTTTTTAAGTTTAAAAAGCTTTACTGTTATAGTTTAAATATTTACAAAATATTATAAAAAAAAAAGAAAAAATCCAACAAAAATACACTCATTGCCATAAAAAAAAAGTGCGCACCAAGAAATAATTGTGGAATCGTAACGAAACTTGGCATGGAGGTACATATCATGCTGCATTTCTAATCATGCAAATGATTAGAAATGCAGCGTGATTGCGCATTGTGTAATGCCACTAGAGGGTGTTGAACTTCGTCCTCCTTGGAGCTTAAAACTGGTAAGCAGAGCTTGTCTGAGTGTACCTTTTATTTTGCAAAGAAAACGCTGAGGTAGACATGCCGTTACATAGCCATCAAAATCGAAGACAATATCAGCAGCTGTCAGAGCTGGAGAGAGGAAGAATCATCAGGATGATGGAAGCTGGGTGGTCAGCTCGGCGAGTAGTTCATCAAGTAGGCCATTCTGATTTTACTGTGAGGTGTTGGGACCAGTGGACTGAAGAAATGCCATTTACAGGGAAACTGGGCTCAGGACGCCCTCGACTGACCAGTCGTCGAGAAGACCGTCACATCATACGAAACGCACAAGTAGAGCCAATAGCCTCATTGGCCGCTATCATCCAGACCAGGCATTGCCTACACTATGGACCTCTGTGTCTTGGCTCCATGGCAAGGTGTTTGGCCAGTGGCGTAGCCAGGATTTCATTTCGGAGGGGGTTCAAAATTTTTCTTTCCACTTATATATATGTAGTAAAACCTGTCAGCATAAAATGGCGAATATTGATTACATATTCCGTTTTACACAGGTTTTCCTGTTAGCAAGTGTAATGGTATAGTATTCTTTTTTTGAAAGCTTTATGGAACATTTCTGTTTAATGAAGAATTCTGTAATACGCAGGTTTCAAGTTTGTGTATTTATATAAAATACTTGTTTATGTTATGTGAATAGTAGAATCTGTTAAAATAGTAACTATCTAACCGAATATCTATAATCCGTAATTAATGTATTTTAAGTATTTCATAGACGAAATTTGCGTTTTTTACGCGATTCATGGACGAAATTCGCAGATTTACAGGATTCTTGGACTAAATACACAGTTTTTGCAGATTTCATGGACGATATTCGCGTTTTTTGCGGGATTCATTGATGGCATTCGCATTTTTTGTGCGGTCTTTGGAAGAAATTCACGTTTTTTGGGCGGTCCTTTGTCAAAATTCGCGACTTCCGTCTTATCCTTAATCGAAATTTGCTTTTTTCCCGCAATCCTTTGTCGAAATAATAATTTTTTACGCGGACTTTTATTAAAAATGCGTGTTTTTTACGCGATTCTTTGCTGAAATTCGCAATTTTTTTCGAAATCCTTTGACGAAATTTGTGGGGTTTTTCGCTATTCTTTAACGAAATTTATGTTTTTCTTAATCCTTTGACGATATTTCGTGCTTTTGCCACGGAACTTTGACTAAATTCGTGTTTTCCCATAATAATTTGACGAAATTGGAGATTTTTATTTCTGCGAACGATCGACGAAGTGGATTTTCTACGACAACCGTTTATCAAAATTCGCTATTTTCGGTGTCTGAAGTTTTCGACATCAAATGTCTTAAATTTTTGGAAAATTCGAAAATCGGCCCAGCTTTTAATTATGCGCTAATAGTAAATAATTTGCATATAGATTTGAGGGAATATTTTTAATATTTTGGTACTAAAAAAAGGTTACAAAAGTAAAGATTTTTTTTCCTAAAATTTTCCTCGAATTTCATAAAATTTTCTGCGCACAGCAAACATACATGCATCTTTATTAAACATCTCTGCTTTTGGGTTTCAGTATTTCATGTCTTGCCTCTCGCCATTTTTGATATCATATATTTGATCTAATAGTTGCTTCCGACATCTGATCAAATTAAGAAAGTTAAATTTTTCCAATAAATTTATTTGTGATTGATTAGCACTTTTTTGGAAGTATGTTGCGTAAAAAATAATTATGGTGGTTCCTGTTACTGTACTTCTCAATCAATTTTAAATGGTTCAAAGCAGTTTTAAAGCATTCTCCAAGTTCTGCAGTAAGCTCCGGGCTCTGGTCCGTGAATTAACTTCAATTTATACTTTCGATTTCTCATTGTCAAAGACAAAATGTAGCCCGCGACCTTCTCCATACGCAACATTTTTATTGCCACACTGAAATTTTTGAAACAACGTTAAACTGGGTGTTCAATAAGTTGTACCAACAAATCCGCGGATCAAACAATCATTTTTCGACCCAGAAAATTTTAAAAATAAAATGCAACAATTTAGATCGCGATAAATACGTGTTTACAGTTCCTAAATAAAATTTCAGGGTCGAAAAAGAGTTGTTTGCTCTGCGGCTTGTACACTGGAAATTACGGCAATTGGTGTGAAAGGTAATGTTGAAAACAGACTTTTTTCTGGGTGAGATTTTTGCAACTTTGTAAGAGACACTTTGGAGACCCGTTATGGGTTAGTAGCACTTCTAGACCATTAATAAACAAAATTCCAAATCTTATGATTAAAACTCTTAAACAACTTGAAAAGTGGATCAATTACCTCATTTCTGTATGTATAGGTATTCCCAGGTGCACTGATAAAAACATGTTGGTCAGTACGGCCGTTCAAAATGATGCCAGATTTTTGACATGACGCTTTTAGCTATTTTTAAGTCTTTACAGACTCTTGAGAATGCCTGCCCTGCTTCCATTCTCCCAATCGCACTTTATTTCTCACAGTCTATCATATGTGTTCTTGACGACATATTCCACCTACCACAAACAAAATATTTTCCTAACCACATGTACAATCCTTGAAATTAGATTTCAAATCCCGCCCCGTGCTGTGCTTTTTATGTCTGAAAGGCTTGAAAAAATTGTGGCGACGGTTAATCCAATTGGACTACATGATAACATTGACAAAGAATTAGTAACCAGTCACCTTTTAAGGAAGTTCCCATAATAGAACATAGAATTAACATATAGCTCTTTTTTATAGTTGTTCCTTTAACCAGTGTTCTTTGGTGGTAACAAAGTGGGTAAGAAATAAACAGTCCAAAAATAAAGTTACTTTTATAATTGAAAGAAGTATATTTAAAGTGTTTAATAATATTCCTCCTTAAAAACTCAACAAAAATTAGAGTTCCAAATTCACCAATGTGCCATTATTGCTATTAATATAAACTCGTAATTTCCCTTAAGTGTTGGCATCAATTGGTCCCGTCGAAGTCCAAACTAAAGAAGCTTTACATTTAATCTGGTTTCAGTACATTTATGTAAACGGAATAGCCGGTATAGAGGCCTGCACGGGCCGAAATTTTCAGGCCCTATCCCGGCCTGGCCCGAACGAAAGAAATATTGGCCCGGTCTGGCCCGAACGAAAAAAATATTGCCCTAACCCGACCCGGGCCAAAAGTTAAAATTTCGGCCCGAGCTCGGCCAGGCCCTGGTGAATTTCTACAGAACATTGACCTTTACTCTAACGGAAGAGTTCAGACCAAAAAAAAAATTATTTTAGTCTTTTTTTTTTTTTTTACTTTCATGTTTATAGTCTCTATTTATGCAGAAGTGCCATAGGCTGCGATATTTACGCTTTTAATGAACCTTTGTTTGGTGTATGTAAATGTTTCAGTTATCATTAGTTTTATAATTACATAAAAAAAATTTTCTAAAAAATGGTATATGGTAAAAGTAAATTCTTCTAAGACATTGGAAAGAAAATAATATGTTCCCTTCTTAGCAGACGTAAATGTTTAATATGTTTTTTTCTCGCTCTCTTTTCACTATGCAAGAATGAACAGTATAAAAGAAATTTGCAGTTTTCAGTTTAACCAAAAATTCCGTCATAATCATGGTTTTTTTATGTGTTTAATTCTATTTTAAGACGCCTAGTGATCTACGATTCTTTAAAAAGAATAAATTCTAATGTTTAATTGTAGATAATGACGACTCTAAAGTATATGCCTATTTTGCAAACATTTTTGGACCAAGCCAAACTTTACTGATTTATGAAAAAATTTTCCACGTCGAGAAAAGGATTTTCATATGGGACGATTCAAGAAGAACTGATTATTTTGGTCCGTGAAGACTAAGAAAAACGAAATCAGTCTCGGGTTCGTACGGAAAAAATAAGTTAGTCTCGGCCCGGCCCTATACTCCAGGAAAAAAATTAAGCCCCGGTCTGGCCCAAAAAGATTAGTGACTAGGCCCGTCTGGCCCGGCCCGAGTCTTCAGAAGCAAGGCCCAAGCCCGGCCCTGTCCGAATGCCGTTAATGGAAACCGGCCCGGCCTGTGTAGATCTCTAAGCGAGTATACATCCGTAGTTATCCTTCCGTCTCGGAAGATTACAAATATTTTCGTTTACAAGAGGATACTGTTTTCACAGAAAAACATTCAAGTATGTGTCACAATTGGAATAATTTCCATTTTAAACTGATTTAAAACGTTAGCAAGCATAAATATATAGTGCTGTTTCCGCCTAATTTTGATTGTTTTCCTTTGAGATAAGTCATTTTCACAGATTTATAGTAATTCATTAATGTAATAGTCTTCACAGGGGTACTATAGAGTAAGCACGTTTTAGCGTATATATAGCTAATATTTGTTTAGAAAATGGAAAAGGTTTATAATGAAAACCTGTCTAAAACGGAAAAGTTTATTGTCCCGGCGAAAAACAATTTCGAGTTATATGTCGCGCACGACGGGATTGGACTGTAACAGAATAGAACCAGGTCGTCTTCAGCGACGAGTTTAGATTCGATTTGAGAAGCGATGACAATCGTGTTCATGTGTCAAGGCCCCGTGGTGAATGCCTCAATCCTGCCTTCGCTTTACAGCGACACACAGCTCCCACAGCTGGTGTGATGGTATGGGGCGCCATTGCTTATGATACACAGGTACCCCTAATATTGATCCATGGGCACAATGACAGCCCAGCGGTACGTCCAAGACATCCTTCAGCCACATGTGTTGCCACTCGTAACTGAGCTCCCAGAAGCCATTTTTCAGCAAGACAATGCTTGGGCACACACAGCAAGGATGTCACAAGCCTGCCTCCAATATATTACCACCCTTTCCTGGCCTGCTCGATCCCCAGATTTGTCACTAATTGAGCATATCTGGGATCATTTGGGACGGCAAGTTGTACACCCTAGAAGTTTGATTGAACTCGAGGTGCGTTTACAGCAACTCTTGAGCGAGATATCTCATGACAGCATACGGAACTTGTATGCCTCAATGCCCGCTCATATCTCATCGTGCATTCGGGCTAGAGGGGGTCCATCAGAGTACTAAAATTTCCGTTCATTTGAACTTTTTCTGCAATAAATGATCCTTTTTCTTTGATTTTCTAATCACTTATGTAACAATAGTAATTACGCGTGTAAAATTTTGTTTCATTTGGGCGTCTTGGTGCGCAAATTTTTATGGCAATGAGTGTATAATACAGTCAATTTAAAAATGTTCAGCAAAGAATATCAGTATTTAGTGACATTTCCTTTGGCTTCTAGAAATGCTTCGTTGCATCTCGGCATGCTTTTTACGCAATTTCTGGCACTTTATTTTACTTTAGGGTTGCGATGCCATACATTTATTAGTTTTTCCATGAGTTGTATCTTGGTTGTAATCATATCTTTGACGATTTCCACCTTGGTGATCTTCCATAACTTTTCTATGGGATTCATGTCATGAGAATTTCCAGGCCAAGGTAAAACTGCAATATTGTGGTCTGCCAAAAACTTTATAACACTTCTAGCTTTATGACAAAGTGCTAAATCATGCATAAACATGAACCCTTCACCACCTGGGAACCATTCTTCAATTGGCGGCAGCAGTCGAATTACCAAAATTTGCATGTGCTGGTCTTGTCTCATGGTTCCCTGGACAATATAGAGGCGACCAAACACTTTAGCGCTCATGACATACCACACCATTAATTTATCAGGGTGTTTAACACTCTCCACGATGCAGTCAAAGCGGTATTTTTTGCCTGGGCATCGCCTGACAAAGCTGCTTTTATCGACTAAAATCTCAAAGGTGAACATCTGAGAAACACACCTGAAAAAAAATTGAATAAGTTGATAATTTAGAAATAAATGATTTTAAATGACATAAATAATAACTATCTTAACAACTGACCTTACTCCATTGATCAATTGTCTTCTGGTGGTGTTCACGAGCACAGGCAAGGGTTTTTCTTTTTCATTGCTTCTGTCAACTGGAGTTTCTTGGCTGGACAATGACCTGTGAACCATTCCTCCACAAATCTTCGCAGCACAGTTCTCTTAGTAACTGATATTCCAGATTCTTGAACAATCTGAGTAGGGTTAAACATTTTTCTTTCTCTTTCCTAAACAGATATCCCAGATTTTTCTATTGGTACGTGGAGATGTTATGCGTTTTCTTTCACTTTTACCTTTTTGTTTGGGTAAAAGTGAATGGTTTTTGTCCAGATTTATTTTTATCCTGTTAACTACTGACTTTGAAACACCAACAAGTACTACTATCTTCCTTTCGAAATGACTTGTATGCAAAAAAGAAGATTTTTACCACAGATTTTTTTCCTAGGGGACAAATCAACCCCTCAACTCATACAGAAATCAATAAAAATAAAAAATAAATTAAAATCGTAAATAATTTTGCAAAAAACAAATACTTAATCAATAAAAGAAAGATAATACTCACATATAATTCTTAATTTTTCCAAAAAAAAAAAAAAAAACCCAAAGCATTCTGTTTAAATTAAAGTGCCTTCCACTATTGCGTGTGTAAAAGGCTTGGCGTCTCTCCCATTATTAAAATATTTATAGAAAGCAAACAAATCTTTTAACATACCAAGAGTACTTAAAAGATGAATCATAAAGATATTGACGACGCTAAAATACATTCCTGCAACACTTAAGCCACTTAGAACCGTACCCAAAGTATAAAACTAGCAAAAAATATGACTGTCCCTAATAATTTGGCAACCCACTGTATTACATATTCAATTATAATTAATCAGCCACTCCTCAACGGCAACTTATAGAGGAGATTCATTTATCAAATGTAAAGGGCTAATTCAGTTAATTTTTTTAACTATACAATTTTTTTTAAATTGCTCTATTTGGTATTGTGCAGAAGAGAAAAAAAATCAATTGTCTAAATAACTTTTCATAACTTTTTCACCTTTAATCCCATTTGACATCCCCCAACCTCCATGTGATTTCTTTTTTTTAATTTGTATGCATATTTAGTGTATGAAGCATGAAGCATCCTACTTAACTCATTGCACCATGTGCCATATCTAGCACATACCAAAAAAATTACAATTTCTATTATGTGCTATAGATTTGGCTTAAAAAACATGTTGATCAAGCTATTATGGTAGGAGTAATTTAATATATTTTTACTGAATACTTAAAAATATCAATATTAATGCAGATAAATATAAATTATAATTACTATTTTTTCAATTATTCAACAGATATAGGTAAAATAGAAAAAATTGTGCAGTGAAGGATTAATTTTATAAAAATGAACACTGTAGTAAGTTATTTCTAGTAATTAGATATTTTTATGTTATTAAATTACAACATAAAATATTTTAAAAATAATTTTTTCGATGTTATCACTGCATTAAAATCTATGTTTCTTTTTAATTATCAAAATATAGCCCTTGAATCATATTAAATATTAAAACTTAATTTCATTTAAAAAAATCAATCAAAAAATATACAACATTTTATTAACTGATAATAAATTATTAAAAGGAAATAACAAAACTTAGTTATTTGTAATAATCGGTAAAAAAAAAGAGTAATTAATAATAAAGCAATAAAATCTGAAATAAGCTCATTTTGTAGCAAAATAAAGCAATACAGCACTTTAAAATCTTAAATATGTACATATAACACACACCATAAAATATCAAATTTTAATTTGAATTCTTTTTCCTATTATTCCCATTATTAGACTGATTTGTAATAATAATTAAAAAAATCATAAAAATAGAAAAAACCGAGCAGTGAAGGGTTAATTTTATAAAAATGAATACTGTAATAAGTTATCGCTAGTAATTAGGTTTTCTTTATGTTATTAAATTACGACATAAAGATATATTTAAATTTTATTTTATTCTATGTTATTACTACATTAAAATTTATGTTTCTCTTCATTTATCAAAATATAGCCCTTGAATGATATTTCATATTAAAATTTACTTTCATTAAAAAAATAAAAATTAATCTAAAGAAATATAATATTTTATTAACTGATAAATTATTAATCAATAAATAAATAAATAAAATTAAATATTTAAACTTAGTTTTTTGGAAAGAATTAATTAAAAAAAATAGAGTAACTTATAATAAATCAATAAGGGAAAAAAAAAAGAGATGAATGTTTCATTTTAATTATCAAAATGTAGCCCTTGGATGATATTTAATATCTAAAAAAATATATTTATTAACTGATAATAAATTATTAAAAAAATAGAGTAACTTATAATAAATCAATAAAGAAAAAAAAAAGAGACAGAGAAATCTAAAAGATCGGTTATCGAACACGCAATGTTGGGGTTACAAGACCTGTATGCTAACCGTTACCCCAGACCCTCTGCAAAAACTTTAGCGAAATGACTGTTTTAACCTTGACACAAGATCATAAAAGGACTTGGAACTTGGTGTTCTTTTATTCCTCGCCAAACCTATTTTATGATGGAAAAAAGGAAAAAAATACTTGTGATGCGATTCTATCAAAACAAAGCATGGATATATATACAATTTAGTCATACAAATAAAAATAATTCAAATTATATGTATGTATATTAAAATATAACGAGAAAATGAAGGGATATTGCTCCTGCTGGCAGAATAAAAACGAAACTTATAGAAGAAAAAGAACATTTTTTCATGAAAATTGCAAAATTCATAGACAAAATAGTATTTATAGCCATAATATGAACATTTCTGAACCTGAAAATTGATGTTACAAATCGAAAAAAGCATGAAAATATTATGAATGATGAGGATTTAAAAAGGCCTCTAATTTCATCCCATGTAAAGTCTATGATAGCGCTGCAGTTGAAAACGGTTTCGACCAACTAGAATTTATTGTCATTATTTCGCTAGTCTTACCGAAGGTTGTAGATTCACTAGTTGTGGTCAGTGAAAGAAAACCGTCCCGTGTTCGAGTTTTGGGCCCGGCACAAATCTGTGTAAATCAGATAATTTAAGACAGCAAAGTGGAACAATTGAGTACTCACTGTGGTAGGCAGAAAAAAGTGCCCCAGAAAAAGCACACCAATAAAAACTAAAAAGCGCACTTTTTTACAAATCACATATTTAGATAAGTCTGATACACATGGTTAATCTTAGAATATAAACACCAAATTGAGATGATTTTTTGAAATTTGAGCGTTCTTACACTCTTGGAACAAAGATGGGGGGAGGGGGTGATTGAAATGTTATTTAGAAAATAATAACTGGGTACTAAAATGAATTTTTTTAATTCAATCAACTTTATTCTTCTGTGTGTTGGGGTGGGGTGGCGGTGGGGGTGTCTACAAATCTATATCTTATATTTATTTTTTTTTAAATATTATTTATCATTTTAATTATATTTAATAATTTATACATTATATAATTATTATTATTATAAAATTTCATATTAATATTTTGTTATATATTTATATAATATATTAATATAGTATATAATAATTAATACATTAATATAATATAATAAAAATAATAAATAACAATATAATAAATAAATTATAAATAAGAATTAGCAATGATAAATAAATAATAAATTAATAATACATAAATTAAATATGAATAAAAGTAAAAGTTAATGTATAAATGTAATTAAAAATTAGACTCATTAACAAAAATTTATTTAAAAAATAACAACATATTATTAATTCATAGTAATATAAACTCATATTTTTTAAATTCAGTCTACCTTCGTCTTATGTGGGGGGGGGGGGTCTACAAACTCTAAGTCTGTCAATCTTTAGACGATAACATTTTGTCAGGTTGTTTTCTAGAATCTAGGGAAAAGGATGACCAAAAAACCAAGAGCACAAAAAAGTGACCAGAAAAAAAAACAAGGAATTGATAAATATTGAGGTTGTCGATAAATAAGTGATTAAAACTAAAGTGGTATCAAATGTCTCATTTATATCCTTTTCGTAGTCCAACGGTTCTCAACTAGGGGCACGCATACTCTTGTGGATACAAAAGCAAGTTTGCTGGAGCTACATGACAATAGTGTCAGTAATGGTGAATAATAAAATATTATAATTTTTAAAATAAATTCTTGTTAATGAGTATAATTTTTACTATTTAATTTTATTTATTTATAGTTATTTTTATTATGTCCTATAAATTAATAAAATATATTTTTTAAAATCAATTCTTGCTAATAAAATTAATTTTTAATATTTAATTTAATTTATTTATGTATCTATTATAATTTATTTACTATGAATTAATAAAATATTATCCCTTTTTAAATAAATTTTTGTTAACAAATATTATTTTTAATATTTAATAATATTTATTTAATACATTTATTTTTAATTTTATATTTCATTTATATATTATTAATTTATTATTTATTTCTTATAAATTATTTCTTCTTATTATAATTATTATTATATTATATTAATATATTAATTATGTATTATATTATATATCATATAAATATAAAATATTAATATGTAATTTCATAATAATAATAATAATAAATTATATAATACATAAATTATTAGGTATATAATAAAAATTATAAATAAATATCTCATTATAATATTTAAAAAATATATAAGAGATAGATTCAGAGTTTGTAGACATCCCCCCCCCCCTGCCAACCCACAGAAGAACAAGGGAAACAAAATTAAAAAAGCACATTTAAGTACCTAGTGTTTATATTCTAATTCCCTGTACCTTACAATTTTTTTTTTCATTGAGACAATGACAGGTTTTGAGATAACTTTTAAAGCCCCCCTTATTCCAAATTAGTTCCGAGAGAGCTAAGACGCTCAAATTAAAAAAAGAAAAAAAAATCATTGCAATCTAGTTATTGTTATCTAGTTAACAATGTTAACAATGTTACTAGACAATGTTAACAGATATGTGTTCATCTTTAATTTGTATATTATAGAAATTTTATATTTTGTGACTGAGTTAGGCATAAAGAAATTTTTCCTTCTATATTCTTTGCCGTAAAGACACTACTGATAGTTTTCATTCGATAGTTTTACTTTGGTCATATGCTGCAAAACCCCTTTCAGTTCCACCTCCCGAGTTCTTGGAAGCTAGGACCTTTTTATCCAAGGCCGGAAGGTCCCTTCTTTGTAAGTTTGAGAAAAGCAAACCATGGTTTTGTAATTTGATCGCATCTGACACATCATCCACTTTATTTATTGCCCCCTTAGATAAGAAAAGGTGTTTCTTCCTAGAAGCATAGTTCACCGTCCAAAGAAGAAAGAAAGAAAAACTCTGTACAGAGTGCTTCGTTTTACCCAAGCAATACATGGTGAAAATTTTTTTAGGTTATTTTAGTCATGTATAAAGAATAAAAGTATATAATGAATTTAGAGAAAGAAAGTTATCTCTGGAAAACAATATATGCTGAAAAATTCTATTTCAAAATCCCTATGGGCCCATACAATTCTATGCCTATGGTAGATACTAATTAGAATTAATGTTATGTGATATTATTATCTTTTTACTTATATTATATATTCATGTCAGCTTATGTGTACATGGGATTTAAAGATAGCATTTTTTTCTTATCTGGAAGTTAATCCAAGTTATTGTTAGTTAGATAGTACTGTATGAAAAAATGTATGGTATAAGTTGATTGAAGTCCCTCTTGCCATTCAAAATGAATACCTAAGAAAAGACAAAAGAAATTCATCGGCTAATTAGCAAGAGAATGGGCATCATGGAGAAGTGACAGTTTGAGGTGATGAAGAGATATGTTCCTTGCTGGCAGAGGGGAATCTCCAGATAGGCTATTTTGGAGATGAGTTGGAGAGCATGGGGTCGCTTTTTTGCTGAGTAAAGTTACAGAGAATGTATTGAATTGTGTGGGGAATCTTGAAATATAGAGCCAGTGTAACAGAGTGATCTCCAATAAATCTATTTTAGCGAATGTAGTGTGAGAGGGATGTAGGATATTTTATTAAGTAACCCAGTATGCAGAAGATACTTGCTGTATTTAACTTAATGTTAGATTGGACCATAGATATCAGAGTTCTTAATTGTAAATATTGTTTTGTTGTATGTAAATAATGTGTAAATAAATTATTAGTTAATTTTAGTTGGATGAGTTAGTATTCTTTTTTTATAAGCCTTCTCACAGCATGTCTGATATCACATAGATATCGGTGGTGGCAGCATTCCAAAATTAAGGAACATTCTTCAACATTTAGTGGACTAAGAAAGAGTGTGACATCGGTGGCCAGCGCATAGTGGGGCGTTTTGATAAACTAGGTGGATAAAATCCAAATTTCTGATTATCTCGGAATTTAACAAAACTGCGTACATTAGTAGCTAAATGTCTATTTTATCGAGATCTGAAGGAATTTTGTCGAAAAAATTTGAGGTGTTGATTAACTGCACCCGTAAAGTTGGCTTTTCCCTAGTTGGTTTGAAGAAGTTTCAGTAGATGCTCCAGTCTGCCGTAAGCTCAAAACCATGTTGTTGATATCCTGTTTAATTTTAAACCACATGTTTACTGGACATATGACACATGATTGTCAAGGTAAGTTTTTATATAAGCACTGTTAAACCCAGTAATCGTTTTTTTTTTCTAGAGGTTGTGATTTTGCATGAATCATGTTGTTTTTTGCAATCTTTCTCTTGACATTTAGCAAAGTGTTCAGCATTGTTCAGCAATAAGCATTTTTTAAAATCAAAGTGAAATTACTATAGTATTGGAAACTAAAAATATCTGCTGCAAATGGCTGCATATAAATAAGTTATTATTAATAAACAAGCTTAATATGCTCTTGCAGCTTAAATATTCATGTTTAGTTCAAAACTTGCAGGTCAATTTTAAACCATTTTTAATTATCTGACTGAGCTAAATGTTTAAATATATGTGTAGTTTTAAAGGCAATTAAATATTATTATAATTTGAAGAGCGTAGAAGTTACACTTTTTATATAGGACTACGCAAAAGTTTAGTTAAGTTCATTTTAAACACCTTCTAGTTATTTGACAGAGTTGGAATTTTATTCGTATATGTAGTTATGTTTCCAATGTAATATTATTATAATTTATGGAACATAGCAGCTACACCTTTTTTTATACAGGGCTACACAAAAGTTTCGTTTAAATTTTACTAGTTAATTTTAAACACCTTCCAGTTATTTGATAGAGCTAGACCTTTATTTGTATATGTAGTTATGTTGCTAATGCAATATTATTATAATTTATGGAACATAGCAGCTACACCTTTTTTTTTTTTTTTTTTTTTTTTTTTTTTTTTTACAGGGCCACACAAATAACTAAATCGGATATATAACTGTCTATACGCAAAAAAAATTATTTCAAATTCAATAAAGTTTATATAGGTTTATATTCAATAAGGAATATACTATTTGCACAACAGCATTTCTTCAACAGGATATAATTTGCGTAGTATTTATAAGTTTTATAGGGTTACACAAAACATAAAAGCTTGTTTTTTAAAACATGTTTTGATTTTATACACTTTCTAGGCAATACAGCAAATTTTTTACTAAAAAGATATCTAGATTTGATATCAATACAGATGTGTTAAACAGACTGTAGTGACGATATTGTCATGACATCGCTAAAATAAATATATATATATAAGAAGAATGATTCAGCACAACTAAAACGAAAATATATATAAATATACATATAAAAAAAAAATTAAAGTTACGTTTTAAATTTATTTTATTCATTAATGTTCATTCTACGTTCGTTTCATTCATTCAGGTAGTAATAATAATTTTAGGTTTTAGAAAAAGATAAAAGCTATTTTTTTTAATGTTAATTAAAGCTGTAAACTTTATGACTTTATAACGTTCGGTAAAAAAACAAATGGATTTTAAAAGGAACACACACGTAGCATTTATATTTCTTACCATAAAAACTTCAGACAGTAACAATGGCAATGGCCGTAAAAATACGAGACTGACTCCAATTCTGACATAACGAGCAGCATCCAACAATGAAAGAATTTACAACCAAAATGCCCCAAAGGTTACGATTCTTGAGGGGTGGTTCAGACATAACACCTGCGGGAAGAAGGTGGACACTCGGAAAAGGTTTCTGACTGAACAAAAGGGGTGACCTTCCTACCAGACAGGGGAGCCAATGAAGTGCGGAAAAGCAATTGCCCCCAATGAGGATGATTACAAGAAAGCCAATAAGAGAAAGAAGAAATGGTATGGGGAGGAATAAACAAAATAGAAAAAAAAAGAACTCTCTCAGAAAAAAATCTACGAGATTGAGAAGACATCTTCGTCCTGACCATGTATGACGTCCTGAGGAAAGAACTTAGAAAATAAGATCACCACTCTGATGTGGACGCTAAAGTGATTTTGGAATTAAAGAGAAAAGCATTATAGAATTGGCGCTAATGGATGTTTATAATTACAGTTCTGCTGACATGCACGATGAACGATCCGAATCTACAATGAACTTTAGTGCTATGCAACAACGCTGCAGCTCGTTTTCTTGTTTATGAACATTTCCATGGATTCTAATGAACTTTATGACTCCAATGGTGCTAAATAAGAGGCTGCAGATTGTTTGTTTATGGACAATCCTGTGAAATAGCCGACGAAACTTGTGTCTTCAAGGAGCCGTACGAGAGTGCCGCAGATCGTTTATTGATGGACCTCATCTGTATTTATGGACCTTATTTGCATCTATGGACCTTATCAGCTGCTCAACAAATGGTGAGAAATTTAAATCTACCTCTGTGGTGTCACTAAATATTAAATAATCCTTAGTTTTTTTTTTAACGAAAAAAATAAATAATTATTATTAAAATTTAATTCTTAACTTAAAACTGAGTAAGGAATATTAAAATACAATAATAATAATAATAATAATAATAATAATAATAATAATGAAAATTTAGGCTATGCCTTTTAGTTGTGCTGTGAGTAATGTTATAAATTTATGATAATGTACAATGCAATCAAAAGAAAATAATTATTATTATGGAATTGATATTTTAGAATATTTTCCTATTGTGTGTTAATTATAAAATTGATAGTTTGAATGGTATTATCTCATTGTGTTTAATTATAAAATTGATATTTTGAAAGGTATTATCTCATTGTGTTTTAATTATAAAATTGTTATTTCGAAATAAATATTGGTATGTCTATATATATCCTTGTTTTCTTTGACCTTTTCTCTTCTTTACTTTTTTTTCAAGTAAATTACTAGATACAAACTCTTGATTATTAAAATTAATTTTTTTTAAGACAGTTATTTTAATACTCTTCTTATCTCCTTAAAATCCTAATTTGCTAAGTTAAACGTTAAATAAGCCGATTCTGAGTTATTGACATTTTACTTTGTTTAGATTATTCCAAGGTTTTAAATTATTTGATCGATAATACCCAGATCATTCACTCATAACGCAGGATGGAGTATTATCTTTATGTTATTTTTTTTCACTAACCACTAACCTTCATGTTGTACTTTGTATGTGGTGTCATTTTCCTCACCACATTACAATAAAGTTTAATGGTGCTAATACCAGGTGTTTAATTTGCAGTTAGGATTCAAAATTTAATTTTTTTTTCTGCATTTGATTATATATATAAATATATATTCAGTATTATAATTTTTCTCCTTAATTACCTATTTTCTTTTCTCTTCTTTTCTTAACAAACATCACTTACCTACATAATATATATATATATATTTGTGTATATAAAAATTTTTTTTTTATAAAAGTAAAAAAATGTATTAATTATACGTATGAAATTAATACATACAAAGGAGAACTGGTTTAGCTCACAACACATTATTTAGAAAACCTTCGTTACTATAGATTTGTTTATATATATATATCTGTATTTTGAAAATTTATTTTGTGATTATTTTATATGTGCCTATAGAAAATAGTTAGGGGGATTTTGAAATTTCTATGAGATATTTTTTTTCTCTTTTCTCTGCATATGAGGTAATTTTGATACCTAGATAGGAAATTTATATTTTGAGAGATAGTACATAATAATTCACAGTGCTGAAAAGTTAAAAAATAAATAAAATTAAAGAAAAACAATTAAACATTAATCTGTTAGAGATTTTCAAAATAGATAAATAAATATGACAGGAAGAAAGGGAAGACAGGTTTCTCCCGAAAGGGAAACATTCACAATTGGAGTGGATACTCTGATAAATTCATTACAAAATTTTGAGGATAAACCGGATCAAAACATAACACATTTTTTTGAAGAATTTGAGGAGTTAGCTGAAGCGGCACAATTTCCCGATGATATAAAATTGGTGTTGTGAAATCAAAATTCAAAGGACAAGCAAGAGAAATTATGAGAAACACTGTAATGTATATATATTTCTATTAACTGTAACCTGTAACCAAGAACTTATTTAACTGTATGTACTGTAAACTGTAACCGGTTGTTAACGGCAACATCATCAGATATCAGACGCTATGTAAGCATGAAGGTGAGTAGCGTGGCTATGTTTAATAAAGATTGTTGTTGGAACTTAATGTCCCATTAATTGGGTGTTTAATTAAAATATGCTTCACAACGTATAATATGATGATTGAGCTTAAGCTCTTAACAAGATCCAGATCTTATATGGTGTCAGAGAAGATGATCGGGAAAGATTGAAACCGCATGCTTGAAGATGGAATGCTTTAAGCCGCCAGCAGAGTTTAACTTCACGTGTGGGAATGTTGCCGAGAACTGGAAAAAATGGCGACAAAAGTTCAAAAACTTTATGATAGCCACAGAGAAGAACGAAAAGCCTGCGAAAAATAAAATAGCCATTCTCTTGAACTTGCTGGGTGATGAAGGCGTCAACATCTTCAACACTTTCAAATTTGAAGCGACGGAAGCAGAGTCCTACGACGCCGTGATAAAAAAATTCAAAGATTACTACACACCGCGACGAAGCGTAGTGTTTGAGCGCTACAAATTCTTCTCAGCGGTCCAACAAGAAAACCAATCGGTGGATAACTACATCACCGTGTTAAAAACACTAGCGGCGTCATGTGAATTCGGCGACCAACAGGAGAGTTTAATACGAGATCGCGTCGTCCTAGGCATCCGTGATGTTGCTCTACAAGAGAGACTTCTGAGAGAAACAGATTTAACTCTTCAGAAAGCTGCCGAGTTTGTGAGAACCACAGAAATTAGCAAAGAACACTCTAAATCTATCAACGGACCTAATCTCAGTGCTTCGGTGGACGTTATTCGGAGGAATCAAACAGGACAGACTAATAACAAGTTCAAAAACTCTAGAACTGTTAAAAAGACAAACCCTAAAAATGAACCGTATGATTGTTTCAAGTGTGGTAAGAAACACAGAAAAGCAGGATGCCCTGCTTATGGAAAAACTTGCAGAATATGCAAAAAAACAAATCATTTTGCTAAAGGGTGTAAATTTAATAAAGAGAAAAATATTTATGAGATAAATACGAATGATAACTTGTTTGTTGATACAGTGGAGATTGATAGTGTGGTAAGTACATCATCCAATTCTTGGTTAAAGGATATTCAAATTAATAATGTAAATATTAAATTTAAATTGGATACAGGGGCAGAGGCAAATGTCCTACCCTTGTCAACTTATAAAAGTTTAAATGTAAACATGGAAGTTGAACAAACTCATACAATGCTTTTATCATTTGGTAATTTTGAAATTAAACCTGTTGGTAAAGTAAAATTAAAATGTACTGTTAATAATCATGTTGATATACCTATTGATTTTATTATTGTTGATAAAATGTGTAAACCCATTTTAGGATTAAAATCATGTAGTGAGTTAGGATTAATTCAAAGAGTTGATTGTATAAAAGCTGAAAAGCAAAATATTTTGGATGCATATAAAGATGTGTTTAATGGGTTAGGTACATTTCCTGGTGAACCTTATAAAATTGTATTAAAAGATAATTCTAGCCCTGTTGTGCACCCACCTAGAAGGATTCCTCAGTCAATTAATCAAAAATTAAAACTTACTCTTAAATTGCTAGAAAAAAGGGGGATAATTTCAAAAGTAAACAAACCGACAGACTGGGTACAGAGTCTGGTTGTTGTCGAGAAACCTAATGGGGATTTAAGAATATGTTTAGATCCCAGAGATTTAAATAGGGTACTAAAAAGGGAACACCATGTAATACCGTCACCAGAGGATATCATAAGTCGATTAGAAGGGAAAAAAATATTTTCGGTTCTAGATCTCAAGGATGGGTTTTGGCAGATACCGCTGGATGAAAAAAGTTGAGAGATCTGCACATTCAACTCACCCTTCGGGAGATATAAATTCAATAGAATGCGTTTGGAATTGCCTCAGCTCCAGAGGTGTTCATGAAAAGAAACCAGCAGTTATTTGGGGATATAGACGGGGTAGAAATCTATGTAGATGATATCATAGTGTCGGGTAAAGATGAAAAAGACCATGATGAAAAATTAATAAAGATATTAGAAAGGGCTCGTGAAAACAATGTTAAGCTAAATAAAGATAAATTCCAATTCAAAACAACTGAGGTCAAATATTTAGGGTATATTATTTCCAATGGGGGTATAAAAGCTGACCCATCGCTTGTTAAAGCAATTGTAGAAATGCCTAGTCCTGAAAATAAAAAGGATGTCAGGAGGTTTTTGGGAATGCTAAATTATGTGTCAAAATTTATTCCGAAACTTTCAGAATTAACTGTTTCTCTAAGAGAGTTGTTAAAATTTAATTCTGAATTTATATGGTCAGATAATCAGGAAAATGCTTTTATAAAAATAAAAGAAACGTTAAGTAAAAGTCCTGTCCTGAAAGTTTTCAATCCTAAAGAGGAAATAATATTACAATGCAATAGCTCCAAAGATGGTCTGGGAACATGTTTGGTTCAAAAAGGGCAACCAGTTTCTTTCGCATCCAGGAGTTTAACTGAAAATGAAAAAATTACGCTCAGATAGAAAAAGAATTATTAGCTATCACATTGAAAAGTATCACAACTTAGTTTATGGTCATAAAGTAATTGTACAGACAGGTCATAAACCTTTGGTGTCCATCATAAACAAACCTTTAGCTAAAATTACTGCAAGAATGCAGAAAATGGTGTTAAAATTAGTAAAATATGATTTTGCAATCCACTATGTTCCAGGTAGTCAACTATATTTGGCTGACACACTTTCTAGAGCATATTTGAAAAATAATAACAAAGATGACCCAGAAATGTTAAATGTTATACATAGCATTACTAAAGCCCTACCTTTAAGTGAAAAAAGACTTAAACAGTTTCAAACGGAAACTAAAAATGATGAGGATCTTACCCAAATAATAGAATTTTGTAAAACTTCATGGCCTAAGGATAACAAAAATTTGTCTACTAATCTTAAACGGTACTATAAGTTTAAAGATGTCATATATGTGAATGACGGGTTAGTGTTTAATAATAATAAATTAATTGTTCCAAAAAGTTTAAGACAAAATATGTTAGGTTTAATACATGAAGCCCATTTTGGAATGGAGAAATGTAAAAGTAGAGCGAGAGAAATCTTTTATTGGCCAGGCATCTCTACTGATATAGAGGAATTAGTTTCTAAATGTCAAATATGTGAAAAATTTAGAAAACAAAATGCAAAGGAACCACTGATGCTCCATGAAATACCAAATAAGCCTTTTGAGAAAATTGCAACTGATATATTTCAATTTGCTAATCAAAATTATTTAGTTATAGTTGATTGTTTTCCTAAATGGATTGAATGTTTGGCTCTAAAAGATAAAACAGCTAATGAAGTAATTCCAAAATTAAAATGTGTTTTTGCTAGATATGGTATACCTAATGAAGTAGTGTGTGATAACAATCCCTTTAATAGAAGAAGAGAATATTTTTGCAGAAGAAATTTGCAGAAGAATGGGATTTTGAACTAAATTTTAGTAGTCCCAGGTTTCCCCAGAGTAATGGAATGGCTGAAAGGGCAGTAGGGGTAATGAAAAATATTTTACGAAAAGTAAAAGATGTTACAGTAGGCTTAATGGAATACCGAAACACACCCATCAGTGGTTTAGAATTTTCTCCAGCACAACTTATGTTTAATAGGAGATTAAAAACAAAGTTACCCATCAGTAATAAATTGTTAAAATCAGAAATTAATAATCCTAAGACTAAACTTAAAATGCGCCAGAGTAAACAGTAATTTTACTATGACAGGACAGCACAATCTTTAAAAGAGCTGAAACCTGGTGATAACATAGTGTTATTTAATTTTAGAACTGGGCAATGGGATAAAGGTGAGATTGTTTCTAAACACAAAGCTCCTAGGTCCTATATGGTAAAGAATGCAAATGGAGAAATACTTCGCAGAAACAGAAGACATTTAAGATTATCAAAAACTCCATTGAAAAATAATTTTGTTTATGATGATATAAATATTGGGGATAAGTCTGGTGGGCAAGAGAATGAAACAATTTCTGTTCCAGAAGATAATGATAATCAAAATATTCCTACTACTAAAATTACAAGAAAGGGGCGTGTCATAAAACAACCTTCTAGGTTCAGGGATTTTTGCATGCAGTAAGCATCTTTTTATGCCACATTTGTATATATTTTATGTATTTTAAAATTTAATGGTCATGTCTTGTATCATGTAAAAGTGAAGTGTATTTATGAATTGAAGTGTTATGAATTGAAATTTGAAGTGTTTTATGTGTATTTATATTTTTATCTGGAGGAAAGGATGTAATGTATATATATTTCTATTAACTGTAACCTGTAACCAAGAACTTATTTAACTGTATGTACTGTAAACTGTAACCGGTTGTTAACGGCAACATCATCAGATATCAGACGCTATGTAAGCATGAAGGTGAGTAGCGTGGCTATGTTTAATAAAGATTGTTGTTGGAACTTAATGTCCCATTAATTGGGTGTTTAATTAAAATATGCTTCACAACGTATAATATGATGATTGAGCTTAAGCTCTTAACAAGATCCAGATCTTATAAACACAACTGAAGCACAAAACTATAAAACCTTTAAAGAAAATTCAATAAAACAGTTTCAAAAAGAAAGATCTTTTGCAGATTCTCAGTTGCAATTTATAAATGCCAAACAAACAGCCAATCAAACCATTGAGGAATTCACAAGAAAATTCAATATAGAAGCACAGAAATATTTCGCTTTATCGGGACACGAACAAAAGAATGGAGCTAAAGAACTATTAGAAACAATGAAATTAACCAAATATCTTGAGGCGCTAAGACCAGACATATCTTTCAAATTGAAAAAATATCCACCTACAAAATTCGAAGACGCGGTAAAGAAAGCTAAAAACATCGAAAGTGTATTAAACAGTAAATGTGCAGAT
Organism: Maratus speculifer; assembly: GCA_964019185.1. NCBI lineage: Eukaryota > Metazoa > Arthropoda > Arachnida > Araneae > Salticidae > Maratus > Maratus speculifer. The sequence goes on from OZ025293.1 coordinate 178,252,915, forward strand.
GAAATAAATAATTTAACAGAAACAAGCAAAAATAAATTATTTGAGGGCACTTATTAGCATGTCACAAGACCAAAAATCAGAGATACAACAGCTGAAAGAACAAATAAAAGGTTTACAAATTGACAAAAATGAAAGTGCACAAAACAAAGCTAAAATAAATCATATAACACAAAATTTTTGTCATATATGCAATAAGTCCAATCACCAAACACAAAATTGTTATTTTAATCAAAAAAGTGCGAATTTTTTTCAACAAAGGGGAGCACAAAACAACGTTAGGCCAAGATTACAAAAAAATTACTATCAAAATAACAATTATAGAAGCTTTCAACGATTTCCACAAAATTATGCACAACATTTTCAAGCGCCACAAACATTTGATTTTGCAAGACCTCATCACAATCAAACTAGATTTAATGATATGCAAAATCAGATGCCAAATTGGCAAAATTTGTACCAATCACAGATAGGACCTAATCAAATGTATCATGGAAATTATAATATGCAAAATATGGTTCCAATGCAAAACTTTGATCCAACACAGGGAAACAATACACAAATCGTACATACAGGGCAACATCAGTTTTGTAAATATGCAAAATAGCCAAAATCTTTTGCCGCAAAATAATGGGAGAAACAGGGAACATCAGCCCACAATTACCTTTCCAAATGAAAACAGAGACAGGAGGGCAAAGTCATCTAAACTGGTAAGGGGACCTACAAAATTGAGAGAAATACAAGCCCGTAGGTCCCGTAACATTGAAAAAAAAACAGGGTTATGATAAAAAAAATAAATCAAACAAGGAATTGAAAATAATGAAACAAAAACAAACAAAAAAGACAAAGATAAGAGAAAATGAGGACGAAAAAAAAAAAGATAAAAGAAAAATTGATTGCAAGTTGTAACTCGGGGAAAAAACAATGAATTACCAATATGGAACTTAAAAATAAAGAAAGATCTAATTATACCCAGTCTTATTGATAGTGGGGCGAGTATAAGTTTAATATCCCCAGGGGTCTTCGAAAAAATAAAACAGACAGATATAAAGATTAAATATTTAGCCAATTCTATAAAAATAACAATTTATCAAACAAATCTATTCCTTTTAAACACTATGTAAAATTTAAGTTTAGATTTAACAACACTTTCTTAAATGGCACATTTTATGTAACTAAAGAAGAATTTGACCATAATTACAAGATCATTTTAGGATACGATTTTTTAAAAAGTAATAAAATAATTATGGATTTTGAAAATAATACTTTTAAACTCAATAACTCAATTATACAATTAAACCCTAATGAAAATCAAATTACTGAGGTGAATGGAATTAAGCCTATACAAAGAAACGATGAGTTTCAAACAATATCAAAACAAATTGACTCCTATCACTATAATAAAATTCCGAAAATTAATGCACGAGTATTTGTAAAAAAAAGCATACTTTGAGACCTAGAGAATCGAAATTAGTAAATTTAATTTTTGATGGGAAATTAAAAAACGGGGAACAATTTTTTTTTCAACCTAAATATAACAACAGGAAAATAGTAATTCAAAATTCAGTTCATGAAAATAAGGAAACTGAAAACAATTCATTCACAATATTAGTACAAAATAAATCTAAGAAATATTTGAGACTTCATAAAGATCAGGAAATGGGGAAAATTACCACTGATTTTTTTTATAAAAAAACAAAATAAATCAAATACTGATAATATTTATGAAGTTAATAACCTAAATATCACACAAATTAGAGAATTAAGAAAAAAAGAACTTTCAGAGAAGGATTTTAAAGTTGATCACTTAACACCGAAGGTACAAAAGGAAGTACTGACAGTTTTAATGAGACATGTAACTGCTTTCAGCAAATCATAAAAAGCTAGGAGAAACAGATGTTATAAAACCGAACTTTAAATTAATGCATGACTTTCTGATACAAACAAAACCCTTTAAATTAGCACACGACATAAAGAAATTCACAGAGAAAGAAATTCAAGATTTATTGGATGCCAATATAATAGAGCCAACGAATTCAAGCTATGCTTTCACAGTAATTTTCGTAAAGAAAAATTCCACATCAAAAACAAACAATAAGAATTTAATTAAATTTAGGATGGCTACAGATTTTAGAGCTCTAAATGATATATTAGAAAGTGACCCATATCCAGTACCTAATACAAAAGATATTTTCCAAAGCATGGCTGGAAAAAAATTATACACTGTCTTAGATTTATATTCTGCATTCTTTCAAATAAAATTAAATGTGCAGGACAAGCATAAATTAGCATTTATCACGGAAGATAACCATTTTCAAATAACAAGGATGCCTTTTGGAACAAAAATTTCAATGAATCAATTCGCTCGTTTAATTGATATAGTTTTGGGTGACTTAAAAAAAAATACAACATTCAATACTTTATTGATGACATAATAATTGGTTCAAATGATATACAACAAATGCACACAATACTAGAGGCAGTATTAGAACAATTAGAAAAATTCAATCTTACAATTGAACCGACTAAGCTAAAATTATACATGCCGGAAATAGATTTTTTGGGATACAAAATTAGCGAAAAAGGATATGCGCCCTCACAAAAAAATATTAAAAAAATAACAAGCTTCGCAGTATCCACATCTCGGAAAGCAGTTAGAGCATTTGTTGGATTATGCACATATTTTAAAGCAACTGTACATAATTACGCGGAGATAATAGCGCCACTGATGGATCTCACAAAAGCTAATACAAAATTCAAATGGAATGACAAAGTACAGGAATCATTTGAAAAAATACAAAAAATTATAATGGAACAACCTACTATACACCCCCCAGATTTTAGTAAAGAATTCTATATAATTACAGACAGATCAAAAATAGCAACATCAGGTATACTAGTGCAAAAACAAGGAGATAAAATGATCCCAATCGAATTTACGGGAAGAAAATTAAGAGATTCAGAAAAGAAATATCCAAGCATGCAGATTGAACTTTTGGCAAACTATGAAACCATAACATATTTTAGAAACATTCTATTAGGATGAAAATTTTTTCTGCTAACAGATTCAAAGGCGTACCATTTACAGATAGAAAAGCAGCCTGAGATTGTAGCAAGATGGTTACTTAAATTACAGGATTATGATTTCGAAGTGTTGCACATTGCAGGTATTCATAATCCTGCTGATTTCTGTAGTAGATTGGTACATGCCCTATCGATAGCAGATGACTTAGATAAACACCTTTTCACGGTAAATAAAAAGCTAAATGCAGATAATATAAAAAAAAGAACAATTAAATGACCCTAAATTAAAAGAAATTATTGAGGCTTAACAACAACAACAAAGAAAAGTAAAAAAATACAAAAAGTACAGTTTAAATAAAGATGGGATATTAATTCTGAAAAATTCACATAATTCAAATAATGCAGAATTATATATTGCACCGCAGAGCTTAAAAGAAGACATTCTAAATAGCGCACATGTCCCACATTTTGCTTTCTTAAAAACTTATCATATATATTATAAAGCAGAAGTTCTGAAACTTCCAAACGGGTGTTTTCAAAAACTACCCTATGGATTTTTTTGTCGATTGTATCATTCGATAGGAAATATTTTTCCGAAGGTTTATGATTCAAATTTACAGGGATAACTCTGATTTTTCGTGGTAAATTTCGTATTTTTCGGTTATTTTTGACAAAAGGGTTGCCAGTAGCTGTTTTTGGCGAAAATTATCATTACTAAACAAATTAAAAATGATATATCTGTTAGAAATATTACAAACATCTTGCAAATAAAAGCAGAAAAGAACTATTGATAATAATAATAATAATTAATAATAATAATAATAATAAAGAAAACCATTTAATGAGGCATGATATTATAAAAAAAAATATTTATCTTAAAAATAAAAGAAATATTGGTAACGCTTAAAAAATAACTTAACGTGAAATATTACATTTGATGCAACATTTGGCGACTTATCCTTGCGTTAGAATTTTTAAAAAACTTGAAAATTTGATTGAATGAATTTTGAACGATATTTATTTTCCTTTTTATTATTTTCTTTCTCTTTTTTATCAAATTTCGATAGTATATAACTTATTCCAGAAAAAGGCAGATCTAATTATAAAAATAATTGTGAGTTACATATTTGTTTCTTTGAGATTTTTTTTTACTTTTGTCGGCGAAGAATTAAGCCAAAAATGCATATGTCTAACATTAGGTCGCAATAATGTTGTTTTTTCCAAAAGAAGATAATTTTTGGAGTATATTTTAGTATTCAATTGTAAATTCAATAAACATAAGTTAATATTTTAAAAAATGTAATCAAATATTTAAATTTTAGCTTTAGTGTGAAATTCTGCCACACATATATATATATTGTAAAATAATATCATTCTTTTTCAAAAGTTTTTCACCGCAATTTTGAAAATTGTGATCAACAAACATACTTTTTTGCGCCATTTTGTCAAATTATCTTCCAGGGAAAATTAGTTTTAAAATTTACAAACTGAACAAGGAAATCTATGCAATTGAAATGAAATTTATGCATTTTCGCGTTATTACTATCGATAAATTGCATATTTTGAAATAAAAATAGCCTGCTGAAAAAAAAATGGCACAGATGTCATATATGCACCACATTGGCGCGATTGCAACAAAACGTCGATTTTATGTTCGTATGGTAGCTCGGCTATTGTATATTTATTAATAAACTATTTACTCTTATTTATTTTTTTAAATGATGTAAATTGTTTTATTTTATAATTATTAAGAAAACATTTATTTATTTTTATTTCCTTTTTAAAATAATAGAAAACAATTAAAAAAAATATATGTAACTGATATTTTAAAACGAAGTTTTCGCCAAATTGGCGTAAAAAAGGAAAAAAATGCACAAATGTGGTGCACAAAAGGCATTTGTGCCAAAATATTTTACAAGTCTGTTTTAATTAGCCATTTCTTCTTCAATTTTCTTCATATTTTTCCTGTGTTAGATAATATTTAAAATGATATTGGACTAATCTTCAATAATTGAGCACCGCCAAATAGCATATTTACTATATTATTGAAAGTTTTATTGGCACAGATATTATATATCACCGAGGCAACTAATAGACTTTAAATTGACATTACTTTGTCTGAGATATATTAACCCGACTATTAATATTTATTTATAAATAAAATGTTTATTTACTTTATAAATTGTATAAATTGTTTTGTTATATACTTATTAATTAAACTTTTTTCATAAATTTTTATTACTATTTAAATAAAAGAAAATAATTTAAATATACGCATGTAACTGGTATTCGAAAACAATGTTTCTGCTAAATTAGCATAAAAAATTATCGCGCCAAACTCGGCGCATATGACATCTTTGCCGTTTTGTTTATGTATTAAGGAGATTTCTAGATCATCAACGAGATCATAGAAAATTTGTCAGATTATTTTATTTGAGATTATTAAATTTATGGTTTTTCATTATGAAACAAACGAAGAAAAGAAAATTTACTATTGATGCAACTACAGAATTAATGACTGCTTGGCGTTATTTTTTTTTTTTTTAAATCGAAAATTCGATATTTTAATTATTTGTTTACTTTTTTTGTTTACATTATTATAAATATTTTTTCATGTTTATATATGCATCACCTTGGCGCATTTTTTTTAAATCTGACATCAGTTTGACAAACACTGCGTTTTCAAATACCAGTTACATGTTATATTATTTTTAATTATTTTCTATTATTTTAAAAAGGAAACAATAATAAATAAGTGAAGTTTAATTACAAAACAATAAAGAAAGAAAAAAATAAATAAAAGTAAAGAAACAAAGTTTATTAGTAAATAAACAACAACAACCAGATTACCACGCAATCCATAAAATCACAATTTTGTTGCAATCGCACCAACGTGATCCATACATGACACCTGACCAAAATATTATTGGCTATATTATTATTTATATTTTTCTATATTATTTGGTACTACTTGATTATCCCATCGACCAAAAAACTGCCGCCAAAATAAAAGATTAAATGTCAATAATGGATGATCGTAAATGCCACATTCATTTGAAATTAAACATGTTACATGCGTTTTTTACGTCATCAATTACTTTTTAATTTGACGTTTTATTTGTATTTCTATTAATATTTTAGTAATTTATTGATTCTTTGGTTATTTAAAATAAAAGTTATATTCGTTTGTATAATATGGTGAATCGTTTTGCAATATGTATAATTTGGCGAAATTGATCTATGGAATAATAAAGTAGTACCTATTATTTATTAAAATTCTATCTGGATATTTAAGTTGACAGAACTGGCGTACTTTTCAAGTCTCCGTAGAGGCATTCGCCAAGCTGTCGTTAATTCTGTGTTTTAGCCTTATTATGTATTTTTCATCTGTACACTGTAAAAAAAATCTGCAAAGGTACTAAACCTTTTCTAGGAAACTGGGATTCCAAGAACCTTTCCTGTAACGGTAACAGCAAAAATTCAAGTTTCAGAATCGATTACACGAATTTTTCCTGTTATCGTTACATGAAAAGTTCTTGGAATCCCAGTTTCCTAGAAAATGTTTAGTATCTTCACAGATTTTTTTTACAGTGTGGTTATTTTACTATCCCTAAAAAAGCAATATTTGCAATGTGCAGGAAAAATATTCGGAATATCAATGATATAGAATTAAAAAAAAATATTTGCAATTAATTTATCAATCATTCAGGTTAAAAAAAATACTTTAAAATTGGCTAAGAAAAAATATACGTTAAATACCGACAGTAGGATTTTTTTTTTTTTATGTTTATGTTGCAGTTTTAAATAACAATAAGCCCTATCAACAAATTTTATCAAAAATTAACTATTAAATACTACTTCATTATCCCGTAGAACAAGAAAAAACACTATTGCCAAGATTAAATGCCAATAATAGATGATTGTAAACTTCACTTTCATTTGACAATAAACACGAAATAAGTCTGATACATTTGTAACAAATCGTTATAAGAAATACTAATGTTTGACGCCAAAAATCATAATGGAATTGATTACAAGCTGAAGGTTTATTTTTCTACAAAATTTAGCATAAGATTATTCTCGATTTAACAGCTACATGTTTGCAACTGCAGGGCTGCCACAGGCGACTATTTTTTAACTCTAACTGGCACCACTTTCTTTAAACAGAAATACATAACATACACTTTGACAACATTTGCAAGAAAAATTTATTTTGAAATTTATATTAGAAAAATAGTGGTGCGAACGGAATATAAAAATAGTCACCTGTGGCAGCCCTGCAACTGGTTTAAAAAAATGAAGAGGCAGTGAAACTGATGTAATTTTAATTTTACCCAAATAGTTCAGCTTTAAAACACACCTTTTATGCTTCATTGTTCTAATAAATATATAAGTTAAACACTTTTTTATATATTTTTTTTTTTGCTATGTACTTTTCTGGAACAGACCAAGGTAAATAGAAAACTGTAGTAGAGTTGCCAGAAGAGGGCGGTTATTAAAAAATGTAATGCAACATGTAATGAGATTGTATTTAGGCTACCAGATCTGCACAGAGTGCAAGTTCAGATTCGGGAGTTTAAGAACTAACAAATGATAATACTCTATTTGAAAATTAATAGAGTTTGATAATCATTGCAATGCTTTCTAACAAAATAATATAATGAATAGAGAACATTTTGATTCCTGCTGTCACAACGGTTTCATTTTCATATCAAACTCTACTATAAATGATCAAATAAGAGAGATGGTACTTAATTACCCAAATTTTGTGCAAGGCATACAATAGTGCAATATCGCAATGACATTGGCACTGACATCGTTTTCAGCATTGCGGAAGGACATTCCAGGTGATGGTCTACACTGCTTTAAAAAAGAAATTTCAAATCACCATTTTGTTTGAGTCAAGATTTGTTTGGAAACATGGACCAGCGCAGCGGGCATAGCCTGCTAGTGGTATTATAAAAGAAAGGTTTTTCTGGTACAGAATGTATCAAGAGATAAAACAATTCTGCACAAAATGTATAACATGCAACACATTTAAACAACATAGAACGATAAAAATTCCTTTTAAAACAATGGTTAAAAATTATCTACCAGGGCAAAGATTGGTATGCGACATAATTGGACCTTTAATTCCATCTTTAAATAGGAATAAATTCGTACTGACTGTGATAGACATTGCCACACGTTTCTTACAAGCATTTCCACTTAAATCGACGGACACTAGGGTCATAATCAATGCTCTAAATAGTTACTTTAGCGCATTCGGATTAGCAAGATATTTTTCCATTGATAATGGATCCTATTTCAAATCGAAGGATTTTAAAGATTACCTGAAAAATTTAAATATTGAACTAATCCCCTCATCAATTTATCACCCTGAAAGTCAACCGATTTCGGAACGTATTAATAGGGATTTAAAAGCTTCGATAGCATCTATGTGTAATAAAACTTATGAATGGGATACGAAACTTCAATATTTTATTTTGATGCATAATTCAACTGTACATCATAGAATAACAAAATTCTCTCCAAGCATGCTATTTTTTGGAAGAGAAATAAAAACGCCTTTCACAAACTTTGAAGTACACGACATGGTTTCTTACAGAAAATATGTTCAAAATAAATTAAAACATATGCACGAAATAAGAAAAGAGGTTATCAAATATCAGGAAACGGCGGATAGGGAATTAAATAAAAATTCAAAGGCAACACACATGGAGCTACAAATTAGGTGAAGAAGTATACTTAAAACTGCTGATAAAACCTAAGGCATTACACCAAAAATTTTCAGGCCCATATTACGTTGAGAGAATTTTCAGGAATGACAACTATCTCATTAAAAACAGAAACAGTCCAGATCTAAAGCCTATTAGAATTCATATTTCTAAATTATTTGCACCCAATATGGAAAGCAAAAATAAAACAAATAATCATTCACTAGAAAACACAAATACGTAAATAAAAAATAAATAAATAAATAAAAATATATAATTCAAATAATTCATTAAAACTGATTCATTTGTCTACTGAAACTTTTCTAAAAAAAAAAAACATAATGCATTGAACACATCAGCTTAAATTATAAACTTTCACAATTAAATACTAAGTACTTCTAAAAATGTTCGAATTTTATATAATAGACACAATTAAATAAATAAATAAATAATTAAAAAATTGGATAAGACAATTAAGATATTTCTAATTAAAAAAAAAAATAAGTTCTCTAATACACAATTAAACGTTAAAAGATTTTTTTCTCATGGTCTCACATTATTAATAAATATTAAACAAAAGGGTAAAATAAAACTGGATAATTCATGGTTGATTAATTTTTCTTTGATATTCCGTGTAAAAACGGATTTTAAAACACTACGAACAATAATAATAAATAAATAAATAAATAAAACAAAATAAAATAAAAGATTTATTACAATAGATAGGTATAAAAAAAAGGCTATATTATAATCTCATGAGAAATATATATTTTGTACTCCCCGGTGTGCAAGTTTTTATTGCTGGTCGATAGCTTGCATTGTACGAAAAATATTTTTTTGGAGATTGTACGTAAATGAGATTGTACACAAAAAAAAAAAAAAAAAAAAAAATTAAGAATAAAGCTTTATATAAATAATCATATCTCATTAATTAATATAGCAATAATACTAGATTAGAACAAAATTTGCAATACATAAAGAAACTATTAATTACAAACCCTAAAATACTCATATGTTCCAAAAAGAAAGAAATAAAATAAATAGATAAATAAATAAATAAATAAAATAATTAAATGAAATAAAATTTGAGTAATTTTTTACAACTTCGTATTCTACGCGAAAATTAACAATAAGTATAAAGGCGGTTCCATAACAACCAGACACTATAACCTAATAAAAAAAAAAATAATAATAAAGACAATGAGGAATAAATAAATAGACAGTCAAATAAATACAGAAAAGAATTCAAGTGAGAGAATGTTTCAGTGACAAAAAAATTTAATATATGCCATAGATAAATAAATATATGTATAGAGAGAGAAAGTCAATTAAAAAGCAACAATCATTCAAAATGACTTAATTTTATAAAGGAGATATTTAATTTAAAAAAAATGAATTGGGATGTAGATTTTTATTCCGAATATTGAAAATGGAGATTAAAAAAAAAATACCCTTTATGATGCAAAAAAAAAAAAATAAATAAATAAGAAGCTTCGGAGGAATGTTTGCTCTCTTTTCACAGATTAGAAAATTTCAAAATTTTGCTTTTTGGGGAAGTTTGTTCTTATTGATAGGCATAAGTGTGCGCAGAATATAGAACATGCAAAATAAAATGCACACCCATTTTTGGAAGGTTATGATACCGATGTATATATATATATATATATATAATAAAATAAAAATAAAAAAATGAGGGAATAACATAGGTATTGTTATGGCGAATATGTTTAGGTATATATTTTGGTATTATTTTTTCAATGGCACCACATTGGAACGATTATTTTTCTCACCCATAATGCAGTATGTATATTATTTTAGAATTTTGTATTATTTTGATAAATTTGTGTATATATTTTAGTTTATCTTGTATAGGATGCTTTTTTTCTTATACAAAGGGGAGATAGCATGTAGTGACGATATTGTCGCGACATGGCTAAAATAAATATGTAAAGAATGATTCAGCACAACTAAAACAAAAATATATATAAATATACGTATAAAAAAAATTAAAGTAAAGTTTTAAATTTATTTTATTCATTAATGTTCATTCTACATTCGTTTCATTCATTCAGGTAGTAATAATAATTTTAGGTTTTAGAAAAAGATAAAAGCTATTTTTTTTTAACGTTAATTAAAGCTGTAAACTTTATGACTTTATAACGTTCGGTAAAATAACGAATGGATTTTAAAAGGATCACACACATAGCGTTTCAATTTCTCACCGTAAAAACTTCAGACAGTAACAATGGCAATGGGCGTAAAAATACGAGACTGACTCCAATTCTGACATAATGAGCAGCATCCAACAATGACAGAATTTACAACCAAAACGCCCCAAAGGTTACGACTAATGAGGGGTGGTTCAGACATAATACCCGCGGGAAGAAGGTGGACACTTGGAAAAGGTTTCTGACTCAACAAAAGGGGTGACCTTCCTACTGGACTGGGGAGACAATGAAGTGCGGAAAAGCAATTGCCCCCAATGAGGATGATTACAAGAAAGCCAATAAAAGAAAGAAGAAACTGTATGGAGAGGAATAAAAAAATAGAAAAAAAAAGAACTCTCTCAGAAAAAAATCTATGAGATTGAGAAGGCATCTTCGTCCTGACCATGTATGATGTCCTGAGGAAAGAACTTAGAAAATAAGATCACCACTCTGATGCGGACGCTAAAGTGATTTTGGAATTAAAGAGAAAAGCATTATGGAATTGGTGCTAACAGATGGTTATAATTACAGTTCTGCTGACATGCACGATGAACGCTCCGAATCGACAATGAACTTTAGTGCTATGCAAGAACGCTGCAGCTCGTTTTCTTGTTTATGAACATTTCCATGGATTCTAATGAACTTTATGACTCCAATGGTGCTAAATAAGAGGCTGCAGTTTGTTTGTTTATAGACAATCCCGTGAAATAGCTGACGAAACTTGTGTCTTCAAGGGGCCGTACGAGAGTGCCGCAAATCGTTTATTGATGGACCTCATCTGTATTTATGGACCTTATTTGCATCTATGGACCTTATCAGCTGCTCAACAAATGGTGAGAAATTTAAATCTACCTCTGTGGTGTCACTAAATATTAAATAATCCTTAGATTTTTTTTAAAAGAAAAAATAAATTATTATTATTAAAATTTAATTCTTAACTTAAAACTTAATCTCATTGTGTTTTAATTATAAAATTGTTATTTTGAAATAAATATTGGTATTTCTATATATATCCTTATTTTCTTTGACCTTTTCTCTTCTTTACTTTTTTTTTCAAGTAAATTACTAGATGCAGACTCTTGTTTATTAAAATTAATATTTTTTAAGACAGTTATTTTAATACTCTTCTTATCTCCTTCAAATCCTAATTTGCTAAGTTAAACTTTAAATAAGCCGATCCTGAGTTATTGACAATTTACTTTATTTAGATTATTCCAAGGTTTTAAATTATTTGATCGATAATACCCAGATCATTCACTCACAACGCAGGATGGGGTATTATCTTTATGTTATTTATTTTTACTAACCACTATCTTTCATGTACCCTGTATGTGGTGTCATTTTCCTCACCACACAGACTTTGGATGACCAGTTTTAAAAGAAATTTCGAGTTTTCAGTTTAAAAAAAAATTCCGTCATAGCAGGGTTTTTTTTTTTTCATGTGTTTAACTCTATTTAAAAAAGCCTAGAAATCTACGATTCTTCAAAAAGAATAAATTCTTATGTTTAATTGTAGAATAATGATGACTTAAAAGTATATGCCTTTTTTGCAAAAATTTTTGGACCAAGCCAAATTTTACTGATTTTTGAACAGACTTGGCCATGTCGAGAAAAGGATATTCATATGGGATGATTGAACTGGAACTGATTATTTTGGTCCATAAAAACTAGAAAGAATGAAATCAGTCTTGGCTTCATACGGAAAAAGTAAGTTAGGCATGGCCCAATGCTTCAGAAAAGTAAGGCTTGAGCCCAGCCCGAATACCATTAATGGAAATCGGCCCATGCAGATCTCTAATGCGTGTGTCTGAGTGTTGAACTGCGTTAAAATGTTAAAAGTAAATAGTCGAACTGAACTCTTGTGTACATTTCCTAAAAGTAACTCAAGGATGGACTATAACTTCATCATGTAACTAGAGCAGAGTACTCAAGAGGATAAAAATTGACCCAAAGAAATATAAGGTAAAGTGTTTTGATCATTTTATTCTACTGACATTCTCACACAGAGTATATTTTTGTGTGTAATTTATGATTATTTATGTGCAATTATATTTTTTACTGCTGTTTGAAGAAAGATTATAATATTTTGTTAACACTGACTTCTTAGTTTTTTCAAACCGATAATGTTAATGAAGAAAATAATGTACTTGTGTTAATAATTATAAAGGATAATTTAATTTAAATTCTTGTTAAAGCAAAATTTAAATTAAATTATCCTTATATCCGCGATATTGTGTTAAGTTTGAAGAGTTGAAAAAAATTAAGAAAGGCACGTTTGCATAGGATTTTAATTTCCTTGAGATAACTTTAAAAATAAGAAATTAGAACCCAGAAGAGGTTAAAAAAAAGGCTGTTATTTTATTTGTTTTAAGTGTGAGAACCAATAATGAAATTTGTACGTTTTTTGTTGAAGTTAACTTTAGAAATTTATAAGTGTAATTTTATGTAAATTGTTTAATGTGGGTATCTCTATTTAGTGTTTGGCATCAGTACTCTTATTCAACTTACAACATATCATTATTATTTAAATTGTATTTTATTATTGAAGTGTATAAATTAAAATCTGTCTTGCATGGCAATCAAACTGAAGTTAATTTATTTTGTTATTGGAAGTAAACTGTGCAATACCAATGTTTAAGAAAATTCATGTTATACAGGATGTTAAATTAGAAATAAAATATCAGTTATTTAAAATATGTTAATTAATATAAGTGGAGGTGATTGTACGAAAGTAGAAATTGAAGAAATATTAATTTAATAACTTTAAATATCATTGTAGACTGGTAATAGTAATTGGTAGAAGGTATGGCTTTCTTACTGAAAATGAAAAAGGCTAATCTTCAGATGATATGTGAAGAATTGGGGGTTGAATTCATGGAAGATTATACCAGGATTTAGCTTAGGAAAAAGATAGTGGAAAGTGACGACTATGAAGAAAGGGTCATTATGGCAGTGTTCATTCTAGGCCATTTTTGAAGGGTGCAGCACCCTGCCCTTTTTCAAGTTTACAAAATGCACCCTGCCCTTTTTAAAAATAGTAAAATGCACCACTGGTTTTACCCAGAGATTTTTAATAAATATTTTTTTTTTTTTTCCGTAGTGTTTCTAAATTTGTGTGCCCAAAAATGATAGATTTTTTCATTTCTTTAAGAAAAAGAACATAAAACTATCGAATCATGTTTTAATTCAATTGTATTTAATTTTTAGCTCACAGGCTATCATAGCCTGAGAGCTTATGTGCCCGTCCGTTCTGTATGTATGTTCGTACGTAACGCGATAACTCATGATAAAAATATCGGATCCACTTGAAATTTTGTATATAGGTATATCCTGATAAGGCGCTTCCCTGATTAGTTTTTGGAGTTCATTCGATATGTATAAGAGGGGGAACGGGGGCTCATGCCCCTCCCCTTAATTGATATAAACGAGATTTTCATGCAGAATTAAGAGTTTTCGTTCAAAAGTTAGATATAGGATCATTCTGATGAGGCGATTCCGTGACTGTCATTAGGTGTTCATTGAATAAGTATAAACAGGGGGAACGGGGGGCTCATGGCCCCCCTTAATTGATATAAACGGGATTTTCATGCAGAATTAACAGTTTTCGTCAAAATTTAGATATAGGATCGTTCTGATGAGGCGATTCCGTGACTGTTATTAGGTGTTCATAGAATAAGTATAAACAGGGGGAACGGGGGGCTCATGCCCCTCCCCTTAATTGATATAAACAGGATTTTCATGCAGAATTAACAGTTTTCGTTCAAAATTTAGATATAGGATCATTCTGATGAGGCGATTCCGTGACTGTCATTACGTGTTCATTGGATAAGTATAAACAGGGGGAACGGGGGGCTCATGCCCCCCCCCCTTAATTGATGTAAACGGGATTTTCATGCAGAATTAACAGTTTTCGTTCAAAATTTAGATATAGGATCATTCTGATGAGGCGATTCCGTGACTGTCATTACGTGTTCATTGAATAAGTATAAACAGGGGGAACGGGGGGCTCATGGCCCCCCTTAATTGATATAAACGGGATTTTCATGCAGAATTAACAGTTTTCGTCAAAATTTAGATATAGGATCGTTCTGATGAGGTGATTCCGTGACTGTTATTAGGTGTTCATAGAATAAGTATAAACAGGGGGAACGGGGGGCTCATGCCCCTCCCCTTAATTGATATAAACGGGATTTTCATGCAGAATTAACAGTTTTCGTTCAAAATTTAGATATAGGATCATTCTGATGAGGCGATACCGTGGCTGTTATTAGGTGTTCATAGAATAAGTATAAACGGGGGGCTCATGCCCCTCCCCTTAATTGATATAAACGGGATTTTCATGCAGAATTAACAGTTTTCGTTCAAAATTTAGATATAGGATCGTTCTGATGAGGCGATTCCGTGGCTGTTATTAGGTGTTCATTGAATAAGTATAAACAGGGGGAACGGGGATTCTAATGCCCCTCCCCTTAACTTGTATAAATGGATTTTTCAATCAGAATTGTCAGATTTCGTTCAAATCTCTGAATAGTTTTGGAAGTTTAATGGTTAAGTATAAAAGAGGAGAATAACTCCTCTTAAATTATATAAATGCTAAATGGGTTTTTATTGAGAATTATCCGATTTGCTCTGAATTTTGGATATAGGTTTTTTTTTAATATGATAAAGCATGTACTTGATAGTTTAGGAGGTTCAATGATTAAGTATAAAAAAGGAGAAAGGGGAGAGCTGTTTCCCCTTCTTAACTTTTTTTTTTCGAACGGAATTAACGAAAATACAAGGCTGTAATGTACAATTAGTATGCGTAGCCTGTGAGCTCAATGCCATCAGTTTAACTGGGCAATATTCTCTTTTTTTGTTATATCATAAAATCATTCGAAATTAATGTTACTTGATTTATCATATTTAAAAATTATGTGTTTCGTTGCTTTCTTTTTTCCCCTTCTAAAGGCAATAACAATTTTTTTCTGCCAAAAGTGCCCTTTTTTGCTGCAGTAGTGCCTTTTGTAGTGAATAGCACCATGCCCTTTTTATTTCTAGAGTGAACACTAATTATGGAATTAGCTAGTACTGTTGTTACGGAACGATTAGAAGAGGAAAAGTTGGAGAGGGAAAAGCTTGATTTAAAAAGAGAAGAAAAAGCGGATAGGTTAGAAAGTGAAGAAGGACGGAGAAAGTTAGAAATAGTAGAAAGTGTTGAAAAATTAAGAATGGAACATGAATTAGAGATGGTGAGATAAAAAATTCAAGGATTAAAAAATCACTCTAATGGCACTAGAGAATCAATGAGAGTAACATATAAAAATAGATTAAAAGCATTAAAACTCTGTCTATCAAAGTATCATAAGGGATCGAAGGGTGGAATTTGTTTTTTAATAATTGACTAGATGCTTCTAAAGTTGCTCAGGAATGTGACAATTATTTCAACACTAAGCACAAATCGTATGCAGTTACATATGAAAGTTTGAAGGATAAAGTGAGATATGTAAACAGTGAATGATCTAGACCAAGAGAGGATAGTAAATTTAGTGGTGATTAGAGACAAAACAGGAGTAATGATACTAATTATTTTTCAGGTATAAAAATGGATTCTAAAAAAATTAATGATGATTCAACTCCTAGATGATACAAATGTGGTTTAAGAAGCCATTACCAACCTTTTTTGAAATTAAGTGAATAATGAAGAAAATAATAATGCTAATAAGGGCGATAACCAAAAGGGGGTGTAAATAAGTTTTCCATGAAAGAAAATAAAGAATTGCATAAGAGAGCTATTGTGATGAGGATATTGGCAAATGCCGAATGGAAGACTGATGTTATTGGTAAGAAATTAAATAAACTCGAGAAAAATGAGGTTAATGTAAATAGGCAAAAAGCAAAAGGGTTGGTAGATTCGGGATGTGAAATCAGTGTCATTCATAAAAATTTAATTGTAGAAGAGAAATTAAAAGGAGCTGGTAGCATTTACTTACGACTATTTGACAAAGCAGTTAAATCACCACTGATTAAATTACCATTAGCTATTATGCAGACAAACTAACATCAAGTAGTAATTTGCATGGTAACTGATAATATGGATGAGCAGGTAATTTTACATCCTGAAGTGATTTATGAGTTGTCAGAAATCAATCGTGAGGAGTTATTGCTAAAGTCTCAAGAATTAGAAAGTTCGGAAAGTAGTATTGATAACTTGAACAAAAGGGGAGATATGAGTAGAGATAATTGCAATGTTTATGTAATAGAAATGAAATCAGGATATTTACAAAGTCGAGACAAAAAAAAAATGGAGGAATACATTATGTAATTCGGATAGGTTAAAAATATCTCAATTGGAATGTAAAGATTTAGAGAAAGCTTTGGAATTAGCTAAAATTGATAAAGAAGCTCCATATGATACAATCAAGCATTTATATTGTAAATGGTTTATTGTATCATTTGGAGAAATTGTACCAAAATTAGTAGTGCCCAAGGTAAGAAGGGAAGAAATCCTAAAATTAGCTCATTCTTCTGTATTTGGAGGAAATCATGCAACCAAGAAAACTTTAAAAAAGAAGCAGGTAT
This sequence comes from Maratus speculifer, assembly GCA_964019185.1. Classification (NCBI taxonomy): domain Eukaryota; kingdom Metazoa; phylum Arthropoda; class Arachnida; order Araneae; family Salticidae; genus Maratus; species Maratus speculifer. The sequence continues at coordinate 178,270,421 of OZ025293.1, forward strand.
TATTTGTATTGGGATGATATGGTGAAAAAAACTAAACAATTTTGTGAGTCATGTTTAGATTGCAAATTAACTAGAGGGATAAAAGCGAATGATAGAGCACCTGTTTCCCCAGTACCACATCCTGAATTTCCATTTCAGGTAGTCAACGTGGATTTTATTGGAACTCTGGATACTAAAAGTCACAAAAAGGTCACAAGGGCATCACTATATACTAAGCTTAATTGATCAGCATACCAGGTAGGTGTAAGCAATACCTCTAAAAACTTTAATTGTTAAAACAGTATCTGATGCTTTGCTTCAAATAATCACCTGTAATAATGGAACCAATTTCACAGCCAATTTAACTAAGAAATTTGAGAAAAGATTAGTCGCTACTCCATGGTTTTCAACTCCACAGTATCTCCCAGTCTAACAGTCTTGTAGAAAGTTTTAATCAAATGCTTACGTGTATGTTGCATCATACGATTAGAAAAGAAGGGAAAAGATGGCCATTTATACTATGGGCATATAGGGAAGTTACAAATTTTACCACAGGAATCACATCTTTTCAATTATTATATGTAGAACACCGAAGGGTCCTTTGTCACTTCTGAAATCATCATGGGCAAGAGAGAACAAGGGAGCTCAATTAGATACTATGCCAATTCATGAATATCTAAACAAATTTAAAGGACGCTTTGAAAGCATCGCAAACTAAAAACATTAATAGTTTGCCATGAGGCAAAATCATTGTTCAAAGTGCAACAAGGCAATATGGCATATCATAACTTGAGATTGAAAGAAAAAACTTTTCAGATGGGTGATAAAGTAATACTATTAATCCCAAATTGAACTAACAAATTACACTCTAGGTGGCAAGGGTCAGGCAACTATTGTTGAGAAAAGAAATTAGCATTTGTATATAGCTGAGTAAGCCGACGTGTGTAGAAAACATGTGCATAAAGATAGCGGTAAAAGAATTTATCGCTAGGAGCAATGTAGTCAATATTGTTTTTGAAAATGATGAGCAATTCGGAGAAGTTGGGGGAAATTCCTATTTTAAACAGGGAACAAGAGATAGAAAAAGACACAGAAAGGTTTGAAATTAAAAAATTAACTAATAGTCAAGTCAGGGATATAAAGTCCATTTTGAGAGAAAATAAAGTGTTTATGGATCCTGTGTGACCAGAGGAAGTAGGGAAGCACCATATTGATTTGAAAACAGGTGTAGTTAGGAAAAAGTCAAAATTGTATAGTGTAGCTATTTCTTATAAAGAGGAAGTAGATAGACAGGTTCAAGAATTGTTAAATTAAATTTAATCGAAGTATCAAATGCTGAAATAAGTCAGCTGATTGTTTGTGTGGCGAAAAAAGATGCAATTGCTAGGCTGTGTATTAGGGTGGTCACAAGAAATCAATTTTTGAATTTTTACAGGGGATCCCCCTCCCAAAAAAAAAAAAAGTTGCCAATTGGCTAGAAAATGAGATTGGCAAAGTTTCAGCTCATTTGGATAATATTAACCCGTGCCTCATTGAAGTCAAAGTTTGTAAAAGAAACATGATTTTTTGCAAAAAAGTGCTGTTTTTCCTTCATGAAATGATGAAGGAAAATGAACAGCTAAAGCTAGAATCGTAATGCTGGTCTCATTTGATAATTTTTTTTTTTTTTTTTTTGCTTTGGAAAAAAACCACACGCCATTTTTTTGTAAAAAATTATAGATTAGCATATGTTTAATATGCACATTTTTTAGAACTGGATTTTGTGTGAAACCTAAAAATTGACTTTTTATGAAAATGTGAAAAGTGTGAAAACATTCCATTTCATAGTCTTTTCATCTTGCTCATGATAAAAAGTTTAATTAAAAATGAATTCTAAATAAATGAAAAAATTTATACTTAAACTGAAAGAATTAAAAAGAAAAAAAAGAGCAAACAAAATATAAAAATTAAAATAAAAAATGTTCAAATGCATTTTATATTTAAAGTTGACATACAAGAAAGAGAGCATTATAAAGGGTCAATCCATTTCAAGTGGTCCAGAAAATATTTTTTTGGTCGCTCGACCATTTTTAAAAAATCTGAATTTTTTTGTACAACAACCCTAACATGACGGAAGTTCAAAATGACCGTTCTTTTAATTTTACTATTTTTTGTTTGTGTATGGCGGCCATCTTTGTTTCATCGTGTGCAGCGATTTTCTCAGATACTAGGATACACAAAATTGTAAATATCTCGTCTTCTATTTTCCCAATTGAAATGGGGTTTGCAGCATTTTCTTCAGAATAAAATATGCTAAATATACAGTGATAGAAAAATTTTGAAAAATAAATTTTTACTGGTGAAATTTTAGCACAAAATGTACGATTTTTTCCAAAATCTATCCGTTTGCAACAGGAAAATTTTATTGCAAGAGCAACTGTCAACCTTACACAATTTTTTCTACAAATAGATCAAAAGTACGCGTACTCATACACCAAGTCCCAGATCTTGGAGTTAATTTCTCCTTGCGAAAAAAATTCCGAAATTCGTCAAAAATTTCAAAAATCGCACTTTTCAGGCTTTGATATCTCTGGTGGGGCACGAGATAAAAATCTGAAATTTTGGCCTGTGATAATATTGTGCAGTAACGTTATGTACAAAAAATTTCAAAAAGGAGATTTGACTACAAGCTGAGATATGACATGGAAAATATGTGAAAACAATACTGTCAAACTATTGTAAACCTACTATGTAATTGTTCAACAAGACTGTCAACCTTGCACAATTTTTTCTACAAATAGGTCAGAAGTGTGTGTACTCATACACCAAGTCCCATACCTGGGAAATGATTTCTCTTTCCGAAAAAAATTCCGAAATTCGTCGAAAATTTCAAAAATCGCACTTTTTAGGCTTTGATATCTCTGGTGGAGCACGAGATAAAAATCTGAAATTCTGGCCTTTGATAGAATTATGTAGTAGTGTTATGTACAAAAAATTTCAAGAAGGAGATTTGACTAAAAGCTGAGATACGGTGATTAAAGAAATGTTAAGAAATGCTATTACGAGTACATTAGGAGAAATGAGATTAGTCTATTTTATTACAATATTTACCCAGAAAATATCGTTTGTTGAAAACAGTTAAATAAAAAGCATTTAATTTACAAAATACTATATAAGCTCCACAAAGAGCTTAACAATATTTACGAGAGATGTTATGAGTTCGACCAGTTACTGTTCTCAGTCCATCAGGCTGTTCTTTCTAAAAAATTTATTTGAAGCTCCCCAAGTCTTGTCATCCCTTGTTAACTTGAATGAAATTCTCTAGGTTTAATAATTGAAGCCATGTCAACTTGATCAGTTGCAATTCATTGTCTGTAATTTACTTTTCCTGAAATGTGTTCCGAGTAAAATTGTTGCAATAGCATTTCTAGTAGATTTGTTCATCTGGACAAATAGTGTATTGGCTTAGCATACATTCTGAATTTTTTAAATCACACAGAAGCATTTGAAAAAGATATTTGTAACTAACATTTAACTTTGTACCATAAATAATCAATTTAAAATTTTGGAGGTATGAACAATTACATAGTATGTTACAATAGTTTGGCAGTATTGTTTTCACATATTGTCCATGTCATATCTCAGCTTGTAGTCAAATCTCCTTCTTGAAATTTTTTGTACATAACACTACTACACAATACTATCAAAGGCCAGAATTTCAGATTTTTATCTCGTGCTCCACCAGAGATATCAAAGCCTAAAAAGTGCGATTTTTGAAATTTTCGACGAATTTCGGAATTTTTTTTCGCAAAGAGAAATCATTTCCCAGATCTGGGACTTGGTGTATGAGTACACGCACTTTTGACCTATTTGTAGGAAAGATTGTGCAACGTTGAAAGTCTTGTTGAACAATTACATAGTAGGTTTACAATAGTTTGGTAGTGTTGTTTTCACATATTTTCCATGTCATATCTCAGCTTGTAGTCAAATCTCCTTTTTGAAATTTTTTGTACATAACGCTACTACACGATACTATCATAGGCCAAAATTTCAGATTTTTATCTCGTGCCCCACCAGAGATATCAAAGCCTAAAAAGTGCAATTTTTGAAATTTTTGACGAATTTCGGAATTATTTTCGCAAAGAGAAATTAACTCCCAGATCTGGAACTTGGTGTATGAGTACACGCACTTTTGACTTATTTATAGAAAAAATTGTGTAAGGTTGACAGTTTCCCTTGCATGAAAATTTTCCTCTTGCAAACGGATAGATTTTGGAAAAAATCGTAAATTTTGTGCTAAAATTTCACTTGTAAAAATTTATTTTTCAAAATTTTTCTTACACTGTATATTTAGCCTATTTTATTCTGAACAAAATGCTGCAAACCCCATTTCAATTGGGAAAATAGAATACGAGATATTTACAATTTTGCGTGTCCTACTATCTGAGAAAATCGCTGCACACGATGAAACAAAGATGGCCGCCATGCACAAACAAAAAATAGTAGAATTAAAATAACGGTCATTTTGAACTTCCATCATGTTAGGGTTGTCGTACAAAAAATTTCAGATTTTTTAAAAATAGTCGAGCGACCAGTGCTGGACCACTTGAAATAGATTGACCCTAAAGAAAAAAAAAACATTATCACTTGCAACTGTCATAGTAAGATGGTAATGGCTTATATAAGTGGATTTGTTAAATGTCTTGAAAAGTTTATCAACAGATACAATTTTTACAAGAAAAGCTGCTTTTTTTTCGTTCCTTTTAAACAGGAATTGAGTTTTTGGATTAATTTTATTCCCCTTTAAGCTGCGTCATTGACAACCTTAAAACTATTTACTATGTTTTATAGTTTCAAATAATGTTGATTTTTACACCATACATTGGGAACAGTATTTAAAAATTGCATATTAATGTAAAATCACTTAGAATAATTACAGTTTGAGACAAAATAAAAGCACTGACTTTTTTGTTTATAAATAATCCACTCTGTATCTATTGACTTTCTTACATTCCTATCATCACCACCAATTTCTTCTTTAATTGACGTTAATTTTACAGCCATGTTTGTTTTTCTTTTAAAACTATCATTTCAAAATGAAAATGCTACTTGATCCGAGTTAAGATACCAAAGACAATTTATCATTTTAGCAAGTTTTTTTGCAACCTATTTAACAATTTTTCTATAGTTAGCAAGTCGTGTTAATAATTGCAGGTCTTCATCGGGGGCCAAAGTGTTAATGGGAGCATTGAACTACACTTTAACAATAAATATTGATTATAATAAATAAGCAAATGTTTCTAAAACTTTTTTTCTAATTTTTCTTTAATGAGAGCTGATCCCTGAAAAGATATATTTTGAGAGAATAAATGGTCTGTATCACCCTCTGTTATGATGAATAGCACCAAGGGCTCTGAAAAAAATATTTTTGGAGGAAAACGTCTTATGAAAATTATATAAAGTTAGATTAATTATTTATAATCATCCCTGGGCTGTTCATTTTTAAAATATTCTATAAGAAAACTTGTAATTTCTTCTGACTTAAATATTTTATATCTAATATTTCATCTTCAATAGCACTTTTATACTAAATCTTCTCCAACTTAGATAACCCAATCTGAATTTTTTTTTTAATATCTGGCAGGGGGATATTAGTGGTGTGCACTGCACAATTTACAATCAAAAACATTTTTGCACAATTATAATATGGTAAATATAGAAAATATTTCATTTAATGATTTTTATAGCAAAATTGCATTTTGCTACAAAAAGCAGGTTCTTCTGAGACGACTAACATTTAATGCAGTGATATCAAAACATATTGCCAAGATTTTACCAATTTTCAGCCACTCTTCAATTGCTGAAAATATAGATTTTGCCAGAGTTATTCTGATACTATTTTCAATTTGAGGAACTCTTGTTAGCTGTTAAACATCTCCACAACTAATTAAAACTGCTATCCTCTCTACATTTTCTTTGTTCAAAAGTGGAAGAAGCAGTTTACCATTCCAGTGAAAAACAATTCCAAAGTGGAATTTTTATATCAGTTTTTAATCTAAGAATATCATTAATTCTTTGTGTTTTGAAAATAGCTATTGGCAAAGTCGTATTACACTTCTACTTCAACTTAACTTTCTATTTTCTTACTTCTTATTCTACTTCTACTTAAAATTAAAATCTGTGGTTAACTAATAAGTGTACTGTAAGTCTAGTAGCTTTTCTTGTGTTTATTTTTACTTGGTTACTATTATAAATGAAAAGCACAGTTGCATTTATGCCATCATACCGATAAGGGGGAGAGGGAGTATGCTGGAATTTTTCATCAATTCTATAAATAGTTAAGACAGCTGGTAACAAAACCATTTTTGCAATAAAAATAGAAATTTAATTGTTCGTTTTAGATACTCTTCAACTGCAATAAAAATCAAGGAGCTTGTTCTTTCCAGGCACAGAACTAGATAACTAATAATTAACTATAATTCATGAAATATTTTTTAAATTACAAAACTTATTTAATTTCTTTTGCCTTTTAATGCAAATAATACAAAAAAAAAAAAAAAAAAAAAAATATCAAGAGTAATAAAAATTATTCATCATTTTTGATTTATTTTGAAAAATGCAATTTTTGAGAGTATGATTCATGAACTGACCCGAAAAGTACTAAATGTTATTGAGTATAAACTCTGATGAGCATAAAAATTCAAGGCAATAATATTTTCTATTAAATAAAACAAGAACCAAGTTTCTAAGACATAGTTTTCACTTAATGAATGAAAAGCTACAATTTTTTGCCAAAAATCGCAAATTTTTGAGAATTCAACCTCGATGAGGGACGAGTTAATATTATTCAATTGAGCTAAAACTTTGCTAATTTCATTTTTAAACTAATTGGCAACTTTTAGTGGGGTACCCCAGAAGATAAAATTAAAATAAATTTTTCCCATGTATCTTGTTATCACCCTAATGTATATGCTAAACAAGATATTTTGCTGTGCTTAACATTTTTATATCAATTAGTTTTTTTCCTTATATATTCTTTTACAACAGTTATTGAGTAGGTGTTATTCTTCCATTTTCATCTTTAGTTCCAATGTTTGGTATAAATTTATTATCGTAAAAATGGAATGAGAAATTAAGATTCGGTTGTTTGCTCCCTTACTTTGCAGAAATTTATTATACTTGCCATGCTTATTTCATATAAAAGAATGAATAATTTGATCACTTAAAGAACATTATGACATCACAAATTAAATTAAAATGCTTGAATGAAAGGCTTTTTATGTTTTTATAAACTTACTGTACTTAATGTTTTAAAATTCTCAGGAATTAAGTTTAGCGATAATTTTTAAGGTTTATTTATTCATAAGGCAAAATTTCATGAAGCATTTATTCATAAGGGTATAGAAAAATACCAAATTAAAACATTCATAATTTTATTTTTATTTTAATCAATGAATTTTAAAAATGGCTGATTTAAATCAACTGACTAAAACTGCAGCCACTTTCCTTCTGATAAAAATATCCTTCATATACAAATGTTCAGAAAATTATTTCAGTTTCCAGACAACCCCATTTTAGATAATTTGAAAACTATTAGATAAATCTTTAAGAATTTTTTTTTTTACATTAGAGAAAGCATATGAAATATATTTTATGCATTAATAGACAGGCAATAGGATAAACTTTCTTCAAGTAAAACTGAATGAAAGTATTTAAAAGATTATTCCAAAGCAAGATAAGGAAAATATTTATTACATAAACATGCACATTAAATAATATTACAGGAATGTACAGAAAATAATGAAACAATAATACTACTAAATAAAATCTCAAACAGATTCTGGAAATATTGTAGAATTCTTTTCTGAATTCAAAGTCAAATCTTTATCAATATCAACATGATGAAAAAATTTATCTTCTTCCCTAGCAGCATAATGACTAGATGAAAAGTCAAACATAAGGCCAAGAATAACATTCAATGCAGATGCATCATATCTGTGACAACCAGTATATCTATACAAAGGTTTCTTATCAAACCTACAACCAGAATTTTGAGCACCAATAGGTGCAATACAATTTGGAATAAGAGCACACTTCACCCAAGGAAACATAACACCAAAATGTACAGAATTAATATTATAAATCACAATGTGGTTTGGTTGAATCATACGGTGAAAAAAAAACTTTTCTTGCTTTGTATTGAAATAATCAAACATTCGTGGATGAGTCAAAGCAGAGGTTGGTAAGTTTGTAGTCCAAGAACTTAAGCCTTGCTTTTCAGCTTGGTTTAAAATACTACGAATTTCACTAGTAGTGAATACATATTGCACATCTAACATAAAAACAGCACCAGCTTCATTTAAAACTTCCTGCAAAAAAGAAACAGAACTATATGAAATAATGATGTGCTTAAATGTTTAATTAATCATAAATTGATACAAAATAGCATTTTAGAAGGATAATCTAATCTTATACCTTTTATTATATTGGATCTTAAGTGGGATTATTAATCTTATTATATAGGTCTACGGTGGTGGCTACATTAATATTTTTCCATTCTCATCTTTTAGTGGAACTGTGGAACTTTCTGTGAGGTGGGTTTAAAAAAAAAAATGCATAGCAGCAAAGAAAAAAGAATTGCTCTTTCATTCCTAATCAGGAATGAGCAGGATAAGCAGCAAGGGGGAGGGGGAAGAATTTTACGAGCACATATTAATTATTCTAAAACATTAACATGTTGCCTCAACCTTTAAAGTCTAATTCTTCTTTTTCATATTGGTAACTATATTTTGCTTTAAAATGGAGGGGTAAGAAAATAATTACCATAATTTTGTATGTATAACCTGAGCAGAAGATAACCCACAGCATAAACATTTCATTCTAAAAAAATTATGACTGAAAGACAATTTATACTAGAAGATACTTCACATTTCTAAAATGACATGATTAGCAATTGTCATTTATAATCTTGACGCTAATTATTACTATTTCAATGATAAATAGGAAAAGGCAGGCTAAATACAAAATAATAAACAAATATATTTACCTACCTAAAATAAAAAATAAGTAATTTTAACTTATTATCAATATATGCATTACTAATAAATTGGGAGTAATTTCTAATGGCAAACATCTTTATTCGATTTCTAAGAAAAACATAAATTAAAATATTAAATGTACTAATGCATTCATAACCATCAAAATCAGATTCTTCTGTGTCAGAATTAAAAAGTTGCAACATTGATTGAGGCAATTGGTTATGCTTTCTATAATCATTAAAGTAGTATCACAATTAAATTTCAAAGAAATATCATGACAAAAGTGAAAAATCCCAATATAAAAACATTATAGAAATCAAAGTCTCAAATATCAAAGACACACCAAGGAAGTATAAACAATCCATGCCAGAATCAGAGCGACCAGACAGAACTAATAAGGGTGTTCCTCCAGACTAATTCATTTACATGGTAAATCACAAACACATTAAAGAACCAGAAAATTTTCATGCCATAATAAATATTCCAAAAAAAAAAAAGAAAATTGGTTAAATGCCACCCAAGAAGAGAAAGATTCTCTTAACAAAAACAAAATATGGACAGTTGTAGATCCCCCGCAAGGTAGAAAAATAATAGAGTTCCAGATAAATTCTTAAAACCAAATATGAGGATAAAAGAAAAATACAGAAATATAAGGCCAGATTAGTTGCCAAAGGCTATTCTAAAAAATATGGCAGAAATTATGAGAAACTTTTGCATCTGTAGTTTCATACACAACATTTAGATTATTCATAGCAGCAATAGCTTACCACAAAATAAAAATAAACCATATAAATATTTTTAAAAAGCTTTTCTATTTGGAAATTTAGATGAAGAAATTTATATAACTCAGCTAGAAGGCTATATCATTCCAAATCAAGAAAATAAAGTATGCAGATTGAATAAATCAATTTATGGCTTAAAACAAGCAGCCAGAACATGGCACTCTATGTTAACAAAATCATTAAAAGACTTAAATTTTAAACAATCCAATTCAGGTACATATTTATACATTTGAAATGAAGGATAAAATAAATCATATATAATTGTTTATGTATTTTGATAGCAGGAAGAGATGGTGAAATAAGAGAGATAATACAAAAACTTAAGAGTGAATATGAATTAAAGAATCTAGAAGAACTAAGTTTTTATCTGGGAATCAATATAGAGAAAACAGCAGAAAGTTATCAATTAAATCAAAACACTAAAATAGAACAAGTAAAAAATTATAAATTAGAAGAAGCCAAACCAGTAGGTACTCTGATGGAGCCCAATTTGAATAGATTAGAAGGTAATGACAATCTACTATGCAATAATATTAAATATAGACAGGCGATAGGATCATTACTTTATATCGAATCTGTCACCAGACCTGATATTTCTGCTGCACTCAATATTTTAACCACTTCACCGGTTGCCCCGAGATAAGTCGGGGGTTAAAGCACTGTTTCCCCATACCTGTCACCGGTTAAGTGGTTAAGTTGAAGAAATGAATCCCCACGTGAAAAAAGACTGGATAGTAGTTGAAAGAATAAAACAGTATTTTAAGGGCCCCACACAACTGAACTTGCACATAAACACCAAAGTTGAACTGATTCTAAAAGTTTAAGCTGATGCAGATTGGGGTGGGGATACTAAGACAAGCAAATAAACTAACGGCAATCTTTTCACTTTAGGAAACAATTTTATACAATGGTCTACAAAAAGGCAATCATGTATCGCTCTTTCATCAGCTAAGGCTGAATATGTGTCAGCTCAAGTACAGGCCAAGAAATCGTGCGATTAGTGAAACTCTTGGAAGATTTAGATCTACCTTAGACAAAACCAATCACTTTATATGAAGACAACCAGAGTTGTATAAAATGTTAGAAAATGAGAAGTTTTCAAAAAGAAATAAACATATAGACATTCATTTTCATTCAATCGAACAACTAAAAGATGATGGAATAATTGAGTTGAAGTATTGTCCGTCAAAATACATGCTAGGGGATGCTTTGAAAAAGCCAATGCCTAAACCTGAATTACAAAATCACAGAGTACCTAGGAATTTTCTTGTTCAATAATCCAAAGAGATTAAGCGGGGAAATGTTAGAAACATTGATCTCTTCAGAAAACATTTATCATACATCAACTTAATGACTTGTCATATCATTCAATGTTTGAAAGATGAAATATGTTTACATCATGTAATTCATCCAGATATGAAATACAACATAAATTCGAGGCTCATCAAATAAACTGCCAATCAAAAGAAATAAACATTTGTATTGTGAAGCTACAATATTGATTACACAAAGAATTGTACATTTAATTTTATTGACTTTAAAAAGAAAATATGTACTTTCTTTATGATTGTAATGTTTGAATTCATTTATAAGTTCATTTTTTATCTAATCAATGTTTTCTGTATTAACTCACGTTCTCTCTGTTATTTAAACTAGAAAGGAGCTAAAATGTATGTTCCAGAAATTAATATGCATCTTTTTTATATTTTAGACCTATATAAAATTAATATGAAAAAGTGACATCAATAATTCGAAAACTAATTAACACAAATTAGTAAAGAAATGCAAGTTCTTATAGGCAAACTAATGTATATACTGATTAAATAAGCAAGATAAAAAGTTGTGGACGATCCTGAAAAAAAGAAGGTAAGCTCAATTCTCTTACCTTTTATTATATGATTTAAATGGAATTATTTTTAATATCACACAGTCTCTTTTTTTAACCCCTTGAAGGGCGGTGTTGGCAAACCAACAACACCTAATTTTAATTCCAAATTGCTATGCTGCCACCAAAAAAATTTCTTGGAATATTTCACTTTTATTAAATACGCAAAAATACACTTTTATTAGTTTACAAATAAAATTTCGTGTGAATATTGGTGTCAATCAGTCATTTCAACATTTTATGAATACATGTGCCTTGCCCCGGAAAGAGTTAATCTCTAAAACTCCAAACTTTGTCTATCTGTTTAATCATAGTTTCTATATTCATCCAACCTTTTTCATTGACAAAAATAACTACGCAGTGGAAGAATTCCACTTTACACATTGTTTTTCACTTAAAAATTAACCAACTCCCATCAGTGCAGCAAGCAAATATAACTTTCATGTTTGATTTTTCACGATCATAGTTGTTACAATCGATACAATTGATGCACATATCAAATGCTCTGTTATGCAGGCAGTTGAATGCTAACGGAACCTCATTCATGTTTCGTACAATCTGATTATGACTAATTTTCATGCTGAACAAAGTCTTTGAAAAACAATAAACTTTTCAACTTTTTCCTGTTAATCTTCAGGAAGTTTCTGTACGACTGTTGTTTTTATTTGTACACAAAGATTATTTCTTCACATAAAGTGATAACACCAGTTGCTGCTCCTTTAAAATCAGCAATTGCCATTTCTGAAGCCACTGTTTTTACTTTAAGTCAGATCTTAATTGATATGGTATTACCTGTTTCTAGTTGCACTCTCACCAAACAACAAATGTTCTCTTCCAATTCAGGTCAAAAGGGTTAAAGTAATGCATGGAATGCTTGTGTCCATATATTCTATCTTTTCATTTCCCTTTCTCCATTCATGGACACTTTTATCATTGATGCTAAATTGCTGCACCACTGAATGATTTCCTAATATTTGGTCTTTTGAAATAATCTTATATTAAAAATAAGCCGTGTAACTTTTCCTTTGAACTGAAGACATAGTGTGAAATCAAAATGGTAGCTGTCAAAGTATTACAATTTATCCATAATTATTATGGACACACAACAAAAGTTCTGACATTACAAACATTGGATAAAAAATTGCTAATTTCGTCAAAGAATCACCTGAAATAATGTGAATTCGACATAGGATAGCAGAAAAAACATGACATTTTGTAACAAGATCATAAAAACACTCATTTCTTTAAAGTTTCACAAAAAAAGTGCAAACTTAGTCAAAAGATTGCAGAAGAATGAAAAATTAGTCTTAAAAGATTTTCTAAAAAACCCAAATTTCATTCACGGCTTGTGTAAAAAAACAAGAATTTCATGAAAGGTTCACATAAAAGCAAGAATTTAGTCAAAAAAAATCACAAAAAATGCACAAATTGTATCTAAAAATTGTGAAAAAATGCACGCATACTATTTTCATCTTAATATCATAAACAATGCACAAATCTTGTCTGAAGATCATGAAAAATGCACAAAATGCATTAAAAACATGAAAAATGTGCACATTTTGTCAAAAAATCATGAAAAATGTTTGAATTTTGTCAAAAAATCGCAAAAAACAGATAAATTTTGTAAAAAAAAGGGTCAAATTTTGTGGAAAAAAAAAACGTGCAGATTTTGTCCAAAAATCAGGCAAATTGTGTCAAGTGCTCGTGAAAAAGTGTACATTTTGTCAAATCATGAAAAAGTTTACATTTCATCAAGAAACCCCAAAAACATGCAAATTTCGTTAAAAGATTGTGAATATATTAACTTTTGAAAATTTGGGTTTATGGGATAATTTAGCTTTCATGCAGACAGATATCGCTTGGCAGCAGTATGGATTTATGTCTCTTTATCACATCTTATTATTGGTTTAAATGTAGCCTGTTTGGCAACAAATCAATATTGTTGGTAAGGTGAAAACAGAAATATTTTCACATAAATAAAAATTTCTCTGATTTTTGAGTATTTTTTATAAAGTTCCCTGATATTTCCAGATTGATAAACTTCCCCGATTCCATGATTTCCAGAATCTGTAGCCACCCTGCAAGCGCACTGATTAGCTGACTGAGAGAGAAGAACACAGCCAATTCAATAACCAGAGCTTAATAGCTAGGTGGATCAGCTCGTGAGTAACCAGAGTCTGCCAAAAGTAAAATTTAAATTCTTCTTTTTGTCATGTTGGATCATCAAGGAAGACTTTTCAATTGCTCACAAAAATTGGTTACTTTTGAGCCAAGCTTTCCAGTTACTAATGTCTAGAATCCGCTACCCCACTTACAGTGACCCCAGACTTGGACTTGATCATCCATTTCTATAAACCAGAGATGGCCTACAATTTTGTCTAAAATTCACTTGCCACCATTTCTAAGGATTTTTTTTTTTTCAAATTTAAGAACTCTTGTCATTAAAAAAGCTAATTTTTTTTCTGTGGATAAATACTGATATCTTTGTAGCATGCATGCCACGGTTGGCCATCTCTGCTACAGACAGTTGAAGACAGTTAAAATATGATAAAATAATGATTTAGATGTTTATCTTTTTTGCATGCACAACAGATACCCTGCATCAAATGATATACAGGGTGTCCGAAAAGTCTGGAAACGGTCGAATAACTCGAAAAATACATATGAGATTGAAAAACGTAAATATACGTGTTAAATATTTTTAAATAAGCTACTCAGTGATACCAAATTTGACCTTCGTAACCGACCCCCTGGGGGTCAGAGGGGGTCCAACTTTGAAATCTTAAATTATAACCCCCATTTTTTATTGCAGATTCGGATTCTACGGACAAAAATATGTAACTTTTGTATTTGATGTTTATTTCGAATCCTCGTTTATCATGGTGTAATTGAGCATATTAAATCGATACATATTTCGGCTTTTCCAACGGGATTTTCCCTAATCGAAACTAATTGGGGAGAATTTATGACATCAAATTCCTCGTCTTTTGCAATAATAGCGTTTCCTGAAAATCACCCGTGCCGATTATTTCGGTAGTGCTACACAGTTAAAAATTTGATCCATTTGCTGTAGCGTCACTCCACAGCTTTTATAGAATATCTCTTTCATGACCAATGAGAATGTTCCATAACACAGTAAAGTACACTGTAAAAAAATTTACCCTTTTGCTGCATCGTCACTCCACCGCTTTTATAGAAAATGATTACTTTACTGTGTTATGAAGCATTCTCATTGGTCACAAAAGAGATATTCTATAATAGCTGTGGAGTGACGCTGCAGCAAATGGGTCAAATTTTTAACAGTGTAGCACTATTGAAATAATCGCCACGGGTGATTTTCAGGAAACGCTATTCCTACAAAAGACGAGGAATTTGACGTCAAAAATTCCGCCCAATCAGTTTCGATTAGGGAAAATCCTGTTGGAAAAGCGGGAATATGTATCGATTTAATATGCTCGATTACACCGTGATAAACGAAGATTTGAAATAAACAACAAATACAAATGTTACGTATTTTTGTCCATAGAATCCGAATCTGCAATAAAAAATGGGGGTTATAATTTAAGATTTCAAAGTTGGACCCCCTCTGACCCCCAGGGGGTCGGTTTCGAAGGTCAAATTTGGTATCACAGAGTAGCTCATTTAAAAATATTTAACACATATATTTACGTTTTTCAATCTCATATGTATTTCTCGAGTTATTCGGCCATTTCCAGACTTTTCGGACACCCTGTATGTTCAGTTTTATTCTTTATTTTTATAGATTACCACAGATTATGTATGTGAAAATACAGTAAATAAATAGAAATGCACACTAAAGTTTTTAAATATTTACAAGAATAATAAAACTTTTGATTATTTCTTGTGAAATCAAAACAATTTAAGTATGATAATTTTGCATTTAATAATGCTGAAAGTTATGCTTATTAAATGATTATTAAATGTCTTTAAAGTGATATAAAATTACTTTATTAATTATTTTTAATATAAAGAAGTAAAAAAAAAAATGTATGCTATAAGTGATTACAAAGGCTTATAAAAACCTAAAAGACCAATTCTACTGATGGTGAAGAAATATTTTTTCTAATATAACACAGTCAACTTATGGCAAAATCTGCTGATGCATAATCCTCAAATATCTATTATGTGCACTAAACGTTGAAATGTAAACAATACAAATCATTATTAACAATTTTTTTTTTTAATTATCAATTTTTCAATGAATAAATATTGAAATATAAATTGGGTATAAATATTTAAATTTCCTTGAGTAACAAAACAATATTTTATCTCAGAGCAAGAAGTAATGAATGTTCACAGACTACAGTAAAAAAAAAAATATTGGCAACAAACCAAAATTAGCATTCTATTGTGTTGTGTCGTTTTTTAAAATAATAAATAATCAGTAGAATTTGTATTGTATATAATTAAATTTTTCTTTAAATTAAGTTAGTTATTAAAAATACTATAAACCAATGTTGCATTTTTTTCTTTTGTTTTGTAAATGTAATTTTTTTTTTCAGTTGCTCTTAATTTATAGTCAGATTTTTAAAAATAAAATGCAAACAAATGAATGATGTGCAAAAATACATAATCTACAAAACCCTTAGTTCCTAAGTAAGTGGGTTTCAAACAATTAACTATACAGTTGAACCTCAAAAATCTGGAATCTCAGAATCTGTGGTGATTCCGGATTTTCAAATTTTTTGGATATGAGAAGCCTATTATAAAATATATTTTATGACAATATAATAACATACAAAATGAATTTTTTCCTCTTGTGAAAGTAAATAATGGTCAAATTGCTAACTAAATAATAAAGTAGGAATGATACATTAAAACATAACCCTTATGCTGAAATTAAATATACATATTAAAACACAATAAATTAAAATATAGTACTACACAATGGATAATATTTGAGTGATTCAACTCCAAATTTTCTGAAAATTAAGAAAAAAAATTGGCATGAGTCCAAAAAATTGGACGTAAAATAAAAAATTCAAAGTAAAATTCTAGAAAAAGAAAGCAAACTTCTTAATATAAAACTCTCTTAATGGATGTTAACCATGGGTACATCATGTTACAGAAAATAGCTAAATTTTATTTATGATAGAAGATTTAGTGTCTTTTCTAGAGTTTCTTGAAGGAGAGCTGAGGGGAATTTTCTTTGATATAATGCATAAAACTGAGCAATTCTTCAGCAAATATTTGTAAATTTTAGCATTTTGTATACAGGATTTTTTTTTTTTTTTTGGTAGTATCCATGTTTTTTTTTTTTTTTTTTTCATAAAATTATTTTGTGAATTGCGCACAGAAAAAAGGTGATTTTTTTCAATTGGCAGTCAATTTTGCCACATATCTAAGAAACAATTTTTAAAAAAATTCAATTAATCACTGTTGAAAATTTTTAATTTAAATAAAGTGTGCTAAATAAAATCAATAGCGCATTTTGTCAGACTGTAACGGAAAAATGTGAATTTCATAAAATGATCAACCCCCCCCCACACACACACACACACTAAAAAGAAAAAATTAATTTTTTCAATTGATTGTAGAAAAACTTGTCAATTTTCTCAAAGGATTGCCCCGCTCCTTCTCTCCCCTCCCAAAGAAAAAAAAAAGACAATTTTGCAAAGGATCGTCAAAAAAAACCCTCAGAAACAAAAGAATATTTGGTCAAAAGGACGCAAAAAACACTCATCTTGTTTTTATATTTTTCTACTGTATTTAAAGTTTTTTCAATGAAATAAAAGTAAAATAAACATATCTGCATCATCAATCTGCACATGAAGGTCATAGGGCAATGTGTCACTACGTTGATCATTTGATTAGAAGAGGAGCAGGGATTAATAGAGTGAACATCACATGTGTTCATCTTTTAGCTCAATCCAAAGAAAACAAAATTGCATGTTTGTTTCTTTGATTATAAATTATGTTTTTGAGTGATTTTATTAGAATTTAAATAGATGTAGCTTCGAGCTACCAACATATCAGATCAAGTCTTTTTTTATGCCTTTTTTAACTATCCAGTTTTTGTAATCATTAAAGATCTTAACTAATGGTCAATCCTTATGAAAAATATATTAGAATATATCTATATGTATTTAGTATTCAGTAAAAAGAATTTAAGTGCTAAGTTTGCAGTTAAGTCATATTTTAAAAAGTAATAAAACTAATATTGGAAAAATGTCTGGATTTTAGAGATTTTTGAGGTTCAACTGAAAAAGTAAAATTTTAGTCAGCATAAAAAAAACTCATAATAGTTTTATTTTTTTAGAAATGATGAAAAATATTTTTTAAAATAACTTATTTGTATTCTTTTGAATCATACAAAATGTCCCAGAATCCACTTACAAACTTGGAGGGGAGGTGGATAAAACAACATTAAGTAATTTTTTGTATAGGCAATACATATCACAATCCATTTATTTAATAAAAGATGCAGGTCTGACTTCAATAAATGGATTTTTTACAATAAATTTAATAAAATACATTTTAACAAAATATTTACAAATTTAGTATGAAATGCATTGTATGAAATGCAATAACATTACAAAAAGTGCTAGAACATACTAGAAGCAGCAAAACTATAGTAGATACTACTTTTTACAGAAGTTTGTAGTTTAGCATGCTATATTTTGACTGATGTAGAGTAATGATTAGAGAAAAAAACAGAGTTTGTTGCAAAAAACAATGCTTCACTACAAACTACTGAGCAGGGTAGTGTCACATCACAAATTACGTGGCCATAACTTGCTTCTTTTATACAAAATTTGTTCTATTCAACATTATGTGAATCTAAGCTGCAGTGCATTCATTGCAATGCATCAAATGAAGTCAATACATATTTTCCCCATTGATGCTTGGTGCAAAATCAAGTACTATACCAAAGGAATTTTTTAATGCAATACTTGCCTATTTACTTTTTATGCTACAATGCCAAGTTTGCTATCATTTGGAATTGCTACTTTCAGATTTATTTATTGTTTGCATTAAGAATCTATTTTTGGTGATTTTCTATATTATAAAATTTAAAATTTCGTATAACTAACTCTTAACAGAACTCAATGCAATTAATATATTAAGAGTGCATATGAGAGTTAAGTAAACAAATATACCGGTAAAAACTTGTAAATAGTAATTTTATATCTCAATGCAATAATTATGGAAAGAATTTATAATAAATAAAATTTAAGCAGACTATGACTGTGCATAAATATGTCTCATGCAAGAATTAGATCACTCATTCATACACACAACATAGCAGTTTTTGGAACTGCTGAAAAAAATAAGCTGTAGTTCAATCTCATTTTTTACTTTCCATGCACATACAGTGTAAGTACTGAAATCATCATAAAAACACAATTATGAAAATAATGGCATATTTTTTCATTTTCAGATACCCTGAATCCATTTTAGCTATTTTTATAATGATTCCATGTGTATGTGTGCTTTTATGCAAATATATATATATACCGTAAATTCTGAAAGAAATGCCATAGTGGTGTAAATGTCGCATCACAAAAAAAATCACTTGAAAATTTTAAGGTAATGATCTTAAATGCTGCAGGTGAAATTTCTGCAGTAATCGTGATTGACATTCTATACAGAAACACATTAATATACTGAATGAAGAAAGCATAAAAATGAAATTATTAATTAGAAATAAATAATTTAAATATGAAACTAATAATATTATTTAAATAATATAAATACAAAAATATACACTAAAATTGTGTAAAATTTGCAGCTTAAATTACAGTGTATGGGGTGGATGATAAACTGCAAAATTACCTTGACATATTGCAAATTATATAGCAAGAAACAATTTCATTAAATTGAATTTTAGAAACCACAAGCACATAAATATGAAACTATTAGTTTGAAATGAATAATGTAAGTAAGATATTCAAAATTACTTATTCTTCATAAATGTTTAAAAGGAAAAAAAACGTTAAAATTGTGTACCTTTTTCTATATATCATGAGAAAGATTGGGTATTAGTAGAGTATCAACTTTAACTCGAATATCTTGAATAGCATGTTTGAATGGGATAAAATATTTATTTTCACTGTGCCATACATTAAAATTATTTACAAATTGATAATAAATTTACTAATTTTAATATTTAGCATTATGTACAAATAAAATAACTTTATCACATCCCATTTTGTCAATTAAATAAGATAAATTTTCTCATTTTAATCATTTCTAAAAGAATCTGTAGATCGAAAATACAGGCACTTTTTTTTTAAGGGGGGGGGGGGATTAAAATGAAAACTTGCACAATAATTCATCGAGATCCAGTAATTTAAACTCAATTTTAAACCAAAAAGCATGGAATCTGCTGGCATATCCATCGAAGGGATTTGAAATCTAATGTTTTTGCCCATTATTGGTAAATGGGCTTTTAAGTTATAAGCGACTTCTATTTGGAGATGACTTTCCTGAGCTATCTCATCTGAAAACTCAGTTCAAAAAATCAACTTCCTGTATTTTCTAAATGTTTTTTCTCTTTTTAAAAACAGAAAAAACGCTATTTAATTTTGTTAAATGTTAATAAATGCACCAATAATTAATGCAATTACAATAAAAAAAGAATTTTAATGAATGCAGCTACTATTTATACGTATGCGTGTTTTATAAAAAAAAAAAAAAAGGCTTTCAGAAATTTAAAAACTTTTTATTTAATTCTAAGTGGTTGGTCTGCAAGAAATTTCATGATGACCTACTTTTATTATTTCTCTGGATGTGCAATGATAAAGATTATAAGCATTTTATGATTCACATGTGGAGTGATAAGGATTATAATCATTATATGATTCATGCTAACTATGAAAAGATATCACGTGCAATCCTAAGACTGCCTTCTTCTCCCCCCTCCCCCCCCCCACTTCTTCTCTGTTTTGTACATTTCAGCTGTCACAATATCAAAGAAATAAAGATAGATTTCAATTAGATTTAAAAAAAAAAAAAATTTATTCCTGAAATGATTGCTAAGAAAAAATACTTACCATCACTGTGTTGTTTCTTAAATACAATTAATTTTAACAATATAACTGAATGCTTTATTTTCTGGTCATTTTTAAAAATATTTGGCAATATTGTAAATATTTAAAAAATACTTCTTGCATGAACATCTTAACATATTTCATACTTATTTCAATTACTTGGTGCAGAACTGAATGCTGCATTGGGTCGGGCTCTGACTAAAGTACAGGTCAGATTACCAAAAGCATGAGAACAGGTTAGATCAGGTATGCAAAATATTTGCATGAATATGTATGAAATATTTCCTGAATAATTTTAATTATAGGACAATGTTGATTCAGAAGTAATTCAGGGCTCAGCGCAACTTGTAGCCTCAAAAATAGTGAAAATAGTGGAAATAGTGACTGAAGTTCCTTCAAAAAAGTGACCAAATAGTGACTAAAAAACAATTAATTTTGATAATTAAGTACAGTATAAATGATGCCTGACAAATTTTTTAAATGTATTTGAACCCTTTAAATATTGATTTACTTAAAAAAAAGAAAAAAACTGCATATGAAGCATCTTTTTTTTAAATGTATCCAGTTTTGCCGCACTAGTTAGGTAAAATCAGGTACCTATTTAAAACTCCGGGAAAATTCGTTTTAATAAAAAAAAATTATTGTTTAATACAGCAAAAAAATACATTTTTGTTATATTTAACAAAACAAAATTGCACATGTGTTTTTCCATGTGTTAAAAATAAATCTTTAGTCCAAGATTGGAAAGTAACTCCCTTTAAAAAATAAAGATTATAAACATGAAAAAAAAAAGCTAAAATAATTATTCCATAAATAATCAGCTTAAAGGCAAACAAAATAAACGGGCCAATCCGGCAAAAAAAATGAACGGGCCAGACCAATAAAAAAAATAAATAAATAAATAAAAATAAGCAATATTGAACTTAGTTGTTCTCAAGATGTCTAGAGCAGACACTGTGTTTTGTAAAAGTATTAATAGCGATAATGAAGTTCTGTTAACGTAATCTTTGAAAATATACGTAAGATGGTTCTTAATTTCACTACTCAACAACGCAAAACTTGACAAATTTTCTGACTGATTTTTAACTGCAAAGGTATAAAATTGACAAGCCTGACTATTGAAGAGATTTGCAATCGAATAGTGTTTTAATCGAATTGGATGTTTTATGAAAAATGGAGCCTGGTTACACTAGGCCCAAACTTGATTTCATTGGGGTTTTTTGTTTTGGTTGCATGGGATTAGCATTTATATCAGGCAGATCCAACATATTTTGTTTGCCTGGATCTGAAAATTTTAGCTTGTAAACATTATTTTAAATTTGGTATCTGAATTATTTGAACATGGATGATTCTGAGTAAAAAAAAAATCAGATTCAGAACAAATTTTGTGAAAGGTTACAGAATAAGGGGAATGAGGGAAATCAACCTCCAGCACTAAATATGTGATTTTCCATATCCTTTTGATATAATTTGTGTTTTTTTGGGATCCTTTGCAAAATTTGCATATTTTTTTATCATCTTTTATAGAAATTTGCATTTTTTGTGATATTTTGACATAATTTGCCTTTTTGTGATTTTTTACAAATCTCTTTAAACGATTAGTGAGATCGCAATTACAGTAAAACCAGGATAATTTGGATTAATTGGGACCAGACCCAATCTGGATTATTGAAAATCCAGATTATCCAGAGAATGAGAAAAAATCAAATAAGTCATACTTACAGAAAATCACCTTTGTATTAAACATACTGAATATTTACAAACAGCAAAATTGTCTTTTTTGTAATTATAAAATTTTCTGCTGTGCTAGTTTTGTATAATTTTTGCAAGCCGAATCGTCATGCATCCGCTTGAGTATGCTTAGTTTATTGGGTATAGTTTCCACCTGATGTTTAACATAAACCATTAATTGCTTAAATGATTTGTTACTTCATTATGGCTAATAACTTTTGGTTGATCATCATTGATAATAGTGTTTTCGTCTGAATCATCTTCATTTTCAACTTCTTCAGTTGTACATTAAGTGATTATTTCATCATCTGTAACTGAGGTGTAAATTTCATTATTTTTTGCTTCATTTAATTGCTAATGTCAGTGATATCAACATCTCAGAACCATCAGTATTTTTTAACAAGCTTACAAAATTTTCAGTTGTAATTTCTCTTTCATCTTCGCCTATTTGTCCTTCTGCTTCAAGCTTGCTTTTTATTCAAGAAATCACAATTTGTAGACTATAAATTCTTCCACAACTATCGGACAGTATTCTCAGCAACCTGCTTGCAAATCTTAAGTGATGCATGGTTTTTCTTTGAAAGGTAACATAAAAGAATTTAAATGAAAAAGATTAAGGTATTCTTCCGAAAATATTTCAGAAACTACTTTTTTAATTCAGAAACGAAAATTAAATGAATTAATGTTATCGAAATTTAGCCAGTTTCTTCCCAAACTTTGAACAAGGAAACTGATCAAACTGATCTGGATTATGCAGAGATCCGGATTAACGGGTTTCTACTGTAATTTGTTTTTGCAACAATTTGTCGAAATTCATGATACATTTTGTGTCTGAATTTTTGGATTTATGACCGATTTTTTTTTAATTTTTGGAAAAATTTGGAACAAAATCACTTAAAAATCTGCTTAAAAAAAAAAAAAAAAAAAAAAAAAGTGCATAAATGCCACATTGCTTGAAATTTTAGTTAAAAACATGTGAACGCCACTGAGCTTCTTCCGAATATTACGGTATATATTTTTTCATGTTTTCAGATCTCCAGAGCTCACTTTCGTAAAATTAGAATATAAGCTTTTTTCATTGCTTATATTACTATTCATTTAAACTCACAGTATTCTGTAGTGTTCATAAAGTTGAATAGAACGGCTACAGATTTTTTTTTTTTTTTTTTTCTTTTTTACAACTGTATTTTTTTAAATAGTGACTGTATTATGTATATCTTACTTAGTTTTGCTAAGAAATTTCTAACATGTATATAAACTAACATTTAAGAGACAAACATAAAACATTTTCTTATCTGTTACCTTATTGTTTTAATCCCCATAATTATATCTAACTTATTTGTATATCAACAGACACAATATAATGAGGATTCATTTTACTATTGTTGTCTTCAATTTATAGTGTAAAATAAATCTTTTAACAAAATCTCAAAGTAGTGACTAATTTTGAAAAGTAGTTTGTATTTGCAACATTTTAGAGCTAGCTGTAGTTATACTTAACTACATTTTCAATAAAGTAGTTGCAATTTGCTACAATAAGAAAGTAGTTTTAACAAATGGCTAAACGTCATAATCTTTTTTTTAAAAAACATTCAAACTTTGCACATGAAAATATACATCTTGCAGGTGCATTTGGTAAATGGAAATAAGAATAAAATTTTAAGTAAGTTTAGTTTGACTTTAGCTTATATTTAAATGCAAAAGAAACAGAAACATAAGAAAAATATATGATTGCTAACCTGTATGATGATAGGACGATAAGCATAGAGTTGTAAATTTTTAACATGAGAAGGATAGGCATCAAAATCAAATGTCCGCAATGTACAGCTGGAGGTATTACAAATGCCACTCATCTATATAAAATTTTCCAAAATTCATTTACAGAAACCAAAATGTTACACATATTACACAAAAATACATGTACTTCAGAAAAAAAAAAATTTGAGAAGAAAATATTTCACATAATAAAACATGAGTTTATTCATATTTTTAGCAGATAAATTAATAATTTCACATTAAAGAGAGGGGATAAATAAAAGTCTATTATATCCAAAAATGCATGCTAAATTTTCAGATGTGTTACAATGATTAGATTATAAGTATATTGTAGGCATATGTGTGTGAGCATTTTAAGATATTTGAAATTTTGAACAAGCCAGGGGTGATTCTGAATGAAATTTTTTTTTTGGAAATTCGCATCGCATTTTCGGAAATCGATGGGGGGGGAGGTAGTGAGTCCCTTCCCCCTTTAGCGATCTTCGGACAAAATCGGCGTTTTCCCTCTATCTTCAGACGAAATCAGCAATATTTTAGCGAAATCGGCGGTTTTTCCGCGATCTTTTGACGAAATCAGCGTTTTCCCATGTTTTTTTAAAACGAAATCGGCGTTTTTTCGACGATCTTTAGGCAAAATTTGCTTTTTAACGCGATTTTTTTTCGAAAACGTCGTTTTATTCCCGCGATCTTTTGACGATATCGGCGTTTTTTCCGTGATCTTTTGATAAAATGGGCGTATTTTTTCAAATATTCTTTTGACAAAATATTTTTAAGCGATCTTTTATCGAAAACGGCGTTTTTTCCCGCGATCTTTTAACGAAATCGGCGTTATATCCGCAACCTTTAGACGAAATCTGAGTTTTCCCGCCGTCTTCAGAAGAAATCAGCGTTTTGTCTGCGATATTTGGTGAAATTGCCGTTTTTTTTCGCGATCCGCACGGGAAATTCGCGTTTTTCATCGATCTTTTGACAAAGTTCGTTTAAAAAACGTTGACGAAATCGTCGTTTTTTCACAAAATATTGACGAAATGTATGCTATTTCGGCGATCCTATCACGAAATTTGCATTTCTACGCAATTGTTTTTTTCCGCGCGCAAAACCGTACAAGTTGGCAACTATGCGGAACTGATAACCCAATTTCAATTTTTCGGAAGAGGATGTCTTAAATTTTCGGACGAGAATCACCCCTGGAACAAGCTGTTCTTTTAATGTTAAAAAAGAAACTAGTCAGGTGTAGTAATTTTAAACTTTCTTCTAAATTATAAGTTAAGATTTTGAAATTTACTATCAGAGTGCCAAAATTAAATGGCAATCTATGCCCATCATGAAAATTCTAAAAATATGAAATTCTGTGTGTTAGTTCTTAAAATATGATTGTCACTAAAATCATGTAAATCCTACAAAATTCAGCATAGCTACACCACCTGTAGGGCAATTGACACCGCAACATAAACAAAACCAATTCATGTCAAGTCAAGGATTAACTGAATCTGAAGTTTGATGGAAATCTGTGCATTAGTTCTTCAGATAAAGCTATAGCAAAAATCTTTAAAACTGCAGCATAGCAGCATTACCATTTGAATAATTTACACTAGAATGTAAAAATTGTCAATTTACCTCAGAACTAACTGAAACTGAAGTTTGATGAAGTTCTGGAGATAAAGTAGTTGTGGAAATCGGACAAAATACAGCATAGCACCACCACCTGGTGAGTGATTTATGCCAAAATGTAAGAAAATTCAATTCATGTGAAGGACTAACAGAATCTGAAGTTTGATGAAAATCTGTGCATTAGTTCTGGAGATAGAGCTATAGCAGAAATCACACAAAGTACAGTATAGCAGTGTCACTTGTTGAGTGATTTACACCAATATAAAATACATCAATTCATATCAAGGACTAAACTGAATTTGAAGTTTGACGAAAATCGGAGCATTATTGAGAAAGAACAATTCCAGAAATCATGAAAAATGCTGAGCAATTTATACCAAAAACTAATCAGCATCAACTTATATCAAAGACTAACTGAATATAAATTTTTATTAAATTCCCTGCATCAGTTCTTAAAGATAAAGTGGCCAAAAATTTGTGTCACATACAGACACATGGACAGACATTTTGTAAAAAAATATTTGTCTTGATCTCTGACCTCTAAACATGTAAATCCATCGAAAACTTGAATTTGAAAACTTTCACGAATCCAACACTTTTTTCTTGTAAAGATAGAAGAAAGTAAAAATAGAATATTTCATCTAAAGATGATGCAATTTATTACCTTTGATACCTTTACAAAAACATTCTTGTAGGAATGAAGACCAAATATATTTTATACATTGTTATAGCCATACTATCACCAAACTGAAGTATAATACCTCAGGGACCAGGCTTTATAGCTCCTATCCCTGCTAGCGAAGACACTCATGAGCTAATGCTATTCCTATAGGGAGGTTATTTTCTAATAATACATTTTAATTTCAACATTTCTAAGTAAATATATATATACAGTAGACTCTCTCAAATCCACACAGCTTGGGAAAAGAGATTGTGCTGATTTTAAAACTTTGTGGATTTCTGGTCATTGGTTTGTTTACATTTTTTAAACAATCATTTGAATTAATAATGCAACTGAAACTATAATGAATGCTTATAATATAATAAAATATTAAAATAAATAATAAAATAAAATAAAAATTTAGATAAATTTTTAAATAATTAAAATATTAAAAGCAACAGTCAAAATAATAATCAATGATGTATGATTAAATATTTATTATAAAGATGAAATGTATTTTTCCTAAATTATTCATTGAAACTTGCCTCATAAAGGTAATTACTAATTCACATCAAAATCATAAAATAAGGAAGTTTTATTTAAGGTTTTGCCAGACTTAATAACATAAAAAGCTTGACTAATAGATAAATATATTTGGTAAGTGATTATCAATGATATCAGCATAATCTTGAATTTTTTTGATAAATAAATTTATTCTTCCTTCATGAAAAAGAACCTGAATTAACATTAAGTAATATTAACAAAAATTATAAATTCAAATATATATGGAATTGAAATAAAACTAGAAAAGTCAAATTTTGTCCTTATATTTGAATTTAATGCTTCATTGTTTACATCTGTAAATTATGTGCGGATTTTAGGGAGTCT
Organism: Maratus speculifer; assembly: GCA_964019185.1. Taxonomy (NCBI): domain Eukaryota; kingdom Metazoa; phylum Arthropoda; class Arachnida; order Araneae; family Salticidae; genus Maratus; species Maratus speculifer. The sequence continues at coordinate 178,297,765 of OZ025293.1, forward strand.
ACTGTATATACAGTAGACTCCCTCAAATCTGCACTCCTAAAATCTGCAACTCTCTAAAATCTGCACATATTTTACGGATGTAAACAATGAAACATTCAGTTCAGATGTAGGTGCAAAAATTGATTTTTTCAGTTTTATATCAATTCCATACATTATTTAATTTATAATTTTTGTTAAGGTTATTGAATTCATGTTTGTTTCATGAAGAAAAAATAATTTATTTTGGAAAAAATAAAGATATTGCTAATATCATTGGTAATCACAATCCTACCAAATATATTTATGTATTAATCAAGCTCTTATACTTATCAAGTCTGGCTAAAAACCTGAAATAAAGCTTCATTATTTTATCATCTTGATGTGAATTAATAACGTATCTTTATGAGGCAGGTTTCATTGAATAATTTAGGAAAAACACATTTCTTACTTTTATAATGAATATTTAATTGTACATTATTGATTATTAACTGGACCTTTCTTTTTAGTATTTTAATAATTTTAAAAAATATCTAAATTTTTATTATTTTAGTTTATTACTTATTTTAATATTTTAGTATATTGTATGCATTCATTATACTTTTGATTTCATTATTAATTACATTCAAATTATTTATTAAAAAATGTAAACAAAGCAATGACCAGAAATCTGCAAAATTCTAAAATCTGCAAAACCTCTGGTCCCAAGCTGTGTGGATTTGAGGGAGTCTACTGTATACATTTGTTTATTTTTTTTATTATTATTATTATTTTTTTAACATTGTATAGCTGAGGTCCCTCTCCACATTGCTTCTTTTTTACTTTTTCAATTTTGGTTGCAAATATATTTTATAGAGTTAGTTTCACCTTCAAAATCAGTTCTGAAAATGAAAGTGCCATTTAAAATAATATCTACACTCAAAATTGTAAAAGTAAAAAAAAATCAGTGTGGAGACGGACCTCAGCTATAAAATATTAAAAAAATTATTTAAAAATGTCGAAATGCAAATGAATTATCAGAAAATAACCTTTCCCTAGGAATAGCACTAGCTCGCGAGTGTCTTCGCTCACAGGGACAGGAACCTTAAGGAAGCCTCTTGGATTCCTTTTTAATAACAAACTGACAAATTCACTATTGGACACGAGATATTAAACTGTATATTGCTGACTTCATGTTTTTTCTTGAAGGAAGAATAAATTTATTTCTGAAGAAATTCAAGACATTGCTGATATCAATGATAATCATTTCATAATCTTCTTACTATATATATTTATGCATTAATCAAGTTTTTTTGGTTATTAAGTCTGACTAAGCCTGAAATATTTTATTATTTTATTATTTTGATGCAAATTAGTATTATACATTATTTATGAGGCAAGTTTCATTGAAAATTTAGGAAAAATACATTTCATCTTTATAAGGAACATTTAAATCATACATTTTTAACTAGAACTTTGTTTTTAGTATTTTAATCATTTGAAAAATTATCTAAATTTTTATTATTTTAGTTTATTACTTATTTTAATGTTTTAATATATTGTAAGCATTCATTATAATTTAGATTGCATTATTAATTACATTCAAATTACTATTTAAAAAATGTAAACAAAGCAATGACCAGAAATCTGCAAAATTCTATAATCCGCACAACCTCTGGTTTCAAGCTCTGCAGATTTGAGGGAGTCTACTGTATTAGAAGTTTGTAAATAATTTTTCATAAAGTAACTTCAGTACAGGGTACAATGAAACATGCTTGATTATAGTAATAATAGTAGTAAATAGAAGGTAAGAATAGGAAAGCAGAAAAAAAAAAAGAAAAAAAATCAAAAACAAAACGAGTTTTGTTCTATCTAGGCTGGTAAAAAATGCTCTTGTTAAGCAATTTAAAAGTAAAAATAGGAAAAAAAATATAAGAAGGGATGGTTTTTAAAACAAACTCCTGCTATATACTCAGAAAAAAATTAGGATGATCCAGATTTTTTTCCCAGCTCCAACTGATCATCGAAATAGAGATATCCACACATAAAATATATACCACAAGCAATATTTGTATAAATGAAAACATAAGGAAATATATTCTATTGGAGAAATTATACATTTAAAGGAAGCTGAATGTGATGTATTTTATAAAAAAAAAATACTTCAACCTAATTTTAAATTTGTGCATTTGTCAGAAACTTACATTTTCGAAAAAACTCAAATGTATAAACTTCTTTGTTGTTGCTGAACATTCTTCATTAAAAAACTATATTGGGTGCAAATTGCTTCCACTATTTGGACTGTTTCATCCTGCATACGGGGTACAATTAAACATTGTAAGACATGTACTTTTTATTATTTTTCAAGCTTAAAGATATTGTTTAGAACCCAATAAAAATTTATTTAGATGGGAAAAATACAAGATTAAAAGTATGCATGCATTAATTATATTTTTGTCAGGTTTCATACAGAGTTGGGAAGAAAAAATCCAAGGAGTCCAAAAAATTTTAAAGACTTGCTACTTTTGTTGTTATTTATGTGGCATGCACTTGCATACTACAATTTTTAATATCCCCATTTGGAGAGAAGAACATTTCAAACAATTTTTTCTCTATTAATATCTAATTATTGGTGCTGAAATTGCACAGAATTCACAACCTTGGTGATTTTGTAAGTTTAAATAAAAAAATACACACACAACTTTCCAAAGCAGTGACCAATGGTCATATGCACAGAGATCAGTGAAGCTCAAAACACTTATATATATCACATACATCTTTAAAAAAAATTTCAAGGGTAAAGAAAAAAAAATGCTAATGCAACATACACAATAAAATATAACAACTTCTGAATTTATTCTTTTAGAGCAGCGATAAGGTAAAGTGTTCTAAAGCCGCCATCTAATAAATATTTAAAGCATTACCAATTTTCTAAAATAATTTACAATGAGTTTTCCTTTTTTCTTAAATCAAAGATATCTTGAATTTGGAAAATTGATGCTTTAAATATTTGCTTTACTTAAAGATGTCAGCTAAGAACTGTATTTTGGGTGTCAGCTTTAGAGGACTTTACCTTAATCACTTTCTTTGAAGGTGGATGTTGTTCATGACATTGTTATGATTGATTATAATAGATCCTGTGCATGATAGATGGCGCCTCTGCAGCGCGCTTGTATGACCAGCAATCCTACACGGATTCCCGCGCGATCGGCAGTCTTGCACCAGCCGCGATGTAGTAAGGTTGTATGTTCTTAAATAAATCTATGTTATTATTTCAACAGCCTACCGGCTTGATTTCCCGCATCACCACAGTAACATAAACCATAACACTGGCGACGAGCATGGGATATGGTGATGCGAAGAGAATTTATTTTTTTTTTCTTCTTTCGGCGAATTTACAACGCCGAACGCCGATCTTTGACGCGCGATGTTAAGCCTAACACGCGGTCGTGAGATTTCCATTTGCCGGTAGCGCAAGCGCGAACGAAGTCCAAGCAGAAAGGCGCGTGTTCTTTGGAATTAAAGCCTTCAAGAAATAAAGCTAAGATGGGCTCTTTTGGCCAAATTAAAGAATTTGATTCGACAGCCGAATCATGGACATTGTATACTGAAAGACTCCAGCAGTTTTTCATCGCAAATGGGATTGAGAACGACAACCGGAAAAGAGCGATTTTTCTCACAGTCGTCGGCCCCTCTACGTACGCTTTAATTCGGAATCTCTTGTCACCGGCGGCACCGGATACGAAGACATTGGTAGAAATAATCGACGTTTTGAATTCGCACTTCGACCCTGCACCTTCCGTCATTGTGGAACGATACAGATTCAACAGCCGAGTTCGGCGTGCCGGCGAATCGGTCGCAAATTTTATAGCCGAGTTACGTAGCCTGGCTAAGCATTGCAGTTACGGCACATCGTTGGACGAAATGTTGCGGGATCGGATTGTTTGTGGAATTCAAGATGAAGCAATCCAGAGAAAGCTTCTCGCAGAAAATCAGTTAACCCTAACGAGGGCTACAGAGATCGCGGTGACGATGGAGACAGCGGCTAGAGATGCAAACAACTTGCGTATGACATCCGGTGCTGAAATAAATACAAACAAAATACATTCAAAGAAGAATAATGGGCCGAGAAGTCCTAATTCTCGTACAACAAAACAGAATTTTGAAAAGTGCAGCCGATGTGGATCAAATCACTTGTCAAACGAATGCCGTTTTCGGAATGCAACTTGCCATTCTTGCAAAAAAGTCGGCCATATCGCTAAAGTATGCCGTTCTAAGAAGAAGAATTCCAGTCCTCGGGTACATAATGTGCAAGTGGAAGAAGTAGGAAATGAAGTGCCACCAGTTTACACGTTATTTAATGTCTCAGGTATGGAAGAAACCTTACCTCCTGCTAAAGTGGAATGCTTTCTACAAGGTAGGCCTTTCATTTTTGAAGTGGATTCAGGGGCTCCTTTTTCTTTGATGCCGTTAAATGTTTACAATAAAGTAAAAGAATGTTTTCCTCCTTTGGAAAATACTTCAATAAGGCTCAATTCTTACACAGGGCATCCTATTGAAGTGATTGGAATAGCACAAGTGAATGTATCCTACAAATCCAAGTCCTGCCCTTTACCTTTGATGATTGTTGAACAGGGAAAAATTAATTTAGCCGGACGTAATTGGATTTATCCATTAAAATTGATGAAAGTGTTCGAGAATCCAAACCAGTCTTACGCCATAAACAATTTGCCAACTCCAGAATTGAAGTTACATAAAGTTTTAGAAAAATTCAAAGATTTATTTTCACCAGGGTTAGGCATGCTAAAAGATGTCAAAGTGCACCTGATTAAGAAAGATTCTGCAACGCCCAAATTTTTTAAAGCACGCCCAATCCCTTATGCTCTTTTGGACAAGGTTGATCAGGAAATAGCTCGCCTCGTTAAGGAAGGCATCCTCGAGCCAATGAAGATTGCTGAGTCTGCAGCGCCAATAGTACCTGTCCTAAAGCGTGATGGACGCATCAGAATATGCGGAGATTTCAAATTAACTACCAACAAGGTGACTGAATTGGAGCAGTATCCACTGCCGAACATCGAAGATTTGTTTGCACAGCTTTCAGGAGGAGTTGTTTTTTCTAAATTGGACCTTCGTGATGCATATTGCCAGCTGCAACTGGATGAAGAGTCCAAAGATCTAGTAGTGATAAATACCCATAAAGGACTTTTCCGGTACACTAGAGTTCCTTTCGGAGTTGCCTCAGCTCCAGCGATGTTCCAGAGAGAGATTGACAAAATTCTGCATGGTTTGAAGGCTGCTTGCTATCTCGATGATGTCTTGGTTTTCGGAAGAGATGAAGCAGAACACCTACAGAACTTGACAGCAGTTCTAATGCGTTTACAGGAAGCTGGAATGAAGCTTAATTCCGAAAAATGTGAATTTTTGAAATCTTCGGTGGAATATCTGGGTCATCGTATTGACAGGGAAGGACTTCATCCCTTAGAGTCTAAAGTGGATGCTGTAGTCAAAGCTCCTGATCCGAAGAATGTTGATGAGCTACGTTCCTTCATCGGTCTCATTACTTATTACAGCAAATTTTTACCAAACATGGCTACCTTATTAGCTCCATTATATGAATTATTGAAAGGAAAAACGAAATGGAAATGGGTGACACCACAGAAGGAAGCATTTTCTAAAGTGAAAGAGGTTTTGAAGAACTCATCACTATTAATACACTTCGATAACAAGAAAGAAGTTGTTTTGGCTTGCGATGCTAGTCCCTATGGACTTGGAGCAGTATTGTCACACAAAACCGAAGATGGTGATCGTCCAATAGCCTTTGCTTCCCGTTCCTTAACAGAAGCTGAAAAAAATTATAGCCATATAGAAAAAGAAGCTCTCTCCCTGGTCTTTGGTGTAACAAAATTTCGAAAATACTTGTTAGGACGAACATTCACGCTGCTTACTGATCATCGTCCTTTAGTTAATCTCCTTTCGTCAGAGAAGCCTGTACCAGTAGTAGCTGCTGCAAGAATTCAACGTTGGGCTCTGACCCTGGCAGCGTATTCATATACAATTGAGTATAGAAAAGGCAGCTTGCACGCAAATGCAGATGCTTGCAGTAGATTGCCATTGGCTACTAAGTATGCAGATCCACCAGTTCCAGCAGAGTCGGTGTTATTATTAACACAGTTAGATGACACTCCAGTGACGAGACACCTAATTAGTACCGAAATTGACAAATGTCCTGACCTAAGGAAGCTGAAATCATATATTTTAAAAGGATTTCCTAAGAAAATCGAGAAAAATTTGCATCCGTTCTTCAGAGTAAAAGATGAATTATCTGTCGAAGAAGACATAATTTTGAGAGGCACACGTGTTTTTATTCCTCCAAAATTTAGAAAATTAATTCTAGATGAGTTTCATTCATCTCACCAAGGCATAACAGCAATTAAAGCACATGCTCGTTCCTATGTTTGGTGGCCAGAGCTGGATAACGATTTAGAAGCAAGAGTGAAAGGCTGTGTTTCATGTCAGCAGAATGCTTCAGCACCTCCATCAAAGTATGTTCCTTGGCCTATGCCAGAGAAAGCATGGGAGCGGATACACATTGACCATGCAGGTCCAGTGGAAGGTCAGATGCTGCTTATAATTGTAGATGCCAAGACAAAATGGTTAGAAGTTGCACAGGTATCAAGTACATCTGCAAGTGCAACAATAATGGTTTTGCGTAGCCTGTTTTCTCGTTTCGGCATTCCAAAGAGTGTGGTCAGCGACAATGGTCCTGGTTTCCATAGTGAAGAATTTGCAAATTTTTTATCTTGCAATGGCATTGCTGAAGTGAAGACGCCTCCTTACCATCCACGTTCGAATGGCTTAGCTGAGCGAGCAGTCCGAACAGTAAAGTCAGCCCTGAAGAAAATGACTGGAGGGACTCTTGCCGAGAGACTGTCTAGGTTCCTCTTCAACTATCGCAATACCCCATCAGCAGCCACTGGATTATCCCCAGCCATGGCTATGTTTGGTCGTCCTCTCCGAACTCGTCTGGACCTAATTAGAGATCCTATCAGTCAGACACACAAGAAGGAAGAGACCAGTTCCAGAAGTTTTGCAGAAGGCACTCCAGTTTGGGTGCGTTCATTTGGCCGTAGCCCACCATGGGTTAAAGGCAATATTTTATGTTCCATGGGGAAAGTTATGTATAAAGTGTCAACCCCTTTGGGAAATTGGACACGCCACATTGACCAGTTGAGGCTCAGACAGGAGAACCCGGTGAGTGATGTTCCGACTCCACTCGACTTGCCAATTCCTGCAGCTACAGCTACAGAACCAGTCGATTTACAAATCGATGTTCCCACAGGTACCCCCAAACCTCCTGTGCTCCCCTTGGAAGTGACTTCTCCAAGGGTAAATAACAAGCCACCTGCAGATCCCCCAGTGCTTTCACCACAAGTGTTAACTCGTGATGCAAGTACCCCATTGATCAGACGCTCAGAACGAGCTAGAAAAAAACCAATTCGCCTCCAGTATTAGACTGTTGTGTTTTGTTCCTGACAAACTGTTTTTTTTTAGTTGTGGACTGTTTTATTTTTGAACTATCTCGATGTACAAGACTCTATGACATTTTGCATTTTCTTAAAGAAGGGGGGGAATTGTTATGATTGATTATAATAGATCCTGTGCATGATAGATGGCGCCTCTGCAGCGCGCTTGTATGACCAGCAATCCTACACGGATTCCCGCGCGATCGGCAGTCTTGCACCAGCCGCGATGTAGTAAGGTTGTATGTTCTTAAATAAATCTATGTTATTATTTCAACAGCCTACCGGCTTGATTTCCCGCATCACCACAGTAACATAAACCATAACAGACATACATAGAAAAGTGAAAAAAAAGCACCATTATTAATATCCCTGTAAGATACTAGTCCCCATTATCTACTCTTGAATACTTTAATTAAATTATGTACACATACATAAATAAAATATAGATAAAAAGGTTTACAATAATCCAGGATAAAAGGTTTTTCCGAGAGTAATATTGCTCGCGTGCAAAACCGCAAAACAATTTAAGGAGTTTCTAAGGAGTATTTTGTTTGTCTAAGTAGCTCTAAGTACTACTTGGGAACGTTTTCATTTCTAAGTAGTTTCCGAGGAGTCTAAGGAGTCTGTACGAACCCTGAAAATTGTATATAGGAAAAAAAATTAGTAAATTTTGTTTCATTGTATCCCATCTTCCCCTATCTTTTCATATACCTGCAAGGTACATCTTGGTATTAGTAATCTATCTACTAGTTATTCTAGCTTAAATGTTGTGAAACCAATGACTAGTCATTAAAGCTGTTAAATAAAATTAGTTAAACCATGTAAAACTTGCTTTCCATGAAAATTAGTTTTAATCAATTGTGAATACAGAACATACACTAGAAATCTTCAGCAAGAACTGGAATTTCTTAAAACTTTAAAATGTTATTTACTTACATTTACATTTAATAACTTAAAATATGAGACAGGCATTCATATGCACAAAATTTCTAATTAGAAGAAAAAATTACAAAAGTAATACTTTTAATAAAGCACAATGCCTTGTAATAACCCAAAACATTTATTTTTATCTTATTTAATGTCAAAATACTTCACCCCTATTTATCAGTTAAAATTTTTGAAAAATCAATACAGGTTATCTATATATTAAATCGTTAAGGGGGGAAAAGTCAGCATACTTAAAACTGGTCTCTACGCATACGTGCTTGCGCCGAAATCGCTCCGAACCAATTGGAGGAGAGTGTAGTTACTGTCTGGAAACACATATTTCCAGAAAGCGGTAAATAAAAAATATGGGAATGCATTACCGCTGCTAAAAGAAGGATTTCTTTTTCTTTTGATAATTTATTTTTCTTGGTTAATATAATGATCTTCATTTATTGGAAAAACATTGTGTATTTCGTTGCTCACTTTACGTAAGTTATTTTATTTCCATTTGTATTCTTTTTTTTTAGCCAGCAAGCGAAGCTTTAAGCTTAATGTAGAGAAGCGATTTTTTTTTTTTTTTTTTTTTTTTTTTTTTTTTTGACAGTTTCCTATGAAATTGAATCATTCAATAGTTAATGATTGAAGTTTTTATTTATTTTCTTGGCCGATTAAGCATTTTCCGAATTGTAATTTTCAAATTTATATTAAGTATGTATAAAAAACCTGGCAAGCTATCACATCGTTTTTTTTTTGTTTGTTTGTTTTTTGGAAGGAGAAAAAAGCAGAGATTTTTGACTGATGTTATTGACTTTATGGATATAAACAGATTCACAAATCACTATTTATTTTTTGCTTCATTTTCTTATAATACTCATGTCAAGAAAACTGTGATTTTTTTTCCCCCTTAAAATTTCATTTTTGAGCAAACTCATAAGGTTTAGGAAGTATTTACATTACATTGTTTTCACCGAAGAATGGTGAATTACATATGAAATGAAAATATGTCCAGCCCAGTTATAAACGGCTTTGTAAATCATTAATATTTATTTAATGTTTCACTTTCTTTGTGTTGAGTTTACTTGAAGTTCCCTTTTTTTTTTTTAAAAGTACTCTTAAAAAAAAAAAAAAAATGTGTTCCCGTGACGAAATTTGCTGAGTTTTTTTTTTTTTGGGGGGGGGGGGAGAATGTTTTGATGAAATTTGCTATATATTTTTTTTTCAATCTCTTATCTCTCAACAATGTTTTTCCAAAGATATGAAGATCATTATAATCAACGAAGAAAAATAAAATTATCAGAAGAGAAATTGTCAAAGAATTATCAAAATTATTTGTTTTCTCAGGGATTTTCAGTGAAATTTGTCATTTTTTCTCACCATCTTTCGATGTAATTTCTCGTTTTATCCTTTTTTCGTGATTTTTTTGTGGAATTTTTCGCTTTTATGTTATTTTCAGAAATTTGTCATTTTTTTTGCAAAAATGAATGGTTTTGCGATCTTTTGATGAAATGTGCCTCTTTTTTTCATCTTTTGACAAAATGTGTTGTTTTCTCACAATCTGTTTACCAATATTGACGTTTTTTGAAGTACCTAGACAAATTTAAAGTATTTTCATGATCTTTTGACGAAATTAGTGTCTTTTATGATACTAGGACAAAATTATTTGTTTTCTCAGGGATTTTTGGTGAAATTTGTCGTTTTTTCTCACTATCTTTCGATGTAATTTGCCGTTTTATTGAATTTATCCTTTTTTCGTGATTTTTTTTTTTTTTTTTTTTTTTTTTTTTTGTTATTTTCAGAAATTTGTCATTTTTTTCACTTTTTTTTTTTTGCAAAAATTAACTGTTTTGCAATTTTTTGATGAAATGTGCCTCTTTTTTTCATCTTTTGACAAAATGTGTTGTTTTCTCACAATCTGTTTACCAATATTTGCGTTTTTTGAAGTACCTAGACAAATTTAAAGTATTTTCATGATCTTTTGACGATATTCATGTCTTTTATGATACTAGGACAAAATTATTTGTTTTGTCAGGGATTTTTGGTGAAATTTGTCATTTTTTATCACTATCTTTCGATGTAATTTGCCGTTTTATCAAATTTATCTTTTTCTCATGATTTTTTTTGTAAAATTTTTCTTTCTTTTTTTTTTTTTTTTTTTTTTGTTATTTTCAGAAATTTGTCATTTTTTTCCACTTTTTTTTTTTTTTTTTTTTTTTTTTTTTACAAAATTTACCTTTTTTGTGATTTTTTGGTGAAATGTGCCTCTTTTTTTCCTATTTTGACAAAATGTGTTGCTTTCTCACAATCTGTTTACCAGTATTTGCGTTTTTCGAAGTACCTAGACAAATTTTATGTATTTTTGCGATCTGTTTGATGAAATTTGTCGTTTTTTTTTTCACAATCTTTCAGTGTAATTTGCCGTTTTATTGAATTTATCCTTTTTTCATGATTTTTTTTTTTTGTGAAATTTGTCGTTTTTTTCATTATTTTCAGAAATTTGTCATTTTTTTTTGTTATTTTCAGAAATTTGTCATTTTTTTCACTTTTTTTTCTTGCAAAAATTAACTGTTTTGCGATCTTTTGATGAAATGTGCCTCTTTTTTTCATCTTTTGACAAAATGTGCTGTTTTCTCACAATCTGTTTACCAATATTTGTGTTTTTTGAAGTACCTAGACAAATTTTATGTATTTTCGCGATCTGTTGATGAAATTCATGTCTTTTATGATACCAGGACAAAATTATTTGTTTTCTTGGGGATTTTCGGTGAAATTTGTCATTTTTTCTTGCGATCTTTCGATGTAATTTGCTGTTTTATCGAATCTATCCTTTTTTCTCAATTTTTTTTTGCGAATTTGTCGTTTTTTGTTATTTTTTTCGCTATTTTTAACTAAATTTACCTTTTTTTCGCGATTACCTAGACAAATTTTATGTGCTTTTTGAGATCTTTGGACAAAATTCGCGTCTTTTATGAAACCTGGACAAAATTCGTCATCTTGAGGTCTTTCGGTAAAGTTTATTGCTTTTCTCGAGTTCTTTTGATGAAATTTGTCATTTTGTCATGATTTTTTGATGTAATTTGCCATTTTATTGAAGATCTTTTTGCAAAATTTTTTGTTTTTTTGCAATTTTTTTTGTTTTTTTTTTGTGATTATTTGATGAAATTTGCTTTTTTTTCAATCCTTTGACGAAATTTGTTGTTTACTCACAATCATTTGTCAAACTTTGTTGTTTTCTCACAATATTTTGAATTTTTTTTCACAATATGTTTACGAATTTGCCATTTTTTAGGGATTTTTTTTGTCAAAATTTGTCTTTTTTTATCGAAATTTTTTCATAAAAATTGCCAATTTTTTTTTTACATTTTGGCAAAATTTTGATTTTTTGCAATACTTTCGCGAAATTTATTTTATTTGGGATACCTAGACTTTTTTTTTTTTTTGCAGTTTTTTGACAAATTTTTAGAGATCTTTTGAAGAAATTTGTTGTTTTATGCAATCTGTTGACGAAATTTGCTTTTTTTTTTCCACATCTATTTACAAAATTTCCGGGTGATTTTTTTTTTTTTTTTTGGGGGGGGGGGGGGCGGTATTTTGATGAAGTTTAGTATTTTTTGTGATTATTTGCCAAAATTTGCGTTTTTATGGTACCTTGACAAATTTTGGAACATAGCAAATGATTTCTAGCATTTTCTTTAAATAAACTTTAACAGTTGAAAAATAATCTTCAAACATTTCCAAGAGTCTGTGACGTGTGTCACAGCGTTGCACCGATTCTGCGCCCGGGATCATGTTATGTTGATGTTACGTTGGTAAATGGAAAAGCATATTGAAATTTTTAAGGAATATTAATCTTTAAAAAAATTTTTAAAGCCGCAAAATACGTTTTTTCTTTGGTTCTTTCATATTGTGGCCGTCAAGTTTTGATGGGTTTCAGTTAGCCAGAATAAATATTATCATTATTTTTTTTAATATGTGAAATTTACATGTATTTTTGATTTATGAAAAGGTAATTGAAAAGTTAGTTGAAAATGCAAATGTTTATTTGTTGAATGAGGTGGGTAATGTAACAACAAATTAACCACTGAGAGGATCATTGTTACAGTTGTTGCTAAATGGCAAACTATAAATTCAGTCTTATTTTGCTGCGAAATAAGTGAAGTATGTATATTTTGTATGAAATGAGTAATGACAGTAATTTATGATTTATTCATGTTGTGTACAATTTATTGGTGTTGTATTTATAAATGGAAAATTATCAAATGAGAGAGATTCTAATTCTATGACAGCATATTTGAATGTAACTCGGCCAAATGCGGGTCATTTGCCTGGATGTAAAATGCAGGTTTTTCTTTTATTTATTGAAATTTTTGCTGAAGATTAGTCGTTAAAAAATCCTTTAATAGCTGGAAAGTACCTTTTTTCATTTAGTGCCGTCAAGTTTTGACGGGTTCCATCTAGTACTTATTAAAAAGTTTTTAAAAACATCAGTCAGCTGAAGATTAGTGCGTCAATCAGGGTAACTTTGCTTCACCTTTATGAAACTGATCCATTCTGCCATGGTGGAATCCTGATAAATTATTTCTACCTAAATTTTGTTGTTAATTCAAGTGATGTAGCAGATTTTATCTTTTTTTTTTTTCTCTTGGCCCAAAGTTACATTGATAGGTCAAAGCTATCCTGATTGATTGTACACATGTAACTGTTGATACATATTAATTTTAACATATGTTTGCACTTCAAAACTTTTTTTTGTTTTTTAAATAAATGTTACAATTGATTTCTTTACTGTTAACTTTATAGCTGCCAACCAATTAAAAAAAATAAAATGAAGAGAGGAAGCAAAAAATATAGCTGTAAAAAAAATAATGTACATTAGTAATATATACATATACACTATATGCCCAGTAGCAGAAATTGTCAAGCATGGCAGCAGGCACTGAAGATTATTTTAAAACTTGCAGATTAATCTACTATCTTAATAATAAAAGCTAGACTTTAAAATTAGCTGAAATTTACTTAAGTCTCTACATTTATGGTATTTGCTTTATAATTTTTTTACATTTTTCTTCATAAAGGCAATTTTTTCTTATTTTAAGGGATATTGTTGGTTTAGTATGATGCAGACTGACTCAGAAAATTCTGCTTCTGGGACTATATAGCCAAAGATGACTGACCACATGTGATTTTAGACATTTTGTTAAATGTCTAGAATAAGGAATTATCCTGCAACCCTAATTGAGTAAATATAAAAGTACAGGTCATATATTTCCGTGAAGATTTATTTCTGAAAATCCATAGGGGACCATTAACAAATTGAAAAAGAATGAATATTTTTTTTGGATAACCCTGTCAAAACTAGTAAAAGCAGGCATGAAAGTGGGAAATGAGAAAAAAGGTGGAAAATGTTTTCCATCTATACATCAGCATCAAACTCTCATAATTTAAGTGTCATTTTAACAGCAACTTATAGAATAAAATTAAATGTAATTGCATGTGATGATTATTATTATTTTTTTTAACTCAGAAAATATTAATAATGCTGAAAGTATAAAATCAAATATATCTAATCAAGTTATGCGAATTACAGTCATTAATTTTACAAAACAAATATTATTCTGAATAGTTTAGCTGTTAACCACACTCCCCCCTCCCCTCGCCTTTTTTCTTTTTGTTTTTGTTTCAAAAGAGAACAATCTTCTTTCTAAATTGATCTTTGCTTCAGAAATACACCTCATAAAAGGTACCACAGAAATTACCCAAAAAGTGTTGATAAACAGAACAAAGTATTCTATTCCAGAGAGAAATTTCTTTTTACTTTGAATTTTAAAAGTCTATAAAAGATTTCATTCTTAAAGACATTACGAACAACTTCACTTACATGACTTTCAGACGCTTGTATGTAGTAGCTCACCTTTCATTTTGTGCATTTTTGTGCAACAATTCAAGAATAAATTCCAAGATTGAGTAGACAGAATATCCAATTACTAAATTTTTCAGCTCCCCCCCCCCCCCCTTCTATATAATCCCAAAATTTTCTTTGCATTTTTGCATTAATCTAGATAATGACCAAAATTGCTTTAAAAAAGGTGGAATTCTTCCTTTAGGAGGAACTCTTTCCTGCCTGAAAAATGTTCAAACTGTAGATCATGATAAAGTGGCTTATTGTAATAAACTGCTTTTATTTTTATGCCGATAACATGCATACTCGTAGAGATATTAAGGTTTTTATAAAAAAAGTCCCAAAATTTTTCAAGTCTTTTGCTTATAATTTGCAGAGTTCTTAACATACAATATTGTTCTTCTCCTAAAATGTGACAAAAAACTTTGTACACAATACCCTCAAATCACAATTACAAAACAATAAAATTGTATGAAGAATGAGCAGGTTTACTAAATATTTTTTCATTGTGCATGCATCAACATTATCAAAATTTCATTTGAATATTGTGTTAGTTAAATGAGTGGAGCAACCCTTGTGAAAATTTTAAAAACATAGCTTGAACATTCTGAAAGTGTTTGTCGATTGAATAAGCTCAAAATCTATTGTTCCCAAAATGAAGCAAAAAAGTGAGGGGTTGTATCCAAATATAGTAGTACATGCCATATTGTATATTGACACTAATTGAGAAATGGATACAACCCCTCATCTTTTTGCTTCATTTTGGAAATAACGGATTTTGAACTTATTCTATCGACGAACACTTTCAGAATTTTTAAGCTATGCTTTTGGGACTTTCACAAAAATTGCTCTATGCATTTAGCTAACACAATATGCAAATGAAATTTTGATAACGCTGACGCATGTGCAATGAAAGAATATTTAGTAAACCTGCTCATTTTTCATACAATTTTTATTATTTTGTTATTCTGATTAGAAGGTATTGTGTATGATGTTTTTTGTCATATTTTCAGAAAAGAACATTTTTATATTAAGAACCCTGCAAATTATAAGCAACAAATTTTGGACTGTTTTTATAAAAACCTTAATACCTCTATGAGTATGCATGCTATCTGCATAAAAATGAAAACAGTTTATTACAATAAATCACTTAATCATAATCTACAGTTTGAACACTTTTACTACATTAGTTTTAGCAGGGTTATACAAAAGATTTTTGTTCTTTTTCAATTTGTTGACAGTACCCTACGGAGTTTCGGAAAAAAAAAAAAAAAAAAAAAAAAAAACAACCTTCCCTGACATGTATGACTTGTGCTATTGTATTTACACACTTAGGGTTTCAGGATTCATCTATTTTTCTAGATATTTAACAAAATGTCTAAAATCGCAAGTGGCCGGTGATCTTTTGGCATCTTTAGTGTACATATGTATATATATACATACATATATAAATGTTTAAATATGTTTACCAAAGCATAATCTGATGGAGTTAATCCTAAATTATAGATGATAAGATAAGAATTTGGAAAGTGATGCTGAAAAGACTTTAAAAATCCAAATGCAAATTGACTTTCACTAGGAATAACTGCAGTTATAAAAACTGGAAGAGTCACATTGTGCCATTTGTTATTCGGATATAATCTGGGCTCATCCACATGAAATCCGAGTTGCTTTAAATATTTTTCTTCAGGATCAGAAGATTTTGCTTCCTGGTTTATCTGTAAAAGTAATAAAAAATTATTCTTCACCCCATGACCTTTCAAAACTATTTTTATACTAATAATAATTATCTTTATATACAGGGTGTTTCGCTATCAGACCGACAAACTTTGAGGGGTGATAGTAGACATGAAGACGAACATTATTAAATAGGAAACCATGGGGCGCAAACGTCTTCTGTAGGAGCAAGGGGCCATTAAAGTTTAAGGTCCAAAACTTTAAACTATTATAAAAAACGAAAAAAGGGTGGATTCATTTGCAGTTTTTGCTAAAATCATTCTTTATATCACGATTTGTTTGTAAAAAAATTTCAAAGGTTACGTTCAAAAATTGTCAATAGGGGGAGCTTTAGACTTTAGAGTAACAAACAACTACTTTTTACCCTTATTTTGTGCACGGGGTTGAAAATATTTTAAAGTTTAGACCTTAACTTAAATTTTAAACCCAAAATAGGAAACATTGGGATCGGGTAACTAGTGAAAAATGAACTGTGAACAGAGGAGAGGATTTTGAATGCTCATAAACATTTGACAAACTAATCGATTTTGTTGCGGTTTGCGTGAGGGTCATTCCCTTGGTAATTATTTTATTCAAAATGACATACAGCATCGCTTCCAAAACATCTCCGAATTTTCAATTGCATTACTCCTGTATGTTTTACTACCAGACCAAGATACTCCCAGGAAATGTTAGGGATGCGAAGATGACTCAGGATCATATTATAATGTAGTGTCGAAAATGCCTTTTTAACGAGTTAGGGTTAAAGGAAGCAGAGATAAAAGCAACTTGATAATTCTACAACACATTCTGTCAGAACTTCTGGTAAAAGTACATGTTCCTCTTTCGTTGCACCACTCAATAGCATGATGCGGCTCCTCCACATTTTACCAATGATGTTCGCAGACACCCCAACATAACATTTGGACAGCGGTGGATAGGTAGTGGTGGCTCGGTTTGTTGACCTGCCAGGTCGTCACACCTACTTCATTATATCAATAACTTTTTGTTACCTACCTTTATTTTATTAGTATATAATTGTTCTGTATTTTTTTAAATAAACATTGCTGGGTGGGGCTAGTTGAGCTCAAACCAATTGATAGGCTCCCCCACCTGGCTCAATCTGAATCTCAATCTGTATGGACTTCTTCTGCTGGGATCAAATGAAAAGTTGAATGTATGAGACTCCCGTACCATCAGTGGAAGACCTCTCCACTCGAATTTCTGTAGCTGCCAGAAAGCTATCCGAGATGCCAGGAATCTTTCAAAGCATGAGGAATTGCATGTATCGCTGCTGTCAAGCATGCCCGACTACTTCTGGTCATAATTTCGGACACCTTTCGTAGTAAAACACTTAATTAAATTGTTTTCTGCCACATTAATGTGTTGCTATTTAACTACCTGTTTCTGTTGCTTTTTTCTCTGCTTCTTTTAATCACAACTCGCTAAAAAGGCATTTTCAACGTTACATTCCTATGTGATTCCGAGTCGCTTTGCATCCCTAACACTTTCTGTAAGTATGTTGGTCTGGAGTAATGCCCAGGAGTAATGCCATTGAAATGTCGGAAGCGCCCTCTATCAAAAAATGGAGACTCAAGAGCTGTTAGTCATTTTGAATAAAATAATTATCAAGGGGATAACCTACATGCAAAGTGCAACAAAATTGATCAGTTTGAATAATGTTTATGAGTGTTTAAATATCCCCCCTCTGTTCACAGTTCAATTTTTGCTAGTTATCCAATTCCAATGTTTCCGATTTTGGGGTTAAAATTTAAATTGAAGTCTAAACTTCCCAGTAATTTCAACCCCACGCACAAAATAATGATAAAAAGTAGTTGTTCGTTACTCTAAAGTGCCCTTTATCGACAATTTTTTAACATAACCTTTAAAAATTTTTTACAAACAAATCGTGATATAAAGAATGATTTTAGGGAAAACTGCAAACGAATCCACCTTTTTTTCCGTTTTTTTATAATCGTTTGAAGTTTTGGACCTTAAACTTTAATGGCACCTGGCTCCTATGGAAGACATTTGCACCCCATGGTGTCCCATTTAATAATGTTTGTCTTCATGTCTACTATCACCCCTCAAAGTTTGTTGGTCTGGTAACGAAACACCCTGTATATATATATATATAAAGGGTATCCAAAAAGTCTGGAAATGGTCGAATAACTCGAGAATGCTCTTTAAATGCTTGTAAAAGTTCAAACTTAAATTTTGAGCTCAAAATCTGCATCGTTTTGAGTAATTAAGTGCGGAAATTTGAAATGTGTTCGAGGGGTGGGAAGGGTAACATTTTAACTCCTGAACACTGTTCAGTTTCCGCTTCTTAACCCCTCCATCAATTTAGAATTTGAGCTCAAAATTTAAATCTAAGCATTTGCAAGCATTTAATTAGACACAAAAAATAACGCTTAAAAATAGTTGTTGGTTACTCCAAAGTTTAAGGCGCCCTCTAACGGTATTTTTTAAAATTAATCTTTAAAATTTATTTTCAAGGAAATATTGACATAAAGAATAGTTTTAGCGAAAACGGGAAACAAATCAAACAATTTTTCCGTTTTTTATAATCATTTGAAATTTGAACCTCCCCACCCCCATTGAACACAGTTCAGTTTGCGCTACTTAACCACTCCCAACGATTCAGATTTTCATCTCGAAATTTAAGTTTATGTCTAAGCTTCTAAAAAATTTTATGAGATGCGAAAAATAATGGTAAAATATAGTTGTACGTTACTCCAAAGTCTAAAGCGCCCTCTATCGGCATTTTTTGAAATTTGTCTTTATAATTCATTTTCAATAAAATACCGACATAAAGAATAGTTTTAGTGAAAACCGCAAATCAATCGACCAATTTTTCCATTTTTTATAATCATTTGAATTTAAAACCCTCTGAACACAGTTAAGTTTGTGCTACTTAACTGCTTCCAACTATTCAGATTTTGAGCTCAAAATTTAAGTTTAAGTCTAAGCTTACGAAACATTTAATG
Source organism: Maratus speculifer (assembly GCA_964019185.1). Taxonomy (NCBI): domain Eukaryota; kingdom Metazoa; phylum Arthropoda; class Arachnida; order Araneae; family Salticidae; genus Maratus; species Maratus speculifer. Next base: position 178,316,772 of record OZ025293.1, read on the forward strand.
AGATGCAAAAAATAACGGTAAAAAATAGTTGTCTAAAGCGCCCTCTATTGTCATTTTTTGAAAATTATCTTTATAATTTATTTTCAAGACAATACTGACATAAAGAATAATTTTAGTGAAAACTGCAAACGAATCGACCAATTTTTCTGTTTTTCATAATCATTTGAATTTTTGGACCCTAAACTTTAATGGCACCTATCTCCTTCGGAAGACTTTGGGACCCTTGGTTTCCTATTTAAATATTGTTTGTCTTGATGTGTACTATCACCCCTTAAAGTTTGGACCATGAATTTAGAAACACCCTGTATATATATATAAAATACTTTTATAAATATAACCAAAGTAATTCAGATATTACCATTCAATAAGCTATGAAACCAGTATTTTTACAATCATCTTATTGAAAACATTTGAAGTTTGAAGTGAAAAAGAAGGCAGATTACCAAAATAATGAAAGGTAAATGGATAGTAGAAGGCTTTTTCATTAAACTACTCATCAGGGGTGCATAATTTAATGAAAAAAGCAAAAGTATCCAACCAGTTTCTGTTATGGGACGTGCTAAAAGCTAAGAAATTCGTCCCACAATGCACCCGACTGGTCTGGTTGGACTTTATTTACTGTTACAAATTAGGAAAAAAGATACCCATTGAAGAAAATAAAAACAATATTAAATAATAACAATAATAAAATATTTATTAAAAATGTATATATATACTAAAATATTTACCAAACCTATATCTAGCACGATCTGTAGTTCAAGTGAATCATCTCAGTTAAGAGTTAAAGTAGATATAAATTACATGCGACTCTGTAACAGGTTACATTACAGTTATAAGTAATGTAGATAATAAAATTAAAATTGTAACAATATTTATATTAAAAATTAGTACATCATATATTATATTATAATATTCATTCAACATTTAGAAAAAAAATAATTGCTACTGTTAAAGGTATTATATTTTTGAGCAATTATCAATATTACTATAGTAATTATTTACTAAAAAATGCTACAACTATTTCAAGTACACACACACACACACAAAAAGAAGTTTTAGTGCTGCCATCTATTTCATTAATAAATTAACTAAATTATATACTGATGGTGCTGCCATCTATTATTGAATAAGAGAAACATTATTGGAATAAAATAAATTATTTAAAAGCTAAGAGTTTTCCAAGAATAATTTCTATTCTAATATTTTACAAATAATTTCTTTAAGACAAATGCAATAGACAACCATATCTTATCACAATAACTTGATCATTTTTAAGTTATGCATTTTAATTTTAGGTAATCATAAATTTTAATTCTATGTGTAAAGTTAAGTAATTTATATATATATATAATAATTAACCATTGCGTATTATCCAGACAACACCGGCCTCTTCTGTAATCTAACATAACATCTAACCCTTCCATCCAACCTATTATACATATTTTTTAATTTTTTTTTTTGCATTTTTTATTTTATTTATTTATTTATTTTTTGTATTATTTTTTTTATAATTTTTTCAAACATTCTTTTACACAATGTGTTAGTTACTTTTAAGATCATGTAATAAATTATTACATAGGAGTTCTTAACAATAACATCATATGGTGCTGCATAAATTAGCATTTTAATGTTTGCAATATTTGGTTTAGGAGAATAGACAGTTAATACTATATAAATGATTAATTATACTGTTAATATTTTTTTTAACCAAATGCAATGGATAACCATATCTTATACCAGTTTCTTGAACAGTTTTTAAATTATGCATTTTAAAATTAGGTGAACAAATATTTTTAATTCTATGGGCAAAATTAAGTAATATATTGATATATACAGATTTATGAAGGCATGAATTATAATGAGTAAAAAGGTTTACTTTGAAAGGAAAATCATTAAGTTTATCATAAATATCAAATAGAATTTTATTATCAGAAAGAGTAATATTAAGGTCGAGAAAGTTAATTTTATTATTAAGCATATCATTATAACTGTATTTTTAATTTTTATGATATTTGATTGGTAGAGAATAGTTAGAAGACTTTTTAGAATATAAGATGATTATATCACCAAGATACCTATATAAAAAACAATTAACAATAGAAGTATTACGTTCATAAAAATGTAGGTAGAATTCAGCACAGATTGGTGATACAATCCCACCCTGAGGGAGACTGACTATTTGTTTAAATATTGTATTATTAAATAATATATAATTATGATAAAGAATAAATTTGGTTAAAGATTTGAAGTAAGATAAAGAGACATGTATGTTAAGAGAATTCATATGTTCCTTGAATAATAAATTAATGATTCTAAACATCTGTGATATCAATTGTATTAAACAAATCATTAAAGTCAAATGTTTTGATGTACTTAATGTTTTGTAAATTTTTAATATATTTACAAGATGTAAACTATTTTTTATACTATCGAATTTATTATTAGTTTTAGCCAGTGATGCACAACCTTTTTACCAGAAAATCGTTTGCCACCGGAATATTTGAAAAGTGTTGTTTCTTTTCTTTAATAGCAAAGTTTCTGTCATTACTATAAGCAAAATTATTCTGCTTAAGAATTGTGGTATTACTGTGGCCCGCGGGCCAAAGGTTGTGCACCCCTGGTTTTAGCAATATCTAGCATTTTTGTAAGTATTGTTAACAATTTTTTACTTGCATTATTGTTATAAGTATTACAACCAATAGGTATAGTACAAAACTTTAAAGGGATTTTATGGAATTTTGGAATAACCACAATATAAGGATAGTTATAATTATGATTTTTTATTTTTAGTAATTTATAATAATTGAGCTATATGTCGATTTTTAATAATAGTATCAATATCTGTTTTAATAAAATTTGAACTAGTATTTATTGCTTGATTTAATATAGATTTTTATATATATTTTTTTTATAGAGATTTAATAATATATAAATAATGTTTACAAATTAATGCATAGTTGTTAGATTTATCAACATATAATAAATTTATTTTGTAAGTTTTTTATTTCATTATTTAATTGTTTAATATTTAAATTAAAGGTATTGATATTCCTATAAAGTTCAATATTCAATTTATCTAAAACATTAAGTTTCCATTCAGTGAAATATGCCAGAGGCTTATTGTAGTCTATCGAACGAAATTTTATAAATAAAAAGATCTAAATCTAAATTAAACTGTTTTAAGATTGATTTGATATTAGGACATGAAGGAACACGATATTTAGTACCATTAGCCATTAAATTGCGTAAAGAATCATTTTCAATAATATTAATGTCCCCAGTAATAATGTGACCATGATCTTTATTTACGAAGTTACTACAACAGGGATCATTACAATAACAGGGATAATTAGTATTATTGGTTAAAAATTTAGAAAATTTATTGTAATTAAATATCTTACGTCCAAGTGTGACATTGTATTTGAATGATTTATGCATAGAAAAATGGTTTAGAGGGAAATTATTATTTTTAGCATTAATAATATTATGTAGATTTATTTTATTAAGTACATTATTAGCAGGGTTGCAAAAAAGCCGGCTAAAATTAAAAAAAGCCAGGCCGGTTGGCTTTTATTGATTTTAGCCGGCTTTTTTTGGCCGAAATTGGCCTTTTTTGGCCGTAATTGGCTTTTATACAGTGAAGCCTTTTAATTAAAATCCATACATTTTTAAGTGTCTTTTAAATAATTTTAATGATGTTTAATTCACTTTGACCTTAAAAAATTTATTTATTAAAATGAAAAATTGGGATTTTAATTATGATTCATTATGAGAAATTGGGTTATGTTATAACCCAATTTTTCAATAATGAAGATATTAATACTAGAATAAAACATTGATGGAGTTGCCAGTGGTTTATAGACAGAATTGCAAATATGTCAGCTAAATTATAAAATGGCCATACCAAGTGCTTTTTCTGATTTACATTGACCATTAATCCTACCCTTGTTTTTTTATTTTTATTGCTTTATAAAATTAAAGAGGACTATGGTTACTTGTTTTATTACTTAGCTAATTTTAAGAGTTATTAAAATGTCATGTTTTATTCCCTATAAACATTTAAAATCACACATATAAAAAAAACACCATTTCTCACTATTGAAAATAGTATTTCGAGTTATGCATTATTTCATAATATATTCACAATTTATTCTCAATTAGCATATGCATGAATATATTAATTCATGCAAGTGGGCATATATGCACTATTAAATAACAAAGAGCTATTCAAAATTTTAATTCAACAAATTTTATTAGAAATTTTTTTATTGTTGTTTTAATTTTATGTAATTATGCATTAAACTCTCCTCAAATACTGAATCCTTCCTAATTTCTCTTTCAACATTGTTCATTTTATGACTTAATCTTTACATATTGACATGTAAGAACGTTTTCATGAATGCTTTGATGTGTTTAATTTTGTCATAATTGAATTAAATATAATTCTTAAGAATGTGTAATATAAGAACTAATGGAATATAGAAGTTTAAAAAACATTTTTTGAGTATATTTTCTTTTTTCCAAGATTTATATTTTTCAGACATAATGCCTTCACAGTTGACTTCTGGCGGTTATAAAGACATTTATTTGAAAAAATAAATAGAAATGTATCACTTTTTTAGTAGTAAATAATTAAAAATGTATTAAAAATAAATCAGTCCACATTTAATATGGATTCGATACAAATTAACACTTTAAAAATAAAAGCCGGCTTTTTTCAATTTTAGCCGGCTTTTTTTAAGTGGATAAAACCAAAAAAAGCCGGCCGGCTTTTTTTGGCCCGGCTAAAAGCCGGCAACCCTGATTATTAGTAAAAGTAATTATGAGTTGAGTATTGTTAGTTTTTTTATATGTATTTTAAGAAATTTTAACATTAAGAAGATTAATTCTATAGTATAATAAATCAAAGTAAATATCACTAAATTGTGAAGTTAAATCAATAGATAGAAATACTTTATAATATAAATTTAGATGTTTCTTTTTGATTGAAAAAATGTGTTTCCTAATGTCCAACCATTGATACAAATTATTAAATTCAGATTCCATATTAATTATTTTTTGTTTGATCTCATTTTCTGGAAATATATTGATTATTAGCCTTATTTTTACCTCTTGTTGTACGGATAGTTTTTTTATTAGCAGAATGATTTAAATTTGCATACATACTACTATAATGTTCATAATTATTAGTATTAGTAAAGACAATGTTAGTACGATTAAATAATTTAGAATTTAGACCATATGGGTATAAAGAATTATGAGATTTAATATAAATTGATTCATAAAGTAATCTATCATTTAGATGTTTATGCATACTTAAAATTTTGATAGCTATATTTTTAAAGTTATGGTGCCTGAAATGTATATGTTCAACATTAATAGAGTTGTTTTTTAAAATATCCTGTCTATGTTGATTGATTCTGTTATGCAAAGGATTACATGTTTGACCTATATATTCTAACTTACAGATGTTGCAATTAATTGAATATATTATGTTGTAAGCTTTACTAAATAACACATTATTTTTAGAACTGGAATCATTATCAATTTGTTGTGTATCTGCATGTGGCAAGTTAAGCACTTGGGAGATAAGCACTTTTTAAATTTAATAGAGGGACAATATGATAGGTAACTGTTTGACGATCCAAAGAAATCCCTATTTCTTTGTACCAAGCATTAGACATCCTACATTTTGAAGAGCCCAAATTGCCAGTCGCTACTAATTCGCCAGTCGTCGTTTTGTAACTAGCCATCATAAGAAAGATTATTTATATCCAATAGGACAAAATTTATTACATAAAAATTAGAATAAGATCAATTTATAATACTTTATATATTTAACCTAAAAAGAAATTGACATAATATATATATCAGTTGAAATCTTGGCTAATTTATTAATACATGATAACTGATACAATATATTGAATAAAAATAATATATGTATCATTTAATTCCCTAATTAATAAAATTTTTTTTATCACTAATTAAAGATAAAATAATAGTAATTAAATCAAAAAATAATATTCAATAATAATAAATTTAAGGTACAGTAGAAGATCGATATAACGCAATTCTATAAACCACACTGCTTCTTGGATGCAAACAGTGAAATTCACAGTTAAGAAACTCCTACATTCTGTATTGAAAAAATGACACCCTCTAGCAGATTAAATTTCAGCATACAGTTTTTTTTTTTCTCCCATTTTTAAATAAAAAATTGCCATCATTAATGTGAAATAATTTTGAAAATGAGAAGTTAGCATCGCGATAGTAAGGTAAATACACCAAACGTCTATAGAAAAATTAGCTTGTAAACCATGGGGAAAGTAAAAACGGAGTTAGCAAGTCACAGAGCTAGCAAAAACGCAATGAAAAACAGAAATTTTAGCGACAAGAAATCACAATTACTTGCGATAAAATGGCAATGCCAGTTTATTTTGATGTTTAATGTTATTAGCTCGGTTATTGCTCTCGTCCACGTTTTTTCTTTTTTAACAACACATTTATTTCTTTTAAGGGTGTATTCGAAAAAATGATTTTCCACCTTCAACAGCTCGAAATTTTCATACACAATTTTGGACACATTTTTAAAAGTAGAAGCATGAAACTTGCTGAGGAGATTTTTAAAGTGATGTACAAGGTGCCATATGATGTAATTTTTTGCTGATTTAATTAGAATTTGATTTATGAGCAATTATTTTCTCAGTGTGACCCTTTTTTTCATTAGCAGACCTCCAGCTTCAGAAAATTTGGTCCAAAACGCTGTTTTTGACAGCATTTTTTGCAACATTTTCTGCATTTATCAAGGAATTGATAATCACGACACCTTGTATAGTTACTAAATAAGAGAATTCGAAAGTTTGGTGCATTTGAGAGCAAAAATGAATCTAAAAATAAATCTGAAAAAAGGCAGTTTGGATCGGAATACACCCTTAAATCGGAAGATATATATTTACTTGTTTCTTTTGAGTTGTTTTGTAAAAAAAACAAATTATGGATCAAAAAGTCGGCGAGTCATCGAAAGCAAACAAAAAACTTAAGATTTTGACTATTTTGCAAAAGGTAGAAATATTGAAAGAATTGGACAAGGGATCAACGCAAAATATATTGCAAATGCATATGGTATTGGTAATTGAACTGTTTACGACATCCGCGACAGCCAGGAAAAAATATTGGATTATTATTCAAATACCGACAGCAAGAAAGGCATTGCTGAAAGGAAACGAATGAAAGGTGCACAATCGGCTGATTTAGATGCCGTTTTGTTCGAATGGTTTTGCCAAAGGCGATCAGAAAACATTCCAATTATCGGACCGATTCTGTGTATGAAAGCAAAGGAGTTTCATGAAGAACTTAATATTGAAGTTCCATGTGATTATTCAACCGGTTGGTTGACGAAATTAAAAAATCGGCACGGTATACAGTACCTAAAAGCAAGTGGCGATAAGGTGTCTGCTGATCAGTTTGTTGAAGACTTTAAAAAAATTGTGGATGATGAAAAAATTTCGCCTGAACTAATTATGGATGAAATAGCCCTATTTTGGTGCAATTTACCGTGCAAAACTTTTGTGTGTGAGCAAGAACTTGACCCTTCAATAGTTAAAGATGACAAAAAAGAAGGTTAACAGTAGTTCTTTGCAGCAATGCTGCAGGTACACATGAGTGTAGACTATTAGTTATAGGAAAAAGTAAAAATCCTCGTCCTCTAAACGGGTTTAAAAAAAAGTGGTCTACTTCCTGTTATCTATAGAAGCAACAAGAAGGCGTGGATCACAAAGGAATTGTGTACAGAATGGTTCAATAACAATTTTGTGAAGGAAGCTCGGGAGCACTACTCAAAAGTTGGCCTGCCTAAAGACAGCAAAATTTTGCTATTTGATAACTGTTGTGCCCACCCAGAACTTGCTGCTCCTAATGTCATAACAAAATTTTTGCTGCCCAATACAACATCCCTAATCCAGCCTTAAGATCAGGGTGTCATAAACAGCATGAAATGCAACTACAAAAGTTCTTTTCTTAAAAAACTCCTAAATTCTGATATCCGTCCTAATATAATAAGAGAATTTAAAAAACAGTTCAATATTAGGGATTGTGTGTACATATTGAGGGATGTCTGGGACTCGGTAAAGCAGGAAACTTTAGTAAATGCATGGCATAATTTATGGCCAGAATCCCTTTTTTTTTAAAACAGATAATGATGATGAATTTGGTGATTTTAAACCTTCTTTAGCGAAACTTAAAGCTGCTGAACTTATGAATTATGCACAAACCACTCAAATGGATGAATTGAATGAAGAGGCTATTGTGGAATTTTGGGAAACTAATGACCAGTATCAAATTGTGAATCAAGTAACTGACAGTGAAATAATTTCTTCAGTTCTGAACACATAAGAAAGCAACTCTGAAACAGAATCAGATGAGGGGGAAGTTTCCAAAGTTTCCATGGCTGAAGGAATTTCTATGGGGGATTCCTATTTAAAATTCTCAGAAACACAGGATTGTGTTACAGAGCAAGAAATCTTAATTTTTCACAGAATGCAGGAAAGACTAATCTTAAAAGAAAAAAAAGACAAATGCTAAAACAAACTAAAATTGATGAGATGTTTAGTAAACAAATTTAATAGTGTTAATTTATAATATAAAACAATTCTTTCCCCTGTGAAATAAATTGTTAAGTTGCATTATTTTCTTTGAATAATAAATTATTAAATTACATTATTTTCTTTGAATAATAAATTATTAAATTACATTACAGTAGACTCCCTCAAATCCGCAAACCGGAAATCCGCAACTCTCTAAAATCCGCACATATTTTATGGATGTAAACAATGAAATTTTCAGTTCGGATATTGGGACAAAATTCCATTTTTTTAGTTTTGTATCAATTCCATATATTTTTTTATCTGTAATTTTCTTAATAATACTCTATTCATGTTATTTTCACGAAGGAATAATAAATTTTTGGGGGGAAAATTCAAGATATTGCTGATATTACTGGTAATCACAATCTTCATACCAAATATATTCATGCATTAATCAAGATTTTTTGGTATTCAGCCTGGCTAAACTTGAAAAAATAATTCTTATTTTATGATTTTGATGTGAATTAGTAATGTACTTTTAAAAGGAAGTTTTGATGAATAATTTTGGAAAAATACATTTAATCTTTATAATAAATATTTAATCATACACTATTGATTATTAATTTGACCTTTGCTATATTAGTACTTTAATCATTTAAAAAAATTATCTAAATTTTTATTATTTTAGTTCATAACCAAGGGCGGCGCCAGAGGGGGGGCCGGGGGGCATATGCCCCCCCGTCGGGCATACCTGGCCTCCCCATCGGGGTCAAAATTCGATGTCGTCGGGGATATGATTTTGACTTTTGACTTTCGTCCCCGTCAAGTTGCGTCAACGTATAAAGATTTTTTTTAATATTAAACTCAGATTGCCTAAACTAATTCTTTTGAATACGAGTCGGTTTCTCACTGAATTTTGATTCTTCCAGATTGTGTTCAGATAAACTCGATCTTTGAAAAAAAAAAAATATATATATATATCGAATTTCTTAAAATAAAAATCTATAAAGATGACTACACAGGATGATAGATGAATGACTTTGTACGTATATATATATATATACATATATATATATATATATTTAAAAGATAAAATTTATACTTATATTTAATTTTGTCGGGGCTTTCTTGGATGACTAGTAGAACGCTGCATCGGGTCGGGCAAACTGAACTTGACACGACTCGCAATCTGGATCGGATCGGGTTGAGTCTAATGTTTTGTCGTTCTGGGTCAGATTCCAGTTGGGTTAATTGTTTCAGGTTCGGGTTGGATGTTGACACTTATGGTTCTTGATTCAAGATAGATCTCTCAAAAGAATTTACAAAATTTATTTTAAGTTGAAAAATTATATATTGAATGTTAATGAGTTTATATATGCTGATTTTTTACTTAAAAGTTAAAACTGATACTGGAGATATAGTTGTAGATATATTTTTACATAATTGCATTACAGTGTGGATATATTTTTTCATCAGTTACGGTTGGGATCTATTTGAAGCTGAAATATTTCGGGTTCAGATCGAAATGTGGAGATATCGGGCTCGGATCGCGTTTCGGGTAGATTCCTGCATCACCTTGAAAAATTAAACCCAACTCGACAGGCGATTTGAGTCGGATGTGGCTAAAGTTAATATTTTTTTCGGAGAGGTTCGGATTGTCTTCTATTTTTCAAGTCGGGTCAGATTTAATTGTTTTAGCGTAATGGGTTCTATTTTACCTCATTTCTCAAAAGTATCGCCGAAGTATATTTTAAAATGTAAGATTATATTATTTGAATGTCAATGAGTGCATAAATTGATACATTAATTTTTCTACATAAAATATATAATTGATATTGGAGGTATTATTGTAGGTTATTTTTCCATTATTGCTTAACAAGATGGAATTTTCTTTTTCAATTTTCTCTTACATTTCGAGTTGGGATTGGAATACTTTTAGGTCGAAGATTTTCGAGCTCGGGTCATCTACATTTTTAAAACTGGTTGAGGTTGAATGGATATAGAATTAAGAAGTTTAGGTCGGGTATAACCCAATCCGTTGAGGACTCTATGCTCGCAAAATAATCCGTGAATTGAACTATTTTTTTTTCTTGATTATATTCCGTTAAAACAGAAAAAATTGCTTTAAATTTTACTTTCATGCGCTTTAATTTTGCTATTCCCCCCCCCTCCCTGCCCCCGCAAAAAAAAATAAATAAATAAAAATAAAAAAATAAAAAAAAATAAAAATAAAAAATTAAAAAAAATTACTTGAAATATTTACACCTAAAGCAACATGTTCGCCAAATTACATGGGTGTTCTGGCAGCTATGCTGCTTAGTACTTTTTCGTATTAGGAACGGAATTTATAAATCAGTTTCATCGAAATATAGATATAAAACAGAAATCTAAGATCAAAATTTTCGAAAAATGTCCAATCAGAAAGCAGAAATTGCTTAAAATAATAGAAAAGTCTCTTCAAATCACAGGGATATTTCGGCATTGTCACGATGGACGCTTTTCGCTGACATTAAAATAATGCACTTTTAGGTTTTCAACTATTTTACAAGTTTTCACTGCATTTAAATTTGTCTTTTGTTTTTCATTTGGGAATTTTGTATTTAAGTTTTTGTTTCAGATTTAAATTTTGTATCATATCAAAATTTCAAACATCGCACTTTCTGCATTCGATCAATATACACTCTCAAACAAAATGGAAATTGAAGATGTCTTTCCTATTGTTTTTATTATTACAACTACAGCTAAAAAAATCTGCTTTAATTTACACATTTTCTTGCAAATACAGAAAATTCATCAATCTAATCCTAAAACCACCTGAAATCCTCCAATATCTAAAGTTGCATTTTTGTTGAATCAGAAGACTGCTCAGTTTACTGAGCAGCAACAGTGTGCATTAGATTTTTCTATTCGAAACTGATTTTTTGCGTATCTCTATTTTCTCTCAAAATAATGAAAAGTTCGTGAACCGAATCTCAAATTTTTTTTTTTGAAATTCTACAATCAAAACACCAGAATTTCTTCAAGTAATAGAAAAATCCGTTCCAATAAAATGTGCATTCCGGCAACTTATTGTCTGTACATTTTATTTTTGGCGAAATGTTTTTTAGAGTGTATGGAATAATAATTACATTTTCTCAAAAGTGGCAAAAATATAAAATAATGAAAAAAGTAAAATGCAGTATTTATGAAGTAATATAAGGTACATATTTCAAAAATTGTAGTTCAACTAATTAATTTCACTCCGGCAAATACATTCAATTCAAATAAAGAAAACTAATATTTAGCATAGAAAAGTGTTCAAATGAAACGAAAAAAGGTACGAACAAATTTCAATTTTATACACGTTTTGTTATTAGTAAGTATGCTGTTTCTTTATACTTGTGTTCTTACTTAGATTTCAACCTACGATGTTTAAACCACAGAACAGCTGCAATTTTCTAAAAGGAAATACATGCCTATCTGCTTTGACTAGTTTTCAAATTCTGATGTGCAAGTTAATATAAAACAAACTTTTCGCCAATTGGAATAAAGAGATTGATAAATAATTTTTGTTTAACTTCAGCAGACGGTATTCTTGCTTATTGGTTGTAAGAATAACATTTATGTATGTTGCTATAAGAATTACAAAAAACACTTGTATTGTGAAGACCGGAAGGATATTTCAAAATTACATAGATGCAGTATTATTCTATTTTCGTCAGTTGTCCATTGAGCACAGATATAAGGAGTTATTTTTTTTTTCAGATCTAGTATTTTTATTTTAATACATAGAAATAATATTTAAAGTTTCAAGACTTTTATAAGAGTAAGTCCAAATGATTTCTTATTTATTTTCCTTTATAAGTGATTGGATACTTTTACCCGAGTATTTTAATTTTAAAATTGCTTTATACGCAGAATTCGTGCTTTTGCTGATAATAATAATTTAACTAATGTTTTTGGAAGTTTTTCACTTATATTTTTGCATTCAGTAATACATACAGTAGAGATTCAATTATTCAGACCGGTCGGGACCTAGGCCGATCCGGTTAATGAAAAATACGAAAAATAGGACAACTTAAACAAACGCATATGTTTTTAGGTAACTTCCCTTCACTTGTTTTCCAGGTTTGTGACTGGCAATTGTGATAATGCATATTTTATCATATTGAAAATGGCGCATTTAGAAGTTTTTTTTTTTTTTTTTTTTTTAAATAAAACTTAAAATTTTATTTTTTGCAGAATTGATACAAAATTATACATAAGTACACATAGTAACTTCATGATTTCCGATATAACTATGTTTAAAAAATTAATGAACAAACTTTAATCCAATTTCAAATTTTTTTAGGCCTTCAAATAAATTAATGCTGATAAAATTTGTTATGCATCCCTCAACAGTGGTTTTGTTATGCTTTGTTTTTAATAATTACCATGACATATGCACGCAATTTTTTTTTCCCAACGGTCAAAATGATCATTTATACAAATCAAATTGAAATGAAATAAGTACCACGTAAAAGGTTCCCTTTCTAAATATATATATATATATATATATATATATACATATATTTTTATAATACATTTATTTGATTGTTAAAAATCTAAAGTTGGCAGATGTGCCGTGAGACCGTGAGAGCTATTTCTCAAAAAGTTAAACACAGGATTTTATCAAACTTCATCATATTCAGTTATAACTCAGTAAACTTCATGATATTCATCATTTCAGTATGGATGACATTTTGGTGTATATCGCCCTACAGATGGTGTTTTTTATTCTGTGTTTATTTCCCGACATTTTTTTATCTCTGCACCTATTGAATATAGAATTGCACCAAAAAAAAAAAAAAAAAAAACAGATCCAGAATTAATTGACATGGATTTTGCCATATTATTTATTCCTAAGTGAATAATCCAAGTTTAAGGAAAAATAAATTTCACTGAACTCCAGCTTCTGGATAAACCTCGATAGAGGTCTGCATATTTTCCTATTTACGGGCCTATTTTCCTTTACGACATTGGGGGCGGTCCATGCCTGGTTTTCACTCTTCTCATGAGCTTAACTAAGTTTTTCGATACCGAGCGGGGACTGACTTCATTCTTCCAAGGACTGCGCGGGTCGAAATTTTCAGTCCCGGTTTCGATCCAGACCGTATGAAAATCACCCTTTCAGAACGACTTGGACCGTGCAAAAATCAGTAAAATTTGGCCTTTTCCAAACATTTTTACAAAAAATATAAGTATTGTTATAAGTTTAACACGCCGTTATTCTATAATTAAACATTAAAATTTATTATTTTTAAAGAATAGTAGATTTTTAGGCAATAAAATTTAAATACAGAAAAACCTGTAAAATAAATCTGCCTATGACACAAAAAGTACTTTCAGTTTCAAAATCGCTTCCGAAAGTAAAAGTATCTTTTAAAAATAAATCTGCAACCGAAATCGAAAAATAGCCATGTTAAAGAACAAGCTCAGCTGTCCTATGCAAGAAAAAAATTGATTAAAAATATTCTAATTAAAACGAGAAATTTGATAATAATCTGTGTTTAATATGAGGGAGCGGGTATTTTCAAGTGAGTGAAGAGTTTCTTTAAACGCAAAATATGTTTATTCAAAATTAAGGGGTCATAGGACTTTTTAAACTTTCAAAAATTTCGAATTTTTCAAAAAAATATATATTAATGGATAAGCGTTTCTGAACATCATAAAATAAACCGCATTAAAAAATTCCTATAATTACTCGAGTTATAGCCAAACGAACATTAGTTATAGCATGTACGAAGCGCCAAATGATTTGTTTTGGTAAAATGAAACTTTAAAGTCATTTTTCTCAGATTGAGGTTTTCGAGCATAACGCGCAGGATTACTTGAAAACTGTTAAATATTTTTTCATGAAATTTTCAGAAGACATATATTATGTTAGTCTGTATTAACTGAACCTAAATTTAAATGTTTATTGTTGAAAAAAAAATTTAGGTGGTTATAGTGTTGAAAATTTCAAAATTTTGTATAAGCTAAATAAAATGTTTCATTAAAAGTATAAAAAAGCTTTAAATACACATTTATTTATATTCAGAGTAATTATTATAATCTAGAGTATAAGTGGGCACCAAAATTGTTGATCTAGATGCAAAATTTATTTTGTAATTCGGCGCGCAAGTTGTCATGGCAATTTTCTCCTAGTCAAATGTCCGACAGTTTGAAGCCCTCTATAAATATTAATTCTGCATATTGTAATTTTATAAATATATGAAATGAAATAACATTCTTATACCTTTCATCACTCCAAAAATTGTGTTTTAAAAACCTATGCATTTTAAGGTATTAAATGTTAAAAGTAGTCATTTTTTTCATTTTTTCCAAATTTAAAAGTCCTATGACCCCTTAATATAATATTACATAAGAAAAGAATATAATACATCAATGCCTGCTACGAGGGCAACTTGACTATAACTCTCTCTCTTTTTTTTTAATGCGATTTTGTCTTAGAAGATTTTACTATTATGTGGCATTTTTCTGATTTTTAAGTCTCTAATACATGATATAAGGATTAACGATAACTGAATGATAATGGAAACATTTAAATGCAAATAGATATTCATTCAAAATAAATTAATATTGTCGCCCAGAGCACTTCTTAAAAAGAAAAGAAAAAAAACTATTTTTTATTAGAACTCCTCGTGCAAAATGCTTTATAACCATATCAAAGTAAAAATTCACGTTTTGTAGAAATAGATTCGGGTGGGCCGAGATTTCAACCCCCTTTTTTGGGGGGGGGGGTCAGGCTAAATTATATATGTATGTATTTGTATTTCCCAGACAGTATAATAAGTTATAACATTTTATATCGACCGGATCATTAATCTATTTTGTAAAGACCGGATCAGGCCCTGGGCCTAAAATTTTTGCCCACGCAGGTTTTTAGGCCCCAGACCAGTACGCGGGACCTCTAATATATATTTTGAACTTGGCCCCCCTGTCGGGGATAAAGTGCCCCCCCGTCGGGCAAATTCTGGTGCCGCCCTTGTTCATAACTTATTTTAAAATTTTATTATATTGTAAGCATTCATTATATTCCCGATTGCATTGTTAACTGCATTCAAACTACTGGTTAAAAAATGTAAACAAAGCAGTGACCAGAAATCCGCAAAATTCTAAAATCCGCACAACCTCTGGTCCCAAGCTTTGCGGATTTGAGGGAGTCTACTGTATTTTCTTTGAATAATAAATTATTAAATCGCATTTTTTTCTTTGAATAATAAATTATTAAACTACATATTTTTATATTTAAACATTATTTTACAGGGTTGGCGAGTTTTTGCCGAAGGCGGAAAAAACCGCGGAAAAAAAATGGTAAAAACCATCCTGGCAAAAATAGGTTTTTGCCAAAGAGGTGGCAAAAATAGGCTGTCCATTTAATTTTTTCCCCAAAAAAGAGATAAAATATTTCACGAAAGAAAAAAACTGCATATTTAATTAAAAAATCAATATTATTCTAAATTTATTTTAACTTTTAAGTTAAATAAGTATATTTATGCACTTTATGACAGAATACTAATTTTTATAACAAGGTTATAAATGAAAAAAATACCAATTTTATATAAATAAATAGAAACTTCATTTATTCATGTTTATACAATTATTAATAATTCATATAATAGAACTGTTGAGACTAAGTAAAGAATTTATGTTTATAGTTTATATATGTTAGAAACTCAAAGAAACAGTTATAGTAACCTAAATTTAATTTAATATAAAATTATATTTAAAGCAGAAAACTATTAAATTTCAAATATTTCAGCAATATCTTCCTCACATCCTAAATTTTGCTGCTTTAGCATGGCATAACAGTAAAGTTTTGAAAGAGTATCTGTTGACAGTTTATTTCGAATCTTAGTTTGCACAAATGAAAAACTTGAAGAAAATCTTTCAATAGCAGCACTACTTGCTGGATATATTTGATGGTGTGCTTAAATGATTAAATTTGTAAAAAGTTCAATTTGAAGGTGAAATGTCTGTTTGAGAGAGAAATAATTTTATGAAGAGTCCTGTTTGAGATTAAAGAATTTTGTGAAGGGTCCTGTTTTAAGATAAATTATTTTATGAAGGGTCTTTTAAAGAATCTAAAATTTTCCTAAACATATCCCTGACTTAAGGTAAAATAATTAGGTATGTAATTTTTTATTTTGTTCTTAAATTCCTAAGGAAGACTGAGTCCCATTTATTTTTCAAAGATTTAAAATATTTAATATTAATTAATTAGCAAATTAAATTAAAATATTAAATAGTACACTGTTAAATTTAATTGTTTATAACATTACTATCCTTATTAGTGTGCAGGTTTTATTACACATTAAAGATAAATAGGTTTTTTTTTTTCCATTTTTGCCAGTTTTTTTCATTTTTCTCCTGGTTTTTTTCCAGTTTTTGCCACTGTCAATTCAGATAAGTTACATAAAAGTCTGAAGATAGATCTTTACACAAAGAAAATAATTTTTAAATATTGTTTTGTTCAAAATACTCCAAACTTTCAAATAATAAATGTTAATTTAGTTATTCACTTCTTTTATGACACATGGAAAGGATATACCTCATTCCTCAATGGAGGTTTTTGTTATTTAACTTTTCAAGAGTTTTACATTTTTGGAGACAATTTTAAAACCTATGTTAAGCCCAGATGCAAGCTCTTGGACATTGTTACAAAAAAAAAAAAAAAAAAAAAAAAAAAAAAATTAACTAGTCCTTTAAGTTTCTTATTAATAAATGACAGAATCTCACTCAAGACCGACTTCATCATTAAAAATTTTTATTTCTAACACAGCATTTCTGTTTAACTGTGCATTCACTAGTCATCCTTCAGTCAAATGTGTGACTGTAAAGCATTTCTTCTAATTTTCATCCAATTTTGAATTCAGACAAAAAATGGTGTGATATTGCATCTCTTTCATATTCTTTTTAAGGCATTAAACATTCCCAGATATCCTAGACCTGAGAAAACTGAAATCAGTACTAATCAGTGATGTGGGAAGAGTAAATATTCAGCAGGTAGGTATTTATTTATTTATTTATTTATTAATTTTTGTCTTTACTCTAGCCTGAGATAAATATCCAAACATTAAGTATTTTTATATTTCTCAGAAAAATATCATAATTTTGAAAAATTTCTTGAAATCATAAGTTAGAATGTTTCGCATATGATAGCAGCTTTTAGTTTAATTAAAGACAAATGCCTACATGTTGTCTGACTGAATAACCTTACAAATATTTTCATTAACTGTGTTTTGCATATGATAGCAGCTTTTAGTTAATTAAAGACAACCTACATGTTGTCTGACTGAATAACCTTACAAATATTTTCATTAACTGTGTTTTGCTCCTGCTTTTTAAACTAGTAAATTAGGCATTTAAAAAAAAATAAATATCAGGGGTCACATTCACTCGAAAAGATTTGGAACAGTCAAGCACGCAGGAATGAGATTGACCAAAAAGCAAAAAAGCCGAAAACCACGCGAACGACATTTAAGCAATGACAGGGATTTCAATCGCAACAAATATAATTGCTATTAATATATATAAATTACATAAATTTTAGCTTTGCATAAATTAAAAAGAAATTATTAACACGAAATAGGCAAAAAGTATTTGATTATTCTAATGAAAATTTATTGTACAAATATCAGGCATAATTTTGACTCAGAATGAAAAATCCTGAGTGAGAAAAAACAAAGTAGAAAACCCTGAAAATTATCAAATGCAAAATATACCAATTTCAAATGTCCCATTCACTCAAAAAGATTGGAGCAGAAAAAACAGTTTTTGAGAAAAGCAAAAGATTTTTTGAAAAAATGTGACAACAAAATTACTTTTTAAAGCAACAAAAACAGTTTTTGGAACAGAAGGTTCCAATTCAGCAATAACCTTTTTTCGCAAACTTTTGACTGAATTTGCAACTTTTTCG
The DNA here is from genome assembly GCA_964019185.1 of Maratus speculifer. Classification (NCBI taxonomy): domain Eukaryota; kingdom Metazoa; phylum Arthropoda; class Arachnida; order Araneae; family Salticidae; genus Maratus; species Maratus speculifer. Next base: position 178,335,294 of record OZ025293.1, read on the forward strand.
CGATTTTTTGACAAAAACTGTCATTTCTTTGTGATCTTTTCACAAAATTGTCCATTTTTTCACACTTATTTCACGAAAGTTATTGTTTTTACAAGATTTTTTAATGAAATTTGAAGTTTTTTCACAAAATTTGTTGTTTTTCCGTGCTTTTATGATGAAATTTGCTGTTTTTTCGCGCTTATTTGATGAAATTTATTGTTTCATTGCGATTTTTGACGAAATAGTATCGCTTTTTTGCGATTTTTTGACGAAATAGATTGCTTTTTAACCGACTTCAAAAAGGAGAGGAGGTTATCAATTCGACGCGTATGTATTTTTTTTTTATGTATGTTCACCGATTAGTCCAAAACTATGCAGCCGATTAATTCGGTTTTGGTGTTAAATTAAAGAGCTTACTCTCGGATTGGTACCACTTCCATTTCATAGAAATTGGTTCAGTAGTTTTTTAGTAATTAAGCAAAAACTATTAAAATTAGTGTTTTTTCGCTAATTAAAACTGTTGAATTAGTTCCTACAATTGAGTGAAGTCAGGATGGCCGAGCGGTTTAAAGCACCTGATTTAAGCTCTAGTTCTCGAAAGTGACAATGGGTTCGAACCCCACTCCTGACATACGTGTGTACAATAATTTTCCGTATTTTATTTTTTACACATATATTTTGCAAATTAAATACTAATTATGCTATTAAGAGTATTTTATATTTAACCTTTAGCACAGAGTATCAGAGATCTTTTATCAACTCAATACTTTATCAGTGAAAGAGTGCTAAAATAATTGACTTGCAAAAAGTAACATGACATTGAATAAGTTTCCGAACCTATTCCGTATTATAATTTTTACATATATATTTTACAAATTAAATACTAATTATGCTATTAAGAATATTTTTAACCGACTTCAAGAAGGAGAGAAGATTATCAATTCATCGCGTATGTATTTTTTTAATGTATGTTCACCGATTACGCCGAAACTATCCAACTGATTAATTTGGTTTAGGTGTTAAATTAAAGAGCTTACTCTTGGATTGGTACCACATCCATTTCATAGAAATTGGTTCAGTAATTTTTTAGTAAACAGGCAAAAACTATTAAAGTTAGTGATTTTTCGCTAATCAAAACTGTTGAATGAGTTCCTACCATGGAGTGTAGTCAGGATGGCCGAGCGATCTAAGGCGCCTGATTTAAGTTCTGGTTCTGAAAAGAGAGTGTGGGCTCGAACCCCACTGCCGACATACATGTATACAACAACCTATTCCGTATTATAATTTTTACACATATATTTTGCAAATTAAATACTAATTATGCTATTAAGAGTATTTTGTATTTAACCTTTAGCACAGAGTATCAGAGATCTTTTATCAACTCAATACTTTATCAGTGAAAGAGTGCTAAAATAATTGACTTGCAAAAAGTAACATGACATTGAATAAGTTTCCGAACCTATTCCGTATTATAATTTTTACATATATATTTTACAAATTAAATACTAATTATGCTATTAAGAATATTTTTAACTGACTTCAAGAAGGAGAGAAGATTATCAATTCATCGCGTATGTATTTTTTTAATGTATGTTCACCGATTACGCCGAAACTATCCAACTGATTAATTTGGTTTAGGTGTTAAATTAAAGAGCTTACTCTCGGATTGGTACCACATCCATTTCATAGAAATTGGTTCAGTAATTTTTTAGTAAACAGGCAAAAACTATTAAAGTTAGTGATTTTTCGCTAATCAAAACTGTTGAATGAGTTCCTACCATGGAGTGTAGTCAGGATGGCCGAGCGGTCTAAGGCGCCTGATTTAAGTTCTGGTTCTGAAAAGAGAGTGTGGGCTCGAACCCCACTGCCGACATACATGTATACAACAACCTATTCCGTATTATAATTTTTACACATATATTTTGCAAATTAAATACTAATTATGCTATTAAGAGTATTTTGTATTTAACCTTTAGCACAGAGTATCAGAGATCTTTTATCAACTCAATACTTTATCAGTGAAAGAGTGCTAAAATAATTGACTTGCAAAAAGTAACATGACATTGAATAAGTTTCCGAACCTATTCCGTATTATAATTTTTACATATATATTTTACAAATTAAATACTAATTATGCTATTAAGAATATTTTTAACTGACTTCAAGAAGGAGAGAAGATTATCAATTCATCGCGTATGTATTTTTTTAATGTATGTTCACCGATTACGCCGAAACTATCCAACTGATTAATTTGGTTTAGGTGTTAAATTAAAGAGCTTACTCTCGGATTGGTACCACATCCATTTCATAGAAATTGGTTCAGTAATTTTTTAGTAAACAGGCAAAAACTATTAAAGTTAGTGATTTTTCGCTAATCAAAACTGTTGAATGAGTTCCTACCATGGAGTGTAGTCAGGATGGCCGAGCGGTCTAAGGCGCCTGATTTAAGTTCTGGTTCTGAAAAGAGAGTGTGGGCTCGAACCCCACTGCCGACATACATGTATACAACAACCTATTCCGTATTATAATTTTTACACATATATTTTGCAAATTAAATACTAATTATGCTATTAAGAGTATTTTGTATTTAACCTTTAGCACAGAGTATCAGAGATCTTTTATCAACTCAATACTTTATCAGTGAAAGAGTGCTAAAATAATTGACTTGCAAAAAGTAACATGACATTGAATAAGTTTCCGAACCTATTCCGTATTATAATTTTTACATATATATTTTACAAATTAAATACTAATTATGCTATTAAGAATATTTTTAACTGACTTCAAGAAGGAGAGAAGATTATCAATTCATCGCGTATGTATTTTTTTAATGTATGTTCACCGATTACGCCGAAACTATCCAACTGATTAATTTGGTTTAGGTGTTAAATTAAAGAGCTTACTCTCGGATTGGTACCACATCCATTTCATAGAAATTGGTTCAGTAATTTTTTAGTAAACAGGCAAAAACTATTAAAGTTAGTGATTTTTCGCTAATCAAAACTGTTGAATGAGTTCCTACCATGGAGTGTAGTCAGGATGGCCGAGCGGTCTAAGGCACCTGATTTAAGCTTTGATTCTCGAAAGAGAGCGGGGATTCGAACCCCACTCCTGACATGCATGTATACAATAACCTTTTTTCGCATTATAATTTTTACACATATATTTTACAAATTAAATACTAATTATGTTATTAAGAATATTTTGTATTTAACCGTTAGCACAGAGAATTAGAGATCTTTTATCTCCTCAATACATTATCAGTGAAAGAGTGCTAAATTAATAGACTTGCGAAAAATAACATGACCTTGAATAAGTTCCCTGAGTTGATTGCAATCAGACTAGCCGAGCGGTCTAATGCGCGTGATTTAAACTCTGGTTCTCGAAAGAGAACGTGGGTTCGAACCTCACTCCTAACATACATATATACAAAAACCTTTTCCGTATTGTTCTTTTTATGCATATATTTTACAAATTAAATACTAATTATGCTATTAAGAATATTTTGTTTTTAACCGACTTCCAAAAAGGAGAGGAGGTTATCAATTCAACGCGTATGTATTTTTTTTTTATATGTATGTTCACCGATTACTCCGAAACTATGCAACTGATTTCTCTTATTTTTGTTTTAAATGAAAGAGAATGCTTTCGAATTGGTACCACTTCCGTTTCATCGAAATTGTTTCAGTACTTTTTAGTAATTAGGCAAAAACTAATAAAATTAGTGATTTTTTGCTAATTAAAAGTGTTGAATAAGTTCGCTGGACGTAGAGCAGATAGAATGGCCGAGCGGTCTAAGGCGACAGATTTAAGGTCTGGTTCTCGAAAGAAATCGTGTGTTCGAACCCCGCTCCTGACTTACGTGTATTCAATAACCTTTTCGTATTATAATTTTTACATATATATTTTACAAATTAAATACTAATTATGCTTTTAATAATATTTTATATCAGAGACCTTTTTATCAGTGAAAAGTACTAAAATAATAGACATGCGAAAAGTAACATCACTTTAAATAAGTTAGCCGAGTAAATTGCAGTCGGGATAGCTAAGCGGTCTAAGACGTCTGATTTAAACTCTGGTTCTCGAAAGAGATCGTGGGTTCGAACCCCACTGCTGACATACGTGTATGATACAAAATTTTTTCTGTATTATAATTTTTTTAACCGACTTAAAAAAGAGAGAGGAGGTTATCATCAATTAGACGTGTATGTATTTTTTTCTTATGCATGTTCACCGATTACATCAAAACTATCCAACCGATTAAACTAGTATTTGTGTTAAATTAAAGAGGTTACTCTCGAATTGGTATCACTTCCATTTCATCGAAATTGGTTCAGTACGTTTTTAGTAACTAGGCAAAAACTAATAAAATTAATGATTTCACGCAAATTAAAAGTAACATGGACGTTGAATAAGTTCGCCGAACAGAATACAGTCAGGATAGCCGAGCGGTCTAAGGTGTATGATTTAAACTCTGGTTCTCGAAAGAATGCGGGGGTTCGAATCCCACTCCTGAGATACGTGTGTACACTGACTTTTTACATCTTAAAATTTTTATATGCATATTTTAAAAATTAAATACTAATAATTATTAACCGACTTCAAAACAACAAGGAGTAGGTTAACAATTCGACGCGTATGTGTTTTGTTATATATTTTCACCGATTACTTCAAAACTAGCAATCCGATTTATATGAATTTCGATTTATTGAAAGAGGTTGCTCTCGAATTGATACCATTTCCGTTTCATCAAAACTGATTCAGCACTTTTTTAGTAACTGGGTAAAAGCTAATAAAATTAGTGATTTCTGGCAAAATAATATTGATTGTTGTAACCATTTTCTCAATCATAAGCTAATATAAAAAAAAAAAACTAAAAAGTGAAAAATAAACTTTTTTACCAAAAATAGAACCGACTTCGAATGCTACTGCAAAGTAAAAAATAATTTTTTTACAGAATATTTAATAAGAAATTAAAGAAAGAGCATTGTATTTACCATGCGTTTTGTTAGATTTATGTGCATTAAACTGATTTTTTGGAGTCGGTGCCAGCCAAGCCAAGTTAAATGTAATTATTCAATATTAGAAACTTAGCTTTAATTTTGAACTTGGCTTGGCTGGCAACGCCTCCAAAAAATCATTTTAATGTACATAAATCTAACAAAACGCATGGTAAATACAATGCTCTTTCTTTAATTTCTTATTAAATATTCTGTAAAAAAATTATTTTTTACTTTGCAGTAGCATTTGAAGTCGGTTCTATTTTTGGTAAAAAAGTTTATTTGCAATTTTTTGATGAAATTGATCGTTTTAACTTGATTTTTTGAGAAAATAAATTGCTTTTTCGCTATTTTTTGACAAAATTGATCGTTTTTTCATGATTTTTTGACATGATCGATCGTTTTTCTGCAATTTTTTTTTGTCAAAATTGATCATTTTCCCGAGATTTTTTTTACGAAATTGTTTTTCTGAGATTTTTTTTACTAATCTGATCGTTTTTTGGAATTTTTTGACAAAATTCATTGTTTTTTCACAATTTTTTGAGGAAATTTTAATCTTTTTATCACGAAATACGCGTTTTTATCCCGCAATTCTATAAAGAAATTAGTTTTTGACACGATTATTTAATTAAAATCCTAGTGTTTTTCTGTGATCCTTTAACAAATTTGTGTTTTTCCATGATTCTGTGATGATATTTCCATTTTTACAGTGATCTTTGAACGAAAATCATGTGAAATTTATGCTTTTTTTTAAGCAATCGTTCGATGAAATTGTCAGTTTTTTTCTGCGAACAATTGACAAATGGATTTTTTTTGGCGACCATGTGTGGAAATTTGTGATGTTTTTTAAAATTTGAATTTTTCACTTAATGTAATGATCTCATAAACCCGGAAAATCGATCGAAAAATTCATAAATCTGAGGTATACACGGAACACAATTGCCTCTGTTGAAGTCTGCTCGTCTGCTGTTACAATGCCGATATGTTTTTCAATGAGCATTCGGCAATCGCGATGAAACAAGATAACCACCGCATGTGATAAAGGACTTCTCATAATTGAAGTGTTGAAATAGAGGCATATTTTGATATGGATTAAAATTATTTTACAATTCTATTTTTTTTATTTAAATGTAGTATATATAAAAATTATATAGTGCGATGAAGGACCTCTCGTAATTGAAGTGTTGAAATAGAGGCACATTTTGATATGGATTAAAATTATTTTACAATTCTATTTTTTTTTATTTAAATATAGTATATATAAAAATTATACAATGCAATGAAGGACCTCTTGTAATTGAAGTGTTGAAATAGAGGCATATTTTGATATGGATTAAAATTATTTTACAATTCTATTTTTTTTTTTTATTTAAACGAATAAAAAACTGAAGTCTGCCTGAAATAAATTCTTGAAAACTCAGAAATTAAAAAACAAAAAAATGGCAAAAAAGCAAAAATTTGAAAAAAAATCTGAAAAAAGCAGAAATTCAAAAATGACAAAAAAGCTGAAAACCGCAAAAGAATCTCATCCCTGAGCACGGTTTTTTGAGCAGGAAAATCCATTTTTGGAGTAACAAAAAAACAAATTTGTAGCAGAAAAATCAGTTATTGGAGAAAGTAAAGAAAAGAAAAAAAAACAATTTTGTAGCAACAAAATCAGTTTTGGGAGCAGCAGAAAAAGAATTTTAAAGCAGCAGAGTCATTTTTTATAACAGAATAATCTACTCCCAGCAATAACTATTTTTTTTGTAATGTTTTGATGAAATCTGCCATTTTTTCATGATGTTTTGACAAAACTCTATCTTTGTTTGCAATTCTTCGACAAAATTTCCCATGTGTTAGGAATCTTTTGATGAAATTTGCCATTTTTTAATGATCTTTCAATAAAATTTGCTTTTCTTGTGATTTTTTATTAAATTTGCCATTTTTTTCACAATCTTTTAACAAAGTTTGCCATTTTTTACAATCTTTTAAAGAAAGCTGCCATTTTTTTAGATCTTTCAACAAAATTGCTTTCATTGCATCCTTTATGCCCTCTGCTACTCATTTAACCTCTAAGCACTATTTTTATAGTGCTTAACTGTTTGTAGAAGATATTTTCGTTTGGTGCAATCGGCGCAGGTCTGTAACCCCAGAAATATGTTTGATATAGTGAGGACCATCAAACAAAGTAACAATTTACAAGCAATGTTCAGTTCAATTCCAGATGAAAAGGATACGAAAAAAATATTTTTGGAAATTGCCAGGAAACCTAAATGGAGAAGTCATTTGCATTGTCTAAAACACATTTAACTTTCAAACTATTTAAAAAAATATTTTTATCAAGAATTTTTTAAAAATATTTTTTAACATGAAGAAAAAAAAAGGGGGGGGGGTCTAAAGTTTTGTCTCAGAATAACCAAAGAAAGATACTTCTTAAATTTGCAATAAAAAATAGAAAAAACAATGCATTTAAAAAATATTTTATCAATCGCTGGATAGTGTATTTTGCAATGAAACGAAAAAAGAGTTCTCGTGTTTTTTGTTATGAAAAGGAAAATTATTCAATTGATGCGTAAAGGTGTGTTTTAATTTCGAATATTTGGACAGAGATGAAACTAAGGAGGTGGGACATGTGCCCTGGGCACCAGGCAAAGGGGGGAGGGAGAGAGGCAAATGAAGATTTTGTTTGTCGATTTTTCTCACATTTACGTTTAGTACGATATTGTTAAAATGGTTCTGTCTGGAATATGCCAAAGCATTCAAGAATCTAAGGATGATATCGTGATATGGATCCTGTATAACGCAGACTATTTTTCAATTCTTTTTGATTCCAATATCAGGGTTTGAATGAATCCATATTTGACAAAGCTGATTACATAGCTTAGTACAACATATTTTATGATTGTGTTTTTTAAATTACAGCTATTCGAAACTTAGTAAAATTAACTTTATAAATTTAATTTGCACAGGGGGTGAAGGCACCAAACTCCATGTTTGCTACCAGTGCAAAAAGAAAAAAAAAAAAAAAAGACTAGTTTCAAATGGTTTTTAATGGGGGAGATTTCTTATGCTAGATTTTTTTTTTTTTTTCTAGTGAGGGGAGGACAGGAATGATTTATTTTCTTTTTATTATTAATATTAATTTATTTTTTATTTATTTTTTCACTTTGTCATTATTGTATTTTTAAAAAATGAGAGATGGAAAGCTTTTTTTTTATTTCCGTGTTTATATTTTACTGAAAAAGGAAAAAAGAAAATAACATCTCATAATTTGTGAAGATGCTTATAGACCGGGAGGTGGCAACACAGACAATCGCTTCATCAAGCTCATGGATGAAATCTAAGTTTAATTAAACCTCAATTTGCACATTAAAATACAATCAGTATGCTAAGTCATATCTTCATGGAAAACACCTGAGAACCCAATTTTAGCTATTGACTTGTAAGCTTATCTTTATGTTGTCCTGCAACCAAAGGTATGGAAATATGGAGGACTGGGAGCAGGAAAATGGCAATGGTAAACCTAAGATTCAACCTTTAAAATAGGGTTTTCAGGACATGACTTGGCAGACAGATTGTATTTTAATATGTGAATTAAGATATAACTAATTCTAGAATGTCATCTGTGAACTCAATGAGGTAATTGTCTGTGTTGCTGCCTGCCAGTCTATTAGTTTTAATACAATTGTAATTAATCTGAAAAACCTATTTGTACATAAGAAATTTGTTTGAATGAATTTGAATTTGATTAAAAGTGTATAAATAATATTTCCATATTCTTATAGGATTCACTTTCAATATGTGTTGATGAATACGGCTGCAATGAAGCCTGGGATCAAATTTTGTTTTTGTTTTTTAACAATTGGGCTTTTAAATCTGTATTAGTTGTAATACAGGGTATATCTTATTATTGTTTACCCATAACTAATAACCATTAGTTTTAGAGGTGTAGTTCCAATTATAAAAATCTTTTACATTTTGTTCGGCATCATATAAAAATTGATTTATGTTAAAATAATTAATTTTTAAATAGTAAAGAAATTCTGAATTTTATACAATATCTGGGCCCATCATAAGTTTCATTTAGAAAATGTTCCTCCATATTCTAACAAGTAAAACAGTAAAAACTGATTATTTATATGACCAAAACATACTGAATTATGATACTTTCAATTGTATGAATTTTCAATGTTTTAGTCAAAAAAAATATAAAGTGTGTTTTTAGCACGAAAATTGTTAAAAATGCATGAAATTCATACTGTCATAATTAGGCAAATTTTTGTTTTGCAGAATTTGTTTTTAACCAGACTAATTTAATGGCGTGAATCCATTTCAATGAAAAACAGCATCTATACTTGCGTCCAAAAAGCATTTTGAATAAATGCCTTCTAATTAAAGCATCCGTTGACTTCATATGCAGCGATTAGTTATTTCTTACAAAAATAACAGGTTGTTAGAACTTGTTACCTGTACAAGAATGAAACAATGAAACCTATTAATCAAAATTAACTATATTCCCCATCTCTAGTGCACAAGTTAAAACAGGTTTGAACATCTGGGTAAATCTAAGAGGAGGCTAATATCTTTAGACACAGCATTTTAAATCTAACAGATGACAGCACTAAGTATTTTAAGATAAATTGGAGAAAGAACTATAATAATATCTCATCATGTTATGGATGAAAACTAAAAAAGCATGTTTTAAAATATGCTTGCATAGATTTAAAGGGACACACTACCTTTAAAACCATCTTTTCAATTTTGAATTCCTATTAGGCTTGAGTGTATATACTGTCCAAGGAGAGTCACTTTTATGCTCTTTGAACTGGAAATTTTGGTTGCAGACATCTAAGAGGTTGTGGACTGAAACTCAGCGATTTGTTTGGAAAATGTAATGCTTATATTTTCTTTTAAAATGCACATACTTCACTTTACTAATACTTTTTGAATCCTCATGATGGCATAAGTTATCATTTAAATTAGACACTGTGATAGTAAATTTAGAAGTTTTAACATGTATGAGGAATTTTAGGATTGGCACATCTGACTATTTTAGCTTCAACTATTGAAGGAAAATGAAAATGATATTACCTTCAGAGACATTGATTAAAAAATTTATAACATTAATTAAATTGAGTCAGCCATAGTATCAATTAAATTTGATTAAAAAAATCAAAATCACCCATCACTAATTTACACAGTTAATCCCAAACTACACAATTGTGTAGGTTTAGTCAAAAAATGATTGCAATAAGGCCAAACCTACACAATTGTGTGGATTCTCTATTTGCATAACATGACATTTGGTATTTTTTAAATATTTTTTCTCAATCAAATACAATCCTATCAATTAGGGGAAACGGGAAACCAGTCAAACTTTTAATTTCAATGAAAAAAGCTTCTGGTCTTAAAGGGTTAAGAACAAATCACATAGAATCAAGGTACCTTTAACATTATCAGAATAAGAATTTTTTCTGGAAATAACATACAGACGTTAAAAAATATCATACAAAATAAATTACATAAAATTGGTGTTCTACTGTAATATTATAAGTGAATTATGCTGAACATCATTAATATTATGAGAAAAGTAACAATTTATAAGAACTATTTAAATTTAAACATAAAAACTTAAAGGAAGATGCATTTCTAGTGATCACATAAAATCACAAATACTAGACACTCAGAAGTAATCAAAATTCTAACGTTTAAATTTCAAAATCAAGGCAACCATTACCTGAAATGTTTTCCAGTTAGCAAACCGTGAATGAGTCTCAGTAACTAAATTCTGAATTGATGGCTGAACAGAAGGATCCCCATAAAGAAGAACTACAATAGTAGTGCACAAGACACAAGCAAGAAGAACAGCAAAGCGTTTTGTTTTCATCTGTTCCATTCAAGTGAAGCAAAGTCCACACATAATAAGGAGCAATAGCATTATGCAAAAATGGATATCAGAAAAGTGCTGCATTTTAACTTGCTAAGTACCTGTAAAAATAAAAAATAATATTAAGCTAGCATATTTTTACCCTCTAAATTATTGTGAGAAATAAAAGTGCTATTAAGTGTAAATCAACTGTCAAGTGGGTCATTCTACATGAATTCAACCAATGGGTATTGCACCATAGTCACAGATTTATTTTCAATTTTTATCACAGACAGACATACAGTTGGCAAAAAAAGTATTTGTACACTCTAAAATTTTTAATTTTTAACTAAATAAAAGCAGATATTTTGTCAAAAATAGTTTTAATACAGTCTGTTTACCGTGCATTTTAAATTACATAACAGAAAATTTCGATAAAGATGTAAAATAATTTTCTAATAGGAAAAGTTTAAAAATTTCTTGCAAAAAAAGTATTTGTACATTTCTCCATCCTGATATATACTGTGTTTTATAGTGTTTATGGTTCAAAGGACTACTTTTACAGAAGCTGTTAATAATTTTTAACTTCATATTATATTTTTCTGACATTTAATATAATTTGCTCTTGAAGTAATTAAGTATAGAACTTAAAACTAGAGAGGCACCTCTAGATAGATGAAATCCTATGATTGAGCATAATAAAAATTTAAATTCGCAACAAGAATTTGTAAAAGCTATTAAATTACCATTTACAACTATTGGATATATAGTGGGACACTATGAATAAATTAAAAGCATCGAAATTCAATGAAAACCAGGACTTCTCAGCAAACTAACAATGAGGGAAAAAGGGAGTGTTGTTAAAAAAGCTTTAAAAAATCCTATGCGTTCGGTTCAAAAATTTGCTGGAGACCTTGCGACATCTTCTCGCATCAGAGTAATACCTCAAACAATAAAAAATATTCTTCTCAATGCATATTTAAAAGGAAGAACCTCAAGGAAAAATCCATTCATCAGCGAAACAAATAGGCGAAAACGCATAGTATTCGCTTTCGCATACAGAAGTAAATCATTGGATTTTTGGAAAACAGTAATTTTTTCTGATGAGGGAAAATTCGGAATTTTCTTACCACCAAGCATTCGAAAAAATTGGCGTAAAAATAAAACTGTTCTAGATCCAAAACGTATACTTCAAACTATCAAGCATGTTGGGGAAAATATTATAGTTTTGGGGTGTATAGCTTCTAATGGAGCAGGACATTTAAAATTTATTGACAATGGAAGGACAGGTTTAACATACATTGATGTGTCGCGGCATAATTTATTAAACCGTGCTAAGAAATTATGCATAGAAGAAGCTTTTAACTTTCTGCAGGATAACGACCAAAGCATACTGCTGTGATCACCAGCTCATGGTTACTACAATACTCGAAGACGACTGGTAATTTCTCTAAAATCTCTAGACTTGAATCCAATAGAAAATTTGTGGATGCTATTGGATGCAAAAATCCGAGAAAAAAATATGTATCAGTAAAAAACAGTTTTAAAGAAGCTCTTATTGTGTCATGGAATAATATTAACCAGACCGCTACAAAAAAGTTGGTGGAATCTATGTCACACCATCTAGAAGTAGTCAAAAACACTAAATAAATTCACACAAAATATTAATTTGCATCATTTTACTAATTTTTCATTAATTATATTACATTAATATAGTGTACAAATACTTTTTTTGCATTATATTTTTGTATATTTGTTTATTATAATGTAAAAAATCGATTCGTTTAATTTTGTTTTTGCTTCTATAATAATATAATGCATTAAATTAATGTATTACAGTATTTTTTGCTTAAATCGTTTGTTTAATTTCATTATAATTTAAAAAAATGAAGTGTACAAATACTTTTTTTGCCAACTGTAGTAGTGAAACACTCAAACCTAAAATTTAAAAATAATTTTCACAATATTGCCTGAGATATAGCCATTTGAAAACTGTCCATTTTTACCAAAAGGTGGCCATCTTGGAATTTTATCAATGTTGTTAAATGGCTATAATTTGAAAACTAATGGCTCAAATTCAATGTTTCTGATACCAATTTGAAGCTATTTGTACAAAGAATGCATATTTAGCATCAAAACAATAGTAAGCTTTCATTTTTAGACTTTTTATTATGTGCAAACTGAAAACTTCAGTTAAAAAAAGGACTGACTGTAAGGGCCAATAAAAAAAATTAATCATCATGATTTTTTGTGAAAATTGATAAAAACATTGCTCCATTTGTGTGCCTTAAATAATAAAAAAAATTAGAGATAAAATATGTTGTTTTAAAATAAATGATTTTTTGCACATAAGGTGCCATTAACCAAATAATGGTTATTTTAAAATCTGTAACTATTCCTAATTTAAGAAATACTAGGACTTTCAATAAGTTTTGTCGGTCGATAAGAAAGGGCGTTGCTACTAGTCCAAATTTGTTTTTGTTTTGTTGGTTCACTCTTCTTATCAACGTATGTGAAGGTTCATTTCAATCAGTCAATTCATTCTTTGTTTACAAGCCATTTAGTGTCGCCGTGTCACAGTATTTTAGACAATGGAAAAAATTGAACATCGTGCAGTGATAAAATTCTTATTTTTGGAAGGTGTACCTTCAATTCACCTTCAGTTCACCTTCAATTAGAACAGTAGAAAGATGGGTTGCTGAATTTAAACATGGTCGTACAAGCCTTGAAGACGATCCACATGAAGGACGTCCAAAAACCGCATCAACACCAGAAATCGTAGTCAAAGTACAGGATATGGTTTTGGAAGATCGTCGATTGACTGAGAGGGATTTAGTAGAGGCTCTACACATCTCATTAGGCAGTGTGAGTCATATTTTAAATGAAATTTTGAGTTTTAAAAAGCTGTGTGCACAATGGGTGCCGCATTCACTAACAATGGAACAAAAACACATTCGAATGTGACTTTCTCAACAACATTTGGAGCGTTTTAAAAAGGATAAAGTGGATTTTGTGCATCGATTCATCACTATGGATGAGACTTGGGTCTATCACCATGATCCTGAATCAAAACAAGAGGCTAAAGAGTGGTGTGAACCTGGTTGTTCGGCTTCGAAATGAGTTCGTGTCCAGAAATCAGCCAAGAAGGTTCTGGCATCAGTTTTTTGGGATGCGAAAGGAATTGTATTTGTGGATTACTTGCAAACTGGTAAAACAATTCTGAATATTATTGCAACCTTTTGGACCAGTTGAAGGAAAAAATTTGTGAAAAAAGACCTGGTTTGCAGAAGAAAAAAATCCTTTTTCATCAGGACAACGCACCGTGTCAAAAGAGCATTTTGAAAATGACTAAAATCCATGAATTAAAGTTCGAATTGTTGTAGCATCTGCCGTATTCACCAGATTTGGCCCCCAGTGACTTCCATTTGTTTCCAGAACTCAAAAAATTTATGTGTGGCAAGCGTTTTTCGTCAAATGACGAGCTCATAACGGCTGTTGAAGCGTATTTTGCAGACCTTCCGGAATCTCACTTCAGGGATGGGATCCACAGATTGGAGGATCGTTGGAGCAAGTGCATTAATGTTCAGGGAGATTATACTGAATAATAAAGTGTATTTTGAACCATAACGTTGTGTTTTTCTTATCGAACGACAAAACTTATTGAACAACCTGGTAATGATTAAAATAAAAAAAATTTAACATCTAAATTATTGTATTGTGTGTATATTATAAAATTCAATAAAGAAATATCAATTTGCAACTATTTATACTAAATATTCATATATAGTAAGTAGACTCCCTCAAATCTGCACATAATTTACAAATGTAAACAATGAAACATTCAGTTTAGATATAGGGATAAAATTTGACATTTTTAGCTTTATATCAATTCTATACATGTGACCAGAAATCTGCCAAATTATAAAATCCGCACAAACCTCTGGTCCCAAGCTGTGCAGATTTGAGAGTCTACTGTATTGTATTAAAAGACAAGTAAATTTTCATTTCTACAATACTTTTTATTTCATTTAAAATATGAGAATATAATTCTCAAAATATATTTACATAAATATTAAATACCTTACTATAATGAACTACATGAAAAAAAAAAAAGCTGCCTAATGTTTTCCCCTGAAATATTGGAGAAACAGAAGCTGTAAATCACAGTTGAATTCATTCAATTGTGTAATTTAAATAATATATATATATATATATATATGTGTGTATAAATTTGGCCATATAAATTTAATTTTTTAAGTGTAAAAAATGTCTTAAATAGGTTCTATATATAGGGGAGAGTAGGAAGGAGTGGGACTTTAAATACTTTCTAATGTTCTTGAATTATAACAGAAACAGTTAGTTAATTAAAGAAATTGTAAATTTTAATATTTGTCCCATACCTCCCCACTAACAAACAGGAATGAGACAACTATAAAACAATGTATTATAAGAAACAAATTGTCTAGAGTCGGCTATATTTACAATCTAACAAAGATTGTAGGTTGATAATGTCTGTGCTGCAACCTCAAATTCCAGTATTTTCATCAATGGAAGGAAAATTCCGGATTGTTAGAGATGATAATGACTTGTTCAATTTATTTATATTTTGAAGTAAATAAATATATTTTCAATGTTATAATTAATACACTAACCTTTAAAAATACTTGCATATTAGTAATTTATGCTCATCTTATTAAAAAGTAAGAATTAGACTTGTCCCATTCCCCCTTCTGCTGGCATGTCACATTGCTCTCTCTACCTTCTTTCATGTTAAAATTCTTGTATAAACAGAAATACTGCTTTTAGACATAATTTAAATTATGGTTAATATACAGTATAATGTTCCATAAATAGGGACACTATTACATCTATGCATAAACAAATCATTAACATACAGAAAGCATAAAGAGTATATGAAGTAAATTTACTTTTGATTCTATAAATAATCTTTTTCTTTATACAATTGCAAGCTTACATAAATCAGCTATTTTTCAACTGAAGATTGGGGGCATCACTGCTTCACCTAATGTGTGATTGATGAAATATTTAGAATGATATATTAAGAGAAAAACCTACTGTCCCATCCCACCCCACCCTCCCCTTATCGGTATTTTATAATTATACATTATATTCCTTAATTATTTTCTTATCTTTTTCAATGTAAAATTTTTTCAATTGTATACATTTTTTTGGGGGGGTGGGGGAGGGGGGCTGGTGGAGAATTCCTACAAAATTAGTCCAAAAGAAGTTTTGAATGTACATTTACATTAATTTAGATTTTAGAAAATATTTTTTTTTACCATTATTTTTTAAATTAGGAATACTTCCAGATTCTAAAATAATCATAATTTGGTTAATGACACCTTATATGCAAAAAATCATTTATTTTAAAACAAGATTTTAACTCTCTAATTTTTTTATTATTTAAAGCACACAGATGGAGCAATGTTTTTATCAAGTTTCAGAAAAATTCATGATGATTAATTTTTTTTTTTTTTTTTTTTTTTTTTTTATAGGCCCTTACAGTCAGCCCTTTTTTTGAGTGAAATTTTCAGTTTGCACATAATAAAAAGTACAAAAATGAAAGTTTATTATTGTTTTGATGTTAAGTATGCATTCTTTGTACAATTAGCTTCAAAACTATTTATACTCATCAGAACATTTCAAAATTTTAGTAGATGGTGTAAATCTAGTCTACTCAGGTGCTCTAAAAGGATTGTGTTAAAATACTGATGTTTAAATAATTTTAGCGTAGAAACAAATCGTTTCTGAGATTTGCGAAGTGACTTGTGTTTATTAGCATATAGGAAATGGTTGAAGCTCTTATTTTTTAGAACTAATTACACCATCGATTTGAGAAAGGTTTGGCGTCACAGTAAGAGAAAAAAAAAAACGTTTTTCAGTAAAACAACCCTTTAATTTAATTTTTTCCCAAGAAATTAACTACTTTTTTTTTTTTTGCGGAATTTGAGATGTAAAATTTTTCATATATAAAAACATATTTTTCATAATATGTCTTCTGCTTTAAAGTTTACTAAACGGTTTTGGACGATGTAAGTGAATAAATAATGACAAAATTCTTCTGAAATTTTCTTTCTCTATACTTCATTTTCAACCGATGCGTAAATATCCTTTAGTAAATACGTCACAGCTTTTCTCTTCTCACAATGACCGAAATGAGAATGAGTTTGTTTGTTAACAAACAACTCAACTAATTATAAGAATTTTAAAATTTTGAATTTCAGATATTGAGACACTTTGGCTAGCCTCACAAAAGTTTTCAATCTCGTACATGAAGTAAGTTTTGTCAGCCATTGCACGCAGACAGACGAATACACATGCAGAGAGAGTTAAACTTTGTTTTATTATTATAGAAGCTACACCTAAGAACTAGAAAGAACTACTTACTACTATAAAGAACTTTTTTACTGAATAGAAATCTTTCTTTGTTTACTTGATAAAGAATAGGCCAAATACATCACTTTTGTAAAATTAAAAAAATTTTGACTCAATACCGATCAATTTTTTGCCAACAATTTCTAAGATTTTCCCAGTTTATTAATTGCCAATTTATATGTACTAAATTTGCCAATTGCAGCTTAAAAGTGAGTTGTGAGGGATCTACACCTCTCAGGACCATTGAGACGAAGTATAGAGGTTGAGCAATAGAAGCCTTTTCTGAAACGAAGATAAAATCCTGTGACACATGGAATTATTCCTCCAGTCACTGTTCTTTTGCGTTTTAAATTTATATAGTGGTAATCAATGGCAAAATTATGTGGAAAATGCTTATCAGATTATGATCACTGCCACCGTCCAAATATTCTAGGCTCTAAAAATATGCAAAATTGACTTTATTTTGAAAAAACAGAGTACCTGATTACAAAAGATTTAATTATATTATGTTGAACAGTGGAGTATGTTCTGTAATCGGATTTCAATTCATTTCCTTTTGACTATTGACTGCAGGAATTTTCCATTCAAAGCCACATTCAATGCTATTTCGACACCTGATGGTTGTTTTCGTGTTTGATTATGTAAAATGTATCACTCATTTGGAAATCAGTTGTTCAAAATGGTTAAGTGAAAATTATTGCTGCCTATTGGACTTCTATAATAACTTCTTGAAGAAAAGTTTTGTTTTAGACGCTATAAGAAAATCATTTTAAATATAATGCTTTAAATATGTTCTTTTAAATATGAGGTAATTTTTGCTATTAAATGTGTTTTGCACATAATAATTTATTTGTTTTACTATTTTCTTTCTATTTTAATGTTAAATTATGCATATATTTAGAATTAAAAATGGTGGAAAATAACATTATTTGTGCTTTTTTTTTTTTTTTTTTTAATGACAAAAATAAATAAATAAAAAAGAACATTGCCCTGTTAAACTGCTGGCATTGACCCTGCAAGCAATTCACACAAATTGTGTATTACAGCCTAATTTTTTCAAAGAATAATTCCCCTTGAAAAATAAATTAAGGAGGAATAAGCTCCTCTATATTCCCCCTTTATATTTAATAAATCAACTTTTAAAACTAATCAGGTTATCTTTATGAAAATAAATCAATGTACAAAATTTGAAGCAAATTAGATATTTGTGCATGAAAAACCCATTTATATAAATTAAAGGGAGATTAGCCCCCCGTTATTCCCCTTTTATACTTAACCAATGAACTCCCAAAACTAATGAGGAAAATGCCATAGCACAATAAACTTATATACATACAATTTGAAGCAAATCGGATATGTCTGCTTTAAAAATTCATTTAAGGGAGAGTTCTGCCATTTCCTTTCCCCTTTTTATACTTAATCAATGAACCATCAAAACTAATCAAGGGAAGCACCTTATCGAAGGAATCTATATACACTACATGGCTATTGATGACTATCTACTTGCGATTTTTAGACATTTTGTTAAATATCTAGATAAATACATGAGGAATTATCCCAAAACTCTTAGTGTATAAATATAATAGTTCAAGTCATACATTTCTGTGAAGATTTTTTTCCTGAAACTCCATTGGGGACTGTCAACAAATTAAAAAAGAATGAATATCTTTTGGATAACCCTGTCAAAACTAATGCAGCAAAAGCACTTAAACTGTAGATTATGATTAAGTGGCTTATTGTAATAAATTGTGTTCATTTTTATGCGAATAGCATGTATACTCATAGAGAAATTAAGGTTTTTATAAAAATGGTCCCAAACTTTGCTAAGTTTTTTTCTTATAATTAGCAGAGTTCTTAATATAAAGTAACATTCCTTTCTGTAAATAAGACAAATAATATTGCACACAATACCTTGTTATCAGAATTAAAAAATAATAAAAATTACATGATAAATGAGTAGGTTTACTAAATAAT
Source organism: Maratus speculifer (assembly GCA_964019185.1). Classification (NCBI taxonomy): domain Eukaryota; kingdom Metazoa; phylum Arthropoda; class Arachnida; order Araneae; family Salticidae; genus Maratus; species Maratus speculifer. Next base: position 178,354,494 of record OZ025293.1, read on the forward strand.
TAATTTTTCAATGCGCATGCATCAACAATATCAAAATTTCATTTGCATATTGTATTAGCTAAATGTATAGAGCAACTTTTGTGAAAGTCTCAAAATCATAGCTTGAAAATTCTGAAAGTAATAGAATATGCACAAAATCTGTTGTTCCCAAAATGAAGCAAAAAAATGAGGGATTTCATCCAAATATAGTAGTACGTCCTATATTGTGTATTCTATATCAACACTAATCAATGAATATATGGATACAAACCCTCTTGTTTTTGCTTAATTTTGGGGATAACGGATTTTCAACTTATTCATTTAATGATTATTTTCAGAATTTGCAAGCTATGATTTTGCAACTTTTACAAAAGTTGCTCTATACATTTAGCTAACATAATATGCAAATGAAACTTTGATATCGTTGATGCATGCACAGTGAAAAATTATTTAGTAAACCTACTCATTTTTGGGTGAAACCAATTTTCTTTGTGCTTTTCAAAAAAAAAAAAAAAAAAAATTGTCTTTTTTTAGGTTCTAGATTTCACTAAATAACAATAATATTGTTTAAATATGTGTTTAAGCTGTACAAAATTTGCATCCGCACAGAAAAAAAAATTTACATTTAAAATATAACTTTTTAAAATCATACCTAGCATAAAAAATGTAACCTCTGTTACCAGACAGTATTTGCTTAATTTATGATAGAAATACTTTAACAAAAAATATAATTTTTATATTTTACTTTAGCAAAAATGTCCTTTAGTTCAAAACAATACTTAAAGAAAGATGAATAATAAAGAATAATATTTAATCATTATTACATGCTTAATTTTATCTCGTTTAGAAAAAGACTAAGTTAAAGTTCATAATTATCACTTATTTTAGTTTTGAAGAGAAGAGTTTTTTAAATGAATTTAAAGTACATAAAATATTCTTTGTTTTAAACACATTTGGTTTATTATCGGTTTACAATTATTAAAATGAAATAGAAAAATGCGCCTGCATTTTGGTTTCACCCTTTTCATACAATTTTTATTATTTTTTAATTTTGATTACAGGGTATTTGTGCAATATTATTTGTCATATTTTCAGAAAAGAATATTACTTAATATTAAGAACTTTGCTAATTATAAGAAAAAAATTGGCAAAATTTGGGACCATTTTCATAAAAACCTTAATTTCTCTACGAGTGTACATGCTATCTGCATAAAAATGAACACAGTTTATTACAATAAGCCACTTAATAATTATCTACAGTTTGAGCGCTTTTGCTGCATTAGTTTTGACAGGGTTATCCAAAAGATATTCATTCTTTTAGGAAGCTTTCATTACAAACAGCAAAAAGCTACCTATTGCAGACATCCGGAGGAAAGCACTTCCAGAAAATTTCGGTATATTTTCACCGATCATGACCCCCAGACCCCAAAACCACCCTCCGTTTCAATGTTGACATATATACAGTAGAGCCCCAATTATCTGCGACAATTTTTTTTTTCTTTTAAGGAAAATACAATTTAGAATAAAGAAAAGGTGTTTCCAAAGCAAGAAGCAAACACAAGTGAATGATTATTTTAGAAAGATGTAACTCAACACATTTTATACGGTATGTTGCATATATATATATATATTTTTTTTTTTGCTCTTCTTTATTTTAGTGATTTAGACGTAGAGCGAATGTTTTTGCAGTTCTGTACACATGTATGTACAATAAAACACAGTTTTATGTTGAAAATTTTATTTTTCGTGTTTGCACTCTATTTTTCAGTTTATCCACAATTTTTGTTATCTACACTGCCCTTGCCACCCAATTGCGTGGATGATCGAGGCTGTACTATATATATATAACCATACATATATATGTATGATTTTTGTCATGCTATAACTAATGTATTTATGAACCGATTTGAATGAAACTTCGTATGTACATAGTACATACAAATATCTCAACTGAGTTCGTTAGGCAGCATCACCCGACATCTTGTTTCAAAATGGCGGCCATTTAAAATTTTTTTTAAAATTTAAAATTAAATACAAAAAAATTAAATGTAGAAAAATATTTTTATTTTCTGTGTTAGATCTTAAAACACCGGTTCCAGAACACTTTCTATTTTGTTTATATATCTTAAAAAATGATTGAGTTACATCACTTTGAATTTTTCTTATGGCTGACATTTTAAAACAATCTGATTTTTGTCATGTGATAACACGCGTATTTATAAATCGATTTGGATGTAACTTGGTGTGTACATAGTACATAATGGAGCCTGGACCGAGTTTGTTAGTAAGTTCCATCCGCCATCTTGTTTCAAAATGGCAGCCATTTAAAAAAATTTTTTAATGAAATGCAAAAAAATTAAAAGTTGAAAAATATTCTTATTTTATGTGTTAGATCTTAAAACACCAATTCCAGAACACTTTTTAGTTTGTCTATATCTTAACAAATTATTGAGTTATAGCACTTTGAATTTTTCTTATGGCTGACATTTTGAAACAATCTGATTTTTGTCACATGATAACACTCGTATTTATAAATCAATTTGGATGTAACTTGGTGTGTACATCGTACTTAAAAAAGCCTGGATCGAGTTCATTAACCAGTTCCATCCGCCATCATGTTTCAAAATGGCACCCATTTATTTATTTAAAATTAAGTACAAAAAAGTGAGAAATTGAAAATTATTTTTCTTTTATGCATTTGACCTTGATACTAAGATTCTAAAGCATTTTTTGTTTAGTCTGTATCTTAAAAAATGGCTGAGTTATAGCAATTTTAATTCCTAGTGTTGCTCACATTTTGAAATGATCTAGTTTTCCTCACGTGATAACACTCGTATTTATACACCAATTTGGATGAAACTTGGTGCGTAGATAGTACATACCGATGCCTTGACCGAGTTCGTTGGCCAGTTCCAACTGCCATTTTCTTTCAAAATTGCAGAATTTTTTTATTTTTTTAAATTAGGTGCAAAAAAGAAAGAAAATGAAAAAGATTTTTCTTTTGTGTGATTGACCTTGATTCCTGAACATTTTTTGTTTCATCTATATCTTGAAAAATGGCTGAGTTTTAGCACTTTCAATTTCTAGAGTGATTGACATTTTGAAACAGTCTAAAATTTGTCACGCGATAAGATGCATATTCAAAACTGATTTCGATATAACTCAGTGTGTACATGGTACACACCAATGTCTTGACCGAGTTCATGAGCTAACTTTATCCGTCATCTTGTTTCAAAATGGTGGTCATTTAAGTTTGTCAAAAATCTTTTAAATGTATAATGGTGTACAAACAAAAAATTAGAAATTGAAAAAAGGTTCTTTCTAAACTATTTATCTTAATAATGAATTCCAGAGTATTTTTTGCTTTGTCTTTACCTTGAACATTTACCTTACCTGGGACACAGCAGTTTGAATTTCTAATGTGGGTGACATTTAAAAAAACAGAAATCAATTTGCCTGCGACAGCACTTGTATATATTAACCAATAACGATACGAGTGTGCATTTTCACATGAATTAAGATTTCGACCAAGCTCATTGGTTTGTTTTATCCATCATGTTGCTTTAAAATGGATATCGTGGAATTTGACGACCCTATAAATTGCTTAAAATAAAGCAAGGTTGAATAAAAGATGACTAATTTCTAAAAATTTCTATTAATATTCAGTATTGACAAAAACTAGTATTCAATCTTATATAATCGTGTTCCACTAATTTGAGCTTCATATATTTGAATAATATAACTTAATTTAAAATAAATAAATAAGTATATGAAAGCTACCTCTTCCTCCTGGCACTGCCGGAAGGACTTTTTAATTTGTTGACGGTCCCCTATGGAGTTTCGGGATAATTCCTCATGTATTTATCTAGATATTTAACAAAATGTGTAAAATCGCAAGTGGACAGTCATCAATGTCCATGTAGTGTATATAGATTCCTTCTGATAAGGTGCTTCCCTTGATTAGTTTTGATGGTTCATTGATTAAGTATAAAAGGGGAAAAGGAAATGGCAGATCTAATCTTCCTTAAATGAATTTTTAATCGACATATCCGATTTGCTTCAAATTGTATGTATATAGGTTTATTCTGCTAAGGCATTTTCCTCATTAGTTTTGGGAGTTCATTGGTTAAGTATAAATGAGGAAAAATGGGGGCTAATCTCCCTTTAAATTATATAAATGGGTTTTTCATGCACAAATATCTGATTTGCTTCAAATTTTGTACATTGATTTATTTTCATAAAGATAACCTGATTAGTTTTAAAAGTTGATTTATTAAATATAAAGGAGGTATAGGTGGGTCATTCTTCCAAAACAGGCAACTTTTCTATATTAAAACATTTTAAAAAAAAGATGCTATAAATGTATGGTATATATTTTTTGTTATTATTTAGGCTTTAGACAGTAGGGAAAAAATACCAGCATTGCAAAAAAAATTTTAATTGTGAGTTAGGAAAAAATATTTTTAAATTTCCTATGCCAGGACAATGATGCCCATACCAGGACAATGACTGAAATAAAATAATAAAATTGGAAAAACATTTCAGAGGCATATTTAGTTGAATATATATTTATTGATTACATATTATCATAATTACAAAGCAGAAAAATGGAATTTAGGGAGGGGGGGGGGTATATTTTATGCTAAAAACTATGGAAAACCATTAAATTTAAATTGGGAGGCTCTATTGCCACATGGTTCCGGAGGATCAATCATTTTTATGATGTCACTTTTGTTGTATGACAAGATATCCTGTTTTCTGGGCCATTTGTAGGTGTTTTCTGTAGCATGCTCCATAGCACTAACTTCATAGTTGTTAGCTGAAGAACCAACAACTTCTCCAGGATAGAACTTTTCGTCATACTGTACAACAACCCAATCTCCAGGTTTGAAATTATTCATGCCAGAACTTTTTGGTACATCATAATCACTAGAAAAGTTGTTTAATAAAGTTGTCTTTCCCAGGTCAAAGCCATGTTCACATCTTTGGGTTATTGGGCAATTACAGCTTAAAGATCTAAAGAAAATTGTGTTTTGTATGTTGAAATCAATGAGAGCTTGGTGTACTTTCATAGTTCCTTTAAATGTTTCTAAGGACTTACAATCAAGTATATAATTTGTTTCAATATTATCAATATCTAAATCAGTTACTTCAAACAATTCAATGCCTTTGCATTTGTCTTTTAAAGCTGAAAAAACATCTTTAAACGAAGATAAGTCCTTTCCATGTGCAACAATGGAGTCTGCTGTTCTTTTTAGAACACCATCAGGTGCCCCCTTTCCATGACCCGATTCACCAAAATTCCAAGATGCAAATTTGATATTTTTACAAATAGAGGGCAAGACCTTAGCCATAAGATAAAAATTAGTTTTATTTCTATACTGGCTAGTTGGTGAATCGCTGAAAAAATTTACTCTTTCAATTATTTGATGCGACATAATATTATATAATACTGGAACCAAATGAGCCCACATAGCTACAGAATCATGCCTCAATGACTATGACATAGAGCAAAAAGGTTTAGTTACCATCTTATTACATTCATTATAATAATAGACTCCTGTATGCATGGTGACTTGCTGTCTGGATCCACCAAAATGCATTGCCTGTGCTTCTGAAAAATATTTACAGTTGTAGTTTTCACTAAAGTCAATATGAATTGTGAAAGTTTTTTCTTCGATATTCAATTTCAAATCCCTTAGTGCGGCAGCTTGATGTTTAACATTTGCTAAATGCATCATGAATTTTGGAGCTGTTTCTTTATATTCAGAAACCATTTCCATCATACTTGTTTCAATTACTTCTTTAGAAATCAATTTAACAAGTTTTGTAGCCCCTCTAATGCTCTTCTCTTCTTTTCTTGTGATCCATTTTTTGAAATTCACATGATCCTTTTCATCAAAAGTATCAAAAGTTATTTCATTTTTTATACAATTTTTGCATTTACGAAGCATACATTTTTCATTCATTTCTGAATTACATCTCATCTCTTTCAGCACATCTGTAGGATATTTTGATTTTAATGTGCCACAAAAATGTAATTTTTCTGTAATGAGTTTCATATTTTCATGCGTTATACATAAACATGTATCTCTTTTCTCGATGTTAGGTTCGACAATCCAAAAGGGTCTGTACTTACAAAAGGTTGAATAACTAACTTTATAATGTTGATTTTCAGTTAAATATTTTCCATGCAGTGTTTTTAGTGACTCGTTTAACAATCGTTTCTGTTTTTTTATTTTTTTTATTGTGATGCAGTCTTTCTTACCCGGACAAAGACAACTGTTTTCATCTTTCTCTAAAAACTGTCTAATACTTTGTTTCTTTTTATATTCTTCACCCTTTATTTGCCTTTCATAGATTAAGTTTCCTCTATTTTCATTTGCAGTAAAAGACTTGTACTTTAAAAATGATTTACTCATTTTCAGGCATCTATATTTCTTAATTTTTCCAGAAATAATTTTAGTAAACAGTTGTTTACTTTTTGCACTCTGTAAATTTTTATAACTTTCAGAAAGCTGTGATTCAAGCACATTTGCATAAAATAGTTTTTTTCGCACATTCTTTGGGACACTTACCCCTTTCAAGCAGATTTCAGTTTTTGATCTTGGCGTAAGATTGTTAGTTGTTGACAAGGTGGGTTCCAGGGCTCGAAAAATCTACATGCCCGACATCAGTGTTGTTAGACGGCGACTTTTTAAAAATTCAGATTGGCACCACTTCTTTGGATTGGTAAAATTACGTTTTGTTTAATGACATATTAATCAAGAGGAATTTTATCCTTTAATAAAAGTGGTGCCAATCAAATTTTTAAAAAGTCTCCGTCTAACAACACTGATGTCGGGCATGTAGATTTTTCGAGCCCTGGTGGGTTCTGTTTTAAAATTTTTTAGACTGTAATATCGTGTCTTGCATTTTTGTTAGTTTAAGTTCATGTTCTAGTTTCTTGATCTGCCTATAAGCCTGTGATCTATCTCTTCTGACTCTTATCCTCCCATTTGAATACCTGCCATCATTATTTGGTGTAGCATTTCAGGGACCAGGTGTAGAAGGTAAATTTGTTGCATCGTTCTTTTCAATATTACTTGATGGTGTATTAGTTGCAAGCTCTTTTTCTATCCTTTTTTTGTTCTGGCGATAATGTGTAGAATTTTCTTTCCACTTTTTTCACTGCATTCTCTTTTCTCTTGATGACATTTTATATACTGGCTTAACAATTCCCTTATTTTTTTGATTTTCATACTTAAGTCGTCTTCTAAGTTTTTCTTGGAGGAGGCGATCAGGATCCTTTTTCATTTCATCCTGTCGTTTCTTTTCAGCTAACCTTTTTTTTAACAAGCGAACTTCATCTGATTGTTTCTTTGTTCTTCCCATTTTTAGAACCTGCAAATAATTGTACTTTATTACAATTAATTACCTAATAAATACAATAAAAACCTGCTAACAGAATGACGAGGGACAATTCCCTCCGAACAATATTTAAAAATAAATATACCAATGAGTTGAGTTTTGCCAACAGTAAAATTCAATTGTTTAAAAAAAGATTAATGCTAATTAAAACATATTCCATAAAAAATACTCAGCACTAAACGCTAGTTAAATATTTTAATCTTAATTTATTAATTTGTTTGTTGATGAAATATAATGTTGTTAATAAATACATTCATTTAAGACAAATTCTTGTAAGCCATCTTAGACTATAATTAAAATTAAATTTTCTAAAGTACATGACTTCTACCAACAAAATAATATTCTAATTACTTTGAAATAATTAATGGTAATTAAAACATATTCCATAAAAAATAGTGAGGACTTAAAGCCAATTAAGTACTTAAAAAGTTAGTCTTACCTTGAAAAATCAAACCAAATGGTAATATTTAAGAATAGACATAAATATACCAATGAGAATTGAGTTTTGCTAACTATTAAAATTCAATTATTAAATAAATTAATGCTTATTAAAACATGTTTTATAAAAAATACTGTACACTAAAATTGTTCATAAATATATTCACTTATGATAAACTCTTGAAAGCATACTGAGATCATAATTAAAATTAAGTTTTCAAAAGTAATATGGGTTCTGCAAACAAAATTTGATTACTTTAATATAAAAAAAATGATAATCAAAATACATTCCATAAAAAATACTGAGGACTGAAAGCTAATTAAATACTTAGATATTAACAACAGTTTGCTTGTAAATGGAATAATTTTTGAAATCAAACTTAAAATTGTAATTAAAATTAAATTTTTAAGTTTAATTAAAATATTATTAGATAAATTTGACTTTATAAATTTCAAATAAATAACAAGCATCATTGTCCTGATTTGCTGTCATTGTCCTGTTCTTTATTTTCCAGGACAATGATGACCAGGACAATGATGACCAGGACAATGATGAAATTGATGTAATTAGAAGCTGGCATATTCTGCCTTAAATTTTTTAAGTTAATAATTATATCTTCTAAAAGATAACGTTATTATGCACTCTATATTAAAATATAAAATTTTTTTTAACTCACCTAGTTGTTTCTGTGGATGCCAAGAAAATGATTGAAATCAAACATACTCTGAAAGCAAAAAACTTCAAAATTCCACAAAAAAAAAAAAAAAAAAAAAAAAAAGGCTCCAATTGAGAACAATCACTCACACAGTTTTGTAAAAGAGTAAAAGATCTTGCAACAGGCACAAAAAATAGAGCCCTGCTGCCATCTGTAGGGAAAATATTGAGTGAAATGCAATCTGCCAAGACAATGATATTTTTTCAGTTACACACTATTTTAATATTTTTTTAGTTATGAAAAATAATAAAAATATTTGATAATATATTGAATTGGATAGAATACTTTGTTATGAATCTATTAAATGAATTTTTAGTTGAAAATTAATTTTATTATTGATGTATTTAACATTTAGAACAACATAGATTGCTCTAGTTACAAGCCAGGACAATGATTTTTGAACAATTTATATTTATTTTAAATAAATTTATCAATTTTTCTCAAATTTGTAAGATATCTGTAGATTAGCCCAGGACATTAAAAAGTCATTAAAATATTTTTAATTACTTTTGTATTTATTTTTAAAATGATACAAGGTAGTTACATGCATTTTTCCTGTTTTGGAAGAATGACCCAGGTGTAAATTAACGGTCGCCACTCGACACGTGGCGATTAAAGTTGTAAAAGTGGCGATTAAAAATCGGCCATCGATCGCCACCCTAGTCGCCACTCGGCGATTAAAAAATCTTATTAATTTGCTTTGTGAAATACAACTTTTTTCATGGATATATGCATGTCTACTTTGTTTGCATTTAATTAGTGAATTGGTTAATTCTTTAAATTAAAAATCGGCCATCTATCGCCACCATAGTCGCCACTCGGCGATTGAAAAATCTTTTTAATTTGCTTTGTGAAATACAGATTTTTTCACGGATACAGTCATCTCTACTTTGTTTGCATCTAATTAGTGAATTGGTTATTTCTTTAAATTAAAAATCGGCCATCGATCGCCACCCTAGTCGCCACTTGGCGATTAAAAAATCTTATTAATTTGCTTTGTGAACAGGGTTGGGTTTCTTCCGGAAGAAACCTATTTCATCCAGGACAGTGGAAGAAACTGGAAAAAACCGGAAGGAACTGGAAGAAATCACCAGAAACCAAAACAGATGCTCAAAGTTAAAGTATATTAACTATGTAAAAGAATTAAAGTATAATTATATGAAATCTAAATTGGAAAATTTAATTATTATTAAAAATATTATTTTTGCAAAAATAATTTTTTTTTTAAATAACAAACTTCAGGTTTAGTAGACATTTTCAGGTGATGGATTTTTACTATTCTAGATGTAGAGGGGTGGGTTTTTTATTAATTATATTTAATTATAATAATTTATTAATATAATTAATAATTATAATATTTAATTATAATTATTAATTATATTAATTACATTTATAAAAAAAGAAAAAGAAACTACCTACAAATTGTTTATTTTTCATATAAAAATATATTATTTTCATATAAAAGTGCATTATTTTAAACTGTTCAACACAGTAAATAAATAAATTTGTAATTTTTTATATTTTTCATCTAGCATGAATATCTCAATGCTGATTTTAAAAGATTAGTGTTCTAAAAATATCTATGGGTATTTCAAAATGCTTTTAAACTATCCTGAAGTATAGGACTTAAAAAAAAAGAATCATCATTTTTTGCTTTCATCCAGTTTAAGTGAGAAATTGATTGCAGCATCCTACTGCTAAAAAACTTTTTTGCTATACTATGTTGCACTGTACTAAGAAAAATAAAGATTTTAATGATTTTTTTTAATACTAAGGATAGACCAAAACAGGTTTTTAAGGCCAAAACCGAATTTAGGTGACCTTCTTACTTTTTGGCTAAAAACAATTAAAATAAAATAAAATAAGGAATTAAATTGTATGTTTCAAAGTAATTAATACATACATAAATATACATAATTGTAAATTAATTATATGTATAGTATTTATTAATTATGTACAGCTGTTAATAATCAAAAAACTTTATTTTCATATACATAATGAATTCATCCATGACACAAAGATTTTCTAATTATACGAATTTCATTTAATTAAAAAATATTTTAGTTTTAGGTATACACCATTTGATTTTTCATCTGTAATTGATTTTTGTAAATGATCATTTGTTATACTAGAACTTTCTCAAAGAATATTTGAAATCTAATGCAGTTTAAACTAAAAATTTTCTATGAGATGATTGGTAATTCATGACCGATAATTATAAATAATAAAGTTCATTGCAATACATTCATTTGAGCCGATACAGTTCAAATCAGTGACTAATGTTGAAAATTTCCGAAGGAAGAAACAAGATTTTTGGAATACTGAGTGTTTTGGTCTGGCCGAATTTTTGCCTACATTTTTGACAAAACTCAGATTTTGGGCCGAAAACAAAACTGCATTTTTGGTTGATCTCTATTTAATACAATAATTATTACATATTACTTACATTAGTAAAACTGATGTAAATTAAAATATTTTATTTAAATGGGTTTCATTCTACTAATTAGTAAAGAATCTCTACTATTTATTACTAGTTTCAGAAATTTAAATTAAAAAAAATATGTTGGTTACATTGAAATGGATAGCATTTAACCCTTTCGCTACGAAGCCGCCTGAAACGGCCGTTCATCCAGCGTACGGAGCTAGCCGCCCGGACGCCTGAGAACAGGTGTTCCATTTCTCCCCCGTAGAAAACATCGAGCTATTGTCATGGAGTAAGTGCGAGGCGAGTGATTGATGAGGGGATTATTGCAATCAACCGATGGGGAATTTTCGAAGGAAAACACTTTTCACTTTTTCTTCTATTGGTGATGCATGATATTTATACTTATTCAATTTTGTATATTAAAATATTACATATATTTTAATTTCACTTGGTTATCTGCGTTTTATTTAGTTATTTGCATACGGTATGTAAAATGCAAAATATAAGCTGGCAATAACTTTTAATGAGGATGCAGACAAATATAAATATGATTCTAATGACAACATACATTTATCCTACAACGAATCAGTAGATGCAGATATCGATTATGAAAATGAAATGCAAGATCTGAAAATAAGTACTGAATTTCACTCTCAAGTAAATGGCGAATATTACTTAGAGTCCTGTCCGGATAATAAAAAAATAAGAACGGGTATATTTATAATTCTTCTGGTTAACTTTGTTTTATAAGCTTTTCTCATTATTAATCACTGTATTTTTGATGAGTGCAAACTTAGAAAATCCATTACACCCATTAGGATCTATAATAATGAACCGTTGATCTATTTGTTACAAATTTAAAATTTGTAACAAATAGATATATGTAAAAAACAAATTAATATATGTAAAAAAATAATAATAATGTCAATTTTACAGGGAAAAAAAGAAAAAAACCAAAAAAAAAAAAAATAAAATAAAAAAATAAAAAAAAAATAGAAAGATAATTTAAAACCCTCTAGATAATTTTGTTCGCTATATTCTTTTCTCTTTTTTTAATACTGCATTTTCTGATGTTTGGAAACTTAGAAAATCCAGTACACCCATTAATATTTATAATTATAAATCTTAGATCGAAATCTTACAAAAAAAAAAAAAAAAAAAAAAAAAAAAAAAAAATGACAATGCTCATTTTTTAGAACAAAAGGGAAAAGAAAGAAAATTTTAATTCCTCTATATAAGTTTATTTTCTGATATATACTTTAAATTTTTTTAATTGCTGTATTTACTATATATTAAAAATTTTTAGAAAATAAATTACATTAATTAGAATCTATAATAATGAAATCCACTACTGCCGAGAACTTCAGCTCTCAGGGCTGGGTTTGAACTCAGTCACGCTTCGTCGACCTAGTCGTTCGGAGCTCTTTGTAATTTTCTTCGAACCTTGGATTTCCTTGCGTAAATACGGGTTAGGCTCCCCTAGAAAGACCCCCCTCCCCACGCACATACAGAGGGTAACCCTAACCCCTGAGGATCTATATCCTTCGTGTTGATAACTGGTCATAATAACCACAACCAACCAACTATAAAAATGAATCTTAGATCCATTTACTGTAATTTTATAAAAACTGACAATGTCCATTTTCCAGAATTTTTTTAGAGAAGGAAAATTCCTCTAGATTTTTTCTATATGCTTTTCTTTCTTTCTTTTCCTTATGTATATATACATGATTTGAAATTTAGAAAATCTATTACAGCAAAAAGGAGGTACAATAATGAATCTTAGATTCATTTATTGCAAAATTATAAAAATTGACAATGCTAATTTTCTTGAATAAAATAAATAAAAATTTAGAATATAATTCTAGATAACTTTGTTTTCTAAATGTTTTATTATTATTATTATTATTATTATTATTATTAACTTTACTTTTTATGTATTTAAAAATTTAGGAAATCCATTAGGATATGTAATATTTAGATCCATTTATTACAAATTTATATATATAAAAAAAAATAACGTCCATTTTCCAGTTTTTTTTTTTTTGGGGGGGGGGGGGCGGGGGGGAAGAAAGAAAATTTTAATTTTTCTAGATATTTTTCTATGTGCTTTTATTATTGTTTTGTGTACTATTATTACAAATTTAAAAATATGTATATTAACCTCCATACATTTTTATATAGCAAAATATATAAATAAATTTTGAACAAATAGATATTAAGTCATTATTATTTATTTATTCAAGTGAATATTATATTTTATTTAGTGTTAAATTATTTTGTAAAATTTTTAAAGCTGTAATTTCTTAGAAAATGATGAAATTTTATCAAGCAAAAATAAATTTGAATTCTTAAAATATTAATTTCTTGATACAGTTTTTTTAGTTACTATGTTTTCATAAATAGCAAGCTTTTAGTAATTAATAAAAAATAAATATGAACTTTTAAAATGGCAAACATAAAAAAAAATCATTTACTATCACGCTTTTAACGCCATAAATCAATAATATACGTGAGTTTTTTTATCACAACGATGTTATTCCATGCATAATTTTAAAATTCGATAAAGAAGGGGTTTTTTTTTTTGTGTGTGTGTGTGTGTGGGGGGGGGGTTACAAATGCATTACAAAATGTAAAACTTTTATTTATGAGGTGATTTTTAACGTAATTTTTGGATAAATTTTTTTTTTCCACGTCTAATTTTTTATTTATTTTTTTTTTTTAAACAATTTATCACATTTAAAAACATTAAAAAGAAAAAAAATTGTTAAATTAACCTAGCAATTTAAAAATACTGTGGAAATATTGTGATATTTTTTCATAAATTTCTTTAAAAACAGAAGTAGATTTTTCATGCTATTTAAAGAATGGTTTTTCTCTTTTTTTTAGCTTAAATATTTATCACAAGAAAATATACAAAATACACTATAAAATAAAGCAAAAAATTGACGTCCTGTCAGAAAAAAATTTATTCACCCTGTAATTAATTTCACTACTGGGCAAAAGTAAGAATCTAATTTCCAGGAAATAGTATGCCAGGAATAAATCCCGAAAGATAACTCATGCACAAATATATCCGGCATAAATATATTTTAGTACAATAAAAACATTCCTATGAGCAGGATTAGACTATTGTCCGTCTGATCTTAGGAGGGATAATAGGGGAAAATAAGTACTACTTTCGAAGGTAGCTGCCTGTTTATTGTCCCTTTGACAAGTAGCATGAAAGTAGGCGGGCAGAAGAATGGGGGTGAAAAATTTCTCGCAGATTATTTCAATTTTCGGGCGGTTTCGTATTTTCAGAGTCAGTGTATTTTTAGACTTCCGTATTCAAAGGGTTAATTGATTTTGTGTATTTTGGATAAAATTTCTTTTCATTTAGCCAATGGTTGAAGATCTCTAGATAAGTGGTGTGTGTGATCTTTGCTAAAAAGCTGATATAATTATTAATTTAGCATATATACTTAATTAAAATTTTTTTGGTCCAGTGAAATTAATTTATGTAAGATTATAAGAAGACATTTATTATATCTTACAAAATTGAAAATATATGGTAAATTCTTAAAGAAAAACAGTTTCTTCCATTTCTTCCACTTGGAAGAAACCTATTTCTTCCGGCCGGTTTTTTCCATGGTTTTTTCCACTGCGGAAGAAACTTGCCAACCCTGTTTGTGAAATACAGCTTTTTTCATGAATATATGCATCTCTTTGTTTGCATCTAATTAGTGAATTGGTTAATTCTTTCTTTCTATCGGATGCAAGCATATTTAGCAACTTTGTTGTATTTTCTATATTTTGGCTTTTTACTATGAACTCTTTATTTGGATTATGTTTTCAAGAAATATTTTTTTTCCTACTAAATATAGTCATCAATTTTAATTCCACATACATTTCAAATAAACTATACCATTTTTACCTCTGGATGCAAGGAGATTTTAAGGACATTGCTGTATCTTAAATCTTTCACTTTTGCCATATGCTCATTAATTGTACCAGTAATAGTTGGCTGATACAATTTTTTTTTAAATTTATGATTAAAGTTTATGTAGGTGTCAAGAAAGATTGAAACATTATAGCCAATTACTTTAAAAATATAGGACAAAATTAGCACTCGCCACTTAGGCGAGTAATACTGCAAATTTAGCATCTGACTTTACTGCTACCAAGCAGACTTCCTCCACCTCACCAACACATTGGCACTCTCTGATTTTGCCTTAATAAGACATCCGGAGTTTTGAAATCTCAGCCAAAGCAAAGAATATTTATATTTATCTGTACACTCGCCAAATTTAATAATTACCACCAATTTTAAGTAAGAATAAAATATCCAAGAAAGATGTGAAATAATTTAAAATTTAAAAATACAATTTCCTTGTTTGTTTTATACAATGCATTAATATATATTTAAATATAGTTTATTACTTATAATTTTATCTGCAATATTAATCACCAATTCATATTTTTCCATTTCAGTGGAAAGACAGTTTTATTTTTAACCAAATATGTGTAACTTTGTAACTCACTAGCCACTAAATAAATAAATAATAGCCATTTTGACCTATTTTTAAAAAGTGGCTACTAACTTTTAAAAAGTGGCCACTAATGAAACTGGGTCTACCGGCCACTGGCTACTAATCAAATTTCCCAGTTTTCACCTATAAAAGGAGGAATATTGAGGAGCTTATTCCTCCTTAACCCTTTCACCGTCCAAGGGTTTTCATGTATTTTTATAAGAATGCTTATAAATTGCAAGATATTTATCTTAATTAATCCCAGTTTGATGCTATATCTTTAATATCACTTCTTTCTATGTAGGATTCAAAATAACATTCAGTTTAAAATATTTTTGTCTGCAGCCATTTAAATATGATTTCTAGAAACGGAAAAAGCCGTGACAAACAGTTAAAGGGTTAATTTATTTTTCAAAGGGAATTATTCTTTGAAAAAATCAGGTTGTAACACACAACTTACACAATTTGTGTGAATTGCTTGCAGGGTCAATGCCAGCAGTTTAACAGGGCAATGTTCTGTTTTATTTATTTATTGTTGACATTTAAAAAAAAAATGCAAATAATGTTATTTTCCACCATTTTTAATTCAAAATATATGCATAATTTAGTATTAAAATAGAAAGCAAATATTAAAACAAATTATTACGTGCGAAACATATTTAATAGCAAAAATTACATCATATTTAAAAGAATACATTTAAAGTGTTATATTTAAAATGATTTTCTTACAGTGTCTAAAACAAAACTTTTCTCCTAGAAGTTATTATAAAAGTCCAATAGGCAGCAATAATTTTCACTGAACTATTTTCAACTAGCTGATTTTCAAATGAGTGATACATCTTACATAATCAAACACGAAAACAGCCATCAGCACTGAACTGATAAATTTGATTTTAAAATCGGAACTCTTAATTTTAAGAAACTGTACGCATTTGAGCATGTGCTTTATTTATTTTAAATCTGAATACATATGAATTATCGCTTTTTAACATCAATGCTGTGTAGCTGAAGTAAAGAGGATGATTTTAGCACAGACATATCTGTAAATGAACTAGAAGTTTCTATTTTTCAAATGTTTTTGAGACTGCAAAATTAGAAATCAAAGTTAGTGATGATGACACAGATATTCCTTTTCTAAACTATCAGTGGCATAAAATTTCGTCAAGTACTACCGATTATGCACCTCTACGCTTTGAATACAAATTAGATCCAAAGGTTAGTGTCTTGTTTGAGGCTAGTTTGTGTGTTCTGCAATACTATAAACATTTTATAAATGACGAACCAGTGGATATTATTGTAAAGAAAACAAATCGAAATGCTGAGCAATTGGGAAACATTGTTGGAGAAAAAATAATAAAAGGGCGACCAGAATGGCAACCTGTCTCCCGAAATGAAATGCGACTGTTCCTCACTCTTATAGTTGTCAAAGAAATTGTGAAAAAGGCCAAAGAAAGTATGACTGTTGTGCATACCATGTTTCAAAGTTTTCCATAGATTGAAAAATTATTAAATTTTAAAAAATAAATTGAATGCCGATTCGTAAAGGGCAAAATTAGCACTAGCCACCGGCCACAGGGCCAGTAAATGAGAAAAAGTGGCCAGTGAAAAATTGTCTATCAGCGGCCACCTTGTGGCCACTTTTTTACAAGGAGAGAATACAATTTACTTATATTTCATCAATGATTCTACTTTTTTAGGTTCCAATATATTTATATTAACATATTTATTTGTGCTATTCAGTCTTACATTAATACTTATAGAAATTTTAACTGTTTAATATTTTTAAATAAAAAAGTGGCCACTAGTTTAAACATAGTGGCCACTTGAAAAATTAGTCTTACTGGCCAGTGGCCACTAAAGAAATTTCCCAATTTTGCCCTATACCGATTCGCAAATTAAATTTGAAAAGAAAATGTTATCTTGGTAGTAATATAGTAAATTACTTGATTTTTATATCTTTACCTTAAATCAAAGTAAAACCACAAGTTCCAACAGCCCATTGAAGCTTCCCCATGGGTCATGCATGAACAAAAAAGACATATAAGGCAACTCAAATTGTGATTTAAAAAAATATTATCTGTCTTTTCACACTTTCAAGAGCAAAATACTTCCATTTCTAAAATGATGAAATTTAAATGATTCACACCGGACTGTACAAACAAGTGGATAGGTTGGATGTGGTCTGGTGTGCTAGGTGCTCCCTCCTCTTACATATGGGGGGCGGTGACCGCTTGAGCAGCCGGCTGTTTCCGTGGGTATTTTTGTGTATTTTGCGGTTGGATTAGTTTGAAGTAAGGTGTTTTTTGTATTTTTCTGTAATTTTATTTAGTGTTTTTCCTTACGGTTGTCTAAGTAGTATTTTGGTTTTGTACTAGCGGTGTTCTGTTGTTTATTTACCTGTAGTGTATGTCAGTAGTGCCACTGACAGGTTTTATGCCGAGTTCAGAATTTAATATTAGTGATGGTGGATTAACAGGTGATGCTTTGACAGTTAATGTCGAGATGGCTGATTATGAGGAAAATACTTTAACATGTGATAGCGAAAACAAAAACATTGCGAGGTCGGCTTCTTCGACACAAGCGCTGCTTCTTATGGCGGCCGAGAATGGTGGGAAGTGCTTTAATATTTTCCTGCAAAGCACGGACACTAAATCCATCCCCAATAAAGATCCTAGAGCTGTACAACTAAAAAATAAAAAAAAAAATTCCGAGTGCCAACAATATCGACAATATTAGATATACTAGAAATGGTCACTTACTTATCAGTACCAATGACGTTGGTTGTGCTATGGAAATTTGTCAGGTGACTGAGTTTTTGGGGGTGGCGGTGAAGCATAGAGTAATTTGGGAAAATATAACAAACAGATTCTTGATTTTTAATATTCCCATTGACATCCCCCTGGAAGAGGTGGGACTAGAATTAATGGCTACTAATAAAATTCAGATATTTGAAATGCATAAATTTATAAAAAAAAAATTCTCTAAGTACCGTGTCTCTGGTGTTGATCACCACTTTGGGTACTATCATCCCGTCAGAAATCAAGCTCTGGTTTACTTTGCAAAGAATCCGCCAGTTTGTGGATAAACCAAGACAATGTGCTCGGTGTTTTAAATTTAACCATACGTCTGACAAATGCCCGTCCGAACAACTTTGTGCGACATGTGGCATTAAACATACCGGGGCCTGTCTTTCCGAAGTTAAATGTGTGAATTGTGGGGAGAGCCATAGGGCAGACTATTTGCAATGCCCCACATGTGTGAGAGAAGTGGACTTTCTATGCTTTAAAAGTAGAAATTTCCTGTCATTCATAGACGCTCGTCGTAAATTCTCGCCAAAGCTGAATCCTGAATCATATGCGCAAAAGACCAGTGTGAAAAAACCAGATATTGATGAATTGCAAAAAATCATAGAAATTAGAACTAACAATATGCTAAAAATCCTTGTAGATCATGCTGAGAAGCAATCGGAGAAAGTGTTGGACACCCTTACGGCACTCAGCAATTTAATAATGAACTGTATGGCAAATTTCAGTGAGAAGTCCCCGGAACGAAAACGGGCTAATTTGAAAGGAAAAAGGATAAAAAAAAAAAAAAGTGCTTTTAATACTTTGTTTCTTTTTCAGGTACAAGTTCTGTACCGGGCATGTGCTTCTGCTGGGGTCAGGGTTCTGTGTCTCGGTTTTTGTTGAGAATTATCTTTTAATCTCCTATGGGTATTACGGTCGTTCAGTGGAATGCCCGTGGCATCTCGAACAAGCTCCCTCTTCTCCAGCTTGAGCCGTTTGTGTCGGCGGATATCTTGGTCATCCAGGAGACTTTCCTGTCTCCGGAGCGGCCTTTTTCGGTGTCTGACAAGGTGGTTTACCGTGAGGACAGGGTTGGAAGGCCTGGTGGTGGTCTGGCTGTGGCCGTGAATGCTGCCTGGTCATCCACTCAGCTGTGTTTTGGCGAATGAGTGTCTTGGAGTCTGAGTCTTTTTGGGGTCTTATACTATCAACATTGTAAATGTCTATTCTCCGTCTGGCTTAGTGGTGAATGACCTTTCGAAAATCTGCAGAGATCTGTCTAGTACCTCCCTCATCTTGGGTGATTTCAATCTTCACCATCCGCTGTGGGGTGCCTCGGTGTCCTCGCAGGCTAGCAAGTTTTGCGGAGTGGCTTTCTGATAGCCCCTTCTGTGTCTTGAACACCACTGTCCCGACCCATGTGGCTCCTAGTGGGAGCAGGTCTCTAATTGATTTGTCGATTTGTTCCTCTGATCTTTTGGCTTGCTCTTCCATCTATGTAGAGGAGGATCTTTTTGATAGCGACCATTTCCCCATTGTTATCTCTGTGGAGCTTCACGCTCCTTTGCAGTCTCGCCCGGTCCTTTATAACTGGTCCCGTATCTCTCAAGAGGTTGATTCCAAGCTCCTCCTTGTTTCTGAGTTACACCCTTCCTCTTTCCAGACTTTGGTTTCATGTTCCATGTCTCATAATAGTACGGCCCGTGCTATGTCTGCGAAATGCCTCCCGGTGTGGTGGACGGCGCGCTGTAGTATACTTAGCAAGCAGAAGAGATTTTATTTGAGAAGGGCGCGGCAGTTGGCGTCTGAGGAGCATTGGCTCAAATATAAAAGATTTTCTGCAAAGTTGCGCCAAGTGATCAGAGAAGCCAAGCGTAGGTACTGGGATACCATTTGCTGAAATGCTAAAGACCCTCGTCTCCTTTATAGAATCCTTCGCAACTTAAGATCTCGTTCCTGCTCTTCTACTGAGTCCCATCTCTATTTGCAGTTACCCGACGCCTCCTCTTCTGATGTGGGTGCCCAAGCGGAGGCCTTTGCTGATCACTTCAGCGAAGGCAGCAGTCACGAGCCTATTCCTTTCACGTATGGCGATGAGAGTAACGCTACCCTCAACGGCCTATTTACAATCTCGGAGCTAAAGGCAGCCTACCCCTGGGGAGGACAAGATCAGCGCGGCTCTATTTAAAGGACTCAATGACCACTTGCTGGATTGTTTGTTGGGTATGTATAATAGCATCTGGTGCTCTGGCGACATCCCCCCAAGCTGGACGTCGGCCACTATTCTACCGATTTTGAAACCTGACAAGCCGCAGCACGAGATTTCTTCCTACTGCCTTATCGCCCTTACCTCCGTTACGGGGAAGATATGTGAGCGGATGATTGCGAGTAGGATCATGCACCACCTCCTCTGTAATAATACCCTGGTCAACAGGCATCTCGGGTTTCTTCCGTTTCGGGATTGTCATGCAGCGCTCACCATTCTTCATCACGACATCACGAACGCCAAGAAGGCGAAGAAATATATTCTGGGTATCTCGTTGGATTTGCATTCTGCCTATGACTCTGTCTACATCGACGGGCTTATCTACAAATGTGCTCAGGTGGGCATCACGGGACGGATGCTCTGGTGGATACACCGATTTCTCTCTTCTAGAGTTATTAAGGTAGCCTGGAGGGGCCAAGTGTCTTCAGCCCGGAATATGGGTAGGGGTGTTCCCCAGGGGGCTGTTTTGAGTCCCATCCTTTTTACTATTTTTATGGCGGATTTTTATGAAGTCTTGGAGGGTCTGGGCATTAAATTTCTCATATATGCTGATGACATTTTTATATACTGTATGAATGAGTCATTGGACACCTGTAGAGTTCAACTTCAGGAGGCTCTCCGCCTTATTCTGTTGCGGTGCACCTACTGGAAGCTCTCCATCCGGTCTGATAAATGCCACGCTATTGATCTTTCAAGACGCGCGGCTGATTGTGATTTTCACTTTACCGTGAATGGGGGGCTCATCGAGTGGTGCTCCGAGTTAAAGTTCCTTGGCTACTACCTGGCTCATCAGGGAGGTTTCCGGAAGCACGTTGAGTATCTCCGTATGAAATGCTTTAAGAGAGTCAATATCTTGAAAGATATGGGGCCCATAAAAGATATGGGGCTCGCTCGCACCATCTCCTCACACTTGCCTTCTCTACGATCCGTAGCATCATCGAGTATGGAGCTGCTTTTCTTACTACCGTTTGTCCCTCTTTGATGAAAAAGCTGGAAGTCATTCAGACGTGTGCGTTACAAGTCGCCCTGGGGCTCCCGAGATGGACGCCCAATATTCTACTTTTGAAGCACGCTGGGGCTAGTCGTCTGGCTGACAGGATCAAAGTCTTGGCCTTTGGCTTTTGGGTGAAGCATCTTGCCCTGGGCAGCTGGTCCCCTGTCTTGGATTCTTGCAAGGATGGTCTGGTCTTGTCGGATAACCTTCTCTCTTATGTTTCTGCGATCTTTGCTGATCTGGGATATGATCCAGATTTCCTCATTTGTTTCCAAGTCCCACTTCCTCTAGACTCAGACGCTGTGCAATACTTCACCTCTGGCCTTCCTTTTCAGCGCACGGATCTGGATGCTAGCTTGATCTCTCCTTTGTTTGCCGACTTCCTCCAGAATTACTCTGACTCTTGGGATATCTTGGCCACGGACGCCTCTAAGATGGACTCCCTCATTTCAATTGCTGGGTGTACTTCCTCTCACCACTTCAGATACAGGGTGCAGCAGATCAATTCTATTTTTACGGTGGAGGCGCTTGCGATTGGTGTGGCTCTGGATGAATCGATTTCGATGTCTCGACATGTTTTACTACTCACTGATAGCTTATTTGTGCTTCTGGCTCTCCAAGCTATAACTCTAAAGTCTCCTAGAGTTATCCTCTGGCTTCATAACAAAATTGTTCGACTGCGGCGGTTCTCGATACAGATTACTATCTGCTGTGTCCCGGGACAGGGGACACCGTGGTATCCCCCTCAACGAGATGGCTGATGAGTTTGCAAAAAGTGTGAATGCTTCTGACCCTTTAATTGAGTGGATTTCCCCGGAAGATACTATCCGTACGTTCTCTCACGATGTTCAGTTGCAGGGTGACCGTCTCTATCGGACTTGTAAGTACTTTGCTTCTCATGGGGACATCCCCACTGTTAATCTTTCCCGCCGTTGGACTCTAAATAGAAGAGATGATGTGCTTGTTTCCCGGCTCCTCTGCAGGATGATTATTACCCCGGAGATTTTGGCTCGTTTTAACTTAGTTGCTGACGGCAGATGCCGTGTTTGTGGCGTTTTGAATTCCCTTGAGCATATTTTGTTTCTTTGCGTTAAGTATCAGGCTCAGTGCAGAAGTTGCTGGGCGAATTGGGATGGGAACGATGAGTGCTTTCGTTCTTTTGCTGGTTTTATCAAGAAGTTTTGTTCGTCGAGTACGTTTCGTAATTCGACACTACGTTTTATCCACTGTATTGATTGTTTTTAGCCTCTGAATTTGTGCTCTTGTAGAGTGATGGTTTCGTCTTTCTATGGATCATTCGGGATAACAGCCTAGCTGCTCATAGGTCCCAAAGCTCCCCACTACCTATCTACCTACCTGTACAAACAAATTTATTTATAAATAGAAAAAAGTCTAAATTTCTCATACACAACAAAGGAAAGTTTTTGTACCAAATTTCTGGTGCCACTAGAGTTTTAAGTATTAAATTAAGTGGTTTTATAAGCATTTCACAGCCCCTAAAAGGGTTAAATATGAAAAAAATACACTATTTCATTTACCAATAAACTCATATTTTTATGAATAATAAAATTGGATGATAAAAAAATTCGACAATTTTTGTAGAGATTTTCCCAAAATCATACGACGATTAAATGGTTAAAACACATATTCTTAAAATTTCCAGAATAGTGGGCTCTAAAATTTACAAAACGTTATTTCACTGATAGTGAAGTATGTACATGACAAATTTTCTACCAAGTATCATTTCATGTCACATACCTTCCCTTTTTAATACATCTAGGAAAAACATAAATTTTTAGGGACACAACTCACCAAAAATTTTCATAAATCAAGGCTACTTTTGCTGGTTTTCAAGAGATATATACGAATTTTTAATTTTTTAAGGAACAAAAGTTACTCTGACTATCTAAAATACAAACTTACTTAAACATAATATTAATTTAACACTTTAATAAGTTTCTCCATCAGGTAATGAAATATCTGCTTCCTATAAAAACGATATAAACTTAATGGCATTTATTTTGTGAAGTTTTACCAAGTGATTTTCATTAACACGCAATAGGACAAAATATTATTATTTATCAAACAACGAAAAAAAAAAAACTATCTTGAATAACATAAAACTTTATGTTCTGTCATCAATGTAAATCTTGCAATAGTAATAAGTAGTTCTAGTTCTTATTTTGGATGATAACCAAATAATAATAAATTTTCATTCTACCAAAAAACTAAAACAAAATAATGATTACAAAACACCTTTAAAAATTTGAAAATAAAACTTTTATAACACTTAAATTTCATCCTATTGTGATGTTCTTGAGAAACGAGTGAGATCTAACTCCGATTAAAAGAATCAAATAAGATCAACTCTACGAAAAAATAATTAATTAAAAAAATGGAATAATGACAAAAAGAAAAAAAAAAGTGACCGTAAAGCACAGAATTTAGCACATAAACCTTAAAATTATCTAAACTTCGTCATTTATCAGAAACGTTCTTTGGTAAAAATTATATAAAAATTAAAAACTTAAGATTATTAATCCATAATATACACACCAAAGAAGCATTCCGATGGTCGAATAATCATAAAATAGGTGAAATCGCTTCATGTTATAAAATATTAAAAATGATCTCAAACAAGAACATTCAAAACTTCACTAGTGAAGTAAAAAAAAATAAAAACAAAATTTCTAACACAATTTAGTTGTTTGAGGCAAGACAATTAAAAAGGTAAGGTTGTGTTCACGCGCGTCGCGCTCAAGAGGACTGAACATGGAGTGGGTTTATATTGTTCAGTGCTCGATTATGTGCGTTCAAGAACAGACTAACAAGAAAGGTCTCCATACGGGCATACTCATTGTCAGAAAAATCTGAAAAAATAGGGCAGTTCATCGAATGGCAGCGGTCACGTGGTTTTCATGTTTCTCTACAAAACTGACGTCATCACCCCCAATGAAGCGGGAGATTTGGCGTTTTTTTTGGCGATTTTCTGGCAACCTCGTATATTTTTGTTGACAGACATATTATAGATGTAAACAACAAATTTTAGATGGCGTTCACAGACGTAAACCTGGGTTACGTAGGGTTTCCCGAGTAGAACCCGAAGCGTTCAGAGACCGCCGTCACGTGACTTTTCGTACCGTTCAGAGCCGTGAATTACCGAGATTTCGGGTAACCCACATGGTAGTGTCTATTTGGTATCTCCTGGATCCAGAAAACTGGCGCATGCGCATCTACCGTTCTCTCGCTCGCCAGCTTTGTGATTCCAGGGGATAACATGTAGACACTACCATTGACTTTCTCTACGAAAAGGTTGCTATTTTGGAGTCTAAGTATCTTAATGTCATTGGACACTACCTACAAATTATCCCCTAGAATCACAAAACTGGCGCATGCGCATCTACCATGCTCTAGTACTTGGAGAACGCTACTTCTGCTGTTTTTGTATGCATTTCATTTTAAGCGACAAAATTTCTGCAAGCGCGATGGCGTGATTCGTATGGTGTCTGTCTGGGAACCGCAGATAGTGGGTTCGAACCCCGGTAAGCTGGGATCTCTGTAAAGTTTGAAAACAGAATAAATTAGCTTTTTGAAAAATTAGATTTTTGTTAAAGTTATATAAATATTTTTCAATGTTTAATTATTTATAATTAATTATCAATTATTTTTTATATAATTAATTATCAATTATTTTTTATATAATTAATTATCGTATAATTATTAATAATTAATTATCAATTAATTTATTATATGATATATTTACAAAAATAATACTAATTATATTATTTTTTTTAAATTGTCATTTTGTAATTAAAACTACCTACATTTGTTTTTCAAGCTGCAATTAATTATTATATAATATTATTAATCTTATTATTAATTAATTTATTAATTATTACATAATAATATTAATATAATTATGTATAATTTATATTGAAAAATCAATTATAGCTTTCTGTAAATAAATACTTATTAATTATGAATTATATTATTTATATAGTATTAGTTATGCTGTTAATAATTACATAATTATTATACACTTATTAATTAATAATTATGTGATTATTATAGAGTTATTAATTAATAATTATATGAATATACTACATAATTATCATATAATATTTTTATATAGTAATTATGTAATGTATATATAATAATAATTATTATATTATAATAATAATTATTATTATATTATTTGTATTTTAAACAAATTGGCATTTGTAATTAGAACTACATACATTTTGTTTTTAGCTGCAATTAATTATTATATAATGTAATTATTATTAATAAATTATTATGCAACATGTAAATATTAAATTAATTTACTTATTAATTGATTATTATATTGTGACATTAATTGATTATTATAATATTACAATCATTATTACGATTATTATAACATTGATGATTAATTGATTATTATAATATTACAATTATATAATAAAAATTATATAAATATTTTTCAAAGTTCAATTATTTATACTTAATTATCAATTATTTTTTATATAATTAATTATCGTATAATTATTAATAATTAATTATCAATTAATTTATTATATAATATATTTACAAAAATAATAATAGTTATATTATTATTTATAATGTTAAAGTTATAAAAATATTTTTTAAGTTTAATTATTAATAATTAATTATTGTATAAATTTTAATAATTAATTATCAATTAATTATATAAATATATTACATAATTATATTTACAAAAAATTAATTATTATATAATAATAATATAATTATGTATAATTTATATTAAAAAATCAATTATTGCCTTCCTGTAAATAAATACTTATTAATTAATAATTATATTCTTTATATAGTATTAATTAATAATTATATAAATATATTACATAATTATTATATAATATATTTATATAATAATTATGTTATTTATATTTTTTAAAAATTTGGCATTTGTAATTAAAACTACATACATTTTGTTTTTTAGCTGCAATTTATTATTATATAATGTAATTAGCATTATTATTAATAAATTATGATGCAACATGTAAATATTAATGTTACTTATTAATTAATTATTATATAGTAATATTAATGTAATTTATATTAAAAAATCCATTATAGCTTTCTCTAAATAAATAGTTTATATTAGTTTAGTAGTAATTAATAATTATATTATTTATATTTCTTAGAAAGCTCTTATATGCTTCTTCAATCGAATCAATTAAAGAAAAGCTCATTTTGTAACTTTTAATAAAAGCGCCGTTTATGCTCGGTTGAATTGAAAAGTACGAACTCATTTACTATACAAACACATGCGCCAATTTTGTGTCTCAGCAGCTAATGCGCATGTGCCAGTTTTGTGATTCTAGGGGATAACATGTAGGTAGTGTCTACATGTTATCCCCTGGAATCACAAAGCTTTCGAGCGAGAGAACGGTAGATGCGCATGCGCCTGTTTTCTGGATCCAGGGGATACCAAATAGACACTACCAACCCACATTACCTGCAGAATTTTGTTGGGTAAAGTGATCACGTGGTTGGGTAATCTGATTTGTTTATCATTTGATAGCGTAACTGCGACTCAATGACCTTAAGATACTTAGACTCCAAAATAGCAACCTTTTCGTAGGCCGACATGTGTGCCTTCCGTCACGTGACGGAGGGCAGATTTAGCACGCCAAACCGGTTTTTCTCCCGCCGAAACTCACATTGCTATGTTTGTCTTGAATTGGACCGCACTTCTTCTTTTCTCTTTGTGAAATCTGAAAGTTGCCAATAAAGCGATCACCGCCAAAAAACAGGTCTGTGAAGTTGGCCCCCTCACTTCATGGAATATAAAAACTGAAAACACCATTCGTTTGAGCGTCGTTTGAGCGCGTTTGAGCGACAAAAATTTTCGTTTGAGCGACAATCACAAAAAAGTTATAAACAAATCAAAATTCAGGGCCTTCGTTTTTGTGAAGTTGCCCCCCCGACCTTATCAGATTTAAAAACTGAAGACGGCATTCGTTTGAGCGTCGTTTGAGCGCGTTTGAGCGACAAAAATTTTCGTTTGAGCGACAAACAGAAAAAAGTTATAAGCAAAATAAAAAACTGAGGGGGCCACATTTTGTGAAGTTGGCCCCCCGACCTTTTCGGATTTAAAAACTGAAGACGGCATTCGTTTGAGCGTCGTTTGAGCGCATTTGAGCGAGAAAAGTTTTCGTTTGAGCGACAAACAGAAAAAAGTTATAAGCAAAAAAAAAAACTGAGGGGGCCACATTTTGTGAAGTTGGCCCCCCGACCTTTTCGGATTTAAAAACTAAAGACGGCATCCGTTTGAGCGTCGTTTGAGCGCGTTTGAGCGACAAAAAATTTCGTTTGAGCGACAAACAGAAAAAAGTTATAAGCAAAATAAAAAACTGAGGGGGCCACATTTTGTGAAGTTGGCCCCCCGACCTTTTCGGATTTAAAAACTGAAGACGGCATTCGTTTGAGCGTCGTTTGAGCGCGTTTGAGCGACAAATAGAAAAAAGTTATAAGCAAAATAAAAAACTGAGGGGGCCACATTTTGTGAAGTTGGCCCCCCGACCTTTTCGGATTTAAAAACTAAAGACGGCATTAGTTTGAGCGTCGTTTGAGCGCGTTTGAGCGACAAAAATTTTCGTTTGAGCGACAAACAGAAAAAAGTTATAAGCAAAATAAAAAACTGAGGGGGCCACATTTTGTGAAGTTGGCCCCCCGACCTTTTCGGATTTAAAAACTGAAGACGGCATTCGTTTGAGCGTCGTTTGAGCGCATTTGAGCAACAAAAGTTTTCGTTTGAGCGACAAACAGAAAAAAGTTATAAGCAAAATAAAAAACTGAGGGGGCCACATTTTGTGAAGTTGGCCCCCCGACCTTTTCGGATTTAAAAACTGAAGACGGCATTCGTTTGAGCGTGTTTGAGCGACAAACAGAAAAAAGTTATAAGCAAAATAAAAAACTGAGGGGGCCACATTTTGTGAAGTTGGCCCCCCGACCTTTTCGGATTTAAAAACTGAAGACGGCATTCGTTTGAGCGTCGTTTGAGCGCGTTTGAGCGACAAACAGAAAAAAGTTATAAGCAAAATAAAAAACTGAGGGGGCCACATTTTGTAAAGTTGCCCCCCCCCCGACCTTTTCGGATTTAAAAACTGAAGATGGCATTCGTTTGAGCGCGTTTGAGCGACAAAAAATTTCGTTTGAGCGTCAAAGTGAAAAAAGTTATAAGCAAAATAAAAAACTGAGGGGACCACATTTTGTGAAGTTGGCCCCCCGACCTTTTCGGATTTAAAAACTGAAGACGGCATTCGTTTGAGCGTCGTTTGAGCGCGTTTGAGCGACAAAAAATTTCGTTTGAGCGACAAACTGAAAAAAATTATAAGCAAAATAAAAAACTGAGGGGGCCACATTTTGTGAAATTGGCCCCTCGACCTTTTCGGATTTAAAAACTAAAGATGGCATTCGTTTGAGCGTCGTTTGAGCGCGTTTGAGCGACAAAAATTTTCGTTTGAGCGACAAACTGAAAAAAGTTATAAGCAAAATAATAAACTGAGGGGGCCTCATTTTGTAAAGTTGGCGTTAGTTTTTTTTTTTTTTTTTTTTTTTAAGATTGTAATTAACAAATAATACAATACGGCAATAAAATCTTTATATTTAAAGAAATAATAATAATTTTTATTATTATTGTTTTTTGCGCACAGAAAATTTTGTTTGAAAATTTGGATTTTACTTGCTGTTTATAGAAGCTGGTATATACAAGTTGAAAAAAAAAATATATATATGTACCCATCCTTTTGCATGATACATTTTTTAGTAAATTTCGTTTGGTCGGTACCAGGGGTGCCCAGAGAGGGGTTTGGTGACGCAAGATGCGTCATACAATTTAATTTTGGGAGTGGGGGGGAATTTGAGAAAAAATACATTTTGGGGGGGGGGATTTTTAATTTTTTAATATTTCAAAATTTAATTCCAGAAATGTTCCTATGTTTTCTTTCTTTAAATTCCAGATAAGGGCAATAATAGCTCATTCTGCTATTCTCATTTCGCTTTCTCTTGAAGGTGCAGTAGATTATAAGTAGAATATAATTTACAATTTGTATTGTTTGGGGGGAGGGAAATATTAAAGTATGAAGGTTTTTTTTGGGGGGGGGGGATTTGCGTCATTAGGTTTGGGGGGGGATGGTCACCACTGATCGGTACAGAGTGTCTTATCTGCTAGCCCAGTTTCAAACACCTGCATAAGCAAGTAGTATCAGTTAACGTTTTCGGCGTGGTTATTTTCAGATGTCCAGAATATTCTGAAATAAGAGATGAGTGACTAAATTTATAGCTCACAGAGACACCGCTTACCCCATTCCCGTTCCCGTTCATTCCTTTCGGTGTAAAACCTCTGGATATACAGTATATTTTTTATAGCTTTGTTATAGAAACTGAAAGAAAATAGAAAGGATTCTGAAAAATTTTGCTTGGTATCGACTTTTTAGTTTATCCCGAATAAGAAGACAAAAGCTAAAATTCCTTGCCTACTGATAATATGTTTTTAAAGTCAGGGGGGGTGTAGGCGGGGAGATAAAGAGATATTTATGGATTGACGGGGTTTTGCAATGGCATATTGATGGTTTTTAAGATATATATACATTTTAACGTCTGAATTTAAAATATTCAATAAGGAAACACTAAACAGACTTTAATACAATTATTAAAAAATACACCAAACAATTAAAATGAGAACAAACGTTTCGCTATGCACCGCATAGCCTCATCAGTGTTTATATCAACTCACAACCTTTTTCTTGTTTATTTCATTTCATTAGTATCATTTGAGTACATTAGTATCAATTCTATCGTCTGTGACTTCTAAAATTTTAATCATAAACGGGAACGGGAATGGGGTAAGCGGTGTCTCTGTGAGCTATAAATTTAGTCACTCATCTCTTATTTCAGAATATTCTGGACATCTGAAAATAACCACGCCGAAAACGTTAACTGATACTACTTGCTTATGCAGGTGTTTGAAACTGGGCTAGCAGATAAGACACTCTGTACCGATCAGTGGTGACCATCCCCCCCCCCAAACCTAATGACGCAAATCCCCCCCCCCAAAAAAAACCTTCATACTTTAATATTTCCCTCCCCCCAAACAATACAAATTGTAAATTATATTCTACTTATAATCTACTGCACCTTCAAGAGAAAGCGAAATGAGAATAGCAGAATGAGCTATTATTGCCCTTATCTGGAATTTAAAGAAAGAAAACATAGGAACATTTCTGGAATTAAATTTTGAAATATTAAAAAATTAAAAATTCCCCACCCCAAAATGTATTTTTTCTCAAATTCCCCCCCACTCCCAAAATTAAATTGTATGACGCATCTTGCGTCACCAAACCCCTCTCTGGGCACCCCTGGTACCGACCAAACGAAATTTACTAAAAAATGTATCATGCAAAAGGATGGGTACATATATATATTTTTTTTTTTCAACTTGTATATACCAGCTTCTATAAACAGTAAGTAAAATCCAAATTTTCAAACAAAATTTTCTGTGCGCAAAAAACAATAATAATAAAAATTATTATTATTTCTTTAAATATAAAGATTTTATTGCCGTATTGTATTATTTGTTAATTACAATCTTAAAAAAAAAAAAAAAAAAAAAAAAAAAACTAACGCCAACTTTACAAAATGTGGCCCCCTCAGTTTATTATTTTGCTTATAACTTTTTTCAGTTTGTCGCTCAAACGAAAATTTTTGTCGCTCAAACGCGCTCAAACGACGCTCAAGCGAATGCCATCTTTAGTTTTTAAATCCGAAAAGGTCGAGGGGCCAATTTCACAAAATGTGGCCCCCTCAGTTTTTTATTTTGCTTATAATTTTTTTCAGTTTGTCGCTCAAACGAAATTTTTTGTCGCTCAAACGCGCTCAAACGACGCTCAAACGAATGCCGTCTTCAGTTTTTAAATCCGAAAAGGTCGGGGGGCCAACTTCACAAAATGTGGTCCCCATGTTTTTTATTTTGCTTATAACTTTTTTCACTTTGACGCTCAAACGAAATTTTTTGTCGCTCAAACGCGCTCAAACGACGCTCAAACGAATGCCATCTTCAGTTTTTAAATCCGAAAAGGTCGGGGGGGGGCAACTTTACAAAATGTGGCCCCCTCAGTTTTCAGTTTTTTATTTTGCTTATAACTTTTTTCAGTTTGTCGCTCAAACGAAAATTTTTGTCGCTCAAACGACGCTCAAACGAATGCCGTCTTCAGTTTTTAAATCCGGAAAGGTCGGGGGTCGAACTTCACAAAATGTGGCCCCCTCAGTTTTTTATTTTGCTTATAACTTTTTTCTGTTTGTCGCTCAAACGAAAATTTTTGTCGCTCAAACGCGCTCAAACGACGCTCAAACGAATGCCATCTTCAGTTTTTAAATCCGAAAAGGTCGGGGAGCCAACTTCACAAAATGTGGCCCCCTCAGTTTTTTATTTTGCTTATAACTTTTTCCTGTTTGTCGCTCAAACGAAAATTTTTGTCGCTCAAACGCGCTCACACGACGCTCAAACGAATGCCGTCTTCAGTTTTTAAATCCGAAAAGGTCGGGGGGCCAACTTCACAAAATGTGGCCCCCTCAGTTTTTTATTTTGCTTATAACTTTTTTCTGTTTGTCGCTCAAACGAAAATTTTTGTCGCTCAAACACGCTCAAACGAATGCCGTCTTCAGTTTTTAAATCCGAAAAGGTCGGGAGCCAACTTCACAAAATGTGGCCCCCTCAGTTTTTTATTTTGCTTATAACTTTTTTCTGTTTGTCGCTCAAACGAAAATTTTTGTCGCTCAAACGACGCTCAAACGAATGTTGTCTTCAGTTTTTAAATCCGAAAAGGTCGGGGGGCCAACTTCACAAAATGTGGCCCCCTCAGTTTTTTATTTTGCTTATAACTTTTTTCTATTTGTCGCTCAAACGAAAATTTTTGTCGCTCAAACGCGCTCAAACGACGCTCAAACGAATGCCGTCTTCAGTTTTTAAATCCGAAAAAGTCGGGGGGCCAACTTCACAAAATGTGGCCCCCTCAGTTTTTTATTTTGCTTATAACTTTTTTCTGTTTGTCGCTCAAACGAAAACTTTTGTCGCTCAAACGCGCTCAAACGACGCTCAAACGAATGCCGTCTTCAGTTTTTAAATCCGAAAAGGTCGGGGGGCCAACTTCACAAAATGTGGCCCCCTCAGTTTTTTATTTTGCTTATAACTTTTTTCTGTTTGTCGCTCAAACGA
The DNA here is from genome assembly GCA_964019185.1 of Maratus speculifer. Classification (NCBI taxonomy): domain Eukaryota; kingdom Metazoa; phylum Arthropoda; class Arachnida; order Araneae; family Salticidae; genus Maratus; species Maratus speculifer. The sequence goes on from OZ025293.1 coordinate 178,387,258, forward strand.
AAATTTTTGTCGCTCAAACGCGCTCAAACGACGCTCAAACGAATGCCGTCTTCAGTTTTTAAATCCGAAAAGGTCGGGGGGCCAACTTCACAAAATGTGGCCCCCTCAGTTTTTTATTTTGCTTATAACTTTTTTCTATTTGTCGCTCAAACGAAAATTTTTGTCGCTCAAACGCGCTCAAACGACGCTCAAACGAATGCCGTCTTCAGTTTTTAAATCCGAAAAGGTCGGGGGGCCAACTTCACAAAATGTGGCCTCCTCAGTTTTTTATTTTGCTTATAACTTTTTTCTGATTGTCGCTCAAACGAAAACTTTTGTCGCTCAAACGCGCTCAAACGATGCTCAAACGAATGCCGTATTCAGTTTTTAAATCCGAAAAGGTCGGGGGGCCAACTTCACAAAATGTTCCCCCCTCAGTTTTTTATTTTGCTTATAACTTTTTTCTGTTTGTCGCTCAAACGAAAATTTTTGTCGCTCAAATGCGCTCAAACGACGCTCAAACGAATGCCGTCTTCAGTTTTTAAATCTGATAAAGTCGGGGGGCCAACTTCACAAAAGCGAAGGCCCTGAATTTTGATTTGTTTATAACTTTTTTTTTATTGTCGCTCAAACGAAAATTTTTGTCGCTCAAACGCGCTCAAACGACGCTCAAACGAATGGTGTTTTCAGTTTTTATATTCCATAAAGTGAGGGGGCCAACTTCACAGACCTCCAAAAAACAGCATCTTTTCGCCAAACATGTTGGATTCGAAACCATGGCGAGATAACAATGGGATTTGGCGTCTACGTATATGAGAAAGTCAATGCTGCGACTGTTCTCCGCTTGAGTTCGAGGCTGTATTTCGGCAATATTTCCCCAAAACACGTGACCTGACGTCACAAAAATATGCTCCGTTACTATTCTAAGGCATACGACTACGAGTTGGGAAACGAGTCGTTGCATAATTAATAACTATGATGTGGGGAATGTTTCCCCAAAGCACGTGACTTTGACGTCACAAGAATAGGGTCCATTGGAATATCTCTGTTTTGATTAGTTTTTTTTTGCACTATGTTTTCGTTTTTTCATATTAAGGAAATGATAATATAGACATTTTTTATCTAAGTTTTGCATTTTGACGAGTTAGAACAGTAATTTCGTTTATTCATGCTAAAAAAAAGAATAATAAAGATATTTCTAGTTTAAATTTTATTTTAGATAAGTTAGAATATAAATGTTAAATTTTTCATATGACAAATTAGTTAAGCTTAAAAGCAAAAAAAAATATTTACTTTGGCAAAATATGTTTAATATAAGTAAAAACTAAGGGTAGAAAATAGGAATAATTCTTTATGTATCAATAATTACATGTGTGTGTTCCATTTATTTGAAATTTTGTTTGTCCATATTTTTGTAATTGCTAAACGTTTAACACAGCTCATAATGATTTTAACACGTAAACTTATTAATAAAGTATAAATTTTAGAAACATTTTGATTTCAAAAACACACAAAGATAATATGCATATTTTAAGAAAAAAGAAGTCACTAAAATAATTTCCAGTGGAGATATTTTAAAAATATGAATGCATTATGAACCTATAAGTTTGACCTAGCAAAGGAATTTGATATCTTATTGACCAGCACTCTTAAATATTTGATTCTTTAGCCTGAATAACATTTTGGTTCTTCAGAATGAAAAATATGTTTTTTTATCTAATATTTTTATGAGCAAATACTGCAATATAAAGTTATTTTTCAATATTTGTTTTAGAATATCAGATAATATTATTCATTTGTTTTAACCTATAAAAGAGTCCATCAAATTAAAACTGCTTTAAAACTATCCTCTTATGAAATATCAATTCAAAGCATAGGTTTTTTAGTGTATAAGTTATTTTTTAAAAAGATCTTGTTTAACAACATGAAAGTATGTGTGTTAAATACTATATAAAATTTTTAATATTTTAAAACTGAAATTTAAAGAACCTGTGTGCCAAATATTTGGTATTTGGCTAAAATCGCTGTTAAAGTATTGTAATTCACATTATTACTTTATTTATTAAACAAAAAGAAAAAAAATTAAATTATTGTATCATAAATTTATTTTTAATTACTTGTAACAGTTAAATTACTAATGCACTTTTATTTGTTTTGCTTTAGAAAAAACTGACGATATGTCAATTGCCTTTCTTTTAAGAGCATTCTGTGATCATCAGCAAATGAAAGACATAGAGAGACATAGTCAACAATGTTCACTGGTGATCTTTAATTTTTAGACTTCTGATAAAAAGTCATAAAACATCAAATGAACCACATAAAACTTTCTGACATCAAGTGTTGGATTTTTAAGATCAAAACAAATTACTTTTCTTGACTACAGAAACAGGAAGGAAAAAAGTACTATATGTTGTTCTGTTCTTGAAAATTCCTTCTTATTGTCCTTTCAGTAAATGGAGTGAAGAATGCTTTGAATATGGAAAATGAAAATTTCTTATTTATCTCAGGCTAAGGAAATGTTACTATGCCTTAGAATGAATATAGCAACACATTTTGGAATGCAAACAATTAAAAAGAAAAAATCTTGCAATCCATCATTAATCAATATGTTTCAGAATTCAATTTTTAGAATGAATTTTTTCTAGAGAAAATATTTATTATATATATATATATAGGCAATCACTTCAATTCAAATGAATAAACATATTTTATCCTTAACAAAATATTAGTTTAAAAATTCTGATTCAGCATTAGTTTTAGTAATGTACTTTAATGATAGTTTTATTGTTAAAATTATTACTAATAATCAATTTATCTAAAAGCAAAGCATACTTTTGATTACTGTCATTGAGTTAATATATATTTGTAATCAATTAGCTAATTTAAATTTAGTAATAAGTACATTTTTTTTTTCAAGCATTCTGAACCACCTAACGTAACTCAAAAAAAAAAAAAAAAAAAAAAACCCTTGAAAAAATACAGTGGGTTGGTTTTTTTCTGAAAAAAACCCAGGTATTTAACAACCCTGGTTGGAAAAGATAAAGCTACAAAAATACTCTTTTGTAGTTATTCACACAATGTGCTTTTTTTTATTTATTAAACATTCAAAATATTAAACTAATATGAATCTCTTCATTTTAATTTAGCCACACTCATACTAATTTTAGAATTCTTATTGCATTTGTAATTTTTAATACTTTTTAGATAAAGCTATAAAATAATGAACTTTTTGAAGTCCTAAAATGTAATGTACAGCTAAAATAACTTTTCAAATCACAAATGAACTTAACATTAATTTCCTGAATGAAATGGTGATATTACAGACTAAATAAAAACCAGAGCAGCAACAAAAGTGGTGTGGAAGATGTGTCAACTAACAGCGATTACAGCTTAGGCACCAAGTTCCATATACATTCTTGTGATGTGTAATTTAAGGTATTTAATGAACTAGCGAGTTACACTTACAGAACAGGAAATCAAAATGAAACCTGTGAGTGTGCCCAGCTGTCATATAAATACCAAATGATTCTTCTTCTGTCCCTCTTAACTCAGCCCCTTGGTATATCTTCAACTTCAGTAATAACTGCGTAGCTTATACCAAGTTAATATTGAATTCAGACACTTTTCTCGGGGGACATTTCATTGCTCCAGGGGAATGTCCTTCCCGGGCCACCCCCTGAATTCAACACTGGTTTGAACAACAAGATTGCTCTTTATTGGCACATTAATGCAACTTCTTCTGCGATGGCATTAATACATAAGTACCAATATTTTTATTTATACCGCTGTCAGAAAAGCTTAAATATTCATGAAGAATTCCAAAAATAATAAGAGTTACCTTAACTGCTGAATTAAAATAAAGGTCAAAATTAGCACTAGCCACCGGCCACAGGGCCAGTACATGAGAAAAAGGGGCCAGTGAAAAATTGTCTATCAGCGGCCACCTTCTGCCCACTTTTTTACAAGGAGAGAATACAATTTACTTACATTTCATTAAAGATTCTACTTTTTTTAGGTTCCAATACATTTTATTAAACATATTTATTTGTGCTATTCTGTTTTAGATTAATACTTATAGAAATTTGAGTGTTTAGTAGTTTTAAATAAAAAAGTGGCCACTAGTTTAAACAAAGTGGCCATTTGAAAAACTAGTCTTACTGGCCAGTGGCCACTGATGAAATTTCCCAATTTTGCCCTATAAATTAAAATGAAATTCAGATGAATACTATAATTAAATAATGAGTACTATCATTTTTCTTGATCTCAAAAAGGGGACAACATTATTAATACATCTAATTTTGCTAAAAAAAAATATGTTTTTAAGTTTTATGTAATTATAAGCCACCCACCCAGAAAAACATTTTTCATCATTTTATCAATGACACTGATTTAAATCTCAAAGTGTATTTATTCCCCACTATTTATGATAGTTTTAATTTCTAAGAGCCAAATGTTAAGAAGTTTTAAATCATTTAGAATAAATTTCACTGTTATTTTTTTTTAAGTCATTATCAAAGAAAAGCTAATTAAATAAATTTCAAAATATAGAGATAGGAAATAGCCTAAAAAATTTTCATCAGATAAAGTAGGCTTATGTTTATTAATTCACCGAACAGAATTAATTTATTAAATTCGAACATAAATTTCTAGTTACTACAATACTGCATTATAGAAAAATATACACATGAAACCTAAATTATATGTGCTTATAAAAATACATTGGAGCATACATATACAAAGAGAAAAATAATAAACTCACTTTTATTCATCTAGTAATAGCACTACGGTTAGGTTTAAATTGCAGAGCTTTTTTGGCAGCAAAATAAATAAATAAATAATAATACACTAGATACACTTCCAGCCGCAATGTAACTGGTGATCAAAGGTTCTCTATTATTTATAGTTTTTGAATCAAATACTGTCAAAATTCAATACAAATTAAACACAGGTTCAAATACCAACAAACGCAGAGCACAACAAAATTCTATAGCATTGTGTGATGCAATCATCTATCTAGATCATGTTACTTTTTCGCTTCTGAGCCATTCTAACATCGATAACAATATATGGCTGCTGTCACATTTGTAAATTTAAATAAAAAACCTCTGCCCACTTTACCCGAAAGCATTCAGAGACATTTTAACTCAACGTTACATTGAGAAACCCGTATGATGTCATTCCTCAATTTTTCAAGTAACTCGATTTTCAGTCTTTGAATGCCCTCTGTGAAGAAACATTTTAGGCCTAGTTTATTTTCCATTTTCTTTAAAATAAATTGGATGACCCAACACTGGAATATTTTAGAGTGGGAGGTGGCCACATAGATAATCATCGAGTTCACTGGTGAAATTCCAGAATTAGTTAAAACTCGATTTGCATATTGAAACACAATCGGTCTGCCCAGTCATATCTTGGTCGAAAACACTTGAAAACTAGATTCTAGTGATTGACTTGTAAGTTTACCAATGGAGCAGGAAAACAAAATAATAAACTGATGAGTCAACTGCTAAAGGTGCTACTTTGATATACCCCCCCAAAAATTACGCGCCAAATCTGGCACTCCCTACGCACTTTTCCTACGGACCTTTTAGGTTTGCTGTTACTCAGCTGCATTCCTTCATTTGTATTTTTTATGTATTCATTGTATTTTTTAGGTATTCCTTTTTTGTATTTAACTTAATTTTAATTAATTTTATTTTTTGTATTTAACTTAATGGGTATTTTGCTTGGCGAGAAAAAAAAGTCGCCAAATTTACGATTTGGAGGGGTATATCAAAGTAGTTCCCTGCTAAAATCATATTTTCAGGTGTTTTTCACTAAGATATGATTTGACAGACTAATTGCGTTTTAATATGCCAATCGAGTTTTAACTAATTCTGGAATTTCAGGCATGAACTTGATCCCACTGCCACCTCTTGGTCTATTTCTACTTATGCAATGTAATCTTAAATACTTTTACGTATAATAACATAGCTTTTAAATTGTGATGTTAATATATCACTGAAGTAAAGCTAACATATTATTAAAAAGACAAATAAAAAATGATGTTAGAATATATTTTAATTAACTCTTAAATATTTAACTATTATAAAAGTATGACAAGTTCTACAGTTGTAGTGTGTTATCTGATTATGTCTATCAGAATTCAGTATGAAAGAGATTTGATTAAAGAACTTGAATAGAAATTATTTTTAACTAAAATAATTTTTGCAAAAAAACAATAAGCTAATTTTTTTTTTTTTTTTTCATTCATCTTGCTATTCATTTTTCTATCAAAAATACAATACAGTCAATAAAAAATATAGGGTAGCAAGGGTAAACTAAACCCGAATTTTTGTTCACAACTTTAACAATAATGAAAACATTTTAATGAGATGAGATTTTGATCAGTATTAACTTTGCTTTGTATGAAATATAAAGAAGTCATTGGAAGTGATCTAATTTTTGATTGAAATATATTTCACAAAAAGCAAAATAAGTCTCTTCTAAATATTGTTAAATATCTTCGGTTTGGCTGAATATTTGGTAGTACAAGTATTAAAAAATGCTCTGGTGAGCAACAAAAAACGTTAATATGTTTTTAAATATGAAAAAGTGTTTGACAAGTGCTTCTAATTGAGCATGAGAGAGGACAAGGGCTTATTTCTTGGCTGCAGCTCACTGCCAATACTAAATTTGAAAAAATCATATTTGCACTTTTTCTATGTAAGGGAAATCAGTCACATTTACGATAAAAATGTGAGGCGCAAAGACATAGCCAAGAAAAATGCAGCATAATTAAACATGAATGTAAGGCAAAATAGTACCAGAAACCTTAGTTCCTGTAGCGTATCATACTCATGCAGTGCCACCAAGCATGCTCCCAGCATAGAACTGCACAGAAAATGATTTGTATTGCAGAGTCAACAGTGCAGTTCACATGTAAAGCAGAATTGAAAATTTTACTAAAAAAAAAAAAAAAAAAAAGACAAAGTTTTACGCAAATTTCTTTTATATGGAAAAAGTGCAAATATGACTTTTTCAAATTTGGCACTGACAGTGATCTGCAGCCAAGAAGGGACCCCTTGTCCTCTCTCATGCTCAATTAGAAGCATTTGTCAAACACTTTTTCATATTTAAAAACATATTAATCTTTTTTGTTGCTACCGTGTATGCTATGATAGTATGACCAAGCCAAATAGACAGCGCTCATTGCATCCCTAGTATTTAAAATAGAAAATTGAAATGCATAGAATAGAAAGGAGCTTTAAAACATATTACAGTGTTTACTATAAATAAATACCCCCAATCATCACGGTATCACTTCAATATAAAATTCTGGATTGAGCAACCCCTCCCCCCCCCCCCAATTCCTCTAGTTACATCTATGCAGAAAATATGCATACAAAATTTCTTATTCTCACCAAAATCCCTATAGTCGAACATTGTCTGCATTTCTTATTTATAACATTATCAGACAAAGAAAATGTAAAAATATTTACAGGAAAAGAAAGAACATTTTATTATTGTTATCCAAAAAAGTATGAGTAGAATAACTTCCGAAATCCCAAATAAACTTGATATCAACATATTAACGTACTGTGAATGAAACACATCCACTGTCACAAAATGAGACCTTGCAACATCAGTGAAGAGCTTGAGTGAAGACACCAAGGACTAGCGGGCTACATTTACAGACAGAAAATTAATAAATTATCTGCCTGATAATGTATCCAGCTGTCATAAAAATTTTAACAGATCTTCGATTCCAGAGTTCCTTGACTTCCCAGCAGGCTTCTTAACAACAGGGATAACATTATGTGATTTCATTACACTCCATTATAAGTTAATATATTGATACCAAGTTCAATTCGAATTAACAAAAGATATTTTAAATGTACATTTTGAGATAGCACTTTAAAAACTTCTTTAATTTTCTGTAAATATATATATATTTTTTTTCTCTCTGTGAGGTATTTTTTTATTTTTGTTTAAGAGTATAGAAATAAAGTAAACAATATTACTTGGAAATAAAAAGTAAACTAAGTAAGCATCAAAACAAACACATTGCAATATAGTTACAGCTACCTACAGTTGTGTTACCATATTCTTGAATTCATGGAAACACACAATCTGCCCATTTTCGCCATGTACACAAAGATATTTAGCAAATTAAGCGACTGGCTTTTTTTTTTCCCGATCATTTTAAATTTATTTTATAATTTACACATCCATAAAATGTAAGTTTCTTGGAAGGGAAATGTCAGCAGAAACGTTTATTTGATATATGCTTTTTTACGCGAGAGGGCGAGAATTTTATTACAAATGTTATAGATATAAGCACATAATAATTTAAACATACCATATTTTCAACCGAATGATTGCATCTCCACTTACTTCACACTAAAATCGCCAGCAAAATCTGCAGCAGACATTTGTGCCACAGTATATATTTCACATAAAAAATAACTTTTTAAACACTTCCCCTTCTAACAAGAGTGATTATTCAGAAAATATTATAATCTTCTCATCTGACGAATAATCTATCTGCACCAATGACCTAAGATACTATATTAATTAGAAAGTCAATGATCTGCACTATCAAAAGCCCAGTTGCCGCCATGTTTGTTGATGTAAATAAAAAAATCCTGTAACTTTTCCCGAAGCCGTTCAGAGAAGTTTTAACCCAACCTTTCCCCGAGAAACCAGTATGACGTCATTCCCCGATTTTCCGAGTTACACGTGTTTTGGTCTCTGAACGCACTCATTATCACAAGTTACATGAAACATCACATACTATAATGTATTTCAGAATAATAATTAAATCAACGTGAAAAATTATGATTATCAATATTTAAAAAATGTATAGTAGATAAAAAAGTTTCATAAGCAGCTGTAATAAAAAAAAAATGTTTTATTACTCAACTTATTTACTTTGGAGTAAAGAAAATTTATAATTACAAAAAATATAACGATTGATTGACATATTGCGAGCGGAAAATTGCATATTTATTTAATGCTTCACTTTTAACGCTTATTGTATATTCATCTATTTATATATAAATATTATTTATATAAAATCGTGTTTTAATATACTAGGCTGTAATTCGAACTAAAACGCTCCTTTTTTAAAAGATAAAATTGTATTGTAATATATTAGGCTGTAATGCCGAACCAGAACGCTTTATTATTTTTTTTTTTTTTTTTTTTAACAAAAGCATGAAGGATTCATTGTAGATGTTATCACAACTTATTTGTGAATTTTATTTCCTTTTTAATTTCTGCTTTTCTAATGAATTTTTTTTTCTCAATATTATATTTAAAATTTCTGTTACTTCTTTATATTTCTGAATTAGAATTTATTAAATTAGAAAGTAAACCAAATGCTAGAGTAAGACCAATGATATTGAGAAATTCGACATATTCGTACTTTAATATTCATAAGTTAATAAAATGCCAGCATTTTAGAATTCCCTCTATAGCATTTATCACTATTCTGAAGAATTCAGCATTCTTTTAATATTAGCCTGAACAAATTGAATCTGTGCTGTAGATATGTTTCTTAAAATAAATTTGATGGTACAGTTTAAACACTAAAAAATGTTGACAGATTTCACTCAGCAAATATAATTATATAGTATTTCTTTGACCAAAGCTATGAAATTTCTGATGTAATGATATTGCTGTCTCAAAAAATCCTGCATTAATGATCAAGAAGGAATATTACAGTCCCAATAAAAAGAATATCATAACCATAACATTATACATACTAAAATTAATAAAGCACACCTTTTAAAAAATCCTTAGGAGTTCCTTCTTACCATACTTTACTGTATTTTATTAATATTAGAATAGTTCCTTGTGAAAAACTATATTTTTTATTAGTTAGCCACAGTTTATATATTGACAAACAATGTTCTTGCCATAATCTAGCAATTTTTTATATTGCATTCATTTCATTTAAAATATAAATCTTTTATTATTTCATTAAAATAAAGAGGAAGAAAAACAGAAAATAATAAGGCAAACCAAGGCATTTTATTTAGGGATTGACCGAATACCAAATAGTTGATTTGGTATTCGGTGATTCAGCATGTAAACCGAATATTCGGTTTCGGCCGAATACTTATAAATATTCGGCTGAATTTTTAGAATAATTTATGAAAAATAATAGGTTAAGTATTACTCTAAAAGTACATGATGGCTAATGCCCATTTAATGTTATTTATTTCAATAGTATGCCTCAGTTATATAAGTGATAATTTATAAAATGATACATTATAATTATTTGTAATTGAAATTTAATATGGACAAAATATGAGGCAAAAAAAAGCTGTACGGCATTATCTGGTTGTAATGTTTCTTTTTTGTTCATAAATCCATTTTACTTTGGGAAATAAATGTTCACTATAAACACTACTGGTAGGCGCAGATAAGTATTTCTTAACTAACTTGGATAACGTTGGATACTTATTATGTTTTTTTTTTTTTTCCAACCAAATTAACGGGTTGTCTTCCCTTGATATAAGTGGTATTACTATGTATGCAGCCAATTCATCTGAAGCTTTAATGTCTAATGTGATGATATCACTTTCAGTAGAAGGATTTTCACTTTCTGTTTTTTCACTTGTAGCAATTTCAACAAAGCACTCCCAAAATGATGAATGCACAGTTTATGACAGGGCATCATTTTTATTGAAATTTTGTGATTAATTTGGCTCAGTAATTTCAGTTTGAGGGGATATATTTATTATTTATTGCACTTTATTTTTAAATACATTTTTTAATTTATTAGCAGTTGCTCCATCTTTAAAAAAAGCTGTTTTGAATCCGGGATCCAAAATAGAGGCTAGAAAATAAAACTCATCATCATAAATTTCTGAAAAACATTCTGCGAGTCTTTTTGGTTCTTTCATGGTTCCCACTCCAAAAAATTCTACATTATCACTTTTCCAAGTAACGTTTCAATGTAGAAATAATAGGAATTACTTCTGAAATTAAAGATTTTTTGTTACTTATAATTTTTGTTATTTCTTCGAAAGGTCGGAGAAGCCTAAGAATACTTTCTATCATTATTAAAAAAGTTAATACATGCAAAAATATTTATTAAAAAATTTTAAGTATTCGGTTGCCGAATACCGAATATTCGGTGCACACTTTGACCTAATTTTCGGTAATCAGCGAAATTCCTGATTCAGTCAATCACTAATTTTATTTCAATATTAAAGCATTATTTTTATCTAAATCACAAAAAATAAAAATTGCATTAGCGAGGTAAAAAATACTATTGAAACAATTTGCTCTCAGTTAACATAAAAGTACTTAAACAAAAGGTTATTATTAAGCTAAATTTAGTTTTATGAAATGTGAAATGAAGTTTAAGTATGCAGTACCTTTTATCCTCAGTACCGAATTAAATTCCTTATACATAGATAAGGATTTAAAAAAAAAAAAAAAAACGAAAGAGTTATACAGAATAGCAATATTTGATATTATTTTAGCTTCATATCACTTTGAATTTTTATGATATATCCATTCTTACTTTTCTAGTACATACAGCTATAATGAACCCTACTTTCCATAGTTTTTTACCAAGTCTTATTACTCTTGCAGCAATGATTTTCTTTTAATAATACAGTTAGCTCCTTCACAATGTTTAATTTTAAATCTTTAATCACTGATATTTCAATACAGAAATTTTCTGTACTTAATAGTGATAATACTCCAATTAAATAAAGTAAACTTAAAAAATAACTGGTGGGAATAATGAAGGATTCTGAGAATTTTAAATGCCACATATATCAGTCACTCATCCCCAGGGGGTTAATAATATACAGTAGACTCCCTCAAATCCGCACAGCTTGGGACCAGAGGTTGTGCGGATTTTAGAATTTTGCAGATTTCAGATCATCGCTTTGTTTACATTTTTTAAACAGTAATTTGAGTGCAATTAATTGTGCAATTGGAACTATAACGAATGCTTACAATGTAATAAAATATTAAAATAAGTAATAAACTAAAATAGTAAAAATTTAGATAATTTATAAATTGATTAAAGTTTTAATAGGAAAGGTCAAGTTAATAATCAATAGAGTATGATTAAATATTCATTATTAAAGATTAAATGTATTTTTCCAAAATTATTCAACAAAACTTGCCTCATAAAGTTACATTACTCATTCACATCAAAATCATTTGTGATTACCAGTAATATCAGCACTATTTTGAACTTTTTCTGTAATAAATTTATTCTTCTTTCATGAAAAAACATGAACTCAGTCATATTAACAAAAATTACAAAATAAAAAACCTATGGAATTGATACATAACTAAAAAAAAAATCAAATTCCCAATATCCAAATTGAAAGTTTCATTGTTTATATCCATAAAATATGTGCGGATTTTAGAGAGTTGTGGATATGAGGAAGTCTACTGTATATACATATGATACATATGTTTGTTGTTTTTTTGTTTATAGCAGGATTCCGTTATGAACAGGCTTTATTACAGATAATAAATTTGCTGGATATTACCATTTAAAAAAAACTATAAAGTATTATTTGTATACAATTATGTATACATTTATAATGTAAGATGCATTTGTAACCTTCTTTTATTTCTAATTAAAAAGATTTTAACCTCTATTTAAAAAGATTTTAAATAAAATTTAAAATATTGAAAATATAATTCAATTTTAATTGAAATCATTGATTAACTCTAAATGAAAATGTTTAAGAGGCTACTTCACTCAAATGAAAAGACCCGTTCACTAATTCTAATCCTATGGGAGAAATTTATAAAAATATCTCGGTTGCATTTCAATATTTTTAGATGATTCTTTTTGCATTGGATAACTCAGATTGATCTGAATGGAGGTCAACTTTAGTTTTTCGATTTTGGTTGCAGATATTTTTTATGGGGTTGCTTTCGCTTTCCAAACCGGTTCCAAAAATGAAAGCGTCCGTGTGAAAAATAACTGTGAACAAAATGAAAAAAGTAACTAACGTTATGCATACAGATCGATCTCAGATATCCAAAGCCAAAAAATCATTTAAAAATATTGAAATGCAACCGAGATATCTGTATAAATTTCTTCCATAGTATTAGCATTAGTGAATGGGTCTTTTCATTTGACTGAAGTACCCCTTAAGATATGAAAGAAAAAAAAAATGCTAAACCTTCTTGTGACTTTATTCAACCTTCTATTTGATTAATTTCTGTTTGCATGTCTGAAATTAGTCATGTCATAAAAACAGAGGCACAATACCAAAACTTTCTTGATAAAAATGAATTTTCAAATATTTGTGCTTGTTTTTATAACTGAAGCCAAGACTGCTAGCATTTTAGCCGTTCCTAACCGATATTGCAAAAATGCAAACTGCGCCTGCGTGGGGACTTGGATTGAAATTCTCTCTCTACCGAGGTTGCTATATGTCGTCAAACTGAATTGGCGATTACTTTTTGGCGTTCGAAAATGCGATACAGATAATCTGAATTGGTAATCAACAACAAGCGTTTTAAGCGAGGTTTTAAGAAATGACATTTTCTCTCTATCAATCTAGTGACTTAAATCTCCAATATTAAATTATAATATATTTTAAATCCGTTTCTGGTTTAATCAAATTAAGTTACTTAAATGGTTTATTGAAGTATTTTCTACTTTATAATATTTATTTATTTTTATTTTATTTTATTTATTTTTTTAATCAAGTATTAACTTATTGTAATTAAATATTATCAAGTATTAATATTGTTGTTGTATCAATGCAAATAAAAAAGGTAATATATTCATAATAAATATTATTTATCTTAGATAAATAAATTTATATCTTATTTATAATATTAAAATATATGTTAGAGATATATTTCATAATACATACTATAAAATATAAAATAATAATAATTTATGAATTATCTTATCTAGTGATTAAATTTTTTATTAATCGTTCAATAATTTTTAAAGTATTTTGCAAAAAAATATAAGCAGATTTGCAGCATTTAAAAAAATAAATGTATATATGCATATTATCATTAAATAATTTGCTTGAATATTTATTTTTTATAATTTTTTAATATTTACTTACTATCAACATTAAATATTACCAAATATTTTCATTATAAATAAAACAGGTGTGATTAATAATAAATATTATCGTCTTTATTATTTAAAGAAGATAATATTTTATAAATAAATAACATAAATTATCATTAATTTTCAATGAAATATTGATTTATAAATTTTCATTTATTTAAATATATGGATAATATTACATTACTATTATAATAATAATTTGGTCTAATTATTAAAGTATTATTATAATTATCAATAATAAGTTAGCAAGTATGATAATTTGTAATTATCTGTATCTATATTATCTGTAAATTACCGATGCATTTAATTTTATAATATAACAGCAATAATTATTTATAATTATTAATTTTAAACTACAATAATTTATCAAATATTCTATTATTTTATATCCAAATATGCTATAATTATTTATAAATTGGTGAAAATTATGTAATATTATGCTATCAATAAATAATTTGATAGTAAAATATGAAATCTAATTAGCTAGTTGGAATACTTAGACACTGCTTATTTATTAATTATAAATAATTGATTATCTGACTTAATTTGAAAATAATATAACTAAAAAACTCTATTTTAAAAATTAAAAAAATTCTTATATCTTTGCAAAATAATTTTTGATAAATGAAATTTAAAAAAAAGGGGGGGGGGGCAAAGACAGAAAGTTAAAGTAAAAAAAAAAAAAAAGTTTTTAAAAAGTTAAAATAAGTATAGTTATCAATAAAAGAATAAATAAATTTAACACTGAATTTTTTACACCCACAGAGTGAGGCATTTCTTTATCCCTCCTGATTCCCCATTTACCCCCATACAAAGTGAAAAATAAAGAAAATTTTTTTTATTGTGCTGCCATCTATGTTTAGTTATTTAAGCGAACTTATTAAAAGAATTTTATAACTATCTAAATAGATAGCTTTCAAATTATAATTGCTTTTAACTAGAAAAAAAAAAAAAAAAAAAAAAAAAAAAAATTAAGAAGCTGTATTTAAAAAGGAAAATCATAGTGATAAATATATTTAATATTTTATAAAATAATATAAAAATGTAGAAAAGGATCTAAAATAATAATGCATTATTAAATTTATAAAAATCGTAAAATATTATCAATCATAAAATCATATCAATCATTTTAATTTATATGTATTACTTAAAATAAATTGTTTCGTTAAAGATATATTAATTTAGCAGCAGAACATACAAGATTAAAAATAAGAAATTATAATTCTTACTATTAATTATAAAGGAAAACATATACTTGCATTATAAAAGAAATAATATGCATAAAAGAAACGAATAATATATATTTGCAGCTACATTTTTTATTAGTAATACGTTTAAATTATTCATTGATAAGCTCATTTGCAAAATTTAATTCTTTATCTGTTGAGTAATAAATAATTTTCCTAATTGCATAGTAATAAATACTTTACTAGCATTGAAAATTACATGAAGCTATTTCTAAAGCAGTGTTGTTTCTTGCTTGTCGATAAAAATAAAATAATAATGTAATGCGTGGTGAAAATGTCACCTCCGATAAGAAAAAGCGCCAATATGGTAACCCCTAACTATACGTACAGTTTTTTTCTAGAAGAGAGAAGAGAATTTCAAAGTCCACACGCATGCGCAGTTTGATATTTTGCAATATCGGTTAGGAACGGCGAAAATGCAGACTGCTAGACGAGTCAGGCCCTGGTAATGTTTAACCACTCTACTAATCTCTGTTTGGGTCTGAATTTAATTATTAAATATTATTAACATCACCAAGATTATTATTATTATCATTACCATAACTGCAAAAACAAAAACTTTATTAGCTATAATTAAAAAATGTATTTATTTATTTGGCATAAAATTTTGTATTAGAAAAGAAACTAAAACTTTTCTAAATACTATAAAAAAAAAAAAAAAAAAAAAGATAGTTAATAGAAAAATGTTCATGGTAATTGTTAAATGAGAAAAGTAAAATGATTGTGAATGTACAAAAAAAGGATACAGTAGACTCTTTTAAATCCGCACAGCTTGGGACCAGAGCTTTTGCGGATTTTAGAATTTTGCAGATTTCTGGTCATTGCTTTGTTTACATTTTTTAAAAGGAAATTTGAATGTAATTAATAATGAAATCAAAAGTATAATGGATGCTTACAATATGTAAAATATTAAAATAAGTTATAAACTAAAATAATAAAAAATTAGATTGCTTTTAGTATTTTTATCATTTTAAAAACTAAGGTCAAATTAGTAATAATGTACAATTAAATATTCATTATAGAGATGAAATATGTTTTTCCTAAATTATTCAATGAAACTTGCTTCATAAAGATACATTGCTAATTCACATCAAGATTATAAAATAATGAAGCTTTATTTCAGGTTTAGCCCGACTTAATAACTAAAAAAGCTTGATTAATACATAAATACATTTGGTAAGATTGTGATTACCATTGATATCAGCAATATCTTGTTTTTTTCAAAAATAAATTATTCTTTCTTCATGAAAAAACATGAATTCAATAACCTTAACAAAAATTACAAATTAAAAAATATATGGAATTGATATAAAACTAAAAAAGTCAAATTTTGCACCTACATCTGAACTGAATGTTTCATTGTTTACATCCGTAAAATATGTGTGGATTCGAGGGAGTCTACTGTATATGTAAGTGTAATGGCAGATCCTAAAGGGAGGTCACGGGCAGGCTCAGACTGGCCCGCTGGCCGGTGCACTATTGTCTCAAGAAAACTTTGCACGCCTAAATTCTTAAGCTGCTCAAATATTCTTTCTCTTGTTGAACACATGTATTCTGACTAGTGCACTAATTTTTGAGAATTCATTAAGGGAATAATTCTCACTCAACAGACAAGCAGCACAAGAAGTTTTTTTTTTTTTTTTTTTTTTTTTCACAACAAAAAAATTAAAGATAGATCGAAACAATTTTAGAATAGGAAACCAAAGTAATCATCTCTGCATATGATTGAGAGAGAAAACATGCACTCAAGAAAAATTTTAATAGCCATGGCGCCCTGGGTTAGATTTTCACCGAATAATTTGCAAATTATCAATACTTTAGTTCTTAATACCTTGTTTCTTCCTCCCCCTTTAAAGTCAGACCTGAATGCACCTATAATTAAAACCATGCTTTATGAAAATAATTTGAGAAAAAAAAGACAAAAATATCAGATGGTAAAAAACATTTTGTTGTTGATTTGAAAACATGATCTTTGTTTATGAGGAATCTAAACCTGTTGACACTTTTGGACTCTGCAAGCTTTGGAATGAAACAGCGAGTGATTTTTTTTTTAAATTCACAAAATCTACAACATAATTTTTGATTAGTAATATTCACTCTATTTAATGACAAACTTTCCGTGGTTAAATAACTATAAGGAAATTCTAGTATGTATTTCAAATTTAAAAATGTTAAATTTAATCATGGAAAGATCTATTATTTAAAAAAAAATGATGATTATATTGAGAAATTGTAATAGGTTTTTTTATATAATAATAATTAAGCTCGCTGGACACAAAATCCTGCAACTTCGAGGAATAAAATCCGTGAGACATTTCTCTTGATTATTGAAATTTAAATATTTCCCTTGAACTCTAATTATCAGGGGGATCATGGGCTCATGAAAAAATACCTGAAATTTTAGCGTGAAAATGTTTCTGTATGGGAACAAGGGGGAAAGACAACATATTTATAACAGGAAGGCCAAATTACATAATATATAAACTTTAATTATGTTTAGCAATCTTATGAAATTGATATTTTATTTTAAGAATTGAACTATCATAAAAACTGGAATTTTGGTACAGTAAATTTACAAAATACCTGAATTGAGGTATATAACCTGAACACAATCGCCCCTGAATTATCAAAAGAATTTTGCAAATCATGGGAAGAGTGTTCTGTAAATTATTTTAGTGTAATAAAGTTAATCTTTATTAGACCATTTCTTTTTTGTATAAATTTTGGATACTTACGTATTAATGCCACTGCAGCTACAGATTTGATGGTTTTTAAGTATCCCCAATCTATGCCTAAAATTTTTGCGACAAATCATAAAATAAAACACTTTCAAAATTCAAAACACATTATTTAAAAACAAAGCAGTTAGTCGGATTTCAGTGGAAAATGGCCCGATATAGAGTTTAACTCCTGTATCATCGCTCCTGAAAAAAATAAAATTGCATCTTGATCTGTTTTTGTGCAAAACAGGCATCAAAAATCAGCAAACAACAAGAAATCCAAACGATAACTGTATGCGCGTGCAAACAACGAGATTGCTCTTTATTGCAGGGTTTGAAAAAGCCCAACCCACTGGGCCCAGTAGTCTAAAACCCGGGTTTTTTCGGGCTTTTTTGAAAAAACCCGGGTTTTTACGGGTTTTATTAAAAAATTTTAGAGAACTCTTCAAATTTCTAATTTTTACATGATGCACAGTACCTAAATTTTTTATTTATCAGTGAAACAAAGGTATAATTTTGCATTAAGTATAGATTAACAATAAAAATAAATATATAAAAAGAAAATATAAATATATTTAAAAAGATTATTTTGCATCTCATAGAACTAGATTACTGGAAGAATGATATATTAAACCAAGTGCAACTTAATTTCTTTATATAAATCTTAAGTTAAACAGACTAATTTATGCAATTTCTTTCATTTATTTCAATAGTTTAAAGCAGCAACATTTATGTAAATATTTTTATGAAGAAAAAAATAGAAGTCACACAATTGAAGCAACATTTATATTGCAATAGTATTAAATTGGATTATTTTAAAGTCAATGTCAGTCATATCTATAAAGTTAGATCGTAAATGGCAATACACTTTAACTAGTTTAGTTTTGTATGCCATCTGTAAGCAATCATTTAAAGTATCTGGATACATTTTAGATTATATTTTATTAGGGTTTTTTTAAGTTAAAGAAATATGGTTCAGAATGTTTGAAAACAAGGTACTTATACTACTAAATACAAATTAAAATAACTAATTGATTACAAGAAGTTTATAAATCAATGATAATAATAAACATTATAATTTGCTTTTCCAAAAATTAATTATTAGTAATAATTTTAATAATGAAATTATCATTTAAGTACTATGCTCAAACTTTTTCACTCTTTTTTTTTTTCTTTTTTTTTTTTTTTTTTTTTTTTGTTATAACAAGATTCCCAGAAAAACATGACTAGCAAATTCCTTGATTTTCCATGACCAAATCTCAAAAAATTCTCTGACCAAATAAACATACAGCGAAATTTGATACTTATTTTCACAATCTTTTGCCAAAATTAGCAATTTTCTTTCTGCAATCATATTTCAATCTTTTTTTTTTTTTTGGCCCCAACTGTTTGATGAATTTTGTGTCATTTTTCATTTTTTCACTCAAATGTTTTCCATGATTTTTTTAGAAAATATTTGTAAATTCCCTGACTTTTCCTGTATATTTTGAGATTTTCCTGACTTTCCATGACTACTTTGAAATTCCCTGACTTTCCATGATACTAGGAACCCTGGAAATCTGTCAAGATTTTTCTGTTGAAAATTACTGTATAATCTTTCATTGAACATTTAATAATAAATGTTGCGATTAATCTTAAAAGCTATAACAATACAAGCAATCAGGATGGGGATCACATTTCAACTGCCATCTTTAGGTATACATTAAGATTTAAAGCACTTGGATGCATTTTAAAATATATAGCCAAAAAAATCTTCGTTATTTACAAACTAATTTTTTTTATGGTCATTTTATCAATACTTAGAAATTCTTTTAAATACGGTTAGTTTAAAACATATTTAAATTGGCATTTATCTTTTTATTCTCATATCTTAAATTAAATAATGATACAGTTGTGAAAACACGAGAAAATTTGAAAAAACCCACAAATGGGTTTTTTGATGGGTTTTTTCAAGTGGGCCCGCCCGAAAAAACCTGCCCGGGTTTTTTCGGGCTGGGCCCACTTCGGCGAACCCTGCTTTATTGGCACATCAGTACAATTTATGCTGCAGTGGCGTTAATACACTACCACAGCATAAATTGCGCTGTACCAAATTTTGTAATAGTGAAACATAAATTTAGCATTTTGTATATAGATAAAGTCATGATTTAAGGCTAGAACAAAATGCCTCTTGCTACAAAATATCTGACTCGCAAAAGTAATAACTGTCAGATTGTAACAGAAATTAAATTTATCTCATATTTAACTGATTGATAAACAAATCTTATTACGTAAAAAAAATATTTAATTTTTAACGAAGGTTGAACTTTTTGCAGCATTGCAGAAACTCTATTTCGCGCGTAGCAAAAAAAAAAAAAAAAAAAAAATTCTTAGTTTTCAGTTACCAATTTCTAGAGCATCAATGGTGATAAGTGGAATGAAAGGGGTTATTCTGAACTAATTATGCCAAAAATAATCATAAACTCTAGGAATCAGACTGAGCATAATGTTTATTAATTATTATTGTGTATAAATTATGCTTTCGAAGTCATCTACATTTAAAAAATTATATCAACTTTGAATTTTCAATTAGTAACACCCATTTTTGACATTTTATTTGAGTTTCTTGGATCCAAATGGACCAGGAAATGATTGTATATCCATATTATCTTAAATCTTGATACAGTTGGAAGAGCATGATTTTGAGGATGATATAATTGAACCCATTTCAAAAACATTAATTTATATCTTCATGAAAGTCATCTGATTTTTATACTAAATTGACCCAAACATATTACAGGTTTCTTTCTCTATTCAAAAAAGTTTTTTTAATTATTTAAACTATTAATAAATTTATATTAAAATCAATGTGAAATATAAAAGCAGTAATTCTTGATTACGCCCATTAATAACTACTTTGCGCATAAAAACAGCAAAAAATGTTGATTTTCTTAAAAATTTCAAAACAAATAAATCTTTTTTCCTTATAAAAGGTATCAAGTTGAAAAGCTAATAAAAAAATCAACAAAACTAAGTATTTTATTACGAAAATAAAGTAATTGGAAAAAAAAAAAAAAAAAAAAAAAAAAAAAAAAAAAAAACATTTCTGCCTGTGTAAAAACAATAAGGACAGCAAATAAATTCAACATAGTAACCAAAGGAACTAATATTTTTTTCATATATTAATGCAACCACCTCTGAAGTTTAATGATTGCAAATATTCCACCATTCCTCGACATCATTCATTTTTGCACTGTTCGGGATTGTGTTTGTGCTATTCATCCTTAATTATACTTGGGTTCTGATGATGAGAAAAAATGCCTTCCTTTTTGATAAACTCAATCTTCTAGATCTCACCATAAGTTATTGATAGGATTTAAAACTAGATTTCTGAGCACCCATTGCAAGACTTCAATATTTTTCTTGTGGAACTAATGTTTTGTGGAAAGGCACATTATCTCATTGTTATAGCCAGTGGCGTAGCTATGTTTTTTGGCGCCCGGGGCCAGCAAGAAATTTTGCGCCCCCACCCTAATATAGATATATAACAATTTCTCTCAATTTGGCGCCCCTAGGCCTCGGCGCCCGGGGCGGACGCCCCCCTTGCCCCCCCTTAGCTACGCCACTGGTTATAGCCATCCTTTTTTTTTTTTTTCCCCTGCCAGAATTGTATCAACAAATGAGAGATGGCCAGAAAGAGTTTGTACATGTGTCTTTCAATTAAACTTTGCTAAAAACATATACAAATGGCTCCACATCTTTGAACAAAAAGCAGCCCCATGTTGCAATTGATCCACCACCTAACTGATGTTTTAATAAAATCTTTTTTTTTTTTTCTTAAATCATCTCAATAATATTTTCAACCACACAAGTGATGACTTGGGACAACAAACTGTTGCAGGTTACTTTCTCTGATGAAAATAAGTGAAACTTGAATGGTCCTGATATTATAAAAATTTAATTAAATCCAATTGATTTTTTAAATCACCAGATTATAAAACATTCACCTTTTATATAAACATTTTAATAAAAATTTTTAATTTTATTTAAGAAAGGTGTTATAATAAAAATAAATGACATTGACATGTTTCAGAACCGTCAAACAAGTTCCATTATCATAATATAAATAAAAATAAAATTTCAAAATATTTCACAGTCAATACAAATGACTCGCGACAATGAGATAACAAAAAACCTGCGCTCTTTTGTAAAAAATTAAAATATAGACCATGATCTAAAATGTAAATAAAAATAAAATTTCAAAACTATTGTGACAATTTGAAAAAAAGAAAAAGAGATCTTCTCAAAACAGTTAATTGCCGTAATCATTGCAGCATTAGACTGCTTTTCGTTCAGTGACGTTGAGTCACTTGTGTATATTTCCGAAAATTTTAATTCAAACATATATATACAAACTCTTTTTGACCATCTTTCATTTGTTACAACACTTCTAGCATGAAAAAAAAAAAAAAAAAAAAAAAAAAAAAGAAAGGATTAACAGCAAGATAATGCACCTATCCACACAAGCCGTAAAGGCATTCAGAATTCTCTAAGGTGGGACTTTCCTCAATAATATACTTTATACAATAATTTTTTTAACATGCCAGTTTTGAGGCAATATAATGTAAAGTTAACATCCAAAACAATGCAACTTGGATCAAATTCCCAACAAAAATTCTATGTATTGCTGACAATTTGCACAATGTTGAATTAAAACTGAACATCCTAAAGAATCTAAACGTAGGAAAAATCAGTCCTCTAGATTAGAGGATAAAGACGTGCCATCAGCAATGCCCTTCGAAATTTTTTAAGATAAACTAAAAAGCTTTTATATGCGAACATTAAAAAAAAAATTAGAGGGAAAAAAAAGTTTTTTTTAAATATTAAACTTATATCTCAAATAAATATAACTGAAGTAAACTTACTTGTTTTTGTTTATATGTGTTTTCTTTTTCTTGATTTTTATAATTTTTTTTATATGTAACAAAAGCATTGACCGGGAGGAGTTTCCTGTGTGAGCGGCCGAACACTGTGTGCCAGGCGCTACCCGCGCTAGAAACTCTCCAAGCGTTATGCCTTTATTCACATATAACAGTTGACATACAGGTCACAGTTGATGCCGGGATTTGTCTATGCCTGTGATGATTCTCATAGGGGAGTGCCGATTCTGCCAAAAGGGTGCAATCTGGACGAATTTCTTTTGCAGTAGCTTTTATCCCAATACATTGTTGGCACAGCCGACACAATTCCTGTGTAGCGGTTTAAATTCTAAAAAAAAAAAAAAAAAAAAAATTAAGTAAACAGATAAATAGATTTTGAAAAATTAAAGAAAATGTATTACTTACTTCTAAATTTTACTGCAACACTTACCTGAAAGAGATCTTTAAGGCTTTCATGCTTTGCCCTAATATCGAATTCTAGACCCAACATTTCACAAACTTCTAGAAAATTTTTCAGTATTTAATTTATACATACTTTTTCCCTTAAATGAAACTTTTTCGAAAATTTACTAAAAAAAAATCATACTTATTAATATTGATAACAATAGCTTTTTTTTTAAAACCAAATTTAACTTCTTGAAATTCATCTTTGTGAGCCTGGTAGAACTGTTCATTCAGAAAAAAAAATTTAACAAACTGGATCCCGATTGACAGTTCACCTTATACAATTCGGCAGGAAAGTGTTGTTTATTTGTTGTTATTATTCCCATCCATCATTTCTCTCATAACTCTGTCAATCTCAATATTATGGAAACCAACAGATGTTACATCATAATATGTAAGAAAAGCATGCGGATAGCTTGCCCTAGCTGAAATGTTAGCTATTGTCCTCATTTGTATTAATATTCATAGGAACCCCATTAAATAAATCAACTAACTACACCCGAAGCGAATGTAGTTTTCCCAGAATTAACCGTCCCCTGTAGTGCAACCCATCTATGTTTAGGCTTTCCAATCTGATAAGCATAAAGCAATTTACTTAACAATGGTAGTAGTTTAAAGAGTATTTTTATATGAATTAAATTTTAACAAAATACTTTCATATAATAAGGGTACTAGATAAACTACAGGGCTGAACAAAAGTATTCAAGTATGTTTTGATCTATTAATATTAATTGTTGAAAGAAAATTTTCAACTAGTTAGGCGTTTTCTTGCAAGACTAAATTTACTCATTATGTAGTATATATATATATATCAATCGGCAAATCAAATATGCGGCTGTTCAAAAGTATTAGAATACATATTTGGCTGTGAACAGTAACACCTTATTTCTATAGATAATGATGTTTTGTTAATGATTTCAGGAAGAGGAAGTGTAAGAAAGTGTTCCATAATCTATGCTTAACAGGGTTGGTATAAAAACCGGTTTTTTTTTTTTTAAACCAAAAAACCGGGTTTTTTTGGTGTAAACCAGGTTTTTTTTCAAATCATTATTTAAATAGCATTTACAAGAAAAATAACTTGATTTTAGAAAGTCATGAGGATTTTTTGTAATTAATAGTTAATTAATGTTAAACATTCACATTAGTATTTATTTTTTTGATAATTAAATAACTAAAGCATAAAAATTTATAATTAAATTATCTTATAAGTTTAGGTTTCTATAGGGAAATATTCATTGTGTGAAAAAAAAAACTATTACTTTATTAGTATACTTATATAAACCTTTTAGATAATAATTTAAGAAATAATTATATGCAGGTTGATAATGAAGAACATAGTAAAGGGCAAACAAACATATTTTACTAAATTAACAGAAATAAGCTGAAATAGAAAACATTTTCTTGTGTATAATTTAGAAATTATTTACAGTATTAACATCAACAAATGATTATTAATCTCTTACTACATATATTTAATTAAAAAATATCGATATGCATTCTATTAATGCTAAAAAATACATGTGTATTGACTTACTTGATACATCAACGAATGTAATGCTTACACAAATTGAGACATAGGCTTAGAATAATAATAATAATTATTATTATTATTTTAAATACAAACTTTATTTTTTCTGCTTCTTTGTTCTTCAAAAGGTGAAGATTTAGCATTAAATTTTATTATCTGTGCAAGCATCGAGTTACATGGATATTTTTGTTTTGTAAAATTTAATGTATCCTTTTTTTCTTGTTCACATAGTTCACTTTGACTGTATTGTGGTTCAAGCATGTATACCTAAAAGGGCATGGGTGTTAGGGCCATTTTATACCTGGACTAAAAAACTATGAGACTTCTTTATTTAAATTTTTTTCCTCTTAATATTTTTTGAAGACCTGTCCAATTATAAACTGCATTAGTAATGGAACTTGTTACTTTAGATATTATCCAGGGCAACTGCAATAGAATTTAACAGTTTAAACATATCTTCAACTTTTCTTTTAAAATAAAAATTAGACAGATACGAGCTTTTGAATATTTTTATCAATAACATTCCTATTTTCTACACAAATTTTAAGTAAAGTGGGGCAATTTTTAAGGTAAACATCTAAAGCATCTGAAAATGAATCACACCTAGTATTATAAGGAAGAGCTAATTTGACAGCATTTACATTGCATGCAATTTTTACATTTGGCTCTTAAACATGTTTTTGATGTATTTCTTATTCCCTCAAATGAAAACCAGATTATATTTTCCTTTCTTCTAGTTTTAGACATTCTTTTATTTCAATATATATAAGTAGCTTTCTTAAAATAAAATACAATACAAAGTAACTAGAAACAGAAAAAAATAATGTAAAAACTGCAAATCCAATCTAAGAAAAACCAAAGCTTACTAAAACCAATAACTATGGAACAGAGAAAATTCATAGCCAATCATTCATTAGCATACAGAACAAGAGTAACCAATGGAAAGAATGACTTATGATTATGTCATTATTGATGCTTTGATACATGATGCAATCCTTAGTAAATCATAATCAAGCTATCTAAGCAGTAAAATTGCATTTTTGGCTGGCATATGCCATTTTTACATTTTTTAAAAAATAAAAGGTTTAAAAAAGAATTAAAACTAACTACCTTTTCTTATCCTCCACAGTTCACTGTAGAAAAATATTTTGCCATGTCAATTTATAGCTAGTAAAAAAAATTAGATTGATTAAAGATGTTTGTCACTTTAAAAATTTAATTTGTCTTTAGCTTTGCTTGTAGCTACTCCATAACTTTGATTTTGCACATTTTAATAATGTGTAAAATAAATGAAAACATTGGGAAAAAGGGAAAAAAACCAAATAAAAAAAAACCAGCCTGTTTTTTTTTAAAAAACCACTTGGTTTAAACCATGGTTTAAACCACGGTTTAAACCAGTGTGGTTTAAACCAAACAACCCTGATGCTTAAGGCATAATTTTTCTTACTTGTTTAACTTAAATGAGTTCAGAAAATTCATAAACTGTGTTATATTTATTTGGTACATATTCAATTTCATTTAATTTAAATAAAACTTTTAGCAAATAAAATACTTACTTGAGTAGAAAAAAAATGGGGGGAAATTTGGCAGATATATGTTTTCATATTAATAGGTCTGCAAAATTGACTGTTTTAAAAGTAAAAAAACTTTAATAAAGTATTTTTAAATATATTTTTTCTGTGAAGGATTGTGAATGTATCTTGCAGGAACTAGAAGGAAATATTGTAGTGTTGCGTATTGATTGAAAGGAAAAAAAAAAAAAAAAATCGACAAGCATGTACAGTGAAACTCCAAATAAGGGACACCTCTATTTAAGGGACAAAAGTTCCGGTCCAGTCCCTTGATATAGGCCGAGTAATGTATTTACCTCTGAATAAGGGACACCTGAAAATGCGATGAAAGGAGCTGGTTTTTGCATTTCAGATAATGAAGTAGCCAGTGATGAAAACAAAAATAGATTTTTGAGAGCTTATCAAACAGACAGGCAGTCATGTTGATATGACTTAATTGATGTGCATTTATTTACCCACAATTAGTGTTTTTATCCCCATCAAAAGTAGTGCTGAAAATTGTAAGGATGACTATGAAACTGAAGAAGAAATGGAAATTGTGAAATAAAGAACTTTACAGATGTTTTAAAATATGTAAAGTTCAATACTTTTTTAGTAAATGTTGCTGATAATGAAGGATTGAAAGTTATATGCATGGTAAATGAACACTTGAAAGATTTGTAATGAAAAATTGAAATCTGCAAAAGAATCACTTTTGATTGATTAAGTAAGATTCTTTTAAATGTTAATGCACATTTTACATGTATGAAATATTTGTGTAAAAAATGTAAATCAATAATTCTACAAATCTTTTAATGAAGTAATCGATTAAAAATTTCAATGAATTAAATATCTATTTGTTGTGTCTGATTAACGTAATTCATATCCTTCTGGTACATTTAAACTTCACCTTTAATTTAATGTTATATTTTATGTCTATCTGAAAGATTAATTTAAAAAAAAGAAAAAACTCCGAATAAGGGACACCTCTATTTACGGGACAAAAGTTCCGGTCCCATGGGTGCCCCTTATTTGGAGGTTTCACTGTATATCACAAATATTTTTCAAAATATACAATGTCTTTTTTATAAAATATTCTAGTATACTTATCATAATGATAAATAAGCTTTAATATAAAAATATACAAGCAGTTTACAAGTATTTGAAAAGCAGGCATGATTCTAGCACTAGAAATATTACTATTCACGTAACAGACAAAAAATTATACGAAATATTGAACAAGAAGTAATCGAACAGATTATTAAATAGAAAACAATTACAAAACACTTACGTAATATATTTCTTTCATTTACATTCAAGTCTGGATAGCGCAAAGATTTCTGAATTTTCTATTAAAAACAAATGATTAAGGTTAATTTAAATAAAGCATTTGGCATTTAAATCAAATGCGATAAAGCAGCCAAAATGGTAACCATACATTCACTTGAAAGATGCCAATAATATGTGCGTGAAGTTGCGCAGATAGAAGATTTTGGGCGGTAATGTCCCTGACGTCATGTTGGAATGCCCTTTTCGGAGGAACCTCCTTATAACGTCCGTAAAAAAATAATAAAAATTTCGTTTATTTGGCGATTTATCTCCGGTTGGCGAAAAAACGAAATTTTGAAAAATACGCTTTTACGCTTCGAAAACGGTTACTTGGCCGTGAAATTTAGCTTTCTCATTGGTTGGAATAGAGATATTATATACAAGCGGTGGAGTGCGTTGCAACAAAATGCAGCAGATTTTTAACAGTGTATGACACGGTCAATTCACGGTGCTATGGAGCATTCTCATTGGTCAGAAGAGAGATATTCTATAAAAGTAGTGGAGTGACGTTGCAGTAAATGCTGCAGATTTTTAACAGTGAAATCAATTAAAATCAATTTTCAGATTCGTTAAAATCGTCTGCTTTTGGCGAGGAAATGCACTGCTCGCCAAATCCCGCGTAGCTTTCAGCTTTTCACGCTAATTATTCCAAACTATTTTATTTTTTTACATACCTAAAAATGAAATTCCGCCGCTAATTTTCACTGATCCTTTATTAACTACATGAGTAGTTTAATTCGTATTTTTTTCAAAAAATTCTGAGTATGCCCCCAATGGAGACCTTCCTTGTAAGAACAAATGGATTTTCTTTCAGCCAACAGAGGCCGCTGTTGTAGCTGTGCACGTGTGACGTTTCAACATGGCGCTGGGTATAAACAGTCAGAAGTGCTCATTCTTTTAATTAGGGATTTAAAAATAAATAATTTTTTACAAGTATTAGATATCATTTTTAAGCTATTAAAATCTTTACTCTGCATAGTTGAAGGTATGATGAATTAAAAAGACTAGCTACGCTCCATGCGAGCAGCTATGGCGGCCATGAATAAGTAATTTTTTGTTTTACTGTGAAAATGGAGAAAAAGTGAGAGAAAAAACCAGAGCGGAAAAAAGTGACAAGGAATTGGTGAATATTAAACTTGTTGATAAATAGGTGCTAAAATTGAGAGAGGAAACGAAGATTGTATTTTTTATGTTCTGATCAACTAATAGAATAAATAATGGGAATGTCAAAAATTATTAACTTTTTTATTATTAACTCTTAGGTCTTGTTAAATATTATACTTGGTTTCATTAAGAAAAACTGGTTTAAAAAAATTATTATATATTTTATTAACCGATAGTAAATTAATAAAAATAATTGTAAAAATAAATAAAATTAAATGTTAAAAATTAATTTTTTTGGCAGTAATTAATTTTTTAAATGATAATATTTTATTAACTCATGGTAAATCAATAAAAATAAATGTATAACTAATTAACCCTTTGAGCTCTGGGGTGTAATTTTTTTCAAAATTCTAAATGTTACATTGGCACCAGTATTTTGCTAGGAGAAAATCAGGTTTACGCTATAAAAAAAAAATGCATTAAATCTTTTAACAATAAATCTGGTTGAATATTACGGAGCCATTGTGACATTTCGGAATTAAAATTATGTGGTAGAAAATTCAACCACCAGAGCTGAAAGGATTAAAATTAAATATTAAAAGTTATACTCATTAACAAATATTTATTTATTTAAAATTTATAATATTTTATTAACTCATAGTAAATCAATAAAAAATATAGTATATATATTACAGATTTTTAAAAAAATTTCGCTAAAACTAACCTTTATATTATCTTAATTTTCTTATAATAATGTCCCGTACTTACTTCAAATTATTAAATTAAAATCTTGTTTCTAAATCTAATCAGTTAATATTTATGCAGACGATATAAATTCTTAATTTGCCTTAAAAAAAATTATTCCAGTATGCATAAATTTAAAAAGCTGGCTCTAAATTAAAAATATTCTTAATTAAACTTTATTTCTTAATATTCCAAATAAAACTAATTTTTTCTATGTTTTATCAACCCTTTTTAAGAAAGTCTTATTAAATTTATTCCAAACCCATACCTTTCAAAAAATATCATTATTTTATTTTATCTATTTATTTATTTTTCCTCAGTCAACCTTTGATGTGTGCATATTAATAAATTCATTTCTTTTCTTTTTCTCTTAAAATTAATCATTTATAAAAATCGTCTGTTTAAGAAATTCTGAGTCTATTATAAATTGGTTAAATAATATTTTTAAAAAAATAAATTTATCATCTGTTGAAAATAATCTCGTAGCTGGACAAGAATTCTGTTTACAAAAAAGAATGATGGTTTGAGGTTACAGAAGGGTCCAGAACTTTCTTTTTAGTTTAAAAGGTGAAAGTCTCGAGATGAGAAAAAAGATTCTTGGGTTGCTTCTTCGATGAGGACGGCTCGCTGAAGTGAGGTGCCTCTTCGATCCAGAACATTTAAAAACTGTCAACAGATGGCGCCACATGCGCATCGGACAAGGACTCTAGGCAGGCTGTGAGAGACTGTTGGTTCGGTGAGTCAGTTACTGTACTGCCGCCGCTTATGTAGCACGCAAGGAAAATCACCTTGTTCCGAGAGACAAAACGTGTCTCAAGTTATTTAGAAATGTATTCTATTTCTTTATAAGTTTAATTAAATTTATGTTTGTTTAAGTACGTGCTATTAATATTTATCCATATACACCGTACTTTTGTAAAAAACATCGACAAGATGAAAGATTAATTCAGATTGAGCAGCCGTGATATCCCATAACCACATGGTTGCTTCAAGTGGTGACCGGACAATTTTGAAAGATGCCTTCTGATATCTCGTTCCTGGACAACTACAGCGATGAAAAAAAACGGTATGTGCCATTCTCTATGTTTCTTTGTGGTATTCTCTGGCCCAATTGTTATATTTACCAGTTATTTTAATTAAAAAAATTTTCGAGCCCAAGCGTTCTTATTCAAAATTTTACTAAATTGTATATTTATTTATTTATTGCTCTATCAATATATGTATTTTTAATTCTGCGCTCACAATGCCTGATGATATTCCTGCCGATAATCCGACAGAAACGCTTGCTAGGGTAGCTGTTAAAATTCCTCCCTTATGGAAAAGTAATATTTCTGTTTGGTTTGTACAAGTTGAGGCAAATTTTGCCGTGGCGCAAGTAACGAACGACACTACTAAGTACAATTATTTATTATCTGCTATAGACACAGATACATTAAGTGCGGTATCTGATTTAATTCTTACGCCGCCTCCAAATGACAAATATAATGCTTTGAAACAGAGACTAATTCAGGAGTTTTCAGATTCGCAATCGCAGCAGATACGTAAATTACTCTCTGAACTTGTGCTAGGTGATAAAAAACCTTCCGTTTTACTGCGGCAAATGAAAGAATTAGCGCAAAGTTCCGTTACCGAAGAATTTTTGAAAACTATTTGGTTGGAACGTTTGCCGACGCATACGCAAGCAATTTTGTCGGTTTCAAGCTCCGGATTACAGGAATTAGCAACCCTAGCTGACAAAATTAATGAAATTAAATCTGAATCGGCAGTGTATGCAGTTTCCAAACCCACCGAATCGCCTCGGAACGACCATAACGCGATCTTAAATCTTCAAACACAAATTGAGCAATTGACACTGCAGGTTTCAGAGTTATCCAAAAATGTGTTTAGGCGATCGATGTCTCGCGGCCGATCGCATTACAGGGAAAGACGATACAGTAAAAATAGAGATTCCCAAAAATCGAGTCGTAAACAAAACGAATCAGACTTATGTTATTACCATCAGAAATTTGGTAGTGATGCTCGAAAGTGCCGCGAACCTTGTTCGTTTGATGAAATTAAAAAAAACTAGTGGCTGCTGCTAGGTCAACAAGCGAAAATACAGTTGGCGTAGCAGCATTAGAACAATGTAGGTTGCATGTGTTTGATAAAAATTCAGGGTTCAAATTTTTAATAGATAGTGGTAGTGATATTTCTTGTATCCCTGTACCAAAACAAGTAAACAAAAAGAGTCCTTCTAATTATCTTTATGCTGCAAATAATTCCAAAATTCCTGTTTATGGTAACAAACTGCTTGACCTAAACATCGGCTTGAGAAGGAGTTTTCGCTGGTCATTTGTTATTGCAAATGTCTCTTGCCCTATAATTGGAGCAGACTTTTTAAGAAATTTTGCTTTGCTTGTAGATTTGCACAAATTTCGATTAATTGACTCTGTAACTGGATTGTCCACTAAGGGTGAGCTTACTTGCTCAAAACAGTCCCAAATTAAACTAATTTCTGAAGACATGTCTTTTAAAACTATATTTGAGGAATTCCCAGAGCTCTTAAATCCCATACCAAATTTTAAAAAACCAACTTGCCATGATACAGTTCATCATATCGAAACTACAGGACCACCACTTTATTCCAAACCTCGCCGATTGCATCCAAAAATTTTAAAGGAAGTACAAAAAGAATTCCAATATCTTATGGATGAAGGTATATGTCGTCCTTCCAAATCCCCTTGGACATCCCCTATTCACGTTGTACCAAAACCGGATGGTTCTTACAGAGTTTGTGGTGATTATCGACGTCTAAATTCAGTAACTCTTCCTGACCGTTATCCAATACCCCACATCCATGATCTTACCAATATTCTACATGGAAAGAAAATTTTTACAAAATTAGATATAGTCCGCGCTTATTTTCATATTCCAGTGCATGAAAAAGATATTCCTAAAACAGCGGTAATAACCCCTTTTGGAAGCTTCGAATTTCTATATTTAAATTTTGGACTTAAATGTGCAGCAAACACTTTCCAAAGATTTATTAATGAGGTTCTCTATGGTCTTCCATTTGCTATAGCTTATTTGGATGACATTCTAATTTTTTCTGAAACTGAATCGGAACATATAGACCATGTACGAGCTGTTCTAAGCAGACTCTCTAAATACGGACTTAACATAAATATATCCAAAAGTGTTTTTAAACAAGACAGCGTATCATTTTTAGGACACGAAATTTCTCTTGCTGGAATTCGACCATTACAAACTAAAGTTGAAATTATTAAGCAATATCCACGACCAAAAACTCTTTCTGAACTTCGTACATATATTGGCTTATTCAATTACTTTCGACGTTTTTGTCGCAATGCTGCAACTATCCTTGCACCCTTAACAGATTTGTTGCGTGGAGCTAAAAAGAAAGATTCAACTCCTATCGATTGGTCTGAAAATGAAATAAATTCTTTTGAAGCTTCAAGAAAGGCATTAACGGATGCAACTCTTGCATTTCCTAGCCATGACGGTCAATTAGCACTTCATTCTGATGCTAGTGATTTTGCTATTGGTGCTACACTAAGCTTAGAAACAGAGGAGGGTCTCAAACCACTCTCATTTTTTTCCAAACGTCTAAATGAAACACAATTAAAGTATTCTACCTTTGACAGAGAATTGTTAGCAATTTATGAGTCCGTTAAGCATTTTAGACACTTTTTGGAAGCCCGTCAATGTACAATCTTTACCGATCACAAGCCAATTGTTTTTGCCTTTAAAAAAAGAACAGATAATTACACTAACAGACAAAGTCGGTGGTTATCTTTTATATCTGAATTCACCACTGATATGGTATTTTTAAAAGGAAACCAAAATGATGCAGCCGATGCACTTTCCCGAATTAACGTAATAAAAATGCCTACTCCATTAGATTACGATAAATTAAGTATGGAGCAAAAAGAGGATTCAGAACTTAGAGAAATTATGCAAAGCGGTCAATCCAGCTTAGAACTCAAATTAATTACCCTTCCAAATTCCACAACAGAAATTTATTGTGACATTTCTAGTGGCAAAGCACGTCCATATTTAACTCCAACTTTTAGAAAACAGGCATTTTGGAATTTACATGCACTTGCTCATCCTGGAACTAAAGGTAGTGTGAATTTATTGCGACAACGATTTATCTGGCCTTCCCTAGCTAAAGATTGTCGAACTTGGGCACGTGAGTGTTTGGATTGTCAGCGTTCCAAAATTGTTAGACACACAAAAACAGAGTTAGGAAAATTTGATCTTCCAACAGATAGATTTGCACACATACATTTAGATTTAATTGGACCTTTACCGGAATCAAATGGTAAAAGGTATTGTTTAACTGTAATTGATAGAGCAACGCGTTGGCCAGAGGCATACCCACTTAGTGACATCACAGCAGAATCAGTGGCACGTGCACTACTTTCCGAATGGATTGCAAGATTTGGGTGTCCTGAGAAAATCACCACGGACCAAGGACGCCAGTTTGAATCTGAACTTTTCCAGCAGTTAGCCAGATTGTTAGGCGCTAGAAAGTACCGATCGTCTCCGTACCACCCTCAGAGTAATGGGATTATCGAGAATTGGCACAGACCTCTAAAATGTGCACTAAAAGCCAGACGAACTGGAAAATGGACTGAAATACTTCCAACAGTGTTATTAGGGTTTCGTGCTGCACTAAAAACAGATATAAATGTTTCGCCAGCTGAACTTGTTTTTGGGTCTACTCTCAGACTTCCAGGTGATTTCTTCGATGACAAATCCACCATTAAAAGTCCTGAAGAATTAGTGCAGCGATTAAGAAATACCTTCAACGAATTCAAACCACAACCAACTAAGTCCCATAATAGCACAAAAACATTTGTGTCTCAGGAGTTTAAAACATGTACGCATGTATTTGTGCGTCAAGAAGGTATTCGGCAAGCTTTACAACCGCCGTATGATGGACCTTTTGAAGTTGTTGAGCGCAACGATAAACTTTTTAAAGTGGCCATAAAAGGCAAAATAGTAAATATATCGCTGGACAGACTGAAGCCAGCCTTTTTGGTGAATGATTCACTATCTTCGACTCCTGAAACAACCTCAACCCTGGAAACAACTGCTTCGACTCCCGGGACTGCCTCGAATTCTGGAAAAACAAAACCACCTCACATCACACGATCCGGCAGAACTGTCAGATTTCCAGAACGTTTAGTGGAAAATTAAGAGTATCGTTTGCACTAGGAAGGGGGTACTGAGGTGCCTCTTCGATCCAGAACATTTAAAAACTGTCAACAGATGGCGCCACATGCGCATCGGACAAGGACTCTAGGCAGGCTGTGAGAGACTGTTGGTTCGGTGAGTCAGTTACTGTACTGCCGCCGCTTATGTAGCACGCAAGGAAAATCACCTTGTTCCGAGAGACAAAACGTGTCTCAAGTTATTTAGAAATGTATTCTATTTCTTTATAAGTTTAATTAAATTTATGTTTGTTTAAGTACGTGCTATTAATATTTATCCATATACACCGTACTTTTGTAAAAAACATCGACAAGATGAAAGATTAATTCAGATTGAGCAGCCGTGATATCCCATAACCACATGGTTGCTTCACGTGGTTAGAAAATTCAACCACCAGAGCTGAAAGGATTAAAATTAAATATTAAAAGTTATACTCATTAACAAATATTTATTTATTTAAAATTTATAATATTTTATTAACTCATAGTAAATCAATAAAAAATATAGTATATATATTACAGATTTTTAAAAAAATTTCGCTAAAACTAACCTTTATATTATCTTAATTTTCTTATAATAATGTCCCGTACTTACTTCAAATTATTAAATTAAAATCTTGTTTCTAAATCTAATCAGTTAATATTTATGCAGACGATATAAATTCTTAATTTGCCTTAAAAAACATTATTCCAGTATGCATAAATTTAAAAAGCTGGCTCTAAATTAAAAATATTCTTAATTAAACTTTATTTCTTAATATTCCAAATAAAACTAATTTTTTCTATGTTTTATCAACCCTTTTTAAGAAAGTCTTATTAAATTTATTCCAAACCCATACCTTTCAAAAAATATCATTATTTTATTTTATCTATTTATTTATTTTTCCTCAGTCAACCTTTGATGTGTGCATATTAATAAATTCATTTCTTTTCTTTTTCTCTTAAAATTAATCATTTATAAAAATCGTCTGTTTAAGAAATTCTGAGTCTATTATAAATTGGTTAAATAATATTTTTAAAAAAATAAATTTATCATCTGTTGAAAATAATCTCGTAGCTGGACAAGAATTCTGTTTACAAAAAAGAATGATGGTTTGAGGTTACAGAAGGGTCCAGAACTTTCTTTTTAGTTTAAAAGGTGAAAGTCTCGAGATGAGAAAAAAGATTCTTGGGTTGCTTCTTCGATGAGGACGGCCCGCTGAAGTAAATGATGGAATTTTTTGCAAAAGGAGCTTTTCCCTTCCTCATTATTACGAATTAAATCAATGAACTTACAGCAGCCAATGACTAATTATTGGATCTTCTACATTTATTTATTTATTTTGTTTTTTCCCTCGGTTGCCAAGACTGTGTGTTTTTTTTTTTAACCAGTGGAAATAATTCGAGTTTCTCCTTAAATCGTCACATATATAAATAAATAAAATTAAAAGTTATACTCATTACAAATATTTATTTAAAAAATGAAAATATTTTATAAACTCATAGTAAATAAAAATAAATAATAATAATAAAAATATATACTAATTAATATATTAATATACTATATAATAATTGTTTAAAATAGTTTATATATTATATAAATAACTGTTTATATAATATATTTATTATAATACTATTTATATATTTTATATTTAAGATATTTTATTATGTATTAATTCATATATTGCTATTTTATTATATTTATACAATTTTATAATATATATATAATATAAGTATGGTTATTATTATTAAATAAATAAACAAACATATATTAAGGTAATATGTATATGGGTGATTCTCAAAATAGGGGACAATTTATGTCTTTCGGCATACAAAAAAAAAAATTGAGAGGTTTTCTGTCATGTTTTTATGTTTAGATATGTTTGTCTTAATATTATTCATTATTTGCACCCAAGAATTACTCACTTTTTAGTTAAAAACACCTTAAAATAACAGAATAAATGTTCAAAATGTCATTAGCATGGATGTCCACAGCAGCTGTGCCTTGTATATACTAGCTTTTTCAAGAGTTAATATCATGTTTATAAAATAAAACAAATATTATTCTTTCTTTAAATTAATCAAGGAGAGGATTTATCCAATAAATTTCTTCTTAAAAATAAAATTATAATATATAAAAAAAGAATTAAAGTTTGTCCTCCATATTCTATTTTCAAAAGAAGGTCATACTATAACAGCTGTTTATTAATCAAAAATTCATTTTCACATATGACAATAGTTTGAAAATATAAAGTTTCTCCATGGCAACAAGTAGCCATTTTATCCCAGCCTGAAAATAGAAGCATGTATTGTATTTTAAAAATAGAAGTTGAATATTAGGGGCGTACATCAATTGTATGTCATTAGAATGGATAATAATTTTCATGTTTATTTTATAATTAAAATGTTTATTTTACTTATTTGCATAGGACTTTTGTATTTTAAAAAGCCCCAGAAAGGACTATTGCATTGTGATTATATTATGGCTCATAATCTTATTTAAATTAAAATTTGTCATTAGCATGGACAAATATCAGTGTCATTAGCATAGTTTTTCTGTTCATGCTAAAGATTCCTATGTGCATAAATGTAACCATTGCTTATATTGTATCTTTTATAAAGTTTGATTTTACATATAAATTTAGGTATTACATTTATTATCCCTAAAATATGCATTAAATCTGTCAGAAAATCACTAAGACAGCTTCTTACATTGTTAGTGCCAGAATGTTGCTCATGTAAACAAAGTTTGCTCTTTAGTAATGTTTTTATTCTCCTTATATGTATATATGTAAAAATGGAAACCATTTGCTGAAAAGGAAGGATAATAAATATAGAAAAAAATATTTAAACAGGAAGAAAATAAAAATTTCTTAATATATTTATTCCATGTAATTTGTTTTGTCATTAGCATGGCTCAAAAAATACTAATTATTTTTTTTATAGTTAATTTTTAAAAATTTAGCTCTGCTGACTACGTTTAAAGCATACCTAATACTATATTAACAACACCTATTTTTTTTTCAGAAATTTTGCTAACAGTAATTTTTTTTAAGATTTCACTTTTGAAATTGTCCCCTATTTTGAGAATCACCCATATAATGTATGTTATGTATTATATTTTATAGTACAATAATATTATTTATATTTTTTAAATTTATATTTTGATATTATTACATAATGTTTAGTATTATTATTATAAACTTATGTATTAAGATTTCATATTATTTTTATATTTACATAATATATATGTATTATAATAAAATAATGATATGATAAAATAATTAATTTAATATAATAAAAAATATCTAATATTGTATAATAATAATAAATAAAAATAACAATTATGTATTTTTTTCATTAGTAATTATCTTTTCTCAACCATGTAATAAATCCGTAAAAATTACATTATCATTTCTAACATTTTTGTGATTTACGCAAAGTATCCTCAAATGTAAGCGTACCCCTGATTGGGAACCATTGGCCTATGAGAATTATATGAATTAGACATTTTTTAGCACTTTAGTTTTTATCATTTATTTATCGAAAAATTCAATATTTATCAATTTCTTTTCACTTTTTCCCCGCTCCTCTTCAAATATTCATAGTGCATACAAATAAACACAGTAAAAAACATCACTCATTCATGACCGCCATTGCTGCTCGCATGGAGGGTAGCTAGTCTTTATCAAAAGTTTGATGATGTGTAGATAGTACAGTCGATTGCACAATGTTTTGAGCACCGGACCCTCGGCGATTCAGAACCAGATGGGCCCGCCTCAAAGAGTGGAGTGGCCCCGTTGAGAAACGAAACCATTCCGAGAGAGGGTGGTCGAGAGTATCGACTCTGTGTTTAAAAAGACGCCTGGCTGCCAAGGTGTTTGGTAAAAGAGGCGTAGAAGCACTGTGTTTAAAAAGACGTCTGGCTGCCAAGGTGTTTGGTAAAAAAGGCGTACAAGCACTCTGTATAAAAAGACGCCTGGGTCCCAAGGTGTTTTTTAAAAAGGCGTGCTGTCAACAGACACTTGGGTTGGAGGCTCCCAAGGTGTTTGTTAAAAAGGCGTGCTGTCAACTGACACTTGGGTTGGAGGCTCCCAAGGTGTTTGTTAAAAAGGCATGCTGTCAACAGACACTTGGATTGGAGGCTCCCAAGGTGTTTTTTAAAAAGGCGTGCTGTCAACTGTAAACAGACACTTGGGTTGGAGGCTCCCAAGGTGTTTTTTAAAAAGGCGTAGAAGCACTCTGTATAAAAAGACGCCTGGGTTCCAATGTGTTTGTTAAAAAAGACGCCTGGGTTGGAGGCTCCCAATGTGTTTGTTTAAACAGACGCCTGGGTTGGAGGCTCCCAAGGTGCCTGGGTTGGAGACGATGGGTCTGGGCTAGGGTCCCTCGGGAGACATGCGTCAAAAATCGTGCAACAGGACGCACAGGTTTTTTCTGTGCAATCCGGGTCGCACGCACCACGTCTCGCAGATGTGTGTGGCGGGCCTAAGAAAGGTCGCCTAAAAATAGAGCCCGACCTCAAAAGAAAAAAACCCGCGTCCCGTTGCACCCTGTTGGTCGCACCGTGGCGGGCCTCCGTGTCACAAGAGCGTGGAGGCTCTTTGTAGAAAGAGTGTGACTTTGAACGAAAAACGTGAGACAGGCGCCCATAAAACATTAGAAATAAGATTCCATCCAACCCTGGAGAACGAAATCTTGTCTCTTTCATTTTATCTGAAAAAAAATTTTTTTTTTCAATGACTTATCTAATTAAAAAAAAAAAATTTTTAATTAGATGAGTTATTGAAAATTTTTTTTTAATTAGATGAGTCATTGAAAAAAAATTGTTTGTGTACAATTTTATTTGTGTGTCCAATGTGTGCTAAAGCCCATCTGTGGTGGGACTTTGAAAGGGAACCTAACCCGCATTCACGCTCGAGGAGAGTTTCCGTTTTTGCCCGAAGCTCCTTTCGAGTTCGAAGGGAAACCACAGAAAACCTTCGAAGGCTAGGCCGACGGTCTGACCGTCTACCCGATTCCGTCTCGGGTGAAACTTGTTTCCTGTAAAAGAAAACAAGCTATCACGTGAAAAATCGGTACTTGAGTCTTGTTTCCTGTAAAAGAAAACTCATTGTTCCATCAAACGCGCTGTCACGTGAAAAATCGGTACTTGAGTCTTGTTTCCTGTAAAAGAAAACGCCCTGAAAAAGAAAATCGAAACGTCCTGTAAAGAAATCGCGCTGTCACGTAGAAAATCGGTACTTGAGTCTTGTTTCCTGTAAAAGAAAACGCCCTGAAAAAGAATACGCGTTTTCTTGTTCATTGTAAAATCGACGAACCATCGATGCAATAATATCAAAAATATCAAATATTTATCAAGTATTTATCAAAAATTTATCAAATACGCATCAAGTATTTATTATGAAAAATCAGGAAAAGAAATTTACAAGTCAAAGTTATCAAGTCGGGACACAATTTCTTAAAAAATTAAAAAAAACTTACCTTTCATACTAACCTTTCATTTTTACATTTTCTATGGAAAAGCATTGAAAACATGACCTTATTCAAAACATAATCATTTCAAACACTTTTTAAAACATGACCTTATTCCAAACAGGACTTTTTCACTTTTTAAAACATCCTTATTATGTTATAAGGATGTTCTTTCAAACACTTTTTAAAACTTGACTTTAAAAACATGACCTTCTTCAAAACAACCTTCCCCTGTTATACACAGGATTTTTTCACTTTTTAAAACACCCTTATTATGTTATAAGGATGTTCTATCAAACACTTTTTAAAACACTTTATAAAACAAAACCTTTTTAAAACATAACCTTTTTAAAACATAACCTTTTTAAAACATGACCTTTTATACAACATAACCTTTTATAAACACCATACACTTTTTAAAACATAACCTTTTTAAAATATAACCTTTATACAACATAACCTTTTATAAACATAACCTTTTTAAAACATAACCTTTATACAACATAACCTTTTTAAAACATAACCTTTATACAACATAACCTTTTATAAACACCATACACTTTTTAAAACATAACCTTTTATAAACACCATACACTTTTTAAAACATGACCTTTTTAAAACACTTTTTAAAACATAACCTTTTATCACTTTTTAAAACAGTTTTATCCTTTTTAAAACATAATCTTTTTCAAAACACTCTTCCATACACTTTTTAAAACCAAACCTGTGGCCACCTCTCATGCATCCATCTCTCTGTGAAAAAAGAAAACCACCTACCTTTGTAAACGGGAATTTGCCGGCAAGCCGCCGAAGCGACTCAAACCGGACCGTGTGAGTGACATTAATAATAATCATAAAAAAGGGTACCTACTTGGACATTTCTGTCTCACGCCCCCTAGACAAACCGTTCCTTCTTTCTTGTCGGGATCTCCTTCGCTGGACCACTCTTCCTGTTCGCTTAGCACTTATCCACCCTCCAGTCTTCCACAGTGCCGCCAGAACTTTCTTCCCGCGAGTGTCCGAATTCGGGTCAAGTGACTCTTTCACCACGGTGGCTGAGACGCCCTAAGGGTCATCGGGACCGAAGGGTTCCTCACCGACGCCTACTAGAGGTGGGTCCCGCTACGCTACTCCCTCCTAGCTAACCCAAACTTCACCACCGTGGCATCTCCCAACCCCGGAGGCACCTGGACCGCAGTGCACAGAGGCCTCCGGTCCTGAGAGACTTCTTCTGAGACTTCTGAGAGACTGCGCGCCCACGGCACACGGGGTGCCCCATGCGCCTTCCAGCCGGTTGTCTCTCATCGAGGCCCCAGACCTACAGGCTCAAGCAATGTCCATGCGAGGCACAGAGACGTCAATTGACGAGGTTCTTTCCCTTCACATCGGTCCGAGATGCTATATCTCTTCGGACTAGGAGCCCGAATCCCGAACTCCCACTCCACGGTCCGGATGACCCGACAAAAGGTCTCGACGGAGGAACATCTAGACCCCGCCAAGAGACAACCAGCCAACAGTAGCCCTTAGGACACTCGCAGTCGAGCCCCTTTGAACATCCGGAAGGGATTGGAAGGCTTTCAGTGTCCACTACTGGAGAAGAGCACCCTGAAGTACATACGATCCCTGCTGGAGAAGGGGGAGCATGGTGGCTCCCATCACTCTGACCCTCGCCGCACTGGGAAAAGAGGCGGCTACCGGGGCCACGGTAGCCCTCGAGGAGAATCCTGTGAGCGGCCCCTACATGCTGCAAGGGAGCGGCGGTCCTCCGCACTCTCTGTTCATCCGATCTTGCTGAGAGGCAGGAATCTTGTGGCCGTGCATGCGATCCCACTGACCAGACTGACGACAGCGAGTATCGCGGTCCATACTTGCAACTGACCAATAGCAGAGGATCGGAGACGAGGATTGGAGCGACCCCATGTCCCCGGCATGCGGCCATCCGGCGGGTTCGCTTGCTCGTGGTGTAGTATCTGTATCCGCCCCCTCGCCCAGCGGGGAGGGTAGGATCCGAGCAGCCCCTGTCTCTCCCCTTTTGTCTAGAAGAGGTGCCACAGAAACGTCGCCATCTGAAAAGTAGAAGAAAAAGGACATGGGTGGACAAAATCATAGCAAAAAGAAAATGGTTTATCTCAGAAAATGAATCAGCAAAGCATGACCTTAAAAAACAATCTTTTCATATTCAAGTTTAAATTTTCAAAGTGTTGGATATATTCTAATGAAACAAAACATGTCAACATTTTCAAACTCTTAAACTCTAACTCAATACCTTTCAGAAGAAAATTGTTTATCACAGAAAATTAATCTTTTTTAAAAAAGTAACACATTAAAAAACAATTTTTTTTATTCAAGTTTAAATTTTCAAAGTGTTGGATACATTCTAATAAAACAAAACATGTCAACATTTTCAAACTC
Organism: Maratus speculifer; assembly: GCA_964019185.1. Lineage (NCBI taxonomy): Eukaryota > Metazoa > Arthropoda > Arachnida > Araneae > Salticidae > Maratus > Maratus speculifer. Next base: position 178,429,978 of record OZ025293.1, read on the forward strand.
TTAAACTCTAACTCAATACCTTTCAGAAGAAAATTGTTTAAAAACTTAAATTTTCTAAGTGTTGGATACATTCTCTTTAAAAGAACACGGCAAAATTTTCAAACTCTTATTCACTAACTCGATACATTTCAGAATTGTTTAAAAACACCATCTCAGAAAATCAATCTTTTTTAACAAAGTCAAAATATAAAAACAATCTTTTTATATTCAAGTTTAACTTTTCAAAGTGTTGGATACATTCTGTTTAACAGAACACGGCGAAATTTTCAAACTCTTATTCACTACTCGATACATTTCAGAATTGTTTAAAAACATCATCTCAAAAAATCAATCTATTTAACAAAGTAACTTTTATCACATAATAATACAAAGTAAAACACTCACAGAAATCCACAGGCAGAGTAATCCAAAGGCACAAGCATCGAGAAAGACGAAAGCCAAGTGAATGAGCTAGCGAATGCACGGCCTTTTATACACCAGTTTGACCTCAATAATTTTTTTTTTGTTTTTTACCTCAATATTTTTTTTTCAAAGTGTTGGATACATTCTCTTTAACAGAACATAGCGAAATTTTCCAACTCTTATTCTCTAAATCAACACATTTCATAAGAAAATTAATGAATCTTTTTAACAAAGTAACACATTAAAAACATCCTTTTTATATTCAAGTTTAAATTTTCAAAGTGTTGGATACATTCTTCTTAATAAAACATAGCAAAATTTTCAAACTCTTATCCTCTAACTCAATACATTTCAGAAAAAAATTGGTTAAAAACACCATCTCAAAAAATCAAACTTTTTTAACAAAGTCGCAAAATAAAAACAATCTTTTTATATTCAAGTTTAAATTTTCTAAGTGTTGGATAACAGAACACAGCAAAATTTTCAAACTCTTATTCTCTAACTCAATACATTAAAGAAGAAAATTGGTTAAAAACACCATCTCAAAAAATCAATCTTTTTTAACAAAGTCGCAAAATAAAAACAATCTTTTTATATATATTCAAGTTTAAATTTTCTAAGTGTTGGATACATTCTCTTTAACAGAACAAAGCAAAATTTTCAAACTCTTATTCTCTAACTCAATACATTTCAGAAGAAAATTGGTTAAAAACACCATCTCAAAAAATCAATCAAAAAATCAAAGTCCCAAAATAAAATAATACGAAGTAAAACACTCACAGAAATCCACAGGCAGAGTAATCCAAAGGCACTCAGGAGAGCAGGCACAAGCATCGAGGTAAACGAAATCCAAGTGAACGAGCAAGCGAATGCACGGCCTTTTATACTGCATTCTACCCTCCGCGACCTTGAAAAAAAAATTTTTTTTTAACAATGGGTTGTGTAATGGGATATAGGCTTCCTATACCTTGCAATACATAAAAAAAAATTAACAATGGGTTGTGTAATAGGATATAGGCTTCCTATACCTTACAATGCATTAAAAAAATTGTTTTTCAAGGTCGTTGAGGGTAGAATGCAGTATAAAAGGCCGTGCATTCGCTTGCTCGTTCACTCGGCTCTCTTCTTTCACGAAGTTTGTGCCTGCCTGCCTGCCTGCTGGATGACCTTACCACCGCCGATATACATGGACGATTTTCAAAGACTTGGATTCTGTGGAAGATGCAGGAGACTGGAAAAAGATTGCTTTCCGTGACATTTCTGGCAGACTGGTTTATTTTATGAATATTGCAACTTCCCGAGACATGTTTCCATGGATTGAATTTGGTGATAGATGCATGCCATTGGAAAAGATGGACTTGTATTTTTTTCGGTGACCTTTCTACGATAAAACTTAAACTGTTTTCTTTTATGGAGCCCAGCCGCATTTCGAAAGACTGAGACATTTTTCAAAGTGTTGGACGTGTGAAAGAGGCATCCAACTGAAAAAGATTGACTTTTTGTGATATTTCCAAGTTAAAACTGTTTTTTTTTTATGGAGCCCAGCCGCATTTCGAAAGACTGAGACAATTTCCAAAGTGTTGGAGTTGTTGAAACAGGCATCCAACTGAAAAAGATTGACTTTTTGTGATGTTTCCAAGTTAAAACTGTTTTCTTTTATGGCGCCCAGCCGCATTTCGAAAGACTGAGACAATTTCTTAAGTGTTGGAGTTGTTGAAACAGGCATCCAACTGAAAAAGATTGACTTTTTGTGATGTTTCCAAGTTAAAACTTAAACTGTTTTCTTTTATGGAGCCCAGCCGCATTTCGAAAGACTGAGACAATTTCTTAAGTGTTGGAGTTGTTGAAACAGGCATCCATCTGAAAAAGATTGACTTTTTGTGATGTTTCCAAGTTAAAACTTAAACTGTTTTCTTTTATGGAGCACAGCCGCATTTCGAAAGACTGAGACATTTTTCAAAGTGATGGAGTTGTTGAAACAAGCATCGAACTGAAAAAGAGTGTTTTTCAGTGACATTTCCAAGTGAAACCATCACCCACATTTCGAGTCACGCTATGGGTCCAGAGTAAGGTTCTTGAGATTTTCCCAAAGAAGACCTCACTCTCTTTCAACCACATTCCCACGCGCGTCGATTCCCAAGACCTAGGCTTCAGTAGCTGCCCGTCTCGAGCACGATGAACACCTGCATGTGTTGCTCTCTGCCGGTCCTCAACGGCTCGCGCTTGACGCGGTGCCAGCATGCGGTCCACCCGCTGTGTCTCCTGCAGCATCTCGAGTCTCTCCTGCAGCAGTCCGAGGTACCGGGCATCTCGAGTGTCGGATGTGCGGGGCCCTTCTCAAGGCCCCGGACCTCACCTTTCTCTGGGTCCAGTATAAAGATCGATTGACGGAGGAGCAGTTTCGTTGGTTGCGGGAAAAGCGAAACAAGATTCTGATCCTCGAACTGGATCCAGAGGATTTGGGAGGATCTCACCTCCAGGTTTAATGTCTCATCCGTCGCAGAAAAAAGAGTTGAAAGGGGAAGCAGGTTCCCCTTTCAACTCTTTTTTTTTTGCGCCCAACCCCTCATCAACGTTGGTCCCTCACCCCGAAAGGGAGAGTCGTGTTTAAGACCTTATCCTCTTTAGATTTTTTTTTTACCTTGCTCTCCTTTGCCTTGCCATTTGTGATACCGTTCGAGTCGTTCGCTGACAGGATGACAAGCCATTCTCGACTCCTGTGTGTGTATTGCAGACTGCGGCAGGGAGGACTGGGTTTAATTCTAAGAGAGTGTGGTCACGGATACCATGCGGGGTGCATCGTGTATCATGTCAAAAGCAGTTTGGATAACAGAGACGTACCCCGACGTGTTTCGAATGTGCTACCTCCATCCACTGGCGGGACTGTCCTCTACCATCCCCTGAGTCACACCCGGATCGACAGGAGCCCCGTAGAAAGGGAACGTAGACTGTCGTTAGAAGAGGCCATTGAAAAAGGAAAGAAGAAATTGGATTTATAAAATAATCCATGTAGATAGTGTAAAATACATTCCATCCTATAAAGAATTGATATTTGTTGTCATTTATTTTATACCATACATACTTTACCTCTATCATTTTATTGTAAAATAGCTTGGACGACTCCTTCAAAAAAAAAAAAAAATTTTTTTTTTTTTGACATTTATATATATTCGAATCTCATGTCCCTTAGACACTCTCTGTTTATTTTCAGTCCTAATCGAATGAAATCTCTAAGTGCATTCTTAGTCTTCTAAGTGCTTCTGATTCACCAAACTTTTTTTCAAATTTACCGAAAACGGTGCCTTTTCGTGATGCCGCGGGCTACGACTCCCTATACACAGAGAGTGTGCCAGTGGACATGGCTTTAAAAAGTCTCTTCGTGTTTTCTAGCGTGATCGCTTCCTGTGCTTTTTTTTAATAGTAGAATTCATATTTTATTTTTACATCTGTTGATATGAAATATAGTTACAGAACTAAATTTCTTAAAGGTACATTATGAAATACTTTGCTCTATAACAGTATTATAAAATAGTTTATACTTCTATGTAAAAATAAATAAAATATGTATAGTAATAAAAAAAAAATATTTTTTTCTTAACAGTAGTAATCATATTTAATTTTTACATCTATGGGTTGATAAGAAATATGTTTAAAGATTTAAATTTCTTAAAGGTACATCATAAAATACTTTGCTCTATAACTTTATTATAAAATAGTTTATACTACTATAAAAATAAAATATGTATAATATTCAATTTTTTTTTTTTTTTTTTTTTTTTTTTTTTACATGGTGATATATTAGAATCTCATGTCACTGACACAGTAGCCGTTTATTTTCAGTCCTAATCGAATGAAATATCACAAGTGCATCTTCTTATTCACCATCGATTGTTTTCCAATTCACCTAAAAGGTTGAGGTGTATCCTCTTTTAAGGGGTGTTTTATGGATCCTCTCTGGTTGCGCAACCTGTCTCACATCCCCCCCCAAAGGGATGGAGCGTGAAGGTGAATGGCAAGGTGTCTTTTCGAGAGGCCGCGGGCTGCGACTTCCCATCCACAGGGAGGGTGTCACTCGACATGAGTTTAAAAAGTACCTTTGGGTCGGGCATCCTCCCAAAAGGATGAAGTGGGAAGGTGAATGACAAGGTGTCCATTCGTGGTGTCAAACGCTACGACTTTCCATACACAGGCAGTCTGCACCGGGGCACTCTCTATGCGATACACGGGACATTCTCTATGCCTTCCGATGCGGGGCGAAAGAAAAAAAAATTCCGATGCGGGGCCTTCGGGAGGCCCCCCAGAAAAGAGAAGAGAAACAAGAGGGGACAGTCCTCTCGAGAAGGGTCCCTCTCTCCTCACAGGGAAACAGGTAAGATACTCGTGTGCCAGTCGTCTAGAAGCACACTCCTGGAGGAGAGAGGAGCCCCCTTCAAACGGGTTCACAACTCTGAAACCATTTTCAGAGAAACAGGTAAGTATTAAAATATATATATATATATATATTATAATATATATATATATATATATATATATATATATATATATATATATAGCCTCCCTTTTTTTTTAACTTAAACTTTAATTTTAATTTTAATTTAAATTTTAATTTCAATTTCAATTTTAACAATTAAAAGCTACTCCCTCAGGTGCGGGGGCTCGCTCAATGTCTACCCGATTCCCGGACACAAGTATCCCGCTCTCCCTACCCAAGAGGGGTGTTGTCTCTCTTGATTCAACGGGACACAGGTCCCTACCCAAGAGGGGTGTTGTCTCTCTGGATTCAACAGGTCCCTACCAAGGACGGGTGTTGTCTCTCTGGATTCAACAGGTCCCGTCCAAAGAGGGGAGAGGATCTCTCTTGATTGAACAGGACACTCGGTCCCCTCCCATTCCTGAGAGGACCCCTCTGAACGGAGTCTTCCGAGAATCACAGAGGGAGAAATTTGGGAATAGAAAAGGTGGGTAAGGGGAAAGGGTGGCCTTCCACGATAGTGATAGGAAATAGATTTAGAGAACTCAATATCTTAAATGGACATTATACAATCCTTTGGTCCAATATATCTTATCGCTACTATGCTTAACTTGTTATAAAATATATTATACTACTACTACTTGTATTTTATTTTTACATCTATTGATATGAAATATATTTAGATTAAATACCTTAAATATACATCATACAATACTTTACTCTAATATATCTTATCGCTATTATAACTTGATTATAAAATATATTATACTACTACAAAAAAAAAAAAAATTAATAATAGTATTTATATTTTATTTTTACATCTATTGATATGAAACATATTTAGAGAATTAAATATCTTAAATATATATCATACAATACTTTACTCTAATATATCTTATCTCTATTATAACTTGATTATAAAATATACTATACTACTACTACTACTACAAAAAAAATTACATTTATTGATATGAAATATATTTAGAGAATTAAATATCTTAAAAATATATCATACAATACTTTACTCTAATATATCTTATGTCTATTATAACTTGATTATTAAATATATTATACTACTACTACAAAAAAAAAAATTTTAATAGTATTTATAATTTTTTTTTTACATCTATTGATATGAAATATGTTTAGAACACTAAATATAAATATACATCATACTATTCTTTACTCTAATATATCTTATCGCTATTATAACTTGATTATTAAATATATTATACTACTACTACAAAAAAAAAATTATGATGTGCAACACAACCTAGTGTCCTCTGGGGCCTCCTGTCCTCTCTACTGCTTACAAAGCCCCGTTCGTGTTCATCCTTCTGAAATTTTAAACCCAATGCAAAATGTAAAGTTTTTTTTTAATATAAACTTGTGCCAATTACTGGATCCCAAGGTGTCTTACATTGGTGCTCTAGGTGCCAATTACTGGTGATTTCAACAACTTTTTATAAATATATTTTTATAAAAATACTTTTTCAATTTTTTTTGCTTTTAGTGGGCAAAATAGATGCACAGATATGCATTCTTTGATTTAAAAATATTTCCAAGTAAATATCATATTTCATTGTAATGAAAATTGAAGTAAGTTTAAAGACAAATTCTTAAAGTGCCAATTACTGGAGATGTTACCCTAGTATTTATATTTTATTTTTACATCTATTGATATGAAATATGTTTAGAACACTAAATATAAATATACATCATACTCTAATATATCTTACCTCTATTATAACTTGATTATTAAATATATTATACTACAAAAAAAAGTTTTATTTTTTATTTTTATGATGTGCAACACAACCTATTGTCCTCTGGGGCCTCCTGTCCTCTCTACGGCTTACAAAGCCCCGTTCGTGTTCATCCTTCTGAAATTTTACAAGTCCAGCGTCTTCTCTTTATAAAGGGAAATGTTGAGCGGCCGTTTTAGAGAGGTTCCCATCGAGAGGGGTCAGAATGGATGTCAGATTCACACCGGACGCAAGATATTAAAAAAAAAAAAAAAAAAAATCCCCTAAATTTCGCGTCCGGCGTAAATCTGCCCTCCATTCTGATCCCACTGCATGGGAACCTCTCTCAAACGGCCCTTGAACATTTCCCTTTATAAAGAGAGGGGTCTGGACTTGTGTTTCTCGTCGGACGACACCGGAAAATAAAGGTTCCAGCAGGCACTCGAAAGGGGGCCGGAACGTTCCCCTCGGTACGAGCTTTCGTTTGCACCGGTTGGCGTCCCTCTCGTGGGTCAACCGGGGGAGAGGGGCCCGTCGGAAATTTCGGGTTCGCATTTTCAAAAGGCCCTCCCGCACGCGTGGGGGGTCGGATACTTTGGAGGGGGGGTCCGGCCGATACGGCCTTTCGAGGGCCCCTCGCATCCCGTCCCCAGAGAGGTCGTTGACCCCTCAGGCGTGTTGGCATTTCCGCGGTAAAAGGGGATGCCGGGGGGGACCGGAGGGGCTTCGACCCCCTTCCAACGGTTTTTCGTTTGGTTTCCCTTCCTCCTCTGCCGAGACCCCCGTTTCGAACGCGAGCGGTACCCCGCTCCCATTTTTCAGCCCCAGGAGGCTTTCGGCGGAAGCGTTTTTCGCTCGTCACGGTCCAACGCGTCGGCGGACCGCCGAAAGAAGATTCGTTTCGAGTGGCTTGATTTTTTTCCAACCCGTGGATAGGTGACACGACCCCTCTGCCCCGAGCGGTTCAGACCCGACCCGAACCCGCACGAGACACGCCCCAACGGGACCGGGTCATGTGACCCCTCCAACGGTCGGAAAAAAATCAAACAACTCAAAAATATTTTGATTTTGGTCGGCCTCCGCTTTTTTCGGGGGCAAAAGGGGTCAAAACCGCCGATCGGGGAACCCGGAAGAAGCCCTCAACGACCCCCCGTGCGCCCCCGCGCCTCCGGAACTCGCTGGGAAGAAGCGGACTGACGCGTAGAGTTCGACATTTTGGGAGGGGGGGGTCGTTCGGTCGACCGCGCGGGCCCCGGGCCACCCACAAGAGTGTCTGAATTTCGAGGGGCCCCGGGCCCTTTCCATACGACCGGAAACGGGCCGAAGCGACACCGTCGGGAAGAGGGTCGAGAGAGGTGACCGCGACAGGGTCCGCGATTCTTTCATCCCAAGACCCGACGCGAGAGGCGTCCTCCAAGTTTCCACCCGAAAGGGGGTCAGGGCCCTCGACCCCCTCGTGGACCGCGGAGAGAGACGAAACCGCATGGGAAAGAAAGCCCTGCGAGAGAGGCACCTCCGAGTCGAAGCTCGAGGGTCCAGTCCCCAAAAAAATTTCAAAGTCGCATTTTTTTTTTCAAACTTTTGAATCTATATCGTGCGTCGGCGTAAATCTCCCATCCATTCTGACTCAGCTCCACGGGAATCCCCCTAAAAGAGCCGTTGAACCTTTCCCTTTATAAAGAGAAGACGCTGGACTTGTAAAATTTCAGAAGGATGAACACGAACGGGGCCCTACTGAGGTCCGTAGGCCCCAGAGAACACTCGGTTGTGTCGAATATTCAAAAAAAAAAATTTTTTTTTTAATGGTATTTATATTTTATTTTTACATCTATAGTTAGAGAATTAAATTTTTTAAATGTACATCATACAATACTTTACTCTAACTTATCTTATCTCTATTATAACTTGATTATAAGCTATATACTACTACTACAAAAAAAAAAAAAAAAAAAAAAAATTAATACATTCATCCATGGTATGACATGGGTTGAAATAAAAATGTAATTAAAAAAGATTTTTTTTTAACATCTATTGACTAGTAGTATATTTTATTTTATATTTTATTTTTACATTTGTAGTTATGAAATATATTTAAAGAGTTAAATTTTTTAAATGTACATCGTACAATACTTTGCTGTACCATATCTTATTTCTATTAAAACTTTATTATAAAATATATTATTTTTTTAGTGTTCTCTGGGGCCTACGGACCTCTCTACGGCCCCTTTCGTTCATCCTACTGAAGTCCAGTCTTCTCTGTGTAAAGGGAAATATTCAAGTGCCGTTTTAAAGGGGTTCGCATGGAGATGGGTCACAACAAATGTGAGATTTACACCGGAAATTTTTATTTTGGGGACTCGACCCTCGAGCTTCGACACGGAGGTGCCTCTCTCTCCGTGGTGGCCCGGGGCCCGCGCGGTCAACCGCACGACCCCCCCAAAAACGTCAAACTCTACGCGTCGGTCCGCTTCTTCACAGCGAGTTCCGGAGGCGCGGGTGGCGCACGGGGGGTCGTTGAGGGCTTCTTCCGTGTTTCCCGATCGGCGGTTTTGACCCCTTTTGCCCCCGAAAAAAGCGGAGGCCGACCAAAACCAAAACATTTTTGAGTTGGTTGATTTTTTTCCGACCGTTGGAGGGGTCACATGACCTGGTCCCGTAGGGGCATGTCTCGGGCGGGTTCGGGTCGGGTCTGAACCGCTCGGGGCAGAGGGGTCGTGTCACCTATCCATACAATACTTTACTCTAACTTATCTTATCTCTATTATAACTTGATTATAAGCTATATACTACTACTACAAAAAAAAAAAAAAAAAAAAAAAATTAATACATTCATCCATGGTATGACATGGGTTGAAATAAAAATGTAATTAAATAAGATTTTTTTTTAACATCTATTGACTAGTAGTACATTTTATTTTATATTTTATTTTTACATTTGTAGTTATGAAATATATTTAAAGAGTTAAATTTTTTAAATGTACATCGTAGAATACTTTGCTGTACCATATCTTATTTCTAATAAAACTTTATTATAAAATATATTATTTTTTTAGTGTTCTCTGGGGCCTACGGACCTCTCTACGGCCCCTTTCGTTCATCCTACTGAAGTCCAGTCTTCTCTGTGCAAAGGGAAATATTCAAGTGCCGGTTTAAAGGGTTCGCATGGAGATGGGTCACAACAAATGTGAGATTTACACCGGAAATTTTTATTTTGGGGACTCGACCCTCGAGCTTCGACACGGAGGTGCCTCTCTCTCCGCGGTGGCCCGGGGCCCGCGCGGTCGACCGAACGACCCCCCCCCCAAAACGTCAAACTCTACGCGTCGGTCCGCTTCTTCACAGCGAGTTCCGGAGGCGCGGGGGGCGCACGGGGGGTCGTTGAGGGCTTCTTCCGTGTTCCCCTATCGGCGGTTTGTCCTCTGGGGCCTACGGACCTCTGTAGGGCCCCGTTCGTGTTCATCCTTCTGAAATTTTACAAGTCCAGCGTCTTCTCTTTATAAAGGGAAAGGTTCAACGGCTCTTTTAGGGGGGTTCCCGTGGAGCTGAGTCAGAATGGATGGGAGATTTACGCCGGACGCAAGATGTAGATTCAAAAGTTTGAAAAAAAAAAATTGCGACTTTGAAATTTTTTTGGGGACTGGACCCTCGAGCTTCGACTCGGAGGTGCCTCTCTCGCAGGGCTTTCTTTCCCATGCGGTTTCGTATCTCTCCGCGGTCCACGAGGGGGTCGAGGGCCCTGACCCCATTTTGGGTGGAAACTTGGATGACGCCTCTTGCGTCGGGTCTTGGGCGGAAAGAATCGCGGACCCTGTCGCGGTCACCTCTCTCGACCCTCTTCCCGACGGTGTCGCTTCGGCCCGTTTCCGGTCGTATGGAAAGGGCCCGGGGCCCCTCGAAATTCAGACACTCTTGTGGGTGGCCCGGGGCCCGCGCGGTCGACCGAACGACCCCCCCCCCAAAATGTCGAACTCTACGCGTCGGTCCGCTTCTTCCAAGCGAGTTCCGGAGGCGCGGGGGCGCACGGGGGATCGTTGAGGGCTTCTTCCGTGTTCCCCGATCGGCGGTTTTGACCCCTTTTGCCCCCGAAAAAAGCGGAGGCCGACCAAAACCAAAATATTTTTGAGTTGTTTGATTTTTTTCCGACCGTTGGAGGGGTCACATGACCCGGTCCCGTTGGGGCGTGTCTCGTGCGGGTTCGGGTCGGGTCTGAACCGCTCGGGGCAGAGGGGTCGTGTCACCTATCCACGGGTTGGAAAAAAATCAAGCCACTTGAAACGAATCTTCTTTCGGCGGTCCGGCGAATCGTTGGACCGTGACGCGCGAAAAACGCTTCCGCCGAAAGCCTCCTGGGGCCGAAAAATGGGAGCGGGGTACCGCTCGCGTTCGAAACGGGGGTCTCGGCAGAGGAGGAAGGGAAACCAAACGAAAAGCCGTTGGAAGGGGGTCGAAGCTCCCTCCGGTCCCCCCGGCATCCCCTTTTACCGCGGAAATGCCAATACGCCTGAGGGGTCAACGACCTCTCTGGGGACGGGATGCGAGGGGCCCTCGAAAAGCCGTATCGGCCTGACCCCCCCTCCAAAGTATCCGACCCCCCTCGCGTACGGGAGGGCCTTTTGAAAATGCGAACCCGAAATTTCCGACGGGCCCCTCTCCCCCGGTCGACCCACGAGAGGGACGCCAACCGGTGCAAACGAAAGCTCGTACCGAGGGGAACGTTCCGGCCCCCTTTCGAGTGCCTGCTGGAACCTTTATTTTCCGGTGTCGTCCGACGAGAAACACAAGTCCAGACCCCTCTCTTTATAAAGGGAAATGTTCAAGGGCCGTTTGAGAGAGGTTCCCATGCAGTGGGGTCAGAATGGAGGGCAGATTTACGCCGGACGCGAAATTTAGGGGATTTTTTTTTTTTTTTTTTTTTTTTTTATCTTGCGTCCGGTGTGAATCTGACATCCATTCTGACCCCTCTCGATGGGAACCTCTCTAAAACGGCCGCTCAACATTTCCCTTTATAAAGAGAAGACGCTGGACTTGTAAAATTTCAGAAGGATGAACACGAACGGGGCTTTGTAAGCCGTAGAGAGGACAGGAGGCCCCAGAGGACAATAGGTTGTGTTGCACATCATAAAAATAAAAAATAAAACTTTTTTTTTGTAGTATAATATATTTAATAATCAAGTTATAATAGAGGTAAGATATATTAGAGTATGATGTATATTTATATTTAGTGTTCTAAACATATTTCATATCAATAGATGTAAAAATAAAATATAAATACTAGGGTAACATCTCCAGTAATTGGCACTTTAAGAATTTGTCTTTAAACTTACTTCAATTTTCATTACAATGAAATATGATATTTACTTGGAAATATTTTTAAATCAAAGAATGCATATCTGTGCATCTATTTTGCCCACTAAAAGCAAAAAAAAATTGAAAAAGTATTTTTATAAAAATATATTTATAAAAAGTTGTTGAAATCACCAGTAATTGGCACCTAGAGCACCAATGTAAGACACCTTGGGATCCAGTAATTGGCACAAGTTTATATTAAAAAAAAACTTTACATTTTGCATTGGGTTTAATCGCTTTAAATGAATTTACTGTAGATAAAGATGTCATATTTCAGGTTTTTGAGAGTAAGAAATCAGCATATTAGTCTGAAATGTGAACACTTTAAAACAATGCAATATACTTATATTAATATCCAGTAATTGTCATGCTGTCCCCAGTAATTGTCATATGAAGCTTTAATGGATTCCAATTACTGATAATATTTCATATTTTTAAATAAAAACAAATGATAAACAAAAGTAGTCTATAACTTTAAAAGTATTTCCAAAATAAGTGTTTTAATCTCAAATTCCTTGCGAATTCCTTGGAATTGGAATAGGTGCCAATTACTTGGAACTAGCAAAATTGAAGCACCTTTAATTGGCATCTATCATTAATTCAGAAATCCAAATATTTGTGTCGAAAATACTTTTACACAATCAAAGTAACCCATTTTAACTAAACAAAACTGTTGTCAATTAAAATTTAAAATATATTATAAATCATATATTAATGAATTGAAAAGCATGCCTTCCTTAAACCAAAAAAGAAGCATTTGCAACAAAAATGGCTAATTTCATACAAGCCATAATTGTTTCACTTTCCTAGACACTATTGTCATCTAGTAGCATAAATCAAAGTTATAATCTTTAACGTAAATGAGCATATAACTGGTATATGGACTTGCATTTTTAAAAGACTGGATATAAATCTTATTTTGGGACATGTTTGTAGGATGCGCCAATCACTGGTGCATGCCAATTACTGGGGGTGTCACCCTATTATTATTATTATTTTTTTTTTTTTTGTAGTAGTAGTAGTATAATATATTTAATAATCAAGTTATAATAGAGAAAAGATATATTAGAATAAAGTATTGTATGATATATATTTAAGAGATTTAATTCTCTAAATGTATTTCATATCAATAGATGTAAAAAAAAAAAACTTTTTTTGTAGTAGTATAATATATTTAATAATCAAGTTATAATAGAGATAAGATATATTAGAGTAAAGTATTGTATGATATATATTTAAGATATTTAATTCTCTAAATATATTTCATATCAATAGATGTAAAATTTTCTTTCTTTTTTTTTTTTTTTTTTTTGTAGTAGTATAATATATTTAATAATCAAGCTATAATAGAGATAAGATATATTAGAGTAAAGTATTGTATGATATATATTTAAAATATTTAATTCTCTAAATATATTTCATATCAATAGATGTAATTTTTTTTTTTTTTTTTTTTTTTTTTTTTTTTTTAGTAGTAGTATGATATATTTAATAATCAAGTTATAATAGAGATAAGATATATTAGAGTAAAATATTGTATGATATATATTTAAGATATTTAATTCTCTAAATATATTTCATATCAATAGATGTAAAAACAAAATATAAATACTAGGGTAACATCCCCAGTAATTGGCACATTAAGAATTTGTCGTTAAACTTACTTAAATTTTCATTACAAAGAAATAAGCTATTTACTTGGAAATATTTTTAAATCAAAGAATGCATATCTGTGCATCTATTTTGCCCACTAAAAGCAAAAAAAATTAAAAAGTATTTTTATAAAAATATATTAATAAAAAGTTGCTGAAATCACCAGTAATTGGCACCTAGAGCACCAAGGTTTCCTAGAGCACCAATGAAACCTTGTGATCCAGTAATTGGCATATGTTTATATTTTAAAAACACTTTACATTTTGCATTGGGTTTAATCGCTTTAAATTAATTTACTGTAGATGAAGATGCCATATTTCAGGTTTTTGAGAGTAAGAAATCAGCATATTAGTCTGAAATGTGAACACTTTAAAACAATACAATATACTTACATTAATACTCAGTAATTGTCATGCTGTCCCCAGTAATTGTCATATAAAGCTTTAATGGATTCCAATTACTGATAAAATTTATATTTTCAAATAAAAACAAATGATAAACAAAATTAGTCTATAATTTTAAAAGTACTTCCAAAATAAATAGTTTAATCTCAAATTCCTTGCAAATTCCTTGTAATTGGAATAGGTGCCAATTACTCGGAACTAGCAAAATCGAAGCACCATTAATTGGCAACTACCATTAATTCAAAAATCCAAATATTTGTGTCGAAAATACTTTTACACAATTAAAGTAACTCTTTTTACAAAACAAAACTGTTGTCAATTAAAATTTAAAATATATTATAAATCAGATAATAATGAATTGAAAAGTATGCCTTTCTTAAGCCAAAGAAGAAGAATTTGCAACAAAATGGCTAATTTGATACAAGCCATACTTGTTTCTCTTTCCTAGGCTCTATTGTCATCTTGTAAAGTAAATCAAAATTATAATCTTTAACGTAAATGGGCATATAACGGATATATGGTCTTGAATTTTTAAAAGACTGGATATAAATCTTTTTTTACGACATGTTTGTAAAAGTGCCAATCACTGGTGCATGCCAATTACTGGGGGTGTTACCCTATTATTATTTTTTTTTTTTTTTTTTTTTTTTGTAGTAGTATAATATATTTTATAATCAAGTTAAAATAGAGATAAGATATATTAGAGTAAAGTATTGTATGATGTATATTTAAGGTATTTATTCTAAATATATTTCATATCAATAGATGTAAAAATAAAATACAAGTAGTAGTAGTATAATATATTTTATAACAAGTTAAGCATAGTAGCGATAAGATATATTGGACCAAAGGATTGTATAATGTCCATTTAAGATAATGAGTTCTCTAAATCTAATTCCTATCACTATCGTGGAAGGCCACCCTTTCCCCTTACCCACCTTTTCTATTCCCACATTTCTCCCTCTGTGATTCTCGGAAGGCTCCGTTCAGAGCGGTCCTTTTAGGAATGGGGGGGGACCGAGTGTCCTGTTCAATCAAGAGAGACCCCCTCCCCTCTTTGGACGGGACCTGTTGAATCCAGAGAGACAACGCCCGTCCTTGGTATTGACCTGTTGAATCAAGACAGACACCACCCCTCTTGGGTAGGGAGAGCGGGATACTTGTGTCCGGGAATCGGGTAGACATTGAGCGAGCCCCCGCACCTGAGGGAGTAGCTTTTAAGTGTTAAAATTGAAATTAAAATTGAGATTAAAGTAAAAATTAAAATTAAAGTTTAAATTAAAATTAAAGTTTAAGTTAAAATTAAAGTTTAAGTTAAACTTAAAGTTTAAGTTGAAATTGAAATTGAAATTAAAATTGAAATTAAAATTAAAATTAAAGATTAAGTTAAAAAAAAGGGAGGATATATATATATATATATATATATATATATATATATATATTAATACTTACCTGTTTCTCTGAAAATGGTTTCAGAGTTGTGAACCCGTTTGAAGGGGGCTCCTCTCTCCTCCAGGAGTGTGCTTCTAGACGACTGGCACACGAGTCTCTTACCTGTTTCCCTGTGAGGAGAGAGGGACCCTTCTCGAGAGGGCTGTCCCCTCTTGTTTCTCTTCTCTTTTCTGGGGGGGGGGGCTCCCGAAGGCCCTCTTGATTCTTTTGCCCCGCATCGGAAGGCATAGAGAATGTCCCGTGTATCGCATAGAGAGTGCCCCGGTGCACACTGCCTGTGTATGGAAAGTCGTAGCGTTTGACACCACGAATGGACACCTTGTCATTCACCTTCCCACTCCATCCTTTTGGGAGGATACCCGACCCAAAGGTACTTTTTAAAGTCATGTCGAGTGACACCCTCCCTGTGGATGGGGAGTCGCAGCCCGCGGCCTCTCGAAAAGACACCTTGCCATTCACCTTCACGCTCCATCCCTTTGGAGGGGGTGTGAGACAGGTTGCGCAACCAGAGAGGATCCATAAAACACCCCTTAAAAGAGGATACATCTCAACCTTTTAGGTGAATTGGAAAACAATCGATGGTGAATAAGAAGATGCACTTGTGATATTTCATTCGATTAGGACTGAAAATAAACGGCTACTGTGTCAGTGACATGAGATTCTAATATATCACCATGTAAAAAAAAAAAAAAAAAATTGAATATTATACATATTTTATTTTTATAGTAGTATAAACTATTTTATAATAAAGTTATAGAGCAAAGTATTTTATGATGTACCTTTAAGAAATTTAAATCTTTAAACATATTTCTTATCAACCCATAGATGTAAAAATTAAATATGATTACTATTATTAAAAAAAAAATTATTATTTTTTATTTTTTTTATTACTATACATATTTTATTTATTTTTACATAGTAGTATAAACTATTTTATAATAGTTATAGAGCAAAGTATTTTATAATGTACCTTTAAGAAATTTAGTTCTGTAACTATATTTCATATCAACAGATGTAAAAATAAAATATGAATGCTACTATTAATAAAAAGCACAGGAAGCGATTACGCTAAAAAACACGAAGAGACTTTTTAAAACCATGTCCATTGGCACACTCTCTGTGTATGGGGAGTCGTAGCACGTCGGCATCACGAAAAGGCACCGTGTCGTTCACCTTCACACTCAATCCTCTTTTTGGGACAGGAGTCATGTTGCGCAACAACAGAGGATTCATAAAACACCCCATAAAAGAGGATACACGTCAACGTTTTCGGTAAATTTGAAAAAAAGTTTGGTGAATCAGAAGGTGCACTTTCGAGATTTCATTCGATTAATACTGAAAATAAACAGAGAGTGTCTAAGGGACATGAGATTCAAATATATATGAATGTCAATTTTTTTTTTTTTTTTTTTTTTTTTTTATTTTATTTTATTTTTTTTTTTGAAGGAGTCGTCTAAACTATTTTACAATAAAGTGATAGAGGTAAAGTATGTATGGTATAAAATAAATGACAACAAATGTCAAGATCAATTCTTTATAGGATAGAATGTATGTTACACTATCTACATGGATTATTTTATAAATCCAATTTCTTCTTTCCTTTTTCAATATCCTCTTCTAACCACAGTCTATGTTCCCTTTTTACGGGGCTCCTGTCGATCCGGGTGTAACTCAGTGGATGGTAGAGGACAGTCCATGCGGCCCTCAGTTCCCGCCAGTGGATGGAGGTAGCACATTCGAAACACGTCAGGGGTACGTCTCTGTTATCCAAACTGCTTTTGACATGATACACGATGCACCCCGCATGGTATCCGTGACCACACTCTCTTAGAATTAAACCCAGTCTTCCCTGCCGCAGTCTGCAATACACACACAGGAGTCGAGAATGGCTTGCCATCCTGTCAGCGAACGACTCGAACGGTATCCAAAATGGCAAGGCAAAGGAGAGCAAGGTGAAAAAAAAAACTAAAGATGATAAGGTCTTAAACACGAGTCTCCCTTTCGGGGTAAGGGACCAACGTTGGTGAGGGGTTGGGCGCAAAAAAAAAAAAAAGAGTTGAAAGGGGAACCTGCTTCCCCCTTCAACTCTTTTTTCTGCGACGGATGGCCTGGAGGCGAGATCCTTCCAAATCCTCTGGATCCAGTTCGAGGATCAGAATCTTGTTTCGCTTTTCCCGCAACCAACGAAACTGCTCATCCGTCAATCGATCTTTATACTGGACCCAGAGAAATGTGAGGTCCGGGGCCTTGAGAAGGGCCCCGCACACCCGACACTCGAGATGCCCGGTATCTCGGACTGCTGCAGGAGACACAGCGGGTGGACCGCATGCTGGCACCGCGTCAAGCGCGAGCCGTTGAGGACCGGCAGAGAGCAACACATGCGGGTGTTCATCGTGCTTGAGACGGGCAGCTACTGAAGCCTAGGTCTTGGGAATCGACGCGCGTGGGAATGTGGTTGAAAGAGAGTGAGGTCTCCTTTGGGAAAATCTCAAGAACCTTTCTCTGGACCCATGGCGTGACTCGAAATGTGGGTGATGGTTTCACTTGGAAATGTCACTGAAAAACACTCTTTTTCTGTTCGATGCCTGTTTCAACAACTCCATCACTTTGAAAAATGTCTCAGTCTTTGGAAATGCGGCTGGGCTCCATAAAAGAAAACAGTTTAAGTTTTAACTTGGAAACATCACAAAAAGTCCATCTTTTTACAGTTGGATGCATGTTTCACACGTCCAACACTTTGAAAATTGTCTCAGTCTTTCAAAATGCGGCTGGGCTCCATAAAAGAAAACAGTTTAAGTTTTAACTTGGAAACATCGCAAAAAGTCAATCTTTTTCAGTTTGATGCCTGTTTCAACAACTCCAACACTTAAGAAATTGTCTCAGTCTTTCGAAATGCGGCTGGGCTCCATAAAAGAAAACAATTTAAGTTTTATCGTTGAAAGGTCACCGAAAAAAATACAAGTCCATCTTTTCCAATGGCATGCATCTTTCACCAAATTCAATCCATGGAAAGATGTCTCGGGAAGTTGCAGTGTTCATAAAATAAACAAGTCTGCCAGAAATGTCACGAAAAGCAATCTTTTTCCAGTCTCCTGCATCTTCCACAGAATCCAAGTCTTTGAAAAACGTCCCAGTATATCGGCGGTGGTAAGGTCATCCAGCAGGCAGGCAGGCACAAACTTCGTGAAAGAAGAGAGCCGAGTGAACGAGCAAGCGAATGCACGGCCTTTTATACTGCATTGTACCCTCCACGACCTTGAAAACAAAAAAAATTTTTTTTTAATGCATTGTAAGGAATAGGAAGCTTATATCCTATTCCAAAACACATTGTTAAAAAAAAAAATTATATATCGTAAGGTATAGGAAGCCTATATCCTATTACCCAACCCATTGTTAAAAAAAAAAATGCTTTTTCATGTATAAGAAGCCTATATCCTATTATACAACCCATTGTTAAAAAAAAATTTTTTTTTTCAAGGTCGCGGAGGGTAGAACGCAGTATAAAAGGCCGTGCATTCGCTTGCTCGTTCACTTGGATTTCGTCTACCTCGATGCTTGTGCCTGCTATCCTGAGTGCCTTTGGATTACTCTGCCTGTGGAATTCTGTGAGTGTTGTACTTCGTATTATTTTATTTTGGGACTTTGATTTTTTGATTGATTTTTTGAGATGGTGTTTTTAACCAATTTTCTTCTGAAATATATGGAGTTAGAGAATAAGAGTTTGAAAATTTTGCTGTGTTCTGTTAAAGAGAATGTATCCAACACTTAGAATATTTAAACTTGAATATATATAAAAAGATTGTTTTTATTTTGCGACTTTGTTAAAAAAGATTGATTTTTTGAGATGGTGTTTTTAACCAATTTTCTTCTTTAATGTATTGAGTTAGAGAATAAGAGTTTGAAAATTTTGCTGTGTTCTGTTATCCAACACTTAGAAAATTTAAACTTGAATATTAAAAAGATTGTTTTTATTTTGCGACTTTGTTAAAAAAGATTGATTTTTTGAGATGGTGTTTTTAACCAATTTTTTTCTGAAATGTATTGAGTTAGAGGATAAGAGTTTGAAAATTTTGCTATGTTTTATTAACGAGAATGTATCCAACACTTTGAAAATTTAAACTTGAATATAAAAAGATTGTTTTTAATGTGTTACTTTGTTAAAAAGATTGATTAATTTTCTTCTGAAATGTATTGATTTAGAGAATAAGAGTTTGAAAATTTCGCTATGTTCTGTTAAAAAGAATGTATCCAACACTGTGAAAATTTAAGTTTTTAAACAATTTTTTTTCTGAAATGTATTGAGTTAGAGGATAAGAGTTTGAAAATTTTGCTATGTTTTATTAACGAGAATGTATCCAACACTTTGAAAAAAAAAATATTGAGGTCAAAAAAAAAAAAAAAAAAAGATTGAGGTCAAAAAGAAAAAAATATATATATATTGAGGTCAAACTGGTGTATAAAAGGCCGTGCATTCGCTAGCTCATTCACTTGGCTTTCGTCTTTCTCGATGCTTGTGCCTTTGGATTACTCTGCCTGTGGATTTCTATGAGTGTTTTACTTTGTATTATTATGTGATAATAGTTACTTTGTTAAATAGATTGATTTTTTGAGATGATGTTTTTAAACAATTCTGAAATTTTTCGAGTTAGTGAATAAGAGTTTGAAAATTTCGCCGTGTTCTGTTAAACAGAATGTATCCAACACTTTGAAAAGTTAAACTTGAATATAAAAAGATTGTTTTTATATTTTGACTTTGTTAAAAAAGATTGATTTTCTGAGATGGTGTTTTTAAACAATTCTGAAATGTATCGAGTTAGTGAATAAGAGTTTGAAAATTTTGCCGTGTTCTTTTAAAGAGAATGTATCCAACACTTAGAAAATTTAAGTTTTTAAACAATTTTCTTCTGAAAGGTATTGAGTTAGAGTTTAAGAGTTTGAAAATGTTGACATGTTTTGTTTTATTAAAATGTATCCAACACTTTGAAAATTTAAACTTGAATATAAAAAAATTGTTTTTTTTAATGTGTTACTTTTTTAAAAAAGATTCATTTTCTGAGATAAACAATTTTCTTCTGAAAGGTATTGAGTTAGAGTTTAAGAGTTTGAAAATATTGACATGTTTTGTTTCATTAGAATGTATCCAACACTTTGAAAATTTAAACTTGAATATGAAAAGATTGTTTTTTAAGGTCATTCTTTGCTGATTCATTTTCTGAGATAAACCATTTTTTTTTGCTATGATTTTGTCCACCCATGTCCTTTTTCTTCTTCTTTTCAGATGGCGACGTTTCTGTGGCACCTCTTCTAGACAGAAGGGGAGAGACAGGGGGCTGCTCGGATCCTACCCTCCCCGCTGGGCGAGGGGGCGGATACAGATACTACACCACGAGCAAGCGAACCCGCCGGATGGCCGCATGCCGGAGACATGGGGTCGCTCCAATCTTCGTCTCCGATCCTCTGCTATTGGTCAGTTGCAAGTATGGACCGCGATACTCGCTGTCGTCAGTCTGGTCAGTGGGATCGCATGCACGGCCACAAGATTCCTGCCTCTCAGCAAGATCGGATGAACAGAGAGTGCGGAGGACCGCGCTCCCTTGCAGCATGTAGGGGCCGCTCGCAGGATTCTCCTCGAGGGCTACCGTGGCCCCGGTAGCCGCCTCTTTTCCCAGTGCGGCCAGGGTCAGAGTGATGGGAGCCACCCTGCTCCCCCTTCTCCTGCAGGGATCGTATGTATTTCAGGGTGCTCTTCTCCAGTAGTGGACATTGAAAGCCTTCCAATCCCTTCCGGGTGTTCAAAGGGGCTCGACTGCGAGTGTCCTAAGGGCTACTGTTGGCTGGTTGTCTCTTGGCGGGGTCTAGAGGTTCCTCCGTCGAGATCTTTTGTCGGGTCATCCGGACCGTGGAGTGGGAGTTCGGGATTCGGGCTCCTAGTCCGAAGAGATATAGCATCTCGGACCGATGTGAAGGGAAAGAACCTCGTCAATTGACGTCTCTGTGCCTCGCATGGACATTGCTTGAGCCTGTAGGTCTGGGGCCTCGATGAGAGGCAACCGGCTGGAAGGCGCATGAGGCACCCCGTGTGCCGTGGGCGCGCAGTAGAAGAAGTCTCTCAGGACCGGAGGTCTCTGTGCACTGCGGTTCAGGTGCCTCCGGGGTTGGGAGATGCCACGGTGGTGAAAGGTGGGTTAGCTAGGAGGGAGTAGCGTAGCAGGACCCACCTCTAGTAGGCGTCGGTGAGGAACCCGTCGGTCCCGATGACCCTTAGGGCGTCTCAGCCACCGTGGTGAAAGAGTCGCTGGACCCGAATTCGGACACTCGCGGGAAGAAAGTTCTGGCGGCACTGTGGAAGACTGGAGGGTGGATAAGCGAACAGGAAGAGTGGTTCAGCGAAGGAGATCCCGACAAGAAAGAAGGAACGGTTTGTCTAGGGGGCGTGAGACAGAAATGTCCAAGTAGGTACCCTTTTTTATGATTATTATTAATGTCAGTCACACGGTCCGGTTTGAGTCGCTTCGGCGGCTTGCCGGCAAATTCCCGGTTTACAAAGGTAGGTGGTTTTCTTTTTTCACAGAGAGATGGATGCATGAGAGTGCACAGGCCACAGGTTTGGTTTTAAAAATGGATCCTGTTTTAAAAAGTGTATGGAAGAGTGTTTTGAAAAAGATTATGTTTTAAAAAGGATAAAACTGTTTTAAAAAGTGATAAAAGGTTATGTTTTAAAAAGTGTTTTAAAAAGGTCATGTTTTAAAAAGTGTATGGTGTTTATAAAAGGTTATGTTTTAAAAAGTGTATGATGTTTATAAAAGGTTATGTTGTATGAAGGTTATGTTTTAAAAAGGTTTTGTTTATAAAAGGTTATGTTGTATAAAGGTTATATTTTAAAAAGGTTATGTTTTAAAAAGTGTATGGTGTTTATAAAAGGTTATGTTGTATAAAGGTCATGTTTTAAAAAGGTTATGTTTTAAAAAGGTTTTGTTTTATAAAGTGTTTTAACAAGTGTTTGATAGAACATCCTTATAACATAATAAGGGTGTTTTAAAAAGTGAAAAAATCCTGTGTATAACAGGGGAAGGTTTTTTTGAAGAAGGTCATGTTTTTAAAGTCAAGTTTTAAAAAGTGTTTGAAAGAACATCCTTATAACACAATAAGGATGTTTTAAAAAGTGTTTGAAAGAACATCCTTATAACACAATAAGGATGTTTTAAAAAGTGAAAAAATCCTGTTTGGAATAAGGTCATGTTTTAAAAAGTGTTTGAAATGATTATGTTTTGAATAAGGTCATGTTTTCAATGCTTTTCCATAGAAAATGTAAAAATGAAAGGTTAGTATGAAAGGTAAGTTTTTTAATTTTTTAAGAAATTGTGTCCCGACTTGATAACTTTGACTTGTAAATTTCTTTTCCTGATTTTTCATAATAAATATTTGATGCGTATTTGATAAATGTATTTGATATATACTTGATAAATATACTTGATAAATACTTGTTAAATACTTGATAAATTATTAATAAATACTTGATAAATTATTGATAAATACTTGATAAATTTTTGATAAATACTTGATAAATTTTTGATAAATACTTGATAAATTTTTGATAAATATTTAATATTTTTGATATTATTGCATTGATGGTTCGTCGATTTTACAATGAACAAGAAAACGCGTATTCTTTTTCAGGGCGTTTTCTTTTACAGGAAACAAGACTCAAGTACCGATTTTTCACGTGACAGCGCGTTTTTTTTTACAGCGCGTTTTCTTTTACAGGAAACAAGTTTCACACGAGACGGAATCGGGTAGACGGTCAGACCGTCGGTCTAGCCTTCGAAGGTTTTCTGTGGTTTCCCTTCGAACTCGAAGGGAGCTTCCGGCAAAAACGGAAACTCTCCTCGAGCGTGAATGCGGTTAGGTTCCCTTTCAAAGTCCCACCACAGATGGGCTTTAGCACACATTGGACACACAAATAAAATTGTACACAAACAACACAAACAAATTTAAACACATTTTTACAGACACACTCTCCAACCCAGACACATTTCCACAAACCCAACTTTACAAATAAGATTTCATCCAACCATGGAATCTTGTTATAAAATTTCACAAACCACAAACAACACAAACAACACAAACAACGCAAACAACACAAACAACATAAACGACACAAACAACGCAAACAACACAAACATTTTTTTTCAGACACATTTCCACAAATACAACTTCACAAATAAGATTTCATCCAACCATGGTGGATGGAATCTTGTTATAAAATTTGTGAAGTTTTTTTATACTCCCCAACCCACACACATTTTTACAAGAAACACTCTCCAACCCACACATATTTTTACAAGAATCACTCTCCAACCCACACACATTTTTACAAGAAACACTCTCCAACCCACACACATTTTTACAAGAAACACTCTCCAACCCACACACATTTTTACAAGAGACACTCTCGAACCCACACATATTTTTACAAGAAACACTCTCCAACCCACACACATTTTTACAAGAGACACTCTCCAACCCACACACATTTTTACAAGAAACACTCTTCAACCCACTCACATTTTTACAAGAAACACTCTCCAACCCACATTCGAACCCACACACATTTCCACAAGAAACACTCTCCAACACGGACACATTTCCACAAGAAACACTCTCCAAAACACACTCCAACCCACACACATTTCCACAAGAAACACTCTCCAACACGGACACATTTCCACAAGAAACACTCTCCAACACACCACGAAGATATTTCCACAAACAAAAACAGAAATGATTCATCAATGAGTCACCTTTTTTTTTTTGATAAGTCATAGTAGAAAAAAATTTTTTTTAATTAGATGAGTCATTGAAAAAATTTTTCTAATGAATCATAGCATAATTTTTTTTTTAAATTAGATGAGTCATTGAAAAAAAAATTTTTGATGAGTCATAGTAAAAAAAAAAATTTAATTAGATGAGTCATTGAAAAAAAAAATTTGATGAGTCATAGTAAAAAAAAAATTCCAATGACTCATCTAATTTTTAAAAAAAACTTTTCTTTTCAATGACTCATCTAATTAATTTTTTTTTGATAAAATGAAAGAGACAAGATTTCGTTCTCCAGGGTTGGATGGAATCTTATTTCTAATGTTTTATGGGCGCCTGTCCCACATTTTTCGTTCAAAGTCACACTCTTTCTACAAAGAGCCTCCACGCTCTTGTGACACGGAGGCCCGCTACGGTGCGACCAACAGGGTGCAACGGGACGCGGGTTTTTTTCGTTTGGGGTCGGGCTCCATTTTTAGGCGACTTTTCTTAGGCCCGCCACACACATCTGCGAGACGTGAAGCGTGCGACCCGGATCGCACAGAAAAAAACGGTGCGTCCTGTTGCACGATTTTTGACGCATGTCTCTCGAGGGACCCCAGCCCAGACCCATCGTCTCCAACCCAGGCACCTTGGGAGCCTCCAACCCAGGGGTCTTTTTTAACAAACACATTGGGACCCAGGCGTCTTTTTAAACAAACACATTGGGAGCCTCCAACCCAGGCGTCTTTTTTAACAAACACATTGGGAGCCTCCAACCCAGGCGTCTTTTTTAACAAACACATTGGAACCCAGGCGTCTTTTTATACAGAGTGCTTCTACGCCTTTTTAAAAAACACCTTGGGAGCCTCCAACCCAAGTGTCTGTTTACAGTTGACAGCACGCCTTTTTAAAAAACACCTTGGGAGCCTCCAACCCAAGTGTCTGTTTACAGTTGACAGCACGCCTTTTTAAAAAACACCTTGGGAGCCTCCAACCCAAGTGTCTGTTGACAGCACGCCTTTTTAACAAACACCTTGGGAGCCTCCAACCCAAGTGTCTGTTGACAGCACGCTTTTTTAAAAAACACCTTGGGACCCAGGCGTCTTTTTATACAAAGTGCTTGTACGCCTTTTTTACCGAACACCTTGGCAGCCAGACGTCTTTTTAAACACAGTGCTTCTACGCCTTTTTTACCAAACACCTTGGCAGCCAGGCGTCTTTTTAAACACAGAGTCGATACTCTTGACCACCCCCTCTCGGAATGGTTTCGTTTTTCAACGGGGCCACCCCACTCTTTGAGGCGGGCCCAGCTGGTTCTGAATCGCCGAGGGTCCGGTGCTCGAAACATTGTGCAGTCGACTGTATGCACCCTTAGATCAGGAATGACTAGATAACGGATCCCTTTGTTCTCTTCGGGTTTCTTGAAGAAGGAACCACCGAGATTTGGCGAGAATTTTCCTCGCCAAAAGGATGTTTTTTTTGCGCTGATCCTTTCTTGGCAATTTTCTGCTTTCATTCTCGTAATAAAAGAACGTAACGCAGTCGAAAAGGTCTTAGTGGCTGGTGGGATCGGCGGCAGAAACCGGTTTGACGCGCATTCTCCCCACCATCACGTGATATTAGGGAGGTTGATGATGGCTTCAAGAAAGGTTGCTATTTCTTAGTCCAGTTATATATTAATACACTACATAATTATCTCATGGAAAAAATGTGATGAAGAGAAAGCGAAAAAAATATATTTATTATGTATGTTTTTAATCCGAGTTATTAATGTTTCGATGAATTCTGGGAGGGGGGGGGTGGGGTTAATGACGATCTAAGGGAGAGATTATGGGTTTTTTAAATATTTATGCAATAGAACTTCATAAAATTAAAACTTATAAAATTTTATTACATACATATCAATAAATAAAAACATATTTATTATGTGTGTTCTTTAATCCAAGATATTAGTTTAAAAAAATTAGTTTTTTGAATGTTTAAGTTACAAAAAATATTTTTCAAAGTTTACTGATTATTATAATTATTAATTAATTATATTATTAATTATTATATAATATATTTACATAATAATAAAAAAAGGTATATTATTTATATTTTTAAAAAATTGTCATTTTTAATTAAAATTACATGCATTTTGTTTTTCAAGCTGCAATTAATTATATAATGTAATTAACATTATTGTTAATAAATTATTACATATTATTAATAATATTATTTATTAATTAATTATTATATAATAACATTAATATAATTATATATAACTTACATTGAAAAATCTACTATAGCTTTCTGTAAATAAATACTTTATATTGGTTTAAAATTATTTAATAATTATAAAGTATTGCAATACAATTAGTATACATGTTTTTTAAGAATCTATGAGCTTTGAATAATCATTATTGATAAAAAGTGCAAAAACGAAAAAAAAAATGCTGGTTATGTGTATAATATATTTTGTAATTAATACTTCAAATTTAAAAAACAATTTAAAGAAAATGCCAAATGTTTAAGATTAATTTATCATTCAGTATAAATATTTATTATTATTTATTTAAAATAAGCTAATTGTATAGCATGAATATAGTTATAATTAGAATATAATTTAAATATTTATTATTTTTTATTTAAAAAAAACTAATTGTATAAATGAAAAATGTATGACCATTTTATAATTGTTAATATTTAACAATATTTATTAAATCAATATAATAAATTGTTAATGATTAATATAATTGAAATATAATAAATGTAATATTACTAATATGAAATTGAAAACAAATATTTAGTGCAATTAGCTATAAATTGTCTGCATTTAATAAAATAATATCAAAATCGCATAGTATAAATTTATATTAGAAGAAATTATTTAATAATGAAAAACAAAATTTAAGTGAAATCATTCACAATAAAAAATACTGCCCAGTTAAACTGAAGGCATTGAGCTCACAGGCTATAAATACTAATTGCACATTAAAGCTTTATATTTTCAAGGGTTAATTCCGTTCGAAAAAAAAATTAAGAAGGGGAAACAGCTCCCCCCTTTTCTCTTTTTTTATACTTAATCATTGAACCTCCTATACTACCAAAGACATGCTTTATCATATAAAAAATCTATATCCAAAATTCAGAGCAAATTAGATAATTCTTAATAAAAACCCATTTAGCATTTATATAATTTAAAAAGAGTTATCCCCCTCTTTTATACTTAACCATTAAACTTCCAAAACTATTCAGAGATTTAAACGAAATCTGACAATTCTGCTTGAAAAACCCATTTATATAAATTAAGGGGGGGGGGACATTAGAACCCCTGTTCCCCTTATTTATACTTATTCAATGAACACCTAATAACAGTCACGGAATCGCCTCATCAGAATGATCCTAATCTAAATTTTGAACGAAAATTAATTCTGCATGAAAATCCCATTTATATCAACTAACGGGGGGGGGGGCATTAGGGCCCCTGTTCCCCTTATTTATACTTATTCAATGAACACCTAATAACAGTCACGGAATCGCCTCATCAGAATGATCCTAATCTAAATTTTGAACGAAAACTTAATTCTGCATGAAAATCCCATTTATATCAACTAACGGGGGGGGGCATTAGAACCCCTGTTCCCCCTATTTATACTTATTCAATGAACACCTAATAACAGTCACGGAATCGCCTCATCAGAATGATCCTAATCTAAATTTTGAACGAAAACTTAATTCTGCATGAAAATCCCATTTATATCAACTAACGGGGGGGGCATTAGAACCCCTGTTCCCCCTACTTATACTTATTCAATGAACACCTAATAACAGTCACGGAATCGCCTCATCAGAATGATCCTAATCTAAATTTTGAAAACTTAATTCTGCATGAAAATCCCATTTATATCAACTAACAGGGGGGGGGCATTAGAACCCCTGTCCCCCCTATTTATACTTAATCAATGAACACCTAATAACAGTCACGGAATCGCCTCATCAGAATGATCCTAATCTAAATTTTGAAAACTTAATTCTGCATGAAAATCCCATCTATATCAACTAACGGGGGGCATGAGTCCCCCGTTCCCCCTCTTATACATATCGAATGAACTCCAAAAACTAATCAGGGAAGCGCCTTGTCAGGATATACCTACATACAAAATTTCAAGTGGATCGGATATTTTTATCATGAGTTATCGCGTTACGTACATACGAACATACATACAGAACGGACGGGCACATAAGCTCTCAGGCTATGATAGCCTGTGAGCTAAAAACTATAATGTTTAAGAAAATTAATTTAAAAAAATAACTGAAGGCAAATGTTGATAAATTTATATTAATAAGTATACAAAATACATTAAATAGCATCCTTCTAAAAGCAAATGAACCCAATATGCCAACCTTTTCCAAATAAAGAAAATAATTTTTAATTTTATAATATATATTGAGGATTCTGGTTTGGTTCTGCAAGTTTCAATTGTATTCAGTTTGATTTATTATTTTTTTTCTATGTTTCAATGTGGTGATTTAATATTAAATGCAAAACTATCAGTACTCATTAAATTGTAAAATTTCACCTAAAATGACATTAAAGTAAAATATATAAATAATAAAAGAGGCATAAATAATATTTTTTCTTTTATTCCTCCAAAGGAATGTGAATTAAATTACGTGAAGGTAAATGAACATAGAGGTATAATTTTATGGGATTGTTAGTCAGATCTCCTTCCCCTCCCCCCACCTTCACGCACTCAGACTTTTGATTTTATTATTTTTTGTTTTATATGGATTAGAAGTGAAAATTCTCCCTGGAACTGCAGCTTGAAAAACAAAAAATACATATACTATTATTTTCAACACAATCTAACTGATTGGTAAAGTAATCATACGAATTGAATAATTTCCAACTGAGCGAAAAATTGCCCAGTCCGGGAGTATAACCCATATACTTGCCTTACAAGGCCAATGCTTTACCTGTTAAGCTACCGGAGCGACAGCCGACTGGGATTTTTCGCTCAGATAACCTTATTGGTCATAGCATCTGGTCTATCATTTTAGACAGTTCAACAGAATAGACCGCGGGTCATCCAATGCGGTCTATTCTGTTGAACTGTCTAAAATGATAGACCAGATGCTATGACCAATAAGGTTATCTGAGCGAAAAATCCCAGTCGGCTGTCGCCCCGGTAGCTTAACAGGTAAAGCATTGGCCTTGTAAGCCAAGTACATGGGTTCGACTCCCGGTCTGAGCAAGTTTTCGCTCAGTTGGAAATTATTAAAAAAAAAGTACGTAGTTTTTTCTTCTTTTTTTTTTATCACAGATAGCATTCTAAATAATATAAAGAATATAATTATTAATTATTACTAAACTAATATAAAGTATTAATTTAGAGAAAGCTATAATTGATTTTTTAATATAAATTATACGTAATTATATTAATATTATTATATAATAATTAATAATATTTACATGTTATGTAATAATTTATTAATAATAATGTTAATAACAGTATATAACAATTAATTACAGCTTGGAAAACAAAATGTATATAGTTTTAATTACAAATGACAATTTCAAAAATAAATAATATAATTTTTATTATTTTTGTAAATATATTATATAATAATTAATTATGTAAAATATTTATGTCATTAATTAATTATTATATGATAATTAATTACGTAATATATTTATATGATTAATTATTAATAATTATATAACAATTAATTGATAATTAATTATTATATAATTTTTAATTATAAATTAATAATTAGATAAATTAGATATAAATTATCAGTTAATAATGATATATTAGCTGATAATTAATTATTAATAATTAAACTTTGAAAAATATTTTTATAGCATGTATCATTCAAAATTCTGTTTGCAACCTTTACAGTGATCCCCGCGTACTGAGGTTCTAACCCAATATCTCCAGTTTCCTGTCTCAACTGGTAGACGGCAGGTGCTGGGTTCGAACCCAATCGAGGCTGTCGGCCTAACCGTTCGGAGTTTTCGTGGTTTTCTTCGAACCTTGCGTAAATACGGGTTAGGTTCCCTTAGAAAGACCCCCACGAAGGGCACTCTCCCTTGGTCCTATATCCCTAGCGCAGATAATCGGACGTCAAAATCAACCAACCAGTTTCCAGACTGACAACGTACTGATCACGCCATCACGCTTTCAGAAACGCTAGCGCTTAAAATAAATTTAATACAAAAGCACCAGAAGTAGCCTTTGCCGAGTGCGAGAGCACGGTAGGGGAAAGGGCAGCTGACGTCACTGTGGACGAATTACTGTAGATCAGCGAGAAAAACCTGTCCGTTGTTTAAAGACTGATACTGTACGGATGAGCTCCAAGAATTTGATTGGTCGACGTTTCGCAGCTCTTGGTAGGCGATGATACGATTGGCTTACGTTGCCAAGACGATTCCTGCAATGATCGCTTTGAAAAAAAATGTAACGGTAGATTGATTGACGAAAGTGTTTGTTTGTAAACATACCCTTTCCTTATTCCTAGAGATGCTGTTTAGACACTACCACCTGCAACCCTGAGTTGGCGTTTGACGATAATGCTTGAAGGGAGCTCCAAGCTCGTGACGTCACTGTTGTTTTACTTCAGCCAATGAGCATAGAGCACGGGTACGGCTGCAAGTAAACTGTCATTTCCGCTATTTGGGTGGCAGAAACTTCGCCGTTCCTTGTTTGTCGTCGTTTAAATCCATAGCAATCTTCCCGATATCATGACTTTTTCGTCCAATCATGATTATTTTTTGGAAAAATATAGTCCTGTCTGGCTAGGCTTAATCTTTTTCTAATGTTTCATTCACCCTCTGCCCCCCCCCCCGATATATAAAAAAAATTAAACATTTATTGTTGATCTATATAGTTTAAAAATTCTGTTCCGTTTACGGCTTTCTACTGATAATAAATCAATAATTAATAAAGCAAATTAGGTTTCTTCCGTCAAAAATTACACTTTCCGCCCTTTGCCCCCCCCCCTCCTCTGATCATATACAGTTTCATATTTATAAAACTCTTTATTTTATTTAAATAAAATTTGTCGCATTTATTTCTGACTTATCACAATAAATAAATAATAACTTAGATTATCTCTAGCTTATCCGAAATATGTATGCTTCCATTCTTAGCCCCCCCTCCCCAATTCCCATCATGCAAATAAGTTCAATTTTTTTTTAATTTTTTAATTTTTATAAAAAAAGTTCTACTATTTTTTTTCTCTCTCTCCAGTGACAAAAATTAATCAAATATATCAATAGAAATATATCGATTTTTTATCATCTCTTTTATTCCGAAAAAATTCTTCCTTCTCCCCCCCCCCCCCTACTCCAGCAGAATGAATTTTAAAACTTTGAAATTCTTCATTTGAAAAGAAAACTGATATATTTGCTGCTCACTGATAAGAATAAATAAATAATGATTAAAATCACTTCCTAACATTCCGAACTTACGCTTCTCCATGTACCCCCCCCCCCCTTCAGGAATACTAAGGAGTTTTTTTTTAATCTTTATTTTACATAAAAAATCTTTTCAATTTATTGTTCTGTAGTCGCAAAAATAATTAATCATATAACTTATACTCTGTTCCTGAAATTTTCATCCAGTTTTCTCTTTGCCCCCCCCCCCCCGCCCTGTATGCTGATTGTCAAATATTTAAAAATAGTTACTTAAAAATATTGATTTAAAAAATTATTATTTTTTAAATATTTATTTAAAAAAATGCCAGACCGGTGTGTCATTAATACATGAAAAATAATCTTAATTATCGTTAACCTACAATCATTTACGCTCCCCCCCCCTTGATACAAATATATTTGTATGCTAGTAGGAAAGTGTGAAAAGCATAAATTGTGATTTCTTAGACTTTAAAGTTAAAATCTTTAAGTTATTTTTATTTCTATGTAAAAAAAAAATAAATAATAATTTTTTGTTTGTTGTTCTATAACGACAATAAAGAAATAATTAGTAATATAAATAATCCCCATTACTGAAATTTCCGTTTCCCTTTTTTCTCATATCCCCCATAAGATATTCAAAATTTCAATGAATAGCGTATTCGTTGATATCTAATAACTATAAATATCTCCTTTCTCCCCGCCCCACCCAAAATATAATAATTCTGCCCCCTCGTGTATTTTGCCACAGCACACTACAAAAAAGTGAACTAATAAAGTTTGTTAATATCTCAAAGTAAAGATATTTGTACAAGAAGTCTGTGGTAATTACAGTGGAAAAGGAATCGTTTTTGCCACCCAAACAAGCGAGCAGCTGAAACGTGACGTCACATGCGCGCCGCGATCGATCGAGTATTTAGTCCACGGAGTAAGAAGCAGGAGGAGAAAGTAGTGTTAAAATTTTGCCATGCGGATTTTTTGACGATAGGTGACGACACCGCTGCATGCAGGCTGTCGGTCGATGCTTCTGCAATGCTTTTCAATGGAAAAAATGGTCATTTTAAAAACATTTTTTTAGAAAAATCTGAATTTTTAGAAAGTTGTAGAAATGAAAATCTGGTTAATTGAAGTTTTCTTCACAACATACATATTTTTTAAAGGACGCTTCATTTTCTTTTTTAAGCCATTTAAAATAGGAGATCATTCTGATAAAAACCAAACGGCAGGCCATTTAATAACATTGAATATCGCGGATTAAAATGACTGTTGTAAGTAAGTTGAATATCGCAGAGAAATATACTTACGATTTTTAGAAATTAAGTATTAATCAAATATTTTGGAGTAAATTTTAATTTCGCGTATAGCTTTTATAACCGTTGAACAATTTAATAATTCATAACTTTGGATATTTATGCAATTACTTCAGGTAGAATTAAAGCAAATTTTTATTTTAATTATTTGGAGGGGAAAAAAATTGTAAATTATAGGATCTCCAGATTACACATTTAAAATAATTTAAATATAGTTTTTTTAACTTTGTTTCTATCTTTTATTTGTGACTGAGCAGTAAAAATAAATCTATTAATCAAAATCATTCTTAGCTCATTAAAGAACTTTTGCTTTTAAATCCCCATCTTCTCCATCCGGACAATTCAGGCCCGTGTAAAATGGGGGGGGGGAGGTTTCCCCGTCCGAGGAGATTGAGGGAGCACCAAATTTATTCTGCCAACACCAATTTCTTTTTATATTTCCTGCGATCTTTACAATAAGAAATTATTAGATTTGTAAAAATTTTCAAATTCCGGTTTTCGACGGATTTTACACGTTTTAGGGGTCAGAGATTCCAAATAAACATGTTCTTATAAAATATCTGTCTGTGAAATATATTTTGCGGGTACTCCATCTCAAGAAAAAATACACGGAATTTAATAAAATTTGATATTTAGGTAGCCCCTGATATAAATTGTTGCTGATTAGTTTTTGGCGTAAATCGCTCAACAGGTGGCGCTGCTATGCTGCATTTTTTACGATTTACGCAACAGCTATATCTTAAGAACTAATGCACGGAATGTAATAAAAATGTAAATAGTATAGTCTCATAGGTAGTCCCTGATATAAACTGATGCTGATCAGTTTTTGGTGTAAATCGCTCAACAGGTGGTACTGCTATGCTGCATTTTTTACGATTTACGCAACAGTTGTATCTCAAGCGCACGGATTCTAATAAAAATTTAGATTTAGGTAGCCCCTGATATAAATTGATTCTGATCAGTTTTTGTTGTAAATTTCTCAACAGATGGCGCTGTTATGCTGCATTTTTTATGGTTTATGTAACACCTGTATCTCAAGAACTACGCACGGATTTTAGTAAAAATTTATATTTAGGTAGTCCCTTAATTAAACTGACGCTGATCAGTTTTTGGTGTAAATTGCTCAACAGGTGGCACTGTTATGCTGCATTTTTTTTAACGGTTTGCGCAACATCTGTATCTCAAGAAAGCTTGTGTAAAATTTCTAGAAAAAGGAATCGGAAACTTCAGTTGGCGAGATGAAATCGAAACAGTTTTATATTTTATGCAGTGTTACATTAAGGGAGTGGCCTAGGGGGATATCCCCCCCCGGAAAATTTTAAATTTTGTGTTTTCAATGGTCCAAAAGTACAATCCCCCCCCCGGAATTCTATAATGTCTCCCCCCTGGAACCACTGATGTCCCTCCCGGAGAAAAGTGTCTGAATTCAACACTGATTTTAAGGACCAATAAATTTGTATAATATTAATTAATCCATAGACAGTGATTAAAGAAGTAATAAATACTGCTTACAAATGCTATAAAAAATCTTTGGTAATTAATCTTTTGTAAAATGTACAAGTCTTTTTTCATATTAAATAAGTTTGCATTTAGACACGAAACAAAGTCTGTGCTTTATTATTCCGCACAACATTTAAAAAACATATACATTAAGATCTATACGCAATAAAAAATTCTCAATTTAAATATAATTACAAGTAAATAGCTTTATATTAAAGCCTAAAAAACATCACTCACTTGTGGAGCACGGAATAAACTTAATTTTTTTCCCTTCGCCTTTTTTTTTTACTGTTTTTTTTTTACCTGTTTTACATCCAGGAACACAGCACTTATATCCCATCTTAATTTATTTTATGATATATCAATATGAAACATAAACGAATAAAATAAAATATCTTTTAATTCGAACATATTGCATCTTAAGCATACAATCATACAAAGACTGCTAAAAAACCAGCCTACATCGTATCGCAGCCTCCTCATTATTTACCAAAATTTCACTTGACAGGCGGCCGAATACGCCATCTGGTGGAGAAAAGATGTAATATCGCCATTTAGGCTAACGCCAGAATAAGAATCCTTAAATTTAAGTTAAAGATTGTTATTTGTTGAGAGATAAAGATTTGTTAAAGATTGTTTAAGGTTCTTTACGGTGCGGACACCTGAATGCCCTCCTTAGTCAATCCGAATTTAGGAGAAATTTACTTCTGGTTATCTGGCAACACTGCCTTAGAGACAACTAAGGCCGTGTTCAGCTGTTACGCGCGCTGCACGCGCACGCTAGGAGCCACGGACATGGAGTGGGTACTTATACTTGGTGGGATGTGCGTTCAGTCCTCGCTACTATGCCACCAGTTGCTGTAACTGTTCGCTCAGTAACAGATGGAGAACAGATCAAGGATGTAATTACTTGTGGTGCCAATTATAAGGATAATCTGTTACAAATGAAAGTGAGCTGGCTCAGGGCCGGAACTAGAGAGGGGCAGAGGGGGCATGTGCCCCGGGCGCCACCAGAACAGAAGCTGAAAAGGGCGCCAAATTAAGATTTTGCTTGGTGTGTTTGATATAAAGAATGCATATATGTGGGTGGTGGGTGCCAAAATCCATGTTTGCCCCGGGCGCAAAAAAGGCTAGTTTCGGCGCTGAGCTGGCTGGCCGAATGGTCAGAATGCTGAGCTTGAACCCAGACGATACGGGTTCGAAACCTGCGCGGGCCAAACGTTGGTTTGTGTTTTTTTTTTTTTTTTGTTGTTGTTTCTTTTTATTAATACATAAGACATTTTTATTAAAGGTAAATTTTATATTAATAATACAGAAGCACATGTATTTCTATTATAATAATAAAATACTTATTTAAATATGAGAAAATGAGATTTTTGCGGAGAAAGTTTTAATATTCCAAATTTAGAATATTAAAAGGATAATTAGAACGATATTAATATCGTTCCAAAGTGATTTATATATATATTAAGAAAATGAAAAAAAAAGTTTTCTGCAAAAATATCCGTATACGCATATATATATATATATATATATATATTTTTTTTTTTTTTTTTTGAAAATTTTAGAAGTAATTTTTTATTGAGATTAGGATGCAAATATAATGCATGCGTGGATATTTTACGGTGTTAAAATCAAAATGGAAAATATTATAAAAGCAAAATGTAAAAGATACACATTTTTTTAAATTAAGAATATCTGCATACATATATTTTAAAGAAGTGAAATATTTGGAGTTTGCCTTCTAGTTCTGTAATGAATAAAGTATGATTAGAATGTTTATAATTTTTCTATTAAAAGTATAAATAAGTGTTTTGCTTATACTAACATAATTTTGGATGTCGTTTGTTTTTCATATTTTATGACATATTTTGGCCTGTTATCCACACGGTATTAAAATATACAGTCATTAAATAAGAAATATATACATACTAAAACTTCTTCTGAAAAATTATCTAACTAACAATGCAAATTCCATTGAAATCAATCCAGTATTGTAGATTACAAATCAATCTTGTAATATGTAGATACAGGGCCATCGCTAAGACTTTCTATTGGTGGGGGAGAAAACCTTAATATTGTCAAGTCAAATTTTTATATTCGCCAACTCGTTTTATAATTTTGCCAAGTTAACGCACTTTGAAAATGTAATACAATTCTTATTTGTAAAAAAATTAATAATATTCCCAATTAGAGTTGTAACTTTTGCAAATTCTATCAAAAATAGAAAATGTATTGCAGTTTTTATTAAAATTTTAATTAAATTTGACATAAAAGTTTTAAATTTGCAAAGTGTAACAACATTTGTCAATGTTTTGGGAGGGTAGCCCCCCCCCCCCTTAGCTAGTCCCCCGTGTGGATATCTCAACCTTGGTTTATCAACAGCATTCTATTAATTACAACAATAGAATCAACAGTATTCTATTATTTAATACGAAAAGTATAAAGCAACTGATAAATGATTTTTAAATAAATAAAAATAAAATTATTTAAAAAATTAAATCACCAATTGTTAAATTGTATCAGTCAACCTACCAACTTTGACAACAAACAACGTGCAACCAATAACAGATAAGCACAAAACGCACAATCACGTGATCAAATCGCCCATCATTTTTTTTGCGTCGCGGCGTATTTCCGAATTGCGGAACTTTTCGCCAAATTTTGGCGAAATTGCAAGCAGTTGAAAAATCGCCAAATCACGTGACAATTGTCGTTGTTGTTGTTCAACATCAGGATTCGTCAGAGGTTTTGTTGAACACGTGCTGATATGGCTATTAATTATTTATTAGACGTTTATTCTATAATTAAGACTGTTAAAAATAAGCCAAATTCCGGACAGATTTAATAAAATCTACAAAAAACAGCATATGTTGTTTATTGTAACAATTCCAAACAGGTAAAGTATGCTGCAAACCACTATTATCTTTTATTTTATTTCCTCAAATTCTGCATTAGTGTGCATTTTAGTGACAAGTGTCTGAATTCAACACTGAAATGATGTATATTTTTTACACATAAACTCTACCATATTTAATAAGAAAGTACAATAAATTCATCCTACGCAATCATAATAAATATTAAAGTTTTTTTGGTACGGTTAAAAACTTAGGTTGTATTATTTATATTTTCGGATTAAATCGGCATGGGTTTGTATGTATGTAGAAAATTTACATTGCTTTTCTATTTTATTTTATTTCTGCTTAAATCACGATTTCATGCATAAAATTTGCGTGCAATTTTGTATGTCATATTTAAATCTTTTCCTTTTTTTTAGGCAGTGTGGAAATGCCACTTGACCAGTTACAGGGAATAGATGCTTTTAAGCTACTAAAAATACCCAAAGTGGTAATGTGAACTTTTTAATCAAATTTTATTTAGAAGCCTTTGTTTATGTTAATTTTGGACTACTGTTATGTTTATGTCATGTAATCTGAATACATTTTGCTCTGAAATGTTGAAAATAACCTTATTTTATGTTGAAAATAAATTCTTTGAGTATTTTGAAAATGGAATAACATCCAGAAATGCAATGTCTTTGCTTGGAAACAAATTGTTATGCATCGGGGCAAAAATTAAAAAAAAAACAAAAACAAAATAATACTTTGGAGGAAATGAAGTAAGTATTTTTTTCACAAAATATATAATATGAACTTTAAAATGTTCAGGATTACTTAAAAGACAATTAAAATAATCAACTAGAGATGTTAATTTTATTTAAAAACATCTTAGTACTTTCACGCCTTTAATCAGGCTCTTCCTTACAGAATATTTTCTTTTATAAATATAAATACATGACTCCATTTCGAAAAGGAATGAGACTATAATTATTATAGTTGAAAGTAGAAATAGATATATATTATAATTATTTGCAATAAGATTATTTTATTGTATGCTGTGTGTGTAGCATTTTTTTTATTTGTCCTCATTGAAGATTAAAATAGGTCATTTTTCTAAAATGTGACGGTAAAATTAGTTGCCTTATGTTGTGTTTTTCAGAAAATGTAAAATTAAAATAGCTATTCATTTTTGTAAATTTGACAGTACATTTCTAATTATACTGCAATATAAGAATCTCCAGTAACTCAACTTTAACTCATTTTACAATTTTAATAATTTGTTCATCTCTGTTTAAATTAAATGCATTATATGTAGTTTGTGATAGTTTTTCTCTCGTAAATCCTTGTTATTTTATGTTTTTTAAACAACTCTTGGAATTTGCATTGCTTATAATGCTATACAAGTGAGCTTAGCTGTTGTAATTTAAGAAATTAAATTTTCTTCAATCTATTAATCTGAAGAGAATAGCCTTAAAGCAACAATGTTTAGCTTTGAAAGTAATTTGCATAAAAAACAATTATATTGTGATAAATTTCAATTTTTTGTTAAGCCTAACATAACAGTATATCTTTTATCACATTTTTTTGCTTTAAAATATTAATTTAACTTTATTTTGAAAAAAAAAAAAAAAAAAGGGTAGGAAATTATTCTTAAATAATTATTTTATGCAATTTGCAGATTAAATAAGATGAAACTTACCTTTTATTTACTTTAAATCCACACTTTTCTGACTACCACAACAATAATTTGAAAATGGCTACTAAGTGTAACAGTGCAGCAGCAAATGTGGTTTTTTTTCATTGAAAATCCATTCTGATATCTGAAATATATACTAATCTAGCTAAATAATTACTATTTGTATTTTTTATTGAAAACTATTGTTTTTAAACATTGACCCTAATGTTTGGTTATATTTGTAAACTGGTAATTTCAAAGAACACCATGCTTATCTTTAAAGAACTAAGTATTTTATCTGATATTGAAAATTCACCTTTTTCCTATCAACAGTTCAATTTTTAGGTGGCATAGAACAAAGATAAGAGCCTTTTTGAAGATATTTATTGCATGAAGATATTTATTGCATTTTAATGTTCTTTGTAAATAAAGTTTAAGAAATAATAGACAGAGTTTCCCCCAGGTTTAAAAAGGGGCAGGGTGCTAGAGTTCTGAAAAGGGCACTTTTTTGATTTTTAAGGGCACTTTTATAGAGTTGAATCTAGAATCTAACAGTTCAAATATTTGTGAAAAAAACAGAAATTTTGTCAAAAAATTGAAAAAAAAAAAAAAAAGAAAAAAATTGTTAAAAGATCGCAGAAAAAGTCAATTTTGTTAGAGCAGGTCGTCCCGTGCACGGAAATTTAGGGGGTGCCAAATTTATACTACAAACGCCATTTTTGGACTGTCAAAAGAAAAAGTTGAGAGGAGGGGGCACAAATTCTAATTATGCCCCGGGTGCAATTTTCTCGTCACATGCCTGATTGTGAAGCAGGAAAATCTGCTATTAAAAGCACAACTTTGAAGCAAGAAAATTATTTTTCGAACAGAAAAATTACCTTCTGGCATTAACTTTTTTTTTTGTGTGTCTCTTTGACAAAATTTGAATTTTTTCGCGATTTTTTTTTTTTTTTTTTTTTTTTTTTTTTTTTTTTTTTTTTTACGAAATCTGACGTTTTTTCGGGATATTTTGAAAAATTTTGTGTTTTTTTGCAAATTTTTAACAAAATTAGCCATTTTTTGCAAATTTTATGGTAGAATTTTCCGTTTTATTGCAACTTTTGAACAAAATTTGCCGTTTTCTCACAAATCTTTTGAAGAAATCTGCCATTTTATCATGATTGTTGGACGAATTTTTTTTTTTTTTTTTGCAACTTTTTGACGAAATTACACGTCTTGTGGGACGCGTAAGAGCTACTTTTTTTTTCTTTCAGTCGCCGATTTTTTTTTTGTAATTTACGCATTATAGTTCGTCCGCATCATCGCTGAAGGGCTGCTTTTTTTCAAATGTGGGGCAAGAAGGGTGCTGTTTTTTTTATGAGCGGCAAGAGGGGCGCTAGTTTTTGGATGAGGGGCAAGAGGGGTGCTTTTCTTTTTAAAACTAAAGGGCAGGAGGGGCGAAGTGCCGTCCTGAATTGGGAAAACTCTGTAATAGATTTTATTAAAACAAAATTACCGATTTAAAATTTAAAAAATGAATTTTTGTCTTGCATATTTCTAACTGGAAATTTGAAGGCTCTGTTCAGGTTTTCATCCTCTTGACCTAATTTCAGTAATTTATTAATTTTACGTACATATTTTAAAGTGTACAGCCTTTCCTTAAAAAAAATTATTTTGAAAGAGCTATTACAATTTTACGCTATGCATGAATAATTGCACAAAACAGTTGAAGTATAAATAACTAGCACACATGACATACGCACACCACGTTGGTGTGCTTTTCTTTCGATGCCAATTTGATAACTTACTATTCAAATACCATTTTTTAATTTTTCCTATTATTTTATAAAGAAAATTAAAAAAAATTAATAATTATAGAACAAAATAATTTTTATCAATTTGAAAAAGAAATTAAAAATAAACAATTTATTAATAAGAAACAATGAGTGGGTTACCATGCAGTGCATAAAATCACCAATTAGTAGCAATCGTTGCAATGTGGTGCGGATATGACAACTGTACCAGATAATTTAGCAATGTAAAGGACTATTGCTATAATTTTGTTAAAAGTTCATTTTTAAATGTATTTTTCTGGACAGTTTGTTTTTTTAAACCCTCCCTGACTGAATTGATGATTAAAATAAGTTATTTTTCTGAAACATGACAAATGTAAAGTTAAAGAAGCTATTCATTTTTGTAAGTTTGGCAGTACATTTCTAATATTGTTGTGCTGTTAGAATCTCCAAAAACTCAACTTTTGTTCATTTTTCGAATTTTGATAATTAGTTCCTCAATATTTAAATTAAATGTAGTATATATAATTTGTATTATTATTTTTGAGTAATTGCATAAAAAAAAGTATTATGATAAATTTCTATTTTTTGTTAAGCCTAACAGTATAACTTTTATCCCACATGTTTTTTTGTTTTAAAATATTAATTTTACTTTATTTTGTAAAGAAAAAAAAAAAAGCAGGAAATTATCTTTAATAAGTATTTTATGCAATTTGAAGATTAAATAAGCTTAACTTACCCCTTTTTTATTTACTTTTTTAAATCCACACTTTCTGACTACCACAACAAAACTAACTTTAAAAATTTGAAAATGGCTACTAAGTGTAACAGTTCAGCAGCAAATTTTTTTCATTGAAAATAAATTCTGATATCTGAAATATACTAATCTAGCTAAATAAATACTATTTGTAATTTATATTGAAAACTATCATTTTTAAACCTTGACCCTTTTATTTGGCTGTATTTACAAATTGGTAATTTCAACATTATGCTTGTTACAAAGTATTTTATCTAATATTGAAAAGCCATGTTTTTATCTTTCAATTTTTTCATTCAGAATTTAGAAACTTATTTTGCATATTTTTGACTTGAATTCCAATTCTGACTTGGTTTCCAACCTTTTGCA
This sequence comes from Maratus speculifer, assembly GCA_964019185.1. NCBI lineage: Eukaryota > Metazoa > Arthropoda > Arachnida > Araneae > Salticidae > Maratus > Maratus speculifer. Next base: position 178,471,872 of record OZ025293.1, read on the forward strand.
TTAATTTTGACAATTTATTTATTAATATTGTGTTATATTAAAGTGTGTCACTTTTCCTTAGGAAAAAAGAAAATAAAATTTAAATCTTAATAATGATTACAATTTTAAGCTATGCATGACTAGTGTTTTGCTAAAATTTACCTTGCAAAGTTTTTTTTTTTTTTTTTTTTTTTTTTTTTTTTTTTTAAGTTTGTTCAGGGGATTAAAAAATGGAGGAAGGGGGGGGGGGGGTTGTAAACAAAGATGATTTTTAAGGTGTTGAAGCTCATCATTTGCGAATCTTTATTACAATTTTATCCCAAAACTTGATGAAAATTTAATGTAAACAAAAGAACTTTTATATCATATCCTGCAGTATTTCTCTGATATCTCGGCAATATGAAATCCTTTTGAAAATACCATGCTATAAATTTACTCCAATATTTGAATGTATGTTCATAATTAGCATTCTGTAATAAATATCTAGATGGTACATTAGCATAACTATTTTGGTTTTTGTCTAATGGTTTCAAACAAGTGTACTTAAATTTCTTAGTTTAACTAATACTTATGCATTTGTAAATAATATTTGCTTTTAAAAAAATAATTTATGTATATGAATGCATGTATGATATTCTTTTCTCTTTTATTTTGCTAGTTGCTTTAGCTGCTACAGTTGATGATAGAAATGTAACAAGGAATGTGTGAATAGGTGTTGAGATGTATCTGTTCTGGACCTATTCAACAGCAACATCGGTTATTTTCACTAACATATGACAAAAAAGGAAAATATACTGAGTTGAGGCTTTTTCGTTACTTCTGTGATGATGGATATACGCTGTATACAGTCTGGATTTTTTCAAGAAACACCATATACCCTCTGTTTCTCAAGAAAGCTATAGTATATACACTCTAAGATGTACCCTCTGTTTTTTCTACATCTGCATCATTGGTGATGGCCCGTTGGGAATGTGCCCGGAAGGCTATAGGTTAGAAATAATCTTTGGTCTTTTGGGAGGCAAACTTGCAGGCTAAATCACATTTTATTTCCTTCATGCATGTAGAAGCTACACATTTTTATTTTGCTGAAGATTAATTATATTCGATTAATTGCCTATCTTTATGAAAAGTAAGTCATTTATTGCTTTTTGAAACCTTCTATCTTTTATTATGTATTGCTGATGTAAGAGTAAATTCAATTTAATGATTTAAGATATTAATTTTTAAGGGATTTAGTAATGCAGGTTGGGTGCCTGTGTGCAGGATTTCAATTGTCGCCCCACATTCTTAAGAGCTGTTAATTCCCAAATTGGCTTAGTCTAAACTTTTATGTATTATATAGAAAAATGAACAAATCTGTATTCTTAATCTTCAAAACCTCTGAATCTGAATACATAAAACTTCATTGAGCAGATTCCTGTATTGGGTACAGTTGTTCTAAAATTTTTTTAGCACCGGCTCAAATGTATGTCACTTTCTTCGATTTTAGCTAATCAGATTGTTGAGCTCTGACTGAGCCAATTTGGGAATTAACAGCTCTTTCCATTCCTATCTCAACTTCAATTTGTGGGGAAAAATATATATATATATATATCAGTTTTTACAAATGTATAGTTTCAAACCTTTCAGATTTTCAAAAGGTCAACTCTTTTTTTTTTTACAGAAAATTTATTTAATAATGTCTTTTTTCAAAAGGGTTCTTATATATTTTTTTATCTTTATTAAATTTCTGGTTCCAAACATGTTTTATTGAATTGAAAAATAAGGAAGGTGGGCAGCTATATAAATATAAATTTGAAACAGAGCAAAGCCTGAGCAAATATAACTTGTCTGTATTAGAATCCTGCATTAAACAAGAAATTTCAACATCCCAGAAAAAATAATACAAATGCAATAATAATAGATTGCATCTAAAACAATAAAAGAAAATTGTCTGTGTGTATGACATGGCCAGCGAAATCTACCTCATCTAAAAGTCTGAGGATAGTCCAAGACACATCCAGGTTCTGACGCACCCTGGACTTAAATTTTAATTTTTTGATAATTAGCCAAGCTTTCAAAAAGCAATCAGCATCAACCATGATCAATCCTTGCTTTTCACAGAGCATAGAAGAGTGGAACCAAATAATTTTTTTTGAGTGGAGAGGGGTGAGTAATTTAACATCTATTGGGCAAACAAATTAAAAACAAGTTGGAAATTGCACGTGAATCTTAGCAAATGAGGTGCGTTCGTACGATAACGAAGTTTTAAAATATTCAGATCTTGCTGATATAATGGAGCGTAATTTGGATACAGTATAGTGGTCGAAATCTTTGTGTTCCTGTAAATATGCAGGGAGTAAATTTTATTATACTTCATTAACGTATATCTTATTAATAAAATATGAAGTAGTTTAATATAATTAAAGCCTGCCCCAAACAATGTTTCCAGTGTTTTATATTTTCATTTTAAGTGCATATTATGTAGTTACCATATTAAAGGCGATGGCACGTGTAAAAAGGGTATTTACATGTGTATAAAGGTGCCCCCCTTCTCAATTTATCAAAATTTTGAAAAAAAAAAATGAATTTTTACATTTCTTGTAGTACGTTGAAAAAATATATGCAACCAAGGATGAATAAAATTAATAAATCTTCATTAGGTTTCTAATCGGATTTTTTTTTTTCCAGAACAGAACTGCGTACTTACGAAGAAGTTTAAGCTATTTTGAGACCTATTTATTTATATCAATTTATTGATTCTTAAAAGATTTTTTCAAAAATCTATTCAAGCCTTATTTATGAAGGTAAACAACTTTTTAGACTGCTAAAATATGGTACTTTATATTGTAGTACTTTTAGGAGAGAAATTTAGAAACATCCTTAAGTTGAACTCTTTTTTAAAAAGGGGAAATGAATGTCCCTGTATTGAAGAGAATTCTATCGCAAGATGGATGCAGAACAATTAGAAACATTTAACATACAAATCTATCCAAACACAGAAATCTTTTTTTCATGAATCTAGTACTTTCTTTTTTGTACCGATATAAGGAAGTAAAAAAACTTAAAAAATATCACTGACAGAGGGAGGGGGAAATAATTTGGCTAAAGTCATTTTTTAATTTGTTTAATTTTTAAGTTTTTAAATTGCTGTTATGTTTAAAATTGTGTTAATGTGTTGGCAAAAACTCTTAATTTATTTCATTTCACTTTCAATTACGAAACAAAAAATAAAACTGCGTATGTTGAGAATCAAGTCAAATGTATTTTAAAAATATACATTACCCCTGATTTCGTTCTTCCGTCGTGAAAATAAAAAATAATTTTATGCAATAGCGGATAAAGATTTTAATCACTGTTACTTTCAACTAATTTTTTGTTTTTATATTTAAAATATCCATGAAAAGCATATGCATAACCAGGGGGAGTGCCTGGGCACCCCCCCCCCTCACGCAGACACATGAAGGATTTTAAAGCCGAAGTAAAATAGTCAGCATTCATAAAAAAAGAATAATTGAAAACAATGTAAGAATAAAAAGAATATTGCCCATTTAAACTGATGGCATTGAGCTTACAGGCTATGTTAACCCCCTAAACTAAATCAGGGACATGCTTTATCATATGAAAAATCTATATCCAAAATTCCGAGCAAATCGGAAAATTCTTAATAAAAAACTATTTACATAATTTAAGAGGAATTATCCCCTTCTTTTATACTTAACCATTAAACTTCCAAAACTATTCAGATATTTGACCAAAATCTGATAATTCTGCATGAAAAATCTATTTATATAAATTAAGGCGAGGGGCATTAGAACCCCCGTTCCCCCTGTTTATACTTATCTAATATACACCTAATCCCAATCACAGAGGCACTTCATCAGAACGATCCTATATCTAAATTTTTAACGAAAATCGATATTTCTGCATGAAAAACTCATTTATATCAATTAGGTGGAGGGATATGAGCCCCACATTCCCCCTCTTATACCTATCGAATGAACTCCAAAAACTAATCAGGGAAGAGCCTTATCAGTATACAGCTATATACAAAATTTCAAGTGGATCGGATATTTTTTGCAAGAATTATCGCGTTATGCACGAACGAATGAATGTACATACATACAAAACGGGCAGGCACATAAGCTCTCAGGTTATGGTAGCCTGTGAGCTAAAAAAACAATTAACTATTTTTTTTTCATATATCCTGTTCATATATCACTTCTGTGGAACACAACAACAATATTTTATAAAATAGAGTATTTTAGATCTCCAAATATTCGGCAAACAGGCGCCAGACACTACTGGCACGCCGTTAATCCAATGTTTGCAAGGCAATATTACATTATATGTTCACACTGACAATAGACTCCCCCCGCCACTGAGAATATTTGAGAAAAACAAAAACATTTGCATAAATATAGAGGCTGTGCTTAGTAATTTTTATCTTTTAAATAATAATTTAAAAAAAATTAAAGCCTGCCAATCACATTATAGGATTTCCCGAGGAGAGAAAAAGCTGTTTTATTCAGTTTTCATTCTCTTGGCTTGTATCATTCCGAAATGGGCCAAAACAAATTATATTCAATTTGTAAATATACTTCACACTTTATCACGTCTATTTAAAAAATATGGGATGACCAGAAAAGAGAAAACGAGCTTTAGAAAAATCTGCAAAAAAATTCAAGACAATTTCAGGATATTTTTAAAGAAAAAGTAACTGTCCAATATTATGTAAAATCTCCAGAAGCCACATTAACCAAAGAAAGTAAGAATAGTTTATTATACTCTCTTAAAGCGTTTCTGAAATCCGTGCTTAACAAATGCAAAACTTTCTGACATTTCTTTTATGACTTTTTTTTTTTTTACGTAAAAGCACAAAATTAAGGCACAAGATTCAATTTCAATAGACTTGTCTATTGAAGTGATTTGGAAATGGAATTACATATTCCATTTTTTGATAAATAAAAAATTATCAAATTTAAGTGACTTTTGCACTTAGACTTTTGTACTTACATTGTTTACTTTTAACTGAAACTTTCTATGGTACGCCTAATCCGACGAGGTACCTGGTTATGAAACACTAGCAGTAATATTTTTATTGTGCCTCTGAGATCTGAGTTTATAATGGGGTTTTATCATAAAATTTGACTAAATACTTTAAGTTTTTTATTTATTGTGACATTTATTATTATAGTCATAAATATGCTGCTGGTTTATGCATACACGCTCATACACACAGATGTATATGTATTTCGCTGGATGAGATTTATCATCCGACTAAATTTCATCTACAAGACTTTGATTAATACAATATTTTAGATCTCATGCAGCTTTTTTTTGCACCTATAGATGTTTCCAGCATAATAAAAATCCTTTTTTAATTTTTATTAGACATTAGGGTGCCTCAAAGTTTCACACTTGTGTCCACACACAGTCTCTGTCTTATATCACTGTTGTAAGAAAATTTATGTATCTTTTTTTTTTTTTTTTCTTTTACCATTAGATTTTGTTTTGAACCTCTTCTAATACCCCTCACTAAAACAAAATTGTGCTTGGGCCCTTTAAAAAAATATATCACACAATTATACCTTCTAAGATAAAAACTTGTTTAAAATGGAAATTAGAGCAGTCTCATGCGATTCCTTTTTAACATGTTTCATTATATAAGATATTGTTTGTACCCAACAGGTCCTGGTTAAAAAATCTGGGCACCCCCCGTTCAAAAGGCTGGTTACACTTATGAAATGACAGAATTTTTTGTGTGAAATAATACTTTTTTGAGAACAGTCCCGAGAATTTAATTTAAAAAAAAATTCTGAATAAAAAATAAACCTTTTTCTAAACTTTAAGACTATTTCTTATATTTTGTACAACCAGGAAACTTGGATAGGATATCCAGGGACGTAGCTTTAGGGGGGGGAGGGGGGGGAGCCTCCCCCCCAATATGTTCATGCAATAGGGCGCCAGAGAAGGTTTAAGGGCGCCGCTAGGCGCCCGTAAAAAAGACTTTGTTAGTGGTTAAAAGTAATTATAAAATAACTTAATTTTAAATGTAAAATTACAAAGTAAGTTATTTTTCACTTACAAAACATAAATAAGGCATTTAATTTTAGACTTGTTACTACATTTATCTCCCACTCCTATCCCGAAGAAAATTTATGCATCTGAAATAAAAATTTCGAAAACAGACTTGTAATCTATTCCGGGATAGATATACACTTCAGAGCCGAATCTAGAGGGAGGCAGAGGGAGCACGTGCCCCGGCGCCAACAGAACAGAAGGTGAAGAGGGCGCCAAATTGAGATTTTCTTTGGTGTGTTAGTTATTAAGAATGCATATATGTAAGGGATGGGGGGGGGGGGTCACCAAAATCCATGTTTGCCCCGGGCGCAAAAAAGGCTAGTTTCGGCACTGATACAGTTATTTTTTTCTTATAGTAGTTGTTGGTCACTCTTAGAAATAGATAGAAAGGGAAAATAAGCGTGGAAGCGACTGTAGTGTGTTTGGATGATTGTATAATATATTTTAGTAGTAGGGCGCCTCAGTACGTTAGGGGCGCAGTCAGGCACCTAAAATAAGGGGGTTTCAAAACGAGCGCGACGGAATGTTTATATAGTATGTTTTAGTAGTAGGGCGCCTCAGTAGGTTTAGGGGCGCAGTCAGGCACCTAAAATAAGGGGTTTCAAAAAGGGTGCGATGGAATGTTTAAGGGCGCCGTTAGACACCTAAAATTTTTATTATTAATGTGACATTCCTATTTACACACACACACACACAAAAAAAAAAAAAAAAAAAAAAAAAAAAAAAAAAAATGAGATAACAGAAACATGATTTGGAACTAATATTACAGTAAATTTATAAGAAAATAAATTATGGTTTCAAAAAATATATAGGAGATCCATTACATTTGAGACATTTTAAGATTACTACCAGGCGCTATCCCTAGTGCGAAAACAAGAACACATTCCGGAAATGGGCATTGTTCGATCACTACATGTAGCTTGATCTTTCGGAGAAAACCTCTCCCCTCCAATCCAAGGTTGATGGTCCTCGAGAGGGTCATCTGACCTTTAGACTGTTTTAACTCACTTCTTATGCCCTTCCGTGTGTAGGTTAGATAATTTCAGGGCGTCATCTACACACATCTTGGTTGTCCAGCATCCTGTATTGTCAGATTGTCATACTGAAGCTGATTGTGCGACTTTTTAAAACTAGAGATTTATTTCGTTCAATTTTTAAAATAAAAATAAAAAGCTGTCTTTCGTAGCCGTCCAGAGAGTAGAAATTCAGTCATGAGTGATCTGACTGAAATAAAACATAAAAACAAAAAGCCAGGATCTTACTACAGACAATAAAACAGAAAACTAGTCGTTGGGGGCCACCGTAATACTTACCCATCATGGATATGTATATGAAAATAAAACATGTGAAAACTATTTATACAATGCATTGCAATTCATAAACAAAATTTAAATATTGTTAATATTACATAGTAATGCTGTATTAAAGAACTGCTGATGTACAAATTTCGACAAATTATATAAAACGCCAAACTACTCAAGTAGTACCGAACTGCGTAAAAGAAACATCCTTATAACTCCAAAAACAATAATTCTATTAACTAACAATTAACTGCGTCGGATTAAGCGTCTCATTTCCAATTAAAATATACTTCTGAATTGAAATTTGAATGAAATACAGGGTCATGAAAAATCGAAGAATGTGGAAAACAAGATTACACATATCTCGGCAACTAATAATCCGATCGACTTCGTTCTATATGCAAAATGTGTGTTATTTTATTGCCTTTTACGTCCATTCCTTAAAACAAAAAAATTCGAAAGTTTTTATATACCTTTCATCAGAACGAATTTTTCGAGAGTCCGAAAAAAATAGTTCCGGATAATCGAGGTTGCTGATATTAAATAGGGTTCGTCCCATTCTTACATACTAACTACATACAAAATTTCAAGTCTCTATCTCAATTTGTTCGGGAGATAGAGCGTTTACAGACAGACAGACAGACAGACAGACAGACGGACGGCAAAAAAATTTTTTCTAAAAATATGTTTTTCGGAATCTCCACTATCTAAAACGTGTAAATCCGTCAAAAATTTTTTTTCGATTTTCAAAACGATTGCAAGACTTACCCTATACTACGTATGATGGGTAAGTAAAAGGAGTTATAAAGCGGATAAAGGATGGAAATTTATGAAAAAGTGGATGAAAAATGATGATGCAGTGGAATGTAAAAAATATACATATTTTCCTTTAGTTAAGCATGTTCTTAAAGTACAATGTTTATATTTCTGACGCAGTTGTGAGTTCATTTATTATCATTTCTATTATTAGTAGAAAAAATCGAACAGCATTCTCAGTTTTCCGTTAAATTTAATTTTGGCACAGATGTCATATACGCACCACATTTGCGTGAGTGCAACAAAATGGCGATTTTTTTTCCTCATATGGTAACCTGGCCATTGTTGTTTATTTATTAATAAACTGTTTATTTACTTTACATTTTCTTTTATAAATCGATATAAATTATTTTGCTTTATAATTATTATTTAAACTTTTGTAGTTTATTAGTATTTCCCTTTTAAAATAATTGAAAATAATAAAAAATATGTATGTAGCTGATATTTGAAAACGAAGTTTTTTCCAAACTGGCGTCAGAAAAAAAATCGCGCCAATGTGGTGCGTATATGACATCTGTGCCTTAAGTTTTAATGGTTTTTATCAAGGCCCCATCATAATATCAAGGCCTCGCATTCAGGAGAAAATCCATTGTTGAAATTGTCCCTATATTTGCCAACTTATTATATGACTTTGTCTCGTATGTAATGCCACCTGGTGCATACTACTGCTAATAATCCCATAGGAAATAATGGAAAACATTTCAGTTTCTAACATTAGATGGCGCTACCAACGTGAAAATCATGTAGTTCAGCGCCCCCTGTACTGCAGTCAAAGGAAACTTGGCGAATGACAAGCCTTGGTTTTTATTATTTATTTCCTAAACAGATCGCTATTTTTTGATAAATGGGGATTTTTGAAACTTTTACATTATTAATACATACATTTTACCAAAAATAATTCAAATGCGTTCTGGATACTTTAATTATGCAATTAAAGTGTAATATAACAGCTGTTGTTGATTCCGCCACACCCATATTCAATATTTTTAACTTTCCACTCTCAAAAACAAATTTAGAAATTTCTAATGTCGAAGCTGTGATTTCCATGATGCCTCCATCTGTTTTAAAACCAGATAAATGTATCTTACAGGCTGAAATGGAAATTTTATTTGACCGATGTAGAACCTCCAATACATTAAATGAAGTTATTGAGGAATCTAAAAAATTACGTTCAGTACTCAAAGAAAATTTTCGCATAATAAAATTTATAATAACAGCTGGTTCAAATGAACGTTCTTTCAGTCAACTTAAGCTCATTAAACATTCCTTACGAACAACAATGACAGATGAACGGTTGAATAATTTAATGATACTAAAATGTGAAAAATCATTGGCAGAAACAATGGACCTAACCTCAGCTGTGACGAAATGGAATACTTAAAAAAATAGAAAAATTAAAACAATCTGCGACAATTAGCATTTTGTAATATTATTATATATTCATTTTAAATTGTATTTTTTCTTATTTTTGCTATATTAAATTTAATTGCAAAAAAATATCTTAAAAATCTATATTTTGATGGAATAAGAAATGAGTATGACATAAATGCTTAATCCAAATTACACATTCAGTGATTTGTTGTATGTTTTATTTACAGGAAATCGTTTTGGGAGGGTGATTCCGAGATTTTCGTTTGACGAAATCCCTGCTTTTTTCGCTATCGTTTGACGAAATTCGCTCTTTTTTCGGGATACTTTGACAAAATTAGCGCTTCTTTTGCAGCCCTTTGACAAAAATCGTGCTTTTTCAGCAATCCTATGTCGAAATAAGTGCTTTTCAGCGATTCTACGTCAGAATTCGCGTTTTTTTCTCAACCCTTTGACGAAATTCGCGCTTTTTCCGTGATCATTTGACGAAATTCACGCTTTTTCGCGATACTTTAACAAAATTAGCGCTTTTTCAGCAATCCTATGTCGAAGTTCACGGTTTTTCAGCGATCCTATGTCGAAATTCGCACTTTTTCCGAGTTCCTTTGCCTTCCCTTTTCGCAACCTTTTGGAAAAAGTAGCTCTCTTTCCGCGACATTTTGACGAAATTCGAGCTTTTTACATGACACTTTGACAAAAATCGCGTCTTTTCAGCAATCCTATGTCGAAGTTCGCGCTTTTTACGCGATCCTCTCTCAAAATTCGCATTTTTTCCGCGACCCTTTGACGAAATTCGCCCTTTTCCGCGGTACTTTGACAAAAATAGCAGTTTTTTGCAAGCCTTTGAAAAAGTAGCGCTCTTTCCTCGACCTTTTGGCGAAATTCAAACTTTTTGCGCAACACTTTGACAAAAATCGCGCTTTTTCAGCAATCCTATGTCAAAGTTCGCATTTTTTACGCGATCCACTGTCGAAATTCGCGTTTTTCCGCGACCCTGTCATGAAATTCACGCTTCTTCAGTGATCATTTGACGAAATTCGCGCTTTTTCACGATACTTTGACAAAATTAGTGCTTTTTCAGCGATCCTATGTCAAAGTTTGCGTTTTTTACGCGAATTTCTGTTGAAATTCGCATTTTTTCTGCGACCGTATGGTGAAATTCGCGCTTTTTACGTATTAATTTCACGAAATTCGCGCTTTTTCGCGGTACTTTGCCAAAATTAGCTCTTTTTCAGCAATCCTATGTCGAAGTTCGCGCTTTTTCAGCGATCGTATGTCAAAATTAGTACTTTTTCCGCTATACTTTGCCTTCCTTTTTTCCAACCCTTTGACAAAATTAGCGCTTTTTCCACGACCTTTTGGCGAAATTTGCTCTTTTTCCGCGATACTTTGAATTAACGTTTTTTTGCAAACATTTGACAAAATTCGTGCTTTTCTTCGACCTTTTCACGGAATTCGAGCTTTTTCCTCGACACTTTGACAAAACTCGATCAGCGATCTTGTGTCAAAATTCGCGTTTTTTAGCGATCCTTTGTCAAAATTCTTTTTTTTTTTGCGCAACCTTCGACAAAATTCATGCTTTTTCCGCGATCTTTGGCAAAATACGCTCTTTTTCCGCGACACTTTGACAAAATTAGCGCTTTTTAGCGACATTTTAATAAAATTCGCGTTTTTTCCGGAACAAAAGACTGTCTCCGACGGAGTCGCAGAAATCTCTTCCGGGAAAAAGTCTGAATTCAACACTGGTTTTGGGGGGGGGGGGGGATATCGCCCCCCCCCCCCGTGGATCCGCGCCTGTTTATTTATTTAAATTATAAATAAACAATTTATAATTGCATTATGCTGCCCTTTAATTGTTTAAATGGGTAATACATGAAATGTCTATTAGGTTAAGAATAAAAGAATGATTGAAAAGAAATGTGAGCAAGTAATGCAATATCCATTAGACATGGGATTCCAAGTGGGTACAATAAAATTAGAAGAAGGGTCAAGAAAGTGATGTTTTGATAGCATTTTTTTTCTTAAGCCGGATAAATTTAAAAAACAAAATTTTATAGCATTTATCTTTTTTTGCTATACATATAGAAATCCTTCCAATAATTTCCGAGAAAAAAAAATACATCTTTATCAGGCCATAGAGCCTTAAAACTACATTTGAAAGTAGCAAAATATTTTATTTCTTCTTTACATCTGGGGAACTAAGATAATAAATGGAAAAATATGTCATTTCATTTTACAGAAACTGGAATATTCAGTATATTTGGTATATATACCACCGTTACATCCTTGAAAAGAGTCGAATGTTCAGCGAGAGGTTTAACATTCCTTTTTTACATTGATAGAAGTGATAGTAGTGGGCCCGATATCGGAGGATCTCACCACAAACAAGTTAGAAATTGCACGTGAAGCCTAGCAAATGAGGTGCGTTCGTATGATAATGAAGTTTTAAAAATATCACTCTCATATATCAATCTCATAAAATCGTAAATAGTTAATTACAATTAAAATGCGCACCAAACAATGTTCTCTCTATACTCATTATGTAATGGAATAATTTTGTGTGTCCTTGTAAATCAATAACAAATGTTCTTTGCACAACAGATAATGCAAAATCTATATTATAATATGTACTTTATGATGCATATCAATATTATTATGTTCGAATGAGTGTAATGTTATTAAAATGCATTTGAAACTTTTTTTTTCCATTGATTGTAATGTAACGGAGTACTTTTGATTGTCCCTGTATTTGATCTATGCATCCTATTTTCAAAAAATTTGAAATGACTTGACAAAATTATGTAATAAGTATGTAATGTAAATTTAAAACGATTAAAATGCATTTGAAACATTTTTCCCCATTGACCGTAATGTAACGGAATACTTTTGATCATCCCAGTAATTAATCTATCCATCCGATTATTATAAAATTTGAAATGACTCGACAAAATTATGTAATAATTATATATTTTAAATTTCAAAAGATTCGGTTGGGTAGTTTTTGCGTTGTTACATGCGGACAGAGAGACGGACGGACTGAACGACAATTACAGGTGCTACGTATTTACATAATTACGAACGCACCTGAAAATTGAAGGCTAAATTCATTATATTGACCAGCAAGTTTCGGGCGGGAGGTGCAGTTTTGAAACCCCTATAACTCTATTGTAATTAACTTTGAGTTCTATATTTTTATTTCTCTTCCAAATACAATTGTTCTTATCATGTCAGGAAAATGGATTTAAGGATCCAGTATTCGATTTCTCTATAAACATTCCACATTGCCTTTTTAGCTTTGAAAAAAACAAGAGTTGGGAGAGATATTTTATCAGCACAGTTGCAAGCACTCTTAAAATCAAAATCCAACCATGGCTGCATCACTTACATCACCTAAATAGATGTCATTACCATGAATAAGTAACTAAAGATAAAAAGTAGCATAACTACCCCCCCCCCTCTCCTAAAAAGTTTACAAATAATTCAAGGGCGGCAAAACATTAAAAGGCGCCAAGTTTTGGTCTCCCCCCCCAATAAAAATTTCAAGCTACGCCCCTGAGGATATCATATGTTTTGACCAATGTCCATTTAATGAAAAAAGAACAAACTAACCTCTCCCCTTAAAATAAACCTTAGAATAGATATTAATGAATATTATATCACTCGCTGTCAGCAACTGCATGCAAAAACAAGACATTTGATCACCTATCATCAAAACACAGAAATGATTCTCCTTTTTCAAAAATCGTCTAGGATGAAATAAATGACTTGATCTATAATGATAGTATCATAATAATCAAAACCGAAGATTTGATTTTTCATATCACGGTTGAAGCTGAGAGAATTTTGATGAGTTATCATAGTTAAGACAGAGAAATCATGACATGTATTATGCTAATCAAAACTGAAGATTCAATTTTTTTTTTTAAGCTGGAGGAATTTTGAAAAGTAGGATTCATCATGGTTTAGGCTGAGAGAAATCGCAATGTGTATAATGATATTTGAAACCGAAGATTCAATTTCTCATATCACGGTCGAAACTGGAAGAATTTTGAGGAATCATGGTTTAGGATTGTAGAAATCATTCTGTTGGTATCATAATAATTAAATCATATTTAATATCTCAGTTTAGAATGGTAGAATCTTGAATACTGCAAGTTAATGTACTGTTTAAAGTTGTGGTTTAATGAAAAAGTATGATAATCGCAGTTTGCATCAACATTGTGATATTCATGCTATATCATTGTATAGAATTTTTTAATGCTCTTATCACGATTTATATTTTATGTTGATTTTATCACCAAGTCCTAGTGGACAGTTAACAAACAGAACTGGCAAATGACAACCATTTTTGGCAATCTCTTTATCTAGTCGGATAATATGCAATCATCCAATTTTTGTTCAGTAACAACTTTGCAACATTTCTCATGTTTTAATTTTTAATCTAGCTGAGAGATGTGTTTTATTTACCTGTTATGAATGGAGAGATATTGAATAGTGTAATTCTTGTTATACCATTTGATCCTGTTGTTCAAATTCATACTCTTTTTGGGTACTTAATGTCAGCCGGGCACGGGCACCACATCAGATAAATTATTAAATATCGTTTCTACAGTAATTATTGTATTAATTTCTTTTGAAATATAAAATTTTCATTCTTTTCATTAAAAAACTGGATTTGCACAATTTAAATCAATCGGTTTTAACCATGGTTTAAACCAACTGGTTATTTTCTCAATAAAACAATTTTTTTTTTAGAAGAAATCTAATGACATTTTCTATTTTTTTTTTCCTTAATAATTTATCTGTTTCAGGATTATTGGATATAAAAAATTTTTACTTTTAACACTCTATTTCAGCAATTAGCATGAAATGTAAAGGGTTTAGGTCATATTTTTTATGTATAAAATTAAAATCAGTACGCATTGGTGAACATATATATTGCTCTAAAGAGTTTAAACATAAAAATTGATCAAACATAAAATAGATTAAAAATATTTAATATTTGGTACAAAATATTTTAATCTAAAAAAATGCAGATTATTTAATGCATTTATTAAGATAACACAATCTTTGAGATTTAGCTCAAACTGTAAAAGAAATTTTTCGTGATTGGGGAGATTATCTTGAAGAATTAAAATCAAAGTATGAAGTTGAATAAAAGAGTATTCAAAGATTGGGTGCTAATTATAACATTTTAATAATAACAATCTTTTTTTTTTTTTTTTTTTTTTTTTTTTTTTTTTTTTTTTTTTGCTGTTTTCTGCTGAAACTAAGGACCAAAAATGTTGATTTCAAATTGCCACTCTGATAACAAAATCCCTAGAAATATTTGAAATTTCTTGTTTGAATAATTGTGGAAGAAAATATATTTATCAAACTATATCCATGTGTTCATTTTTAGTGATCAAAAAATTGTTTATAAAAATTTTCAGAGTATCAATGTTTCACTGTGTAGAACAGCTTATTATTTCAACAAAAGACTGTTTGCTATTAAAATTAAAATGTGAATTTTTTCAATTTTCTTCATAAATTCACAGTGTAATTATTTAATTTAAATTATTTTAAAAAGAAGTTACACTACTTATAACCCAACAATGTGTATCTTTTCAATAAATAAGCATGTATATGTAATAAGAAAGGATGTTTTTTTTTTTTTTTTTTTTTTTTTAAAGCTGGTTTAAAAAAAAAAAAAAGGGTTAAACCAAAATAATTAGTTAAAAAAACCAGGTTTTTAGCCAACCCTGTTAAAAATAAATAAATATAACAAACTAAAATATTTATTTCAGTATCAAGACATTGTTTCTAATATACACAAATGAAAAATAAAAGGTTTTATTGCTGAAAGCAAAATATATTGCAAGATATGCACTCAACTAACATTGAAATACCATTTTTAAAGCGATAAAATCAGAAATTGCTCAAATAAAAAATATAGTTCTTATAAAATAAAAAAATATAATATAAAAAATATTATTATAAAAATATAATTCTTTCGCACAGTTCTCCTAAATAAAAGAAACCCTTGACAAAATTATTTTCCGTAAAAGTAAATTCACGCTATAAGAAAAAATCGTTGGAATTTAAAATGAGGGTAATTTGCAAACAAAACAAGCTCACAAGTAAAGTAAACATTAGAAAGAAGGGGGGGGGGGGATAGGAATTTTAAATGCTGGATTTTTCATTACGAACGTTTATTTATCTGAAATCTATAATAAAACTAATTGGATGCGTCAATCCCAAAACTTTCTTCTATCTCATAAGTACATTTTAATATTTAAAAAAAAAAAAAAAAAAAAAAAAAAAGTGGTGATCCCAAAATTATCCACTATCAAATTTCCTCGAACATTTGACCTAGCCTAATGAGATTCTGGTATCCGAAAAGCCTAAAACCCAAAATTTAATTAATATTCTGAGAAAATGAGCTTAGTAGTGTCTGATGTTGGGTAATTTATACTAAAACCTAATAAGCATCTATTTATGTCAAGACCTAACAGAATCTGAAATTTGATGGAATTTCGTCCATTAGTTCTTGAGATATAGTTATAACAAAAAATTTTCAAAACGTAGCACAGCAACACCATATCTTGGGAAATTTATACCAAAATGTAAAAAAGTGTCTAATTATGTTATGGTGTAAAAGAATCTGAAGTTCGATGAAATTCTGTGCATTAGTTCTTGAGATATAGCTAGTTTTAAAAAAACCGTGTAAAATATAGCAAAGCAGCACCATCAGTTGAAGGATTTATAACAAAACGTAATCATCGTGTAATTATGTTATATGTCATTTTGTAACGAAATCTGAAGTTTGATGAAATTCTGTGCGTTGGTTGTTGAGATATAGTTGTTGAGATATACGGGTTAAAAATTTCTTCTTTAATGTAAATGTATCATTTTATTTGTGCTCATTTGGTAGCATTTATAAACAAATGAATTTACATTGACTATTTTTTTAATTAAATATCAGCTTCAAAAATCATTCTTTTGTTTTGATGATTACAAACAATCAAAACAGCAATTTGGAATAAAAATAGTAACTATAATATTAGTCACTAAAACTTAATTTTTGTCCCAATGTTTAATATTGTGCTTTTGGTACATCAAACAAACCATTTGTAAATTTAAATATGACGTATTTCCGAATTGCTAAACTTTTCAGCAATTTGAAATAAAACTAATAATTATAAGTACCAAAATTAATTCTTGTCTCAACCATTTGTAAATTTAAATACTTTTTTTTTAATATAAAAAGAAACTGTATAGTTAATATGTAATAAAATAAATATAATAAGTAAGAAAAAAAATTATGCATAAAAAAGGGAGTTAAAAGCTTAGTTAATATTTTCTAAATAAGTATTTCAAAAAGACAGCATTATCCAATTACAAAATAACTAAAACTAATAATGTATTGTCCGTAATGTAGTGTGTTATACTTTGCGAAAATATAATATCAGATACACAATTTCTATTAATTAAAATGATTAGCACTATAAAATTTGAATATCTAAAAATTAAGCTTCAAAATTTAATAAATAATCATCCTCTAAAGAATCTATATAAAACAAAACACTTAAAAAATGTACATTTCAGTTTATTAAATACGATGTGTACGAAAAAAATAATGATAAAAGAGCAAGTTGTGCAGAATATTATTTGTTTTTTTATTTGTGACATTTTATACTTCTTCCGACTTGTTTGTTTGTGAATGTGAATCCGAGAAAATCTTACGTTCCACATTCTCAGCGATTTCACGCAGAACGAAAGGGTTGCTTTTTTCAAAATGCGGAACCAAGTGCAGGGGTGCCATAGACTTATCCAAGAGGAATGGCTTGGAGGAGGGCTTTTTTTTTTTTCTACTTATATTTTTTAAAAATAAATTAGTCATCTAATAAACTCAATTTCTTAAAATTAAAAAAAAAAAAAAACTTATAATATTTTTTAAATTTTTCTGCTCTATTTTTTTATTGTAACAATAAATAAATAAATGATTGATCATATAGTTTTATTCCCTTTTCCCTCAATAATTTAAAAAAAAAATTGTTTTTATATTGAATTCTATAAACTAGACTTTATATTTTCCTGAAAATTACATTTCCTTGTTATGCATATTTAATTTCTTTTTGTCTGTATGAAAACATAAAATTAAAATTTCTATTTATCATATCTACAAAAGCAATAGTCAGAATTTTTTTACAGATCAAATACGGGTTAAAAATTTCTTCTTTAATGTAAATGTATCATTTTATTTGTGCTCATTTGGTAGCATTTATAAACAAATGAATTTACATTGACTATTTTTTTAATTAAATATCAGCTTCAAAAATCATTCTTTTGTTTTGATGATTACAAACAATCAAAACAGCAATTTGGAATAAAAATAGTAACTATAATATTAGTCACTAAAACTTAATTTTTGTCCCAATGTTTAATATTGTGCTTCAAACAAACCATTTGTAAATTTAAATATGACGTATTTCCGAATTGCTAAACTTTTCAGCAATTTGAAATAAAAATAATAATTATAAGTACCAAAATTAATTCTTGTCTCAACCATTTGTAAATTTAAATACTTTTTTTTTAATATAAAAAGAAACTGTATAGTTAATATAATATGTAATAAAATAAATATAATAAGTAAGAAAAAAAATTATGCATAAAAAAGGGAGTTAAGTATTTCAAAAAGACAGCATTATCCAATTACAAAATAACTAAAACTAATAATGTATTGTCCGTAATGTAGTGTGTTATACTTTGCGAAAATATAATATCAGATACACAATTTCTATTAATTAAAATGATTAGCACTATAAAATTTGAATATCTAACAATTAAGCTTCAAAATTTAATAAATAATCATCCTCTAAAGAATCTATATAAAACAAAACACTTAAAAAATGTACATTTCAGTTTATTAAATACGATGTATACGAAAAAAATAATAATAAAAGAGCAAGTGGTGCAGAATATTATTTGTTTTTTAATTTGTGACATTTTATACTTCTTCCGACTTGTTTGTTTGTGAATGTGAATCCGAGAAAATCTCTCAGCGATTTCACGCAGAACGAAAGGGTTGCTTTTTTCAAAATGCGGAACCAAGTGCAGGGGTGCCATAGACTTATCCAAGAGGAATGCAATTTCGCCAAAATTTGGCGAAAAGTTCCGCAGTTCGGAAATACGATTCCGTGACTGTTATTAGGTGTTCATTGAATAAGTATAAATAGGGGGAACAGGGGTTCTAATGCCCCCCCCCCCCGTTAGTTGATATAAATGGGATTTTCATGCAGAATTACGTTTTCGTTCAAAATTTAGATTAGGATCATTCTGATGAGGCGATTCCGTGACTGTTATTAGGTGTTCATTGAATAAGTATAAATAAGGGGAACAGGGGCTCTAATGCCCCCCCCCGTTAGTTGATATAAATGGGATTTTCATGCAGAATTAATTTTCGTTCAAAATTTAGATTAGGATCATTCTGATGAGGCGATTCCGTGACTGTTATTAGGTGTTCATTGAATAAGTATAAATAAGGGGAACAGGGGTTCTAATGTCCCCCCCCCTTAATTTATATAAATGGGTTTTTCAAGCAGAATTGTCAGATTTCGTTTAAATCTCTGAATAGTTTTGGAAGTTTAATGGTTAAGTATAAAAGAGGGGGATAACTCTTTTTAAATTATATAAATGCTAAATGGGTTTTTATTAAGAATTATCTAATTTGCTCTGAATTTTGGATATAGATTTTTTATATGATAAAGCATGTCTTTGGTAGTATAGGAGGTTCAATGATTAAGTATAAAAAAAGAGAAAAGGGGGGAGCTGTTTCCCCTTCTTAATTTTTTTTTTCGAACGGAATTAACCCTTGAAAATATAAAGCTTTAATGTGCAATTAGTATTTGTAGCCTGTGAGCTCAATGCCTTCAGTTTAACTGGGCAGTATTTTTTTATTGTGAATGATTTCATTTAAATTTTGTTTTTCATTATTAAATAATTTCTTCTAATATAAATTTATACTATGCGATTTTGATATTATTTTATTAAATGCAGACAATTTATAGCTAATTGCACTAAATATTTGTTTCCAATTTCATATTAGTAATATTACATTTATTATATTTCAATTATATTAATCATTAACAATTTATTATATTGATTTAATAAATATTGTTAAATATTAACAATTATAAAATGGTCATACATTTTTCATTTATACAATTAGTTTTTTTTAAATAAAAAATAATAAATATTTAAATTATATTCTAATTATAACTATATTCATGCTATACAATTAGCTTATTTTAAATAAATAATAATAAATATTTATACTGAATGATAAATTAATCTTAAACATTTGGCATTTTCTTTAAATTGTTTTTTAAATTTGAAGTATTAATTACAAAATATATTATACACATAACCAGCATTTTTTTTTTCGTTTTTGCACTTTTTATCAATAATGATTATTCAAAGCTCATAGATTCTTAAAAAACATGTATACTAATTGTATTGCAATACTTTATAATTATTAAATAATTTTAAACCAATATAAAGTATTTATTTACAGAAAGCTATAGTAGATTTTTCAATGTAAGTTATATATAATTATATTAATGTTATTATATAATAATTAATTAATAAATAATATTATTAATAATATGTAATAATTTATTAACAATAATGTTAATTACATTATATAATTAATTGCAGCTTGAAAAACAAAATGCATGTAATTTTAATTAAAAATGACAATTTTTTAAAAATATAAATAATATACCTTTTTTATTATTATGTAAATATATTATATAATAATTAATAATATAATTAATTAATAATTATAATAATCAGTAAACTTTGAAAAATATTTTTTGTAACTTAAACATTCAAAAAACTAATTTTTTTAAACTAATATCTTGGATTAAAGAACACACATAATAAATATGTTTTTATTTATTGATATGTATGTAATAAAATTTTATAAGTTTTAATTTTATGAAGTTCTATTGCATAAATATTTAAAAAACCCATAATCTCTCCCTTAGATCGTCATTAACCCCAACCCCCCCCCCCTCCCAGAATTCATCAAAACATTAATAACTCGGATTAAAAACATACATTATAAATATATTTTTTTCGCTTTCTCTTCATCACATTTTTTCCATGAGATAATTATGTAGTGTATTAATATATAACTGGACTAAGAAATAGCAACCTTTCTTGAAGCCATCATCAACCTCCCTAATATCACGTGATGGTGGGGAGAATGCGCGTCAAACCGGTTTCTGCCGCCGATCCCACCAGCCACTAAGACCTTTTCGACTGCGTTACGTTCTTTTATTACGAGAATGAAAGCAGAAAATTGCCAAGAAAGGATCAGCGCAAAAAAAAACATCCTTTTGGCGAGGAAAATTCTCGCCAAATCTCGGTGGTTCCTTCTTCAAGAAACCCGAAGAGAACAAAGGGATCCGTTATCTAGTCATTCCTGATCTAAGGGTGCATACAGTCGACTGCACAATGTTTCGAGCACCGGACCCTCGGCGATTCAGAACCAGATGGGCCCGCCTCAAAGAGTGGGGTGGCCCCTTTGAAAAACGAAACCATTCCGAGAGGGGGTGGTCAAGAGTATCGACTCTGTGTTTAAAACAATGACCTTAAGATACTTAGACTCCAAAATAGCAACCTTTTCGTAGGTCGACATGTGTGCCTTCCGTCACGTGACGGAGGGCAGATTTAGCACGCCAAACCGGTTTTTCTCCCGCCGAAACTCATATTGCTATGTTTGTCTTGAACTGGACCGCACTTCTTCTTTTCTCTTTCTGAAATCTGAAAGTTGCCAATAAAGCGATCACCGCCAAAAAACAGCATCTTTTCGCCAAAGGTGTTGGATTCGAAACCATGCCGAGATAACAATGGGATTTGGCGTCTACGTATATGAGAAAGTCAATGGTTTAAAAAGACGCCTGGCTGCCAAGGTGTTTGGTAAAAAAGGCGTAGAAGCACTGTGTTTAAAAAGACGTCTGGCTGCCAAGGTGTTCGGTAAAAAAGGCGTACAAGCACTTTGTATAAAAAGACGCCTGGGTCCCAAGGTGTTTTTTAAAAAAGCGTGCTGTCAACAGACACTTGGGTTGGAGGCTCCCAAGGTGTTTGTTAAAAAGGCGTGCTGTCAACAGACACTTGGGTTGGAGGCTCCCAAGGTGTTTTTTAAAAAGGCGTGCTGTCAACTGTAAACAGACACTTGGGTTGGAGGCTCCCAAGGTGTTTTTTAAAAAGGCGTGCTGTCAACTGTAAACAGACACTTGGGTTGGAGACTCCCAAGGTGTTTTTTAAAAAGGCGTGCTGTCAACTGTAAACAGACACTTGGGTTGGAGGCTCCCAAGGTGTTTTTTAAAAAGGCGTAGAAGCACTCTGTATAAAAAGACGCCTGGGTTCCAATGTGTTTGTTAAAAAAGACGCCTGGGTTGGAGGCTCCCAATGTGTTTGTTAAAAAAGACGCCTGGGTTGGAGGCTCCCAATGTGTTTGTTAGAAAAGACGCCTGGGTTGGAGGCTCCCAATGTGTTTGTTTAAAAAGACGCCTGGGTCCCAATGTGTTTGTTAAAAAAGACCCCTGGGTTGGAGGCTCCCAAGGTGCCTGGGTTGGAGACGATGGGTCTGGGCTGGGGTCCCTCGAGAGACATGCGTCAAAAATCGTGCAACAGGACGCACCGTTTTTTTCTGTGCGATCCGGGTCGCACGCTTCACGTCTCGCAGATGTGTGTGGCGGGCCTAAGAAAAGTCGCCTAAAAATGGAGCCCGACCCCAAACGAAAAAAACCCGCGTCCCGTTGCACCCTGTTGGTCGCACCGTGGCGGGCCTCCGTGTCACAAGAGCGTGGAGGCTCTTTGTAGAAAGAGTGTGACTTTGAACGAAAAATGTGGGACAGGCGCCCATAAAACATTAGAAATAAGATTCCATCCAACCCTGGAGAACGAAATCTTGTCTCTTTCATTTTATCAAAAAAAAATTAATTAGATGAGTCATTGAAAAGAAAAGTTTTTTTTAAAAATTAGATGAGTCATTGGAATTTTTTTTTTACTATGACTCATCAAAAAATTTTTTTCAATGACTCATCTAATTAATTTTTTTTTTTACTATGACTCATCAAAAATTTTTTTTTCAATGACTCATCTAATTTTAAAAAAAAAATTATGCTATGATTCATTAGAAAATTTTTTTCAATGACTCATCTAATTAAAAAAATTTTTTTTCTACTATGACTTATCAAAAAAAAAAGGTGACTCATTGATGAATCATTTCTGTTTTTGTTTGTGGAAATATCTTCGTGGTGTGTTGGAGAGTGTTTCTTGTGGAAATGTGTCCGTGTTGGAGAGTGTTTCTTGTGGAAATGTGTGTGGGTTGGAGTGTGTTTTGGAGAGTGTTTCTTGTGGAAATGTGTCCGTGTTGGAGAGTGTTTCTTGTGGAAATGTGTGTGGGTTCGAATGTGGGTTGGAGAGTGTTTCTTGTAAAAATGTGAGTGGGTTGAAGAGTGTTTCTTGTAAAAATGTGTGTGGGTTGGAGAGTGTTTCTTGTAAAAATGTGTGTGGGTTGGAGAGTGTTTCTTGTAAAAATGTGTGTGGGTTGGAGAGTGATTCTTGTAAAAATATGTGTGGGTTGGAGAGTGTTTCTTGTAAAAATGTGTGTGGGTTGGGGAGTATAAAAAAACTTCACAAATTTTATAACAAGATTCCATCCACCATGGTTGGATGAAATCTTATTTGTGAAGTTGTATTTGTGGAAATGTGTCTGAAAAAAAAGTTTGTGTTGTTTGTGTCGTTTATGTTGTTTGTGTTGTTTGCGTTGTTTGTGGTTTGTGAAATTTTATAACAAGATTCCATGGTTGGATGAAATCTTATTTGTAAAGTTGGGTTTGTGGAAATGTGTCTGGGTTGGAGAGTGTGTCTGTAAAAATGTGTTTAAATTTGTTTGTGTTGTTTGTGTACAATTTTATTTGTGTGTCCAATGTGTGCTAAAGCCCATCTGTGGTGGGACTTTGAAAGGGAACCTAACCGCATTCACGCTCGAGGAGAGTTTCCGTTTTTGCCGGAAGCTCCCTTCGAGTTCGAAGGGAAACCACAGAAAACCTTATTATTTTCTCCAACAGAATAGACCGCGGGTCATCCAATGCGGTCTATTCTGTTGAACTGTCTAAAATGATAGACCAGATGCTATGACCAATAAGGTTATCTGAGCGAAAAATCCCAGTCGGCTGTCGCCCCGGTAGCTTAACAGGTAAAGCATTGGCCTTGTAAGCCAAGTACATGGGTTCGACTCCCGGTCTGAGCAAGTTTTCGCTCAGTTGGAAATTATTAAAAAAAAAGTACGTAGTTTTTTCTTTTTTTTTTTTTTTATCACAGATAGCATTCTAAATAATATAAAGAATATAATTATTAATTATTACTAAACTAATATAAAGTATTAATTTAGAGAAAGCTATAATTGATTTTTTAATATAAATTATACGTAATTATATTAATATTATTATATAATAATTAATAATATTTACATGTTATGTAATAATTTATTAATAATAATGTTAATAACAGTATATAACAATTAATTACAGCTTGGAAAACAAAATGTATATAGTTTTAATTACAAATGACAATTTCAAAAATAAATAATATAATTTTTATTATTTTTGTAAATATATTATATAATAATTAATTATGTAAAATATTTATGTGATTAATTAATTATTATATGATAATTAATTACGTAATATATTTATATGATTAATTATTAATAATTATATAACAATTAATTGATAATTAATTATTATATAATTTTTAATTATAAATTAATAATTAGATAAATTAGATATAAATTATCAGTTAATAATGATATATTAGCTGATAATTAATTATTAATAATTAAACTTTGAAAAATATTTTTATAGCATGTATCATTCAAAATTCTGTTTGCAACCTTTACAGTGATCCCCGCGTACTGAGGTTCTAACCCAATATCTCCAGTTTCCTGTCTCAACTGGTAGACGGCAGGTGCTGGGTTCGAACCCAATCGAGGCTGTCGGCCTAACCGTTCGGAGTTTTCGTGGTTTTCTTCGAACCTTGCGTAAATACGGGTTAGGTTCCCTTAGAAAGACCCCCACGAAGGGCACTCTCCCTTGGTCCTATATCCCTAGCGCAGATAATCGGACGTCAAAATCAACCAACCAGTTTCCAGACTGACAACGTACTGATCACGCCATCACGCTTTCAGAAACGCTAGCGCTTAAAATAAATTTAATACAAAAGCACCAGAAGTAGCCTTTGCCGAGTGCGAGAGCACGGTAGGGGAAAGGGCAGCTGACGTCACTGTGGACGAATTACTGTAGATCAGCGAGAAAAACCTGTCCGTTGTTTAAAGACTGATACTGTACGGATGAGCTCCAAGAATTTGATTGGTCGACGTTTCGCAGCTCTTGGTAGGCGATGATACGATTGGCTTACGTTGCCAAGACGATTCCTGCAATGATCGCTTTGAAAAAAAATGTAACGGTAGATTGATTGACGAAAGTGTTTGTTTGTAAACATACCCTTTCCTTATTCCTAGAGATGCTGTTTAGACACTACCACCTGCAACCCTGAGTTGGCGTTTGACGATAATGCTTGAAGGGAGCTCCAAGCTCGTGACGTCACTGTTGTTTTACTTCAGCCAATGAGCATAGAGCACGGGTACGGCTGCAAGTAAACTGTCATTTCCGCTATTTGGGTGGCAGAAACTTCGCCGTTCCTTGTTTGTCGTCGTTTAAATCCATAGCAATCTTCCCGATATCATGACTTTTTCGTCCAATCATGATTATTTTTTGGAAAAATATAGTCCTGTCTGGCTAGGCTTAATCTTTTTCTAATGTTTCATTCACCCTCTGCCCCCCCCCCCGATATATAAAAAAAAATTAAACATTTATTGTTGATCTATATAGTTTAAAAATTCTGTTCCGTTTACGGCTTTCTACTGATAATAAATCAATAATGAATAAAGCAAATTAGGTTTCTTCCGTCAAAAATTACACTTTCCGCCCTTTGCCCCCCCCCCTCCTCTGATCATATACAGTTTCATATTTATAAAACTCTTTATTTTATTTAAATAAAATTTGTCGCATTTATTTCTGACTTATCACAATAAATAAATAATAACTTAGATTATCTCTAGCTTATCCGAAATATGTATGCTTCCATTCTTAGCCCCCCCTCCCCAATTCCCATCATGCAAATAAGTTCAATTTTTTTTAATTTTTTAATTTTTATAAAAAAAGTTCTACTATTTTTTTTCTCTCTGTCCAGTGACAAAAATTAATCAAATATATCAATAGAAATATATCGATTTTTTATCATCTCTTTTATTCCGAAAAAAATTCTTCCCTCCCCCCCCCCCTACTCCAGCAGAATGAATTTTAAAACTTTGAAATTCTTCATTTGAAAAGAAAACTGATATATTTGCTGCTCACTGATAAGAATAAATAAATAATGATTAAAATCACTTCCTAACATTCCGAACTTACGCTTCTCCATGTACCCCCCCCCCCTTCAGGAATACTAAGGAGTTTTTTTTTAATCTTTATTTTACATAAAAAATCTTTTCAATTTATTGTTCTGTAGTCGCAAAAATAATTAATCATATAACTTATACTCTGTTCCTGAAATTTTCATCCAGTTTTCTCTTTGCCCCCCCCCCCCCGCCCTGTATGCTGATTGTCAAATATTTAAAAATAGTTACTTAAAAATATTGATTTAAAAAATTATTATTTTTTAAATATTTATTTAAAAAAATGCCAGACCGGTGTGTCATTAATACATGAAAAATAATCTTAATTATCGTTAACCTACAATCATTTACGCTCCCCCCCCCCCTTGATACAAATATATTTGTATGCTAGTAGGAAAGTGTGAAAAGCATAAATTGTGATTTCTTAGACTTTAAAGTTAAAATCTTTAAGTTATTTTTATTTCTATGTAAAAAAAAAATAAATAATAATTTTTTGTTTGTTGTTCTATAACGACAATAAAGAAATAATTAGTAATATAAATAATCCCCATTACTGAAATTTCCGTTTCCCTTTTTTCTCATATCCCCCATAAGATATTCAAAATTTCAATGAATAGCGTATTCGTTGATATCTAATAACTATAAATATCTCCTTTCTCCCCGCCCCACCCAAAATATAATAATTCTGCCCCCTCGTGTATTTTGCCACAGCACACTACAAAAAAGTGAACTAATAAAGTTTGTTAATATCTCAAAGTAAAGATATTTGTACAAGAAGTCTGTGGTAATTACAGTGGAAAAGGAATCGTTTTTGCCACCCAAACAAGCGAGCAGCTGAAACGTGACGTCACATGCGCGCCGCGATCGATCGAGTATTTAGTCCACGGAGTAAGAAGCAGGAGGAGAAAGTAGTGTTAAAATTTTGCCATGCGGATTTTTTGACGATAGGTGACGATACCGCTGCATGCAGGCTGTCGGTCGATGCTTCTGCAATGCTTTTCAATGGAAAAAATGGTCATTTTAAAAACATTTCTTTAGAAAAATCTGAATTTTTAGAAAGTTGTAGAAATGAAAATCTGGTTAATTGAAGTTTTCTTCACAACATACATATTTTTTAAAGGACGCTTCATTTTCTTTTTTAAGCCATTTAAAATAGGAGATCATTCTGATAAAAACCAAACGGCAGGCCATTTAAAAACATTGAATATCGCGGATTAAAATGACTGTTGTAAGTAAGTTGAATATCGCAGAGAAATATACTTACGATTTTTAGAAATTAAGTATTAATCAAATATTTTGGAGTAAATTTTAATTTCGCGTATAGCTTTTATAACCGTTGAACAATTTAATAATTCATAACTTTGGATATTTATGCAATTACTTCAGGTAGAATTAAAGCAAATTTTTATTTTAATTATTTGGAGGGGAAAAAAATTGTAAATTATAGGATCTCCAGATTACACATTTAAAATAATTTAAATATAGTTTTTTTTAACTTTGTTTCTATCTTTTATTTGTGACTGAGCAGTAAAAATAAATCTATTAATCAAAATCATTCTTAGCTCATTAAAGAACTTTTGCTTTTAAATCCCCATCTTCTCCATCCGGACAATTCAGGCCCGTGTAAAATGGGGGGGGGGGGGGAGGTTTCCCCGTCCGAGGAGATTGAGGGAGCACCAAATTTATTCTACCAACACCAATTTCTTTTTATATTTCCTGCGATCTTTACAATAAGAAATTATTAGATTTGTAAAAATTTTCAAATTCCGGTTTTCGACGGATTTTACACGTTTTAGGGGTCAGAGATTCCAAATAAACATGTTCTTATAAAATATCTGTCTGTGAAATATATTTTGCGGGTACTCCATCTCAAGAAAAAATACACGGAATTTAATAAAATTTGATATTTAGGTAGCCCCTGATATAAATTGTTGCTGATTAGTTTTTGGCGTAAATCGCTCAACAGGTGGCGCTGCTATGCTGCATTTTTTACGATTTACGCAACAGCTATATCTTAAGAACTAATGCACGGAATGTAATAAAAATGTAAATAGTATAGTCTTATAGGTAGTCCCTGATATAAACTGATGCTGATCAGTTTTTGGTGTAAATCGCTCAACAGGTGGTACTGCTATGCTGCATTTTTTACGATTTACGCAACAGTTGTATCTCAAGCGCACGGATTCTAATAAAAATTTAGATTTAGGTAGCCCCTGATATAAATTGATTCTGATCAGTTTTTGTTGTAAATTTCTCAACAGATGGCGCTGTTATGCTGCATTTTTTATGGTTTATGTAACACCTGTATCTCAAGAACTACGCACGGATTTTAGTAAAAATTTATATTTAGGTAGTCCCTTAATTAAACTGACGCTGATCAGTTTTTGGTGTAAATTGCTCAACAGGTGGCACTGTTATGCTGCATTTTTTTTAACGGTTTGCGCAACATCTGTATCTCAAGAAAGCTTGTATAAAATTTCTAGAAAAAGGAATCGGAAACTTCAGTTGGCGAGATGAAATCGAAACAGTTTTATATTTTATGCAGTGTTACATTAAGGGAGTGGCCTAGGGGGATATCCCCCCCCGGAAAATTTTAAATTTTGTGTTTTCAATGGTCCAAAAGTACAATCCCCCCCCCCGGAATTCTATAATGTCTCCCCCCTGGAGCCACTGATGTCCCTCCCGGAGAAAAGTGTCTGAATTCAACACTGATTTTAAGGACCAATAAATTTGTATAATATTAATTAATCCATAGACAGTGATTAAAGAAGTAATAAATACTGCTTACAAATGCTATAAAAAATCTTTGGTAATTAATCTTTTGTAAAATGTACAAGTCTTTTTTCATATTAAATAAGTTTGCATTTAGACACGAAACAAAGTCTGTGCTTTATTATTCCGCACAACATTTAAAAAACATATACATTAAGATCTATACGCAATAAAAAATTCTCAATTTAAATATAATTACAAGTAAATAGCTTTATATTAAAGCCTAAAAAACATCACTCACTTGTGGAGCACGGAATAAACTTAATTTTTTTCCCTTCGCCTTTTTTTTTTACTGTTTTTTTTTACCTGTTTTACATCCAGGAACACAGCACTTATATCCCATCTTAATTTATTTTATGATATATCAATATGAAACATAAACGAATAAAATAAAATATCTTTTAATTCGAACATATAGAGCTCATCAGTGGTGACGTCACAACTCCAGAAATTGGTTCAAAACAAACCACAGAGTTAAGAAAAGATAGAGATGAAATATGTTGTTTTATCGTGAAGCTAAAAATTCAACCCTGAAACTGATTTAAACAAGTTACAGTTCGTCCCAAACACTTGCGGATCACTTTTAAAACGTCACCCAGTTCAATGAATTCAGCCTTTGAACGATATCTGATTTCATATTGAAAGCCTTTTTGATGGTATATAGTGAATGTCTATCACATTCTAAACTCTCTCGATTTGTATTGACCCAGTTACCATGGAAATGCGGGGTTGAGTTGTCTGTGACGTCACACTGATGAGCTCTATTGCATCTTAAGCATACAATCATACAAAGACTGCTAAAAAAACAGCCTACATCGTATCGCAGCCTCCTCATTATTTACCAAAATTTCACTTGACAGGCGGCCGAATACGCCATCTGGTGGAGAAAAGATGTAATATCGCCATTTAGGCTAACGCCAGAATAAGAATCCTTAAATTTAAGTTAAAGATTGTTATTTGTTGAGATAAAGATTTGTTAAAGATTGTTTAAGGTTCTTTACGGTGCGGACACCTGAATGCCCTCCTTAGTCAATCCGAATTTAGGAGAAATTTACTTCTGGTTATCTGGCAACACTGCCTTAGAGACAACTCTACAGTGCGGGAAGTTCCGTTTTGATGTTGACTGTTGTATTCTTACAAGCTTAAATTGTGATTGAATTTGGTATTACATCTAGTCATTTTGTATTAAGTAAACATTTTTATTGTTTTGTTTTCTCAATATTTTAGTGTTAATGTCTGTGCATTTTTTTTTTTATTTGTTCCATTCTGTTTAGAACAAGTTCAGTTTTTTGCTTAGTGTTCTTGTTCTATCATCTGCTTTCATGATAAACATACAAATCAAAGTTTTTGATGAAGTGTTATTGTTTTTTCTTTTATAAACTGACTTGCATTACCTATCAACAAGCCCCACCAGTGGCCGCGAGGTTCTGACCTCCAAACTGGTAGACGGTAGGTGTTGGGTTCGAACCCAATCGCGACCGCCGACCTAACCGTTCGTAGTTTTCCGTGGTTTTCTTAGAACCTTGCTTAAATACGGGTTAGGTTCCCTTAAAAAGACCCCCACGGAGGGCATCCCACCCCATAGGGCCTATATCTCAGTGCGTAGATAATTGGCCGACATAAATACAATTACCTATCAACATTTATGTTCGTGCTCAACTTTTATCTGTATTTTGTTCTTGACACATTCCGAGATTCCAATCCTATAATTACCTGTGTCAACATCGAGGTCAACATGTAACATTTTAATGTGTTTTTGCATGAATCTTTAGTTAATCTCGAAATTTGGCGATACAATATCGTATAATGTTGTAGAAAATGCTATAAAGCTTCAGTGTATCTTGAAGAATTATCTTAGCAAGAGTATAGAAATTATTCTCTATAGGTATCTAGCATTGGGCAGTATACAACTTACTTTATTCTACACAGGGCAGGGGTGAGGCAAGTGGGGCGCACCGTAAAAGGGCGACGTTTGTCTCATATATTTGTACAGGTAAAATGTACCGAAATATGAATAAATACACCAACTGATGGCCATTCATGAAAATTTGAAAAGAGTTTTGCTTTGACAATTAAAATCAAGATCCGATGATCCCCCCCCCCCCCCCCCGCGCGCTTGAAAAAATCTATTTTAAGGTGTTTGGGAATTAGGAGGAGTCAGGGCCGTAGCCAGAAGTGAATAATAGGGGGGGGACTCAAGAAAATGTAGGGGGCTCATGTTTTTTTTTCTCTCACTCTGATGCAGAAAGATAAATTAGTGCATATTGATATTGTATGTACTATGTTTTTTATTAAACTGTTGTAATAACCTCCTCCTTTTAAGCTAAGAGAAGAATAAGCTGATGTAAAATTCGAGGGGGGGAAGGCCGATTTCATAAAAAAAAAAAAAAAAACATGAGAAAACGCCGATTTTGTCAAAAGATCACAGAAAAACCGCCGATTAAAAAAAAAAAAAGATCGCAGTAATTCACCGATTTTGCTGAAATATCGTTGATTTCGTCTGAAGATCGCGGGAAAACGCCGAATTCGTATGAAGATCGCGAATAAACAACCTTACTTGGGGGGAGTAACTCGCAGGACCCCCCTTCCCGCCGCCGATTTCCAAAAACGCCATATGAATTTCCGAAAAAAAATTCAGTTAGGAAATAAATCAGTTAAAGAATGAATCAAATTTATTTCATTAAATATTTTTTCCATTCTTTGATATTATACATGATAATTTATTGACCAGTTCTACATATATTTAAGGAAGATCTTTGGAAACTGTTTACAAATAAGTATACAAGTAACATTACAAGTAAAAAATTTCTCTAAAGTGCTTTAAAATTAATTTTTCTTATATTCAATAATATTAAAATTGTATTATCTTTACAGTATGCAATCTAAATTATTTTTAATTATAAAATTTCAGCACTCATCTGTATGACCAATTATTTATATATTAACTTTGATTATTTTTAAAGGGTGGTGGTGGTGGGGGGGGGGCGTATTGTGTGAGGCCGTGAAAGTTCAGCTTTTTTTTTTTCTAAGCTTGTACCATGTCTGGAGTGTATAACGAGTGCAAAATTAAACATCTTAACTTCGTATGTGCAAATAGAAAGAGCGAGTGTTGAAACTTATTTTAGATATAATTTAGTATTTCTACAAAACTTTGAAAAGGCCTCAAAACTAAATCAGATTTTTGAGCAGAATTTCATTTGGATTTTCGAAAAAGAAATTCATTGAGTAACCATGAAATCTTTTCTAGGAGAGGCTCAAAATGCTTTAAGGGTTGGGGGAGGGGGCTGAGCCAGCACATCCTTAACTACGGCCCTATCTGTCATACTGG
This sequence comes from Maratus speculifer, assembly GCA_964019185.1. NCBI lineage: Eukaryota > Metazoa > Arthropoda > Arachnida > Araneae > Salticidae > Maratus > Maratus speculifer. The sequence goes on from OZ025293.1 coordinate 178,504,009, forward strand.
AACTTTCTGAAAGAGTAATTGAAATGCCTCTGCATTTTCGAATTAAAATTTTCTAATAACATTAAATCTGCTTTTTTTAAAAAGCACATGAAAAAGTTAGTCATATATATGCATTGCTATCTTTATAGTTTGCACTCGCGTCTTGAGTAATTCATGACAGATAATTATAAAAAAAAGAAGTTCATAGGTTTAAATATATAGGTTATAGAATTTTCTTAAAACTCAGAATTTTGGTCGAAAACGCAAAAGAATTGGCGTTCGATCTCTAATACTTATACTGGTGAAATAAATGATGATGTCAACAAGTAAATAAAAGCTTACAGTTCACTTGTTTCGAAATAGTTGCAACCTTTAATCTTTTTTTTTTTAAATCTGTCCTCAAGGAAGCTAAAGTTTCATTCTTTTACAATAAAAACATTAGGGTCAATCCATATGAAATCATCCAGACCATGTTGCTCAATATTTTTGATTTTTTTAATTCTTTACCAGTTAATTTATTGTATTTTAGAGTCTAAAACAAGGATTTAAAAAATTTTAAACCTTTTGAATTTTTTTTGGCATTTATTTTTTTGTCATGTCACAAGCGGTTTTTCATAAAAATAGTACTTTACAGAATCCTTTATAACTTTTTTATTTCTAAACATAGCAAAATGATTTAAAAACCATTATATTTAGTAAGGAATGAACTAAATTTTCATAATAGGTATTTTTATGATAATGATTAAAAAAATTGTATAAAATAAGATTAAATGTATCATTTTTACAGTGAAAAATTGTCTTTTTTGACAAACATTTTAATAGAAGAAAGTAAAAGTCACCTTTACATTTCTTTTTCTTAATATATACCCTAATGAACTATTCTCAGAAGAAATATGAAACATTTAGAGACTCCCCTTCTTTTTCTATAGTTAGTCAAAGTTGGCATCTCAGCATCAAAACTCTAAACTTGAAGTTCAATATCTAAAAAAGGACTGGCTAAAAAAATATGAAAATTTAGCAGGATAACCTTCTTATGGATGTAAACATGTACCAAAAATATTATGAGTGATATATACGTGGTTTTAAAAATATGGAACTTTGAAATTGGCTTGAAAATCGCATTTGTTTACACATTTTTTAAAAGAAAAACTACTCCTAAATGCATAATTTTTTATTATAATTATTTCAAATGCTACTGTTAAAGGTATAATACATGTTTTTTCTTACATAGAATACATAATAATTAAATCTACTTTACGCTCATAGAAATAATTATCTGGATATTTCATTGCAAAGTGTCTCAGTAATATTGTAGCTGTGTACAATGACTGCAATTAGTTCCAATTGTTAGTTTCTGAAGCATGTTACAAGAACTGAATCATTTTTAGACAATTGAAAAGAAGTTGCTGGTCTATAGAGTACAGGTGAAAAAAAAAGTTAATAAGCAGGTCATTGTTTTCTTCACTTAGCTCAAGAATTTTTCCAATTCACCACTTTTTATCATAAATGCACAAAATATAATCATTTACTTTGAATTATAGCAAGCTTTTCCAAATTTTTGAGATATTGTGATCATTATACTGTTCACATATAGATGTTACAAAGCACCTGATAACACTTTCACTTAATGGTATAAATTGGTGATATGCTCGTATACCAGGAATTTGTTGACAGAACAACCTTTAAGACAGAACACAACTGAGTTCTCCTAATGAGAAGCTAAATAAATTCTAGAAATGAACAAGTTAAAACATGATACATTTATTCACTATTCACTGAGTCATCATAACTAAATAGGATAGAACAAGATATTTTTTTTTTTCAATCACAAAATCAAGCATGCAACAGTTTAAGACATGATATATTTATACACTGAATAAATAAAGAGCAAAAATGCAAATTTGTTCTAAATTATAAAATGAAGTATGCAGTATTTACAGTTTAAACCACAATATATTTATGCACTGGCATATTAAAAATAAACAGGACAGGACAAGAAAACTTGTTCTCAGTCATAGAATTTAACAAAAGAGAATTTGTAAATTTGTTCTTAATCATAAAATTAATACATTCACTTAATCCTGGCTTAAAAATAAATGAAATATTAAGTTTGTGAGCATAAATTAGGTTTTAATATACAGTAGACTCCCTCAAATCCACAACTCTCTAAAATCTGCAAATAATTTACAAATGTAAACAATGAGACATTCAGTTCAGATATAGGGACAAAATTTGACTTTTTTAGTTTTGTATCAATTCCGTACATTAATTTGTAATTTTTGTTATTATTACTGAATTCATGTTTTTTCTTCAAGGAAGAATAAATTTATTTCTGAAAGAATTAAAGATATTGCTGATATCACAGATAATCCATAATCTTCTTATCAAATAATTTTATGTATTAATCAAACTTTTTTGGTTATTAAGTCTGGCTGAACCTGGAATAAAACTTCCTTATTTTATTATTTTAATGTGATTTAATATTTTGTATTATTTATGAGGGAAGTTTCATTGAATAATTCAGGAAAAATACATTTCATCTTTATAATGAATAGTTAATCATACATTATTCATTCGATCTTTGCTTTTAATATTTTAAAAATTATCAAAATTTTATTATTTTAGTTTATTACTTACTGCAATGTTTTAATATATTGAAAGCATTCGTTATAATTTTTATTGCAATTATTTATTGCATTCAAATTACTGTTTTAAAAATGTAAACAAAGAAATGACCAGAAATCTGCAAAATTCTAAAATCCGCACAACCTCTGGTCCCAAGCAGGGTTGGAAAAAAATCATGATTTTTTAAAAAAAATCAAAAAAATCAGATTTATTTGATTTAAATCAGATTTTTTTGATTTAAATCGGATTTGATTTTTTTAGATTTCTATTTTTAATTATTATGTTTTTTAATTTTTACAATACATGGAGCAGTTTTTTATAAAAATATAACTAAAAACGAATAAATAATGTTTATAATTTATAAAAATAATATAAGAAATAATTATATAGTTCAGTAAATACTATATTCTAATTACTGATTGGTACTAAAAATTAAACATATAGGCCTTAATCTAAAACCATTCTATTATTTTGTAATTGAATTGTGCACACTAAATAAGAAATAAATTTAAATAGGTTGTAAATGAATAAAAAAAATAAATGTTCATTTAATGCAAGCTATTTATTAAAGGATAGAAATCACTATTAATTCAATAATTTTTAAGCAAATAGAAATAAATCAGAGATTTAATTGTTTGAACAAAAACACTAATTTATAAGCTTTGTCCACTTCTAATTTATTACGAAGGCTTGCATGAAATAGTCCAAAAGAAGACTAGTCGTTGGAGGCCATCGTAATACTTACCCATCATGGATATGTATATGAAAATAAAACTTGTGAAAACTATTTATACAATGCATTGCAATTCATAAACAAAATTTAAATATTGTTAATATACATAGTAATCAGTATTCTCGCTGTCGCTCGCCATTTCGCCAAATTGCGACTAAATTCTTCATTTGGCGAGTAAACAAACGATTAGATTCGCCAAATTGCTAGTGCTCAATTTTTGTTTTTTCCTTTTTTTTTCATACATATGCATTTATACATATTTTTAATATATACATATTTTGGTACTACTAGGTTATCCCATCGACCAAAAAATTATCACCAAACTATAAGATTAAATGCCAATAATGGAGGATCGTGAATGTCACATTCAATGACATTAAATAAGATTCACGTGTTTAAAATGTCATTAAGTGATTTTTATTTCAACTTTTTATTAATATTCTACTAATTATTTGTTTTTTTCGTTATTTAAAATAAAAATTATGTCAATATGCATAATTTGGCTATTAGTTTGGCGATTTGTATAATTTGGCGAAATTGGTCGACGGGACATATTTGTAGCGAATAGTTGAATTTTAATTTATAGCAATCATTGTCGCAGTTATAAAAACTGGGGTTATTTTAGAACATATTGAATAAAAGGGGGTACATTAAAGGATTAAAGATAATTTTTTTAGTTTTACACGGCGAATCTATTTGGTTAACACTCTTTTCATTTGGCGAATGTTTTTTATTTTTAATTAGCCAAATTACTAACATTGGTCATGTCAGCGAGAACACTGATAGTAATGCTCTATTAAAGAACTGCTGATTACCAATTTTGATAAATATATAAAACGCTAAACTACTAGTACCGAACTGCGTAAAAGAAACATCCTTATAACTCCAAAAATAATAATTATATTAACTAACAATTAAATGTGTTGGATTAAGCATCTAATTTCCAATTAAAATAAACCTCTGAATTGAAATTTGAATGAAATACAGGGTCATGAAAAATTGAAGAATGTGCAAAACAGGATTACAAATATCTCGGCAACTAATTATCCGATCAACTTCGTTTTATAATCAAAATGTGTGTTATTTTATTGCTTTTTACGTCCATTCCTTAGAACAAAAAATTTCGAAAATTTTTATACACCTTTCATGAGAACGAATTTTTCGAGAGTCCGAAAAAAATAGTTCCGGATAATCGAGGTTGCTGATATTAAATAGGCTTCGTTCCATTCTTACATACTAACTACATACAAAATTTGAAGTCTCTATCTCAATTTTTTCAGGAGATACAGCGTTTACAGACAGACGGACGGCAAAAATTTTTTTCTAAAAATGTTTTTCGGAATCTCCACTATCTAAAACGTGTAAATCCGTCAAAATTTTTTTTTCGATTTTCAAAACGATTGCAAGAGATACCCTATACTACGTATGATAAGTAAGTAAAAATTGTCTTTCTACTGCAACAGATGAAGCCATGGCTGTTGTTATTTGGTAAATAATTTCAATTTCACTGATTATCTCTTTACCTCCCATTATGTAAATGAACTTTCACCAATCATAATCTGTCATAATATCTGAAACTGTTTTTTCTCAAGCAATGATAATTTCTGGAATGGGCCATTTTTTGCTTGAAAATGTGCTACAGTGGTGAAAAGATTTGGGCAATTTTCTTTATTAAATGCCAAATCTTCATTATTTTCCTCTACATTAAGTGAAATTTCAATTTAAAACAGAGTAACTTAATAAAATGCTAGCAAAATGACAGCCATTAATAGCTTGTTCATATTTTGCTTTAAATTTTATAACTCAGACTTGCCAAGTTCTGAAAGTTAAAAATCAGAAGATATTTTTGTCAATGAAAACTTGTTAATTTGTTGATGTAAACATCTTTAGCAAAAGTTTAAGTTTATATTATATTATAAAAAAAAGGATGTTTTGTTATTCATTAACTTATATAAAACTGTACTATAGTAAAGATCATAAATAAGTTTTAATAGAGAAATTATTAATAATTCAATACATGACCATAGTAACAATAACAAAGCTTAAAGATTCATCGTTTATAGTGCATCTGGATGTAATTCATCACATAAAATACTACTGGTCAAACATACTAAAGAACAATTACACCTGTACTAGAGCTTTTCTCACTGAATCACAGCACATCTGATTATTAAATAACAGAATATTTAAAAAGTGTGAAAAATCAGGAGAGTATGGAGAAACATCTGAAAATCAAAAGTCTTCTGTCAAAGTCAGGAGATTTAGCAACTCTTATCTTTATCTAATACATTTTCTAACTTTTTACCCAAAAATTTTAAAAATTCGTAAGCTTTGATTGTAATTTGATAGTGTAATATGACAAGTTTTAAAACTTGTTCCTTGCATGTAGTATCCGATTTTTTGAGGAACATTAATGAATTTAATTATTAACTTGTGATACAAAAAAGATTCAAATCATTTAGTTGCCAAGATTGGTAAATGAAATATGATTTATAAAAAGTTTGTTTCGCCTCATCATCTAAAATTTATTACAAAAGAACAAATAAAGGATTAGGAGGGGGACACCTGGACTTAACCTGTACGTGCCATATTCTTTCTGATAGCAATCCTGAAAATACCAGAAAAACACCTGTTACTTATTTACACCTATTTCTTATTTCTCTGCTGATTAATTTCAAAAATGAAAAAAAAAATTGATTTAAATCAACTGATTTTTTTAAAAAAATCAGTTGATTTAAATCTAGATTTAAATCTTGATTTAAATCGGTTGATTTAAATCATGCCAACCCTGGTCCCAAGCCTAGCAGATTTGAGGAAGTCTACTGTAATTATATTTATGTAAAAAAGTTATTTATACTTAAAAAAGGGCATCTGAAGAAAAAAGCAGAATATATTATGCATTATGAGTTCTTCATGGTGTAAAAATATACGTAAACAAATGTGATTTTCAAGCCAATTTCAAAGTTCCATAATTTTAAAACCACGTATATATCACTCATAATAATTTTGGTACATGTTTACATCTATAAGAAGGTTATCCTGCTAAATTTTCATATTTTTTTAGCCAGTCCTTTTTTAGATATTGAACTTCAAGTTTAGTGTTTAGATGCTGAGATGCCAACTTTGACTAACTATAGAAAAAGGAGAGTCTCTAAATGTTTCATATTTCTTCTGAGAATAGTTCATTAGGGTATATATTAAAAAAAAGAAATGTAAAGGTGAATTTTACTTTCTTCTATTAAAATGTTTATGTCATAAAAGACAAATTTTCACTGTAAAAATGTTACATTTAATCTTATTTTATACAATTTTTTAAATCATTATAATAAAAATACCTATTATGAAAATTTAGTTCATTCATTACTAAATATAATGGTTTTTGAATCATTTTGATACGTTTAGAAATAAAAAAGTTATAAAGGATTCTGTAAAGTATACTATTTTCATGAAAAACCGCTTGTGACATGACAAAAACATGGATGCCAAAAAAAATTCAAAAGGTTTAAAATTTTTTAAATCCTTGTTTTAGACTCCTAAAAGTACAATAAATTAACTGGTAAAGAATTAAAAAAATCAAAAATATTGAGCAACATTTTTTTCTTTTTCTGGATGATTTCACATCGATTGACCCATTAACGAAATCAAAGTTGTATTTTGTATTTAAAATTATTACTGTGTTCATTCAAAAATTAAAAGCATGTACATTTGAATTGGCTATTGGCATTTTTCTTTGATTATCATTCATAAATCAAGGACTATATATATATATATATTTAAAATTTAAACTAGAAATATTCCAATATACAACAAAATGTTTATCATAAGATAATATTTATGATAAAATTAATTATAAGTTTGATCTATTCTAGTAATAGAAAATGCTACAGAATAAATATTTTCGGTTTATAACTAATGCTGATACAATATATTATATATAAATAATATGTCAAAAGTAATTAAAATGCTCGCATTTCACCTATTTAAAACGAGTTGTAATCTTCATTTCTAATCATTATCTTTTTTTAACAAAAAGAGAACTTCAATTATTGTTATATAATAAAAGCATAAACAAATTCACTCATAGATAAAGAATTTTAAAATTATTTTTATGCACAGTCAAATGTTGAAAACATTTGCAATTGAATATACTATTAAAAAAATTCTTTAATTTGAAATACCATGACTCAAACTTCAAACACGAAGCAAAATATGAATACTTAACTTTATTTTATACTAGAAGCAAAACAGAATTAAAAGATTCTTCAGAAAAAACGCTTTATAGCAAAATGCTAAAATACCAAATTGCAACGAACTGCATTTTTCATGTAACACGAAAACAAAATAATAAAACAAACAATAGTACTTGTAACAAACACACTTTTGTAACAAATGGAATTTTTTTTAAACCAATTTGGAAAAATATAATGAAGTATGCTTTAATGGATACATGAAACAATATAAAATATTTAAGTTAAATAGATATATAAATATGAATTGGTTATATAAGCATTATAAATGTGCAAAACTAACCTTGTAGTGTATACTAAATACATAAACTGAAAAAAGTAGATTTAAAAGGAATAAAGTAGTGTCAAAAAATTGAAGTTCACCTGCTTTAAAACAATTGAAGTCTTCTATTCTTTTTCTCATTAAATGTTTTAAGGAAAACTTCCATATTGATTGTTTCTGTTCTTTCTTTTTCAAACGCAAGAAAACTCAAATCGGCCATTTTTTGATGAGACATTGTTAGTCTTTGTGGACGATTTATAAGGACTTGTAAGGACTGAAAATGTTGATTCACATATTGCAGTACTACATCCAAAAGTTTTAACAGTTGGCCAATAGTTTATAAGTGTCTTCAAATGCAATCCTATATTTAAAAATTTCATTAAATAACCCGGTGTTTGGATTTTCTTCAATGGTTCTTTTTATGAAATTCTTTACAACAATTATTTCATCTTTAGATGAAAGCTTAACATTATAATTTTCTAATATCTTCATTTTATTTAAATCCATATCAAGCTCTGCACTTGACAGCGCTAGAAGTAACTTATCGTTATTATTAAACTGCCTTTTCATTTCATTTAATACTATATCTAAAGTTTCAAAATAAATAGCTTTTAGATGTAATGTTTCATCAATATTCGAGCTAGCACCTGTAGTTTCTACAATTAAATAATCTCTGAGTTTTGTAGAAGTGGTTTTTCTTCGCTTTTTTGAACATATTTCTTCTTCCTCTTCCTCAACAACAAATTCAGTGGACATCAAATTTAAAATTTCTTCGTAAATTTCATCTGACCTTAAACAAGTAAGTGAATCTATTGTAGAATCTACAATTCTTAAAGAATCAGTTAAACTAGTTTCTAGCTTTTGCAATAATTGGTTTCCAGGATCTAGCGTTTCAAGAATTCTCTTCAAAAATATTAAGCAGAATTTGAAAGCTTTAGTTTTCATTATCATTAACAAACCAGTGCTTTCTGCAATGCTTACTCCATCTTGTTTTCTGTCCAGTTTTACTTCTTCTAGAGTATTCAGAATTTTTTTATAATTGTTATACACAATTTTTGTAACATGTAAATGTCCACTCCATCGCTGTTCTAATAAACGAACAAGGGATTGACCTTCATATTTCTTAGCTATGTTACCTTTTCTCAAAAAGTTGTACAGCATGGAACACTGATCAAAAAACTGTTTGGTTTCACTTGCATCATTTATTGCTTTTATAATTACTAAATGAAGTCTGTGGCTGCAGCAATGTACATATGGGATATTTCTCTCAAGATGTTTCTGCAATATAGCTTGGACCCCTCCTTTTTCACCGCTCATGACTGAAGCACAATCATAACATTGACTCAAAATTTTAGAATTATCTAAATTACAATCATGAAGGATCTTTAAAGTTAAATCAGCAAATGTTTTTGCATCCAAGTCAGAACATGTTTTTATTGTGATAATTGATTCTTTTATTTTCCTGTCCTTTCCGTATCTGGCTCCTAATGCAACATTTTCTCTATTATTTCTATCATGTGTTCAGTCTTCCATAATCGAAAACCAGGGAACATCAACATTGTTAATGTCATTTGATATATCTTCTGACACTATTTCAGCAAGGATTTGTATTACATCATTTTGTATTTCAGGTGAAGTGTATTTTGCATTAATTGGCACCAGGGTTAGAAATTAGCGGTCGTTAGTCGCCAAATGCAACTAAATTATTGCAATTGACGACTAGACAATTATACCTAGTCGTCAAATTTGATGACTAGCTTTTTCCCACTTTAATTTTTGTTTAAAAAACGCTCTCATTCTTTAACGCAAGGTTTTTTTTTTTTTTTTTTTACATAGTCGTTTTGTCACGTCTGAAATAGCCTGTTTCTTTCTTTGTTATTCTTTTTTTTCCTTCTTTTTCAAACACATGCCACTGTCCATTCTTTTATGGAAAACAGGTGTTCTTCACATGCGTGCAGTGGGGGGTTGGGGGGGGTTTCAATAGGATTTGTCAATCACCTCCTAGCTGACTTCTTTTTAACCTATAACTGATAAAACTGACCAGAGAGGCACCTGTCTCTAAAAAGCTTGCGCACTTAGTTCAAAAGCCTGGTTTAAAACTGCTATGCACCTGTCAATCACCTCTAAGCTAACTTGATTTTAACCAATAACTAATAAAACTTACCTTAAAAACCACACCCTTAAAATTATTGCACTACTTGTTTGAAAGCATGGTTTAAAATTGATATTTGAGTTCAGTATAGCTTCTAGATGACACGAGTGTTTAAAAATGGCGAAACACGATATAACTTCGTTTTTTTCCTTACCATTTCCAAAAAAACGTTTAAAAATCGAAAATAAAGAACCGCTAGATTCTAACAATGAGAATTCTAAATTAATTCGCAAAGAAGTCAGCAATTCAACATTCCTAAAATGGAAAAAAGAGCACCCATGGCTCATTCAAGAAGAAAATTTTATGCTATGTACCCTATGTAAAGAATATGCTAAACCGGAAGAGACAAACTTTGTTAATGGATGTCCAGCATTGAGATATGAAACGGTAAGTAATTTCATTCTAAGAATAATTTGTTCTGTTATTATTTTTCTTTTATAAAACAATATTCACTGTCACTCATCTCTCCACTGAGTAAATTGCAAAATCGGGAACTATCAATTACTTGAACCTATTACTTAGCTTTATCGCCGATAATGCGAATTGAAATTAATTTCAAATTTCACTCACAATATTATCTACTTTGCATATTTTTTTTCCTAAGTTGATTATTCAGAAATACTATCAAAATGTGGCATTTTGAACCTAATTTCCGACGTCGCAATTCGGGAAAGTCGAAAAGTGTCGTCATGTGACACGAATCGCGATAAATAATTTATTTCCCAAAAACGAAAAACTCATCAGAACCACCTATCAGAAATAAATTGTTACTTTACGCGATATGTTCGTAAATATTTAAAATAAAATGCCCTAAGAAAATTTTAAATATTTTAAAATAAATAAAAAAATAATTAAATTTGAAAATAATTTCTAAAAGATGTATTTACCAAATATGGAAAACGCTATTCGATTACATTAGTTTCTTGGTAAGAAATCAACTCCCAATTTCATGCATTCTTAAACAAAAACTAATTTAATTTAGAAAGTAACTTTGGATCTTAGAACAGCCATGCACAAGTAGCCTCATTATAATTTCTTTTTCCCTCTTTAAAGCGAGAGCAACTATTCAAATTCTATTCATATCCAACCTCACATATAAAAAGAACTCTGCAAATGTTTCAGCGGAAAAAAGAAATTATTGTGCTGCAAGCAAACAGAATAAGTATACAAAAGAAAAATAAATGAAAAGCCAGCTCTGCTTGTGCTTTTCCTTACTATTAAAAAAAAAAAAAAAGATATCTTCGTTGTTAATGGAGGGATTTTCTTGAAATTTTCAGCAAGTTGCAAACATAGTAAATTACGCAGTGAAACAAATTTTTATTATAATGTAATAAGTGATTAGAAAATTAGAGCCTCTACAAAAATCACTCACTATAGAACAATTCTAAAGAAGAACCAATGCGGTTTGTTTTGTTTACTTAAACACCGTGAGGTTGGAAACGTTATCAAAATAAGATGATCTGCTTTGGATGGATAATATTTTGTTATGCAGAAAGAAACTGTGTGGAGATTTTTTTTTTTCGTATTCTATTTTAAAAACATCCGTTATCTGGTAAGCATGCAGGATAATTGGCAATAGCCATAATTATTAAGGATTGAATTGATGGAAACGGAATTTCGGCGTTCTTTCTCTTTTCGGCCGAAAACGAAAACATTGGAACTTTTTTTAAAGTAATCAGTAATCAATACATACATAATTATTAATTATATGTTTTTATTAAATTTATATAATTATTAATTATACATGCTTATTAAATATTTATAACTATTAATTATAAGTGTGGCCAAAATTGGCTCTGAGTGCCTTAGTCCCAAAATTTTTTATTTTGGGATATAAATAAAAAAATTATAATTCCATATAAAATAAAACGTAATTAATTTATCAACGAATACAGAATATATATATATATATTTTAATGTATAATTTAATAAAAGATTTACTTTTTTAGAGGGGAGAGAGGGATAAGTAGCATACTGTAATTTTATTTTGTTTTGCAACATCTCTATGTAGGTGAATAAATAACTTAAAATTAATAAGAAAAATTAAGTCATTTTTAAATTTTTCATCATTTTTACAGCACATAAAAAATATTTAATTAAAAAGTTCTGGCCTTTTTTAAAAAATTAATGAATTTTATTTTGAGTTTGTATTAAAATATTATTTTTTTCAGGTAAAAAAGCATAGTATGTCTGCTACGCATTATAATTCTTGCAAAGCAAAATTAGCCAAAGATAATCCATCTAAAGCACCACTGATGTCTGCAGTTAAGAAAATGGATTCCCAATTACTTTCGAATATGGAAAAGCTCTTCAATACAGCATATCTAATTGCTAAAGATGATTATGCTTTTGATGACTTTCCCAGTTTATGTGCACTCCAACAAAAAAATGGAATAAAGTTTGGCAACACATATGTGAATGATAAAGCAGCTAAACAATTCGTTAAATATATTGCAGAAAGCATGAGATCAGAAATTAAAGAACAGTTTTCTTCAATTGATTTTTTTTTCTATGATGGCTGATGGATCTACTGACAGGGCAACATTATCATCAGAAATAATATATGTTTATTATTTGTATGAAGGAGATGTAAGATGTACTTTTATTGGTTTGAAAGAATGCGAAAATGAATGTGCTTCTGGAATAAAATCCACAATAGAAACTGCTGTACAAGAATTTATACCAGATTGGAAGGAAAAACTGGTTGCAGTCAGTTTTGATGGTGCTAGCGTAAACATGGGACCTGTTTCTGGTATTATCAAATTAATGGAGGACGACTGTGGAGATTTAGCAACAGTTCACTGTGTAGCACACAGATTAGAGCTAGCTTTAGCTGATGCACTAAAATGTGTGAGGTATGTTACCAATGTTGAAGACACAGTTAAAGGAATTTATTCCTTTTACCACAACAGTGCCAAACGTACAAGGGAACTTAAATCGCTCTCTGAAATCCTTGATGAAAAAGTTTTGCGGCCTGTTGGTTTGCATGGCATTCGATGGTTGCAATCACGGCATCGAGCTGTTCAGGTTCTTATTAAGAACTGGCATGCAGTTATAATTCATATGGAACAGGTTGTTGCTGCTGAAAAAGAAAAGACAGAATGTGCAAAATTAAGAGGATATTTAAAAACCTTGAAATGTGAAAGATTTTTGAATTTCCTTCATTTATATGAAGATATTTCTCACATTCTTGCAAGACTTTCTGAAACTTTTCAGCAAAAGTTCTTGCTTCTGAGCGATTTTTTTGTAAAGTTTGAATCTAGTAAAGAAAGACTTTCAAAAATGATTTCTGAAGATGCAAAAAGCCTTCAGGAGTTTAAAAATGCCCAGAGTTTTCAAGGTACTGAAGTAAAGTATAAAGATATAACACTGTCTCGGAATAATTCGAATTTACGTTTGTTTGAAGAAGACCGGAGAAAGCTTATAACTGAAATAATAGAATCTTTAAATAAACGGTTCTATAATATGACAAATGAAACATCTTTGCAAATTTAAAAATATTTGACCCATGCTCCCTTTATGAATTGAAAGAAGATGATGAGAACAAAGTTAATAATCAATTAGAAGAACTCATAAATAATCTTCCACACAATGTAAGAAAAAACATTAATAAAGATGCATTAATCGAGGAATTCTCTGACTATAAAATGTGGACTAAAGATAAGTTAAATATTCCATGCAAAGCTGCTTGGCAGCGATTAATCGCAGAATCCAAATCTAATACGAGTTTTTATAACATCAGGAAAATTTTGGAATTTGTTATGGTTCTTCCCTTGAGCATTGCTGAATGTGAAAGGGGTTTCAGCCAACTTAATAAGACAAACACAAGGAATCGTTTGTCACTGAATTTGATCAATGACATTCTTTTAATAAAACTGTATGGACCAACATTAGATAATTTCAATCCACAAAAAGCCATTAATTTATGGTACTCTGTAACACTCGGTCGAGTTAGGAGGCCTGATTTAAAAAATTTAACGAGTTAGGAGGCCTGATTTTAATTCAAGATATTATTTTAATTTTTGTATTCTTTGTTTGTGATTTTTGTATTTTCAACTTTTGTATTCATATAAGCTATATAAAAATAATTAGTTAAACATTTTTTTCTAGTATCCATATGTTGTAGTTTAATCAAATTTTACTGTTTTATAGAAAACCAGTTTTTACTTTGTTTTAGTGATTAACAATGATAGTGTTTTTAATATATACCCCCTTACCCTTAACATATAAAAATAGGAACAATATTAATGTTAACACGGTTGTGAAAAGAAATTAGAAAATACAATACAGCGTAAAATTGCAACCATGAAATGCAGTTTGGCGCCTAGAAAATAAATTGTAGGCGTCATTTGACGCCTTACTTAAAATTCCCAATTTCTAACCCTGATTGGCACTGATTTGACACATTCTGCAAGTTTATTGTCCTTTTTGATTGTGTATTTAAAAAGGTTTTGAAATAAACTAATTTCCTCGTGTTCATCTATATCATACGTACCACATAATGAAAGTTCATTTATAACTAAGAATTGTACAATTTCTGCAATAGATTAAACATAATATTGGTTTTTTCTAGAACATCGTTACATACCAAAGATGACACACTTAAATTCATCTTTTCACGTTCTTCTCTTTCTGTCCACATGCTCATTGATATTATATGATTCTGTGACGAAGCATGCTTTTGAAACCCTCTGTCCTTGGACAATGCTTGTTTCCAATTCCGGAAATCGGCTGAGATAAATGCATTTTCTTTAGTCCCCAAATGAGGAAACTGTCGACAAGGATAACAAAATACAGCATCTCTGCTCTTGGAATATTCCAGCCACTTAAATTTTTTCATCCAATCTGGTTGAAAACTCCTGTTATCTGCATTTTTTGAGTACTCTGATAAATTTGTACTTTTTTAATTTATATCGCCCACCTTCAATATGTCACTAAGTGCATCAGCATTCATCCTGCCTGATAAGTCACCGAAGACCGAAAGAATAACCCTCACACCTGTTGAGTTTCTGATATCCGATTGCGTAATACGGACTAAAAATCATAAAATCACTTCCAACAAGAGAGGGGGGAGGATACACCTCATTGACCGAATGAAAACTTTGCCTCCCCAGCTAAGAGCAGATTTCTATAAAATAAATTGATAATTTAAAAATTCCTTTTTTTTTAATTAAACCACATACACAAAAAAAAACAATTATTAACATAAATATAAAAAAAATATATAATCAAAAAAGAGTCATTTACACTTCCTGGATCCTAGCCAAGCTAAATTCTACATTTGCTTAAAAAAAAAAAAAAAAATTATAATGTGTTATTGGGTTTTTGGCACCGGCTGATCATGGTGCCACACATACGTCACCCATGTATACTAGCAGTAGAAGACAATAATATTAATAATTAGATAGGATGCACATTACAAAATACCAATGATTTAAATTTACAAATCTATAAATAACTCATTCACCTCGCCGAAAAATGGGGGGGGGGGGGTTAAGATAATATTTCCGATGATAATTTGCCAAACCAAACTGTTGATTGTTAAAAGCAGAAATATTTTTTATGATCATAAGTACTTTTTTCCCATTTTCAGAAAAGATTGCTCAACTTGAAATGGAAATCGATAAATAATGAACATTGATGATTAGATTCAAATGTTTGTTTTATTTCTGCTAAACATAAACCGAATAATCTAGATAAATTTTTGAAGTATATACAAATTTATATAGATTGCAAAACATCATTATGTACGATTATAGACATTCAAAAGATTTGCACTGGCCGGATTCGAGCCGATTTCTCATTTTGATTTTTTAAACAGTTTTATTTAGTGACCTTGGAATCTTTTTCAGGGGGGGGGCTGAGCCGCCCCTAGCACCCCCCTAGCTATGGGCCTGGGAGGAGTGCATATTTACTCTTGTGGATAATTCATTTTTTTTTTCTTTAGCCAAGTTGTAGTATCGTTTGCTATGTATTTTTTAACTCTGAATCGAATGACACTTTCGAAAGTCAATAGGGTTATACATTAAAAGTTAGCCTGGTTTTATGAATGCAAATGAATGGTTTTATCAATAAAAAATTATGAACACATGGATATTTTGACAATTTTACTAACCCTGAAGAATTTAATAATCCTAATTTTGATTATTGCTGTTTTGAGAATGTTTAAAAAGCTTGATATTTATTTGATATGATATAGAGAACAAGTTTTAAACGTAAAATATCACAAAGCTGTGCTTAATAATAAAACATACTTTTCAACACCGTTTATTTATAAAACCTACCATAACTTCTATAAAGAATGATCGTATGGACTTGCGGATAATGTTATTTGATCCAAAATTTGAAAATACATGACAAATGATACCCATTTTACATAATTTTAAAAAGTTGAAGCACCCTTATCCAGGAGTGCAGAAAATGTTTTTACTCCTTACATTTCCGCCAATCCACATGAAAATTTCCCCAAAATTTTATCGTATATTATAAATAAATGCTGTGTATTGCCATTGGTGTAGAAAATTTACTTTTTTTCCAATGTTTATGAACTTTGTGCCAGTATAACAGCTAAGTGATTCTAAGTGCAAAAAATATTTCTGAAGTTAACAGCGAATTTCCTTAAAGTTTACAGCAATATAGAGGAGGCTGGGGAAGGGGGAGGCACTCTTAGCATTTTTTCATGGCTCTTTGACAAAAATTACATTTTTCAGTGATCTTCAGTTGAAATTTGTGGTTATTCCGTGATCTTTTCACTATTTTTGTGGTTATTTCGTCTTTTTGACCAAATTCGCAGTTCTCTCGATCGCTTGACAGAACTTGGGGTTTTTCTGTGTTCTTTTGACGATCTTGTGGCGACTGTGCGAAATGTGGTTATTCACCAATTCAGCCAAAAATCGTGGTTGTTCCGTGATCTTTTGACAAAATTTGTCTTTTTTGGTATATTTTGACGAAATGTTTATTTTAGGATCTTTTGACAAAATCTGCTCATTTTTTGCAATCTTTTTTATGAAATTTGCTATTTTGTGATTTTTAAAAGAAACTTACCATTTTTTGCGATCTTTCAACGAAATTTGCGTCCATTCTGCTATCTTTTGATGAAATTTGTGGTTCTTTCACCATGTTCTTATGAAATTTGCGATCTTGTAAAGAAATTAGTGGTTATTTCACAACTCTTCTTTGACAAAATTTGCGGTTGCTTTGTGATCTTTTTAGAAAATTTACCATTCTTTCGCGATTTTTTCACGAAATTTGTGATTTTTAATTTTTTTGACAGTATTTTGTGATTATTTCGCCTCTTTGACGAAATTCATGATTGTTTCGAGATTTTTAACAAAATTTGCAGTTGTTTTGAGATTTTTTTTTTTTAAATGAAATTGGCGATTTTTAGAGATCTTTTGGCAAAATTTGTATTCTGTTGACAAAATTTCTATTCATTTTTATGATTATATTGTGAATTAAAAAAAAATTTTCATAATATCGGGATTTTTTCGCAAAATTTGCGGTTATTTCACAATTTTTTTTACAAAATTTGCAGTTATTTCAGTTTAACTAAATTTGTGCCTATTTTGCCATTTCTTTACAAATTCCAGACCTTTTCGTTATCTTTTGACGATGTTTGCAGTTATTTCTCGATTTTTTAATGAATTTTGTGGGTTTTTGCAATTTTTTTGATGAAATGGGTGGTATTTCGCTATATTTTGACGAAATTTGTTTTTTGCTGTTTTTCGACAAAGTAAACATTTTTCGGTAATTCTTAGACAAAATTTGTAGTATATCAATGTTCAAATTCAAGTCTTTTTAATTTTTTTTTTTAAAACTGAATGCCTTAAACTTTAGGAAATTACGGAACAGAATCACCCTTGATATACAATAGATACATGGGTGATTCCACAGTATTTGGGTGTCACGTACGGGACAATTCACACTGTTTTCATGATACATTTTATTGTTTTTCTATGGCAAAAAATATAATAAAAAAATTTTGAACCATTTAAAAAACATTTTGCATCCTTGGCTAGTATTAATTTGAAATTAAATTTTAATTAGGCCAATTTTAGAATTAAAAAATATATAGATAAAGTTTTGTAACGTACGGGACGCCACAAAATTTTTTTTTTAAAGTACCAAAATAAACTTTCATTTTCTCTGAATTTTTTTTACTTTTTAAAAAATAAATTGTACAATTGGTTAAAGGATGAGTTGAATTCACCTTAATTACTTAAAATAACTTTTTAATTTCTCCCATTAATTAATAAATAATTAATTTCATGCGTCACGTGCGGGACATGGCATATTGTAACGTACAGGACATCCTATTTAAAATAGCAAAATGTTCAAGAATGTATACAATCTATCAATAAAAAATAATTTAGCTGAAGAATTAAGTATTTTGCTTAGTTAAAAGGAGCAAAAAAAACAAGTAAATAAAGGAATTTCACACAAATTGTAAAAATTTAAAATGAAATTTTAGAAATTGAAATAATTATGAACTATCTATGAAAAAAAATATGATTCTATACATTTAATGAAATTCATTAGACATTTAACAAAGTTGTAAGATGTCAATGATGTTTTCAATTTTTTCTATATCTTCTGATGATATGAAAAAATGCCCTCTATTGTTAATAGGATAAGGGCTATTATCTAGTCTCATCAAAATATTTTTCTTTTGGATTTTGTCCTTTTCTGGAATAGCTGGCCACATGAATTTATTTATTCCAATTTGTTTCATAAATGAAATGCAAAGAATGTCATCATTAACTGTTTGTACGATACCAGGCCACCATTCATCGTCACGCAAAACACATACCCAATCTGATATTTGAATTGGGCAAGTTGGAGATTCTTCTTTGGTTGGAAGCCAAAGTGTAATTTCTTCATCAGGTATTTCAGTTTTACTAAAGCATGAGTGTTGCCAAAGGCCTAGATTTTCATTATTTAATGGCTTTGTAAAATGGATATTGTAAATGCATAGACTGATGTCGCTCTTCTTTTGCTTGAAGCAAATCACACACAACTAATTCTTTCTTCATTTTACCTTCTATGTATTTCCATTGGTAGAAACTAACTTTTATTTCTTCTCCAACATCTATTTTATTGAAATCAAGAATATTGTTTACCCTGGCCTCTACTAACCATTCATTGCATATCCTTTTACAACAATTGACTGTTTTACTACTGTTAAGATCAAAACAGCAAATTGTTCCTTTTACAGCTGTTTCTGCACTTGTTGGAAATTTAAATGAATTGCTAATTCTGTTTAATCCATCAATTAACAATTCAGTGTTTTCATGATATAAACACATGCAGACTTCATGATCTTTTTCTGAAATTGGGAATACTTCTGCAGGTCTAAGAGCAACAAACATGGTAAATCCAATTGATATTGTAGATTGTTCTTTAAACAATTGGTATGTTTCCTTTATTTTCATTATTAAAATTCGTTTCTGGAGCTTTATTCGTTTTCCAGTAACATCTTTCACAGAAACATATTCCTTTTTTCCTGGTAGTATTCTGCTAATTGAATCTTGTTTATAAAAATCAGATACTTCTTTCTTTTGTTCTTCAGAAAGTGCATCTGCTCTTTTCTTCCTTTCCACTGTTTTGTTTATAGCAGAGTTTTTTAAGTGGCGCTCCTTAGAATCTGAACCTTATTTGGTGACCAACTTTGAATAACATTTGTTATAATGGGAATTTGTTTGGTTGGTGTTGTTTGCAAAATTGATTTTACATGTTTCACAGCTTTTCCCAAAACTTGGGGTTTCATGCTTACAGTTGGGGGCAGTTTGTGAATTTCTATGTGTTTTAACTTTTACTTCTTAGCTCTCTGTGTCCTTTTTTTTTCAGTTTCCCTTTTCCTTTGTTGATCATTCTCTTTAACAGTCATTATTAATTTTTTTTTCTGCCTATAGTTCTATCTCTTTCTTTTGCTTTTTCAGCTTTCCACATTTCTTCATTCGTTTTCTTTTTCTCACAAGTTTTTTCATTCTTTCTGCTAAAGTTAAAGCCTTTTTTTTTTCTTCAAATTTTGCAAATGACACAAATTTTAAGAATAAAAGCACTAAGTTGGAATAATTTGCAAAGTAAAAAACAAAGTAACTATTTTAAAACATTCAAAATATATTCAGAATTCTTACTTTCCAATAATAAAACACATGCTTTTGACAGCATGAAAAATAGCAGATGAATTAAGATGTCTTAAGCATCAAAGCATGGAATGACTGTTCTTACAGTTCTAAACCATAAATATTTATTGATATTTTGCAACAGTGCCATATATGAAGGCAAGATTACAAGTATTATCTTAAAAAGGAATTTTTTTTATACAGTTTTAAATTAATATGCAAAATTTTGTCCTGTACGTGACACATTTTTATTCAATTAATTAGCTTATTAATTTAAAGATTTAATAATAATGTTGGGTGTTTCAGTTTACTTGTATTATAGACTAAGAGAAAACAAAAAACTGCAATTACCATCAGTATTATTTATATAAAAAAGAAAAATATTCTGAAAATTGTAACGTACGGGACAAGACAAAAATAATTAATGAAATTTTTTTAAAAATTATTCTTTTTCAAATTTTTTTAGAGTTTATTATAATGTTATTGTTTAAGGAAAATACAATGCTTCAAAAATCTTTTAATTAAATAAAATATTTTCCAAGTTATTGATAAAAAACAAATGTCCCGTACGTGACACATTTTTCAGTGATGTAGAAAACAAAATGCTGTAAAATTTTATTTATTTATGGTAAAAATATTTTATTAATAAACTTTGATAGAAGAGATTTCTAGCTTTAAAATGATGTATAGTACATGATTATTGTTAAAAAATAATTTTTCAAAGTTCTGAAAGCAAATACTGTGGAATCACCCACATATTATCCAGAGATCGATTTTGTAAAGGTCGGCATACGGCATACTAATCTTTTTGTTTGTTGTAATTTTTTTTTTTAAATCTTGGCGAATTTTTGAATTTATCATTAAAATCAAAATAAATTATATATGTTTCTGAAAATTTCTCCAGGTGGTTAAAATTTCCCTCGATCCTAGATCGCCGGATCGAACATATTCTGCACCCCTGCCCTTATCTCTTACAGGGTGGCTACAGGTTCTGGAAATCATGGAATCAGGGAAAATTCAGGGAAGTTTATCAGTCTGGAAAAATCAGGGGAATATCAAGGAACTTTATAAAAAATACTCAAAAATCAGGGAAACTTTTCTCTGTGCAAAAATATTTGTTTTAACCTTACCAACAACATTGATTTGTTGTGAAACAGGCTATGTTTAAATCAGTTATAAGATGTGATAAAGAGACATAAAGCCATACTGTTGCCAAGTACCTGGTGTCCCAAAAATGACTGATGGATTTTAAAATTCAATAACTTGCAAACAGTGACAGCTATTTTAAAAATTTTTGCAGGAGGATTATGTATAATGTGAGGAGTTTTTTTACCGTATTTTTTATTTTAGTTCGCATCTCAAACAATAGATGGCGCTGACAGCGATTGAAGGCCAGGATGACGCTTCACTCAGCACTGATTACCTGGCCTTCAATCGCCGTCAGCACCACCTATTGTTTGAGATGCGAACTAAAATAAAAAATTACGGTTAAAAAAAACTCCTGACATTATACATAATCCTCCTGCAAAAATTTTTTAAATAGCTGTCACCGTTTGCAAGTTATTGAATTTTAAAATCCATCAGTCATTTTTGGGACACCCGGTATCTGTCTGCATAAAAGCTAAAATGTCCTATAAATCGAAATTTTCATAAGTTAGCTCATTTTGCGATCTTTTGATGAAATTTGCACGTTTTTCGCGAGTTCTTGACAAAATTTTCATGTTTTTCGTGTTTTTTTTTTTTATATAAAATTTGTGCGTTTTTCACGATTTATTGACAAAATTCAAACATTTTTGCAGTATATTGACAAAATTTGCATGCTTTTTCACGATATTTTGACAAAATTTGCTTATTTTTTGCAATTTGTGCCAGTTTTTTGACACATTTTGTGCATTTTCATGATTTTTAGATGAAATTTGGTCATTTTTCACGATTTTTTGACTAAATACTCGCTTTTACACAAATTTTTTTGAAATTCACTTTTTTTTATGCAAGCCTTTGATGAAATTTGCATTTTTTTTTCTTGATCTTTAGGACTAATTTTCCACAATCTTTTGCAAAAATGAGCATTTTTTATATGATCTTTTGACAAAATTTCATGTTTTTTCCTCGATCCTGTGTCAAAATTAGCGTTATTTCAAGCAAACCTTTGATGAATTTAGCAATTTTTTTTATCCGAAGGCCTGCCATAACTTTTGTTGCGTATCCCTAATAATTAGGAATAAATCACAATACCTTTGCTAATTAAATACTGTGCAATTTTTTTTTTTTTTTTTCCAAAAGAGATATTTGCTAGCTGAATAAGTGTGTTATACGCAAAATCAGCATATGTTTGAAAAAATATAGTATATATTAGAGCCGTACCGAGTACTCGGTATTCGGCCTACTCGGCCAATTTGCCGAGTACTCGGTATTTGGCCAATACTGAGTAGTTGTAAAAATTTCATTTTTTAAGCATATGAATTTATAACTGATCTGTAAAAAGTTATTCAAATATCAATGTATAATATATGTAGTAATTCATAAAAATATTTACTCTGTATTTAACAATGTCTGCAAAATATAAAAGAAGTTAAGAACAAAATCCCTAAAAAAATTTCACATTTATACAAATAAAAATACTTTTTTATATATATAGGAAAACAGAAAAGACTTATTTTGGATAAAGAAACTGAAAATACAATAAATGCAATAAAAAATTAATAATTAAACTTATTATACAGTAGACTCCTTCAAATCCGCTCAGCTTCGGACCAGAGGTTGTGCAGATTTTAGAATTTTGTGAATTTCTGGTCATTGCTTTGTTTCAGGCGTGAGATTGCAAAAAGTTAAAAAAAAAGAGGAAAAGCGCGTGAGCCGGAAAATGAGAAATTATTTTAAAATAGCACGTTAAAGGCAATTAAGAAAGTTATTTTATTTGCCATAATAAAAAAAAAAAGTTGGGGGGTCAGAGTGAATCAATTTGTGCAAATACTACTCTAAGTAATTCTGAAATGAAAGTTTCTATTTTCACTGAAAAAATCATTCAACAAACATAGTAAGCTAATGTTTAATTTGCCACTCAACTGCAAAAAAAGTTTGTACTTCTAATGCAATGTTTTGCACAGCAATCTCAGCTAGTCATCCAATTCGAATTTTAACATATTTTTACTTAAAATATCATTTAAACATGGGAAGTTAAATTTGCAAATCATCTGGAAAAAAAAAAAAAACATTAAAATTGCAGCTAATTTTTTGCGATTCTTTGATGAAATTTGCATTTTTCTGCAATCTTTTGACAGCATTTTTCTGCAATCTTATTTTTTTCTGCGTTTCTTTCACAAAATTTCTTTTCTCTCACGATCTTTGGACGAAAAACGCGTTTTTTTCGCGATCTTTGGACGAAAAACGCGTTTTTTTCGCGATCTTTAGACGAAAAACGCGTTTTTTTCGCGATCTTTGGACGAAAAACGCGTTTTTTTCGCGATCTTTGGATGAAAAACGCGTTTTTTTCGCGATCTTTGGGCGAAAAACGCGTTTTTTTCGCGATCTTTGGACGAACAACGCGTTTTTCTCTCGATCTTCGGACGAACAACGCGTTTCTCTCTCGATCTTTGGAGGAAAATCTCATTTTTCTTGCGATCTTTCAACGAAAATTCCCTTTTTCTTGGGATCTTTTGACGAAAATAGTGATCGTACGGCGAAAATAGTTTTTTTTTTTCACGATCCATTGACGAAAATAGTGTTTTTTCACGATCTTTTGCTGAAATTAGTATTTTTCGAGATTTTTTGACACAAATAGCATTTGTTTTCGCATGTTTTTTTAAACGAAAATCGTACTTTTTTTCACGCGATCTTTTGATGAAATTTGTGTTTTTCCACGATCCTTTGCCGATAAAAAATCGGAAACACGGAAAATGACAAAAAAGCAGAAAACTGCAGATCCGCGGAAGAATCTCATGCCTGTTGTTTATATATTTTGAGCAGTAATTTGAATGTAATTAATAATGAAATCAAAAGTATAATGTACTATAAAAGTACCTTACTATATACTAAAACATTAAAATAAGTAAACTAAAATAATAAAAATTTAGATAATTTTTAAAATGATAAAAGTACTAAAAGCAAAGGTGAAGTTCATAATAAACAATGTACAATTAAATGTTCATTATAAATATGAATTATTTTTTCCCTAAACCATTCAATGAAACTTGCCTCATAAAGGTACATTACTAATTCACATCAGGATGATAAAATAAAGAAGCTTTATTTCTGGTTTAGCCAGACTTAACTGAAAAAGCTTCATTAATACATAAATATATTGGATAAGATTGTGATTTCCAATGATATCAGCAATATCTCAATTTTTTTTCAAAAATAAATTATTCTTTCTTCATGAAAAAACATGAATTCAATAACCTTAACAAAAATTACAAATTAAAGTCGAATTGATATAAAAGTAAAAAAGTCAAATTTCTCATCTATATCTGAACTGAATATTTCATTGTTTACATCCATAAATTATGTGCGGATTTTAGAGAATAGCGGATTTTCGGAGTGGTGCAGATTTGAGGGAGTCTACTGTATTTCAAATTATGGTGCAAAAACACCGCAAACATTCTACATTATCAGTAGACAGGGCATTTCTTTTACTACTATAAATTTGGCCAGCCTCTATTATGTTTACAGAATAAACAGTTGTTGAAGGTGCATGTAAGAATTTTTTGCAAGGTTGCACATAATCAGAAAAGTTTTTTTCTTTTTTTTTTCCCCTCACCGTGCAAATGGAATGTCAGTTTTACATGTCTTCTGTTAAGAAAGCCTGTATCTCTTTTTGTACCAATTCTTCATACGGTGATTTTAAACTAGTACTAGTGTCACAATCTTTTTGTTCATTCACAATTTCCTCAAAACATTGCCAGAAAATAGATGAACTTTTTGCTAGCATTTTCTCTTTTGGTTTGTCGACATTAACATTCTCATATTTATTTTTTGTTTCTTTGGTGGATTTTGAAGTTCTAGATCATCTAAACTCATCAAATTTAGAGCTTGCTTTTTAAGGCAATTTTAATTTACATGTTTATAATTTTCATTGAAAAAGGTTAGTTTTTTACTGAGATATTTAAAAAATAAATTTAAAATAACATAATATAATCTGTACACGTGAAAAATGAAAAGAAACTGCAAAGCCAATACATTTTATTTTTTTTAATAAAAAGAAAATAAGGTACAGACAGTTACAAAATAAATATGAAATGCTTGCATTATTCAATGAATTGTTACAGTAACCAATAAACATTTTTATTTTTGATAGACAGATTTCAATGCTTCAAATAAATTGGAGGGTTAAAGAATGTTTAAATTTTTTATTAGTTAATAACTGTATTTGTCATGTATCAATTCTCCTTTTTTATTAGTTTTGAACTATCAAAAATTGTCTTTAAAAAGTGCACAAATAAATTTCAAATTTAATAAGTTAATTTATTTATACTATATATGTATATTACATGTACACACAGGTATAGATATGTGTAAACAAGTATATTTATATATATGTACACCTAAGCTCACATTATGCACACATCAGTGTTTTATTTTATTATCATACAACTATTCGGCATTCGGTACTCGGCCGAGTAGTCAGTGGCCGAGTACTCGGCCAAAGTACTACTCGGTACACCACTAGTATATATTCTTTAATAATAAAAATCAGGGAAATTTGATACAGATAATCAGAGAATCAGGGAACTTTTTTTCATCATTTCTGTAGCCATCCTGTCTTAATGCACCCCCCCCCCCTTCCAAAAAAAAAGCAGGCAAAGCTTTATTTTCTGTGGACTGATAAAATTTTCATGTCTAGTGACAAAACGATGTTCTTCTCCAAATTTTCGTGACTGGCCATCAGTTATTAGTGTAAAAGCCTATTTTATCTGAATAAAGTATAATTTTTGCCATTTTATTCGTAAGACACGCCGCAACTTTGAAAAAGTTGATTGTATCGATTTTCAGATTGTGTCATTGGATTTAGAATTTAAAAAAATCATAAGGAATGATACCCATTTAACCTACTTAAAAAATGTCGATTTCCCCCACCCCCTTTCACTTGCTTAACCTAAAGCATGGTAAACTTTTATTTGATTATTTATTTATTTATTTTTTTTTTGGGGGGGGGGGGGGAGGGGAATTCCTCATATTTTCATTTCTAGTGCCAAGATAAAATTCTTTCCAAATTCAGGTAATTGGCTATTTTTTTTTTTCATGTTATATTTTACATTTTATATATATTGAACATATGATCCATTATATGTAAGGAATTAGGTTTATAATTTTCAACTAGTATAGTAAGTGTTGTCCTCCATGTTTTTTTACTTTTTACCGATTTTTAGTGAGATTTTCAATGCCCTTCTTAGTAGGTTTTTTCCATTGTGCTGCAGTTTTCTATATTCGTAAAAAATGTTTCAAACTTTTAGTCTAATAGTACATTTTGTATATCGCAATTTTAGAATTTTTTGCAGTTTTTAGTCTTTTTTTGTGTTTTGCAGTGATATTTTGACATCTTTAAAAGTTCTGTTTAAGACTAATATATTAAATTCTGTCTCCTGTGATTTTCAATGCAATTTTTTGCATTATTTCACTTTTCGTGTCGATTTTTTTTTTTTTTTAATTTAATTTAATTTTTTTTATGTTCAGAAGTGTTTTATTGTAGTAATATTTAACTGTGATTTTTAAAAGATTTTTTATTTCCTTTCTCGAATGATTTTTATTGTTTTCCCAAGTCTTACGGCAATTTTTTGAATTTCTTGGAAGGAAATTCTATGTAAAAAATTTAGCTAAATACATTAAAATTTCTCCTTCGAGATTTTTGAATATTTAGTTATTTTAAATTCAATTTTTAATGTGATATTTTTTTTATTATATTTATTTATTTTATTGCATACTGCTGTGAGTTGGTGACATTCATTACACATATTTCCTTTCCAAAATTTTAGCCTAAATATAGGAAATAGGAAATTTTGTTCTCCACAATTTTTGAAGAATTTGCGATGTTCAATGCAATGTCTAGTATTTTTTTGTGGTCCGTGATCTTTTGACATTTATAAAAGGGATTGTTTTTCAAACATTTAGCCTAATATTATATTAAAGTGTCCTGGGGTAATAACACCACTCTAAGGCTCTATCAGTTTTTACAGTTTAATTAATTTTTTTTTTTTTCAAACATATGTAATTTAATATAGCAATTTATTGTCTATGTATACAAGAAAGAAAATTTTAGCAGATATGTATTCATAAAATGTATTGGCATGATTTCTTTCTATTGCTATTTGGTGTTAGGGTCATTCCATTTTAAATCAACAAATGGGGTGTGCACTACTATTTTTGATTTACATGACAATTTCCATGTTTATTCCCCATGTCTCCAAGACCTCAAAAATGTAGATTTTTTTATTAAAAATTTTTCTTATTACATATGGACCAATTTTGCTGTGGGCAACAGTAAAAATTTGCTATTTTAAGGCTTTGTGTTATGAACTGTAACTTTTTTTTCTATCAAAGTTATAGAGCACAACCATATCTTATTGCAAAGCTTAGAGAATGACCTTTTTTCATATGGTATCAATAAATTTAAGATTTAAAAACAAAGCATATCTTTTCAAGGTCAATGTTAGCGATACAAAATTGATTTTTTACCATTTTTGAAAATTTTAAAAGTCATGAAGGGCTTGGAATAACAAGCCCTCTTTTTTTTCTTTCATTTATATATATTGATACTTATTGTATTAAAAAAATTGTCTTATTACTCTGCCCCCTTCACAAGATATGGTTCCCCAAAGTAGAGATGCAACGAATAGTGATTTGGCCGAATAACCGAATACCAATTATTCGGCCAAATTACAGCCGAATATTCGGCCGCCGAATAATGAATTTATTTTTACCTAAAAACAAAATATAGTATGCATTGTATACATAATTCTTGTATATTTCATAAGTAAAATGTATTATTATTTTTTTAATTATTTAAATGTAAATTTTTAAAGTATTATTTTATTATGAAAAAATATCCGGCTTTGTTCGGCCTAAAATTTGCCTCAATATAATTTGACCTTTGACCAAAAAAAAAATCTTAACAGAATTTCTACATCAGATACTCTTTTGTTACATTTTAATAGATATTATGTATGTATGTTGTTACATTTTAAAATAATAAAATTTTGAAAGCATTAGAAAACAAATTTCAACTTTAAGATGAAAATAAATAAGAAATCTTAATACCTTAAAAAAAAAAAAAAAAAAACACTGATAGAAAAGAATATCCTCTAAAATTTTGGAAAGAAATTTGTGTAGACTTTATTAAACTCAAAGTTAACAACCCCCCCCCCCCCTTCAATTTCAACTTTCAGATGAAAATAAATAAGAAATCTTAATACCTTAAGAAAAACCACTGATAAAAAAGAACATCCTCTAAAATTTTGGAAAGAAATTTGTTTAGACTTTATTAAACTCAAAGTTAACAATCCCCCCCCCCCCCCCCCATTTCAGCAGACAGCACTATTAAAATGTGTGCAGTGAATGTTTTCAGATTTAGAGAAAAGAAACTGTAAGTAAAAGCAAAATAGATATGAATTTCAAAATGTTGAATATGTAGTATCTTAGTTATTGTATTGTTAAATTTTAATAGATAGTATTATGTATGTTGTTACTGTTACATTTTAAAATAATCACAAAATTTTAAAAGTACTGAACAACATAAATTTTAAGTTTCAGATGAAAGAAAATATAAATTAAATAATGAAAACTCAATAAAATGCACATAACTGGCAAGAAAAGAAATGAGCTCTGCAATTTATCTTACTATATGTTCCATACATCCAATATTTAAAATCCATTTCTTTTTCACTTTAACCTTCATTTTAGTATAAACTCTTCAAGGGTCAAGACAAGAAGTACATGTTGATTCCCTCACCTCACTTTGAAAACTTGTTTTTCTACCCTTGAACCTGTTCCTCTCTCACTATCCTTTGTCTGTATCAAAGCGGGTATATTGAAAAGCGAAGACACTCCCACATTCAGGGATGCCGCAAAGCAATGCCACTAGCGGCCGTGATGTAAACTAGAATTTTCGGTAGTGGGCGGGGCACTCCACGAATAGTTTTTGGTTTTGCTTTCACGAACCGGAATTTTTACTTATTTCGCGTCAGTACAAGAGTAGCGAGAAATTTCGAATCCTGTTATGAAACTCTGATTAAGAAAATATTTAAATTTTTAATAATACCTGATCTCATTATGTATTTCTTTCTGTTTTTGAAATTTATTTTCTGTTTACTTATTTATAATGGCGTGAAGAATATGAATATTTCAAAGACATCCATTTCTAAAACAGAAGAGATTATTTAATGCATTCGACAATTTGTTTTAATGGGATACTCAATATATGGGATTAATATTGATAATATATAATTTTTTCCTAAAAACTATTTTAAAGGCCAATTTAAATTATAAAAAGTAAACAGAAAATACGATTAAATGAAATACATAATCTGACCATTTAAAAAGAAATAATATACATATTTCATCAAAAATTGAAAGCTGATTGTTGTTACTGTTATACTGCCATAAAATAAATGAAAATGTGAACAGTTGGTTCTCATTAACAGTTAAAGTCCTTACGGCAAGTGTTTATGCTTTTTCTTTTTTGAATAATGGCACATAAAAACAAATTGTACAAAAAGAATTTTTTTTTCTTTTTGAAATATGGTTTTTTTTTTATTACTTTCTTGAAAAAACTTATATTCTGATTTTTGTTTTATGAAACTTGTAAAACAAAAATTTTACTGCACACAATTTTTTGAGGAAAAAAAAATACTACATCTGTGCTTTGTTTTATAAAGCTACACAAAATATATTTTATTTAAAGATTTTATTTTTTTGATTTTTTTTCATTTAAAGATGAATTTGGATTTTTTTTTAATCTACTTTTTGTTGCAATAACACTTATTTTCTTCAATTCTTTTTTGTTAAAAAAAAGAAAAAAAAGAAATTAAATGAAATTTACAACTTTTATTTTACACAAAAATCAACAGTACAGATTAAAATTAAATAGTATTCTGTACCATGTTGATCAACACATGAAAATTGAGATTCTTAAAAAATGTTTTATAAACATAATTGTTGATAAATTTGTTATAAACATAATATTAAACTTATGGCATGATTTCTCCCCCCCCCCTCCCCCCCAGGACAGGAGAAATTAATTTATAATGGGCAATATATCTATTTTGGTTCCAGATGAATCTTATAAAAGGTAGTTTCATTTTGGAAACATGTTTTGATGTTGAAAATATCGTCTAAACTATTGAAATTGAAAAAGAAATTTAACAGAGCCAGAGATTTAACATTAGTTTTTGAACATCTCTGCCTGAGTAGAGTTCAATTAAAATCAAACAGACTAAATATTTTGCATTCCTATTTCTGCAAAGAACTGTAATCCCATAAAGGCTGAATGCTTTTATTAGTAAATTATATAAAAGATTTTACATACTTTAACTGTGATGTTACAATTTAAGTCTACTGAAATAATTTTAAATATGTATTTTTAATTCTGTTGGTACTGATATTAGAACTGAATATATATATATATATATATATATATACCTCTATAAATTAGAATTAAATCATGCTCATAACATTAAAAATGATTATCAACCAGTATGTCAAAACACATAATAATGAAATGCTTTCATGATTACAAAACTTCATAATAGGTTAGGAGAGTGTAGCACCTCATCACAGTAGAAATTCAAAAATTAGTTAAAACTCTTATTAACTTATTAAACATATAGGTCTGCCAAGGCATATCTTGGTGGTGAAAACTATTGGTACCTGAAAACTATTTTAGCGGTTGACTTGCAGATTTATCACTGTGCTTTTCTGCACTAAAAAGTATGAAAACAGAAGACAGGGAGCAGAAAAACTTAACTGTAAATTTATGAGTCAATGGCTAAAACAAGGTTTTCCACCATATGACTTGGCTGACCAATTCAGTTTTTAAACTGCAAGTTAAGGGTTAAACTGCAAATCAAGCTACTAACTCAGGAATTTCAGACATGAATCCTACAAAGTGATTATCTGTGCTGACTGATCTACATTTAAACTCACCAACAAGTTGGATTTAAAAAATTTCTTTTTAAAAGAAGGTTTTGCATGGATGGAAAGTCACCTAAAATCTTAGTAGATTTGCCACACATTTTAATAAAGCAGAAAGACATTACCACAAAAATTTTCATCTTGAGTTATCAGGAAATTTAAGTTTTAATAACAATTCCTTGGGGAAAAAAAAGCATTGTGATGAAAGTAATTTTGTTAAAAACCTATACCAGCCCCTCCCTCCCAATGCTTTTCCAAGAATTACCATTTCTGTTACTATCACAATTAATAACCACAAGTTATTAACATTATTAATGTAAGTAATATTAAAAATTATCAACTATTACAGTGTTATTAACAGGAAACCATTCAATTTTATCTCCCAAAATGAAAATCCTGAAAGCTCTTTAGTAAAACTTTTGCAAATTTTAACCAACATCTTCTTTTGTTATATTCACTTCAAAACAATATTAATAATACTGACATACGGAGACAGATAATTAAAACAACATGTTTATGTATTTTATTATTCATCGATGTAAACACTTATTATATAAAAAAATCATATGATGGCTTAATGAAAGTTTCAAAGATAACAGAATCAGTCACAAATAAATGGAATAAATCATTTGATCTTTCAATTGCTCCATACGAAGAAAAAAGTAGTTCTTGTCAAAAGCAGTTATGTGATAAGTATGGAAAATTAATAGGAGATCTGAAAGAGAGAATGAAAACTACTGAGTGCGTTCAAGATAAAGTAAATATTTTAAGTTTGTTGCCTCCAACTTGGAGCTGTGCAAAAATTCAAGCAGAATTTGGTGTAAGCCAGTATTTAGTTCGAAAAACTAAAGATTTAGTCAAAGCACATGGAGTTTTACCAAAACTAGAACCTAAGAAGCCAAGCAATATTCTTAGTACTTATAGGATTTTTATCAGAGAGATGACTGTAGTCGCATAATGCCTGGAAAAAAAGACTATATTTCTGTCAGAGGAAAAAATGGAGAAAAGTCAAACTTTCAAAAAAGGCTCATTTTGTGTAACTTGAAGGAACTTTACATATATTGTAAAGAAAATTACCCTGATCTGAAAATAGGTTTTTCTAAGTTTGCCAATCTTAGACCAAAGTTTTGTGTGTTAGCAGGAGCATCTGGTACACATTTGGTATGTGTTTGTTTGTACCATCAAAATGTAAAACTTATGCTATCATCGATAAAAAGTCATCATAGTTATAAAAGATCTCCTACAGATTATGGTCTGCAACATTAAAAATGAGAACTGTATGTTTTCTGAATGTACTGCATGTCCAGGAGTAGATGCCATTTTACGATTGATCTATCCTAGTGACAACATTCAAATGGACTTGAAAAATGATGAATTTGAGGAAATGCAAGTCTCATATAAACAATGGGTGTCCACAGACAGATGTGAACTTACATTATGCATGCTACCTTTGCAAGAATTCTTGGTTAAGTGTTGTGAAAAACTTGAGCAGCTAAAAAAGCACCACTTCATATCCTGTAAAAAAGCAGAGTTTCTAAAATTGAAGAAAGAAGTTCTGGATAACAGAGAATTTGTGGTGCTCAGAGATTTTCCGGAGAATTTTTCTTGTGTTGTCCAAGACGTGGTTCTGGCCTATCACTGGTCAGGTAAACAATGTACTCTTCATCCTTTTGTTGTCTACTGGAAAGAAGATGGAGAAATTCAGTCTCAAAGTTTTTGTTTTGTAAGCAACTATCTTGATCACAATACAACTGCATTTTATGCTTTTCAAACGATCTTTGTAAGAAAGCTGAAGGCAGACCACTTTTTGATTTCAAAATTATTTTATTTTTCAGATGGGTCTGCCGCACAGTATAAAAACAAAACTTCATTAACTTGAGCCATCATGAAGAGGATTTTGAGGTAAAAGCAGAGTGGCATTTTTTTGCCACATCGCACAGCAAAGGCCCTTGCAACGGGATCGGAGGAACTGTGAAGAGGCTAAGTGCAAAAGGTTAGTTTGAAGAGGCCAAGAAATAATCAAATCTTGAGTCCATTAGATGTTTTTAAATATTGCACTGAACATATTAATGGTGTAACATTTTTCTGTTTCTGGTGATGATGTTAATCCAGTAGAAAAAGTCCTTGAGAAAAGATATAAATTAGCATTATCATTACCCCAAACTCTGTCTTTCCACAGCTGTATTCCCATCAACAAAAATATTCATGCTTGAAAGACATCTTTTACTTCAGATTTTAAGATCTTTCAAATCATGAAAGATGATCCTGTTAACCGTACATTATCAACATCAACAATCTGACCAAAATTATTAGATTACATTTGCTGTATATATGATGGTGGCTAGGAGAAGTTTTGGGAATAAAAATATATGATGTTGAAGAAGAATATATATAGGATCCTCTTCTTTCATCCTAAATGACTTGGAACATCATTTAAAAAAAATCACGTCAGGATAACCGAACTTGGGTTTGATTTCAAGACATCTTGAAAATCCTAACTCTGTCAGAATTATGGTCTGCACAGGGAAGGTGCCAGAATATCACACCTGAGATGAGTGAACATTTATCAACTCTTCTCTGAGAGAAAGCAAAACACTGAACAATATACTTTTGCATGCTTTGAGGATTCAGTTTTATTCTATGTCTTCAGGTGTTAAATTTCTTAAATTAGCTTATTGCAATTTAAATAAGTTCTTTGATAATTCTTCTTTGTGTTTTCTAGCTGTTTTCAACATTTAAAATTAAGAATCTTTCACAAAAAACTAATATCAGGAAGTATGAAAAAAATTGTTGTTTCAGAGCAATTATATGAAAATTCAGACCCCTAAAACTCCCAAATGCCTTTGAATAACAAAACAATCTTTTTTTTTTGTTTGAAACCTGGTATGAAGTACTTAAGATGAGGCAAGTACAAAAAAATTTACCTTGCCCCCCTCCCCATATTATTTTTTTTAGCATTGAAAACTGGATTTTTTAGAAAATGTGTAACTTTGGGGGGCAGAGTAACTAACAAGACAATTTTTTTAAATACAATAAGTATTCATACATATGAATGTAAGGAAAAAAAAAAGGGCTTGTTATTCTAAGCCCTTCATGGCTTTTTTAATTTCAAAAATGGTAAAAAATGAATTATGCATCACTTTGACCTTGAAAAGATAAGCTTTGTTTTCAAATCTCAAATTGGAAAAAGATAATTTTCTTAGCTTTGTAATGAGATATGGCTGTGCTCTATAACTTTGATAGAAAAAAAGTTGCAGTTCATAAGACAAAGCCTTAAAATATAAAATTTTTACTGTTGCCAAATGACAAAGTTGGCCTGTATATCAAACATATTTTTTTTTAAAAACAAAAACATTTTTTTTGAGGTCTAGGAAACAGGGAATGGACAGGCAAATTGTTATCAAAATTAAAAATGGTGATGCAACAATTTTTTTGAAAAGTTCTTGATTTAAAATGGAATGACCTGTTATTACATGCAAACAAACTATAAAATATGATAGAATAATGATATTTAAATTATCCAATTTTAAAGATACAAACTCTACAGCCCTAGAAATAGACAAATTTCTCTTACTCAACATTAATTGCGATATTAGGATGTAGTAATAATCATTTGATATTTTATTAATCTGACATGAAAAAATTAGTAGCACGTAACGTATACAAATTTCTCTTTATCCCTTATGTTTTTAAATGATGACAATAATGTTCTCTCATATACAAAATTAAAAAAAAACCTTCTTTGTAGCACTGAGAAAAATCAAACAGAGTAATAACGCCAGTGGATAGCGTTATTATCCCTGTGTACTTATTGCACAGTATATTTTAAACTTCAGACTATCTCACAAACACATCCAAAAATTTCCATAACATTTTGAAAGTATGTGAAATTCACAACAAATGGAATGGTCCAACAAATGGAATGTAACATAGTATTTTCTAATAAATGTACAGTTTTCATATCAAAGAACTTACCTCGCAAATTTTAGATCGGCATCAACTCTTATGTGCTCTTTTCAGCGATAATGATTACAAATTGAACTAAGTAACTTTTAGCGGTTGTTTGTAAGACAGATGACTTAGAACCCTTCTGTTCAGAACCCGTAGGTACCATCTCTCGTATTCCTTCATAATTATGCGTATATATTAAAACTTGACCTTATTACTCTCCAGGACACCTTACATTTTATCTTCCGCAATTTGTATTTTTTTTTCATTTTTTGTGTTTTGTGCCAATTTTTTGACATTCAGAAAATAATTTCTGTTAGGATATTTTATCCCACTGTAATAAAGTTGGTCCACTGCGATATTTGATGATTTTTGTGTTTCCAGCAATTTTTCCACATAAGGGTCATTCCATGATGTTTTGTAATGTCAGTCACGAAGATTATAACTGCAAAATTATTGTCCACCGTTATTTTCAAAAAGGTTTCTTGGCTTTCAATTAATGAGGTAACTCAGATGAAAAAACTTTTTGAAAATAACGGTGGACAACAATTTTGCAGTTATAACCTTCGTGACTGATGTTACAAAACATGGAATGACCCATAATAAAATAAATCAGCTTTTAATAATTTAGCCCAATGTAGTAAATTTTGTCCTCTTTTCAATAAAGTGTATTCAGAGTCCACAAGCTTTTTAAATATTTTTACATTCTTCTAGTGATTTTTTAATTTTATTCTGTTTTGCGGTGATTTTATTTTCTTAGACTCTTAAATAATTCTGTTTCAAACTTTCTAGCATAATACAACAAATTTTATCCTCCTCATTTCTTGAATTTTTGGTAATTTGGATTACAAATGTTTTAGCCCACTAGAGTAAGTTTATTAGTAGTAAATAGAGATGAGAATGCTTGGAAAAATTGGGAAAAAACCAGTTTTTTTTTTCAGTTTTTTTCCGAAGGCTTATTTTTCAATTTTTCCAAACTAGAAAAATTGAAATTTCATTTGTAAAATAATATACTGAAAATTTTGTAATAGCTACATTCTCATACTTTTAATTTAGTTTATTTTTATGTTCAGTGTCCCCACATGAAAACTTTAATGTGGGTAATCTGATCTCTCAGCAGAAATCTGTTTGAGAAGACTTGAAAGGATCCTTCACATTTTTTCTAGTTTGAAACACAAGACCCTTGGCAAAATTTCTCTTGAAAAATAGACATTTCAGAAAAAAGTTTAATCTCCAAATTGAATCTTTTACAAATGCAGTGATTGAAGAAAAAAAAATCTCATGCCATATAGCAACGGAATCTTATCAAGTTGTATATATATGTATGAATAACCTTATTAAAAATGTCTAAATAAGAACCTAAATATAGTAATAATTTCTAAATCATAAATTCTGGTTATATTTTGTATAAGTATATACAAGAAAAAAAAAATCTAAATATATAATTAAATGCAACTTCTCTGTATAAAAAATTAATTCATCTTCAAAATTATTTCAATAATATGCTGATTAATGGGAATGGTAAAATTAAAAATTTAACATAAAATTTGAAGCATACATTTATTACTTTCTTCTATATACAAGAAGTATTGAATTTGTGAAAAATTTGACTCCCAATTTTTGGTGGATTTAAACGTTTTACAAGGTCCTGAACATGATTTGGTGGTTTTTGGAAAATATCTGTCACTTTTGTGATTGAATGTGACAAAAATTTTATGGGCACTCTATCTCAAGAATTGATGCACATAATTTCACAAAACTTTAGATTCAGTTACTCCTTGATATAAATTGGAGATGTTTAGTTATTAGTGCTTATCGTCCAACTGAAGGTGTTGCTATGCTGCATTATTCATGATTTCCACAATGGTTCTATCTCAAGAACTAAAGGACGATTTTTCATCAAAGTACAGATACAGATTCAGCCAGTTCCTGATGTATATTAATGTTGTTTGGCTTTTGGTGTAAATTGCCCTATAGGTGACACTACTATGCTGCATTTTTCAAGATTTCATTATAGCTGATTAATTGAATGTTTTTTCAAGGTGTTAAATCTAAAATTGACCCCCACTTTACCTCCATAATATACAGTAATGTTGCAAAACATGGGCAGTTGGCATTAGAAAAATACAACTGTGATGGAGAAAAAAAAAAAAAAATCCATATTTTATTACAAGTAAATATGTTCCCAATTATACTTTCCTTCTTGATTAGTATACTTTCTTGACTAGACCTTTTTGATTAGATCTTTGAATTTTAGTAGTTTTCTAAAGCGCAGTAGAAGTTTATCTCTGTGTGTAACTGCTTTTGTTAATTCCTCGCAAGCATTTTCTATTTGTAGTGTTCTGTTTTTATAACTTTTGAGTTTCACTTTTAGAAATATATAATTACCATATGGAAATATTATTGAATATGGTTTCTTACTCAAGAATAGAATACCAGATTTCAGGGTAAAAAGAAAAAAATTATATTTAATTAATCTTAAAAAAAAAATTCTTGTTTCAGTGAGTAAAAATCTAACAGTCGATAAATCCTATGCTGTTTTTTAGTTGCAGACCTGAGTAAGCCAAACTAAAACTTAGGTTTGTTTGAATTTAGATTATAAACTAAAAGCTTTTTTGAGTTGAGAATGGAAAGCTATACCAAAACTAAACATATTTTTTAAAGGAAACATAATTGTAAGAAAAAATGGAGTATTGTAAAAATATACATATTTTAAACAAACAATGGAATTTTTGAATACTGATATTCATAATAATGACAAAACTGCAATAATTTAGTTCATTAAACTAGTATCATTTACTTTAAAACTATACTTATGTAAATGGGATACATAATTTATTTCATTCCAAACTGTAGGCATATTGGCTCAGGTTTTTACATTAGGTCAATTGGTAGGTAAACATGTAACTGAAAAGTCATTTCATCAGAGATATGATATATAAGAAACAATAGTGTTTAATAAAAATTCTGAGGCTGTAAAAAAAAAAAAAAAAAACTACATTTTTATGAGCAGGCTTTGCTTCTTTCTTTTTATTTTGTAATATAAAGTGAAAATAATTTTCTTTTAATACAAATAAATGGAAAAAAAATGTTTATTATTTAATATTCTCTAAAAAAAATATAATTTATTTGGGAGAAACAATGAAGAAAAATAAAATTTTCCAACTTTTCCATTTTTTTCCGCCACTTATATTTTTCTGGAAATTTACATCTCTAGTAGTAGATAAAGTAGAGCTCTCTGCAATTTTTTTCTTCATTTTGCTACAATTTTTTGACATTCGTATTCAAAGATTCGATTCCATGCTTTTCACTAATGTTTGAAGTTTCTGATATACAGTAGACTCCCTCAAATCCCCACAGCTTGGGACCAGAAGTTGTGCGGATTTTAGAATTTTGCGAATTTCTGGTTGTTGCTTTGTTTACATTTTTAAACAGTAATTTGAGTGCAATTAATAGTGCAATCGGAACTATAATGAATGCTTACAATGTAATAAAATATTAAAATAAGTAATAAACTAAAATAATAAAAAATTAGATAATTTTTAAAATGATTAAAGTACCAATAGCAAAGGTCAAGTTAATAATCAATAGTGTACGATTAAATATTCATTATAATGATTAAATGTATTTTTCCAAAATTACTGAACTAAACTTGCCTCATAAAAGTGCATTACTAATTCACATTAAAATCATAAAATAAGGATTTTTTTTCAAGTTTAGCCTGGCTTAATAACCAAAAAATCTTGATTAATGCATAAATATATTTGGTAAGAAGATTCTGATTACCAGTGATATAAGCAATATCATGAATTTTTTCCTTCCTTCATGAAAAAAGCATGAATAGAGTATTATTAAGAAAATTACAAATTAAAAAATATATAGAATTGATAAAGCTAAAAAGATCAAATTTTGTCCCAATATCCGAACTGAAAGTTTCATTGCTTACATCCATAAAATATGTGCGGATTTTAGAGAGTTGCGGATTTTTGGTTTGCAGATTTGAGGGAGTCTACTGTATATATATACACTATATTGCCATTGATTATTGGACACTTGCGATTTTAGACATTTTGCTAAATATCTAGAAAAATACATGAGGAATCGTCTCAAAACTCTTAGTGTATAAATATAA
This sequence comes from Maratus speculifer, assembly GCA_964019185.1. Lineage (NCBI taxonomy): Eukaryota > Metazoa > Arthropoda > Arachnida > Araneae > Salticidae > Maratus > Maratus speculifer. Next base: position 178,543,332 of record OZ025293.1, read on the forward strand.
TTGTATACGCTATACATCGCCGTGAAGATTTTTTCCCGAAACTCCATAGGGGACCGTCAACAAATTAAAAAAGAATGAATATCTTTTGAATAACCCTGTCAAAACTAATGTAGCAAAAGTGCTCAAACTCTAGATTATGATTGAATGCCTTTTTGTAATACACTGTGTTCATGTTTATGCAAATAGCATGCATACTCGCAGAGTAATTAAGGTTTTTATAAAAATGGTGCCAAATTTTTCCAAGTTTTTTCCTTATAATTTTCAGAGTTCTTAATATAAAATAATATTTTTTTCAGAAAATATGACAAACAACATTGCACACAGTACCCTGTAATCAGAATTAAAAAATAATAAAAATTGTATGAAAAATGAGTAGGTTTACTAAATAATTTTTTACTGCGCATGCGTCAAAGATATCAAAATTTCATTTGCATATTATGTTAGCTAAATGTATAGAGCAACTTTTGTAAAAGTCTCAAAATCATAGCTTGAAAATTCTGAAAGTAATCGTCTATAGAAAAAGGACAAAATCCGTTGTTTCCAAAATGAAGCAAAAAAAGAGGGATTTTATCCAAATGTAGTAGTACATCCCGTATTGTGTATTCTATATTGACAATAATCAATGAATATATAGATACAACCCCTCTTGTTTTTGCTTCATTTTGAGAATAACGGATTTTCAACTAATTCAATTGACGATTATTTTCAGAATTTTCAAGTTATGATTTTGTGACTTTCACAAAAGTTGCTCTCTACATTTAACTAACATAATATGCAAATGAAATTTTGATATCGTTGACGCATGCGCAGTAAAAAATTATTTAGTAAACCTACTCATTTTGTACAAAATTTTCATTATTTTTTAATTCTGATTACAAGGTACTGTGTGCAATGTTGTTTGTCATATTTTCGGAAAAAAATATTATTTTATATTAAGAACTCTGAAAATTATAAGGAAAAAACTTGGAAAAATTTGGGACCATTTTTATAAAAACCTTAATTACTCTGCGAGTATGCATGCTATTTGCATAAAAATGAACAAGGCGTATTACAATAAGGCATTCAATCATAATCTAGAGTTTGAGCGCTTTTGCTACATTAGTTTTGACAGGGTTATTCAAAAGATATTCATTCTTTTTTAATTTGTTGACGGTCCCCTATGGAGTTTCGGTAAAAAATATTCATGGCGATGTATGGCGTATACTATTATACACTAAGAGTTTTGAGATGATTCCTCATGTATTTTTCTAGATATTTAGTAAAATGTCTAAAATCGCAAGTGTCCAATAATCAATGGCAATATAGTGTATATATAATATTTATTTAAGGATTTTAAAGTTATTTTCAACAAGATTCGCAACAAGTTTTTGTGTATTACCTTTTTTTTTTTTTTTTTTTTTTTTTTTTTTTTTACATTTGTAAAACATAATTCAGTTTGAAAATTTTAGCCTGATCGAAATATTTTATCCTAATTTTTAATGTTTTGCAATTATTAATGGGATTTTCAATGCAATTTTTATGTTTCTCAGCGACAACTTTTTGATGTTAATAAAATGGAATAGACTCCAAACATTTATCCTAAACCCACTATTTTCAATGTAGTTTTTAACGTTCTTTATTGCTTTTACGATTTTTATTTTTATTTTTTTTTTACATTCAGAAACGAATAAGGGTCATTCCATGTCAGATCACCCAAACTATGGCACCCACCATCACCAATTTTGATAAAATTCAGTGAAAGTGTAGAATTTCTAATGCTGACTTCAAAAATATCAATTATATTGAAATTGATCCAACAGTTTTTGAGTTATGAGCTTTCAAATAGCTCCCAAGATGGCCAATTTGCCGCCATTTTGAATAGCACATGTGACAACATAAAAGTCCATAACTTTTTTCAGATTTAAGCTAGAGCTTTCAATTTTTTTTTTGTTTTGTTCATAATAAAATAAAATTTCATTTAAACAGACTTTTGTAAACCTCATTCTATAGAAATGCTGTCAGAAAATGACTTTTTCTAATTTTTTTAAAGTAAAAAAATGGTGCATTTTTAATGGCTGATTTCCTCCAATGTTCTCCCTTCAATTTTCATCTAACTGCATAAATAGTCAACTCAAAGTGTGTTTTGATGACTGATAAAAAAATTTTAATGGGTGGTTTGCAGGATTTTTTTAAAAAAAATAAATTCAATTTTATTGACTCCACAATAACAGAAAATGCAAGATAATGAGTTAATATTTCTTTTATTACCAGAAATATACATATTTGCATCCAAAAATTTGATAATGTTTTATGTTACATACATATATTTATTTAATGTGGTTAAAAAATACGGGAATCCCACAGGAATTAATAGGACTGCCAATAATGGATTCCTGACAAACTGAAATCTATTGCAGAGTTTCAATAAATTATAAGTAAAAAAGAAATGATAGAAAAAATTCTAGAAATAGGTGCATTGTATAACAAAATCATACTTGTATATAATATAAAATGTGATAAAACTCTTAAATAAAAAATACAGTAAGTAAAAGTTATGCTAGTCTGCATGATATCGGATGATTAAGAACCAATGCACTCCCTTAATGCATTTTTTATGCTAATTACACAGCTGTTCTTAGTTTTCTTCTATCATATATAGTTTGTTTGCTATAAACCAGAGTTGATTTCAAAGATTCATTGCCGAGAACAAGCATCATGTGATAGTCACAGATAATGAAATGTATACTTGTGGATGATTTCCGTGCATGATCGACGAAATTCATGATTTTTCCGCGCATGATTGACGAGTTTTGAGATTTTAACAAGCCTGATCGACGAGATTTGCAATTTTACTGCGCCTGATCGAAGAAATTTGCATTTTTCTGAAGCCGATCAACGAAATTCTTGTTTTTACGAAGCCAATTAATAAAATTTGCGATTTTTACAAAGTCGATAGATAAAATATGCTATTTTCCTTCGCACGACCGACGAAATTCACGATATTTCTGCGCTTGATCGACAAAATTTGCGATTTTTACAAAGCCGATCAAGAAAATTTCCAATTTTTCCACACCTGATCGACGAAATTTGCGATTTTTACAAAGCCGTTAGACAAAATTCACGATTTTCATGAAGCCTATCGACAAAATTCATGATTTTTACAAAGCTGATAGACGAAATTCACGACCTTCCTTTGCATGATCGATGAAAATTGCAAAATTACTTGCGTGATCGATGAAATTTAAGATTTTATTAGAGTCTGATTGACGTAATTAGCAATTTTTCTACGTGTGACCAACAAAAGTCACAATATTCCCATCTCCGACCAAAGAAATTTTGCTATTTTTTGGAATGCAATCAATAAAACTCGCAATTGTTTGGTCTTCAACCGACCAAATGTGCGCTTTTTTTGCTGTTAATTGAAGAAATACACATTTTTCTTCGACCGAGTATCGATATTCGCGATTTTTGTACTAACATTGACGAAATCTGCATTTTTTTATGCGGCAAGATGAAACTCGCGATTTTTTTTAACAGACTTCCAAAAAGGAGAGGAGGTTATCAGTTCAACGCGTATGTATTTTTTTTTTAAATGTACACTGGTGTCCAAAATTTAAGCATAATTGGTAATTAAGTAATTATTTTTAAGTAATGAAAGAAATATGAATCTGAATGTGCTGAAACTCCAGGTGTGTAAACAAAATAGTACGCGTCACATATTTTCGCGAAGAGTTTTCCCCGAAATTGAACAGGGGACCGTCAACAAATTGAAAAAGAACAAAGATCTTTTGGATAACCCTGTCAAAACTAATGTAGCAAAAGCGTTCAAACTGCACATTATGATTAATTGGCTTATTGTAATGTACTGTGTTAATTTTTACAAGGATAGCATGTATACTCATAGAGAAATTTGTCAACTAACTCTAAGTTAGTGACTTAAAAACGATCTTAAATAAAACAGAGATGAACGCAGTAAAAGCTGATCTGGCAAAGGAGTGTAGGTTATGTAACTTTTCATTAAGATGAAGATAGAGTTCAAAAAGTAACTTCAAGATTCCTTTATTTATGACTTCAAATGAAACAGCATAAAAGTGAACTTACGCACTTTGACAAACTTCATGACAGCAGAAAAACTAGCAGCGTTTAACAAAGTTGACATCACTAAAAGATTCGGAAAAACACAATTAAAATAGATTAAAACCATTCATATTAACTAAACTGAAATTCCATGAACGACGGTAACTTTCGTGCGTTCAAGCTTCTTGATACATCGCGTCCTTCATAGCGAAGGAACGAAGAAAGGCGAAACTGTCTTGACATCGCGGAGCATATATACTCTGGCTGAAAGGGCACGTGCTAACGTAAGCCAATGAACGGCCGATATCGTTTTTGATATGCAAATATCAAAAATGATAAATCGATTAAGTTCGATTAAAAGAGACGTATGCTGCCATCTTGCAGTAAAAAGACAGCCGATCGATTAAAATAATCGTATCGTCCGATGTTACAAGAAAGCAAAACACGCGGATGAAGTACGGTGAAATTAAAGAAGTTTATTTTAGATAAAACGTAAATTAAAGATATTTAACGAGTGGAAATAAATTAGAAAGAGGTAAATAGTTATTATATTTAAGTAATTTAATAAAAGTAAAAGTGAATTTTGAATATTATTGTAATAAATATTATGTAAACAAAGGAACTAGGGAACTATTAATTTAGGTTGAAATGAAGTATGCAAAAGGTAAGTTTATGGAGACAATGAGAACAAGTTTGATGTTCCCATCAAAATTAAGGTTTTTATAAAAACAGTCCTAAATTTTTCCAACTTTTTTGCTTATAATTTGTAGAGTTCTTATTATAAAATAATGTTCTTTTCTGAAAATATGACAAACATTGTACACAATACCCTGTCATCAGAATTTAAAAATAATAAAAATTGTATGAAAAATGAGTATGTTTAGTAAATAATTTTTCATTGCGCATGCATCAACAATATCAAAATGTCATTTGCATATTGTGTTAGCTAAATGTATAGAGCAAATTCTGTAAAAGTTTCAAAAACATAGCTTGAAAATTCTGAAAATGGGAGCCTATAGAAACAACTCAAAATCCGTTATTCCTAAAGGAAGCAAAAAAATCAGGGGTTTTACCTAAATATAGTTGTACGTGCAATATTGTGTAGGCACTAAACAATGGAATATGGATATAGCCCCTCATCTTTTTGCTTCATTTAGGGAATAAAGGATTTTGATCTCATTCTATCAACGATAATTTTCAGAATTTTTAAGCTATGTTTTTGAGACTTTCACTAAAGTTGCTCTATACATTTAACTAACATAATATGCAAATGAAATTTTAATAGCGTTCACGCATGCGCAGTAAAAATTTATTTAGTAAACCTGCTCATTTGTCATACAATTTTTATTTTTTAATTCTGATGACAGGATATTGTGTACAATGATGTTTGTCATTTTTTCAAAAAAGATCACTTTTATATTAAGAACTCTGCAAATTATAAGCAAAAAACTTAGGACTGTTTTTATAAAAACCTTAATTTCTCTACGAGTATACATGCTATCCTTGTAAAAATTAACACAGTACATTACAATAAGCCAATTAATCATAATGTGCAGTTTGAACGCTTTTGCTACATTAGTTTTGACAGGGTTATCCAAAAGATCTTCGTTCTTTTTCAATTTGTTGACGGTCCCCTGTTCGATTTCGGGGAAAACTCTTCGCGAAAATATGTGACGCGTACTATTTTGTTTACACACCTGGAGTTTCAGCACATTCCGATTCATATTTCTTTCATTACTTAAAAATAATTACTTAATTACCAATTATGCTTAAATTTTGGACACCAGTGTATATTCACCGATTATTTCAAAACTATCCAACCGATTAATTTGGTTTTGGTGTTAAATGAAAGAGCTTGCTCTCGAATTGGTACCTATTCCGTTTCATAGAAATTGGTTCAGTATTTTTTTAGTAATTAGGCAAAAACTAATAAAATTAATGATTTTTTGCTATTTAAAAGTGTTGAATAAGTTCTCTGAATGGAGTGCAGTCAAGATGGCTGAGCGGTCTAAAGCGCCTGATTTAATCTCTGGTTCTCTCTCTCGAGAGGGTTCGAACCCCGCTTCTGACTTGCATGTATACAATAACCTTTTTTTCGTATTATAATGTTTACATGTGCATTTTACAAACTGAATACTAATTATGCAATTACGAATATTTTGTATTTAACCGTTAGCACAGAGTATCAGAAATCTTTTATCAACTCCTTACTTTATCAGTGAAAGAGTACTATAATAATAGACTTGCGAAAAGTTACATAACGTTGAAGAAATCTAACGAATAGTTTGGAGTTAGGATAGCCGAACGGTCTAAGGCACCTGATTTAATCTCTGGTGGTCGAGAGCGTGGGTTCGAACCCTGTTCCTAACATACTTGTACAATATACAGTATTTTTTAGTATTATATTTTTTTAAATGAATTTAAAAAAAGAAGAGGAGGTTATCATTAATTCGACGTGTATGTATTTTTTAATGTATGTTCACAGATTACACCGAAACTATCCAACCGATTAAACTAGTATTTATGTTAAATGAAGGAGGCTACACTCGAATTGTAACCACTCCCATTTCATCGAAATTTAGTAATTAGGCAAAAACTAATAAAATTAGTGATTTCTCGCAAATTAAAAGTAACATGCACCTTGAATAAGTTCGCCAAACGAAATGCAGTCAGGATGGCCGAGCGGTCTAAGACACCTGATTTAAACTCTAGTTATCGAAAGAAATTGAGGGTTCGAACCCCATTCCTGACATACGTATGTACAATAATCTTTTCAGTCTTATAATTTTTAACCGACTTCATAAAAGGACAATGAGGTTATCAAATCGACGTGTATTTTTTTCTTTTTATGTATGGGCCCCACCATTTGTCGAGAGGTGGGGCCACCTCTCAACTGGTAGACAGAAGATGCTGTGTTCAAACTTAATTGCGGCCGTTGGCCTAACCGTTCGGAGTTTTCTGTGGTTTTCTTCGAACTTTGGATTTCCTTGCATAAATACGGGTTTGGTTCCTTTAGAAAGACCCCCCCACGGAGGGCATCACACCACTTTCGGGCCTATATCCCACATGTATATAATCGATCGACATAAAATAAACCATCTTTTTATGTATGTTCAGCGATTACTCCCAAACTATCCAATCGGTTAATTTGGTTTTTGTGTTAAATGAAAGAGGCTACATTTGAATTGGTACCTCTTCCATTTCATCGAAATTGGTTCAGTACTTTTTTAGTAACTAGGCAAGAACTAATAAAATTAGTGATTTCTCGCAAATAAAAAATAACATGGATTTTGAATAATCTCGGCGAGTGGCGTGTAGTCAGGATGGCCGAGCAGTCACAGCACCAGATTTAAGCTCAGGTTCTTGAAAGCGAGCATGTGTTCAAACTCCACTCCTGACATGCGTACATAAATAACTATATTTTTTTCCATATTATAATTTTTTATTAACTGACACCAAAAAAGTAGGAGGAGGTTATCAATTCAATGCGTATGTATTTTTTTTATGTATGTTCACCGATTACACCGAAACTATCCAATTGATTAATTTGTTTTTTATGTTAAATGAAAGAGGTTTCTCTTGAATTGGTACCACTTCCATTTCATCGAAATTGGCACAGTATTTTTTAGTAATTATGCAAAAACTAATAAAATTTGTGATTTCTTGCAAATTAAAAGTAACATGGACGTGGACGTTGAATAATTTCGCAGTATGGAGTGCAGTCAGGATGGCTGATCAGTCTAAGGCGCCAGATTTAAGTTCTGGTTATCAAAAGAGAGCGTGGGTTCGAACCCCACTCCTGACATGCATGTATAATTTGCTGTAGTTTTCTCCATATTATAATTTTTACTAACCTACTTCAAAAAAATCATTAACTTTTCACTAAAAAGGGAAAAATAAACTTTTCTACCAAAAATTGAACCGACTTTAAAAACTACTGCAAAGTGAAAAATAATTTTTTACATAATTGTAATAAGAAATTAAATTAAGAGCATAGTATTTACCATGCGTATTATTATATTTATGTACATTAATTTTATTTTTTGGAGTTGGTGCCAGAAAGCCAAGTTCAAAATTAAAATTAATTATCCAATGCAAATCGTAAATGTATAAAGTTAAATTTTTTTAAACTAAATATTAAATCTTAAAAAAACTCGTAGATACTTAGACGTGTCTATTGCAGTGGCGCGCAGCTAGAGTTCAGTTCTAGGGGGGGTTTTGAGTTTCTTATAAAGTTGTTTGCTGGTTATTTGAATCGCTGGTTAATAGATTCATTACAAATGAGAATATTCACTGTATAATACTTAAACTCAAAGAGCATCTGTGTGGCAGGAAATCATTCTATCAGCATAATACGTCTCAGAAAAGTGATTTAGTTAAAATCTTTATTACTTAACTAACTTTACTAATTCATGGATTAATTACATGTATTACTTAACTAATCCATGTAATATTGAGAAACACCGAAAATACTGGCGATAAATATATATCAATAAATATAAAAACTTTGTTAAATCACCATAAAAAAGAAAAATTATACAGGACGCGTTTCAAGCTGCAAAATTACCGCTCGTCTTCAGCTGGTCCAAACACGTGTCACAACGGACAGAGTGGAATGAACGTTTACACCTTAAAAGAAAATTAAGGTGTAAAATTAATTTGTAATTTGTGTGTAAACTTAATTTTCTTTTAAGGTGTAAACATTCATTCCACTCTGTCCGTTGTGACACGTGTTTGGACCAGCTGAAGACGAGCGGTAATTTTGCAGCTCGAAACGCGTCCTGTATAATTTTTCTTTTTTATGGTGATTTAACAAAGTTTTTATATTTATTGATAATCCATGTAATATGCACTTTCACAGTTTTAAATAGAATTTTTGACATTTAATTGAAACACTATTAAATGATATCTGATTCAATAAAGCGGCAGATTCCGAAGCATGCCAAAACATTTAAATATAATATTTGTATAAAATAATATTTGTGTACTATAATACGAGTAGTAAGTTTGGTTTCAATTCATAAGCGACAATTATAGAGATATTTCTTCCCTCTGGGAGGGGTTTTAACCCCAAAACCACCCCCTTGGCTGCGCCGGCCTCTTCCCGCCATAGCCAAAAAAGATTAATCATTCCTAAGTACTCACACTGTTGATAAATGAGCATACGCAGAAATAAACGCGAAAAGCCAGACCAAAAAATGGTCATTATCGGAGAGACATTCGACCACCGATTCGGTTGCCCCCCACCGATAAAAATCCATTAGGGCTTTTGCAGGCAAAGATTTGTCGGCACAACCAAAAATAATTTGATATATGCCCCTTGACTATATTACACACTTTCCTTATCCTGTCTTTAAAGATTATTTTGTGGGCTAGAGATAAGAAAAAAAAAAAAAAAATCGTTTTAGCATAACATCCTGTAACATACTTGTGTACTATAATACGAGTAGTAAATGTAATATGGTTATTTTTCTTTAAAATTAATATTTATTAAACTATTAAACAGTACATTAGATAAAATAATATTTAAAAAATATAAAAATAGTAACTATAATAAAACATTTTAAATTTTCAAGCTTTCGTTGATCATAAGTGTCATTTATGAATTCATTTAGTATTTCTGCCATTTATAGAAACATTTCTAGAAACTATTTTTTATAGATTTTGCATAAAAATTTGCCTGTGTGTTTTCAATTCCTAGAGATTACGAAAAGCAGCGCGATAAAATAATACCAGTTAATCGCATGCGGACATGTTATGCACGCACAAAAAACTGTTCTGCGAATCTCCCCCCCCCCCCCCCCATAAAAAAACACGATTGGGGCGCACAGAGGAAATTTGCATATGACACAGAGTCAGTACACTAATCTCTGATTACAACACAGATCGGAGAAAAGAATTTTTTTTTTTTGATTACGCATTTTCCACATGGGTGCCATCACAGGCAATTACATATTGCATGGTGGCGTTATATGAATCGGAGAATTGTTTAATAATTCGTGGGACTTAAATTTTTATAGTGTCTAAGATATTAATTGCATTTTGCTATTATAACTATTAACCGAGTTTCTCAGGTATACAAGTAGCATACTTTATTTCTGTGGAAGGAAAGAAAAGGAAAATTATATTATCCGAAATGATAAAAAATATATTATATTTGTTTTGTTTAATTAAATCGATTTAACGGCTTTCAGTTTACGTTTTTTTTTAAAATATTAAGTAAAGCATGGTAATATGACTTAATTTGACATGTATAAAATTTTTTTTTTGAAGAAGCTGAATTTTTTTTATATTATTGATATGTATGAAATAATATTTTCCAAATTTCTTTAAATTGCACACACACACACAAAAAAAAGAAAAAAAATTGAACATTAAATAACATGATAATGTATATAACATGAAATTTTGAGAATGGATTAAACATTGTACAGGGAATGTAATAAAAATTTTTGTCCAAAATCTCACCTATATAACTTGACAACAAATGGCCGAAGTTATTGTCTCAGGATGACGGTTTTTTCCTTTTCCAGTGGTGTCACGTCTAGAAATTTCGATCAAAACGTCAAATTTAACTGCATGTCTTGAAATCTCTCTTTCTTTCTTTCTTTTTTTCTTTTTTTTTTTTGAAAAAAAAAATGTTCAATTGTGTTGTTTCTAAATATGTTCATATCCCTTTTGACACATTTACAAACAAAAATTAATTAAAAATAAGTCAGAAAGTATTCAGTTTGCATTTCAAAAAAGTCTTAAATGAATCACGCAAATAAACAAACATGGTATTAACTTATAATAATTACAAAACCTTTATTGACAATAAGCTCTCTAAATTTTTATCCAAATTCTTATAAATCGCTTGAATTTTACTACCCGTATGTCTTCATTTTACTATCAAGGCAATCTATTATTATTGCAGCAATATTATATAACTTCCAAGACATAATTAAAATATTTATTTTCTTACATTAGTATCATGCACATGTGTTGTGTAATGTAATTGAATGCATTCAGATAATCAGCTTAAAATTTAGATTGTTTCCAGCTCACATGAACAATCAAAACCCGATTAAAAATATGTTTAATTTTCAATAATAATAATAATTAAATACTAATTGAGGAACTGGGCTAACTCAATAACATTACACAAAAGAAGGCTAAAAGTTATATTAAAATAGCAAATAAAGCCTTTGTGCAAAAATGTTTAAAGATAAAAAACCAACGATTATAAATGCACAAATAAAGTAAGAAAAGGTAGCAAACAGCCGTTTCGAATCTACTATGGAGATTCTTCATCAGTGCAAAACTCAGCGAGCTAGAAAAAGCAAAACTGAGCTAAGAGACAGAGAGACGCAGGCTTATATACCCACTACGGAAACGATCCCGCCTAAAGGAAAGCAACCAATGAGAAGAGAGCAGCCTAACAACTGGCTGGACAAGTAGCGACATCTACCGGAGAATAAACAAAACAAAAACTAAAAAGCGAGGGGGGGAAAAAAAAAAGGTTTAAATTAAGTTAAAGATTTCCGAATGCTAGGAAAATTAGGCGTACTTGATAAATCATTGACTAAGGAGTGAGAATTTTTAATGATGTGGTAAGCTTCCCAAAAATCAAGATCAAGAATGGAAGGACACTTATGGATGATGGTAGCTGAAGAAAAGTTAAACTTATGTTGTAAAGACCAACAATGTTGAGCTATGGAAGAGCATTTAAGCTCTTGATTTTTGACATACATTTTATGTTCCATTAAACGAAATCTGAGAGCACATTTAGTCTGACCAATATAAGAAAAGCCACATTGGCAAGAAATTTGGTAAATACCCCAGTTATCTAAGCGATCAATGGGATGCTTAAGATTTGAAAAGGCGATTTTATTAACAGGAGAAAAAATAACATTGAAATCGAACCTTTTTAAAATTTTAGCAACTTGCTGACTGATTTTGGGGAAAAGAGGCAAAACAACCAAAGTATTGGAATTTGAATTAAAGTTTTTTCTTTCAGATTGGGTGGATTTTGTTAATTTTCTATGAATTGAATCTATAATATTAGGGAAATAACCACGATCAACAGCAATAGCTTTAAGATAATTAAGTTCATCACTGAGTAACTGAGGAGTTGAACAAATATTGGAAGCCCGGAAAACAAAAGTTTTAAAAGCCGCAACTTTCTGGTTAGGAGGATGAGAAGAATATCTATGAGGTGGAAGACTGATCGCAAAAGGTTTACGAAAGACAGTAGTCTGAAAATTATCATCATCGGGAATAACAAGGACATCAAGAAAAGAAAGGCAATTGTTCGCTTCAACTTCAAAAGTAAATTGAATGTAAGAATCAATAGAATTCATAATAGAGAGAATATGATTTATATCTGTATTCACATCAATTAAAGCAAAAATATCATCAAGGTAACGAACATAAAACTGAAATTTTAAGACTTCAAACAATTTTATTTCAAAATAGTGCATGTAAAAATCACATAAAATCGGACTAAGAGGGTTACCCATAGCCAAACCGTCAGTCATACGAAAGAAATTCCCATTAAATACAAAAGTGTTTTGAGACAAGCAAACACGAGTGAGATGAATGAGCTCCTCAATTTCGAAAAAAGAAAAATGAAATTCACAGAGCCTTTTCTTCAGGCAATCTAAAGCCCCTTCGACATGAACATTAGTAAATAATGATGTAACATCAAAAGAAACCATCATGTGGCCTTGTGGCTTAAAACTGTGAAGTTTCTTGACAAAATCAAAAGAATTTTTAACAGTGAAAGAATTGCCGCTTGAAAGAGGAGAAAATATGGAAACAAGATATTTAGCAAGTTTGTAAGAAGCCGTACCGATATTGGAGATTGCATTGGAGATGCATTTATAATCGTTGGTTTTTTATCTTTAAACATTTTTGCACAAAGGCTTTATTTGCTATTTTAATGTATTTGGCGTCAACGGGCCTTGATTCCATTTTTGTTGTTTTTATTTTTCTTCTCTTTGCTATGTCACAAATCAATAGGTTTTGTAATTTACGAATGAAAAAGTATAGGTTTTTAGAGCACTTACATTTTCTACGTGACTGTAGACGCAAAAAAGTGTTTCCTAGGTTCATTTCAATACGGTGTAATTTATTTAATTCAAGTAGGATAAATAAGGTTTTATTTCGCTCTAAATTAGCTCTTTTACGAGCTTTGATTCAAGAGACTCGTCAGAAAATTGCTCATATAGAGCATGAGTTATATTACTTACATATCTCTCTTGCTAATTCGTCACCTGATTTTGATTCTATAGACAGAATTTCATGGAATAGAGTCCTCAAAGCTTCTTCGATTCATTGCTCTGTTCTAAAAAAGAAATTTAGTACACTTTGTAATAATTATTTCGTTAACAATTCCAACAATTTACCTACTGTTAATCAAAATGCTGTCGTCAATCTTTCTAGTGTCACTTTAAATAATAATCAGCTTAATGCTCTCAAATTAAACAACAATTTCTCTGTATCTGCCACTCCTTTGTTACCCCGTCTGATTGCTCCTATTGAACGTGCCTTTAAGCATAGCGCTATTTCTCCTTCTCAAAAAGAGTCGATTAGACATCTCATTGCCAATACTGTCAATTTTAATTCTAATGTTTATAAGCCAAATCTTAATAGTTCAGTTAAATATTGTCTTAAAAGTTTATGTTCTGATCCGAATTTGACCATAACTAAGGCTGACAAAGGTGGTCAGATTGTTGTTCTTGACAAGTCTACATATTTGGAGAAATCCCAGAAATTAATTAATGATGGTCCCTATGTGAATATCCACAAAGACCCTTCCTCTCGTGAAATTGATACTATCAAATCTGCCATTAAGTCTTCGCACGTTATTTCTGCTAAATTAAAGAGGTCTCTTATACCTCCAGTTGCTCATTGTGCCAGGTTTTATGCTTTACCTAAGGTTCATAAACCTGACATTCCTTTTAGACCCATTGTCTCCAATATCGGTACGGCTTCTTACAAATTTGCTAAATATCTTGTTTCCATATTTTCTCCTCTTTCAAGCGGTAATTCTTTCACTGTTAAAAATTCTTTTGATTTTGTCAAGAAACTTCACAGTTTTAAGCCACAAGGCCACATGATGGTTTCTTTTGATGTTACATCATTATTTACTAATGTTCCTGTCGAAGGGGCTTTAGATTGCCTGAAGAAAAGGCTCTGTGAATTTCATTTTTCTTTTTTCGAAATTGAGGAGCTCATTCATCTCACTCGTGTTTGCTCGTCTCAAAACACTTTTGTATTTAACGGGAATTTCTTTCGTATGACTGACGGTTTGGCTATGGGTAACCCTCTTAGTCCGATTTTATGTGATTTTTACATGCACTATTTTGAAATAAAATTGTTTGAAGTCTTAAAATTTCAGTTTTATGTTCGTTACGTTGATGATATTTTTGCTTTAATTGATGTGAATACAGATATAAATCATATTCTCTCTATTATGAATTCTATTGATTCTTACATTCAATTTACTTTTGAAGTTGAAGCGAACAATTGTCTTTCTTTTCTTGATGTCCTTGTTATTCGTGATGATGATAATTTTCAGACTACTGTCTTTCGTAAACCTTTTGCGATCAGTCTTCCACCTCATAGATATTCTTCTCATCCTCCTAACCAGAAAGTTGCGGCTTTTAAAACTTTTGTTTTCCGGGCTTCCAATATTTGTTCAACTCCTCAATTACTCAGTGATGAACTTAATTATCTTAAAGTTATTGCTGTTGATCGTGGTTATTCCCCTAATATTATAGATTCAATTCATAGAAAATTAACAAAATCCACCCAATCTGAAAGAAAAAACTTTAATTCAAATTCCAATACTTTGGTTGTTTTGCCTTTTTTCCCCAAGATCAGTCAGCAAGTTGCTAAAATTTTAAAAAGGTTCGATTTCAATGTTATTTTTTCTCCTGTTAATAAAATTGCCTTTTCAAATCTTAAGCATCCCATTGATCGCTTAGATAACTGGGGTATTTACCAAATTTCTTGCCAGTGTGGCCTTTCTTATATTGGTCAGACTGAACGTGCTCTCAGATTTCGTTTAACGGAACATAAAAGGTATGTCAAAAATCAAGAGCTTAAATGCTCTTCCATAGCTCAACATTGTTGGTCTTTACAACATAAGTTTAACTTTTCTTCAGCTACCATCATCCATAAGTGTCCTTCCATTCTTGATCTTGATTTTTGGGAAGCTTACCACATCATTAAAAATTCTCACTCCTTAGTCAATGATTTATCAAGTACGCCTAATTTTCCTAGCATTCGGAAATCTTTAATTTAATTTAAACCTTTTTTTTTTCCCCCCTCGCTTTTTAGTTTTAGTTTTGTTTATTCTCCGGTAGATGTCGCTACTTGTCCAGCCAGTTGTTAGGCTGCTCTCTTCTCATTGGTTGCTTTCCTTTAGGCGGGATCGTTTCCGTAGCGGGTATATAAGCCTGCGTCTCTCTGTCTCTTAGCTCAGTTTTTCTTTTTCTAGCTCGCTGAGTTTTGCACTGATGAAGAATCTCCATAGTAGATTCGAAACGGCTGTTTGCTACCTTTTCTTACTTTATTTGTGCATTTATAATCGTTGGTTTTTTATCTTTAAAAGTTATATTGTTTGCAATTTTGATTTGTTAACAAGAGACATCTGTATCTCACAAGTAATTACCTCAATTTTATGATAATCTGAGCAATCTTTTAATAAATATTTGATTTCCATAGAACAAAATTAGAGACGTAATAATTTATTCGAAGAAAAATCAAGAATCGAAAATGGCTTGTCTAGATACTTAATTTAAACATTGTTTGTTTATACAACCTGCATATACTGACCTCTAGAATCACGTTTTTCAAAAATCATTTTATTCGGGTTACCAGGTTTTATCAACGTTACACAATTAATCTGAATGATTAATAAAATTTTGAAATGAAAATTCTATATGGAAAAACGATACTTTTCGGCTAGATGGGCGTCAGTGTCATATATATATATATATATATATATATATATATATATATATATACAGATCTATAGATACCAATACACATATGAGTATATACACCCATATATGTGTACGTATATGATTGATATATATATATGAAAACGTAGCACTAGTGCTCATTTAACCAAAAAGAACCAAAAAAATAAGAAAAAAAATCACGTACTGCATGTGGAAATATTTTAAATCGAAAGTTAAAGTTCAGATGAATTTTCAGAAAAAATTTTCAGGAATTAAATATATGCAAAATTATGAGCAAACTTTATATATTTTGTTCAAGAAATTCAATTTGAAAATATGTTTAACAATGTTTAATTTAATGAATTTAATTATATTTTGGGCGATATTTTTTTATATTTCTTATTCATTTGAAATATATATATTTTTTTATTTTAGACAATTTTGTCTGAAATGGGCTATGTTGTATTTAAAAATCTTAATTGTAAGAATTCCGTACTACTTTTTAAATTCTTATTACGATAAAGATATTTTCGTTTTCCCCAACATTGTGTTTCAAATGTAATTAGGCAATTCTTACATACATTCTTGAATTGTTCAGATATTTTTACAAGATGGCTAAAGAATGTATTAGCATCTTTTACGTTAATGTAAATGTCGTACACGTTGTGCAGACGATTGTTACCTGATGATTAGTTTTAAATACATTTTCCTGCTTCAAAAATCCTTTAAAAAATCACTTTTTTTCTTTTCTAAAAGAAGTTGTATTGCTATAGAAAAATGGAAAAAAAAACCCCTAATTTTAGAATTCTAATAAAAATATATGAAAATCGATGGAATTTTTTTATCACTGTAAACGTTGCTGATTTTTTTTTTTTTTTTTTTGTCAATGCGTCTTTTCCTTCATTTTTAATTAACAGCAATTTTGAAATAAACCACGTGTTTTAAGAAAATGCAAACGTGCTCTTTAAAACTTTAAATGTGCTCTTTATGTTTCTTTTTTTCTTTCATTTTTATATATTATTTTATTCATTGTCTGTGCTTTGTATGTGCTTAAAAAAGTGGATGTTAACATCAGAAATAATATGTAACTGTATTCAGTATAGTTTTGAAATCACGAATTCGTCAGAAAGTATTTATTTGAGATGACATTTAATCTTGTTATATATATATATATATATATATATATTATATGTGTAATATTATATATATATATATGTGTAAAATATATATATATATATATATATATATGTATGTAATATATATATATATATATATATATATATATATATATGTAATATATTAATATATAAGTTTCGAAAGTATTTATATTTTATTAAACATTATTAACCACTATAGGTGGTCCCCGTCGAAAATCGGTGACAAAAGTATTTTTAAAACGTTTTGTCCAATAATCCTACGTCTCAAAAACTGTCCAAAACATAAAGTAACCATCATTTTAAGTTAATGTTTATATAAAAATTTATACAATCTCACAGTGGTAATTGAAAATCTGTACTTAAGGCAGTTTTCAATGCTGTTATTCCTTACATAGTTCTTCATTCCTATTCTATAATTTCGATAATTCTCATTAGACGTTCTTTTTCTTATAGTCTTGAAACGCTTAACCTCTTATAAATTGACATTCACAATCGAACTTAAAAATACACACACGCAACAACACACATATATATAGATGTAAATTTTTCCATTTTTCAATATTGGGTGAAAAAAGTCCAGGACAGGATTCGAACCAGGCATGTATTGGCTGAAGCCGCCAATGCTCTACCAACTGAGCTATCCCGGGCACGGATACTGGAGGACCATTTCACCCAAATTACCTCAACGATCACTTTATCTGGTCTGATACTCTGGATCAGTTCAACAGAATAAATCGAAGGTCAATATATGGAACTGCAGAAACATTTTCTGCAGTTCCATATATTGACCTTAGATTTATTCTGCTTAGCTATTAAACCTTTAAAACTATTTAGTAATTCACCATATCACAGGGATGCCACTTTTCCGCCGAAAGGCGGATTTCCGCTTTTTTTAATTTTTGAGAATTCTCGATTTTTGTTGAGCAATCACGAAGTAAAATAACGATTTTCGTCCAACGATCGCGAAAAAATGGCGATTTTCGTCGAACGATCCCGAAATAAAACGAGAATTTTCGTCAAACGATTGCGAAATTACACAGCAATTTTCGTCAAGCGATCGAGAAATACAACAGCTTTTTTCGTCAAGTGATCGCGAAATATAGCAGCGATTTTCGTTAAAAGATCTTGAAATATAACTGCTATTTTCGTTAAAAGATCGCGAAATATAACGGTGATTTTTGTCAAAAGATCGCAAAATAAAACTTATTTTCATCAAACGATCGCGAAATACTTTTTTTTCGTCAAGTGATCGCGAAATATAGCAGCAATTTTCGTTAAAAGATCGTGAAATATAACAGCGATTTTCGCTAAACGATCGCGAAATATAACGGTGATTTTTGTCAAAAGATCGAAAAATAAAACGGTCATATTTTCATCAAACGGTCGCGATATAAAACAGCAATATTCATCAAACGATCTCGAAACGAAACGGTAATTTTCGTGAAACGATCGCAATGCGAAACGGTGATTTTCGTCAAACGATCGCGATGTAAAACGACGATTTTCGTCGAACGATCGCTATGTAAAACTGCGATTTTCGTCGAACGATCGCTATGTAAAACGGCGATTTTCGTCAAACGATCGCGAAATAAAACTGCTATTTTCGTGAAACGATCGCAATGTGAAATGGTGATTTTCGTCAAACGATCGCGTTGTAAAACGCCTATTTTCGTCAGACGATCGTGAAATAAAACGGCGAGTTTCGTCAAACGATCGCGAAATAAAACGGCATTTCCGTCAAACGATCATGAAATAAAACAGCTATTTTCGTCAAATGAAAAAAAAAATCGCGGGAAAAACAAACAAAGAAAATTAAAAAAAAAAAAAACTTGCAAATTTTTGCTATTTACTCCTGGAATAATCATCGAATCTATTGCTGGGTTACTTAAATTGATTTAAAAAGATGTGATGCATAAAATTCCTCACTGAATTTGTTGCTGGATTAAATTAATTCATGTAAAATACTGTAAACTAAAGACAAATCATTTTTATTTACTCTTATAAATTAAGTTTACACACACACAAAAAAAAAAAAAAAAAAAAAGCTGCAATTTTTTTTAAAATTTATTATAAACAATATAGTTTACAAAATTCATGCATAAATGTTGTGAAAAATGTCGTAATTTTACTTTACGCATAATTTCCTCTTTTTGGCTATTTTCTGAGTGGCATCCCTGATATCAGAAAGAACCTATATTTAAAATTTGAAATACATCGGAAAATTCTGCATAAAAACAGATTTAATAATCAACCGACCCCTCCCCCTTTTTAATTAGCAAAAGAACCCTAACCCTATAACTAATCAGGGATACGCTTTATCATAATAAACCTACATCCAAAATTTAAAGCAAATCGGATAATTCTGTGTAAAAACCCATTTATTTAATTCAAGGGGGGGGGAGGTTATCTCCCATTCCTCCCTCTATACTTAGACATTAAACCCTTAAAACTATTCAGGGATTCACTTTATTAGCTATATCCAAAATTTGAAATACATCCGATAATTGTGCAAAAAAAAAAAAAAAAAAATTATCTAATTTAAGGAGTGGGGATAATCGCCCGCCCCCCCATTTTAATTAGCAAAAGAATCCCATAACTAATCAGGGATGCACCTTATCATAATAAATCTACATCCAAAATTTGAAGCAACTCGGATAATTTTGCGTAAAAGGCCATTTATTTAATTTAAGGGAGTTATCCACTGTTCCCCCCTCTATACTTAGCCATTAGACCCTTAAAACTATTCAGGGATTCACCTTGTCAAAAAGAACCTATATTTAAAATTTGAAATACATTGGATAATTCTGCATAAAAACCGATTTATCTAATTTGAGGGGGAGATAATTGCCCGTCCTTCCCCTTTATAATAAGCAAAAGAACCCCACAACTAATCAGATACGTTTTCTCCTAATGCACTTAGTCCAACATTCCAAGCAAATCGGATAATTCTGCGTAAAAAAAAAAAAAAAAAAAAAAACCCATTTAATTTAACAGGGGTTATCACCCCCCCCCTTTATACTTAGCATTAAACCCTTAAAACTATTCTGGGATTCGCCTTATCAGAAAGAACCTATATTTAAAATTTGAAATACATCCAATAAATTTGTGTAAAAACCAATTCAGCTAATTTGAGGGGAATATAATTGCCAGTCCTCTCCCCCTTTATAATAAGCAAAGGAACTCCATAACTAATCAGAGATACGTCTTATCCCCCGTACCCCCTATATACTTAACCATTATGTCAGGCTCTGAGAAAACATCTGCTACAGGATTGGAATTTATGTTATTCCTTTACCTTAATATTTATTGCATTGTATGGGCTGTGTACTGGAATTTTCAAGGTGACATTTTTTTCTTTGTTAAAGTGAGAATTGACAGGTGATCATGTGCAGTGGTGAGGTGAGAAAGAGAATATTGCTGAGAGGCGTGTTCATCCCTCAGTGATGTATGTGAATGATGAGCAAATAAGGAACATTCCACGAATCAAGAAAGCAAAGTGGAATGCATGCATTGGAGAAGCTCCGCAGGGGGTTTACATTGGAGAAAAGCAGTGATTTGAGAAGGGCAAGTCTTGTCTGAGATTTTGGCAGTTCGTATCTGGAGTTGGTACCTACAGAGCAGTGGAGGACAGAGGTCCTGGTGTAGAGTGCTCTGGGTCGGAGAGCATAGGCTGAGTACCCATGTGTTGGGAGATTCGAAATTGATCTCCAATAAAGTTAATCTAACGTGCATTGAGTGTGAGGGAGAAGGTGTAATTTGAACAGTACACAGCCAGCTTTTTACTGTATTTAATTTAATGTTGAACCGGATCATCTATATCCGAGTTCTAATTGTAAATAGTGTATTTATTGTGTACATATAGTATAAATAAACTGTTAGTTCAGTTAATTGACAGCGCCGGCGTTCATTTACACAATCCTCACAGTGGGTGACCGATATCACCTAATAATATCGGTGGTGGCAGCTATAACTACTACGGACTTTCTTCAAAGTTGTGCGGGCTAAGAGGAATGTCTGACACATTAAACTCCCAAAACTCTTCAGGCATTAATATACTATATATTAACCTTATCAGAAAGAACCTATATTCAAAATGTGATACACTTTGGATAAGTCTGCATAAAAAACCCATTTATCTAATTTAGGACCGATTGGGGGGGGGGGGGGTATTCATTCGTTCCCAAAATTAATCAGGCAAGCGTCTTTTCAGTATGAACATAGATCCGAAAATTAAACCAAAACAGCTAATTCAACATGAAAATCCCATTTACCTAAATTAAGGGCCTCCCCCTGACCCCTCTTTCATGTTTAACCAATGAGTCCCCAAAATCAATTCCTTGTCACTTTTTTCCAGTAATTTTTTTCTGTGTCACTTTTTGTAGTTTGTCACTTTTTTCCGATAACTTTTTTTCCGGTCACTTTTTTTCCCGTTTACCCGTAAGATATTTAATTACAATAAATTTTCTAAATTTTTAACCAATAATACTAATTATCCTTGTTATTGTAATGATCCCTGTTATAGCAACTTCGTCAATACAGATCATGGTCACATTATCACTGGGGACATTAAGGGTGTATTCGAAAAAATGTTTTTTTACCTTCAACAGCTCGAAATTTTCCGATACATTTTCAGACTCATTTTTAAAAGTAGAAACACGAAACTTGCTAGGGTGATTTTTGAAGTGATGTATAAGATGCCGTGTGATGCAATTTTTTACTAAATTAATTAGAATTTGATTTATAAACAATTATTTTCTCAGTTCAATCATTTTGTTTGTTCCCAGATCTCCATGTTCGAAAATTTCTGTCCAAATTGGCAACTTTGGCAGCATTTTTTGCAATATTTTATACATTTACCGAAAAATCGATGAACACGGCACGTTATGTAGTTTTTAAATAAGAGATTTTGAAAGTTTGGTGCATTTGAGAGCAAAAATGAACTTAAAAATAAATCTGAAAATAAGCGGTTTTGATTAGAATACACCCTTAATCTAAAGTTTTGTGAAGTTCCGTACATTAGTTCATGAAATGAAGCTCCCACAAATGTTTTGCCAGATACAGACTCACAGAGTGACAGACAAATATTTTCTAAAAACTCTCAAATCTTGTTCATTAACTTTTAAAACGTGTAAATCCATGATAAACTGGAAGTCGAAATTTCTCACGAATCAATGCATTCTTCTTGTAAAGATAAAAGAAAGTAAAAGCATACAATCAAAATATGCACTCCCAATGACATTTAGTGACGAAGAAGTCTAAGAAATGCAGCATTCACACCGACTACAAAACAGACATAAACATAGCAATTCAAAACTGATTAAAACCAGCGATAATTGGTTCAAATGGATTCCACGTGTTGTATTTAATACTTTAACGGTTAGACAATCGCTATTCCGTAAAATAAATCGTTGAATCTAATAATGTTACGCATTTTAATGGACTTGGTTAGTTATTTCATGAAATAAGTAGACATTTTAAGAAAAAATGGATTATATACGCTTTAACGGTAACATATATAAAAAATATTTTGCCTTGAAGATCCACACACTATTATTTTGTAAAATATTATAGATTTAAACATATGCGCATTTTTCAGAACTAGATGCGAACCGAATCCTAAAAATTTACTTTTTATGAAAATGCGAAAAAACACTATAATTTTCCATTTCACCTGCTTACCAGTTTTTTTTTTTTTCATTTTGTATGAAATAAAATGTTTAATTAAAAAAAAAACAAGTTGAATGTAGATTCTGCCATTGCAGATTTCAGTTTCGCCTCCGATTAAAAAAGAAAGAGAAAAAATCGATAGAGGTCTTTTAGAAGGGCGACCCCGTTTAGAATGCAATGAACTAACTTCATTTTTCTTGTGTTTATTAGTATAATAGCAAACAAAACGGCGTGAAAACCCAATTGATTAGCAATTTCTCTCTGAGACGTTAGAATTGCGGAATAACAAAGAGATACAATTTGACGTGCTACTTCTTCATTGTCTAGATTCATCAAAAACGGATTTTTTCTTTAGTTTAAACGCTTTTTTATAGACTCTGAGAAAAAGAAAATGCATTTTAACAATAAAATTGTATGAATGTCTCGTTTTAACGGCCAGATTACGAAACTAGTCGTTGAGGGCCACCGTAATACTTACCCATAATGGATATGCATTATATAATTTGTGAAAATAAATTAGGTGAAAACTATTCATAAAATGCATTGCAATTCCAAAACAAAATTTAAACGTATATTTAAATATCCTTAATATACATAGTAATTCTCCATTAATGAATTGCTGCTGAATCCATTTCAACAAATTATGTTAAATTCCCATCTACATAAGTAATACCAGATTGCGTAAAAGAAACATCTTTATAACTAATAATCATATTAACTAACAGTTTACTGCATCAGATTAAGCGTCTCATTTCCAATTAAAACATATCTTTCAATTGAAATTTGAAGAAAATACAGGGTCATGAAAAATCAAAGAATGTGGAAAACAGGATTACAGATATCTCGGCAACTATTAATCCGACCGATTTCGTTCTTGATGCAAAATTTGTGTTATTTTATTGCCTTTTACGTCCTTTCCTTAAAAAAAAAAAATCATCAAATTTTTATATACATTTCATCAGAACGAATTTTTCGAGAGTCAGAGAAAAATAGTTCTGGATAATCAAGGTTACTGATATTAAACAGGCTTCGTCCTATTCTTACTTACTAAGTACATACAAAATTTTAAGTCTCTATCTTCGTTTGTTCGTGAGATAGAGCGTTTACAGACAGACAGACGGACGGCATTTTTTTTTTTCTAAAAATATGTTTTTCGGAATCTCCAGTATCTAAAACGTGTAAATCCACCAAAAAAAAAAAAAATTTTTTCGATTTTCAAAACAATTGCAAAACTTACCCTATACCATATGATAGGTAAGTAAAAGTGGGCCACAATTTTTGTCACGACACTTTTTAGCTTGTCTGAAAGAAATAGCATCGGAGGCTAAAAATCAAAAGATAATAAAAAAAAAAAAAAAAATCGAAATCTAAACTGATAGAATTAAAGAGAGAAAAAAAAAAGGACAAAGGAAATATAAAAATGCGGACAAATGATTTTCAAATGCCTTTTACTATTAAAATTGTGTTACGAGAAAGAAGGTATAATAAAGAAAAGAAATTGTATCCCGTACAATTGTCATATTAAGAAGGTGATTATTGAAGAATCTTGAAAAATTCACATGCATTCAAATACAATTTTTAGCAGAAACCATTTTTGTTTTTAGGTTTGTGAGTAGTGAGAATAGTGACGTGTTTTTGATTTTAATGTGGGGAGACTGTTTTTTGGGGGGTATTAATTTTCGTGTTAATTTGGGAACTTTAAAATAGTAATTTAAACGGGAATTTTGGAAAGATTAAAATTTTTAAAAGGCACATTTTTTCCCGTGCTCTTGTACGAGGGTTTTTTAAAATTTAAGCGTTGATTTTAATTTTTTAAGGATTAATTTTCGTGTTATCATGGGTACTATGAAATAATTTAAGAGAGAATTTTGTGAACAATATTTTTTTTCACCGTGGTCTTGTAGGATGGATTATTTTTGAAATTAAGCTGGGGGTTTTGGGGAACTTTAATTATTTTTCGGCATAGTCTTGTACGGGGAGTTATTATTTTCGGGCTAATTTATAACGAAGAAATATTTAATGAGGAAACTAAAATTTCCGTAATGTTTTAACGAGTAATTTTTTAGGGAGTAATTTTTAGATATTTTTTCTTCCTTTTTATAACGTTTTAGAATTTTTTGGTAGTGAGACTTTTTTTAGGTAGGGAAGTTAAAAATATTTTAAGCGTGTTCCTCGGCTTAACTGTTCGGAGTTTGCGGTTTTCTTAGGGCATTGCGTTAATATCGGCTTAAGATAGCTTAGCTAAACTCTTACGGAGAGCACTCTTTGAAACTAATTTTTGTAATGAGATTTAATCGCATCCGTCGAGATAACTGTTCGAAGTCCGTGGTTTTCTTCGAACTATAGTTGACTTTAATTAATTAATTAATTTTTTATGTCCTACAGTTTGAGGGGTATTTTTTGAATGATGAATAAGTTTTAATGGCGATACTTTAATTTTTTAGGGAGTAACGTATGAAGCGAGTTAGATGTTTTTCGATCGGAAAATTTAATCAAGTATAGTAGCCAATTTATTTTAAGAAATGAATAATTAAAGACAAAAAGACAATTTTAAATGTTTTTTATTTTCGTTAATTAAAAATAGCAATTAAAAATTTAATGAGAAATTTACTAATGAATATATTTGAATTTTTTCAAGAGTGTGACTATATTTTAAGTAAAGGATAGTAGAAAATTTAATTTAAGAAATGGCATATATATATATATATATATATATATATGTATATATTTGAAAGATACAACGTTACCTTTTAAATGGTGCGTTTGAATTTAGAATCACCAATGTCCCTTAACCTAAATTTTTTCTTACGCATGCTTTCGAGAATTTATATATTTTTAGAGGATGGCAGTTCAAGTTAACTTGCTGTATTTTTAAACTAGAAAAGTTTACTGTACAACTTTCGTTAATATTATGAAAAAATAATTGTGCTTTAGATAATCAAACTATTAACTTTATAATATCTGATTTTTATATTTAATTGTTATTTAATATTATAAAAAATATTTACATCCAAGCATTTTGTTCTAAGTAACAAACTTACTTTAATATTTTAATACAAATTAATTAACATCGCAAAGCACTCAAAAACGTGCTACTGCAATAAAAATTTAATATTATCATTGCAAGTAATAATTGCTACCCCTAAAATTAATACAGAATGAAAAATACTGTCATAAACCTCAAAAAGTGACATTTTTGACGTAATGATTCTATTAATATTTGCACACGTGCACACGATTCGGTGTTTGGCCCATTTGACGAATATTCGTTTGCCGGATACTTTGGATATTTAACCAATTATTTTCCGAGAGTTAATCGCATGGATTTTAGAGAAAAATCCGTCAAATTGAAAATGGTAAAAACAAAAGTATTAGTAAACAAGTGATTATGGATGAAAAACATTTACAGTAGAAAAAAAAATGGTAATAAAAATACTGTGGAATTCTAAAGAGCTTTAATGCTATCATGAACAATGTCTGCAAATTTCATGAACATTTTTTTTTCAAAAACAGCCTTATATATATAATTAATTTAAAATGCTGCAAAATAATAATTTAGTATATTCAGTAATTCTTAAAACTATTTCAATTTTAAAATCGTACATAAGTCACATTCATTGAGTTTACGTTTAAATAGTTTTTACGCTTAAAAATAAAACAAAAAAGTTCCAGAAAGTTGCTAATTATTGTACGGGGAAAAATATTTTTTTTCTCTAAACCACCTTAAACTGGACGTAAAACTCTTGCCAACATCTGGAAACCAGTGGCGCCGACTTCCGGGTCTGCAGGTCTGCCACGCAGACCCTGAAAAATGTCCGCAGACCTTGCAATATCTTAGCAGACCCTGCAAAATGCAGGCATGAGATTTTTTTCATGGATCAGCGATTTTCCGATTTTTTACCGCTTCTTTCGGGAGTAATTTGATCAGAAATTTAAAAAACAAAATCGGTCATCATTCTGAAAATTTGGAGATAAGATCAAGAAAAAACTCAAATTTCGTCAAAACATTGGGAGGAAATGCCAATTTCGTCAAGGGGTAGCGAAAGAACGTCAGTTTTGTGAAAGGATCGTGAAAAAAACAAGAAAATCGTCAAAAGATCTTTGAAAATTTTGTCAAAAAGTAATGTGAAAAACGCGCATTCTGTACCAGAATCACAGAAAAAATGCGAATTATATTCTAAGATTGAGGGGCAAAACGCAAATTCTGCCAAATTAATCGAGAGAAAAAAGTGGATTTTCGCAAAAGATCGCAGAAAAACAGGAAAAAACGCAATATCTCTCGAATTTTTCAATAAGTCTGGGGAAAATAGGGAATTTTGGCCAAAGATCGCACAAAATATGCGAATTTCGTTCAAAGATAATAGGTAAAAAGCGAATTCTGTCAAAGCATCGTGAGAAAAACATGAATTTTGGCTAAAGATCGCGAGAAAAATGCAAAATTCGACAAAAAAATTAGAAGAAAACCACGAATTTTAGCAAAGAACTTCAAAAAAATTGCAAATTTTGAACAAAGATCGCTGAAAAGACGCAAATTTTGTTAAAAATAGTGGGAAAACGCAAATAATGGCGGAAAAACTCTAATTTCGTTCAAAGATAGCAGAGAGAAAGCAATTTTTATATAAAAAATCTTGGAGCAAATGCAAATTTCGGAAAAAGATCGCGAGAAAAGCGTAAATTGCATCAAAAGATAGCGGAAAATATTCGAATTTCGTCAAAAAATTGCAAGAAAAACGCAAAGAATCGCGGAAAAAAAACTCAAATTTCGTTCAATGATACAGAGAAAAAACAAATTTTATAAAAGAATCATGGGAAAAATGCGAATTTCGACAAAAGGTTGAGAGGAAAAATGCAAATTTCGACTAAAGATCACGAGAAAAACGTAAATTTCGACAAAAGATCGTGAGAAAAATGCAAATTTTGGCCAAAGGTCAGAGGAAAATTGGGAATCCAGAACCCAGGATCATTGCAAATTTTCTCAAAAAAAATCGTTGAAAAAATGCAAATTTCGTCAAAAAAAAGCTGGAAAAGCGCAAAGACTAGAGGAAAAATCTCTAATTTCGTTTAAAAAAGCAGAGAAAAAGCAATTTTTCTGCTAAAAATACTGGGGAAAATGCAAATTTCGGGAAAAGATCGAAAAAAACGTAAATTGCGGCAAAAATTCGCGGAAAAATTCAAATTTCGACAAAAGGTCACGGAAAAATATGCGAATCTCGTCAAAAAATAGCAGAAAAAACGCAAAGAATTGCGGAAAAAAACTCAAATTTCGTTCACAGATAGCAGGGGAAAAAGCGTTAATTTCGGCAAAAGATCGCGAGAAAAATGCAGATTTCGGAGAAAGATCGCGAAAAAAATGCGTATTTATGCCATATTTATTAACTGATATTTTGTGTAGAACATGGGAAAATGTGCATTGCACAACTAGCAAAGATTACTGTGTAAAAAAATATTAAATCAGAATCATGGACTCAAACTAGAAACTTTGTTTAAAATTACTGATAGTATTTGAATAAATTGTTGATCCCCCCCCCCCCTTCTTCTTCAAATAAAGTAACATTTGAACAAAAATATATAAAAAAATTGTGAATAAAATAATCTTATTCAATATCACGGATGTTTAAAAACAAGCTATTTTAAGTAATTTCTCATTTTCCCGTATCACGCTCTTTTCCTTATTTTTTTTTTTCCTTTTGCAGTCTCATGTCTGAAAACATATTTAAAATTTCACATAAAATCCAAGCTGCCGATTTTTTAAAAAATTATTATTCGCGACTATATCGATTATCGGAAAATCGAATCAGTTGACTGTCACATATATGTATTGTGATCAAGGGTGCAAGTTTTCCGTCCAACAGGACGGAATTCTGCCTTTTGAAAATTCCCAAGGACGAAATTAGGGAGAAAAAATCTCCAAGGATGAAGAAAAAAAAAGGAAAGGAAAGGAAAAGTTTTTTTTTTGTTGTTGTTGTTCTGTTTTTTCAGGATTCACATAAAAATGTTTAGGAATCGGATTTAAAATAACTCCACTTTTTGACCACCCCGTTTAAAATTTTGATTTTGAATCTGAAATTCCCTGCTCATATTTTTTTACATTCTTGCTACTTTTCTACGGAAACATGTATTCTGCTTTTTTTTTTTTTTTTTTTCCACTGAATTTTACTACCTCTTTAATCGATGCAAATAGGCATTAAAATTTGTTGACACTTTTATAGCAGGGGGTGTTAGTTTTTGCAGACAACATACAACAAAAACAATCCCAAATTGAGCGAATTCCTTCAAAGGATCTCAGAAAAACGCTAATTTCATCAAAGGATCGCGGATAAAGCAGAATAAGGTTTGCCGGAAAATGAAACTTCTGTCAAAGGATAGCGAAAAACGTGATTTCTATCAAAAGATTGCTGAAAAAACACGATTTTCGTCAAAGGATTGTAAAAGAAAAGACTATTATCAAAATATTGTAGAAGAACATGATTTTCGACAAATGATCGGAAAGCGAGAAAATGTTATTCATGTGAAAAGAACGCGAAAGAAACATAATTTCCATCAAACGATTGTAGGAGGGGGAATGCAATTTATGTCAAAGGATCGCAAAAAAACGCTACTTCTGTAAAAAAAAAAAAAAAAAAAAAAAAAAAATCGCGAAAAAGATTTGATTTCCATCAAAAAAAAAAAAAAGAAAAAAGATATGATTATCGTCAAAGGATCGCAGGAAAAACGCAATTTAGGTCAAAGGATCGTGAAACAGACACTATTCTCATCAAAAGTTCACGAAAATGGCTAGGTCTCTGTCAAAGAATCACAAAATAAATGCGATCTCTGTCAAGGATTGCTTAAAAAAAAAAAAAACATAATTTTCCTCAAATGATTGCGGAAAAAATGCAAATTCTGTCAAAAAATGGGGGGGGGGGTGGTGAAATTTGTCCAAAAGATCTTGTAAAATACAAGAATTTCATTGAAAAATCTTAAATATACATTAAATATTTCGTTGAAAAATTTCTGAAAAAAGCAAGTTTTGGTTAAATGTTCATAGAACAAAACCGAATTTCGTAAAAGTATCAAAGCAAAAAAGCGAATTTCATTTAAAGGATCGCAGAAAAATGTGATTTTCGTCAAATGGTTGTGGGAAAAAGCAAATGAATGTTTCTTATTTTTATTTAAAAAAAAAAAAAAAAAAAAAAAAAAAAAATATATATCCAATTGACTTTCTTTTTTAGGTGCGTTCGTAATTATGTAAATACGTAGCACCTATTGTTGTCGCTCAGTCCGTCCGTCTGTCTGTCCGTCTGTCCGCATATAACAACGCAAAAACTACCCAACCGAATCGTTTGAAATTTAAAATACATAATTATAACATAATTTTGTCGAGTCATTTCAAATTTTATGAAAATCGGATGGATAGATCAATTACAGGGACAATCAAAAGGATTCCGTTACATTACGGTCAATGTGGAAAAAAGTTTCAAATGCATTTTAATCGTTTGAAATTTAAAACATATAATTATTGCGTAATTTTGTTGAGTCATTTCAAATGTTATGAAAATCGGATGCATAGATCAATTACAGGGACAATCAAAAGGATTCCGTTACATTGCGGCAAATGGGAAAAAAAATTCAAATGCATTTTAATCGTTTGAAATTTAAAAATATAATTATTACGTAATTTTGTCGAGTCATTTCAAATGTTATGAAAGTCGGATGCATAAATCATTTACAGGGACAATCAAAAGTATTCCATTACATTACGGTCATTTGGGAAAAAGTTTCAAATGCATTTTAATGATGTTACATTCATTCGAACATAATAGAATTGGCATGAATCTATGAAATATATACTAAAATATGCATTCTGTACAATCTATGATGCAAAGAATTTTTATTATTAAATTACAGGGCCACACAAAAGTATTCCACTACATAATGCTATACTGGGAAACATTGTTTGGGACGTGTTTTAACAGAAACGTAAAGATTTCGACTACAATACCGTATCCGGAGTACGCTCTACTATATCAGCAAGATCTGAATATTTTTAAAACTTCGTTATCGTACGAACGCACCTCATTTGCTACGTTCACGTGCAATTTCCAACTTGTTCATAACTATGGTGAATTTTGTTAAATTGATGGTAATTTTACATGCAAAATAATTGTTAATGCTGACAGAAATAAATTGAAATATAAAACTTGAATAATTTGATTTTCTATAATTTTAAGGTGCTTTTATTTGGTTGATATTTATTCCCGAGATGATTGAACAAAATGTTGCTTTCACACGCAATAAACTAAAATTTTTGTCCCATACCCATGTTTCTGCAATTTATGTGTTAAACTGTTATTGATTACTAGTTGTTAAGGTAGTGAACTTAGTTTCATTGTAATCTAAAAGTAGATATGACCTGGATACTTTTTAATCTGTTTTTTGTAATTAAAGGTTTTAAAAAAAGAAAAAGAGACAATTAACTACCTTAGAAATTAACGAGATTGATCTGCGGATATTTATTGTAATATTTTTTTCCTCTTTGATATCATTTATGAGAATACATTTTTAAAATTACAAAAACATTGTGTATAAGTAATCCCCATGCACGTTCTTGAATATTTTGCAGTTTTAGGTGTCATAGTATGTCAACTTCATTGCTTTTAGCTATAGTCTGTATAAATTAAACTTTTCAAATACTACTGTTCACATGATTTTGAATGTTTTACAAGCTTATGCACTTACTTTTTTAAATTCAATTTCTTAATAATTTAATTTTACATTATAGAGTATTTAATATATTGGGTTTATCTAATTGGTGCATGGGCGCGTGCATATGTACTCAGTAGCTTTAGTGGAGGAGGATTCAAAATATTTTCAGTCTCGGCCATAACTAAAACTGGCTCCCATGATTGTGATATAGCGAATTTTTAATGAAGCCACATCTGGTAACATTTTATATGTAGTGATATCTAAAAATACTCTAAAATAGTCTGAATTTACATTAGACTGCTCAAATAACATCAGTAGTCTGCAAAAATCTCTAAGGTGACAATAAATATTTAATTTTCTTTGCTCTATCAATCTGCAATATGATATAGTAATGTTTTTAGTGTAGCGATATACAGATATCCCTACTAGCAAAAATTGTCCAGCACAGTAGCGGGTGCTGCAGATTATTTTAAACTTTTCAGATTAATCCACCAGCTTAAAAAGAAAGGCTGAGTTTTAAAAAATAAAAGCAGAAATATATTTTAAATTTCTAGATTTATGGTATTTGTTTCCTAATTTTATTATTTTTTCTTTATAAAGGTAAACTTTTCTTATTTTATGGGATATTGTTTCAGTAGGTGTAGTCTAGCACTGTCAAGTCGCAGACAAATTTTAGTATACTGCAGACTGACACACAAAATTTTGCTTCTAGCAGATATTTAGCAATATTTTGTATGTATTATTAAAAGGTAAGAGGTCAAAAGTATTCTGAATTTGCAATAAAATGTCCAAATTACATCAACTCCTGGGCTCTGCCATAGATCCCACTGGAGGGGCCTGTAACATTCCTCCAGACCCCTCTAGTTCATTCGGCTCGCTTCGCTCGTCTTGTAGCTTGGCAAGTCACATGTTCAGCTACATCCCCTCCCTCAAATACACTGCTCTTGTGGCAGACCCAGCTTTGGGACCAAAGTCGGCTCCTATGCTGGAAACCACATGTTGACAAGGTGAGTCTTGAGGGACTATCCACTTAATGAAAAATGTAAAAGTTCAAGAGAAATTGTGTTGTTTTCTGAGGAGTAATCGATCATTCGGTAAATGAGCTATTTCCGTTGACAAAATTAAAGTCCTCGAAAAAGTAATACAGCAACAAAATGGCGTTGCTCTTGCTTTTTGAAGAAGCGGGTTGTTTTCTACCTGTCAACCTGTGACAGCTAAATTCTCACACAGATGATTGAGTATTTTTGGCTATTGTGGGCATGAATCGTCTGCGCCCCTGGTCTATTGTAAAATTACATGTAACTTGGCTTGGCTGGCACAAACTCCAAAAAATCAAATTAATGTACATAAATACAATAATACGCATGGTAAATACTATGCTCTTAATTTAATTTCTTATTACAATTATGTAAAAAATTATTTTTCACTTTGCAGTAGTTTTTGAAGTCAGTTCAATTTTTGGTAGAAAAGTTTATTTTTTCACTTTATAAACTGACAAAAACACGATTTTTCTGCAGCTGATCAATGAAATTTTCAATATTTCCACGCGTCATCACTTAATTCCCGATTTTCCTGTGTCTTATCAACGATATTTGCCATTTTTTTTTTTTTGTCTCTGATCAACAATATTTGTGATTTTTTTTTTTTTTTGTGCCATATCGACAAAATTCACATTTTTTTTCACGCGATAAACCGAGAAAATATGCTACTTTTCCCATCCAATGAATTTAAATTTGCAATTATTTCGAGGATCAACAAAATTTATGACTTTTTTTCTTACTCGATCAACAAAATGTGCGATTTTTTGTGACCGTCCGACAAAATCCAGATTTTTCGATATTTGATCAAAAAAACTCGCAATTTTTTCATGCCCAATCGGAGAAACTTGCTACTTTTTTTTCCCGGTCGCATGGGCAAAATTCGCAATTTTTCTCTATCTGATGAGTGAAACTGACGATTTTTCCGAACCTCATTGATAAAATTCACTTTTTTCCACATTTGATCAATGAAACTCGCAATTTTTCGCGGTAAATTGACAAAATTTAAAATTTTTTTCTGTGATATATGCACAAAAATTGCAATTTTCTCCAGTTGTAAATTGATGAAACTCGCGGGCCACATATTAACCCATTGGCCCATGGGCCACAGGTTGTGCATCCCTAATTTAAAATATATAATTATTGCCTAATTTTGGCGAGTCTTTTCAAATTTTGTGAAAATCGGATGCGTAGATCAATGACAGGGACAATCAAAAGTATTATGTTACATTACGGTCAATGGGGAGAAAAGTTTCAAATGCATTTTAATTGTGTGAAATTTAAAATATATAATTATTACATAATTTTGTCAAGTCATTTCAAATTTTATAAAAATCGGATGCATAGATCAGTTACAGGGACAATCAAAAATTATTCCGTTACATTATGGTCAATGGGGAAGAATGTTTCAAATGCATTTTAATGGTGTTACAGTCATTTGAATATAACAGAATACATGAATCTATGAAGTACATATGTATTAAAATATACATTATGTACAATCTGCGATGCAAAGAACATTTATTAAATTACAGGGCCACACAAAAGTATTCCACTGCATAATGCTATTTGGAAAATGTTTGGTGCGTGTGTTAATTATATTAAAGTATTTCATATTTTATGAATATGATATACATACGTTGCTGAGGTGTAATAAGTTTCTTCCTACATATTTATAGGAACACAAACAAGATTTCGATCACTATACTGTATCCGAAGTACTGTCTACTATAATAGCAAGATCTGTATATTTTGAATATTTTTAAAACTTTGTTATCATATGAACACACTTAATTTGCTATGCTTCACGTGCAATTTCCAACTTGTTTTGTGTTTATAATGGTATTTGAGAGCATGTTTTAATTATATTAAACTATTTCACCTTTTGTGAAATTGATGTACTTTGCAGATGTTTTATACAAGTTACTTTCCTGTATGTTTACAGGAACGCACAAATGATTTTGACCATTATACTTTATCCGAAGTACTGTCTTCTATAACAGCAAGATCTGAGTACTTTTAAAACTTTGTTAGAGGATCAACGCACCTCATTTGCTATGCTTCACATGCAATTTCCAACTTGTTTTAAAATAAAAATCTTGCTTTCATTCTGCATTGTGGATATACAATATACTCCCTCAAATCAGCAAACCAGAAATCCGCAACTCTCTAAAATCCGCACGTATTTTATGGATGTAAACAATGAAACTTTCAGTACAGATATTGGGACAAAATTTATTTTTTTTAGTTTTGTTTCAATTCCATGTATTTTTTTAATTTGTAATTTTTTTAATAAGACTCTATTCATGTTTTTTTAATGAAGGAAGAATAAATTTTTTTGGAAAAAATTTAAGATATTGCTGATATCACTGGTAATCAGAATCTTCTTACCAAATATATTTATGCATTAATCAAGATTTTTTGGTTATTAAGCCAGGCTAAACTTGAAAAAAAAAAAAATCCTTATTTTATGATTTTGATGTGAATTAGTAATGCACTTTTATGCGGCAAGTTTTGTTGAATAATTTTGGAAAAATACATATAATCTTTATAATGAATATTTAATCATACACTAAAGATTATTAACTTGACCTTTGCTATTAGTAGTTTAATCATTTTTTAAATTATCTATATTTTTATTATTTTAGTTTATTTACTTATTTTAATATTTTATTATATTGTAAGCATTCATTATAGTTCTGATTGCACTATTAATTGCACTCAAATTACTTTTTAAAAAATGTAAACAAAATGACCAGAAATCCACAAAATTCTAAAATCTGCACAACCTCTGGTCTCAAGCTGTGCTGATTTGAGGGAGTCTACTGTATATATATACAGTAGAACCCCGATAATCTGGATCGGGTTTTTCACTTTTTTTTCAAGTTTGAGAAGCGATTGGCTAATTTCTTTAACATTAACTTGTTGCAGCGTCGTATTCTGAATAATAAAACAAACTTTTTCGCCAATCGCTTTTCAAACTTGAAAAAAAAGCGAAAAACCCGATCCGGATTATCGGGGTTCTACTGTATATATATGTATGGATTTTTTTTTTTTTTTTAACAGAAATATGGAGCCGAAATACCAATGCCAGAATGTTGTAGCAACTGGTCATACAACAGAGAACTTAAGTAGGATGAGTTTGCTCAGGTGGCTGAATGATTTATTGGGAACTAAATTAAGGAAGATTGAGGAACTTTGCTCAGGTAAATGTACTACTAAAATCTTACTGTATATTTGTATTTAGTCTTTTTTTTTTTTCATGAGGAGAGTTTGATATATATCCAGTGGTTAATGCAGGTTTTTATTCTTATTGATCTTACTTATTGAAAAATAACATTTTGTATTCAAAATTGAAATCCAGCTGTTCAAATTGAAACCAGTTCATTCACCACTTCATCAAACTCAAATTCGCTGTTGTTTCTTCTCAACAAATTTTGCACACAGACATCAAAACAACTTGGAAGATAATGCAGCAGTTGATATGTTAAATAAGATTCGCTGAATTTCTTATCAATGGATTTAATATCATTATAAATACTTTGAAGCTGGCTTGCAAACATGTTTATTGTTTAAGACGATTTGATGCGAGACTCAATCACTCACTAAACAACTGCATGTGATGGGATCGTGTGTCGGGATGACAATTTTGCTTTAACCTTTTCCAGGCATCTACAGGGTTATTGCAATCTGCAATAATTCTTTTATAATCAGGGCAAATATTCAAATATATAAGAGATAAAGCCAGATTGGCTCTGGTTTCAAAATTTATAATATCTGAATCAGTAACTGAATCACTTTTCACCCTCAACTTTTGCTCTTTCTCAATAATCTCCCAGTGGTACTTTTTGAGTAAAATATACTTAATATCATTACACCATATAGGATAATTCCCAAAATTCAGCTTTTCAATTGGATTTGTTGTCATCTTCGAAGAAAATGCGTTATATTAAATAACTCCAGGCTCTAGAGAAAAATTTAATATTTAAAACAGTTATTAAAAGATAAAGTTAATTAAAAACAAAATCATTTCAGCTGCATACTGGAACCAGGTAGCTTTCCAAAAACTTTTTTACTTTAAACAATCACCTTTACTATCTTCACCCCCACCCCCCGTCTTTTATACGAATAGCTTTGAGAGGCTGTTTCTTTACACAACTAACTCCTCCATGTTATGGCAGAGCCCATAACCAAAATGTCGTATGGCCAAACATCGGACCATACAATATAGGTTCTTAAACATGCAGTTACGGCTCTGGCCATAAATGCATAAAAATAAAAGCGAAGTCAACTGAAGATAGCTGTATAAAATGTGCTATGTGTTTAATTAAAAAGGTAAAGTTAAAAGGGCAAACAATATCTTTTATTTCTCTATAAAAACAGCTTATTATAAAATGCAGCATGACTTTAATTTATATTTAAGAGTTATAAATAAAATACGAATATAAAATTTATTTAATTAGGAAAAACAAACTGCTACGAGTGGGCAATGTAGAGATTTCTTAAATTGATTTATCATCCATCCAACATCACGATTTAGTGCTAAATTGCGATTTAGCACTATTACCCTGTATAATACGAAATCTATCATTTAATTTTTAGTAACAAAATACAGGCTTTATGCCCCCCCCCCCTCCCGCACTTGTATTAATTTAGCATTTAATTGTTCAAATAACTAAAAAATATATATTTTACACACACACACACAAAAAAAAAAACTGAATGCTTTTTTTTAGTGATCTATTTTAATATTTTTTATAAACTCATCCTTAAAGAAATAAAATAAAGGATTTTTTTATTGTGTCTGACTTGTTTTGGATGCTACAATATAAATTATTTGAGTAGGGGAACCTGGGGGCAACTTCCCATAACATGCTGAAATAGCACTTCATTGCTAAAAACATGCATGCACTTGTTTTTACGGACACTGTGTTAAAAACTTATTGAAGTAAGAAGCAGATTCGCTGATAAATTTAGCTGTTAATTTACCATCAGAAGAATAGTAGTTTAAAAAAAGAGGGGGGGGGGGAGGGAGAGATTTGAGAAAAAGGGTGCAATTTTTTTTAAACTTTTAGATTATAATAAAATGTGATTAATATAAATGTTGACATTCATATAGTGAATGGAGAAAGATTGAAAGGCCACATTACCAAAGTTGCTGATTTTTCTGAGATTCTGTAAGATTAGTAATAAAACAATCTTAAATATATCTTTTTAATGATAAGTAAATGACAAAAAAAAAAAAAAAAAAAAAAAAAAAAAAAAAAAAAAAAAAAACCGCAAATCTACAGAAAAAAATCCATTGAATGCTCCCTCATTTTGCTGTAAAAAACAAATTACCTGAAACATTACAGAACCCTCTTAAAATATTTTTAATCAATTAAAACTAATGTACTCTAATGTTACACAAACATATGAAAAATAAATTTTCATCAAAATAATGCATAAAAATATAAACTAAGAATGGATTAATTTAGATTTTAACCTTAAGACTTTTTTTTTTTTTTTTCTCAGACATAAATAGTGAATCAGTTACAAATAAAACACAATAAAATGTTATTTGGATTTTAATTAATAAATAAATGTGTTTTTAATGCACTACACACATGAAATACAGTTGGCATCTATACTGGTGAGTGTATTTTGCTTCATTAAACAGTATATCTTGGGGGAAAAAATAATCCAACAGCTGACCATGCAACAGAAATCAGGGTTCGTTGATTTAAATCGGCTTGATTTTAATCATGATTTAAATCACGATTTAAATCAACTGATTTTTTTAAAAAAATCATTGATTTAAATCAGTTTTTCTTTTATGTTATTTTTTAATAAATTTCAGATGAAACAAACATAATAATGTGCTTTAATATAATTTAGTTTTATATACCATATATAATCAAACAACTTTCAGAAAGATAAAGCTTAAGCTTAGTAAAAAAGTAAAATAAATCAATGTAAAGTTTAGAAAAAAAATGCTTTCAAATTTCATTTGAATCAAATTATAAAATAATCTTGCAACGGTAAAGAAATCTAAACAGAAATATACTAAATATTTGAATATTTACTCATTAGTATTTAGAAAAACTTTTGCAAGTTGAGGTAAAATAAAATTGTATGACTTTATGTGCTGTACTTTGGTGAAGCCTGCTATATAAGGATTTGAGTAAAATCTGAATCAGCAATTGATTTATTTATTTAATTTAATATAATTGATCTCAGCCCTTTAGAATGGTGGAAGGTATTTTTGTTACAGTTATCAAAAAAGCTCATACTAAAAAGAGAATTAATGATCAACTAGCTTTTTACTGCAATAGATTTATCTGCTTCAATTGAACAAATGTTTTTTGCCTTTGGTTTGATACTTTCAGAAATTAGAAATCAACAGATAAAACTGTTAAACCGCTGCCATCGAAATGCTCAAGGCCAGAGGACACAAATTGTGAGGTATTCACTAATTGACTTACTTCTCAATTATGTTGGAATTCACACTAGAAAATTTTAAATAACAATTTTTTTTTTTTTTTTTTTTTTTTTTTGTGGAATATCAATAATTGTATAAAACACTGAACATACTGATTAACTTATGATTTTAATTACTTCTTAAACATACACATGAGAATTTAGAATCCCCCAATAAAAAAATATCCAGATGCGGCAACACTGTAGCATTCCTTCTCTGGCTGAATTTTTATTTAGGGATTCCAAGTTCTTATTAGTGAGTTTAAATAGTTATTGTTTTATAAGATGATAAATATTCCACAAGTAAAATAAAATTGCTATTCAAAATTTTCTTGTGTAAATTCCAACACTACTGAAAAGTCAGTCGATTAGTGATGACATCTCAATTTGTGTCCTCTGGCCTTAAGTATTTTGATGGCAGCAATTGAACTCATTTTTCTCAGTCAACACTTAAAAGTTAAAAACTTCGAATTTTGTTTAAATTTTTTTATGCGTTTCAGATGTTTTTTATTTTAATTAAAATATTGAAGGTTGAATTAATTTTTGACATCTGATTTGTAGTTTTTCATGCATTTTGTGTAATCAAGATTTTTTCATAGCCTAAAATTTTACCTTGAAATAATATGAATCATTTATGTAAATTGTGCAATATTAGTAATAGATAATACTTATAATATGCATGTCTATGTATGTAACTTTATATTATTTAAATTAAACAAAAAGTCATAAAATAATAATAATGTGCGGCAATTTTGAAAAAAATCAAAAAATCTGATTTAAATCAAAAAAATCCGATTGTTTTGATTTTTATTAAAAAAATCAAAAAAATCACGAACCCTGACAGAAATTGAATATTGCAGATACTGAAATGTCCTTGAAATCCATTTGCATCCAGTGTGAAAAAAGAAATAAATTATTTGAAATGCATGTGAGATCAAAGCTGATGACTATATTTTCCAGAATAAAGCTATATTTCTTGAAAAAATAAACTGAATATACTAAAAGCACATGGCAGAATAAAGCTATATTTCTTGAAAAAATAAACTGAATATACTAAAAGCACATGGCAAAAAACCCCTACAATATTGAAAATACAAAAACGTCATCGAAATCTGCTTGCATCCAATAGAAAAAAGAATTAACCAGTTCTCTAATTAAAAATTGTATTTCACTTTGCAATCAATAATTATTATTTTAAGTCACCACTTGGCGAGTGATGACTAGAGTGGCGATCAATGACCAATAAATTACTTGAAATGCATATGGAATCAAATCTGATGAATATATTTTGCAAAATAAAATTGTATTTCTTGAAAAAAAATCCAACTGAAATAGATAAAAGAATGCGGCAAAGAAAACGAAATATTGAAAATACAGCCATGTCACTGAAATCTGTTTGCATCCAGTAGGAAAAAGAAATAACCACTTTTCTACTTAAATGTAATCATTGTAAAGATGTATATTTCCATGAAAAAAACTGCATTTCACTTGGCGATTGAAAATAGATTTTTTAATCACCACTTGTGAGTGACGACTAAGATGGCGATCAACGTCCAATAAATTTACTTGAAATGCATGTGAAATCTAACCTGATGAATTAATATATTTTCCAAAATAAAACTTTTATTTCTTGGAAAAATTATTCCAACTGAATACACTAAAAGAACATGACAAAAAACCAAAATATTGAAAATGCAGCTAAATCATTGAAATCTGTTTGCATCCAGAAGGGAAAAGAAATAACCACTTTTCTAATCAAATGTAATCAATGTAGAGATGCGTATTTCCATCAAAAAAGCTGCATTTCACTTTGCGATTGAAAAAAGTTTTTTTAATCGCCAGTTTTATATCTTTAATTACCACATGGCAAGTGTCAGCCGCTAATTTTTATCTGTATTAAATCAAATCCTGCTACATCGATTTGACAGGTAGCTTTGGACTACGGCGCTTTGGGTGGCTCAGCCCCCCCCCCCCCTGAAAAAGATTCCATGGTCACTCAATGAATTTCTATTCCGAAAATGCAAATGAAATTCTGTTCAAAAATCTAATTTAGTTTTGAGACCCTTTCACAGTTTGCAGAATTACTAAATTTTATCTAAAATAAGCGTTTCAGCACTCCCTCATCCTATTTGTACATGTGAAGCTAACATGATGTTTAATTTTTCACCAGTTATAGACTCAAAATTTTCATCATGTACTTTATTAAGCATAAAATGAAGTTATTACAACAGTTTAATGAAAAACATAGTATCTACAATGTGAATATACACTCATTTAACTTTCTGTGTCAAAGACAAAAAACAAATAAGCTCCCTCCTACATTTTCTTGACTCCCCCCCCACCCCCTATTATTCACTTCTAGCTACGGTCATGCCCTGACCCTGCTAAATCGATATAATACATACTTGCTCTGTTTTCCCTAAATCGTCTTTTTCTTACATCGCTGTTTTCCTAAATCGGAAAGCATTGAGGCAAGGCTACATCGTTTCGCTACATCGCGATTTAAGAACT
Organism: Maratus speculifer; assembly: GCA_964019185.1. NCBI lineage: Eukaryota > Metazoa > Arthropoda > Arachnida > Araneae > Salticidae > Maratus > Maratus speculifer. The sequence goes on from OZ025293.1 coordinate 178,584,858, forward strand.
GGCTAAATCGTGACGTACGATGTATCTAGTGAAAACCAATAGTTAAATCAGATTTCCGATGTAAGAGTTAAATCAGGGCTATATCGTTTCGCTACATAGCGACGTCAGATGTATCTATTCAAGACCAATAGTTAAATCGGATTTCCGATGTATTAAAACGATTTAAGGCTCAGACCTGCAAATTTGAATTTATAATTTAAAATTGCTCCCCCCCCACACACAGGCATAAATAGTGAATTATTAATAAATAAAACACAAATTGTTTTTTGAATTTTAACTAATAAATGCAGTGTTGAATTCAGACACTTTTCTCTGGGAGGTATTTCCGTGGCTCCGGGGAGGGGGGAGAAATTGCACATTTTGATCATTAAAAACACAAAATTTCTGGAGGAGGGACCCCCTTAATAAATGCGTTAGTAATACACTACACACATCACATGCAGTTGACATCTACAGTTGGCAAAAAAAGTATTTGTACACTTCATTTTTTTAAATTATAATGAAATTAAACAAACGATTTAAGCAAAAAATACTGTAATACATTAATTTAATGCATTATATTATTATAGAAGCAAAAACAAAATTAAACGAATCGATTTTTTACATTATAATAAGCAAATATACCAAAATATAATGCAAAAAAAGTATTTGTACACTATATTAATGTAATATAATTAATGAAAATTTTGTAAAATGATGCAAATTAATAGTTTGTGTGAATTTATTTAGTGTTTTTGACTTCTTCTAGATGGTGTGACATAGATTCCACCAACTTTTTTGTAGCGGTCTGGTTAATGTTATTCCATGACACAATAAGAGCTTCTTTAAAACTGTTTTTTACTGATACATATTTTTTTTTCGGATTTTTGCATCCAATAGCATCCACAAATTTTCTATTGGATTCAAGTCTAGAGATTTTAGAGAAATTACCAGTCGTCTTCGAGTATTGTAGTAACCATGTGCTGGTAATCACAGCAGTATGCTTTGGTCGTTAGCCTGCAGAAAGTTAAAAGCTTCCTCTATGCATAATTTCTTGACACAGTTTAATAAATTATGGCGCGACACATCAATGTATGTTAAACCTGTCTTTCCATTGCCAATAAATTTTAAATGTCCTGCTCCATTAGAAGCTATGCACCCCAAAAGTATAATATTCCCCCCAACATGCTTGATAGTTTGAAGTATACATTTTGGATCTAGAACAGTTTTATTTTTACGCCAATTTTTTCGAATGCTTGATGGTAAGAAAATTCCGAATTTTCCCTCATCAGAAAAAATTACTGTTTTCCAAAAATCCAATGATTTACTTCTGTATGCGAAAGCGAATACTATGCGTTTTCGCCTATTTGTTTCGCTGATGAATGGATTTTTCCTTGAGGTTCTTCCTTTTAAATCTGCATTGAGAAGAATATTTTTTATTGTTTGAGGTATTACTCTGATGCGAGAAGATGTCGCAATGTCTCCAGCAAATTTTTGAACCGAACGCATAGGATTTTTTAAAGCTTTTTTAACAACACTCCTTTTTTCCCTCATTGTTAGTTTGCTAAGAGGTCCTGGTTTTTATTGAATTTCGATGCTTTTAATTTATTCATAGTTTCTCACTATACATCCAATAGTTATAAATGGTAATTTAATAGCTTTTACAAATTCTTGTTGCGAATTTAAATTTTTATTATGCTCAATCATAGGATTTCATATATCTAGAGGTCCCTCTCTAGTATTAGATTCTATACTCAATTATTTCAAGAGCAAATTAGATTAAATGTCAGACAAATATAATATGAACTCAAAAATTATTAACAGCTTCTGTAAAAGTAGTCCTTTGAACCATAAACACTATAAAACACAGTATATATCAGGATGGAGAAATGTACAAATACTTTTTTTGCAAGAAATTTTTAAACTTTTCCTATTAGAAAATTATTTTACATCTTTATCGAAATTTTCTGTTATGTAATTTAAAACGCACGGTAAACAGACTGTATTAAAACTATTTTTGACAAAATATCTGCTTTTATTTAGTTAAAAATTAAAAATTTTAGAGTGTACAAATACTTTTTTTGCCAACTGTATGCTAGCAGTAGATTATCTAGGCTTATCATTTCAGAGGGGGCTGAGATACAGCATACATTTCTGAGAGGGTAGCGCCGTGCAAAAGGGTGGGAGAATGGGGGGGGGGGGCGAAGGGAGCGGTCGCCCCGGCGCGGGAATATAGAAGGCGCCAAATTTATACTACCACCGTAATACAGTTGGCATCTATACTGGCGAGTGTATTTCGCATCATTAAACAGTATTATTTTGGGAAAAAAAATAATCCAAGAGCTTAGCATGCAACAGAAGTCGAAAATTGAAGGTACTGAAATGCCCTTGAAATCCATTTGCATCCAGTGTGAAAAAAGGAATAAGTTATTTGAAATGCATGTGGAATCAAAGCTGATGAATATATTTTCCAGAATAAAGCTATATTTCTTGAAAAAATAATCAAACTGAATATACTAAAAGCACATGGCAAAAAACCACCGCAATATTGAAAATACAAAAACATCATCGAAATCTGCTTGCATCCAATAGAAAAAGAATTAACCAGTTCTCTAATTAGACGTAATTGTTGGCATTTTTCAATTAAAGAGTTAAGTTTAAGTTCATTTAAAATCCCAATAAGTTTTTCCCCCTCTCTTTCACTCATCCTCATAATGTTTAATAAGTTATTTGAAAGTTCATTTGTTATATTTAAAGTTTATTAATATTTGTAGAAAAGATTTAAAAGTTATGACATGGCTGGTTAGTAATTGAAAAAATGTAAACAAACTTTTACTTTCAATATTTTTCAAAGTTTAAATGTTAATTATTCATACATATATATTTTACCTTTCTTAAATATAAAGGACTCTTTTATTATATAATTAATGCAAAAATATTTACTAGATAGTTTAGTTGTGAATGAAGTAACTTCACACTTGTAGCTTGCAAACTTAATGCCATGTCAACTGTTTTGAGTTATGGTAGGTTGGTTGGTATCCAAATACCAGAGTTAATGTTTTCTAGTTAAACTTATTTATTAAACTATTGTTTTATTTATTTGTGACCATAACCTTTTCTTAATCTATGCTAATGTTTTGTATTAACTGTGACTTTAATGTTTTTTGCCTGTATAAATAGTGATGCAGCAGATTTAGTAGGTGTGTACTTGCCTGGCCAGCAGTATCTCCACTGTTTGTTTTGGAGTACTTAAGTATGGAAGCCATTTAAGGCTGAGTAAAATGAAAGCATATATATCTGTTTAGTTATGTTTTTAATTATGTTTTTATTATAAGTTTAAATAAATGAAAGTTTAGTTTACTTTACTAGTAGTTCTTGGAATTCTACAAAACATCTACATTTATTTAGCTTACCTACAGCTGGCAAAATGAGACATTAACTTCTCCTCCCCCAACAGTAATCAATGTAGATATGCATATTTTGATGAAAAAAACTGTATTTCACTTGGCGATCAGTAATTATTATTTTAAGTCGCCACTTGGCGAGTGATGACTAGAGTGGCGATAGATGACAAATAAATTACTTGAATTGCCTATGGAATCAAATCTGATGAATATATTTTGCAAAATAAAACTGTATTTCTTGAAAAAAAACATCCAACTGAAATAAATAAAAGAATGCGGCAAAGAAAACGAAATATTGCAAATACAGCCATGTCATTGAAATCTGTTTGCGTCCAGTAGAAAAAAGAAATAACCACTTTTCTAATTAGATGTAATTAATGTAGAGATGCATATTTCCGTGAAAAAAACTGCATTTCACTTGGCGATTGAAAATAGATCTATTAAATTGCCACTTGGCGAGTGACGACTAGGATGTGATCGATAGCCAACAAATTACTTGAAATGTGTGTAGAATCAATGCCGATGAATAATTTTTGTAAAATGAAACTGCATTTCTCGAAAAAATAATCAAACTAAACACAGTAAAAGAACTCTGCAAAAAACCAAAATATTGAAAATACAGCTATGTCTTTGAAATCTGTTTGCATCCAGTAGGAAAAAGAAGAAAACACTTTTCTAATTAAATGTAATCAATGTAGAGATCCATACTTCTATGAAAAAAACTGCATTTCACTGGGCGACCGAAAATAATTTTTTTAACCGCCACTTGTCAAATGACGACAAGGGTGGCAAACGAAGGAAATTTTTTAATTGCCACTTTTACATTTTTAATATCCACATGGCAAGTGACTGCTGCTAATTTTAAATCAAATCCTACTATATGAATTTAACACCAGCTTTCAATGTTTTTCCTAAATAGTCTTTTTCTTAAATCGTAAACACTGAGGTATGTGATGTGTGTTTAAATCGGATCCTCTAAATCGATTTAACACCAACTTGCTCTGTTTTCCCTAAATCATATTTTTCTTACATAACCTTTTTCCTAAATCGGAAAGCATTGAGGCTTGCAAAGTTTGCTTAAATCTATTTAACATTAGTTTGAAATGCAAGCAGTATATACACCAAAGTAGATAACTCAATTTTCTGATGTTAACTCTGAATCATTATTTGAAATCGATTTAAAACCAATGGCTAAATCGTGATTTAAGACTGACTAAATCGCGATGTAAGGCAATGGCTAAATCGCGATGTAAGGTGATGGCTAAGTCGCGATGTATAGCAATGTCTAAATCGCGATTTCCGATGTATCGATTTAAGAAACTGACTAAATCGCGATTTCCAATGTAAGCTTTAAATCGATTTAAGAGATAAATCGATTTAAGGCTCAGGCCTAGAAACTGCATCATTTAAACTTAAAAGTAATTTAATTAAGTTAATTTATTGAAGAGGACAAAGACCAGACTCATCCCTTACAGGATATAAAAGAAAGGTTAATGATACGAACTTGCACGCGACATGCATCCAATATTTATACCAGGAGAAAAGATCAATTGTTGCCAAAGCACGCTACCAAAAAGAGCTCAAACACATACGCGAGTGATCTCGACTAAGCAGATCGTAAATTGCAGTAGCGAATTGCATCATTGATCTTACATGAAGGATCGATGCTGTTGATTGATTAACAGTGAAAATCAATAGCGGCGGCAACGAAAACATACTAGCATGCAAAGTGTTTGAGTTCGCAAAGTACGAAAATAACTTTGAGAAATGAAAAGAAAATATTTGTGAGCAGGAAAAACTAAAAAGGGTTTTGGTGCATATTTAAAGGAAGATATTTGATACGAAAATTAAGTAGTTTAAATGGATATTTACAAGAACTATTTCTGTATTTAAATGACTTATGATTTTAATAAAGAGAGATATGAAATGAAGGTTAAAAGTAGGGATGCTGGAGCACTTAGAATATGAAGGGTATCTGTCAGAAACTGCCCTGGGTGCACATTTCTCTTTGCTTGCCCCTGCTGAAATCCAATTGTTGGAAGAAAAGTTGGTGTATAGGAGCTGTAAAAACTGTCACATTTGGCAATAATCGCTTCCTTGGCAACTTTACTGTGACATTCTTTAAAGCAAAACTGCAATCAGTAGGAACACCGCCGAAGTTTCGGCAGGAATGCAAAGAGGAATTTCATAGATATTTGGCGAGAGAAGAACCGAATTGGCATGTTTCCTTTTTCCTTTACTCAGCATCTTGAGTGATGCTCTTGCTTCAAGAAATGGTTACCTGTCCTAAGTCTACTTATATGAGAAGTTTGTTACTGCATTTTCTCTCCTGTTGAAAATAACTGGGTAAAAAGTCGTTTTATGTTCTAGACAAGATGGATAGATCATTTGAACAACAATCTAAAATTTTTCTGACTAAAAGTAAAAAAAAAAAAAAAAACTTTTTGGCTGCTGAAAAATAATTGTTAATTTGAGGCTTATTAATCATTAAATAGGGGTTTTTGCCTTCATTTTAGTCAGATAAAAAGAAATTTGTTAAATTGGGTGTTTGACTGTATGTTTAAAATTTCAGATGATTTTGCTGAGTAGTTTTAGCACTGTTATTGGTAGACAGACAGATTGATAGAATGGACCATATTTAATTATATATGCTATGTATTTATATGAATGAAATATTTATGTGAATGTGAGAATTGTGAAATATTTATTTTCACTAATATTTATATGAATGCACCTAAAAAAAGGAGGGGGGGGGGGATGTCTCATTTATTTTTTATTGCCCAGTTTCTATAAAAACAGATTAAAAAATTTTTTCTAAAAAAAGAGAAAAATGCTGTTGTATTTTATGGAATTTGAATGTTTGTGTAATAAATTATGCAAAAATTATCAAATCATATAAACAGTTATTTATGCTCACCATTTTTCTTCTATTCCCTTCCTAATTCTGATGAGTTATTAAGCTATTGCATAGCTTTTATTGCGGGCTTTGAGCGCAGCGACCAAATCTAAAAATTCTGTAACGAAAAAACCTAACACTTCGGCTAACGTCGTTTTAGTTCGGCAAACTTTGGCACGGTATCCTTTGGTAGACTTCGGCAGACATTGACGCGGTATTTTTCAGATATTAGGATATCAAGTCTCAAACTTACGTTTCTTATGATCTAATTTTCATAGCGCGGCCAAATTTTGTTTGGTAATTTATTATGTGACAGTTAATTTTTGGTGACAGGGGACCCCACACGGTGAGGATAAAAAAATTTTAAATGCTTATAACTTGCGATCTAATTTTTGTAGCGCGGCCAATTTTTGTTTGGTAATTTATAATGAGGCAGCGTTACTTTTTGGTGATGGGAGCCCCCGGCACAGTGAGGGTCGAAAAATTAAAAATGCTTATAACTCACGATCTTCTTTTCATAGTGCGGCCAAATTTTGTTTGGTAATTTATTATGAGACAGTGTTAATTTTTGGTGACAGGAGACCCCCCACCCCACTGTGAGGGTCAAAAAATTTAAAATGCTTATAACTCGCGATCTAATTTTCGTAGTGTGGCCAAATTTTGTTTGGTAATTTATTATGAGACAGTGTTAATTTTTGGTGACAGGAGACCCCCCCCTCCACCGTGAGGGTTGAAAAATTTAAAATGCTTATAACTCGCTATCTAAATTTCGTAGTGCAGCTAAATATTGTTTGGTAATTTATTATGAGACATTGTTAATTTTTGGTGACAGGAGACCCCCCACGGTGAGGGTCGAAAAATTTACAATGCTTATAACTCACGATCTACTTTTCATAGCCCGACCAAATTTTGTTTGGTAATTTATTATGAGGCAGTGTTACTTTTTGGTGACGGGAGCCCCCCCCCCTCTAAGCATATAATGCTTGTTTAAATTAATCTAACATAAGCAGAGTCTTACATTTTCACACGTTTGGCAAGTGGAAACTACTGGATGTTGTTGCTCATTCAAATTCTCATAAAAAAATATTAAACTATGTAAAAACTATTTAGATGATGATGGAAAAACTTATGAATGAAGAAAAATATGTAATATGAGTTGGTTAAATAAACATGCAGAAAAAATTGAGATCCAATTCTATTTTATTTAAATCTTCAGGATATTGAAAACATTTCTAATTAGCATTTACAGATTTGATTAATTAAAAACATTCTAATTAAAATCCAGTTTGTGTATAAATAAAAACAATCTTCTTAAAAATATATATTGATTAAATAAACTTCAATTAACATACCAGGCTTATTATGTCAAGCTGTATCCTCAGGATGGAACGGGACATCGGCAAATTCTTTAATGAACAAGTCGACATTTTGATAAAAACCATCGAGAGAACATTTCAATAAAGACAATAACTTTCTTTACTCACGAGACTATCACCAGCAAACACAATGAATTTTAACTTGAAGAAAAATTCAGAAGTCATAATTAATGAGGGGATGAACAACTTTCAATAAACATCATTCAAAAATGAACGAGCGAGCCAAGCGAGATACGATGTCAAGTGCAAATACGAGATCGAGATGATTTAGTTCACGACCAGCTGCCGTATAAATATGATTTGAAGTACGGCACATGTCAGCGGTTCTCTCCTTCTCGAACTTTCCCGGTAGTGACGCAATAGCACAATTCTTGAATAATTAACATCTGATTTGCCTGCTTAGTCGATTACGACTTATGCTGCCACCTATCATCGATGTCGTAAATCGTTTATCGATTTGAATTTCAATCGAATTTAAAAAATGGCGAATACATGTTTACTTACTGGGAAGAACGAATTTTCAAAAAGTTAAAAATAAGAAATAAAGCAAAACTTTACATTTTTCTATATCAGCCTACAGATGAAAATAAAAGGTAAGAGTTTAATTTTTACTTTTATAAATAAATATACGTTTTTATAATTTATCATTTAATATTTATCATGTCTATTGTCCTTTTAATATAACTTAATTGAAGAAATAAAGTAATTAGTAAATTAATATTATTGTTCAATAAACATTTAAATAAAGATTAATTAACTAAAAATAAATTAGGATTTGAGCAATGAGAACCTTTTTAACTACTTATTTTCTATCACCCCCCATGGTGAGGGTAGAAAAATTAAAAATGCTTATAACTCACGATCTAATTTTCGTAGCCCGGCCAAATTTTGTTTAGTAATTTATTATGAGACATTGTTAATTTTTGGTGACATGAGACCCACACGGTGAGGGTTGAAAAATTTAAAATGCTTATAACTTGCGATCTAATTTTTGTAGCGCGACCAAATTTTGTTTGGTAATTTATTAAGCTATTGCATAGCTTTTATCGCGGGCTTTGAGCGCGGCGACCAAATCTAGAAATTCCGCAACGAGAAAAAAATCCTAACACTCCGGCTAACGTCGTTTCAGTTTGGCAGACTTCGGCGCAGTATCCTTTGGTAGACTTCGGCAGACATTGACGCGGTATTTTTGCATAAGTTGATAAAAAATGCTATGCAATAGCTTTACCACGGCAGTCCCCGAGTGCCACACGTATTTTTTTAATTGCTTCACTGCCAACGTCATGTATACATGGCACATAGCGTATTTAAAATCTTTGATTATTTCTACCAGTAATTTTTGACAGGATTTAACATTGACAGGACACTATTGGTTCTTATCACTTTTATCTCTTTTTAATATTTCAAATTAAGTTCATTAAAGTTCATTTATCATTTATTAAAAGTTAAATCTAAACTTAAAGTTTTATTTAATTTAATCAATAACCGAAATTAAATATAAAGCTTATTTCTTATTTAATTGTATTTGCAAATTATATTTATTCAAATTATATTTATTATCGAAATTATAAAACTTCATTAACGTTATCCTTTAAGGTATCTTCCATTTAAACATAATGTAATAGTTTTTATTAAAGTCTTTCATGAATACATCATTAATAAATTAATTCCATTTTTATTTATTTGAAATATATATAATACATATTAATTAATTATAATACATATTAATTAAATCAGTTTTAAATTAAGCTATTACCTTTTTCCAATAAACTTTATTTTCTTTATATTCGCTTAAAATAGTTTTTATGCTTGTTTATTTTACATCGTACGTCTTTTGACTAAACTCTCCACTGGACTGAGGAAGTACATTTTACGACCGGTAGATGGCGTAAGGTGCCTAGGTCGCGTTTTCAGCTTCTGCGTCTGTCAGAGTTACGTCACTCGGCGGAATGTTCCAGATGGGAGAAGAGAAGGCACGTGGATGTCAACAGTGTGTATATATACCGCGGTCATTTGAGTGAACTTCAGTTTCGTAGTTTATTTACGTTTCGTTTTCGTTTTATCTTTCTGTGCCGTATGTTTTAATTACTTTGCCTGGTAGTCGGTTGAATATGAGAAGCTGTTCCGTTTTCCTTCCTCATGTAAGTAAGCTGTGGATCCCTGGACGAAAGAAGTCATCTCCATTGATTGGGAAGATGTGACATTTTTGTTAAGTCCATTCGTCTGCAAGAAGTTGTTATCGGATGGCCGGTGAATTTTTATGGCAATTGACGTAACAGGTGCTTTACAGTGGAAATATGAGAAGTTAATTGTTTTTAAATAGTTCCATTTTTCAGCGGTTGGTATCATTAGACATATTTTTGTTATTGGGATATTTGGAGGCTTAATTGGTTTTACATTTTAGTTAATTGAGATAACTTTAAGTTTTTCATGGTTTTTTTCTAAATATTTAATAAATTAAATTGAGATTAAAGTTAATGTGAATATGGCCGTTGTTCCAGTTTATCCCTTCACCTATAGACAAATGTAAATTTAAAAGATCGTTTTTGAATATTGAATTAGATAAAAGATATTTATGTTAAGAAGAAATTGATGTTATATTTTATTGGAGATCTTCTTAATATGTAAACATATATCTATTTTATTTTAAATAAATGTTTGTTTGTTTTTTAAAACTTGTTATCTTTATTTCTGAATATTTAACTTTTTCTTACAGAATAATTACAGTTTAACATTCTTTTATAACAATTTAAATTAAATGTATTTTTTGAGTTAGAGCCTAGTTAAACTTAACCAGCTTTCTTCCATCTGCGTGACGATCTTTGGATCGTGCTCTGCTAGTGTAAGTTAGTGTTAGACTTTGATACGTCAGTATCAAACTATCATGGGTTATGGGATGTTTATATTTATCCTATTTGGATTATGAACGGCCCTAACTCTTAGCAGATACTTTTAAAGGTTAGTTGGTTAAGAAATAAATTTTTTTTGAGTTTAAAATAAATTTAAATTTTTTTAAGTTAATTAAAATGAATTATATTTTTTTATTGGATTAATTTCTTTAATGTTAGATAATTTATTATAGTATAATTGAATATTAATATAATTAAATATATGGCCCTTAAGATAGTTTAAGAATGTTTTATTCGGGGGGGCCGATATTGTTTTAAGTGTTAATGAATATTTTGAAGTTTTTTATGATGCCGATCGCTGGAAAAGTTTTGGAACTATGCTTTTGAAGAGCTGTCAGAAGTTTATATGTTGCTCTTTATACTTCATGAAATTTTTTTTATGACTTTGCCTCATTACAAGTAAAGCAGTCATTTGTTGATGAGTACTGAAGAGGAACTCTTTGAATTATAGTGTAATAATGAAAATATGGTTCTGCATATTGAGTGGACTTTCTGCATATTTTAAAAGAATGGGATCTTCAGTGTAAATTTAGGAAGTGCAAATGGAACTGTGCTAATTATGTGTTAAAGTTATCACCTCCAGAGAAGCATGTGCTGGTTTTATTCGATTAGTGTAAGGAATGACGGGAACCGAAGATGGCCTCTGTTTCCACATCGGAGTTTTGGATTTTTATCATGGATGTCATGGCACGTCAGGTGGAGCGTGTGGGCAGAATGATAGTTTGACTGCTCTAAGTACTTGCAGGAACTTCATCTGAATGAACTTTTGTTTTAATGGATCCAGAATTTTTTTTCTGCATGTGCCTATGAGAACTTTCCTTAATTGGACTTTTTGATACGATGGAATGTTGTGATACCTTACAATGCCTGCAAGAATATTGTCCTGATGGTTTCCCTTTGAGTGTGATACCTCGTGGTGCCTACAAGGGTATTGTACTGATGGATTCCCTTTTGCTGTGATGACTTTATAGTACTTGCTGTGACATTGTTCTGATGGATTTCCTTTTTGCTGCGGTTTGCCTGCAAGGACATTGACCTGAGGATTTCTTGTTTCTGCTATGAACTCTGTTGTATAGTGCCTGGGGTGATATCATGAACTTTTGCTATGTGGAATCTCGGACTTTATTGTGGCGAATGGTTTCCTGCTCGTCTTCGGAAGCTCTGGATTGTGGACTGGCCTGGCTGTGATGGTTCTGCATGTTTTTTTTTTAACAGACTACCCGTTTTCTGGTGCCTCATGTGATGGACTTCTTCAGTAAAAGTGACATTTTGAAATTTTTTTTGAATTGAAAAATGATTTTTTTTATTTGGAAGGTGATTTAAAGTGATTTTTTTAAAATGGTTTAAAAGAAAATTTGTAAGAAATATTTGTTGAAATGAAGTGTTTAAAACTTAATGGTTTTGATATATTCTTTTGAATTTAAACTGTTAAGCTTATTTTTAAAGTTTAAGATTATTGCATTTATATACATTTTTTTTTTCATTAAAACGCCTATATTAAAAGATTTTTTATTAGAAAGATAGAGATCTTAATAGTTTATTTAAATTTTTGGAAAAACTATAACGTTTTTAATAGATTTTTGAAAAGGTTTAATAAATTTAAAGCTTTGAAAATACCTAATGAGATACTTAAACAGTATGAAATCAGTTTTTAATGCTGTCTACGTGTGGAAATCTGTTTAATAAAATTTTTTTTGATTAATTTAATAAGTTAAATTTTTATTTTGAGACATGGCTCCAGATGTTTATATGGTTTGGCTGATTTCCTGGAGCTCATGTCCTATTTTTTAAGTTAGATGTATTTTTATAATCTAAAAGTTTGGCGTATTTTTATGTTTCAAAAGTATCAGATATGCTTTTTCAGTGAAGAGGGTTTCTCTTGATAATTAGTGTTAGATTTAGAGAACCTGATTTCACAAGCTGAAAAGAACTGAATTGGCTCATTAGATACAGAATATTTTTAATAGGTGAAATTTTTTAGTTACTGGAAGAGGTTATAATTACAAAATGAATTTTTTTTATTTGAAATTTCTTTGATTTAATTATGAATTTATGTAGAATTTTAATTTACAGTAATTTTTGTTTATTCTTGACATTTTGCATAACATGATGGACTAAATTTTTATTACTGGATTATTGGCTTGGCTTAGATGTTAATTTAAAATCCTAGGCATGGTGAATTCCAATATATTTTAACGAGATTTTGGTACTAGCCATGGAAGAGATCCACTTTTAAGTGTTAGGATTTTTAAGTTTGGTCTAGTACAATCTTTGAGTCCTATTAAATATGTATGCAGATGTTAAGTGAAAATATGTATTAAATATGATTATTTTTGTTCTTAAGATAAAAATGAATAACTAATAAGTTTATTTCTGTTTTTAAATATTGTTGATTTAGAATAATTTTTATGTATTTGTGCAATATATTTTTTTTTATTATAAATTAGAAATAACAATAGACAATTTCCATTTTTGGGTAGATGTGAAAGGCATGATCCCGAAACTTGGTGCTACACAGATATCCAGGATGGAAAGGTTTAATTTGAATACTGAATATATAAATTTTTTTACGGATAGTTTGCTGTTATAAGATTTCCTGTGTGGACAGTACAATTGAGTTGTATTTTGAAAATAGTATATTTTAAGGATCAGTTGCTTAACCTCTCTAGTGAACAGGAATGTTAAATCTTCTGCGTTGGAATTCTTAAGTGAATAGTGTATGACCACCCCACGAAAGCTTAAAAGATTCGCTGAAGTTTTTCTGTTGGTTGAGAGGTAGCTGTTATAGTTGAGTATGGTTTAAGTAAGTTTTGGTTTAATTGGAATTTGGAAAATTTGTTGAACTGTTGATTGAGGAATTGCTGTTGTTTAGTATCACACCTTCCCAGTGTTAATTTGAGACGAATTTTTTTAAAGTTGATTTTTTTAAAATTAGATATGGAAAATTAAATACGTTAAAGCTAAATTTTTTTTTAACTCTTTATTGATAGAGAATTCTTTGAAGATTTGGTACAGGAGTTTTTTGTTTTGGATTTGATCTATATTTTTTGATAAAAAGTTGATGGACTTTTCTGCTGACATTTTTTTGGGGTATCGAGTTAAAGTAGCTGTAAAGTGAAAATAGATATGGAAATAAGTTAAAACTTTGATAAATTAATGTAATGAAATACAGATTTGAGGTTTTGTGTTAGATTCAACTGGAGGATTGCATTTTTTAGGCTTTGTTAGAATTGTCTCCTGAATGTGAAGGGACAACATTGAGCTGGCTTGTAAAGTTACCTAAATGTGTTAGACCTGGTCAGATAGAAGTCAATCTCCAGTGAATTCAAGAATAATAGTTTAGGGGACCCATACTGTAGAGTAATAGTGAATAAACCTTTGGGCTAAACTTGGTTTAGTTAGAAGTACTTAACATATACAGGACTCTTGTGATGTCTAACTTAACTCTAAGGCTGAGGTTTTTGGATGTCTAATGGAGATTCTTTAGAATTCAGATCTTCCCGCGGAAAGCTTAAGCTTTAAGATCTGCTAAATGTTTCTGTCCTTGGTGGGGGGGGGGGGGATTGACTTTCAGATGTTAGCTTTGCTCCTCGCTGAGTGACAGAAACAATCGTATGTTAGAATATCCAATCGGCTATGTAAGAGTTCTAAAGTTTGTTAAGACTCTAATTTTTGTTGAGGTGCTTCTGTACTGGTTGATTGTTTCACAGTAATGTGGAGTTTCTGTGGTCTTGGTGTCGACATGATCGATCTGTCCTAATCTGTTAAATATGGAAACAGTAGCTTATTTTGGGTTTATTTTTATAGTTGTTTTGAATTGAAGTAACCCATATCCGTGCTACAACTCTTACCTATGTGATTTTGTGTTTTTCGAGAGAATGAGGTATGAAGACCCAGGGCCCCGGGCAAAATTTGGAGAGAATGAAAGGGTAGCCGGGTGTACACGGCGCTGAAAGGTGTATGAATGTTATGTACCAATTTAATTATATGTGTCCTCCGGATTCTTAGGAGATGTTGTAGCTGTAACTTTGTTTTATTAGGAAAATGGGCTGCTGTGAAGGACAGGATTATTTTTGAGGATGGAGTCATGAGTTGATACCAGGCTTGGAAGTTTGTAAGTTGAAAAATCCGAGAACTAGTTTATTTAGAATTTTTAATCATGGGGTTCCCCTATTCTCACAGTTTATAATCAAAATTTTTGATTCATATTTTTAATGTGTAAAAATATTTTTGTATTAACTAAAATAGTTAATTGTGTGAGAAATATATCGTTAATGTATAAGAAAATTGAAATTTGTTCCTAAAATGGACTTTGGAATTATTAGTGTTTAGTAATTGAAATTTTTCCTATAATGGACTTAGAAAATTGTTAAAGTATATTATAATTGAGGTTTCTTCCTGTAATGGGATTTTGAAATTATTAGTATATATGGCTACAGAAATTTCTTCCAGTCATGGACTTTGAAATTGTTAGCACATGATAAAAGAAATTACTTCCAGTTATGGACTTTAAAGGTAATTTAATGGATATTACTGTATTGAAAAGGTTTAGTAAGTGTAAGGTATTCATATATTGTGTTTTTGCTTAGAAATATGTATGGAATTTTTCAAATGTGAGATATATATAGATAATATATGTAGAAGTTTTGTTGAATATATCTTAGAAATCTAGGTGCCAGACCGGGTGGATCTCGTGTATAACAAAGTAATTTTTTTTAAGTGACTACCTGCCTGGTAAAAGTTGTTGTTTTTAAATGTGTGTAAATATTATGTGTTTTTATTTTTATGTATGAATATGTTTTAGATCTTTTTAGGTGTTGGGCTGAGCTGGAACTTTGGCTATTTTTATTGTTTATCCCCGGTTATAGCATTTTTCTTCCGACTTAATAGACATGGAGTTGGTTTACGGGTGATGGTGTGCTGTTTAGATAGTGATCCTTTTTAAGATATTATCCTTTTTGATCTAAGTATAGACATCGTAGAGATGCACTGGTGTGTTAGGCTATCCTTGAGAGGATTAAAGCTATGGAGGTGTATTCTGATGTTTTTGTAGTCTCCTCTCCTTTTTAGATAAAAGTGTTAAGAGGGGGGGCTTTGACAGGATTTAACATTGACAGGACACTATTGGTTCTTATCACTTTTATCTCTTTTTAATATTTCAAATTAAGTTCATTAAAGTTCATTTATCATTTATTAAAAGTTAAATCTAAACTTAAAGTTTTATTTAATTTAATCAATAACCGAAATTAAATATAAAGCTTATTTCTTATTTAATTGTATTTGCAAATTATATTTATTCAAATTATATTTATTATCGAAATTATAAAACTTCATTAACGTTATCCTTTAAGGTATCTTCCATTTAAACATAATGTAATAGTTTTTATTAAAGTCTTTCATGAATACATCATTAATAAATTAATTCCATTTTTATTTATTTGAAATATATATAATACATATTAATTAATTATAATACATATTAATTAAATCAGTTTTAAATTAAGCTATTACCTTTTTCCAATAAACTTTATTTTCTTTATATTCGCTTAAAATAGTTTTTATGCTTGTTTATTTTACATCGTACGTCTTTTGACTAAACTCTCCACTGGACTGAGGAAGTACATTTTACGACCGGTAGATGGCGTAAGGTGCCTAGGTCGCGTTTTCAGCTTCTGCGTCTGTCAGAGTTACGTCACTCGGCGGAATGTTCCAGATGGGAGAAGAGAAGGCACGTGGATGTCAACAGTGTGTATATATACCGCGGTCATTTGAGTGAACTTCAGTTTCGTAGTTTATTTACGTTTCGTTTTCGTTTTATCTTTCTGTGCCGTATGTTTTAATTACTTTGCCTGGTAGTCGGTTGAATATGAGAAGCTGTTCCGTTTTCCTTCCTCATGTAAGTAAGCTGTGGATCCCTGGACGAAAGAAGTCATCTCCATTGATTGGGAAGATGTGACATTTTTGTTAAGTCCATTCGTCTGCAAGAAGTTGTTATCGGATGGCCGGTGAATTTTTATGGCAATTGACGTAACAGGTGCTTTACAGTGGAAATATGAGAAGTTAATTGTTTTTAAATAGTTCCATTTTTCAGCGGTTGGTATCATTAGACATATTTTTGTTATTGGGATATTTGGAGGCTTAATTGGTTTTACATTTTAGTTAATTGAGATAACTTTAAGTTTTTCATGGTTTTTTTCTAAATATTTAATAAATTAAATTGAGATTAAAGTTAATGTGAATATGGCCGTTGTTCCAGTTTATCCCTTCACCTATAGACAAATGTAAATTTAAAAGATCGTTTTTGAATATTGAATTAGATAAAAGATATTTATGTTAAGAAGAAATTGATGTTATATTTTATTGGAGATCTTCTTAATATGTAAACATATATCTATTTTATTTTAAATAAATGTTTGTTTGTTTTTAAAACTTGTTATCTTTATTTCTGAATATTTAACTTTTTCTTACAGAATAATTACAGTTTAACATTCTTTTATAACAATTTAAATTAAATGTATTTTTTGAGTTAGAGCCTAGTTAAACTTAACCAGCTTTCTTCCATCTGCGTGACGATCTTTGGATCGTGCTCTGCTAGTGTAAGTTAGTGTTAGACTTTGATACGTCAGTATCAAACTATCAATTTTTTATTGGAAATTTTACCTAATTTAATTAAAAAATTTCTAAGATTAGATCCAGTAAAATAAATTCCATTTTGAAAAACTAATAAATTATTAAATTCTGTAAGAGGCACTTGTTTTGAAGGAGTTAATTTATGATAGTTCCTTCTTGTAAAATAAATGTATTGACACTCAGATTTGTTTTTAATATTTGTATTTCACATATTTAAGATCAGTAATTAAATATCGCTATTTCTTGTCTTTTAGGAGCCATTTACTGCCAGATTTTGAATATGTTGTTTCCAGGTTTGTGATTTTCCCTTTTTTCTTTCTAAAATATCTGAAGTATAAATGCAATGTTTTGTCTTTTTTAATAAAAATTCAATTTTACTATTCATTGCATCTCACAAGGAAATCATTTTTGTTGCTGCTCACACCTTGCATCAAGATCTGGGGCTCTTTGTAACCTTATACATAAGTTAGAAAACTGATAAAATTTATCTGTTGAAATTGTATATCATGTACTTTTTTGTACTTTAAATTTTTATTATTGTATTTTTATTTATTTCAAGAGAAAAGTGAATTAAGTTGCTGAATATGGTACAACAAATCTTCCACTCACTTTATTCTGGGAGTATTACGTACATATTAGAATTAAATGAGATTGCAATTTGTTTGATAACTGACAGCATAAGATGCAAGAATGTTTTTTTTTTTCTATGCAGACGATAAATCTATTAATATGTAAATATTTCTGTAAAAGCTTTTCAATATCATTGAAAACTATTTTCTTTTGAAATCTGATGGAATAAAATTTCAAATGTTTGAAATTTTGTATTAAATATGTCTTTTGGTAAAAGTAACCATAAAGTATATTAATATTTTTATATACTAGGTGCTCAACAAAGTTTCTGGGTTTTTTGATCAATGGAAAAATTTCAAGAGAAATACAAAAAATGGTTTATTGAAAGTATGGTCTCTCGCTAGTTACACATTTTTGCCATCTCTGTGATAATACAGTATAGGATCCGTTATCCAGAATGCTTGGGACCCAGATCATTCTGGATAAGGGGTTTTTCCGTAATTCGGAACACTTTACCATAAGTATAAGAAATGCACGAAATAATTTCATAAATAAGTAAATATGAATACTAATACATGTAAATATCTTAATTTATAGATGAATTTACACAAAATAAAAAAATAATTATAATAAAAGAAAAAAATATACATATATATGAAATTTAAATTTGAGATTTTGAAACAATCTTTTGATAGGGATTTAGCAAACATTTCTATGATAGACTTTTGCTTACAGCGCGTCTCTTGCACTAACTGTTCTTGTATTTTGTACAGAGACATGATTTGCTGCTCATGGAAGTAGCTCCTTTGTTGCATGCCTGAAATTAATTGTTTGGTATAAAATACTAATTTTGCATTTGATATCTTTTCAACTGATTCATTCTGCTGGTTGTCCTTCTCATTATCACTTTCATCAGATATATTGTTTGTCATCATTTCACAAATCTCACTGTCAGTCATGTGATTAGGGGCAGGAATGTTTTCATTGGCTTCTAAACAATCTTCCACTGCTTCTTGATTAAGCAATTTAGCTTCTGGACAATTAAAGCCTTTGGCATATGCCAACAGATCAGCAATAATTTGCTTCTCTTTCGAAATCTTGAAGCCTTGAAAGGCTCATTTTCGTCATCAAAAAATAATGCAGATGGCCACAGATTGTACATGCTTTAGCAGCACTCCAGAAAGCATATTTGATTGTGAAGCTTCTCTGGAATTTTTTTATCCCAATTCCTTTGTTGCACTCTGTGAGCATTTTTTAAGAAGTCATTTTTATAGTGAGTTTTTAAAGATCTGTTATGTACAATTTGGAGGCAAACACATTATCCATTTCTAAGAATTCTGCTTCAGGATGGGCTGTTTTTTTTCGTGATCTTTTGAAGAAATTTGCCTTTTGTAGCGATTTTTTGAAGAAAGTTGCCGTTTTTCGTGATCTTTTGTTAAATCTTGTCGTTTTTCCCGAATCTTTTGTCAAAATTTGCCGTTTTATCGCGATTTTTTGGACCATATTTGTTATTTTTTCGCGATCTTTTGGGGGAAATCTGTCTTTTTGGGGGATTTTGTGACGGAATTACCCATTTTCTCGCAAATCTTTTGACATAATTTCAGAGTGAAATTCGAAAAATATACCGAAAATACCAATAATTCGGTATAGAAATACCAAAAAATAGTCGGTATTTTGTGATTTTTAATGAAATTTGTCATTTTTTCGCGATTTTTTGACGAGATTTCGCGTCTCTTGGGACGCGTAAGAGCTATTTTTTCACGTCCCGTCGCCGATCTTTTGCGTAATTTACACGCTATAGCGCGTCCGCGGCATCGCTGAAAAAAAAACTAATCACTCTTAATCTAATCACTCTAAAACTAATCAATCTAACATAGTGATTATCGCTGAATATTAGCTGATTTTTAACGAATTTTGCCGTTTTTACAAGATCTTTTGACGAAATCTGCCGTTTTTCGGGATTTTTATTTTATTTATTTATTTTTTTTTTGACAAATATGCTGTCTTTTTTCGTGATCTTTTGAAGAAATTTCCCTTTAATCGCGATTTTTTGACGAAAGTTGCCGTTTTTCACGATTGACGGGATTGACGATTTGACAAGATACATGTCCCAAGGGACGCGTAAGAGCAGTTTTTTCGCGTCCCGTCGCCGATCTTTTGCGTAATTTACGCGCTATAACGCGTCCGCGGCATCGCTGAAAAAAACAAAAAAACTAATCAATCTACTAATATCGTGAATCGTGATTATCGCTGAAAATAAGCTGATTTTTAACTAATTTTGCTGTTTTTCCATGCTTTTTTGACGAAATCTGCCGTTTTTCGGGATTTTTTTTTGACAAATTTGCTGTTTTTTTGTGATTTTTTGAAGAAATTTGCCTTTAATCGCGATTTTTTGACGAAAGTCGCCGTTTTTCGCGATCTTTTGTTGAAATTTGTCGTTTTTCGCGAATCTTTTGTCAAAATTTGCTGTTTTATCGCGATTTTTTGGACCATATTTGTTATTTTTTCGCGATCTTTTGGGGGAAATCTCTCTTTTTGGGGGATTTCGTGACGGAATTACCCATTTTCTCGCAAATCTTTTGACATAATTTGCCGAAAAATAGTCGGTATTTCGTGATTTTTAACGAAATTTGTCGTTTTTTTGCGATTCTTTGACGAGATTACACGTCCCAAAGGACGTGTAAGAGCTATTTTTCCGCGTCCCGTCGCCGATCTTTTACGTAATTTACGCGCTATAGCACCTCCGCGGCATCGCTTGAAAACAAAAAAAATTGAAAAAAAAAAAAAAAAAAAAGCAGTACCGATTTGCATTCTGGTTTTCGGAGCGTTCCGGATAACGGATCCTATACTGTACATGAATACCAAAATGATAAAATGATGTGTTTTTGGACTAAAATCATTTAACTTATCAATTTTGCACATCTTTTAAATTAGCCAAGTGTATCCCAACCAAGCCATGTACCATCGATCAGAACAAGTGGTAATCGAAAAGCACCAGGTCTTACAAATATAGCGGATGTGGTACCCATATAGCACACTTGCCTCCCCAGGATATCCTGGGGAGGATTCACAACCCAAGACTCATCCACAGGCATCCCTGAGGATGCAGAAAATTGTCATCAGGAGGTCCTCAGGAACCAAAAATGTCAGATTTACAGCATCCTGGGGAGCTCCCCAAGCCCTCCTTCATGGTCTTCCCCAGGAGGTTCTGGGGAAGATTTGAGGAAGTGATATAGGAGGACTTTAAGAAACTTCAAGGTCACTAATATACTCAAAATAGTAATAAAGCTGTGATTTGATTTTTTTTGGAAGAAAACAGGAATGTTGTTTTTTTTCTATTATTCAGAAGGATCCATGTACAACGGAGAGCATTCTGTAACAAATTTCTTACCTTCATTTTACCTGTCGGATTTGAACCAGAGTACCTTGGTATTCTGGACGCGCACTCTGACCATTATGATGTAGGGTCAGTAAAAGAAAAAGGTTTCTAAGGTATATGTGCATTTTTCTCCCCTTTTTGAAACTCAAAGCTAGGATATGTCCTCCTTTTTTGTGCCTTTTGCATACATTCGACATAAATTTAAATTAATAACTCCAAATAAATTATCATTAATTATTTGTTATAACATAAATACCTTCAAATTTTTACATTTTTATATGAAATTGTATTTTTAAATGATAAAAATATCCTTTTAGCTTTTAATACTTAAAATCCATTAAAATCATTCTGTAGTTAGAAAATTGATTATGGACAATATTTTGACACAGAATGAATGATTCAAAACGTTTCTTATGATATCCCCCTATAAAATTTAATTTTAATTAATAAAAATATTATTTCCGGAGATTAAAACACAAAGTTTCTTTAAAATTATGAATTTTTTTTATGATTGACAATAAAGTCTTAAGTGAATCCTTTCAAAAATAAAACTTTTTTGCTCTCTCTCTTACTTTTTACAGAAATTTTAATTGATTTTTTTTCTTTTTATGCTTGGTTAAAGGTTATGAATTTACGAAAAAAAAATATATAAATTTGCAGAGTCTTTTCTTAAGTCTTTTTTTTCCTGATTTTTAATATTTGAAATATTTCATTGTTGTAGTTTCATAGTAGCCCCACCAGTGGTCAAGAGATTCTGCTTTCAAAACTGATAGATGGGAGGTGCTGAGTTTGTACCCAATCATGCCCGTCATCCTAATTGTTCGAAGATTTCCGCATTCTTTGAATTTTGTATTTCCTTGCATAAATACGGGTTAGGTTACTTTAAAAAGACCCTCACGGATGGCAACCCACACCCCTTTTGTGATATGTCCTTCATGGTAATAATTGGCCATCATAAATACAACTAATCAAACAACCAGTTTCAAAGTGATTTGGCATATTTTGATGAGTATTTATTAACAAATAATTAAGTCTGTTACTTATGAAGTTCTTATATGATGGTACAGGGTGGTTAAAATTAAACTGACAGTACTCAGAAACTCATAACTCCGGTTCTACTGAGCGGATCCGAATGAAACTTCAGATATATATTATGTAAATCATGCAGCCGGGGTTTTCGTAAAAAAAAAAAAAAAAATTCAAATTTCGCCATCAAATGGCGCTGTAGTGATAAAACCATATGTAAATGAGTAGTTAGAGCAATTTCGCTATAAAAGCGAACGTAAAAGTCACGATGAACGGGTTTGTTAGGCGTACAGTAACAGGTGATTGATACAGGGGTCTCCTGGATTATCATGTTGTCCCGGCGTTAAGACAAAGAGGCTGTTTGGCAACCACAATATTCATGTAAGATGGGGCAACTGCTCATATGGTGAGATGTGTAAAAATATGATTCAAGGCTATTTCTCTGATGAGCGTGTCTTCTCGCGTAC
The DNA here is from genome assembly GCA_964019185.1 of Maratus speculifer. Lineage (NCBI taxonomy): Eukaryota > Metazoa > Arthropoda > Arachnida > Araneae > Salticidae > Maratus > Maratus speculifer. The sequence continues at coordinate 178,607,494 of OZ025293.1, forward strand.
TTTCCCCTTTTCCTGGCCAGCAAGGTCACCAGATTCGAACCCTTCTGACTTCTGGCTGTGGGGTTTTCTGAAAGATCATGTGTATCAAGGGCGTATAACTAATTTAGCGGACTTAAAAGCTAGCATCGTACGCCATGTCTCCATGATTCCTACTGATGTGTTGCGTGCCGCCGTTGATAACGCGGTGGTACGCTTTCAGCATATTGTTGACCGATAAGGTATGCACATAGAGCACACAGGTGTGTAAATAAATAAAATATTCCGTCAATCTTTGATTTTTGAATTATTATCTATCATTTTATATTGTTAAAACGCCACCTGGTGGCGAAATTTGAAACTTTTTTTTTTACAAAAACCTTGGCGGCATGATCTACATAACATATATCTGAAGTTTCATTTGGATCCGCTCAGTAGAACCGGAGTTATGAGCCTCTGAGTACCGTCAGTTTAATTTTAACCACCCTGTACAAGTTTTAGATGTTTGGAGGTTTACCACTTGTTGCAGGATTAAAAAATACTGTAAAACCACTGTACTATTTTATAACATTTCCTGCTGGATTTGAATCCGAGTACCTTGGTATTCTGGACGCGCACTCTGACAGTTATGCTGTAGGGTCAGTAAAAGAACAAGGTTTCTAAGGTATATATACATTTTTTCTCCCCTTTTAAACTCAAAGCTAGGAAATGTCCTCATTTTTTGTGCCTTTTGCATACATTTGACATAAATTTAAATTAATAACTCCAAATAAATTATCAATAATTATTTGTTATAACACAAATGTCTTCGAATTTTAAAATTTTTACATGAAATTGTATTTTTAAATGATAAAAATATCCTTTTAGCTTTTAATACTTAAAATCCATTAAAATCATTCTGTTGTTAGAAAATTGATTATGGACTATATTTTGACACACAATGAATGATGCAAAACGTTTCTGATGATATCCCCTATAAAATTTAAATTTAGTTAATAAAAATATTATTTCCAGAGATTAAAACAAAGTTTCTTTAAAATTATGAAATTTTTTTTATGATTGACACATAAAGTCTAAGTGAATCTTTTCAAAAATAAAACTTTTTTTACTCTCTCTCTCTCTCTCTCTCTCTCTCTCTTTTACAGAAATTTTAATCGATTTTTTTCTTTTTATGCTTGGTAAAAGGTGCTCTTATTATATGAATTTATGAAAAAAACATATAAATTGCTAAGTCTATTCTTAAGTCTTTTATTTCCTAATATTTAATCTTTAAAATGTTTCATTGTTGCAGTTTCATAGTGGGCTGTAGCAGTGGTCAAGAGATTCTGCTCTCGAAGCTGATAGATGGGAGGTGCTGAGTTTGTACCCAATTGCGCCCGTCATCCTAATCGTTTGGCGTTTTCTGCGGTTTTCTTCAAATCTTGTATTTCCCTTGCATAAATATGAGTTAAGCTCCTTTAGAAAGACCCTCACAGAATGCAATCCCCACCCCCTTCTTTGATATGTCCCTTATGCTGATAATTGGTGGTCATAAATACAACTAATCAACCTACCAGTTTCAAAGTGACTTGGCATATTTTGGCGAGTATTTATTAACAAATAATAAAATCCATTACTTATGAAATTCTTATATGACAGTCTGAGTTGCAGATGTTTGAAGATTTACCACTTGTCGTGGCATTAAAAGATACCGTAAAACCACTATTATTTTTTAACGTTGTAAAAATATTAAAATTCTGTATTGTCATTGAAAATATACCATTGTACAAATTTGTATAATTTTGTTGTATCAGGATTCAGTGTGAAAATCAATTGTAAAATTCCATCATTGCACTGAAACACTGCTAGAGTTTCAGTCACATAAAATAGAAACTATTAATAAAATTTGAATCTGTTACAAAACCATTTTACTTTTTTATTGTTATAAATAAAATTAATTTACAGTTAAATCTCCATTTGACAGTTTTTAAAAATTGTATGAAATCTTTATGTGCATAAAAAATGCAATATGCACCATTTTTCATTTAATTATATAACGATGGGAAATATTTTTGTTGATTTCTTGAAATGTAATTTTAATAACAAAGATTATAGGCAATTTAAAAAGCCTAAAAAAAGGATATCTTTATTTAAAATATAAGATTTTTTTTAAAAATCCCAAACTAATATAAACCATGTATTGATATGTGTTTGGGGAGGGGAGGTGGAGGTTCGGCTCAATATTTATATATTTTATATCCAAATATACCATTTTAAAGTGAATTGCACTATCTTTGAGTTGGTGTTATGTGCTGTGATAAAAATGTCTAGTTTCGTCGTGACACTTAAAAAAATAAGGGGGTTTAGTAACTATGTTAGCTAATTATATATGTATATAAACATATACATATGTATATATGCATATATTTATATATGTATATGATTTAGGTAATTTTCATAACTAAGTTTTAAACAGGTATTTATGAACAAACTTACATTAAGAATCTCTTTTCTTTCTTTGCATAAATACTTTTACCTCTAAATATAAAAAAATTATATATGATCTGGAATTGTCTTCTATTTAGAGATTTTAGTGTATTCATTTAAAAACTTATTATTTATTTAATTTAAACAAGTTAAATTAATTTCTTAATATAAAAGTAATAATAATAAAAAAGCAAAACACAATAGATTATTTGATTTAAAAGATACATAATAGAAATTAGTATATAAAAATAGGAATTAACTGAAATAATAAATTAAAATTTTTAATTTAACTAAAAAAGATTAAAAGTTATGGCAATAATTAAAAATAATTACAGTTTAATAACAATTATCTAATTTGCTAAAAAAAAATAAGAAATCAAATAAGTAATATTGGGTTGGGAAAAAAGTAAATTCGTTTTTTTCCAATAGATAGCTTTAAAATCCCATATCTCGAGTAATACTTACTCAATTAAGTCATACTATACAGTGTTTGAAAGGTAACAATTTCTAGAAAATTCTAGATATAAAGGTAGCGTCATCTGTTTAACGAGTCATTATTGCGTTTTAAAAATAGAGATTTCAGACGATCATTTTCGTCACATTTTAGTTTTTTACTTCCAAAAAGGGAAAAATTGGCGCAGGCTTATCGAAACTTGTGTGACATTTATGGTGATCAGTGCTTAAGTAAACGCCAAAGTCAGAATCGGTTTCCTCTTTTTCCTTTCGAAAATTTCGATGTTAAAGATGAACCTTTCCCTGGCCGGCCAATCCTTGAAAAATTCGATGAAATTTTAAAAACAATCCAGGTAGACTGATATTTCTTCCCACGACATTGCTACGGAACTAAACATTAACCATAAACCACTTTTGAACCATTTACATAAAATTGGATACCAAAAGAAACTCGATACTTAGGTTCCCCATAAAATTACAGTGAAAAATTTAATGGACAGTTTTCATTTGTGAATTGCTACTGAAACGGTATGAAATCGTGCCATTTTTGAAACAAATCATTATGGGTGATGAAAAGGGAATCTGGTATAACAACAATGTGCTAAAAAGATCATGATCGAAGCTTCACAAATGGTGGCAAAGCCCGGATTGATGCCTACGAAAGTGATTCTGAGTGTTTGGTGGGATTGGAAAGGAATTTTCCATCATGAGCTGCTCAAACCTGGCCAAACCATCAATTCAACTATCTTCTGTAAACAACTAATGCGATTGAAGCAGGCAATTAAAAAACTTGGTCAAAATTGATCGAAAGGAAAGGCGCTGTTTTCCATCACGACAATGCTAAACCACATGCATCTTTAGTCACTCGGCAAAAATTGAAAGAGCTTTGTTGGGAAGTTTTGATGAACCCATCATATAGTCCGGACCTGGATCTGACAGATTACCATTTGTTATGCTATACCTAGTAGCAGCATAAAAGCAACAAACTTCATATTGTGGCAAACAGCCTAATTTAATTAGAATTAATCACATAAATCAGGGTTTGTACAAATCAAAAATTCAAAAAACAATTTAGCTATTTTAGTACCAAGATTTTTTTAAAAGTTTTATTTGCCTTATTTAATGCAAAACATTCCTTACTTTGAATATAGCGATCACTATGTTACGAAATTTTTGGTTCTAAAATCCTTAGTTTTTTTTTAAATTCCTTATGTGTGCAAATCCTGCATAAACACTATGGTGTTCGTGATTAGTTTGCATTGAGTGGGTCTCTTAATATGACACTTGTTTCTTTAAAAGTTAATTAAAAACTGATCTGGAAAACGCGTCGTGGAACAAAGCAGCTTTGCAAATTTGTGAGCTTTTTACAACGCAAGCTGTTTTAGCACAGTGCTATGTTTAAATTGTGAACAAGAATTTTGCATTAGCTACATTGTTAAAAGATAATTGCTGTGTTGAATTTAGTTTTATGAAATGCCAAATGAAGTTTAAATATGTGCTACCTTCTATTCTCAGTACCAGTTTAATTCCTTATAAATAGATAAAGATAAGATAAAAAAAAAGGTCATACAGAATAGCAATATTTGATATTATATAGACTTCATATCTATTTGAACTTTTATGGTATACCTTTTCATATATTTTTAGTATATAATAGCTATATCCAACTTTATGTTGTACAATGCAATTTTTAATCAATCTCATTGTAAAAATTTCCATCATAAATCGAGATTGAATTGAATTGAATCATATATGATATTATCTGCTGGTACATCTATCCCAGAAGTTTCTTAGAAAAAATGATAATGAAAGGTGTTTTCTGCTCTTTTGTATTTATGATAAGCTGTCTTGTCTGCTTATGTTCTTCATGATCACAATCAAGACTTCACATATGGTTTATAAAAAAAATATTTTTAGGGTGGTCCTATATCGCGTATGAATATAAATTGGCTTTTTCAATAAGGAGTAAATTTCTGGAGAAGGCGATTTAACTATGTAGACCAGCCATACTTAACCTGTGGTCTATGGGCCGCATGTGGCTCAGCTACCTTTTATGTATGACTCGAGACATATGGTGATCAATCAATAGTTTTAAAATTGGGTGTTGGTTTAAATTTAGGTGTACATAAAAGATATATCAGACTTTCATTGTTGTTTTATATATTTCCCTTGATAGACAAAATTTTCCTGTTATTTAAAATTAATTTCAAGTAATTTAAAAACATTTTAAATGCACTTTGCTTAGTCAAATATAGTCCTTTGTGCTATAGCAGTGTATGCATCTTATTCTTTATTACCAATCAAACATTATTCCAAATTAAATTTTCACTATATATTTCTACACGTGAAAAAAAATCAATAGAAAGTTTTACATTTAGTAAGAAACTAATTTATTTTAATAAATGAACAACTTTTTTCACCTCCAAAAACTTTGAAAATTCTGCTTTCTTACATTGTATTTTTACTGATAACATAGCTAATACTGTTTATTAATATTGAATGTTTGTTGCAAGAAAAAAGGTAACTATACATTTTTTTACCTCTATTTCCAAAGAAAAATTTCGCAGCATGTTTCTACATTTTCAACAGAAATTTACCATGAAGTGTATCATTTTGCAATAGTTAGGTTAAATTTTTTAGTAATGTTTCTTTTGCAACCAAATTCAAATGTACTGATTTTATTGATTTTATTAAAATGCTTTATTATGCTGATTTTGTTATCTTATTTTTTACAACGTAATGTCGCAAACAAGTGCCTGCGGCCTGGAAGAAATAAAGGTTCAGTGTGGCTGCTCTAGGCTCCCGCCAGTATCAATAAACTTGTTAATTATTGTTGTTATAAGTAACAATAATTATTTATCGTTTTGCTATATTTGGTTTTTCTTTTTTTTAAAATATTGATAAACCAAATATTTCTGGGAATGGTGTTCCCGCAAAATTACAGAACTGATCTATTGTCTATACTATCTGAACAAATTATTTTGGGACAGCCATGGGATGTTGAGTTATAAATTAAAAGGCAATCTGCTTGTCCAAAATTTCAATACCAAAGCCTTTTATTCAAGTGACTTATCTATGTACTATATCGTTACTTATACACGTATGTATCTATATATTTTTGTTTACATACAATCTTTTTATTTCAAACTTTACAAGCATATTTTTTTTCCTTGAAGGCAGGAGGTTGAGATGAAATTAAACCTGCCATGTTTGCTATAATTTAAGTAGAAAAAATAATTTTATATATAAACGAAAAAAATAAAATAAAATAAAATAAAGTAAATACTGACATTATAAATCTGTCTTTTTTATCTTTTAACCCCGTAACGCGCAGTGTTGCCGGGTTGGCAACATCTAAAGTTCCCCTGTTTAGAGACACAAAAACTCCGTGAATATTTAAAAAACTACTCTAATGGCTACTTTAAATCTTTCTTATGAGTTCTAGATGGCAGCACCACAGAGATCAAACTCTGTTTTTAAATAATAGGTAAAATGTTTTACTGTAATATGCGCTTCACAGCAATGCTCTTCTCACTGCACTTATCAATGCTTTACTTATGGGAGGTGACCACTTCGGCAACAGCTGCATAATTAAAATGGTTAGTGCAATCTTTACAAAACAATACCTGTGTACTCTTCTAGGCCTAAATAGATTGCCTAATTTTTTATTTTCTTTAAATTCCAACTTTAAAGAGTAGTGCCCCGGAAAGGGTTAACCAGACTTTTATCTTATAACTTTTATTCAGATTCCCCCTCGCCCAAAGGTATAAATTTTTTAAATTGTAAAATAGAAAGACTGCAGTGTTCCATCAGATACAAAGCATTTCTATGATTTTTTGACATATGCTTAATATGAGCATTTAAACATTGAATTAAGTCTGTAAAAAATGCAAATTTATAATATTATCTATTTAATATTATCATTTTGTATTTAATGCACAATGTGTTTGTGTAAAATTTCAATCTGCTTTATTCATATTCATAACATTTGAAAACGTTTGAAGTATTATCTTGTGATAAAGAAAGTAATATTGCTATATGATAAATTCATATATAACATGCATACATATGTTATAAAAAATTGTTTTTAACTGCGTTTTTCTTAGTTCTACTTGTACTCATTGATATACAAATGACCCAATTTGAAACTTAGCATGTTAAAATATAACTGATTAGAAAAAGTGTACATTAAAAGAAGTTATTTATTTGATAGTTTATGTAGATATAAACCATATATTAAATTCAGCTCCATCTTTTACAGCTTCAAGAAAGAAATTTGCTATAAAATTTATAGAAAGGATTTTATTTAAGATTATTTTTAAAACTATTAAAAAGGGTCTTTTTAAGCTACATTATTATTAAATGCTTAACCCTTCACTGCATGATTTTTTCTTTCTGCATGAAAAAATCATTTTGATTACTTTAGGTCAGGGTTGGGTTTTTTCCAGGACAGTGGAAGAAACTGGAAAATAATAATTTCAATGAATTTTTAACAAATTTAGAAAATTTCAACTCTTGAAGTTTTTACCTTGCAACTTCAGACATCTAGTTTTTAAATTTTGAACTATACCATGGATTTATTAAGTGTCTACAATTTTATTGAAAGATTATGATGTTAGTTTCTCTATATTGATTTCATGTGGAATAACTCAGAAGTTTGTTTACTAACAAGGTAGGTCTCCATACTGGGCATACTCAGAATTTTATGAAAAAAATACTAATTAAAGTACTTATGTATGTAATAAATAAGTCAAAATTAGCGGCGGAATCACATTAGAAATTATGTAAAAAAATAAAATAGATTTGAATATTTGGCATGAAAAGACGAATGAGTCACTCAATTTGGCGGGCAGCTCTTTTCCTCGCCAAAAGCAAACGATTATTATGCAACTCAAAACTGTTGGATATTTAGAATGCGTGTAAATCATATTTAATGAATTTAAACATAAACAATGAGAGACTTTAAAATATTATATACAGTAGACTCCCTCAAATCTGCACAGCTTGGGACCAGAGGTTTTGCAGATTTTAGAATTTTGCGGATTTCTGATCGTCGCTTTGTTTACATTTTTAAAAAGTAATTTGAATGTAATTAATAATGAAATCAAAAGTATAATGAATGCTTACAGTTTGCAAAAATGTTAAAATAAGTATTAAACTAAAATAATAAAAAATTAGATAGTTTTTAAAATAAAAATACTAAAAGCAAAGGTCAAATTAATAATCAATAATGTACAATTAAATATTCATTATAAAGATGAAATGTGTTTTTCCTAAATTATTCAATGAAACTTGTTTTATAAAGGCACATTACTAATTCACATCAAGATCATAAATTATTGAAGCTTTATTTCAGGTTTAGAAAGACTTAATAATTAAAAAAGCTTGATTAATACATAAATATATTTGGTAAGATTGTGATTACCAATGATATCAGCAATATCTTTATTTTTTCAGAAATAAATTATTCTTTCTTCATGAAAAAACATGAATTGAAAACTTTAACAAAAATTACAAATTAAAAAATATATGAAATTGATATGAAACTAAAAAAGTCAAATTTTGCACCTACATCTGAACTGAATGTTTCATTGTTTACATCCGTAAAATATGTGCGGATTTTAGAGAGTTGCGGATTTTAGGAGTGCAGATTTGAGGGAGTCTACTGTACATATATATACATGTTGTATTTCATATATATATATATTACTTGTTGAAGTAGCTATTTAATTAATCACTGGAAAAAATGTTTTCAAAAATAAAAAAAAAATCATATTGACAAAAATTATCTTGATACATTTAAGAGTATTCAAAAATAAAATCCACATGTTTCCATAGCAACAAAATCTAATCGACAATTCTCAAATGGACTCTGAGCAGGAAACAAATTTAATTAAACTATGAATTTCGTTTTAAATCTCAAATTTTGATGATTAAATTTGAATATAAATACATATAAATATCGATATAACTAAATTATACTTAAAACAAATTAAAACTTATAAAACAAAAGTTATTTAAATTTATCAAAACAAGCTCAACATGAAACTTTTTTTTCTTGAAGTATATTTGACACAAAGTATTTTTTAAAATTACATTCCTTCACCAACCGGTGATAAATCGCCTAATAACCAAATTTTCATTTTTTTTTTATACGGATTTTGAATGTTGGTTCCGCCGAAATTTTTTTTATAAACGTATATATCCACACAAGAACATTCTGTAATTTTTTTCAGATTTTTCGGGGTATGCCCGTATGGAGACCTTCCTTGTAAGATGCATAAATTGATTTACTTCATTATGAAACCTTCCTTAGCCTCACATTCTCTCCCCGTCATACATACATAAAGAAAAAAATATTTTGTGAGCTTTATGATAGAAAAAAGATGTTTCTCATTAATTCTTATTTGCACATCTACTAAGTACAATTTGCAAGCGAGTCACCTAAATTTGTGATTTTTGTATTGTATTTACAATACAGTTTGCATTTTAATTTTTAACTCAGCATCCCATGGCTGTCCCAAAATGATATGTTCAGATATTATAGAAAATAAGTACATAAATAACAAATATTTTTTTCAAAAAATTAAGATGTTTGAGATCAAAGGTCAAAATGTTTGACCTTGAAATAAAAAAAATAAAAAATAAATACCTGCATGTGACATATCACATGAAAGCCCAATTCAAATACTTTCCAAAGACACAGGGGTGATTCTCGTCCGAAAATTCCGAAAATTTAAGGCATCCTCTTCCGAAAATTTGAAATTGGGTTATCAGTTCCGCATAGTTGCTAACTTGTACGGTTTTGCGCGCGGAAAAAACAGTTACGTAGAAATGCAAATTTCGTGATAGGATCGCCGAAATAGCATACATTTCGTCAATATTTCGTGGAAAAACGACGATTTCGTGAATGTTTATGTAAACGAACTTTGTCAAAAGATCGATAAAAAAAGCGAATTTCCTGTGCGGATCGCGGAAAAAACGGCAATTTCACCAAATATCTCAGATAAAACGTTGATTTATTCTGAAGACCGCGGGAAAACGCCGATTTCGTCTAAAGATTGCGGATATAACGCTGATTTCGTTAAAGGATCGCGGGAAAAAACGCCGTTTTCGATTAAAGATCACTTAAAAATATTTTGTCAAAAGAATATTTGAAATAATACGCAGATTTCATCAAAAGATCACGCAAAAAACGCCGATTTCGTCAGAAGATCGCGGGATTAAAACGCCATTTTTGAGAAAAAATCGCGTAAAAATGTAAATTTTGTCTAAAGATCGTCGAAAAAACGGTGATTTCACTTAAAAAAAACATGGGAAAACGCCGAATTCGTCAAAAGATCGCGGAAAAACCGCCGATTTCGGCAAAAGATCGCAATAAATCACCGATTTTGCTAAAATATTGCTGCTTTCGTCTGAAGATAGCGGGAAAACTCCGATTCCGTCCTAACATCGCTGGAGGGGGGGGGCTCCCCCCCACTCCGCGGATTTCCGAAAATGCGATGCGAATTTCCGAAAAAAAATTTTCATCCAGAATCACCCCTGCAAAGACATAAAAAGTAAGTCTTTATGACATTTAGGGAAGAAGTTATGGCTAAATTTGTATGGCATGAAATGCGAAAATTTACATTTTTTGTCCATCTTTGAAGCTAATTTTCTCAGAAACCAAATAAGATAGAGATTTATTATTGGGTATCTATTCATTTCTCTATGAAATTAACAGATAAGCTAAATATAATAAAATTCTGTGGAGGTCAGGTGAAAATGTCACTTTTTTTTTGAATGACATGGAATGACCCTCTATCATGTGTTGGCAAGGCTACAACTGCAGCACAGGATAGAATAGATGGTAGAATGTCGGTACGCTCTATTGATGACCTGGGTTTCAATCCCTGCTTGGATACTTTTCCACTCTGTTGGCTGTGCACCTTTTTAACTCCTTGAGGGGCAAGAAATAATGTCTCTGTAATACTGAATTCTCACTGGAAATAGCGAAAATTTTTGTTTTAAAATAAGAAAAGGCAATTTTACAACATTTTGCCATCAAATTAAAAAAAATAAAATTTTGTTAAGATTCTGGTGAGAATCTCATTTGAAATAGGTGGTATAAAATAGATCTCACTGCCTCTCAAGGGATTAAACAGCTAAAATTTCAAATATAAAATGCAAGGCATGAGACATTTTCTATTGAAAAATTTTAAAGAAATACACAGTAAGGCTGGGCGATGTTAATATTTATACATCACGATATTAGACTCTTAATATTATAAACACTGTTGCAATTTAAATTGCAAATTTAAATAAATTTTAAAAGCTTTATTATAAAATGTAGCAGTTTTTTACTTTCATTTTTAAGTCATTTTATGCTTAAAAAACTTTTAGAGGTTTATATTCAACAAATTTTAATAAAAATTTATATAATAAATACTGTAATTAAAAAAAATATTTTACATACCTTATACTTACATTTTAATTGCATACACTTATCTATTACTTTTTTTGTGTTTTCAGCAGATTTTTGTGGTATATATGTGGGGGTAATCAAAATAGACATTGTTTCATTATATTAAATAAAAATATTTTTTTCTTTAATATAAGATTTTCATTAAAAGTTTAATATTTGAAAGTCAATTGGAAAATATTTTTATATCATAAAAGTTAGAAAATATTTTAAAAATTAGAATAGGAAGAGATTTTTATGTGCCCATTAGTCATCTTAAATGATATGCAGGCTGGGAATTTTTCGAAATTATTACCAGCTAAGTATTTATTTCGCCAGCCATCAAGATGCAATACACACACAGTAAAAATCTCTTTTTCTAAAATATTAAGAAAACCCCCCTGAATTTTGCCCAAAGATCACGGTAAAAACGTAAATTTTGTCAAAAAATTGCAAAATATACAAATATTTTGTCAAGAGTTCACTATGAAATGCGAAGTTCTTCAAAGGATGATTGAAAAGCACAAATTTCATGAAGGAAATTTCACAAAGAATCATGAAAAAGGGCATCGGGACAGGATTGTGTAAAAGCACAAATTTTGTCAAAGTATTGTGAAAAAGTACAAATTTCGTCAAAGGATCATAAAGTGCAAATGTTATCAAAGGATCATGTGAAAAAAAGGCAAATTTCATCAAAATATCGCAAAAAAAAAAAAAAACTTTTTAAATCAAGAATTACAGATGAGAATTTAAAAAAAAGAAAATTATGCCTTTTAGATGTGCAAGAATGAAAATATTAAGTGTACATTAAAAAAAAAAAAAAACATTAATTAAAAAAAATTTACTTTGTATGATTGAAATAAAAAATAACTATTTAGATTTTTAAAATTGAAAAAATACATATGTGCATTAAAAATAATCATTAGCATACAAGATGCAAAAGGATTATAAATATTTCCATTTATATCAACTTTAATAATCATTAATTTAAAAGGAGAAAAAAAGATTGTCATATTTTCAGCCTATATGTCTGAACTTAAGCATTTCAAAATTAATTTTCGATATATTAATTTCTTTACTTTTTAAAAAATGTTTCAAATTAAATTATTCCTTTTTATGCAATCTTTTTTGCAGTGATTTTTCCACATAAAAGAAACTGCTTTCGAACTTTTAGTTCAATATTAAACAAATTTGACTTATTTTCAATAAAACATAGTCTGAATTCATGTGACGATTCTGGAATTTTTCTCTATTTTTACAGGATTTTTTTTTCTGGCATTTAACAGAATTTTTTGAAATTCATAGTGAAAATTAGATTTTAATCTATTAGTTTAGTAAATTTTGTACCATGTGATTTTTAAACTTTTTTTTCCGTTTGACCATTTATTATCTCCCACGTTGCACAGTGGGGCAAAAAGCCTTCAAATCTGGCAAAAAAAAAAAAAAAAACGAAAAAATTAAATTCTATTTTGAACTACTGGCATATGTCACTTTAATAGAGCAGATGTCAGTGCACATCTGTCCTGTATTAAAAATTGTGCAAAGTTATCCTGGTCATCATTAAAGAAAAAAGTTAAACTGCATATCACACTTTGATAATAAATGAGAAAAAAATAAATTTTATTTCAACACTCCTTTGTTAATTTCACTGTAATAATTCAAAAATAATTTTATTTTTTTTTGACTATGGAACCATTAACTACAGGAATGTTACAAAAATTCATTAACTTCTAATTCGTTTTTAATATGATTTTTATAGATACAGGGTGTCCAGCAAATAACACCCAGATTTCAAATTTAAATTTCTCAAAAACAAAAATCTATAGAACTATGCGGTAAACGATTTCTTTATTAAGTAAGCTGTAAAAATGTTATATTAAAGTTTCGAACAGTGAATATTTTGAAAAGATTATGTTCTGATTGCAAAGAATGCTTGACTTGACGTTTTTCTTGCTTTAGATTGCTTGTAGAGAACGAGTTTTTCGGAGTACTTAGCCATATTTTTTAGAACTAAACTTTTGAAATTTCTGAAATTCCAAAAATTTTGTTCCAAAAAACTTTAAAATATGGCATTGTCCACCCAAAATCTCATTCAAACCAAGCAATTTAAAGCAAGAAAAATGTTAAGTCAGGCATTCTTTGCAATCAGAACTTAATCTTTTCAAAATATCCACCCTTCGAAACTTCTGTATAACATTTTTACAGCTTTCCTAATAATCAAACCGATTACTGCATAATTCTATCGATATTTGTTTTTGAGAAATTTAAATTTGAAATTAGGGTGTTATTTGCTGGACACCCTGTATAATGGTACTTATAACATAAAGTGGCGAAATTTATAAAAAAAAAAAAAATGTCTCCAAACATTGAAGGTTTTAGTTATGAGTTAAATAGAGTTCAGTGTTAACTATAATTTTTTCTACTAGGTTTGAGTTTAGGAAGATAAATATTTGAAATAATCTTGTTCCTTTTTGGTCCTTTTTTAATTGTATGATTATTTTTATAGTTAATCATCCTCAATCTTTGTTAGTGTATGGATGTGTGCCAAACAGATTGTACATACATTTTTGTTAAAAACGAATTTAAATGATTTTTTTTTATTACAAAATAATGTATTTAAATGAAATTTGCTATCATGAAACGTTTTAAAGAAAAAACTTTTGAAAAGTAATGTGATTTTTTGGTATGAGTTCCATAATTGGAGAAATTACAAACACATAGTTCGACACACTTAAAAAAGAAGCTAAAATGTTTTAAATTTTAAAATAAATTCTGATGTGCAAAAGTCTGTCGAGATAAGGGAAATATTTTAGAATTAATAAAGAGTGGCTTGGCAAATCGCTTTCATTTCCTCAATTTGAAAAACAAACAGAAGCGCAATTGAAAAACAAACGTGTGTCTTCATATTCCATTTGAAAGGTGTTCTGGATGGTCAAAAAAATTAAGAGCAAAACAGTTATGCGATTCTAGTTCTACGTCTTCGTTAGTGTACATGAGATGCATAAGTTAAGATCTAAAAGGCAAGAAATAAAAAATTGTGTGCTACCACTAAGACAGCAGAAATAGTTTTGCTTCTAATGTCTTTATAGTAGTACATACATTTTGCTTGAGAAAGGTGGATTCATTCCTTCAAATCCTTCAAAACGTTTCATTAACATTTACTTTAAGGTGTGCTTGAGAATCATTAAAATTGTGCTTGCAAACCCAGTTTTTTCATTTTAAATGCAATAAAATGATTTATTAATATTTAGTTTGTATAAAACTATCCTAAATTCTTGTTTTTAACTAATTTTTGTACAGAAAATATTGAAAAAAGTTTGTAAATTAATTAATAAATTACTCTATAGCTTTTGTAAAAGTTTTAATTTTTACTACTTTAAGTCTACCATAGAGGTTATGTTCTTTTTTTGTCAATTTACTGTGGAAAAACAAAATTTTGTCAGTCACTTAAAATCGCAAATTTCATTGAGCTGGCATGGAAAAATTGCGAATTTCATTGATCAAGTGCAGAAAAAAGTGAATTTTATTGATGAGGCTCGGAAAAATCGCAAATTTCGTTCATCAGGTATGGGAATATCGTGAAATTTGCCATGAGGCTCGGGAATAAATAGCAAATTTTGCCGATCAGGCACGGGAAGACCTCGAGTTATGTCAATCAGGCACGGAAAAATTTCGAATTTTGTCGGTTAAATGCGAAAAATTGCACATTTCATTGATCGGTCAAGAAAAATTCGTTAGATTTGTATCGCATGTTTTCTCAATTTATTGCGTGAAAAAGAAGGGCGAATTTCGTTGATCAGGCACAGAAAAATTGCGATTTGCGATGATGTGCGGAAAAATTTAAAATTTCGTTTACCTTCTGCGAAACAATCGGGAGATTTTTAAGTTTATCAAGAGAAAAAAAAAATTACCCTGCCACGTAAAAAATGCAGATTTTGTCAAAGTCAATTTAAAATCGTGAATTTCATTGATTAGGCAAGGAAAAATGCGTATTTTGTCAATTAAAGGCAAAAAAGCACAAATTTTTCCGATCAGAAATGGAAAAATGTCGATTTTTAATGATCGGGCTCCAAAAAATCACATTTTGTTGGTCAGACATGAGAATATTGCAAATTTTGTCGGTCAGTCTCAAATAAGATTATAATAAGATAATATTTTGTCTTTCATGTGAAGAAAAACGAGTTTTGATGATACAAAAATTACAAATTTCGTCGATCTGGTTCGTAAGAATTGTGAATTCCGTCAATCTGCCTAATAAACATTGCAAATTTTGTCAATAAGGTTCGTAAAAATCACGAATTTCGTCAATCTGGCACGAAAGAATTGTGAATTTTATCAATGACGCGAGAAAAATCAAATTTTGTCGATCAGCTTTATAAAAATCATGAATTTCGATGATCTGCTTTGTGAAAATCGCCAAATTTGCTGATCAGAAACGAAAAGATCTTTAATTTTCTCGATCGACTTTTAAAAATCGCAAATTTTGTTGAGCACGTAAAAATCATGAATTTTCTCGATTGGTTTCGTAAAAATTGTGAATTTTGTGGATCAGGCTCAGAAAAATTGGGAGTTGTAAAATTTGCGAATTTTGTCGATTGGCTTTGTAAAAATAGCAAATTTTACCTATCCGACTTTGTAAAAATAGTTAATTTTATTGATCAGGCGCGAAAAATTGCGAATTTCGACGTTCAACTTTGTAAAAATCATGAATCTTGTCGATCATGCGCAGAAAAATCTTGAATTTCGTTGAGAAGCTTTGTAAAAATCACAAATTTCATTGATCAGCTTCTTAAAAAACACGAGTCTCGTTGATTGATTTCGTAAAGATTACGAATTCTGTTGATCAAATGCGGCAATATCACGCGTTTTGTTGATTGTTGGGAGAGGAGAAATATATGTATCATTTTGCTAGCTGTAGTTAAGATAAATAGATGTAGATGTTTTATAGAATTTGAAGAACAACTAGTAAAATAAACTAAACTCATTTATTTAAACTCATAATAAAAACATAATCAGTTAAAAACAGAACTAAAGAGTTATAGATGTCTTAAATTTACTGAGCCTAAATGGCTTGAACATTTAACTACTCCAAAACATAACAGTGGAGTTACTGCTGGCCAGGCAAGTACACACCAACTAAATCTGCTGCATCACTATTTATACAGGCAAAAACATGACAATCACAGTTAATACAAAACATTAGCATAGTTTAAGAAAAGGTTATGGTCACAAATAAACAAAACAATAGTTTAATAAAGAAGTTTAACAAGAAAACATTAACTCTGGTATTTGGCTACCAACCAACCTACCATAACTCAAAACTGTTGATATGGCATTAAGTTTGCAAGCTAGGAATGTGAAGTTACTTCATTCACAAATAAACCATATACAGTATAACTTCTTTAATCCGGAATCGTACCAATCACGGCGATTCCGGACTATAGAAAATTCCGGATTACAGATGCTTTTGAAACTAGAATGCATTTTGACAAATAATACTAATATCAGTCATTAATATGACAAAGTAAGAATGCTAATAACTTGATAATTTAAAATAATTAAAAAATGCTGAGAAATTGCAATTAAAAATACCTTAAAGGAAATAATAATCACGGAAATATAGAATAAAATTTGTGGTGTCTTCATCTGTAGTAAATTATGATAAACAATAACTGTTTTTTTTCTTTATAATCGATGTTTCCGATTTATAAATTATGGAATAAATAAAATATATCATTAAAGTGATGACGTAAAAATAACCAGTAAACTAATTTTCTAAAAAGAAACAATATATTATAAAGAAAAAAATAAAATATACCAGACATTAAAAAAAAAAAAAAGTTACATTCAAAATAGTGACATATTTAAAATGGTGCTACATAAGGTTACTGTTATGAAAAATTTAACTATAAGTCTTAGAAATGTGAAATTCAATCACAAATTCAATTAAAATAATATTTTGAAATAGTACTTAATGCATAGTACATATATAATAGTACATAATAGTACATAAAATGAAAAAATGATATCTGAATTCGCACTCTTTTGGCGCCATCTGTTGTCACTTAATGATAAGATAATTAAGATAAGAATAATATAATATTAATGACGAGATTATACAATATTAAAAACAAATAAACAAAACAAAAAAGACATCTATATTACTTTATATTTATAAAATAAGGTAGTAATTACAATTTTAAATAGAAAAAAAAGTAGCAAAATTAAATATTGGTTATAATTATTTTTTAAGCATATCTATGAGTGAAAGTTGTTTCATTTTAGGTTTGTGCAAAATTAGTTTTTCACGAATTTTATATACTGTCATCATTTTGTGTTCACTGATAAAATTTCGTTGTTCAAGGCCTTTTATCACATTATCAAGATGGCTGATTAAATTATCAGTTGAAAGTTTTTCTTCATTTTGTTCACTGTCAGTTTCCTCATCTTCATCGCTAGGATCGACTATATTTAAAGCATTATTAAGGATTTCTCCATCGGTCAACTGATTGATTGTCGGGGCATCTTTGTCACATTCAAACACTTCTATAATATCGGATTCTTCTAAATCAATATTTCGATTTTTTCCATAGCTCACAAGTTCAAAAATTAAAGTTTTTTCTTTAGATACTCTAAATCCATTGAATCCTGTGGCATCACCGATAAATAGTGTGTATGGTAACACTCTGTGCCAGGCATTTTTTAATGTTTCTTTTGATATGGCATTCCATGCACTAGCAGCATTTAACAGTGCATCTTTTGGCGTGAATGACTTCGCAAAATCGGAAATACTGATTTCGTTATTAATGCTATCAAGCATTCGCTGTAAAAAATTATTTTTATAATGACATTTGAATGCTTGAAATACGCCACAGTCCATAGGTTGCAAAATAGATGTGCAATTTGGTGGCAGGAATTCGATTTTAGAATTTTCTTTTTCTTCAATATCATGCGCGGAACAATTATCTAAAATCAGCAATATTTTTGCATCATTTGGTAAATTTATTGAATTACAATTATTCCGGACCTCCAGTAAAAAATGATTTTCATACCAATCGGTGAAAATTTCTTTTGTCATCCAAGCACGTTGGTTACTCCGATATAGTACTGAAAAGGTTACACCTTTAAAAGAATGGGGTCGAGCCCTCTTTCCAATCACCATCAATTTGAGCTTGTGTGAACCAGCGGCATTAGCACATGCCAAAATTGTCAATCTTTCTTTAGAATCCTTGATGCCGGTAGCGGATTTTTCTGCTTGAGTAGCCAGTGTTTTTCGAGGCACATATCGCCAGAAGAGTGCGGTTTCATCCGCATTATAAATCTGCTCTAAAGTTAAATTTTCTTCTTCAATAATTTTTGTTAAATCATCAACAAAAAGATCTGCTGCTTCGTAATCCGCACTTATTTTTTCACACTAAATTCGAATTTGGCGTATACCATGACGCTTTTTAAATTTATCTAGCCATCCAGTTGTATATTCGCATGGCGTATTTAAACCCATTTCTTGATGGAATCTTTGCCTGCGCTATAATCATGGGTCCGGTCAGCGGCACATTTTCGCTCCTCCTCTGTTTAAACCAGTCAATCATAACTTTATCCAGATTGGGATTTTTTGCATTTTTCATCGTTTTACGTTTCCCCATTTCAATAGGCAAGTCACTGTCTGCAAAAAAGATAAAATTTCCTCCTTTTGTTTTATGATTTTCCAATCGCATTTTCGTCACATAAATTACGAACAGAAGTCCCTTGACTATGCTTTTTTAACAGTTCCACTTTTTCTGCAATCGATAGCGTGCAGTGTTTTTTTTCCCCTTCACAGGAATTAAGTTATCAATTCGCTGGTAATTTATGCTAGGTTTTTTTTCCCAAATATATCGGACTTTGATAACAGAACACTACGAATAACAATCAAAATGGCGCACTAACCCGCACACGGTAGAGTAAATGCAAAGCAATAAACTAATGTTGCCATACAAAAGATGTAAAAAAAAAAGAATTAAAAGAGTGATGCCGAATATTTTTTCATAATTTGATCTTTATTCTAGCTATTTCTTTCAAAGGAAAGGAGTAATGTGATTGGCTGTTTTAATTTTTTTTTGGAAACGTATTCGCATACTGTGGTGGCGCAATCTGTGATCAAAAAGGGAAAATAAAAGAAAAAAAAGATTAAAAGTTCCGAAGTGTCCGGATTACAGAAGTTTCCGGATTATAGATGTCCGGATTAAAGATGTTATACTGTAGTAAATTATTCTGCATTAATTATAAAATAAAAAGTCCTATATATTTAAGAAAGGTAATATATATATATATATATATATATATATATATATAAATAATTAATATTTAACTTTGAAAAATTTGTGAGTTAAAGTTTGTTTACATTTTTTAATTACTAGCTAGCCAATTCATAACTTTTAAACCTTTTTCTCAAACATTAATAAACTTTAAAAATAACAAATAAACTTTCAAATAATTTGTTAAGCATTGTGAGGATGAGTGAAAGAGATGGGGAAAACTTATTGGGATTTTATCAAAATTAAACCTTTAACTTAATTAGAAAAATGCCAACATTGATCAGTTTTGTAAAAATCGCAACTTCCATCGATCAACATCGTAAAAATCACGAATTTCGTCGATTGACTTCGTAAAATTTGCAAATTTGTCAATCAGACGTGGACAAGTAGCGAATTTCTTCAATTGGCTTCGTAAAAATCGTGAATTTTGTCAATCGGCTTTGTAAAAATTGCGAATTTCATAAATCGGCTTTGTAAAAATCACGAATTTCGTCAATTGGCTTCACAAAAAGTGCAAATTTTGCTGATTGGCTCCGTAAAAATAGCAAATTTTGCCTGTGCGGCTTCATAAAAATAGTTAATTTTGTTGATCAGGTGCGATAAATGGTGAATTTTCTCGATCGGCTTCGTAAAAATCACAAATTTTGTCGATCATGTGTAGAAAAATCATGAATTTTGTTGATCGGCTTCGTAAAAGTCACAAAAGTTCGTCGATCCATAGGCGTAGAATTGTATGGGCCCCTCCAATAATTTTTTCAGATGGGCTGTATTTTTTAACGTCAACCGATACGGGAAAAAAATCGCAAATTTTGGAAATTTATAATAATTTATGGAATTTTTCAGTGTATGTTGTTTTACAGAGAAAATTATCATTTCGTAAATTCTTTGTTTACTTTTATTCTTAAAAAACGGCTAAAACAATCTAAAAAAACGGCAATCCCCATGGATTTTTTTTCTTTCTTCTTTGGACAATAAGCATAGTTTCTAGGAAAAATAACCTTTTCTGATTCTGATGTCCTGCACAGGGGCAATAAATTAAACTTTTAATGTAGACGATACATTCGATGTTATCAAATTACAAAACCTTAGATAAGATTCACTGCCTTTTTCCAATCATACAAAGAAAGGGCCTTTTCGGCCTTGGATATAAAAAAAGCCCTAGGAACCCCAAAGAACTCGGGAGGTAATGGGAGGTGGGGGAGAGAGTATAAAGGGATTACTTTTGCCGCCAACAGATGACCAAAGTAAAACAATCAGAAGTGTCTGAGGCAACGAAAATAGATGGGAAGATTTCTTTATACCTTAGTCAGGCATAAAATATAAAATTTCTATATAAATGCTAATTGTAGATGGACAGATATTTATTAATATTGTCTAAAGATACCAAGTCACCCCTTGGAGTAACGGATGACTGGATCTAATAGTTCAATAAGCAGTAAGTATTCAAATGTTCCTACTTATTATTTTAAAGAATTTCTTTTTGCATTGTCTTAAGTTATTTGATTAAAAGTCTAAACTAGAGGTCTGCACGGGCCGATTTTCATTAACGGCATTCAGGCCAGGCCGGGCTTGGGCTTTAATTTTCTCTGAAGATTTGGGTCAGTCTGGGTCAAGTCACTATTCTTTTTGGGCCGGGCTGGACTCGGGCCTTGCATTTTCCCCGAAGGATCAGGCTGGGCATGGCCTAACTTACATTTTCCATACGAAGCCAGGAATCATCTATTCAACGAGGACCAAAATATTTAGTCCTGGTTGAATCATCCCGTATAAAAATCCTTTTCTCGATGTGGACAAGTCTGTTTAAAAATCAATAAAATTTGGCTTGGTCCAAAAATTTTTGAAAAAGAGGCATATACTTTTAAATCGCCATTATTATACAATTAAAATTTATTCTTTTTAGAGAAACATATATATCTAGGCTTATAAAAATAGAATTGAATGCATGAAAAATAACCTGCTTATGACGAAATCTTCTTTTAAACTGAAAACTGGAAATTTATTTTAAACTGTTCATCCATTAAAATTGAATACAGTATTAGGTGAGAAAAAAATATACTATACATTTACAGCTGCTAAGAAGGGAAATATGTCTATAACGTATTCTTTTTTCAATGTGATTCTGTCTCAGCATTAAAAGGTATGGTTTTCTTTAATCAATTTCTTATTCTTCTGTTAGTTACTGTAGTACTATTATTTCTAAAAAGGAAGGTCTCCATTGGGGGCATACTCAGAATTTTTTGAAAAAAATACGAATTAAACTACTCATGTAGGTAATAAAGGATCAGTGAAAATTAGCGGCGGAATTACATTATTAGATATGTAAAAAAAATATAGTTTGGAATAATTGGCGTGAAAAGCTGAAAGCGACGTGGGATTTGGCGAGCAGTGCATTTCCTTGCCAAAAGCAGACGATTTTAACGAATCTGAAAATTGATTTTAATTGACTTCACTACTTTTATAGAATATATCTCTTCTGACCAATGAGAATGCTCCATAGCACGGTGAATTGACCGTTTTCTATAAAAGCGGTGTAGTGACGCTGCAGAAAATGGTACAGATTTTTAGTGGTGTTGTAGCTTGTGCAACACTGTTAAAAATCTGCTGCATTTTGCTGCAACGCACTCCACCGCTTGTATATAATATCTCTATTCCAACCAATAAGAAATCTCCATTTCACGGCCAAGTAATTGTTTTCTATACAAGCAAGGGAATGCGTTGCAACAAAATGCAGTAGATTTTTAACAGCGTATTTTTCAATTTGGAACAATTTTAATCAATTTAAATTGCGTTTTAACTGATAAAATATATTAATTTCATTTTATTATAAGTACATATAAACGTATATGACAAAATTACACTTAAAGTAAAGTAAAAATGCAAAACTAAAATTACTTAAACTAAACTTATTTAAATAAATTGAACATAGAAAGTTTTTTCTTTAAAAAGTATTCGAAGCGTAAAAGCGTATTTTTCAAAATTTCGTTTTTTCGCCAACCGGAGATAAATCGCCAAATAAACGAAATTATTATTATTTTTTTATGGACGTTATAAGGAGGTTCCGCCGAAATTTTTTTATAAACATATATAACTATATGAGAAGAACATTCTATAATTTTTTCAGATTTTTCTGAGTATGCCCGTATGGAGACCTTCTTTGTGAGTCTTGTGTAGGTAGTTGTTTAAATATTCATCAATATTTTTATTCCATATTACGATTGCTTGCAGGTATAAAAATTTTAAAACTATGAATTTCAAATTATTTCATAAAATAAATGAAATACATTTTTAACCCTTTCAGGGATAAGTGATTCTGTTTGTCATATTAAATTCACGCGGAAATTTTCGAAAAAAAAAATGTTTCAAAATAAGGAAAAGTAGTTTTAAGAAAGAATGTCACTTGCTTCATATTGATTTTTAAAAAAAAGGCTTTTTATTTTGTTTTTATTTATTTTGTAGAAATTGAATTGGTTCTAATTTCATTGTTTTCAACAAAGGCAACTGATCAATTTGCAAAACTAAACAGATCGGGCTCAACATTTAGCTTTTATTTCTGGTAGAATCTTGAAACAGATATTAAGTACTATATTCCTTTTCTAAGTGTAGGACTTATACAGACCTCTAAGAGGCTGTGGAAATATAGCGTTATCATTTTAGTTGGGAGGGTGTCTGGCATATGATATTGCAAGATATCTCAAGGGAGAGATCACTTTTGATATCGATATCATTTTTGATCCAAATAAACTTTCTCTTTTTATTTGTAACATGGTATTTGGTACAAAATAGCATGTTATCTTTTTTTTAGCCTGTTATCTATTCTTATGAAAATACAAAGTTATTATTAAAATCATTAAATTGTTATAAAATTGAATTCCAAAATATGGATTACCTTTAACGTTTGGCATTCCTATTCTTCTTCATATGTGTATGCACATAATCGCATTCCGACAAAACTTATGTGAAGTATATTTAAAATGAAGCTTGTGTTTACTAATAAATAAAAGAGAAAGAGAAGGAATGTTGTCCATTTGTTTTGTTTATAAGAGTTTCTATCTGCCCCATCCCATCTCCGTTCGAGACAGGTGCAATAAGACTTTCTATCTACCGCCATCCCTCCTCAGTTTGGGGGAGGTGCAATAAGACTTTAATACTCTTGAATGAATTATGTAACAAAAAGCTATTATAAAATACTTTTAAATAGTAACTAATTCTTTTAAGTATAATATGATCTAAAATTTTTTCATGTTTAAATTGATATTTTATTGTCTCCTCTTAAACTAAATCCTAAAAGTATGCAAAAAATAAAAGTAAGCATTTTTGTATATTGTTTTGAAAAAATGAAATAAATTCTAGAAAAAAAAAAATTACACTTTGATAACGATATCATTATTGGAGAAGGGGGGAGGGGGAGTTCAAGGGATGATAACGTATGATATCAAAAAAATAGGCATGCCAAATTTCCGCGGATACGCGGATTTCCGCGTTTTGCTTATTTTCAAAATCCGCGGATTTCCGCGTTTTTGTTTATTTTCAAAACCTGCGGATTTTCGCATTTTTTCTTATTTTTTGGCCGCGCCGCCATTTTTTACCACGACGAAACTGGTCAAAAATGGCGATCAAACGGGTAAGTGACCTTTCGTTAAGGCATTTTCTTGGTTACCTTCAATGATAGGGTAAGTAAAATGACGTATTTCGAAACTGCGGCCAATCGGATCATTGGTGCGTTTAACGAACTAAAATGCTTGATCACTTGACCTTGATTGCACGTTCCTTTCCTTATTTAAATATTTATGGGTAAACTATGAAAAATATTTGGCAACACTCTTGAAATCAATTTTTTTCCCCTTTGGAATGGCAATATTATTTTAGTTCTAGCTCATAACGCGTGCTATGCCTGTTCCCATCTTGTTTTAGCATCGGTAATCAACTTGTTCGCATCGCATTTTTTTTAGTTCTCTGTTCTTTCTCCCTTCTATTCTGTTTATATTAATTCGCTCTCACTCGTTGGCTTCATGTACGGAGATGTCCATGAGGAAAGACATTGTCATCCGGTCTTTAGAGACTGACGTACGCACCATCGACAAAGACGTGAAAAATCCCTGGAAATGGGATTGGTTGGAACGAGAAGTGGACGGCCGATTTATCAATGAAACAATAAGAAAATTAGAAAAATGTGGCACAGCGTATTGTTTAGTGTGCCAAAAAGAATTGATTTACGGCTCACGTGGATTCGTGACTCTCTCTGACCACGTAAAATCGAAGACTCACAATACTGCACTACAAAGACGAAATGAACTTACAGCTTTACCAGGTAAATAATACTTTCCTTGTACTCTCATTTTTAAAGCATGAATTAATGAAATTATAAATAATTCTTTTTTTTAACTAAAGACAAACAAGCAACTATTTATATTCTTATATAAATTTTAGATGCTGTATCTTCCCGCGAGCCGCCATTTTGTTTCCCTATTTCTCACAAATTGTTACTATTATCATTATTTTGCAATTGTTTTTTTAAAGAAACATAAAATAAATATTTTTAAGGCTTATGCATGCTAAAAAATTTATTTTCACTTTACTTGAATGCAGGGCTCGAAAAATAGCATTCCCGGGATCCCGGGGAACCTAGAAATAATTTCTGAGAACGTATATTTTTTCACTCGGGTTCCCAGCTGGGAACCTAAAAAATCGTCATGCTTGCTACCTATCCGCGCACGCATTATATCGCATAAATTACACAAAAATATCTCTTGAGCGGTCCGTGGGATGCGTAATTTCGTCAAAATATTACGGAAAAAATCCGAACTTCGTTAAAAAATTGCAAAAAAACAGCAAATTGTGTTAAAAAAAATCACGAAAAAACGGAAAATTTCGTCAAAAAATCGTGCTAAAACGGCAAATTTCGTCAAAAAATACCGAGAAAACAACAGATTTCGGCAAAAGATCGTAAAAATTCGGGAAGCAACGCAAATTTCATTAAAAGATCGCGAAAAAACGGCAGATTCCGTAAAAAAAAAAAAAAAAACCGCAAATGTCGTTAAAAAAAATCTTGAAAAACGACAGGTTTTGTTAAAATATTGCGATAAATCGGCAGGTTTCGTTAAAACATCGGAATAAAACGGCAGATTTTGTCAAAAGATCGTGAAAAAACGGCAGATTTTGTCAAAAGATCGCGAAAAAGCGGCAAATTTCGTCAAAATACTCACACATAAATTTTATTGGGAACCTACATTTTTCATCTGCGAACCTCAAAATTTTTTTAATTTTCTAGCCCTGGAATGTTTTATGTAATAAATAAGTAAATCAAACGATTTTTACTATTAAAAATTTGCTTTTTCAATCTTTGAATTTCTACAGTAGATTCCCTTGTTTAATTTAATATCATTTTTTGAAATGTATGATTCAATTATTAAATAATCATTTTAGTTGCATTTTGTAGTCTAAGGTAAAATAATCTAAGAGAAATAACAGGGGAAAAAAATGGCGGCTCGCGGGAAGATACTGCATCTAAGCCGAAATTTCGTTAAATTAACTATAATTCTATTTCGGATTTAGCATTTAAAAATTAATGTTATATTATGAATTTAGTAATAAGTCCCTATATAATGCAGAGGAAAATTTATTGTTTTATCAACGTTTTGTTATTAATAAATATCAAAATAGAAAAAATGCTAAGTAATGAAAATTAATATTTCATATGTGTAGTGTATTGATAACATATTTACATATTAAATAAAATCCAAATAACATTTTGCTGATTTTTTTTCCTTTTTTGTGGGGAGGGGTTATAAAAAAATTTATATACAGATTTTTATATACATAGCTTAGCTGTCAAGAAAAGTTTGAAGAATTATAGTCACCACTAACTTTAAAAGCGGCTATTCTAATAAAACTGACTCTACTGCTCAATTTCTCAGTTTTCACCTATAATATTAAACAGTGTAAATTTGTAATTTGCCAAAAATGTAATAACCAAGACTGTAAATTTATTTAAGAAAAGCTATGGGTTATTCCTTTTGATTTTCTGTAAATGTGCATTTTTTTTTTCCCCTCTCAAAATATTTCGAAACTGGTGTCATATGAACCGCATTTGAACAATTGCAACAAAATGGTGATTTTATGCTGCGCATGATATACCAGCAATTGTATATTTATTAATAAGCTTTTTCTTTTTTAAAATGTTATAAATTTTGTTTTATAATTGTGAAACTTTTTTATTTACTTTTAAAGTAATAAAAAAAGTAAAATATGTAATTGGTATTTGAAAATAGTTTTCGCTTTGGCATAAAAACAAATGCTGATGTGGTGCATTTGACATCTGGGCCATTTTTTCATGTATAAAGTATTTATTATAAGACTCAAAATGTATCAGTAATGTTCTGGCTCATAAAACTTGCCGTTTGTATAGCTTATTTTGTTCGCTGTAACTCAAAAAAAAAAAAAGAAAAACCTTGAGTGCATTTTTAAAAATTTTGAATTTGTTTACATTTTAGAAAAAGAAAACCTATAATATCAAAGTATTAATGAATTTTTCCATTTTGAGCACTGATTATATATGTATATTAAATGGGAGAGGGACATAGAATGCCTACTTTCAGGGCTTGACTAAGCGGGGCAATTGCCCTGGGAGGAGGCCCACCAAGTTTAGATGTAGATTTTTTGGAAAAGCAGTGTCAAAGTCAAATGATAAAAAATGACCCAAATTCTTTTCTTTAAGTTTTAAAAGACTTTCTTCTCATACCCTCTCTGTTTTCATATCCCATGGTCCCTTAAGTTCTTACATTTATCCTTATATTCCTGTAATAATAAAATAAAAAATTATATAGTTTTTTAAAGTTATCCTTCTTCTGCTATTATGCATTATAGATGTGAATAAAACATGATACGAAATTTATGTACACATGCAATAGGTATGAATTTTTGTTTGTCACTTCAATAACGAAATTTATGTACACATGCAATAGGTATGAATTTTTGTTTGTCACTTCAATATAATTTACAAAAAATAAAATAATAAAAGGGGGTTCCATTAATAATGCTTGTCCTAGCCTCCCCCCCTCCCACTGTCTAAGTCGGGCCCTGCTTACTTTTGTTAAAACTTTGCTAAAAATTTTAGAAATTATCAAAAATAATACATTATGCAATGATTTTAAAATACTCATAAACACTGTAATTTTTCTAATTTCAAATACATAAACTCATCTAAGTTAAATGCAGGGTTGGTAGATGATCCAGTAATGACACCATTCCATGTTTTTGGTTTGAAAAGAAGAAAAAAAAATCAACAAAATTACCAATTAAGTTACAGAAGTTGATAAATCAATTGCAATCTTAATTGTGTATACATAGTGAATGTCTGAATGTTTTCATTTAACAAATTTGATTTGTAAACTAAATTTTATTTTGGTTAAAATTTAATCATTTTAAAATAAAGTAATTTGAAAATATTTTATGAAATATGTAGTTTTTTCTTTGACTTGAAATCTGCCCATTTGTACTGACTTTTACAAAAATGCTTAGATATCCTAATTAATTTCAGGGACTGGAAACTGTAGTAATGAAAACCCTGATACACCATATGGTTTACATCCCATGTTCTCAAAGGCACCAGTATCAGCACCAAAGGTACCTGAGCCACAAACATCTGTGAGCGATCGCTCTGCCAACTCTCAAGCGATGTTGTTATCATTTCTGGCAGAAAAGTCTCTGCCTTTCTCACTGGCTCCAGATATCATCGAATTAGTAAAGGCCCTTTCACAAGATCGAAAAGTGCTCAACCAGATGACAATGCATCGCACTGCTGCATCATATAAGATGCGTTATGGTGTAGCTAAGACCTTCCAGGAAAAGCTTTTTGATGATTTAAAGAAAACTTTTTTCTCATTAAATCTTGATGAAAGCACAAGTAACAATTTTCAAAAGATAGTGGCAGTTCTTGTCAATATTCCAAATGAAAATAAAGAAATTGTAACAAAACACCTGTCTTCCTTCTCTATTGTAAAAGGAGACAGTGAAACCATATTTCAAGAAGTTGTGAAAATATTTGAAAAAAATGATATTCCCTGGAATAATCTTATGTCAATATTGTTAGATTCGTGTTATGTAATGAGGGGTGTAAAAGCGGGCTTAGAAACAAAACTTAGAATGATGAAATGCCCCCATCTTCTTGATATTGGAGGTGACACTTGTCACCATGCTCACAATGCAGCCAAAATGTTTTGCAAGCCGTTTGAAAATTACCTAGAATCTTTATTGTCAGACATTCATAATGACATCAAGTGGTCTGCTGACTTGCGTGTTGCATTAACAGAAATTTCTGAAGCTCTTAATATTAAGTATACAATGCCACAAGCTTTCATCAGCTTTAGATGGTTATCTATATATGATTGTACTGTAGATTTCCAACGAATGTTTGCTCCTCTAACTTTATTTTATTTTGCATTTTTATCCAAGGAAGAGAAGAGAGAATTTTTACACATAATTGTAAAAATATACAAAAATTTGAGTGTAAGTGAATCTGCTAGAGATCACATAAGAAATATTCAAGCAGTTCTTGCATCAAAAAACCTGACACAGCAAGGAAAGGATCGCAAAATTCGTATTACACGAAAACTTTTTTACTATCAATGTAAAACGAAGTTAATCATGGGACTCTTTTTAGCTGTATTACCACTTTTGAAAGAATATATTTTGATGTTTCAAGCTGCTTCGCCACGCATTCATATGTTATATGAAAAACAGTGGTCTGTACTAAAAAATTTTCTTTCATGTTTTGTCAAACCAGAAGTTATGCAATTGATTGGGAGGTCTTCTAAGAAGATTCAAAATTTAAAAATTGAAGAATCTTCCAACCATCTTCCAATTTCTTCTATTTTTATGGGAGATATTGCAAAACAGCTAATTGCAGTTTCTCCAAAATCACAATTTGAAATTATTAAAAATTTCAAATCAAATACCTTGAAAGCTTATGTTGGGTGCGCTAAAGTATTAATTAAAAAAATGCCTTTCGCAAACCCTTTCTTAAAATCTGTATCCACCCTCAATCCTTGTTACAGAAAACATTCTTTAAGTTTAAAGTTGATGAAGGAGCTTCCTAATTATGCTCCTAATGTTATAAATGAAGCAGAGAAAGAGCTATTTGATTTAGAAGTGCATTGTTTTCAAAATGATGATTCTCTTCGTCATATGGATGATGAAGAATCTATTGACATGTGGTGGAGAGATGTGGAAGCATCTAAGAAATATCCTTTACTATCAAGGATTGCTTTTGCTATCTTAACTTGTTTTCATGGACCGAAAGTAGAAAGCAGTTTTAGCTTAATGAACAGTATCATTACACCTGGGACTAGCAGGTTGAATGTATCAACTTTTGACGCGATTCAAACTGTTAAGTATGAACTTATGTCACAGAAAAAGACAGCTGTGAGTATGTTTAAGAAAAAAGACTTTTTGAAAGAGAAGATTGATAGAAAATTATGCTACAACATTCATAATGCTTATAAGTCTTATACAGAAGAATTGTCGAAAACTAAATCGCTACAAGAAGAAAAAAAAAAGAAATTGGCTATATCAAGAGATAAATCATTAAGTAAAACGGCTGCAAAAAAGTTATGTGCAGTTGCAGCAAAGACGCAAAGATTGGAACATAAGAAGAATCAACTTAAGTCAATACTTAAATCAACTGCAATAGTTTCAAGCAATTCAAATGGAGATGCTAGCTCATCAAAGGACAATAGTTCAGTTGTTGCTGAAAATTTTATCATTAAATCAAATAAAGTTGCTAATGAATCATCTTCATCAGAAAAAAACTCAGAAACAAGAAAATTACTTGAAGATGAAACTTCAATTAGAGATTCTTCCATTTTGTCAAAGGATAGTACTTCAGTTGATCCAACAAATTTTGCGATTAAAGCAAATGTTGCTAATGCATCATCAGAAACAAAAGTTTCATATTCAAGCAGTTCAAATGGAGATGCTAAAAATTTTGTGATTAAAACAAATACAGTTGTTAAAGCATCTTCAGAAATAAGAAAAGTTGTTGTTTGCAAAGAGAATGAACAGTTCTCGATCAAAAGAAAAAGTATCTACCCATGAAAATGGGCCAAAAAGAAAAATTAAAAAGCATGCTAAGGGTGTCCTAAACATCAAAGAAATGTTTTTAGCCCCCAAAAAATAATTTAAGTTCATATATTAGACTATTAATTTTTTTCCTTTAATTTTATGCACATTCCTTGATTTTTTCTTTTTTTGGGGGGGGGGGGGGGAGATTAACATTTCCACTGAGTTTAATTTTTGTTCATATTTATTGCATATCTAAATCATTTTATGTAAATTTGTTTCATTAATTTATTTTTATTTATGAAAACTATTTAGTTTTTATTGAAAGAAATTTTAAAGTTGATTTTATTTTGCAAATTGTGTAAAACTTGTGAAAGTTTATTCCTAGTCTAATCCTCCTCCCCTTAAATTTTTAAAGAATTTCCTGTGCTAAAGGAGGGCTTACTTTCAGTTCTTATATTTAAAAAGAAATTTATTTTATAAAGTAAAAATTATACAGAAACAAAATTTCATACTGTCAACTTTCTTCATTTGTCAGTTACTTCTTTCTCTTGTTTTTAAGCATTTTTCAGAAAAATTTCTTAAAGCTTGCCAATCACTCAGTTTCTAATTTTTTTTTTTTTTTTCCTCTACATTTTTTCCTTTTTCAGTTTAGATTTCAAAATACTTTAGATCTACTTAGTTTTGTATGAAATGTCAAGTGTTACTTAGAAGAATGCATCAGCATCCATAAATTTAACATTTAGGTGAATTCAAAAGCTTTATGGTTTGCAAACTTGTGAACCTGCTATTTATTTATTTTTTTTAAACTTTAGTGTACATACTTGTTCAGTAGCATGCTTTTTGATTTGCTCAACTAATCATTTTTTTCTTTCTTTCTTTTTGAATTTAATTATACAAAATGTTTTTATTATAATTGTGCATTTTTAAAAATTGCGAAAAAGATGCTATTTCTATCCAAGGAACGCGAAAAAGACGCGATTTCTGTCAAAGGATCACGAAAAAGACGCGAATTTCGTCAAAAGATCGTATAAAATACTTGGATTTTATCAAAAATTGCAGATTTCTGCTGAAAACTGTAGAAAAATCGCAAATTTCGGTAAAAAATAGTAGAAAATCATAAGATTCTGTTCAAAATCGTAGAAAAGTCGCAGATTTTGTTGAAAGATTGGGGGAAAAACTAATTTCGTCATATGGTCGTGGAAAAAGAACACGAGTTACGTGCTCATGTTCTCACTCAGTGGGGAGGGGGGGGGGGGGCAAAAAATATTTTCAGTCTTGGCAAAATTTCATACTTGCACCCATGCATCGAACTTCAAGTTGAAAAACTGTTGTTGCAGCAAATGAATATTCGCATTTGATTTCATTTCATAAATAGTGTGCAATTGATCAAACATTTCTTTAGCTGAAACACATGAAATTATGTGAGATTATTGGACCAGCTTCCATACGTGAAACCAAAATTTCTTGTGCTTTTGCATCTTTCACAACAAAATTGGAATATCCAGCATCAGTTAGTTGCTTCTGGTTTTACTTTTGTGCTTGATACTATATAATACAGTTCCTTAGCAACAAGCGTAACTTTAACTTGAATTTCCATACATTCTAATTATTTTCATTTAATTTTATAAACTGTTCCTGCTGTGTTTAGATTCTGGACATTTCAGAACAACGGTCACAGAAAAACTTCTTTACAAAAAAATTCAATAATTACTACTAAATATTTCTACTAATAGGTTTGGGTCTGGGTCCATAACCTGTAACAAAATGTGCTTTAAAGATTACTAAATCAGTAACTACACAGCAGGGTTTACTACGCATAAAGTTTATTATAACGAACACAATGGCAGCACGAAAACACTACATCAAAAAGCAGGATCAAAACATTGACCGAGAGCATTCTGCAGTATCTGGACAGGAACAGTCAGGATGCACATGCATCTGAAACAGTTATGATCAATACTTATCCACTGACATATTTCGATTGTATTCCAACATAAACAAATACTTTTTCTGCCCTTGAAAGAGTTAAAATTATTTATTGATTTATATTGAAATGGTGCAATGAGTTATAATAAACCAATTCAATTAAAAATTTATAAAGAGCTTTTTAAACATAATAAAAATATTTTTTTTTGCCAGTGTTCCATATTCTACCACATTCTACATTTCACACTTTAAATCAATTGCAGTATTTGGATTGTTATCAGTAAAGACTGAATCCATACTGCATAACCAATAACAAACTGAAGAATGTAGCAGACATAGTCTTATTTATCTTTTTTGTTAAATTTAAACTAATTAAAACTCACTCCCATACATTCAGTTCTACTGTGGTATGAAATATGTTGCTTAAATAGGGTAATAAGAATGACTGTTTGAAATGTGTCAAGATGGAGTCTAAAGTAGAGTAATGATGCTCACTAGGGTGGGCTGAAAAAAACTTTTTCGATTTTCGATTATGGCAGGTGCGGAAAAGTGGCCACTGGTGGCACTTAGTTCACACAAAAAATTTGAGATTTTTTGGACTTTTTCTTACCCTGCCGCAAATGGCTTGAAATTTTGCAAAAATGCTGATTTTTTAACTTTTTTAGCTAAAAAGTTAAAAATGTTAATTTATTTTGGCTGTATTTACTTGAAAAGGCAGCTTTAACGTACCAAATGCTTAAATAAGTTCTGATAGTGCATTATTTAATTGCAAAGTGTATTTTAAATAAGCCGATTTTCATAGCTTTTTCACGTAAAACAGGCAAAAATTGTATTGGTTTGAATCATTCGTTAATTTCTCTCTTATTTATGATCCTTGGTCTTTAAATTTTTTCTATGTGTTAAAGGTTATGTATTTGGGCAGCAGACAGCAGTATAGCTCAAAAACGAAGCTAGAAGGAGAGAAGGGGGTGAAACAGGACTCCAGGCGTGCGCAATGCCTCATCGTAATGTTGAGGGAGTTAATGAAGATACATAAGAGAAGAGAAAATTGCGATAAGGGATTGTTATTATTTTACCATGCTCAAAATCTGCGACATATGTTCAGTGTGGATGTGAAACCTCTTCCTAGAGAGATTCAATACTTTTTGGATCGTTTGACGTACCATTACAGTGTTTTGTGCGTTTTATTACGACGCTAGAAATGGCTATTATGAAGGTCCATGGCAATGTAAAAGACAAGCGACAGCATGAAAAGTATCCTTTTTGGGCATCATGCTTGTTGAAAGACTTACAATTGCCAACTTATACTGATATCATACGCCACTACTACTGGTTGCGAAGCGATATGGCAGAAAATTGAAAAATCCAATATTAGTAAAATAGATGATGTTATTAAAATGGTAGATGAAAAAGTTACCGAAATCTGAATAAAAGCCAGTGTTTTCCCATCGACAGTGGCGTAGCTATGTTTTTTGGCGCCCGGGGCTGTCAGGATATATGCTCTATGGTCTCATCACTGTACATGCTTGTGGAAATAAGCTAAGTCTGGAGGAGCTCTATATAACCTGTTTTTACTTGCCTTTTATCCCTTACATAAATAAACTTTTCCGTTATTTATATTCTATAATCCAGTCTTTAAATTCATCTTACTTTTACTTACAATAGATGAGTATTTCAGCTCACGGCATCTTTGTTTTGCTTTTGGCTAATTAGCTTTCCTCATATTTAGCCGGAAACTGCTTTAGTACAAGTGATCTTTAATAGATGGCATAAGCAGTTCTATTTGATCACGGTCGTTAGTGCTACTACTACGCATGACCGGAAGTGTACTGTGAGAACCGGCAGTAGAGGGAGCTGGTGATGCATGCGTAGAATCCTTTTCTGCGTGACTGTATCGTATATATACTGAGAGTTCGTTGACCTCAAGGGCAGTTGACGTTCTCCCTTCAGTCGTGAGATGTTGGAGCTTGTTTTTAAGATGCTGTTTGAAGGACTTCGTGCTTTTAATCTACTTCGTGTTAATACCCGGTGAAACTTCTGTTTTTTCTGACTGTTACGCTGAACAAGTCGCTGGTGGACTATAGACTTTTAAATACAGTTTTTCCTGGAGTTTGTTGTGTCAAGTTAAAGGCAATGGCATGTTTTAGTTTTGAGATAGTTTTTCTTCATTTGTCAAGCCCGGTGTTTTTTATACAACTCCAAGGGAAGTAGATGTTGGACTTGTTGTTTTTATGAAGATACAGTGGATGTTTTGGTTTCGCCAGTGATGTGCTATTTTGACAACGGAGGTATTTAAATTAGTTCTTTCAGGTTGCCATGTTTTTCACACTTATAGTTTTAGTTTATTAAACATTGAATTAAAAATAAGTTTTTTGGTTTGAGCTCCGGGGTAAATATACTTTATTATTATGAAATGCATTTTGCTTGAGTTATGTATTGTTAATATAATTAAAAGGTTTAAGTCAACTATTGTAATTGAAATGAAAGAATTAATTGAAAATGTTTAAAAGAGATTTTAATTATATTTTAAATAAATCTATATTAAATTGTTGACTATACATTGACATATTTTTATCTTTGCTTTTAAATAAATATCTTTGTTTAATTTAATTTGCTGTTTTTATTTTTCCACCACTACATATTTTATTTCAGGTTTAATTAATAGATTAATATTTTTAAAACAGTTTCTAATTTACAATAGCATTATTTTAGGTCAACCATATTTGTGTTAGGCTATGTCGAAAGGTCAGCTTATGTTTAACCTTTTACTGTGCAAGTTAAACTCTGCTTATAGATCAGGTATTACTAATGTAATATCTGACATAAGGGTTATGGGCTTTTAGCCTTTTGCCGTAGCCCCGATTAAGTTGATTTATATTAAATTTAAATTATTTTTTTAATTTGATATTTTTTTGAAAATTTTGAGTGGTTGGCTATTTTGACCGTAAATGGTTTAGCCCTTTTTTTTTGTATGGTGGAATTTATCGGCCCTTGTTGGACGCTAAAGATAATTTTAGTTGGGGGGGCCGATGTTTTTGATAATTTTAACGTACTATTGAAATTTAACGTTTAATAAATGTCAGAAATTTAAGGTTTATCTGAAATTTAAAAACGTCAATAAATGTTAGAAATTGAAAAAGTGAGTAAATGTAAAATTTAAAATGAATGTTAGAAACTTAATGTTAATAAGGATTAGAAGTTTAAAATGTTAATAAAAGTTAGAAGTTTAAAATTTTTATGAGAATTGGAAACTTTATAGTTAGGTTTATTTTATTTTTTTTTATTTAAATGTTAGAAAATTTAATATTTGGATGTTAGAAATTTAAAATTTAAATGTTAGAAATTTAAAGTTTAAATGTTAGTAATTTAGAAGGTAAAAGTTAGAAACTTAAGGTTTAATTTTTGAAAAATTTAAAGTTAACGATCTTTGAGAATTTAATATATAGTAAATGTCCGAATTTAAAATTTTTAAGGGTTAAAAGTGGATTAATGCTATAATTTAGGGTTAATAAAAGTTATGTAGTGGTATTTTTTTTTTTCTTTGTTAGTTAAATATTTGAAGACAAAGTTAATCAAATTGTTTTTTTTTGTTGATTTAAAGAAATTTATTAGTTAGTATAATAAGATTGAATATATTTATAAAGATGTGATTGAAATGGATTGATTTTTGTTATTTAAGAAGTTTATTAAAACTTGAAAGTAGATTAATTAGACTGGATTTTTATAGAAATTTAAAGATTGTTTAAATTTATGGTAGCTTTAAATAAATATAATGTTAATTTGGATAGTTTTTTTCATTAGGGGAGTAAATTTAAAGATTTTTTTATAAATAAATTTAACTTGGGTATCATTAAGATATTTTGATAATTTGTAATTTAGTTGATATGGTGAGCTCATAAATAGTGAGACATGGCAACTTGCTTAATATATTGAAGAGTCTAAGATGTTCAAGATGCTTTCAACGACAGAATGATTTGTCAAGTGAAGCTGCTTAGCGGTTTTATGTCAACCTGTTTACTTCAATGAATGGTGCTTTTAATGAGATCGCCTGATGGAGTGATTGTGTTGACAGGGACTGTGCCAGCCTCTTGTGATTTTTGCTATGAAGTGAACTTTTGGCAGTGGAGCGTGATGGGCTCCATTGTCAGTATTGGACTCTCTACATGTGATTTTTTTTGGATAAATCATGCCTCTGCTGAAGTGGCAACTTTTGAATTATGGGACATTGAAAAGAAGCTCCAGAACTTTGTTTGGTGTGACATCGAAAAGAAGTTCCGGAATTTTTAGTGTGAGAAGCTCCGGAATTTTTAGTGTGAAAAGAAGCTCCAGAATTTTAATGTGATGACATCTCTTGACAGTCAGTTCAAAATATCTATTATTGCTCTTTTGTGTTAAAGAAAAATGAAACCCCATCATTGTTTATTGTGCAAATTTTTTGGACTGCAGGCCCTCATCTTGTTAAATGGAAATTATTTATTTTTCTACTTTTTGAAGGTTATTGAAGTTATGAATAAAAATTTAGATGTGTGAAAATTGTTTTTGATAAGATTTGTTTTTTTTTATAAGTTAAAAGAATTTTTTTTGCTAAGTAATCTTTGATATGCATGACCTTGCCTTATTGGAGTTTAAAGCATATGCATGGCTAAGGAAGAAGTTGAGTTTAAAATAAAGTTTAAAGAAGGAGGTTCTAATGTAAATTTAAATAGATTATGAACTTAATGCTTTTACAGTATAAATAATTGAAGTTATAAATCTTGTATTGCATTTCAGGTTTAGTCTTTTAGTAAGATAAAAGTATTTTTGTTTCTCTTTATTAGTTAATACAAAGGTAATCCTTGTGGTTTAACTTTTTGAAGTTGAAATTTAATAAGATAATTGAACCAAATTTAAGTAATAGTTAATATTTATAACTTGTGTTTTTAGTGTGGGTGGTTTTTCTCTAAATTTTGTGTAAGGTATTGAGATAACCTGGACTCACGAGCTGAAGACATGAGTTTAAATTTTAAAGGATTTATATAGTTTTGAGAGGTCTATTTCTATAAGTAAAGAATTTGGCCACTTTGCCGGTTCCCTGGGGATGGCCGCGGTTGAAGCATTGTTTTCCCCGTGCCCATCACCGGTTGAGTGGTTAGGTTTTTAATAGTTTTGTTGGAATATAAATTAAAAGTCTGTAAGTTAATAAAGTTTAGAAGCAATAGTTTATTAATTGATAATTCATAGAGATTACTTTTTGTTATCATTTAATTCCTTTATAATGACTTTAATTTTTGATATGTTTAAATAGGTGTTTGTTTTGGGGGAATTGGATCAGAGATTTAAAATATAGAAATTTTTATGGCTTTGAAATGAATAAATAGATGGTTTAAAAATGGATTTTTCAAGAGCTAAAGGTAAAATTTGGTTTTAGATAAGAGTAATCTTGTTTTCTACATTTCTTCACTGCTCGGCGGTGGGAGTTGATATTCAGATGTTTACAATTTCCCATCGTTGAGTAGTGAGATTAATTGGAAGATGTATATCAAATTGCATGTAGTTTTTGAAGATACCTGGCAATATTACTTTTAGATGCATTTTTAAGTGTGATGTGTATGCAGATAGGGCTATTTTTGGTGGTATCAAGTTAGATGCTCTTTTTTTTTTTTTTTTTTTTTTTTTTTTTTATGGAAGTTGAGACTCTATGAGATTCAAATCTTTTTATTTCGTTATTTACAGTTAAGTTAAATCTCATTTTGACAGGTAATTTATCTCTGGTTTTTAATTTATTTTTTATTTCTACATAAATTCTTAAATGTTGTTTGGAAAGATTTAATGGAGAGTAGTTTTGG
This sequence comes from Maratus speculifer, assembly GCA_964019185.1. Lineage (NCBI taxonomy): Eukaryota > Metazoa > Arthropoda > Arachnida > Araneae > Salticidae > Maratus > Maratus speculifer. Next base: position 178,645,932 of record OZ025293.1, read on the forward strand.
GAGATAGAGCATGATACCTACCATATTTTTGTGAACTTAACCGAAATGGATTGGTTTACGTGCGTTATTGTGGCCAGTGTTAATCTGCATGACATACATCATAGGGAGAGATGCCGTGTTTTTAGTATAATCATGAATAATTTTTTTTGTGAAATTTAATATAGCTTTTCCTAGATTGTTTTAAGCCATGCATGTGTCTTTTGAGGTTTAATATTTCACTTTGTGACTTGTATCTTAACAGAGTTAGTTTTAGATGAAGAAAAATTTCTTAAATCTCTGTTATAAAAGTTAAATTTCTAGGCAATAATGGTCATGCAACTACTACTGAAATTATGAATTTTTTTTACAATAGTAATTTTGTTATATTTTTTAATGGAAATCTTGATATGATTTAACTGTTGCTTAAATGGAAGTAATTGAAGATTTGCATATGCTAGTAAGTTTTTGACTTTAAGCCAGTTTGGAGAAAGTATTCCTAATAGTATGCATATTTACTTTGACATTGTGCCAGGGTTTTCCAGAGCTTTTAGAGTGAAGGACATTTTTTTGCTGAGCCAATTGTGGCCTTACTGGTGGTCAAAGTATTTCTAGATGAGCAGCATGTGGATTAAAAAGTTAATTTTTGTTCTTTTATTTGTTTCATATTTTAAAATGTACATTGTGCTAAATTATTGAAATAATATGTCTATACACATTGTTATTGATCAGTTTTTATGAAAATGGAATTTTTTTTTACAGATTAATTTATTTTTAGAATTTTTAATTAATAGATTTGAAAGGTTGATTTTAAAGGGGGGCTCTGTGGTTCTATTGGAAAAGATGTAAAGAAATTTGAAAAAGATAGTTTTAGAATGTAAATTTTTAATATTGGAATTCCTGGATGATTCTTTGGATTATTGGATGTTATAAAGACGGTTGTCTGCTGGATGGTTTAGGATCCTTAAATGACTGTTAGCTAGTTTTTAAATAAAAGTTGAGATATAAGGCTTCCAGTTTTAAAACAGGCACTTATTTAAAGTTAAGACCTGTTATGTAAGATTTTTTTGGAAGGAAAGTTGGCCAAATGGATTCCGGTAATGAGGTCTTCTGGCAGATAGTGTAATTTGATTTCCCCTGAAAAATACTTAACTGGGGGAAACGTAAAAAATGTCCATGGTTGTTTCTCCTAGGAAGAGGTATGAAAGGGGGTGTGGAATAGAAATTTTGGCAGAGAATTTTTTGTAAGAATTTAAAGTTTGGAATTTCTGGGTTCTTTAGTCTGGTATTGTGGAATTTCCGAAGAGTCCTTTAGAATACGTGTAAAAGAAGGTTAAATTTTTTAGGAATTGGAAATAGTTTGAAGAGGTAATTTCTAATCAAGGCTGGGTGAACAATTTTAGTATATCTTTGGACAAATAAGGAATATTGAAGTTTTGGAAATTGACCATTTAAAGTTGGTTTACTGGTCCCTGAATATGTCTTGTGATGCCTATGGTTGCAATGTTGATTAGTTTGGATCAATGAAGAAAAATGGTGTTGAAGTCAGTGTTCTAACGACATAATTTGTGCTACAGGAAAGTTTTGTAATTCTTATTAAAATTTTTGGATTAACTTTATATTTCATATCCGATGCTACATTTACCTTTGTCTGTTATTTTTGAGAGAATGGGAATGATGTCCAGGGTACCCGAAAGCGAGTGGTTGTGTGAAAGGGAACCGGGTGCATTCGGTGATGAAAGTTGAATGAATGTGACGTACACCTTTAATTAAGTGTTCTACCTGTCTTTTTGGGGTAAAGTTGTAGCTAAATGTACTCATATTAAAGTTTTTGATGCTTTGAATGGATGATGTTGGGAACACTGTGTGCTTACCAGAATCGTAGACTTAATGAACCGGTTTTAGGTCTGCATGAATGTTACTTTTGGTCCATGGTTTGAATCAAGCTGCATTGTGGGTATCATGGGACATTTTGTTCTAGTTGTTAAGTCCAGTTGTTAAGTATTAGGTATTGTGATCCTGAAGGGTTGTGTCGGTGTCATTTGATTTGATTAGATGGAAATTGCCTCATTATGTAGAGATATTGGAAATGGTTTAATGTATAAAGAATTTTCTTTTTAGAAAGCTTAATATGTAATTTTTGATGCTAAAATTTTTATAGACAATATAGTGTTAAGTTAAAGTATTAGTGTTAGACGGGTGTTTTCATTTATATATAAGGAAAAATTTGATTAAATCGAGGTGTGAGAATCTAGATCTTTCTGATGCAAGTTATCTATGTAATAAGTAGTTGAGGATATTGTGTTAGTCACATCAGAATGTAATGGTTATGGATCCATATAGAGTTAAGAAGTATGAATACATATTTAGTGTAAGATGGACTGAAAAAGGGGAATGTTTACTGTTTGTTTTTATCCTTTTATTTTTATGTGATGTCATTTTTGATGTAAATATTTATTTCGGGGCTCAAATTTATCTTTAACTATTTTTTTAACATGGGTATATTCATATTATTGCTCTTCTTGAAGGCTTGGAAGGATATTAATGGATAGTGGTTATATTGGTTATTTTTTTGAGATTCCAGTTTTTAATGGTCGGCTGCAGATGTACCATGGGTGTCAAGAAGAGATTCTGTGACTTGTAAGTGGTTTTCCTGTATGCAAGAGTGTTAAAGCTGTCCAGATGATGAGAGGGGGGGCATTTGTCAGGATATATGCTCTATGGTCTCATCACTGTACATGCTTGTGGAAATAAGCTAAGTCTGGAGGAGCTCTATATAACCTGTTTTTACTTGCCTTTTATCCCTTACATAAATAAACTTTTCCGTTATTTATATTCTATAATCCAGTCTTTAAATTCATCTTACTTTTACTTACAATAGATGAGTATTTCAGCTCACGGCATCTTTGTTTTGCTTTTGGCTAATTAGCTTTCCTCATATTTAGCCGGAAACTGCTTTAGTACAAGTGATCTTTAATAGATGGCATAAGCAGTTCTATTTGATCACGGTCGTTAGTGCTACTACTACGCATGACCGGAAGTGTACTGTGAGAACCGGCAGTAGAGGGAGCTGGTGATGCATGCGTAGAATCCTTTTCTGCGTGACTGTATCGTATATATACTGAGAGTTCGTTGACCTCAAGGGCAGTTGACGTTCTCCCTTCAGTCGTGAGATGTTGGAGCTTGTTTTTAAGATGCTGTTTGAAGGACTTCGTGCTTTTAATCTACTTCGTGTTAATACCCGGTGAAACTTCTGTTTTTTCTGACTGTTACGCTGAACAAGTCGCTGGTGGACTATAGACTTTTAAATACAGTTTTTCCTGGAGTTTGTTGTGTCAAGTTAAAGGCAATGGCATGTTTTAGTTTTGAGATAGTTTTTCTTCATTTGTCAAGCCCGGTGTTTTTTATACAACTCCAAGGGAAGTAGATGTTGGACTTGTTGTTTTTATGAAGATACAGTGGATGTTTTGGTTTCGCCAGTGATGTGCTATTTTGACAACGGAGGTATTTAAATTAGTTCTTTCAGGTTGCCATGTTTTTCACACTTATAGTTTTAGTTTATTAAACATTGAATTAAAAATAAGTTTTTTGGTTTGAGCTCCGGGGTAAATATACTTTATTATTATGAAATGCATTTTGCTTGAGTTATGTATTGTTAATATAATTAAAAGGTTTAAGTCAACTATTGTAATTGAAATGAAAGAATTAATTGAAAATGTTTAAAAGAGATTTTAATTATATTTTAAATAAATCTATATTAAATTGTTGACTATACATTGACATATTTTTATCTTTGCTTTTAAATAAATATCTTTGTTTAATTTAATTTGCTGTTTTTATTTTTCCACCACTACATATTTTATTTCAGGTTTAATTAATAGATTAATATTTTTAAAACAGTTTCTAATTTACAATAGCATTATTTTAGGTCAACCATATTTGTGTTAGGCTATGTCGAAAGGTCAGCTTATGTTTAACCTTTTACTGTGCAAGTTAAACTCTGCTTATAGATCAGGTATTACTAATGTAATATCTGACAGGGGCCAGCAAGAAATTTTGCGCCCCACCCCAATATAGATATATAACAATTTCTCTCAATTTGGCGCCCCTAGGCCTCGGCGCCCGGGGCGGACGCCCCCCTTGCCCCCCCTTAGCTACGCCACTGCCCATCGATCAATTTACAAAAAGATTAAAAACTATTAAAAGAAGTGTAGATCATTGGAGAAATCCTGAAAACGTATGGGCTTGAAAGTAAAGACAATCCGCGAAAAATTCGTACAAAATGGTGAAACCTTTTAGTAGTTTTTAAACTTTTTGTAAGTTGATCATTGGGAAAACACTGGTATGGAAGCTTTTTTTCAGATTTCGGTAACTTTTTCACTTACCATTAAACTATTATTCTAAACTATCACTATTAAAAGAAGTGTAGATCATTAAAGAAATCCTGTAATCGTATGGGCTTGAAAGTAAAGACAACCAGGAAAAATTTGTATGATATGGTGAAACCTTTTAGTAGTTTTTAATCTTTTTTGTAAATTGATCATTGGAAAAACATTGGTATGGAAGCTTTTTTTTAGATTTCAGTAACTTTTTCACCTACCATTTTAATAACATCATCTATTGACTAATATTGGATTTCTCGATTTTCTGCCATATCGCTTCGCAACCAGTAGTAGTGATGCATGATATCAGTATAAATTAGCAATTGCAAGTCTTTCAATAAGCATGGTGCCCCAAAAAGGATATTTTCATGCTGTTGCGTGTCTTTTACATGCCATGGACCTTCATACTAGCCATTTCTAAGCTCGTCGTAATAAAACGCCCAAAACACTGTAATGGTATGCCAAATGATCCAAAAAGTACCGAATCTCTCTTGGAAAAGGTTTCACATCCACACTGAACGTATGTCGCAGGTTTTGAGCATAGTAAAATAATAACAATCCCTTATCGCAATTTTCTCTTCTTTTATTTCCTTCTTAACTCCCTCAACATTACGATGAGGCCATTGCGCACTCTTAGAGTCCTGTTTCACCCCTTCTCACTTTCCAGATTTGTTTTTGAGTTATACTGCTGTCCGTTGCCCAAATATATGACCTTTGACGCATAGAAATAATTTAAAGACCAAGGAACATAAATAAGAGAGAAATTAACGAATGATTCAAACCAATACAATCTTCGCCTGTTATATGTGAAAAAGCTTTGAAAAACAGCTTATTTAAAATACACTTGGCAGTTAAATAATGCATTATCAGAACTTATTTAAGCATTTGGTACGTTAAAGCTGCCTTTTCAAGTAAATACAGCCAAAAAATTAATTTAACATTTTAAACTTTTTAGCTAAAAAAGTTCAAAAATCAGCATTTTTGCAAATTTTCAAGCCATTTGTGGCAGGGTAAGGAAAAGTCCAAAAAATCTCAATTTTTTTATGTGAACTGAGTGCCACCAGTGGCCACTTTTCTGCACCCACCTTAATCGAATATCGAAAAAGTTTTTTTCGGCCCACCCTAATGCTCACTTAAAAAAAAAAGGTCAAATTTATACAAAAATCAATATTTTATTAATGATTTATAACTCCAAAGCATAAAGAACAGTTTGCAATCAACTAATTTGCATAAAAATTTTAGAAACTTTTTTTAACACTGTAGGCATTATGTGACCCCTTTGCCTTTCCATATATTTAGCAGTGCAATCATGTTTTGTTATCTCTCTCCAATTCTTTGCAAGTGCAGCAGATTTCTGACTGCATATCCTATCCAATTAGAAGCAAATCATCTGGGTCATCATCATCATAGCTGCGACTCATAAATGTCTTCCTCTGAGCTGGTGTCATGTAATTTCCCTTTTGAAATTTTGTTTCATTGTAACTTTGACATTTTACTTCTTCGAAGCTAAACGTGCACACCATTAAGTTTCATCCCCCTGTTAGTTGAAATAATTTATCACTACAAAAATAAATAAAATCATGAACATACCACTAAATGTACATATTTTATAGGCATAAAGAGTAAATTAAAATTTGAAAATAAAAATATACTGCTTAACCTTCAAGTTAGATGCTGTAGAATTTTATAATAAACAATTTCAAACTAAAAACATGAGGACACAAAAACACTTTCCTTCCAGCAGTCACTATATCCCTACTGGGAACTTTCAATGATGTTCGTTAAGTTGCATTACCTATAGCACATTTTCAATACTGTTATGTTTAGAGATATGTCAGTGATTGGGATTGCCTGCTGGGTGGTGTGCCCTGCTTTCCCTTATCAGTTAAGTTATTAAGAAAAGGACTAAATGTTTGATGAGAAAGGGCAAATTTCCATTTTGTAAGTGACGGCAGATTTTAAGTCATGCATAAAAAATAACTGCAAAATCAGAGCAGTGAAAATGAAGTTTATAAGTGCAAAGTATACTTACTTCACTTGCAAACTTTTGCTTTACTTATAAATGTGATATTTAAATTCTTAAATCATTATATATGCACTCATTCTAATTTTTATAATTTCTATGAAAATTTGTATGCAGTTGAGTTTTTTAGTTATAAATACATAAAACTCTTTTAGGTTGCATTAACCTGAAGAGAATAAAATTTGACGCCACCCAAACTCACGAATTCTGGACAAATTTTAAACAGCTGCAAATTGGTTTCCGTGCTGTTGGTTGTGAAAAAGTAAGATTTTGTATAATAAAGCTATACAGATTTCTTTATCCATTAAAAATATTTCATTAGTGATATTTAAAATGTTGAAATTCATAATTATTTCTTAGGGTTTATAGTACTGTACTAATGCACATTTACACTATGCAGCAAATTCTATGGCAGAATTGATCAGGACTGAGAAAATTTTCTGTTGTAGATAATATTCTGCCTTATCTAAAACAGGCAAAAAAAAAAAAAAATATATATATATATATAATTGGGCAACTCATACATTTGATTTTTATGCTAGTAACCTTAAGTACTATTCTTTAGAACAAAATTTATAATGAAATTAAACTTGATTGTTTTTAATAAACTTGAAAAATATTTTTTTAGCACTAAAATACTTTGTACTAATTACTAATAGAAAATAGCTTCAACTCTGAAATTTAGTTACTCATTTACTTTAACAAATGGGCTATTTCACCATTTGCTTACATTTCAGAAGTTTATAGTTTGTACTTAATAATTTCTTTTAAAAATGGAGACAGGTGTTATGGTAAATGTTGAAGGTACATGAAAAAGTAATTCATCATCCGATTTGGTCTATAATTTAATATGTAAATGCTATTTTAATGTCGACTTGCAAGGCAAATTGTCAAGTCTGTAACCATGCAAAATTACTGAAAATATTCAGTTTTAAATTTTCTAAAATGTACTTACTTTGAAGTGACTAATGTCCATAAATCCAAAACACGATATTTATCAGTAATACTTAAATTGAGACATTTATAGCCATAAGTTTTAATCACGTAGAAAATTATGCAAAAATTTTTTCTAATAATTACAATATATATTCATGTAATTTATTGAATTTTAAGAAAATTACATCTCTTAGTTGAACAAAAGATAACAATTGAAAGATGATAAAATTATATTAATTGTAAAATATTAAACTGTCCGGTAACAGACTTGACATTAAGGCTTTTTCCCTGGCTGATGAAGCTCTCGCGAACTATTCCTATGGGGAGGTTATTTTCTAATATCTGGTTTGCATTTTGCCATTTTTCATTTAATCTGTAATTTTCTTTCATATATAGAGTTTAATGTAGGAAAAAAAAATTGTAGCTTTTTGACTAATTTCATTCAAAAACTTTTAGCCCCCCCCCCCCCCAAAAAAAAAAAAAAAAAGTTTCATTTATCCATTATGTACTAAACTTTTCATCATTTTCACTTGTTATATTACTAAGAAGCAAATACTCAAATCTGTGAAACATACAGGGTGTTTCGCTACCAGACCGACAAACTTTGAGGGATGATAGTAGACACGAGGACAAACATTATTAAATAGGAAACCATGGGGCGCAAATGTCTTATGTAGGAGCTAGGGGCCATTAAAATTTAAGGTCCAAAATTTCAATCGATGATAAAAAACCAAAAAAAGGGTCGATTCGTTTGCGGTTTTCACTAAAGTTATTCTTTAAATCACGATTTTTTTTAGAAAACATTTTTAAAAGTTACGTTCAAAAATTGTTGATAGAGGGCGCTTTAGACTTTAGAGTAACGAACAACTACTTTTTACCGTTATTTTGTGCATGCGGTTGAAATTATTCTAAAGTTTAGACTTTAACTTAAATTTTAAGCCCATAATTGGAAACATCGGGATCGGTTAACTAGCGAAAATTTAACTGTGAACAAAGGGGGAAATTTCAAACGCTCATAAATATTGGACAAACAAATCGATTTTGTTGCGGTTTGCATGTAAGTCATTCCCTTGGTAATTATTTTATTCAAAATGACGTACAGCATTGGTGTCCTCATTTTTTGATAGAGGGCGCTTTTGACACATCTCCTAAATTTCAATGGCATTACTCCTTGGTGTTTAACTACCAGACTAACATACTAACAGGAAGTGTTAGGGATGCAAAGCGACTCGGAAACACATAGGAATGTAACGTTAAAAATGCCTTTTTAGCAAGTTGTGTTTAAAAGAAGCAGAGAAAAAAGCAACAGAAACAGGTAGTGAAACAGCAACACGTTAATGTGGAAGAAAACAATTTAGTTAAGGGTTTTACTACAAAAGGTGTCTGAAATTACGACAAGAAGTAGTCGGACGTACTTGACAGCAGCGATAAATGCAATTTCCTCTCACTTTGAAAAATTCCTGGCATCTCGGATAGCTTTCTTGCAGCTACAGAAATTCGAGCTGAGAGGTCTTCCACTGAGGGTACGGGAGTCTCATACATTCAACTTTTCATTTGACCCCAGCAGAAGAAGTCCATTCAGATTCAGACTGAGCCACGTGGGGGGGGGGGGAGGGAGGCTACTAATTGGTTTGAGCTCAACTAGCCCCACCCAGCAACGTTTATTAAAAAAATACAGAAAAATTATACACTAATAAATTAAAGGTAGGTTAAAAAAAGTAATTGATATAATGAAGTAGGTGCGACGATCTCGCAGGCCAACGAACCGGGCCACCACTACCTATCCACCGCTGTCCATATGTTACAATGGGGAGTCTGCGAACATCATTGGTAAAATGTGGAGGAGCTCTATCGTGCTATAGAGTGGTGCAACGAAAGAGGAACATGTGCTTTTACCAGAAGTTCCAACAGAACGCATTGTAGAATTATGAAGTTGCTTTTTTCTTTGCTTATTGTAACCCTAACTCGTAAAAAAGGCATTTTCAACGTTGCATTATAATATGATTAAGAGTCATCTTTGCATCCCTAATACTTCCTGGAAGTAGCTTGGTCTGGTAATAAAACATACATGAGTAATGCCATTGAAATTTCGGAGATGTGTTGAAAGCGCCCTCTATCAAAAAATGGGGACACCAATGCTGTACGTCATTTTGAATAAAATAATTACCAAGGGAATGACTTACATGCAAACCGCAAGAAAATAGATTTATTTGTCCAATATTTATGAGCGTTTAAAATTTCCCCCTCTGTTCACAGTTAAATTTTCACTAATTAACTGATTCCAATGTTTCCGATTATGGGCTTAAAATTTAAGTTAAAGTCTAAAATTTAGAATAATTTCAACCGCATGCACAAAATAACGGTAAAAAGTAGTTGTTGGTTACTCTAAAGTCTAAAGCGCCCTCTATCGACAATTTTTGAACGTAACTTTAAAAAAAAAATTTCTAAAAAAATCGTGATATTAAGAATAATTTTAGTGAAAACCGCAAACGAATCGACCCTTTTTTCTGTTTTTATCATCGTTTAAAATTTTGGACCTTAAATTTTAATGGCCCCTAGCTTCTACAGAAGTCATTTGCACCCCATGGTTTCCTATTTAATAATGTTTGTCTTTGTGTCTACTATCATCCCTCAAAGTTTGTCGGTCTGGTAGCGAAACACCCTGTATATACCATGCATCTGATACAATGATAATTCAGAGCTAGCATGCATTGTATCACGCACATATGCTATCATTTTTTGCTATTCTATATGCTGGAGTTATGTCTGATGTACATAACATCATGATGTTTGAAGACCACTGCATTCTGAATACTAGACCTGAGCACCGACACAAAAAGCAGCTGTCATAGGTGGAATTTTTTCAGTATTTGTATGGCCCATTGAACTTTAATACCAATAATATTTAATAGTTTTCTTCCCAATATTTAATAATCTTTTGTTAGTAGTTGTGTTTAAATAAATCAAAGAAAGTTTTTGAAAAAAAAAAAACTGGTGTCTAAATATAAAGAGACTATACAAACTCACAAAAAAAAAAAAAAAAAAAAAAAAAAAATCCCTAAAACAGCCGCAATTTTTGTGTGAGCACTCAAGCCTAGTATTCAGGGGACAGTATTTAAGACTCATGTCCCCGTCTGGCAAAAACGGTGGTGAGCTAGTTCTAAATATTTTTTTTATAATGACACTTTCTTTTTCAGAACTGGTTTTGAAAGGGAAAGTAACCTTAAGAAAAAATCTACATATCCAAAATAAAAAAAAGTAATGTAGAGATGGACTTTAGCTATCCAACGTGAATAAAAATTATTTTAAAATGTTGGAATACAAATGAGATATTAGCAAATAATCTTCTCATAGGTTCAGTATTAGCTCACGAGTGTTTTCGTCTGACAGGGACAAGAGTCTTAAGGGTGTATTCAAAAAAATATTTTTCCACCTTAATCAGTTCAGAATTTAGATACATTTTCTGACTCATTTTTAAAAATAAAAATGTGAAACTTAATGAGGTGATTTCTGAAGAGATGTATAATAGGTCATGTGATTTCACATTTTTCGCTCATTTGATTAGAATTTGATTTATAAACCATTATTTTCTCAGTATGACCATTTTTTTCATTCCAACATCTCCCACTTCTGAAAATTTGATTCAAAGTACAAACTTTGACAGCGTATTTTGTAATATTTTCAGCCTTTATCAAAAATTATACATGTAGTTTTTAAATAAGAGAATTTGTCAGTTTGATGCATTTGAAAGCAAAAATGAATTAAAAAATAAATCTGAAAATATGCAGTTTGGATTGGAATGAAACCTTTAAGAGAAATTTTTATAAGAGTTGTGCCAGTGCAGACAGACACGGTATGTGAATTTTTCCTTTTTCCACACAAAAGCAGCAGGTTTGGAGAAGGTAAAACAATAAAATGGGATCTGAATGATATAGCATTTTTTTTTTTATTTTTTTTATTTATTTATTTTTTTTTTTGCTGTTGTTATTTGGTTAATTCACTAAATGTTTAGGGGCAAAAAAGATCTTAGTTAGCTTTTGACTATTTTGGTAGCCCTTTAGATTGAACCCTAATTTATCATAGACAGAAATAATTTCATTTGATATTCAAATCACTTAATATATTTGACTTGAATATCAGAGAAATAATTTATGCAACAATTCTATCTAAATATTAAAATAGAATTAGAAATAACTGAGAATTTACTGTATATAATAAGCATGCTATATATATTTATGCTTTAATTAAGAGCTTGACATATATTCAAATGTGAAATGACTCAAATTTAATTTTCCATGTAATATATAGTATAATTGGAAATTCGTAAAATATTCAGTTTCCTCTCATTGACAAATTTGGTTGTGGGAGAATTGCTACAAATTTGCTCAAAATTAACTTGTGATATGTCGTTTATGGTTGTGAAATATTCTTCTGTTGAAAAGTTCATGTTTTGATAAAAACATGAAAAATTTCATACAGTTTATCAGCAAATATCTCTTCAAAGAACATCCCCAGATTTTTTGTTTAATTCTATGCAAAATTAACTATCAGTATTTATAAATATTACTCTCTTTGAGGAATTCAAATAGATCTTATTGAGGTCATAGAACAAAACTTTCCTCATCAATATACAGGGTGATTCAAAACTAAAGGAACAAATTTCTAGGAGGGGTGGGGTACATCTAGACAACTTGGAATCACAGAGCAGTGCAGGGTCAGAAATGCTATACTACTGAGATACTGGGGTTGGGCTGTTAAGGGGCTGAATCATCATAATCAAAAATTGACATTTAAGGGGACTCTTCACTCCCTAGAAAGCACCCACTCTATAATGTTAGATCAATGGAGAGGTTGTTTTTGAATTTCTTGCTTAAATTTGAATATTTTTAAATGATTCTTTTGCATAGAATTCTGTATTTTCAGGCGTATGTGCTGCACATACTGCAAGTGCTGCACCTCCGAAAATACATTAAAATAAAACAAATATTTATCAGGCACTTACGAAAATACACTGCGAGTCATAAATATTGAAACAATAGGCTACCTCCTTAAATATTGCTTCTAGACCAGGGCATGAAATTTCAGCTTAAAAGGTACTCGCCAGACTAAATTTTTTACTCGCCGCTATTTTATATTCATTCAGGCAACAACGTCAGCTCCCACACCAACGCAGAAAAATTAAATATTTATGACAAATTTAATTTAAAATGACGATAGTTAGAAGGAGCTGTCTGTTAAATCCAGAATATTTTACATTCATGAACAATATGGGATATTTTTAAAATATTAAAACATGTAGTATGAAACACTTTCTATTGACCGAAATCAAAAAAGCAGAAAGTGGTAAAACGAAACATTTACTGCAAAAAAATATATAACATTAACTCAAAATAAGATTGCCATAAGGTTTCAGTGGTTACAGGAAAGCATCATACCAATGATGAGCTTCTGCACTATTAGCACTTCAGGTAGTGTTGCGCTGTCTTTCTGCACTAAAATGCCACTTATCAATTGCAGCTATAGGGTCAAACTCTGTCAGAGTGGGCCCATTAACAGAAATTGTGAGCAAATCATTCATTGTCCGAGTCTTCAGAGATTTCCTGTATGCTGTTTTGAGTCTGTTGTGACAGCTGAACAATCTCTCAAGCTGTGCTTTTGTGATAAAACAGCACAAAATGTTAGGATCTGGAGTAAATTGTGGAATCTTGCTGAACATTTTTCAGTGTAAACTTGCTCCAGTATCTCTTTTAGTGTCTGTGATTATAACATAAATTTAAATTCTGCCCACTCTGCCAAACCATTATCTACTTTTTCATTAAAGAGATTTGGGTTCAAATACATAAAGAGCTTCTTTATTTTTTCTATCCCAAATTCAATAGTCTTTTCTTTGGGAGGACAGTTTAAAAAATATGCGGACATGCTAACCAGGGCTGCGGAGTTGGTGGGAAAAATGGCCGACTCTGACTCTGAAAATTTTAACGACTCCGACTCCTGGCTTCCTGGCTAGCTAATATACTAATGTTGATGCTGGTTAAAGTTATGAGGGAACGAAAGAAAAATAAGGCAAAAAGTCATTATTTCGGTATTTAGTTCTTAGAGCTTTGGAAAAAAAATATTTTCAGTTTTACAAATTCTTTAATTTTACGTACCACAAACCTGAAAAATTAAATTACCGAAATCTAAAAGAGATAACAAAACGGATATTTTACTATTTCGGATCCGTGGCCTCGAAAAGGGGAAATCTGTACAATTTTCATGTTAACTAGTGCTCTCCAGAGCAGAAAAATTTCAATGGAAAGGAAAAAAAATTAGTCAGATGTGTTAATCTTAGAACTTTCTTTTATATCACACATGTTGATACTTCCTGAAAAATGCAGCATAGCAGCGCCACCTCTTATGTGATTTACACCAAAATCTAGTCAACAAGTTATATCAACTTCTAACTGAATTTGAAGTTTGGTGAAAATCAGTACATTGATTTCTGAGATAGGGCTATTGCTGAAATTTTAAAATTCTGCATAACAGCGCTACATGTTGAGTGATGTATATCAAAAACGAATCAGGATTATTTTCTATCAGATACTAACTGAATCTAAAGTTTAATGAACATCCATGCATTAGTGATTGAGTCACAGCTATTTCAAAATCGTAAAAAAATCATCATATCAGCGCTACCTGTAGGGCGATTTACACCGAACACTAAACCATACTAATTTAGATTACAAACTAATTAAATATAAAGTTTGGTGAAAATTCAAGCATTTGTTTTTGAGATAGCGCTGTTGCAATATCATGAACAATGCAGTATAGCAGCGCCACCTATTGAGCGATTTGCACCAAAAAATTTGCAGCACCTAATTATATCAAGGACTAACTTAATCTAAAGTTTTATAAAAATCCGTGCATTAATTTTTAAGATATAGCTACTGTGGAAATTGTGAATAATGCAGCATAGCAAAGCCACCTGTCGAGTGATTTACACCAAAAATTAATCAGATCCAGTTTCTATCAAGATCTAACAAAATTTAAAGTTTTGTGAAATTCCATCCATTAGTTCTTGAGATAGAGCGCTCCAAATTTTTTGTCTCATGCAGACTCACGAAGTGACAGACACTGATAGACATTTTTGAAAAATTATCAAATCATGTTCAGTTCAGGATCTTCTAAAACGTATAAATCCATCGAATGCCGGAAATTGAAATTTTTCAAGAATCCAATACTTTATTCTTGTAAAGATAGAAGAAAATAAAATTGAAGATGAAAATTTTACTAGTTCGCAAATAATCTGTGATCTACTAGAACTTTTAATTAAAAACAGCTTTCATCTCTTGTATACGCTGGACAGTTTATTGGGATTCTTTAACTTGGGTAGTCTGATATAATCCAAAAATAACAATAAGAATTCCTTTTATGGATTTAAAATTACATTTTATTGGTTTAATTTCACTCCAAACTGTCTAAGAAAAAAGCCGGAGTCGGGTTGTTTTTTACGACTCCGACCCTTTTTCTCAAAAATGGACCCGACTCCGACTCAGACTCCGCAGCCCTGATGCTAACACATCTGATGACATGGATTGCAGTCTTTCTGTGATTCACATATTTGTGTGTTTAATTAATGTCCCTCTTAAAGTATGAAATTCTTCCTCCCCATTTGTCAGATACACATATTTGATTATCCTAGAAATGGATAGTTGGTCTAAAAATTCCTGTTCGCTTGGTCCAACACTAGATTCGAGATCTGTTAGAACTGAGATGCAATGTTCAATTTCTATTTTCAAAGATGAAATGAGAAGTTCCTTGTTTTGTAATGCCACACTTAAAGGGTTCAATTTCCTATAGAAATCCAAGAAGAAGTACAGAACTTTAAGAAATTTATAATCCTTCAAACTTTTCAGAAAATCCTTAGCTTTAGAACTGTCGTTTTTTTTTTTTCATGGGCCACTTGTTCA
This sequence comes from Maratus speculifer, assembly GCA_964019185.1. NCBI lineage: Eukaryota > Metazoa > Arthropoda > Arachnida > Araneae > Salticidae > Maratus > Maratus speculifer. Next base: position 178,661,198 of record OZ025293.1, read on the forward strand.
AGATGGCTTACAGCAATGTTCCAAGATTGCAAGAAAGCTTTTACTGCACTTTCTTTGCTGGATAACCATCTAATAAAATGATTAGCATTCAGTTTAAGAATTTCTTCTCCTAGAATTTCTGTTCTTTCTTTTAACCTATGAATGCAGACAGGGGAGTTTCATTCCTCCGTAGGAAAGACGAAGAAGTTGGCGATGGAGCATTTTGACTTCTTTTGGTAAATAAATACCATCGCTTCATTATGAAATACTTCAGAGTCTCGCTGTGCATAGTTTGATTTGAAGCACAACATTTTAAAAGACGAAACTTTAAATATTTACTCGCCAATGGCGAGCTGGCGAGTGGAAATTTCGAAAATCCCTGTTCTAGACCCATACTTCCAATTGCAAAAATTCATTAAAAAAAGGTGAAAATTCTGATACAATAAGTTGCAACTCCATGGGGGATCTATTTGAAAAAATACGAAAATTAAATTTTTATACGGCTCCCGTAGAGCAAAATTCCCACTTAGGAAATTGTTCCTTATCCATTCCTAAATTGAACAAAAAAAAAAATTTCATCTCCGTATCTGAAAACCTGACAGAGATATTAAAATCCAAAATTCGTGACTTACACCACTTTACCATGCCTGTAAACGAAGAGTTTTTGATCCATTTTCAGAGCAAATGAGGGATCATCCACAATTTTTCTGATATTATATGTCGATTTGAGACTGTGTCTCTTATTTGGACATAATAAAGCAGCATATTGATTTAAGTCAAAACTTGTTTCCAAAATATGTTGATCGTTAGCACTGGAGGTCTGCATTGATCGAAATGTCTATGTCTGGTCCCAAACCGACCCATAGGGAAAACGTTCTGCCTGGCATGGAAAAATGTTAAAATCATAATCTGGACCAGCCTGGAAAAAAGCTTAAATTATAGCCGGCTCAGTCGTGAATTTCTACATAGTTTTTTACTTCAGTGTCGTTAAAAATTGTTTCGTGTGGAGGAGTTCTGACCAAAAATACTTATTATAGCTTTTCGTTTTTTTATATTTTACTTTTTATTATTAAAAAAGTGCCAAAGATTGTGATATATTTAGCTGACCTGGGCCCATAATGCCGATTTTTTTAACAGCCTCTCCAGGACGATAGAAAGCTTGAATTTGTGAGAGCTAAATTAAAAAAAAAAAAAAAGACTTAACCTGCATCTTAAGCATTCTTTTAAATAACTGATGGGCAGTAAAACAGTACATTTCGTTTTTCTGTGTAATGAATTTTTTTCAGACTATTTCTTGTCTTTAAATTATTAAAAGTTAAGAATTGTTAAAGAAAAAAGTACAAACTTGAAAGATGTCTTTTTTAATTAATTTACATTAGTTTTGTTTAAAAAAAATTTAAAAATTATTTACTTTGAAAATATGACTTTTTTAAAAAAGTTATTTTTTTCAATAAATATTTTTAATAGTTCTAAAATTAATATTGAAAAACAAAAACCCCGAAACAAAACTAAAATCAGATTTTTATTTTTAATTAAATGAAAAGAAATTGAAATCCGATAAATAATGTTTGGAGTTATAACAATTTTTAACTATCCCATTTAAACCAGTACTAACCATATGAAATTTTTATAAATTTTGTGATAAATTTTAGGATGTGATTTTCTTAGCAAATTATTTGGCTAACCATCACAAAAAAGAAAAAAAATTAAAATTCTAACTCAAAAGATAAATTTTTTACATGTTTCCTACAACTGCTAAAGTAACATTGTCTTTTGAATTGCATGCATTTGAATTTGTGTCTAATCCCTTAAAACCTGATGAATTATTCAAACGGCTATAACTCTGTGAATTTTGAAGATATGAAGTTACAACTTTTTGTGTAATATTCAGGACTGGATAAGGAAAGTTTTCCTAATTGAAATTTTTATCCTACGGGGGCCGTATAAAAAGTTAATTTTCATATTTTTTCAAATAGACCCCCCCCCCCCTTCCCATGAAGTTGCAACTTATCTTGTCAAAAATTTCAACTTTTTTTATGAATTTTTACAATTGGAAGTATGGGTCTAGGGGCAATATTTAAGGAGATAACCTATTGTTTCGATATTTATGACTCTCCTTGTTTATCAAAATGTTAAAAATTGCATTATATTCTGTGTTTTTTTTCTTGATTTGTGTCGATTTCTTTTTACATTTATAAAATGAACCCAATTTCAAACTGTTAGTACAATATACAGTAGACACCCTCAAATCCGCATTCCTAAAATCTGCACATATTTTACAGATGTAAACAATGAAACAGTCAGTTCAGATGTAGGTGCAAAATTTCACTTTTTTAGGTTTATATCACTTCCATACATTTTTTAATTTGTAATTTTTGTTAAGGTTATTGAATTGATGTTTTTTCATGAAGAAAGAATAATTTATTTCTGAAAAAATAAAGATATTGCTGATATCATTGGTAATCACAATCTTACCACATATACTTATATATCATAATCAAGCTTTTTTAGTTATTAAGTCTGGCTAAACCTGAAATGACACTTCATTATTTTATGATTCTGATGTGAATCAGTAATGTACTTTTATGAGGCAAGTTTCATTGAATAATTTAGGAAAAACACATTTCATATTTATAATGAATATTTAATTGTACATTAATGATTATTAACTTGACCTTTGCTTTTAGTATTTTAATCATTTTAAAAATTATCTAAATTTTTATTCTTTTAGTTTATTACTTATTTTAATATTTTAGTATATTGTAAGCATTCATTAGACTTTTGATTGCATTATTAATTACATTCAAATTACTGTTTAAAAATTGTAAACAAAGCAATGACCAGAAATTCACAAAATTCTAAAATCTGCAAAACCTCTGGTCCCAAGCTGTGCGGATTTGAGGGAGTCTACTGTAGTACATTTTGTATATTTTATGATTGAATTTAATTTGAATTCGTGCAGCCTTTTTTTCGCAAATTTTTTATGCAATTTTTATGGTTTTTACTTTTTGTTTCACAGAGATTTTTCAAAATAAGAAACAGAAATTCTGTTTAAACCATTTGTATTGAGCATAAATTATGTTCTCTACAATTTTCAGTTTTTTTTATCATGTTTTAATCTGAAAAGTTTAAACCAAAAATATTTTGTGAACAGAACGAAAGGAAAAGAGTATTTATTTAAAACAATTATTTTTTACACAATAATACTGTCGGGAGCGTTAGAGAAAAGTGGACTGATTTTATTTCACCATAGGTTTTTATTGATTATTGCCAGGGGCCAAACATTTAATTGAGCTTTTGTTTGAGAGCGAGGGCGCTCGATACAGACGTGTTGTTCGAGGGACAACGAAGCTCAACTGAGCGTTACATCATTTATCAGCTAGGTGGCGCTGATCTCTTAATCAAACTTCGGGAGCGCACATACCGGCCCCCATTGAAGTATTCTGATAGTTCAATGATACACAACAATTCAATATACAATAACATACAGATACTATTACAAATTAATGGTTACACATAAAGCACTTAATATAAATACAATAATAAGAAATAATAAATTCAATAGAAATAGGTTAAGCTTAATTAATATTTTCGTTATTTACAATTGATAGAATACAAATATTAGAGATACTTTTTTTGTAAGTTCCGGATGGAGTCCGGACTATTACAACCCTAACATTGTCATCATTTCCCTTGATGATTTCTGAAATATGACCTATTATCCATTTACAAACTGGTAGGTCTCCATCCTTTACCAGAACCATCATACCTGGTGCAACATTTTGTTTTTTAAAGAGCCATTTGGATCTCTGCTGCAAATGGCTTAAATAAGAATTGGACCAATTTTTCCAAATTAGTTGCACGATTTTTTGAGTTTTCTGCCATCTGTCGAGCAAGTTTTCTCTTACATTAATCAAATTTGGCTCAGGAAGAGCATTAATTGGTCTACCAGTCAAGAAATGTCCTGGGGTCAAAACTTCATAGTCTTCTAATTCAGAAGATAATGGGGAAAGAGGGCGCGAATTTAGAATACCTTCGATTTGAGTAGTAATAGTTAAAAATTCTTCAATGGTTAATTTCGTAACACCAATAGTTCTTTTTAAGTGATATTTGAACTGTCAGACGCCTCTCTCCCAGAGTTCTCCAAAATTTGGGGAACGAGGGGGAAGAAATTTCCAGAAAACTTGCTTGGATGACAGAAAATTTGATACATCATCATTGTTTTTATTTATAGAATTTAACAATCTCTTTAGTTCCGCACATGCTCCAACAAAGTTGGATGCATTGTCACAAAAAATAGTATTACTTTTGCCTCTGCGAGCAAAAAATCTTTTAAATGTTGCAATTAATGCAGCAGAAGTTAAGTCAGAAAGTAGTTCTAAATGAACTGCTTTAGTAACCATGCATATGAAAATGGCCACATAAACTTTATTAAATATCCCTTTTCTCTGGTTGCGATATTTAATAAAAAATGGACCGCATAGGTCAAGACCTGCATTGGAAAACGGTGGCCCTTGTATTACTCTCTCAGGGGGTAAATTACCCATTATTTGACTTACAATTGAAGGTTTTATTTTGAAACATTGAACACACTCGTGTACAACTTGACGAGCAATGTTTCTTCCATTAATGGGCCAAAATAATTGTCTTATACTATTTAATAGCCCTTGAGGACCAACATGCAAGTCTCTCTTATGATAGTAAAGAAAGATAATTTTAGTCAATTTACTGCTTGGGGGTAAAATGATTTGGTGAGATCGGTCATAGCTAAAATTTGAGTTGGTCAAACGACCACCCACTCTTAATAGATGATCTTTTAGGTTATCTAAGAAGATTATCTAAGATTATCTAAGAAGATTATCTAGATTATCTAAGAAGGGATCTAAAAATCTCAACTTACTTTTTACAGGGACAGACATGCCCTTTTTCAATGCCGAAATTTCTGATGAAAAATACTCACCTTGAGCTCTCTTAATTAAGAAATTTCTAGAAACTCTTAGTTCATCTAGAGTTAAGGAACCCTTAAGTTTTTTCTGATTTTTACAGTTGTGGACAAACCTGAAAATAAATGCTAACACTCTCATTAATTTAATATAACTATTTGAAATGGTAAGAAAAGAGTTATTAAAGTCATAATTTATAATTGAAGTGAGAACCGGAACTGACTTTAGTTCCTTTAAAAATTGTTCGTCTTTGTTATGAGAGTCCTTTTGTGGACAAAAATTTACAATGTCTTGTTTCAGGAAATCGGGTCCTTCAAACCACAGTTTATTTGTAACAAGCGATTTTGCATCTTGACCTCGGGATAACACATCCGCTGGATTTAGTTTTGACGGCACATATCTCCACTCGTAGTTTTTGGTAAGTTCTTGAATCTTAGACACTCTGTTTGCAACGAAAGTTTTTAGAAGATGTGGGGACATGTTTATCCATGCTAGGGAAATCGTAGAGTCCGACCAAAGTATGACTTTGTCGATTTGAAGTTTCATAGCTTTAATTACCTTTTGAGCAAGTTGGCACAACAATAGACAGGCTGAAAGTTCAAGCCTCGGTATGCTGACAGTTTTAATAGGGGCAACTTTACTTTTGCTGCAAATGAGGTGGCAAACAGGCGAATTTGAGTCAGTGTTCGTTTGAAGATAAAGGGAAGCTCCGAATGCTTTCTCACTCACATCAGCAAACCCATGTAAGAGGATAGTTGATGCATCTTTAATAAGAATACATCTGGGTATTTTGATCGTTTCTATAAGAATTAGTGAATTGAGGAAATTGTCCCACTCTTGAGCAACATAAAGTGGAATTTTATCATTCCAGTCACACTTTAGCAACCATAGTTGTTGCATGAAGATTTTTGCATGGCAAATTACAGGACCGAGCAAGCCAAGGGGGGTCAAAGAGTCTTGCAATTTGACTTAGAATTTCGCGTTTTGTATAGTCAGAATTTCTGTTGACGATAACTTTAAAGTTAAATGTATCACTAGTGCAGTCCCAAAGTATTCCGAGAGTTTTTGTTGAAGTTTCTTCGGCATTTTGATTAAAGGGAAATATTTGATAATCAGGATTTATTTCTTCAATAACATTAGAACGCCATTTATGCAAGGCCATCTGACCTTTTTTGAAGATGTCTGTTAATTGTTTTTTAATTTAAAAAAATTCGGAAATGTCTGATGCACCTGACAGGCAATCGTCCATGTTAATATCGTTCTTTACAACTTCGGCAGCTAATGGGAAATAGTTTGCTTCATCTACCGTTTTCAGAGTGTAGATTTTGTCAGGTTCCTCCCTCCCTTCTCTCCACAATATTTTTTGGTATCTAGTATGCGACGGATTTACTTCTATTTGTCGAAACATTTTATTTACATCAACTGTAAATGCGAAAATATGTTTTCTAAAACGAATCATAATTGAAAAAAGATCATCCTGTATTATCCTTCCTTTAAACAATAAGTCGTTTAAAGACTTCCCATTAGTAGTTTTACAACTCCCATCAAAAACAACCCTCAGTTGAGTTGTAGTACTTGATGTCGCAAAACACCGTGATGAGGGAAAAAATATCCTTTGTCAGGATTTATGTCATCGGAATTTTCTTGCATGTGTCCTAAAGTAGTGTATTCCTTTAGAAATTCTGAGTATAATTCCTTTAATTTGGGATCCCGTTCTAAACGGTTCCATAACTGATTTAATCTTTTAGCGGCAATTTGTTTTGAATCTTAAAGGGTAATTCAACTACATATCTGCCGTCCGGTTTCCGATAGCGAGTCTTTAAAAAATGTTCATTACAGTAATTTAACTATTCACTAACTAAGGGTTTTAATTCACTTACTTGCTCCATTTCCCAAAAAGAACTTATTTCTTTTTCCAAATTTTTATAATCTGTTACTAAAAAACAAGAATCAGAATATTCCCTTAAATTTGAGATAGAATTACATAAAGTTCCTGATATAACGTGCCCGAAAAACGTTTGTACTAACATTAATTGGGAATCATCAATTTTAATTTTATTTGACCCTATTAATTCATAGAATAACTGCGCTCCGATCAGTGCATGTACGCGTTTCGGCTTATTCCAATTATTATCCGCTAATTCTATGTTCGACGGCAATTTTAATTTTGACGTATTTATATATTTGGGTGGTAGATTAGCGATTTTAGGAACAACTAACATATCTAATTCATAAGGTTTAGTTTTGTTTTCATTCGTTAATTCCGTACTAACAAATGATTTAGCGTTTAAACATTAATCATTAAGTCCGGAAATGGAAATATGAGTTTTTTGTTTACGCAATCCTAATAGATTTGTGGCAATGAGTGGTCAATAAATGCAAGCTTGAACAACTGTCTAATGCAGCAATTAAGGGTTGAAATTCCCCAGAACCGTCTTTCAAATATATCACAGCTGTGTTTAAAATTACACAAGATTTATTTATTTCATTTTATCTTCGCGAAAAATGTTTGATTATCAGGAGAAAGGGGGGGGGGGGGGAATCCATCTGGTGCCTATCTGTCTGGTCTTCAACTATGAATTGCCTTCTGATATTATTATTTTCATTTAATGAATGAAGTAATGAATTATGCTCTTTGTTGTCACAAGAAAGGCATTTATTTTTAGATAAACAAGGATTAGGTAAATGGTTATTTAAGCAAGATTGACATAAATTGTTGTTTTTAACAAATTCTGATCTCTTTATCACGTTCATTTGTTTAAATTTCTCACATCTATATAAAGAATGCGAATCTGTATATCCTAAAATACACCCTTTTCGCTGTTTTGATTTTGTTAAAAGGGATTTTTCCATGTTTGGCTTAGTGCCAGATTTCCAGTTATTATGACTTTTTTTGTTCCTTTGAAATAACAGTATTTTGAAGAATACGACTTCTTTCTTCCAAAAAGCTTAAAAAGCTAGCTAATTTAGGAATTTCGTTTTTATTAAATAAAAAAATCGTTCGAAATGAAATTACAGAATCCAATCTTTGAAACAAGATGTGCATTATTAAAGCATCTGACAGCTCATTAGATTCAAATTCAAGTAATTTTAATGCACGCAAATTACATTTTGTATTATCAATTAATTGCATTAAATGATTAGGAGAATCGGGTACTTTTGAAAAATCAAGTAGTTTAATAATATGGCAATCAATGAAGCTCTTTTATTTTCATATCTTTCTTCTAAAGATTGCCAAAGAGATTCGTAAGTATCTTGAGCTGACTCAAGCCTTTTGGCTTCACCCTTCAAACAGCCCTTTAAGTAGCATAACTGCTGAGTTGAATTCAGATTTTTATTATTTCCGATAATAGACATAAATTGCGTCTTAAAGTTTTGAAATTCATATTTTCCATAAAAATTGGGTAGAGGTAAGTCTGGAATTTTAAAGCTATTACTAACAGTAGGATATTCTTTATTGACATTAACACATTCATATTTAGAAAGAATAATGTTAAGTTTTACCTCTGAATCTTCCAGTTCATCCTCTAGCTCCGTTGCTAGTTCCAAAAAATCAGTTATGTCGACATCTTCCGGAAGAGTTGTATATGATACTATCAAATTACGTAATGACGTTTTAATTTCCAAAATAAAAACCTTTTTGCTTGCTAAGCGGAGTCGTTCTTCTTGCGATCCTTTTAGATGAATGCATTCATATTCATTAATGAATTTCGTAATTTTATTTACTTTAGTTTTCAATACGCCGCATTGGCGATTTAAAGTAGTTAACGTGGTCATTTTTTATTTAGCTGTTCTCCAGTCGGCTAGGACCATATGTCGGGAGCGTTAGAGAAAAGTGGACTGATTTTATTTCATCATAGGTTTTTATTGATTATTGCCAGGGGGCAAACATTTAATTGAGCTTTTGATTTGAGAGCGAGGGCGCTCGATACAGACGTGTTGTTCGAGAGACAACAAAGCTCAACTGAGCGTTACATCATTTATCAGCTAAGTGGCGCTGATCTCTTAATCAAACTTCGGGAGCGCACAGATACTTCATTTTCATTAACATCTTATTTTAAAGAGTGAAATCCAGAGGAATTTAAATAAACACATGTTGTTCTCGGAGAACTTTCAAATTGAAAATGCAATCTATATCAGTTATTTACATGAGAACACCAGTTTGCTAAAATTAATACAATGGAAGACATTTTTAAAAAGATCTAGTTTACACTCCATTACTTTGATTTTGATTTATTTATTTATTTTTGCTTTAGCTAGTGGAGATCAATCTTTACAAAAGCCTTTGTACTTTTTCTACTTCCTTTGCAGGTGTTTTTTATAAACAAGGATATGTTTATTTTCAAAATCGATTCCGAAATTAAAATCCAAATATTAAAAGAAAACTCGTAATCAATATCAAAAAATTCTATATAGAAATTCCCGTTTTTTTTTTCCTGTGGTCCTTTGAAGAAATCAGGGCTGGGTTTTTGCCAGCAGAAAATGGTTTTTGCTGTGCCAGTGGCAGAAAGTGGTTATAACTGGTTTTAAACCGGTAGAAACTGGCATAAACTTATTTCTTGAAATAATCTTAGACTTTTTTATATTAGTATTAAATTGCTTACATACATTTTACTCAGGATAAATAACAAATAAAATACTGTGAATAGTTTTAATTAAAAAATAAATTTGTATAAGCATAGGCGTAACTAGAGAATTTTTCTAGGGGGGGGCCACGGCCCCAGCTGTTTGATAATTTTTAAACAATAATTGTAAAAACTATTATTGTTTGGAAAACAACAATAGTGTGACAATGTTGTTTTATAGTAAACTGTTTGATCATTTCCAAACAATAATAGTAGTAGCAACTAGTCAGTTGTGGCAATTCAAAAACTTTCTTTTTCTGATTTATTTTAAGATTCACTTTTGCTCTCAAACGCACTAAACTGGGAAATTCTCTTTTTTAGAAACTATATTAGATCCCATAACTGCGATTTTTTGATAAATGCAGGAAATATTACAAAAACTGCAGTCAAAGTTCGTCTTTTGAACCGAATTTTCCAAAGAGGGAGATCTGGGAACGAAAAAAAGGGGCATGCTGAGAAAATAATTGTCGATAAATCGAATTTTAATGAATTCAGAGAAAAATGAAGGCATTCGGCATCTTATACCATATCTTCAAAAATTATCTCAGCAAGTTTCATGTTTTTACTTTTACAAATGAATCTGAAAATGTATAGAAAAATTTTGAGCTGCTGAGAGAGAAAAAACATTTTTTCGAATACACCCTTAATGCATCAAAGTTTACTACCTCAGTGCCAAAATAAAATGGCAATTTATGATCATTGTGAAGATTTTAAAGACATGAAATTCCTTGCATTAGTTCTTAAAACAAGACTATTGCGGAAATGTGAAAAAAATGCAACATAAAAGCGCCACTTGTTGGGCGATTCATACCAAAACATAAACAGCAACAATATTTATCAAGCTATACCTGAATGTGAAGTTTGGTAAAATTCACTGATTAGTTCTTAAAATAGAGCTATTGCAGGAATTGAGAAAAATTCAGCATTGCAGTGCCGTATAATGGGAGATTGACAACAAAACATGAACAAAACTAGTTCATTTCATGGATTTACTGAATCTAAAGTTTGATAAAAATTCGTGCACCTGAGAAGATGAGATAGAGCTATTGCGCAAATCGTGAAAAATGCAACATAGCAGTGCCACCTGTAGAGCAATTTACACCAAAATGCAAACAACATCGATTCATGTTGAGAACTAACTGAATCTGAAGTTTAAAGGAAATCCGTGTATTATGGATATATAGCTGTTGCGAAAATCGTAAAAAATGCACCATAGCAGCGCACCTGTCGAGCGATTTGCACCAAAAACTAATCAGTATCAATCTATATCAAGAACTACCTGATTATAATTTTAAATTAAATTCCGTGCGATAGTTCTTGAGATAGAGCTATTGCAAAAGTCGTGAAAAATTTAGCATACCAGTGCCTTCTGTCGAGCGATTTACACAGAAATCAATAAAATATCAGTTCATGTTAAGTACTGACTGATCTGAAGTTTGGTTGATATCCGTGCGTTAGTTCTTCAGATATAGCTGTTGCGTTAATCGTAAAAAAAAGCAGCGTAGAAGCGCCATCTGTTGAGTGATTTGCAACAAAAACTAATCAGTATGAATTTGTATTAGGGACTACCTGAATATACATTTTTATTACATTCCCTGCATTAGTTCTTGAGATAGAGCGTCCACAAAATTTATGTCACATATAGACAGAGTCAGATTCACATATATACAAACAGACATTTTGTAAAAACTTGTTCTTACTAAAAACTAGGAATCTCTGATCTCTAAAACTGGTAAATCCATCAAAAACCGGAATTCGAAAATTTTCACGAATCCAATATTTTCTTCCGTAAAGATAGAAAAAAGTAAAAATAGTTTTGTTAGAACTGATAATACTCAAAGGAAAGCTCACTTGTTAATACATTCCTGAAAACATATAATCTATCAAAGAAACTAATTGGATGAAACTTTCTTCTGTCTTTAGTTGCTATCAGATTGAAAAAATTTACGAGCAACAAACTTTTCAACCGATTTTAACTCCAAATTTTTCCCATTCAAAGAGAGAAAAAGGTTATAATTATTTGCACAAAGTTGGAGGAATAGCAAGAAAATCAATGCTACTAGTACTAGCCGTTAATATTTATCACCTATTCCTATCAATCGCTTATCTCTGATCCGTTGAAATGCTTCATGTACAATGAAAAGTCCAAAAAAGAAATTTTTTGGAACTGCAGAAAAAAGTTGGGGGACATTGCTGTTTGCTATCACACTGGGTGTTGTAAGGATATTTCGCGAAAAGTTGGAGGAAATTAAGTGTTGGCTGAAAAATCTTTCGTAATGTTGGTGAATCTAATTGTGGCTTTATTCATCAAGTTTTCAATTCAAAACAGTGGCTGGGGGAGATAAAGTTGCTTATAAACAACACAGTCGCCATTTTTTTAAAGAAATATATAAATTAGTTAATGAGTTATAAGCAATTTTGATCGCATGACAACCATTTTTCCTCCTTTTTGTCACTACCATGTCGCAAATTCGTTTCAAATTCCACTGTGAGAATAGTCTTCTGAAAGATCTTATCAAAGAATGAAGAACATTTCTCACTTACATAGCTTTTTAATCCTGAATCTAGGAAAAAAAGTTAGAGGAAAAAATGACATAAACTAAAAAAGCGAAAAAAAAAGTGACACAGTAAAAATGTTACTGGAAAAAAGGGACAAAGAAAAAAAGTTACCGGAAAAAAAAGAGTGAGAAGGAATTGATTTTGGGGATTTATTGGTTAAGTATGAAAGGGGGGTGGGGGGAGGCTCTTAATTTAGGTAAATGGGTTTTTCATGCTAAATTAACTGTTTTGGTTCAATTTTTGGATATACGTTCATACTGAAAAGACGCTTGTTGATTAGTTTTGTGAATGGACGATTACCCCACCCCCCCTCCGTTCTAAATAAGATGAATGAGTTTTTAAGCAGAATTATTCAACGTGTGTCAAATTTGGATATAGGTTTTTTCTGACAAGGCTTATATATAGTATTGTGGTGTCGTATTCTCAGTTTCTCTTTATTCAGTTGGTTTATTTGTTAAGTTCATCAATAACACATTTTTAGATCAAGTTCTTTATTAGAACTATAGATCAATTAATAAAAAAATAAATAAAACGACATTACAACTACATAGGAGCCACACTCCAATGTTACATTTCGCTTAGCACATCTAAGCCACCTTACATCTATGTACTCTCTAGTAAATTAACAGCACATGTCTCTCTTCCAACTACTTCCTTCCCTCTCTACGCTCAACAATCCCGCCCCTCAGCTCATTGCCACTAGACCAGTGAAATCATTTTCTAGTTCCTTGAGGTCAATTGCAGCTATTCTTCTCAGTTTTAGAAGTAAGATACTTTCACCCTTTTCACAATGGGATTTCGCTATCTATCTTCTCCCAGATTAAAGTTGTCAGTACGTCGTCGCAGTATATAATGCCCGAAGAATTTTGGGAATTTAATGATAAAGTATAAAAGAGGAACGAGAGATAACCTCTCTTAAATTAAATAAATGGCTTTTTATGCAGAATTATTCGATTTGCTTAAAAATTTGAATGTAGGTAGAATTTGAAGGGGTATCTCTGAATAGTTATGAGGCTCTTTTGCCAATTAAAAAGTGGAAGGACGGGCGATTATTCCCCCCATAAATTTGATAAATTGTTTTTATGCACAATTATCCGATGTATTTCAAATTTTAAATTAGGTTCTTTCTAATAAAATAAAATCCCTGAATAGTTTTAAGGGTTTGTTTACATATCCTCAATAGCTGTTTGCATTTAAAACTATGGTTTATGTTTCTGCATAGCATTTTTCAGTATTCTATAAATATCCTAACAAAGAAATAAATATCCTGTTTTTATTAAATCATTTTTTAAATTTAAATTTGTTTTTTAATTTTTTAAGCGTTCAAACACTGAAGATCTATCAAGAACTACAGGTTTCTAAACAATTAACTTTCTAATTACTAACATAAGCTATTAATAAAAAACTAATTATTATTACTACTACAAATTAATGAATTCACTAGTTCATTCGTTCGTGACACATAACATAGTTTATACATTAAAATTTTCTAACATATATATTTTTTAATGTTTTATATTATACTTTGTGATGTGTAATATGGGACATTTATTAGTAAAAATCCAGTTTTAAATGATAAATATTCGGCGTAAATTAAAATGACAATTAAAACAAATGATTTAGTATATTACTTTTTTCAAAAGTAAAAAAAAAAAAAAATAAATAAACCAGTTTTAAATGCAAAATGAATTGTAATAATTATAAGGAAAAGGGTAAAATGTGTTATGTTTTCTGGCGTAATTGTTTTCAATCATTAAATTAAAAAATAAAGAAAATTTCTTTTTATTTGTTATTTGCGTTCGGTTGCATTCAACTCGCTTTTTAATTTACTTGGGCATTTTTGCGGCAAACCTTTACTGAGAAATCTCCTGATCGTCAAATTTCCTAAGAGACTTGCCGCCCGCGATATGTACCGGACATCTAAAATTTGAAGCAAATCTGATAATTCTGCGAAAAAAGCCATTTTTTTTTTATTTAAGGGGGATTATTCTCTGTTTCTCCCTCTATACTTAGCTATTAAATCCTTGAAACTATTCAGAGATTCACCTTATCAGAAAGAATCTATATTTAAAATTTGAAATACATTGGATAATTCTGAATAAAAAACGACTTATCGAATTTGAGAGGGAAATAATTGCTTGCCCCCTCCTCATTTTAATAAGCATAAGAACCCCCATAACTAATCAGAAATACCTCTTATCATAATAAACCTATGATTAAGATTCGAGGTAAATCGGATAACTCTGCGTAAAAAGGCATTTATTTAACTAAGAGGGATTACTCCCCGTCCCTCCCTCTTTATACTTAGCCATTAAACCCTTAAAACTATTCAGGGATTTACCTTATCAGAAAGAACCTATATTTAAAATTTGAAATACATCGAATAGTTCTGGATAAAAACCGATTTATCTAACTTGAGAAAGGGGTACCCCCCCCTCTTTATAATAAGAAAAAGAACCCCATAACTAATCAGAGATATGTCTTATCATAATGAACCTATGTCCAAAATTCCAAGCAAATCGGATAATTCTGCGTAAAAAACTATCAATTTAATTTAAAAGAGGCTTCCCCCGTCTCCTTTTTTCTTAACAATTAAACTCCCAAAACTCTTCAGGTGTATACTACCGTGTATAATCTTATCAGAAAGAACCTATATCCAAAAAAAAAAAAAGAGACACGTTGTATAATTCTGCTTAAAAATCCGTTTATCTAATTTAGGTCGGATGGGTTGAGGGGTGATAATCACATGTCCAAAAATTGAACCAAAGCAGTTAATAAAGCATGAAAAACACATTTACCTAAATTAAGAGCCTCTCCCTCCCCATCCCCTCTATATACTTAACTAATGAATCTCCAAAATCAATTCCTTGTCACTTTTTTTCCGGTAATTTTTTTTCGAGTTATTTTTTCCGCTTTTGTAGTTTATGTTACTTTTTTCCAGTAACTTTTTTTCCGTTTACCCATTTGCCTATTTCGTGCATTTTTTAAAAAATAATTAATAAAACAAGTTGGAAATCGCACATGAAGCCTAGCAAATGAAGTGCGTTCGTACGATAACGAAGTTTTAAAAATATTCAGATCTTGCTGTTATAGTACATAGTACTTCAGATATAGTATAATAGTCAAAATCTTTTTTTTTTTTTTTTTTGCTCTTGTAAATAAATATACATGAACATACAACTTTTATTACACCTCAGTAACGTATACCATATTCATAAAAGTGAAATAGATGAATTAAAACACGCCCCAAACAATAAATCCTCATATATCATTATGTAGGAAAATATTTTTGAGTGGCCGTGTAAATTAATAATATATATTTTTTGTAGCATAGATTATAAAGACGGATGGACTGACAGACTGAACGACGAATATAAGTGATAGTTTTTTATATAATTACGGGCGCACTTAAAATTATTCAGATCTTGATGTAATAGTACACAGTATTTCGGATACTGTATAGTAGTCAAAATATTTCAGAACATTAAGAATTTCCTGTAAATACTATCTGCTTTTTTTATACAGAAAATAACTTATAACATTCTTCAGCAACATATATCAGTCTCATAAAATTTTAAATAGTTAATTACAATTAAAATGCGCTCCAAACAATGGTCTCTCTATATCATTATGTAATGGAATACTTTTGTCTGACCTTGTATACATCAATAACAAATGTTCTTTGCATCACAGATTATACAAAATGTATATTATATTATGTACTTCATAGATGCATATCAATTTTATTATGTTCGAATGAGTGTAACATCATTAAAATGCATTCGAAACCTTTTCCCCATTGACCGTAATGTAACAGAATTTTTTTTATTGTAATTAATATATCCATCCAATTTTCATAAAATTTGAAATGACTCTACAAAATTATGTAATAATTATATATTTTAAATTTCAAACTATTAAAATGCATTTGAAACTTCTTTCCCCAGTGACCGTTATGTAACGGAATACTTTTGATTGTCCCTTAATTGATCTATGCATCAGATTTTAATAATTATGCATTATAAATTTCAAACGATTCGGTTGGGTAGTTTTTGCATTGTTATATGCGGACAGATGGACAAACAGACTGAACAACAACTATAGGTGCTACATATTTACATAATTACGAACGCATCTAAAAATTGTTTGAAAATAGTCCGTTGGATTTGAGAACAAACTTAATAAAAGGATAATGTATGAAAACTGTAACGTTTAAGTAAATATCTTTCGAGAAACTTAAATATAAATGAATTATATACTTTTCAAACATACCTGGATTTAATGAAAGCTTGAAGGAATTCGAAGATTTAAAAAAATGATCTCATATATCCATCTTTTTCATAATTTTCTTCTCTGAAGAGGATTTAATATTAGTCATAGCGAAACGCACAATAAAAGAAAAAAAACACCTTAGCACTACAGCAACAACAGAAGCATGCGAGCATGTGTTTTTGTGTTTATTCCTGGAATTTGAGAGTTCAGCCCCGTTTCCAAAAACAGAGCAAGAAACAGATGTAACTAATTAAGACCTCCCAGTGTTGCAGTATTGAAAAACCCGAGACAGTGACAGGAAATGACCATTTCTTTTAGCCTTCGGCTGATTTCCAATCGTACAGATGAATGCAGTCCTCTTTCAAAAGAAGTGACCGGTTTTCATTAAAAGCTGATAATGTTACCATGTGCTGTTGGGGGTGATCGATAAGTAAGAAATAATTGCAAAAAAGCGAGAAAAGAGACTAAGTCTGAAAAGTATAGACTTAAGACAAATGCAAAAAATAGACAGTTTAGCGTCCCACTCTGAGACATGTATAATCTCTCGAAAAAATAAAATTTTTGCGTTCTAAGATTACCACAAGAGTTTAAAATTCTAGGGGGTGCCGTGGATTGTCTGGGGTGGGCCCGGCCTACCCGCCCCCCCCCCCCCCCCCCCCCCGCTAGTTACGCCTATGTGTATAAGAATTTGATAGTTTTAAATCTTTCAAGAAGAATCAGCCATATTATTTGCAGGTAATTGAAAATCATGAAAATGATATTAAGGACATAGCAGTTGTTAAAATTATAAATAAATACAGTAGACTCCCTCAAATCTGCAAACCAGAAATCTGCAACTCTCTAAAATCCGCACATATTTTATGGATGTAAACAATGAAACTTTCAGTTCATATATTGGGGCAAAATTTGATTTTTTTTAGTTTTGTATCAATTCCATATATTTTTTAATTTGTAATTTTCTTAATAATACTCTATTTATGTTGTTTCATGAAGGAAGAATATATATATATATGTATATATATTTTTTTTTTTTTTTTTTGGAAAAAATTTAAGATATTGCTGATAGCACTGATAATCACAATCTTCTTACCAAATATATTTATGCATTAATCAAGATTTTTTGGTTATTAAGCCTGGCTAAACTTGAAAAAAAAAAAATCCTTATTTAATGATTTTTATGGGAATTAGTAATGTACTTTTATGAGGCAAGTTTTGTTGAATAATTTAGGGAAAATATATTTAATCTTTATAATGAATATTTAATCATACACTATTGATTATTAACTTGATCTTTGCTATTGGTACTTTAATCATTTAAAAAATTATCTAAATTTTTATTATTTTATTTTATTACTTATTTTAATATTTTATCATATTGTAAGCATTCATTATAGTTCCAAATGCACTATTTATTGCGCTCAAATTACTGTTTAAAAAATGTAAACAAAACAATGACCAGAAATCCACAAAATTCTAAAATCTGCACAACCTCTGGCCCCAAGCTGTGTGGATTTGATGGAGTCTACTGTATCACAATTTATAAAGAAATTAAATACTTGTTACAAATGTTAAAATCTATTGCTGTTGCTTTACATAAAAGTAAAAAAACATGACTGTTCTATTGCAACTGCTCATAACATTTGCTTAACTTTATTTAATGATGGAAATATCATGGGAACTCACAAATGCAAGATTCAAATATCATTTAATACAGTGCTAGCTTTTATGCTATCTTATTCACTTCTTCCTAAGTAAATGGGATCAAAACTGACATTTGAACATAAAGAAAGCGGAAGAAAAATGTCTTTTGATATTATCTATATTTTGTGCCGTATATAACAACACTTACAAGGGCACCACCAAACATGGTGCTCACAGATTTTGATGATTTCAAAGTATGTTGTAGGGGTCACACCACTAATTATTCAGCTGAAAGGGTTTTTTCAAATGGGCCTTAGTTTTTGAGAAACTGGGGGGTTCAAAGTTTAGCGCTCATTTCAAATAGCCGTTCGTATTGCAAACAGATTGTGGCTGGGTGGCGCTGCGGTAACGTTTGAGACTCCAGACTCGGACTTGGCGGTTTCAACTCCAAGTTAGAGCTTCTTTTTTTCCCCTTCCTTTATATACTTTTTACACGTTGCATATTTAAAGCAGAATTGGGAATTCTACAAGCTTTGAACTTTTTAATATTTTCTTAATAATTTAAATTTATATTTTCAGATTTATTTCATAAAAATTTATTTTTTTGTGCAATTTTTAAACTAATATTTTTATTGACAAAACTGCAAAACTAATTTATGCCTAGAACTCCTTTTTATTAATTATTATGTAATTATTTTTTTATTAAGCACAATTCTGAAATAATTTTTCTTTTTTCTATCACCTTTTTTTGTCGAATTTTTTAAATGAAAATTTATCCTTTTTTGTATAAATTATATAAAATAATTTTCAGGTGCAATTTCTCAAACACTTATAGGATTAATTAATTCAAATAATGCATATCTTCGAAAGTATAATAAAATATTAATGCAGTAGTGCTAAAATATTGTTACAGCTTATATAGGGTTCTTTTGATCTTATGGTTACACAACTTCAAACTCTTGCTTATAGAAAAGTAGAAAATAATTTATTTACAGAACTTCAGAACAACAAAGTCTTCGAAACTCACAAATATTTCTAGATATTCAAAAATAATTGTTCAAATCTATCGTATAAGTGCAGATATAGGTTCCAGAGACTCTTTATACAACGTCTCAACACTAAATCACATTCAAAATAACGTAAATAAGACTCAAGCAAACTTGCTTAACAAACGCGTTGTTCACTCAATGACTGACTGGTAAATAATAACAACAGCTCGCATCGCTTCTCTTCTTAGATAGGCTCGCAGCAGGTTCTGGAAATTTCTAGAACCAACTCGAAAAATCCACGGAACAACAAACAATGTATCAGTATATCTAAAAGGGGGGTTACCATTGAGAGGGAAGGGTTACCATCACCAACAATCGCCAAGTTTGTCACCAACTTGGCGATATATCGCTAAATTTGGTGACCAAAATTAGTCACCAAAAGTGACGCCAACTTGGCAATATCTTTATTATTTCGCCAATCTGCCGTAGACACACACTGAAAATAATGGACAAGTTTGCTTGATAACAGAGACAATGTAACAAAAACTAATATTAGTAAAGGAATGGAGCTTAATAAGATTATTTACATTATTTTACAGTACAAACACTAACTATTTACAAAATTCGTAACACTACCCCCTCCTCAAAGACTGCACGTCCCAGGCAGTGCAATCCTTGAGTTAGAGGAAAACATTTAAAATAAGTAAACAAATATATAAATAAATAAATAAATAATAACAATAATAATAAGATTTACATAAATAAGAACTAATTACTATTTACATATTTACAAAAGTGACTTTCATGACCATGGTCTGAAATTCAAGTTTCGAATTTCTAATCTTTTTCGCCAAAATAAGGGGCTAGCCGGTTATAATGTATGACCTTGGGTTTGGTGTGTGGCGATTTTCGTATGCGTATGACGACGTCATTCAGCCTGTTGACGACTGTGTAAGGACCGTCCCAGTTTCTTTGTAATTTTGGCGACAGTCCCTTACGACGTATCGGATTCTACAACCAAACTTTGTCACCTTCGTTGAACTCATGTCCTGTTGCCTTTGTGTCGTACCGTGTCTTCATCTTTTCCGTTGCCAGTCCGATTCGGTTCCTCGCTAGACGATGAATCTCCTCAATCCGTGCCTGGAGTTCACCCACGTATTCTTCAGGCGACAAAGGAGCGTCAGGAGGACAGCCAAACAAAAGATCTGCAGGCAGACGAAGATCACGACCAAAGAGCATTTGAGAAGGGGAGTAACCAGTGGCCTTATGAGTGGCACTCCTGTAGGCAAGCAGGAAAAGAGGCAATTTTTTGTCCCAGTCCTGTTGGTCTCTAGACACCAGGAGAGAGAGGCTATTTAGGATGGTACGGTTGAACCGCTCCCCCATGCTGTCCGACAGAGGGTGTAGAGGTGTTGTTCGAGTTTTGTCCATGCCGAGTAGTCCACACATTTCCTTAAACACAGCCGAATCAAAGTTCCTTCCTTGATCGGAATGGATTTGAAGAGGAACTCCGTATCTGGAAACCCAGTGTTGAATCAGTATGTCTGCTACGGTTACCGCCTCTTGATTAGGAATGGCGTAGGCTTCAGGCCACTTAGTGAAGTAGTTCATGACAACGAGGATGTACTTATTGCCATCAGATGTTCTAGGAAGTGGACCCAGGATGTCTAAAGCAATTCGTTCGAAAGGAGCTCCTACATTATAACGTTGCAATCGTCCACGGGTGCGCGCCTCTTTGGACCTTTACGTGCTACACAGGTGTCACAAGTTCGACACCACTTCTCCACGTCACTGCGAACATTATTCCAGTGGAAACGCTCTCGAACCTTTTGCAGGGTCTTCATTACACCAAAATGACCTCCTGTGGAACTACCATGCAGTTCTTGAAGGACCATAGAAATTCTCGACCTACGGAGTAGTAGTTGCCATCTACATGTCTTTCCATCGTCAGACTCCCATTTTCGGTACAAGATGCCATTCTTCAAATGTAAGGAATCCCAGAGAGCCCAATAACGTTTAGTCGTAGGATGGTAATGGGCCATGTCTTGCCAGCTGGGCTTTCTGTTGGACTCCTCTTTCAGCTCTAGAATTGGCTTAATTTCAGGATCAGCAAGTTGATCTTTACGCAGGCTCTCGTCACTCCACAGATCTTGTGATGATGTAGACCCAGTTGTAACTTGTCTTACTATAGGACCTTTGACATTAAATTTTTTCTCAACCCGGTCGCAGTATCTACAATTCTCTGAGCAGGGTCTTCTTGAGAGAGCATCTGCATTTCCATGTGATGAGCCTTTTCGATGGTGTATCTCCATATCGCACTCTTGAAGCTTTTGTATCCACCTGGCTATCTGGCCTTCAGGGTTCTTAAAATTCAATATCCAAGTTAGAGAAGCATGATCAGTTCGGATCAGGAACTTTCGACCGTAAAGATAGTGATGAAAGTGGTCTATGGCTTTCACTACAGCAAGAAGCTCTTTTCTTGTTACGCAGTAGTTTCGCTCGGCCTTTGACAAGCACTTGCTGAAATAGGCAATAACACGCTCCTGGCCGTCGATTTCCTGGGACACTACAGCGCCAATGCTTTCGTTGCTTGCATCCGTATCAAGTATAAACTGTTTATCGATTTGAGGATACGGCAGAATTGGAGTGGATGTCAAGGCCTCCTTAAGCTTTTCGAAAGCAGCGTCACATTCCTGTGTCCACATAAATTTTTTATTGGCTTCTGTTAATTTATGAAGTGGTCTTGTAATCATCGAGAAGCCTTTGACAAATTTTCTGTAATAGGTGCATAATCCTAGAAAACTTCGAAGCTGGTGAACATCTGCTGGACGACTCCAATTTTTCACGGCCGATATCTTCTCCGGATCAGTCCTAACTCCTTCCGCCGAAATGATGTGTCCAAGGTAGGCGACTTCATTGCGAAACAAACTGCACTTTGAAGGGCTTAACTTCAAATTAGCTTCCTTTAACTTTTGTAGCACCCACCTGAGGTTGTTCAGATGTTCATCAAAAGATTTTCCTATGATTATGATATCGTCTAAATAAACAAGACATGCCTCATATGACAGTCCCCGAAGAACCGTTTCCATAAGGCGTTCAAAAGTTGCAGGTGCGTTACATAGACCAAAAGGCATTACCTTGAACTGCCATAATCCTTGTCCCGTTGTAAAGGCAGTCTTCTCGTGGTCGTCGGGATGGATCTCTACCTGCCAGTAACCACTCTTCAGGTCTAAAGTCGAGAACCAAGTGTTGCCCGCAAGTGTGTCAAGAGTGTCGTCAATCCTTGGCAGAGGGTAACTATCCTTTTTGGTGACGTCATTCAGTTGGCGGTAGTCTACACAAAATCTTGTAGAACCATTCTTCTTTCTTACTAATACAATGGGAGACGCCTATGGACTTGTTGATGGTTCGATGATGTCATTTTCTTCCATATCTTTAATTAAATTCTGCACCTCTTCTTGCTTGGCAAAAGGTAATCGTCTAGGGTGCTGTTTAATAGGAGAGTGATCTCCCGTGTCAATTCGGTGTTGTGCCATTTTAGTTCGTCCAAAGTCTTCAGATGTTTGGGAAAATAAACTTTGGAATTCTCTAATTAAATTTTACGCAGCTTCCATCTGTTTTGGATTTAAGTCTGTATTTTGTAACAAATCCTTGACTAAATTATCTGAAGATTTCTCAGAGTGACTGGAATTTTGACTTATGCACGTCACAGGAGCACATGACGCTATCACCTCTCCTTTCTTGATAGTCCTCGTCTTATCACTGATGTTAGCAATTCTGACTGGAATGGTCTTTTTCGAGAGGTCTACCACAGAAGAAGCCACCAATACTCCTGCTTGTTTACTATTGTCTTCGGGATAATCTATATGGCCAATTTGGTAATTAGTTTTATTTTTAATTACAGCTGGAATTAAAAATTCTGTTCTTGGATCAAGATTGATGTCTTCTTTGGCTATTACTGTTTGTTTACATTCAATTTCGTTATTTAATCCAAAAAGACTTATTTCTTCAAATTTTGAGAGCATTTTGTTATTTTTGAAATCAAGTTTGAAGCCAAACTTCTTCAGAAAATCTAGCCCGATTAAGCAAAGATCTGTTATGTCAGCCACATATGCTGTATGGTAATATTTCGTTCCTCCAAAGTTGATAGTTAAATTTGCCTTTCCATATATGCCTATCTTGTCGCCCGTCACAGTTTGCAGGGTAACGCATGGTGGAGTCCAGATGAGTTTACATTTCAATTTTCAAGCCAAATCTTCTCTTATTATTGTCACATTGGCTCCTGTATCGACAATCATACGGCACTGAATTCCGTTAATAAAGCCTATCACATATAATTCGTTATCACCACTGCTCATTTTTGATATCTGGAGGATCTTCAGGTGGGGCTTTTCATTCTCTGGCAACCTCCGTCCCGCGAGATGGCCAAAATTTAGTTTCCCTGCTGACTGTTTGAATTTATCTCACGTTCGTGGATTTTGGGGCAATTTCTTTGGAGATGTCCTGTATCACTGCATCCCCAGCACGTGAGATTCTGTCTTCTTGAGCTTGTTCTTCCGTATTTCAAAGTTTCAAGCTCTTGATTTAGTTTTCTAATTTCTTTCAAGATGTCGATTTCATTGTCTGAGCTTTTGTTCACCGTTGCCCCTCGGACTGAATGACGATCTCTTCGGCTGGCTTGTGTAGCTGCTTCCAACTTTAAGGCATATAGTAGTGCAGCCTTTAAATCCTGTACATCTGCCATTCGTACCGCTCTTTGCACTTCTGGATCTTTTATTCCGTCTACAAAATATTGCAGTGAGAGCATTTCCCGTACATTTGTTGGACAGTCACTGAATGCTAAATTTGCAAGCCGTTCAATTTCCGAGGCAAACTCTTGAAGGGTTTCACTCGATCAGTGGCATAGCTAAGGGGGGGCAAGGGGGGCGTCCAACCCGGGCGCCGAGGCCTAGGGGCGCCAAATTGAGAGAAATTGTTATATATCTATATTGGGGTGGGGGCGCAAAATTTCTTACTGGCCCCGGGCGCCAAAAAACATAGCTACGCTACTGCACTCGATTTTTGATGGCGGCTCTTCATTTGTATTCTCGTATAATCCTTGAAGAATTTTTCGCCGAATCTCATTTCAAGTGCACAACTTAGTCTCAAAATTGAGTTGCGTCATATCGGGCAATGTTTGCAGCACGTTGGCGGCTTCTCCTCTTAAAGATGCTGCCAGTTGACAAGCTTTCACCTCATCACTCCATTTGTTTGCTTCGGCTACAATGGTGAATTGGGTCTTGTAAACTTGCCAGGAACTCTTTCCGTCATATGTCGACAGCTTGATGTGCACGGGAGAAGCAGGCGGATTTCTAAATTCTTCATAATTACCACTGCACGCTGAAAGCTTCGTCTCCATATCTTGTATTCTTTCCTCTATTTTACTCTCCATCTTCTTTTCATCATTGCTAACTTCATTCTGAATTTTCTCTTCTACCGAATCTATTCTTCTCTCTACCGACGAGAACTTTTCTTCCAAAGTTTTCTTCATTTCTTCTTGGCTTTTATTAACTTCCACCTTTAATTCTTCCATTCTCTCTTGGATTCTTCTCATTTCTTCAGCCACCTCTTCTTGACCTTTGTCAATTTTATTTGTCAACTGTTCCATTCTTTCTTCGTTTTTATTCATTTTATCCGCCAACTCTTCTTGGCCTTTATTCATTTTATCTGCCAACTCTTCTTGGCCTTTATTTATTTTTTCCGCCAATTCTTCTTGGCCTTTATTCATTTTTTCTGCCAATTCTTCTTGGCCTTTATTCATTTCTGTCTTTATGCCATTGATAGCATCTAACAGTTCTTTCAGTTGTCCATCCATTGTTCTTGTTTTCGCCATAAGATCCCGACTCCTGACACCAAATGTTACAGCTTATATAGGGTTCTTTTGATCTTATGGTTACACAACTTCAAACTCTTGCTTATAGAAAAGTAGAAAATAATTTATTTACAGAACTTCAGAACAACAGAGTCTTCGAAACTCACAAATATTTCTAGATATTCAAAAATAATTGTTCAAATCTATCATATAAGTGCAGATATAGGTTCCAGAGACTCTTTATACAACGTCTCAACACTAAATCACATTCAAAATAACGTAAATAAGACTCAAGCAAACTTGCTTAACAAACGCATTGTTCACTCAATGACTGACTGGTAAATAATAACAACAGCTCGCATCGTTTCTCTTCTTAGATAGGCTCGCAGCGGGTGCTGGAAATTTCTAGAACCAACTCGAAAAATCCACGGAACAACAAACAATGTATCAGTATATCTAAAAGGGGGGTTACCATTGAGAGGGAAGGGTTACCATCACCAACAATCGCCAAGTTTGTCGACCAAAATTAGTCGCCAAAAGTGACGCCAACTTGGCGATATCTTTATTATTTCGCCAATCTGCCGTAGACATACACTGAAAATAATGGACAAGTTTGCTTGATAACAGAGACAATGTAACAAAAACTAATATTAGTAAAGGAATGGAGCTTAATAAGATTATTTACATTATTTTACAGTACAAACATTAACTATTTACAAAATTCGTAACAATATTATCCAAATTTTTGCTGATCTTTAAATACATTCATCTCTAATGTTCAACCTAAACATTATTTATCGTTTGCAGAAATAAGAAATGACAGATTACATTAAAAAAATTATATGTACATTTTTATTTTAACAAACTAAAACACTATTCATAAAAAAAAGTAAACTAGATCAGAAAAATCGTCTGCTAATGATTTCAATAAGATAGAATTTACGATACATAAAAAAAATACATATGTGTTTATTTTATTCGTCTGCTCTTATTTGCTCGGTAGATCACGCAAAAATAGAAATTCTGTTTACTAATGTCATTTAGCTTCTTTTGCAGAAAAATAAAAGATTTGCAATATTGGTATGAAGGCGAAATTACGAATGCATTAAAATATTGCGAGACGTTGTTACAAAATGATAATCTGCTTACAAATTCTCCACCGCATGATATTTCCTGTACTTCTATTGCTATGGCTGAAGAATTTCATTATTCAATATTAAAAATATTAGATGATCGACAAATTATTGAAGCAGATGAACTGATATTGAATGAAGAATATGAATTAAATGAATTTACAAAGGTATTATTTTTTTTTTTACTTAGCAATATATATATATAGATGTATTTATACGTTATATTTCATTCTGAAAAAATCGAAAAGTAAAAATTGAAAAAATAAACTATCCCCATAAGAAAATATTTATAAGTTCAAAGCTGTAGAATTTCCAATTCTGCTTAAAATATGCAACTTGTAAAAAATATATATAAAGGAAGGGGGAAAAAAAGCTCTAAGTTGGAGTTGAACCCGGCAAGTCCGAGTCTGGAGTCTCAAACGTTACCGCAGCGCCACCCAGCCACAATATGTTTGCAATACGAACGGCTATTTGAAATGAGCGCTAAACTTTGACCCCCAATTTCTCAAAAACTAAGGCCCATTTGAAAAAACCCTTTCAGCTGAATAATTAGTGGTGTGACCCCTACAACATACTTTGAAATCATCAAAATCTGTGAGCACCATGTTTGGTGGTGCCCTTGTTAGTAGCTAAATTGACTCCTTTTCCGGAATTATTTCCCCAATGAAGTCCTAGAATCTTTCAAGTTTTACATCCTCAATAGTGATATTACCAGCAAGTAATGCTGGTCTTGAAAGAATAATTTTGAGCTTTTCTTTCATTCAGAACAAATTAAAAAGCAGTCTAGATTAACAATGGTTAACAAAATTAATCCTATATTATGTAATGCTCTTAATATATTATTAATTTTTCCACACACACACACACACAAAATGTTCTTTATATTGTATAACAATTGTGAAAGATATTTCATTAAATTTTTTTGTTATTTTTGGGCTACAATTATTTACTTATATATTTTCACTAGAACCATTTTGCCTTTATAAATAGTAATTGATAAATTGATAATTTTTAAGTTGTAGTGTATTATTTATTTAAAAATACTTTGAAAAGTAATGTTAAAATATCATTTTTTTTTGTATATTTTTTAAACTTTTAAATGGAAATCCAATTGTAAAAGCAATAATAAGAACAGTTAAAAGTACAGCATCAGATTACCATTATGAAAATTTCTGTTTTTCAGGCAACAGAAAATTATTTTATGAATAAAGTATACTTATATGATCCTTTTGAAACTTTTTGCTTCCTTGAATAACATTATTAATCTTTATTTTAAATTTTTAACTAAATTCTTTATATATTAAATACACGTGTGAATTATGAATCATTGCAAGTTATGATATTACAATCATAATTTTTTTGTAAATTTATTTAACTCTGATCTGGAAACATTCTTTATGCCAGATGGCATCATGACTTTTATTTAATTGGGGGAAAAAAAAAAAAAAGAAAACTAGTTTTATTATTTGACCACAGAAAAAAATAGCATAATTAGTCCGTCATGCTTTATTTAAAAAATAAATTTTCATTTTTCTAAAAATGATTTTCTCGAGTAAAAAAAAAAAATACATAATTATCTAAAACATTCAGTTTAGAAATTTTATGTAACTAATTTTCCTTCAAGATTCCATTAATAAAGAAGGATCAGCAAATCTTCATAGAGCATTTTATGGTTATTCATACAGAGATAAGTTTATTGTATATAAATGTTTATTTCTATAATTTTTTTATATAAAAAAAAATCATTATTCATGAAGAATAAAGATTTTTTACAAAATTTTGTATTACTAACACAATATAGGGTCATTCCATGTCAATTCAACCAATTTTCCCCCCATTTGTAACCCGACCAACAGGGATTTGGATGAAACTTTGTGTACATACTAATTCTATCATGAAATGATTCCATCAGAAAATTTTCCTTCCTAGACATCATGGTTTGTGAGATACGGGGGGTCCAATTCTTGGGGGTTTCTCAAATCTCACATTTCTTACTCTGTATTCTGAGATTGCAGTTCCATCTTCAAAAAATTGTTTCTCTGGATCTAAAACGTGAATCATCTTAAAAATATCAGTGTAAGAATATAAAAAGATGCAGATTTTAATAAAAAATATTTAAAAAATTTACTTGTAATATTTAGGATAAAAAAAGTCAACCAAAGTTGAGAGTTATGATTATTTTTCCAAATTTTTGTGACGTCACCTAAAAGGCTGTACACAAAAAGGCAAATTAAATTTGCAATTTCTTTTTGTTTTAAATAAAAGTTTACACTTTGGGCTTTCTATCTATCAAATAAAAATTATGTGTTTCGCATGGCTTATGCAAAAATTTTGGGTACTTTCCAATTAGCCGGATATGTGCTTTATTTTTACATATTACATATGCACACAAAAAAGCAAATGAAATTTCCAATTTCTTTTTAATTTAAATAAAAGTTTACACTTTGGGCTTTCTATCTGTGAAATAAAAATGTCTTTCACATGGCTTATACAAAAATTTTGGGTACTTTCCAATTAGCCGGATGCGTGTTTTATTTTTACATATGTATAGATCTATATAAATACAGATGTATTATACATGTACATATGCATGTATATATACAGTATATTGATATATATATGTATAACACTAGTGCCCGTCTAACCAAAAAGTACCAAATTTTACCTTGTTTTGAAAATCTGCACTAATTAAGGGGGGAAAAATCTGACTAAGTTTAGCTGTGGTACTTAAATAATTACTGGAGTTTCCATGAGTTACTGAATTTAATGTTATTTGATACAAAAACAAATTGGAAATTTCATTTGCCTTTTTGTGTAGAGACTTTTTCATAAAGTCACAAAATTTCGGAAAAATAATCATAACTTTCAACTTTGGTTTACTTTTTCGGCCGTATATAAATCTCAATTAACTGCCCTAATTGCTTTTTTCACTTGCTTTTTATGCCGCTTAAATGGATCTCCACATTTATATAATTCATATTTCATTAAGAGCGAAATTCTGTGATGCTCACATATATTAATCAAACGGTTTTCACTTAATTTTTGTTTTATAAATGCAATAGTCCTAACTAATAAAAGTTCTTTTCTGAATCACAGAGATTATCAATGTAGTCTATTTCTCTGTTATTTTTATAGCTAGTTTTGTGACGTTCTAAATCAGTTAATATTACAATACTGCAAGCCTGAAGACTAGTAGGACAGACTCCATATTAAAACAATAAAGCAAAAAAAAATATTTATACATATCATAAACTATAAAGTATGTAACAATCAGATAATATTTTTGTAATAAGTTAGTAGTGCACAGTAAAAGTTAGATCATTCTTCTATGATAAGAAACAACAGAATGATAATAATTTTATTAATTACCCTGCCTTTATCAGAAGGTGCTTATACAAGGCAGGTGCAATTAAATCTTTCAGATTATAGAAACAAACTTAAGTTATGTTAAACATTTGTGTATTTAAACTTGCCAATATAAATATTTAAACTGATTAAAATTAACCAAAGACAGGAAATACAAGGTTTTGAATATTTTTTAAACACAAATAATTAATATATAAGCATTCGAAAGAAAGAATGGAATTGGAAATGTGAGGAGAAAAAATTATCTATTTTATACTGTACAAAAAAAAAAAAATCTGTTTTGAGTTTAATTGTTGAAAATAAAAGTAAGAGATTTTTTAGATTAGCAAAACATGCCCATTTTTAAATAACTAAATGAAATATATGGACCATTCACTAAATTTAATGGGGAAACATATTACAGTCAGATTTTTTTTTAATCAGAAAAAACAAAGCCTAAATTTTATTTTGCAAATTAAAAAAACATGCATCGAATAATATTAAATTCAATAACTCATAGAAATTCCAGTAAATATTTAAGTACCACAGCTAAACTTAGTCAGATTTTTTTTCTCTTAATTGGTGCAGATTCTCAAAAAAGGCAAAATTGGGTACTTTTCGGTTAGACGGGCACCAGTGTTTTACATATATATATCAATATACTGTATATATACATACATATGTACATGTATAATACATCTGCATTTATATAGATCTATACATATGTACATGTGTAAAAATAAAACACGCATTCGGTTAATTGGAAAGTATCCAAAATTTTTGCATAAGCCATGTGAAAGACATTTTTATTTCACAGATAGAAAGCCCAAAGTGTAAACTTTTATTTAAAACAAAAAGAAATTAGAAATTTCATTTGCCTTTTTGTGTGCATATGTAATATGTAAAAATAAAACATGCATACGGCTAAATGGAAAGTACCCAAAATTTTTGCATAAGCCATGCGAAAGACATCATTTTTATTTCACAAATAGAAAGCCCAAAGTGTAAACTTTTATTTAAAACAAAAAGAAATTGGAAATTTCATTTGCCTTTTCGTTTGCATATGTAATATGTAAAAATAAAACATGCATCCGGCTAATTGGAAAGTACCCAAAACTTTTGCATAAGCCATGCGAAACACATCATTTTTATTTCATAGATAGAAAGCCCAAAGTATAAACTTTTATTTAAAGCAAAAAGAAATTGGAAATTTAATTTGCCTTTTTGTGTACAGCCTTTTTGGTGAAGTCAAAAAATTTGGAAAAATAACCATAACTCTCAACTTTGGCTGACTTTTTTTATCCTAAATATTGCAAGTAAATTTTTTAAATATTTTTTTTATTAAAGTCTGCATTTTTTTATATTCTTACACTGATATTTTTAAGATGATTCACGTTTTAGATCCAGAGAAACAATTTTTTGAAGATGGAACTGCAATCTCAAAATACAGACTCAGAAATGTGCGATTTGAGAAACCCCCAAGAATTGGAACCCCCATATCTCACAAAGTATGAGGTCTAGGAAGGAAAAATTTCTGATGGAATCATTTCATGATAGAATTAATGTGTACACAAAGTTTCATCAAAATCCCTGTGGGTCGGGTTACAAGGTCTGGTTGAATTGACATGGAATGACCCTATAGTCATTTGTTTCAAAAGAAAAAAAAAACTATGTATATTATTGACTAGAAAATTAAACATTATAATGTTCTCTAAAAACTACAAAAGAAAAAATTCTTTAGCTGAACTTTTGTGGCAAATCTGGATGTTTTATGGGTATTTCAACATTTATTGCATCCCTAGCTGCAATAAGTTTCATTGATACAGATTAAAACCCCCCTTTTTTCTGTTCAGATACAAAGGGATAGGAATGAAGTTCATAATTTTTTTTTTTTTTTTTTTAAAGGTATTTCTATTTGTGTGGTATAGCTTGTCAAAATTATAATACAGGTTTACATTTGTGTAACTCAAACTTAAACTGTTTTGTTACCCAAACATAACGGTTTCTAGTTTGCCCCTGTTGTGCATATTTGCCCACCTTTACCGACAATAGCAGGGCTTGAAATTCAATTTTTCGAAGGAGGGGAGTCTCCCTATAATCATTTATAAATGGAGGGGAGTTTGGCTGTTTGGGAGGGAGAAAAATTTTTTAAAACCCGCCATTATTTTATGTGCTATTTAAAGAATTACCAGAATACAGACATAAAAAATATCACTGAAGCAATTTTTATCAACAATTCAGAATAATTATGCGAAATGTGTAAAAAAAACTTTTATATTGTCTAGTTTTTATGGCGGTAAATTCCCACCTGGTGCTAATTATTTTTGTCACAGGTCTAATTATTTTTTAATAATTAATAAAACTTTTAATTAATTTAATAAATTTATATTCATAATTAATTCTTAAAACCAATATTATTTTTCTGTATATTAAATGTGCAAGATACAAATTTAATCATAAAGAAATACTTATTTGAGTGTAGAAAATAAGAAGTATCACTATTGTTTGCATTTCTTAAAAAAATGGCAAGTCAAATTCATCGAAAGAGACTTTCTTAAAAAATGAATGCTTTGTTGAGTAAAGGGATATTTTTTGTTTAATGAATGGCTGCTTTCAGGAATTGCACTCACTCAGAAAGATTTGGAGCTGTCAGAAACTGATTTTAGAGCAGCAAAGAAAAAAAAATATATTGAAGCAGGAAAATTAGTTTGTTGAACAGAAAAATGAACTCCACTTAATATTATTTTTGGGGGGAGGAAGGGAAGAGAGGTTTCCTTTGACGAAAGTTTTTTTCGCTATCTTTTGATGAAATCTTTTTTTTTTTTACGATCTTTTCACGAAATATGCTGTTTTTTCGGGATTTTTTGACGAAATTTGTCGTTTTTTCGTGAATTTTATGAGGAAATTTACCGTTTTTTCGCGATCTTTTGATGAAATGTGATGTTTTATCGCGATTTTTTTTAACGAAAATTGCCGTTTTTCGCGATATTTTCGGGAAATTTGTTGTTTATAGTGAATCTCTTGTCGAAATTTGTCGTTTTTCGCGATTTTTGGACGAAATTTGACATTTTTTTGCGAATTTTCTGAGGAAATTAGCCGTTTTTCGCGATTTTTTAATGAAATCTGATGTTTTATCGCGATTTTTTTACGAAAATTGCCGTTTTTCGTGATATTTTGGGGAAATTTGTTGTTTATAGTGAATCTTTTGTCGAAATTTGTCGTTTTTCGCGATTTTTGGACGAAATTTGACATTTTTTCGTGAATTTTCTGAGGAAATTTGTCGTGTTTTTCGCGATCTTTTGATGAAATCTGATGTTTTATCGCGAATTTTTTTTTACGAAAATCGCCGTTTTTGTTTCCTTGTTTCCTGTGAAATTCCTGTTCTATTATTAGTCTTTATTTTATTACTTTA
This sequence comes from Maratus speculifer, assembly GCA_964019185.1. Classification (NCBI taxonomy): domain Eukaryota; kingdom Metazoa; phylum Arthropoda; class Arachnida; order Araneae; family Salticidae; genus Maratus; species Maratus speculifer. Next base: position 178,693,947 of record OZ025293.1, read on the forward strand.
AATATTTCCTTCCTTTATTTAATAATCCTTTCTTTATTTTATCCCTTGTAATTCCTCCCTTTCCCTTCCTCACCATTACACCAGAAGTCCTTTCTTGATTCAAGTTAAATATATAAAATATCTTTTCTTACTTATAAATTAGCAATGTAACAAGTTGAAAGAATCTCTACAAATTCCATTTCTGTAATCCCCCCCCCCCCAACTCTTCCCTTCTAGAAATAAAACTTGTTAAAACTCTGCAACTCACCCCTGCTCCTAAAACACAGCCTTCTATGCTTTAAAAAACTGGGTCCTTTTCATCTCAATGTGAGCCCTTTTTTTCATGACTTTTTCTGAGGCAGTTTTTTTCTGTGGCGCTTTTTACTGGAGTGATTTTTTTCCGGGGTGATTTTTTTTTCTGCCTACTCAATTTTATATTACTTGAGAGAGGTGTAACAAAAAATAAAAATTTAAAACAAATTTATTGACATGTTTAGATACAAATCTAATAAGAACCATAATCGTAATAAAAATACAAATCATTTCTAGGTCAATACAGACAGCACACAGCAATGAAATGTAAACAAAAACCACACACTCTATTATAAAAACAATAAATTAAAAATAGGCCATGATCAAAAATTTACTTTTGATCATGATACCAACTTATTTCATCCTGTTCAAGCTTTCTCGAGGAATTTATTCATAAACTCTAACCATAACTTACTATTAATAAAAGAAGAATTATCATTGCAAACAAAATTTTTTTGCAGATAAATTTCAATAGACTTTATGGATTATAATAGATTTATGACAATAATTTGATACAATTCTAAGTTTTCTTACAGTAATGCCTACGTAATATTTTAAGTCACCCTTTTCTGTAATATAAGTAGCATTGCAAAGGTTAGAAAAAAAAAAACAGTTTAAACCTGGGAATAAACTGGGTTTTTTGGGAATAAACCTGGTCTATTGGAAATAAATCTGGAAATAAACTGACTTTTTGCAACTCTAAATATAAGGAATTTCATAAACCCCTGAAAGATCCTCATGTCCTATAGGGTCAAATTGCTTATAAAGTAAACTTTTTCATTTTGGTGGCAGTGTCATTATCAATTCAATATTAAACTTTTTAAATTTCAATTTTAGCCACTGAAAACTGCCTTTTAAATATGGAAATGAAGCTCTTTTAAATTCTGTAGTATCTTCCCCTATTGAAACTTTCAATTAATTCAGAATTTTGTGGCTTATTTTACCCTTTTTAATAACAATTTATTAATTTATTGATGCTACCTATTTTATACCCATTAGAATCTACAATCTCACAGATATTATTCAACTCGTTACTTAAAAATTCTTCAGAACAAACCTTAAAAACTCTATTAACCATGAATTGAAAAGTGGAGAATTTATAACAAAAAGGTTAACATACAGAATTCCGAATATGTTGGTTGTTAATTTTTTTTCTATAAACTGTTCTTTTCAATGAATCCCTTTCCCTGATTAAAAATGTATCTAAAAATGGTAAACTACAATTCTCTTCTAGTTCATATGTAAATTGAATATTTTTATCGAATATACAGTAGACTCCCTCATCCGCACAGCTTGGGACCAGAGGTTGTGCGGATTTTAGAATTTTGCGGATTTGTGGTCATTGCTTTGTTTACATTTTTTAAACAATAATTTGAGTGCAATTAATAGTGCAATCGGAAGTATAATGAATGCTTACAATATATAAAAATATTAAAATAAGTAATAAACTAAAATAATAAAAATTTAGATAATTTTTTAAATGATTAAAGTACTAATAGCAAAGGTCAAGTTAATAATCAATAGTGCATCATTAAATATTAATTATAAGGATTAAATGTATTTTTTCAAAATTATTCAAAACTTGCCTCATAAAAGTACATTTCTGATTCACATAAAAATCATAAAATAAGGATTTTTTTTTTTTTTTTTTTTCAAGCTTAGCCAGGCTTAATAACCAAAAAATCTTGATTAATGCATAATTATATTTGGTAAGAAGATTGTGATTGCCAGTAATATCAGAAATATCTTGAATTTTTTCAAAAAAAGAAAAATTGTTCTTCCTTTATGAAAAAAACATGAATGGAGAAAATAATAAGAAAATTACAAATTAAAAAATATATGGAACTGATATAAAACTAAAAAAATCAAATTTTGTCCCAATATCCTAACTGAAAGTTTCATTATTAACATCCATAAAATATGTGCGGATTTCTGGTTTGCGGATTCGAGGGAGTCTACTGTACTAACATCCTAAACAAAACTAAGGAAAAAAAACCTATCCCTCCCCTTCCAAACCAAAAAAAAAAAAAAAAAAAAAAAAAAAAATCAGCAGCATACCTTTCCCAAAAATAGGAACTTTATCAAAACTTTCAAAAATTCTCTTTTCATATGGTCTCATCTTGAATTCCTCTAAGAAGCCCAAAATAGGAAAACCAATTAGAGCCTCCTTTTTTTTTTTTTTTTTTTTTTTTTTTTTTTTTTTTTTTTTTTTTTTTCTGCTCATAAATTTTTCTATTAAACATAAAAAGTTACTATTTGTGATCAACTATGAGCCAATTTTCAATGTCATTTTCATATTGTCATTAAATTTTTCTGAACTATATATTAAATCATTAATATAGGAACAAACTTCTGTAACGTCAGTTGATGGAAACAGTGACTTGACATCCATACTTGCCAAAATATAATCTTGAGAAATCTTAAGCATCTTGATATATTCAACAAATGCAGTTGTGGAATTAACATTAAAGTCTGAAGGGGATAATAAATCCTTCAACAATAAGCCAAATGCCTTTTCCAAAAAATGTGTTGGCAGTTGTTGGTTTTTATACAGCATTTAATCAGTACAAGAATTTGTGAATGCCCTTGATGGTGAGGTTTTGAATTTAAGATATTTGAAAATTTATAAAAGACTCAATATTATTCCGAACTTCCTGTCTATTAAAAATAAAACAATCAGTTATTTGGAAATTTAGTGCATGATTTTGAATTAAAATGTTTGACTCTGTGTATCAGAAAGAAGTTTTCTATCATTAATGAGTTGAATTTAAAGACTTATAGCATGCACATGGATACTGTTCAAAATTATGAGCTTAAGAGTTTTGATGCAGTGAATTATGGATGTTTAACAAGATAATTTCAAGTTGAATAGAAGGTTAGAAAGATGGAGAGAGATACATGACCAAAAGAAGCTTAAAATTCTTAAGAAGAAAGTTAATACTTTATTAATGAATGCAGTGCCTTTGATATTAAAGCCTTCTCCGGTAAAATAATTAAAAAAGATTGATATTAACCTGTCAAGCAGACAGTTAAATATGAGAGAATTGGGGGGGGGGGGGTTTATATAAAGGTCCAAAATTTATGTTTGAACAGAAACAGGATGTGAAAAATTTATTGATGGAAGCAGAATATTTAATAGAAAAGGTTAATAGTGAAAACAGAGAAGAAACTAGAAATATCATTTTTACTGAAGTTTATAAGTACATAAAAAGACCTTTAAAAGATATTAATAGTGATTTTAAAAATGATTAGAAAGCTGAAAAAAGATACTGATATTCTGTTTTTACAGCAGTTTAACAGGATTGCAGTAATTGATCATGAAAAATATCGTAATAAAATGCTGAAAGCTATTGAAGAAATGAAATGCTCTTTAATCCTGAAATGACATTGAATAGAATTAAGAGCCATTATTTTGAAATTCAGACAAAAAAGTGATGTTTTGATAGTTGTATTTCCTAATTGCCTTGTTATTTTGTTATGTTGAAGTAAATCATATTTAATAAATAATCTGCAATTTTGAAGCCCTGAAAAAATTTCCTCTTTTCTATAGAAGATGTCAAAGTTGAAGGTTGTGAATGCCATTTTCATGAAAAATGAAATGACAGTATGTTTGGAGTGCTCTGGCAAGCAACATCATCCCAAAATTCTTTTGGCATAAAAAATTAGTATAGCACTACCTGCTTATTACAATTTGTTTCTACTTTACATTATGTTGCCACAGCATATAGTCAAAATGCCTTTTTTGTCCATTTTCTGCACTTATCCTACTTAAGCTAAAGTATCCCAAACTTTTTCTTATAGAATATGAAAGTGTGCTACTAGGACAAGCTAAATAATGTAATACTGTATGGATATATCATTCCTGTTAGTAGATATAATCTGTTAAATATTTAAAATTTTCAAAATCTGCAACATTTAAAGTTGTGTTATTTCAAAAAAGTGCCACAGTTGAATGAGAAAAAAAATATGTCATGCAATAATTGAACATGTGTACAAAAACATGGAAAAGAAAAAGAAGTGGGGTCTCGTGATATTTTTATTTTAAAAAATGATAAAATTTTCAAATAAACAATGTCGATTATCACATTTCTTCCCTATCAGAAAATGAAAAATCCTATTTTCCTTTCCTCTCTCTGTTTTTTCCCCTCTGAGAAAATGAAATGTCCCTTTTAATTTGCCCCTTCCGAAAGAGAAATGGGATGTTTCATTTTCTCTTACAGGAAAAATATGATCATAGACATTGTTTTTCTTGTAACTCTATTTTTTTGCCAATAAATATCACGAGGCCCCACTTCTTTTTCTTCTCCATGTTTTTGTACATTTGTGCAACTATTGTGTGATATATTTTTTTTTTCATTCAACTGTGGCACTTTTTTGAAATAAACTACTTTAAATGTTGCAGATTTTGAAATTTATGAATACAGTAGACTCCCTTAAATCTGCACAGCTTGGGACCAGAGGTTGTGCGGATTTTAGAATTTTGCGGATTTCTGGTCATTGCTTTGTTTACATTTTTTAAACAGAAATTTAGTGCAATTAATAGTGCAATCGGAGCTATAATGAATGCTTACATTATAATAAATTATCAAAATAAGTAATAAACTAAAATAATAAATTTTAGGTAAATTTTAAAATGATTAAAGTACTAATAGCAAAATTAATAATCAATAGTGTATGATTAAATATACATTATAAAGATTAAATGTATTTTTCCAGAATTATTCAAAAAAACTTGCTTCATAAAAGTACATTACTAATTCACATCAAAATCATAAAATAAGGATTTTTTTTTTTTTTCAAGTTTAGCCAGGCTTAATAACCAAAAAATCTTGATTAATGAATATATATTTGGTAAGGAGATTGTGATTATCAGTGATATCAGAAATATCTTGAATTTTATCCAAAAAAATTATTCTTTCTGCATGAAAAAAATATGAACAAAGTATTATTCAGAAAATTACAAGTTAAAAAATATATGGAATTGATAAAAAACTTAAAAAAATCAAATTTTGTCCCAATATCTGAACAGAAAGTTTCATTGTTTACATCCATAAAATATGTGCGGATTTTAGAGAGTTGCAGATTTCTGTTTGCAGATTTGAGGGAGTCTACTGTATTTAACAAATTATATCTACTAACAGGAACAATATATCCATTCAGTACTATATTATTTAGGTTGTCCTAGTAGTGCATGTTCATATTCTATAATAAAAAGTTCGTAGTACTATTGCTTAAATAAGATATTAAGTGTGGAAAATGGACGAAAACGTAATTTTGACTACACTTTGTGGCAACATAACAATGTAAAATAACAATGCCCTATGGAAACAAATTTTAATAAGCAGGTAGTGTTATACTAATGACACCATCTCCATGCAGGTACTAAAAGTTTATGCTACTAAGAGTTTATGCCAAAAGAATTTTGGGATGTTGTTGCTTTCCAGAGATATAGCCCTCCAAACATACTGGAATTTCATTTTTCATGAAAATGGCAATCACAACCTTGAACTTTGACATTTTCTATTGGGAAGAGGAAATTTTTTCAGGGCTTCAAAATTGCACATTATTCGTTAAATATGATTGACTTCAACATAAAAAAAATCAAAACATAACTTTTTTGTCTGAATTTCAAAATAATGGCTCTTAACAGTAAATTAAGATATCAAAAAAGGCTACTGGCCAAATTATATGAAAGTGAAATTAAGAATTAATAAACAAGGTGTCACTCCACGTCTTGTTGGTAGAGTAAAGGATCATGAAGAAGGGTATCCTTTGCACCCCATAGTAATGAGATGTCAAGCGCCAACATATATTTTGGAAAAGGCATTTGGCTTATTGTTAAAGGATTTATTACAGTAGAGAACCGATTATTCGAAACTCTAAAATCCGGAAGGACCCGAAATCTGGAAAAGAAAAATATTAAAAAATTAACTAAGTTTTTACTGTTTTTATTAGCTCAATGGAAATCATTTAAACATTTTGCTTTGGGCAATGAATGTCTGCATTTTAATTATTTTTAGGAATTTCTTTACATTTAGAAGCAATTTTATTTAAATAGGAAATCAAAATGCTGTTGTTAATAAAGAAGAAAGTAAAGTTACAAAATGAGTAGACTCAAATTATCAGATATGGGGAAAAACCGAATTTTAAAAAGAAAGTCATATGAAAGATTGTTTTTTAAAGCAAAAAAATGAGGTCTGATTGTTGAGCTGACCTATTAAGAAATGTGTGATGATTATTGAAGAAAAAAAAAAAAAAAATCTAATGTTGAACCAAATATTTGTTTGACTATATTTTCTTCTTTTTTTTTTTTTTTTTTTTTTTTCATGTGCAACACAAGATCTAATTTTAGACTCAGTGGCCATTACTGCCCTTTTAGTTATTTCCTGTTTTGGTGCAGGAAAAAGAAAATTGAAAAATACATAAATCAGTCTTAGGAATAATATCGCTGATTTTGTCCATCATGGCAGAAAAAAAAAAAAAAAAAAAAAATTAATTGTCGAGCAGTTTGAAAATAGTTTGAGGGAATTTAGCAGTGGGAAAAGGCAGCGAAATTCGTCAATCGATCGCAGTAAAATATTGTGAAATTTTTTAGTCTGTCACAAGCAAATATCATGAAATTCATCTCTTGGTAAGAGAGAAAAAACAAATTTTGCAATTGGACACATAAAACTAATTGTTAATTTTAGGATTTCTAAAAAATGAAAAGCAAAGTCAGTTAGTTAGGAGAAAAAAATTGTGAAATTTGCCAATCAGTCTCCAAAAAAATGCTGCAAATTTGTTGAGTGAGAAAATTTTGTGAGAAAAATCGCACATTTTTCAGTTAAACGCAGAAAAGCAATCATGAATTTTGTATATCTGTCGTCTGTCAGATCTGCCAATCAGTAGCAGAAAATATGAAAAAGGTCAGTCTTTCTGGAGACTTGATCATCATTTCACAAAGAAAAGAATTTCGGAGAGTGATTTTTTGGAAACAAGAACGTCCCTTCCACAAGATTCTTTAGGACATGAATCCTGCTATCCCATCCCCAAAATTACAGCTCTATATGAATACATTAATAGTATTGTATAATAGAGGCGCACAACCTTTTCAAGAGAAGGGCCACTTACAAATATGTCTGGGTGATCGAGGGCCACATCAATATTATAGAGAGCAGTGTTGAATTCAGACACTTTTCTCCAGGAGGGACTTCAGTGGAGAGACATTATAGAGTTCCAAGGGGGAAATTGTACTTTCTGACCATTGAAAACACAAATTTGCAAATTTTCTGAGGGGGGGGGGGGACATTTCAGTGCTCTGGGTGGGATGCCCCCCCCCCCCCCGGGCCACTCCCTGAATTCAACATTCATAGAGAGATTTCGATTTCAAGGAAGTGATCTGTGGCCTATAAGTTTTATGAATGAAGGAGGGAATCAACAAGATTTTTCTGTGTCTGATCAATAAAATGCCCGAATTTTTCCATGCCTGATCAATCAAATTTGCACTTTCTACAAAACCAATCAACAAAATTCAAGATCTTTCTGCGCCTGATCAAGAACATTTGTGATTCTTACGAAACCAATCCAAAATTCATGATTTTTCTGCGTTTAACCAACAAAATTTATGATTTTTATAATAATGATCGACAAAATCGAAGATCTTTTCTGCATCTGATCAACAAAATTTGTGATTCTTACTAAACCAATAAAAAATTCACGATTTTTCCGTGCTTGATCAACAAAACTCACAATTTTTACAATACCGATCAACAAAATTCGCAATTTTTACAAAGCCAATCGTCGAAAATCGCAAATTTTATGAAACCAATCAACGAAATTCGTGGTTTTTACGAAGACGATCGACGAAATTAGTTATTTTTACAAAGCTGATCGAAGAAATTTGCGATTTTTCTGCGGCTGATCGATGAAATTTTTGGTTTTTCTGCGCCCGATCGATGAAATTATCAATTTTTCGTGCCTGATCAACATAATTCGCGATTTTTACAAATTCGATCGTCGAAATTCGCGATTTTTACGAAACCAATCGACAAAATTTGTGATTATTACGAAGCTGATTGACGAAATTCTGGATTTTTCTTCAAATGATAGACGAAATGGGCGAATTTTCCTCACATAATCGATAAAATTCGCAATTTTTCCGCAGCTGATCTATTAAATTTTTGATTTTTATGACGTCGATCGATGAAATTCACGATTTTTACAAAGCCAATCGACGAAATTTGCGATTTTTAAAAAGCTGATTGAAGAAATTCGCAGTTTTTCTTCGCATGATCGCCAAATTCGCGATTTTTATTAAGTCAATCGAGAAAATTCACAGTTTTTCCACTCCTGATTAGAAAAAATGATTTTCCACCTTCAACAGCTCGAAATTTTCAGATACTATTTTGGACACATTTTTAAAAGTAGAAGCATGAAACTTGCTGAGGGATTTTTGAAGTGACATACAGGGTGCCGTGTGATGTAATTTTTCGCTGATTTAATTAGAACTTGGTTTATAAGCAGTTATTTTCTCAGCGTGACCCTTTTTTTCGTTCGCAGAACTCCCGCTTCGGAATATTTGGTTCAAGACGCCGTTTTTGACAGCCTTTTTTGCAACATTTTTTGCATTTATCAAGGAATTGATAATCACGGCACCTTATATAGTTTCTGAATAAGAGAATTCGAAAGTTTGGTGCATTTGAGAACAAAAACGAATTTAAAATAAATCTGAAAAAAGGTATTTTGGATCGGAATACACCCTTAATCCGATCGAGAAAATTCATGATTTTTATGAAGCTGATCGAGAAATTTTACGACTTTTCCACGTTTGATCAGCAAAATTCGCTAATTTTACGAAGGCAATCGTCGAAATTAGCGATTACAAAGCTGATCGACAAAATTCGTGATTTTTGCAAAGTCGAACGACGAAATTAGCGATTTTTCTTCCTATGATTGACGAAACTCGTAATTTTTCTGCACCCGATAGACGGAATTCGCGATTTTATTTGAGCCTGATTGACGAAATTTGCAAATTTCTTGCATAAGATCTACAAAATTTGCGAAATTACCGTGCCCGACCAGCAAAATTTGCTGTTTTTCCATGTCCGATTGACGAAATTTGCGCTTTTTCCGCTTTTAATTGACAAATTATTCATTTTGTCTCTTCCAATCAACGGAATTCGTGATTTTTAACTAACTTTGATGAAATCTGCATTTTTTTTTACGGCAATATGAAATTCGCGAATTCTTTTATCTTTATAAACTTACAAAACTCAGAATTGTTTTGAAACCGATCAACGAATTTTTCATTTTTTCCGCGCATCATCGCAAAATTCGCGATGTTTCCGTGCTCGATCAAGGAAATTCGCGTTTTTTTCGCTTGGCAAACCAAGAAAATATGTAATTTTCCTGATAAATTTAATTTGGAATTTTTTCGTGCATCACCAACAAACCTGAGGATTTTTTCTAGCCCCATTAACGAAATGTGCAATTTTTCACATCAGACTGACAAAATTCGAGATTTTTCCTTGCCCGATCGGCAAAACTTGCTATTTTTCCGAACCTCATGGGCAAAATTAGCGATTTTTCCATACCTGGTGAATGAAATTTGCAATTTCCGAACCTCATCGACAAAATTCGTTATTTTCTGCACTTGACCAATGATATTCAGGATTTTTTTGTCCCCTTTAAACAAAATTTGCGATTTTTAAATGACTGATGAAATTTTATATTTTCCCACAGTTAATTGACAAAATTTACGATTTTGTTTCTGCGAATTATGCACAAAAATTGCAATTTTTACCAGTTGTAAATTGGAGAATTTCGCGGGCCACAGGTTGTGCATCCCTATTGTATAAAGTATGTAATTCAACATTAAAATATACTGCATATTTGCACAATAAAATGCTGATAATTTATAGAACAAATTTTAACCTTTACACATTTATTAATATGCCTATAATTGTAAAATATTGTCACAAAGAAATACATAGTTTCCTTTTATAATGAAGACATAAAATGTCTACTAATATACCCATGGTTGAAGAGTTATTTCCAAACATATGTTTACATAACAAACATTCCAAACATTTTATTTGTTGATTTTTTTCATTTTTTAATGATTTAATACTGTTTTACCTTAAATCACATTTAATTTTATTTTAAGTTAAATTACTTAGAAATTTATTAGTGAACAAAAAAAAAAAAAAAATACTTTTAATTTTAAATATTTATAATGAAGTTACCAAAAAAAAAAAGTTGGATGCACCAGTCCTAAAATTCTTTTATTTCACAGATCGCAATATTTCAAAAAAAAAAAAAAAAAAAAAAAAAAAAAAAAAAAAAAAATTCTTATTTCAATGTTATTAGTTCAGTACTATACCAACTTTGATTTTCATCTAAAATTTCTACTCCAGTCTATTAATTACAGTAAGAAAGAGTTAATTTCGATCATGATATATTTACTAAAATCAATATTTTGTTTCGTTATTCTGTTATACATCAGCAGTTTGAATTACATAATCAATTTAGCAAGATGTGACGTTCCCATTGTTGCATAAGTCCTCAATACAAAGTATAAAGGAATTATGAAAAATGAAAAAATTTTTACAAAAATTATTATTGCAATGCCATTTTCCAGCAAAATATTTTTAAATTGAAGGATTTCATTTACCAGTCATTGCCAGAAACATACCCAAAGAAATTTGGTTCAATTGTATGCATTATACAGTTTTCGATGGTAGACTAATAAAAATGGCACAAAAATTGCGATTACACCGGTGACTTCCAACAGAATGTTTCCATACTGAAGGAAAAGACATGCTGGCTACAGCCAAAAACATGCACAAAATATTTGGTTTGTTCTATGCATAACTTCAGTAGCATCAACTGTTGAAAAATTTGGCTCTACAATATTGGATGGGATAAAAATATTTTGCAAAATTGTATGATCAGTTTTTTTCCTTTGAAGGGTGGACAAATGGTGAAAGATGAGAATTTTAAAACACTATCATGTTTTAATAAAGTTGCAATTTTATTAAATCATATTCTCATGCGATTTACCTTATAAAGACACTCATGCTTATTGTATTATCATCGTATCATGAACATGATTACAAATTGAAATAGCAGAAAGTTAAACATGGAACAAAACATTTCAGTCATTTGAGATTTATGGGTGTCAGTCGGAGAATTAAAAAACATGTTCATTGGCAAAACAAATTTTGTTCTAGAGAGAAAAATGAAAAATAAAATAATAATGAAATAAATAACAAAATAGAAAAATGAAAATTTGGCACGCTAGGATTAAAAATTATTGGGTGGACTTGGGCCCATATAAGTTGCCGCCACTGCAATACTTTATACAATTTTTCATGGTATGATAGCAACAAAAAAGCAGTTTTGTATAAACATGTTTTTGGGGATATCTGATCCCTAGAACATGTAAATTTGTCGAAAACCGGAAGTCGGAAATAATTGATCAGAATACTTTCTTCTATTAAAGATAGAAGATAGTAAAAATAGGTCTGTTTAATTGTTTAACTTACAAGAAAGAAAGAAATAAAGTCATACTTTAATCAACAGCTTTAAATTTTGCTTTACAATCTGAAAGTAGAAGTACAATTTTCTGAAAGATGTAAAAGTAAATTCTTAAATTTATTACAGAATTCAAATATCAATATTAGGAAAGTTTGCAATTTTGTAACTTTTGAGAATAACATTTTACTCATCAATAGAAAACTTATTGTAATGTATAATCTTTTGCATTATTAACAGAAGTTTTTCGTCATTATTTGGAGCCAAACCATTACTGTTATCCATATATATTTGCTTTGCTGCATTATGCCGGATATCTGATGATATTTCGGATTTTGAAAAATCAGCCGGATATCGGATATTTGCCTAGTCACTGTTTCCATCAATTGACGTTACAGAAGTTTGTTTTGTTCCTATATTAATGATTTGGAAAAATTCCAGAAAAATTTAATGACAATATGAAAATGACATTGAAAAGTGGCTTACAGTTGATCACAAATAGTAACTTTTTTGTGTTTAATGAGAAAATTTATCAGGGAAAAAAAATAATGGGGGCTTTAATTGGTTTTCCTGTTTTTGGGCTATTAAGCAGAATTCAAGATGAGACCATATGAAAAAAGAATTTTTGAAAGTTTTGATAAAATTCCTATTTTTTGGGAAAGGTATGTTGATGATGTTTTTTTTTTGGTTTGGAAGGGTAGGGGGGATAGGTTTTTTCCTTAGTTTTGTTGAGGATGTTAATAAATTAGATAAAAAGAGTCAATTTGCATATGAACTTGATGAGAATTGTAGTTTGCCATTTTTAGATACATTTTTAATTAGGGAAGGGGATTCATTGAAAAGAACAGTTTATAGAAAGTAAATTAACTGCCAACATATTATTCGGAATTCTACATGTTCACCTTTTTGTTATAAATTCTCCACTTTTCGATTCATGGTTAATAGAGCTTTTAAGGTTTGTTCTGAAGAATTTTTAAGTAAGGAGTTGAATAATATCTGTGAAATTGCAGGTTCTGATGGGTACAAAATAGGTAGCATCAATAAATTAATAAATTGTTATAAAAAAGGGGAAAGCTAAGCCACAAAATACTGAATTAATTGAAAGTTTCTATCAGGGTTGGCAAGTTTTTGACAGTGTGCGGTTTTATCCAGTTAAAACCGTGGTTTAAACCGTCATGGCTAAAACCTCTTGTCAAAAACCTCGTCAGAAACCTCAAATACTACACTGATCTGTAAAATTTCACATTAAACATCCGTCACAAATATACAATATTAGATGTAATATTAAAAATTCACCTTTACTGTATTGTATATTATCATTTCCGGAAGAAAAAAAAAATTGTCATAAATCTGAAAATTTGGCCTGCCTCCAAACTTGCTCAACTAGCAATGCTTCTGCTATCAAGCCCTGCTAGCTCATCACCAATTGAGAGAGTATTTTGTAACTTTGGCTTCATACATTCTAAACTCTAAACCATTTGGGTGTAAATAAATATGCTAAATTGGTTAAGTGGTATAGGATGCTGTGGGGTAAAATTGATCCAGATTATTAACTGTACAAAATCATTTTCTTCTGTTTGAATATTCTAAAAACAATGTTTTATTACAATTAAAAGGTAATTTAATTTTTTTTTTATTATTAAATTACAGTATAATTAATTTTAAACAAAAAATTACTCAATGTTTTGCTCCTGTTCTTAAAATGTTTAAAGAGCATTACACATTTTTGACGGTTTAAGCCAGTTTTTGACGGTTTAAACCAGTTTTTGACGCTTGTCATGTCAAAAACCAGTTTCTGACGTCAGAAACCCAACCCTGGTTTCTATAAAGAGGGAGAACCTACAAAATTTAAAAAAGCTTCATTTCCATATTTAAAAGGAAGTTTTGAGAGGCTAAAATTTAAATTAAAAAAAGTTCAATATTGAATTGATAACGACACTGCCACCAAAATAAAAGAGTTTACTTAATAAGCAATTTGACCCTGTAGGACATGAGGATCTTGCAGGGGTTTATGAAATTTCTTATGTTACAGAAAAAGATGACTTAAAATATTACATAGGCATCACTGGGAGAAAACTTGGAATTAGAAAAGGGGAAAATGAATCTGATATTAAATTTGGTCATACTAACACTGCTTTATCTAAATTATATTTAGATGGGGACATAAAAATTCTGTTTAATGAAAGCAAATTATGTATTGTATCAAAATATTGTCATAAATATATTATAAGGGAGTCTATTGAAATTTATCTGCGTAAAAATTTTGTTTGCAATTATAATTCTTCTTTTATTATTCCTAAGTTATGATTAGAATTTATGAATAAATTCCTCGAGAAAGCTTGAATAGGATGAACCACGTTGGAAATAAATTTTTGATCACGGTCTATTTTTAATTTATTGTTTTACAAAAGAGCGTGTGGTTTTTGTTTACATATCATTGTTGCATGCCATTTGTATTCATGAAACGATTTTTATTTTTATTATGATTATGGTTCTTATTACATTGTAATAAAACATGTCAATAATGTTTGTTTTTAATTTTTTGTTACACCTTTGTCAAGTAATGTAAAATTGTTTATTCAAATGTTTACATAAAAGGTTAAATTCTTAAAATCTTGCGATTTAAAAATCTAATAGATTTAATAACTCTTTCTTATGATTCTCTCAAGTCGATGGTTTTTTCATCAATTATGCTCTGTGGACTGACTTCAACTTTTGTTGTGCTGCCATCTATCAGCATCAATATAAATGAAGATTTTTTTCCATTGAAATTATTCATGCATTTCATTCTACTATCTATGAACTATTTTAGAAGCATTTTTGGGACTATTATAAAAGTTTAAACATTCACGCTTCTGTAGGATTGATCTTCAGAAACAACGGACTCGCAAATGTGTTTTTAAACTATTGTGCTACTCAGCAGTTGTAGATTTGAATTTAATTTTAATTTTATTAATTTTTTTAAATGCTAGTATTTATCCGTTTAATTTTTTAATTTTTTTTCCATTATAAATAAAATAAGCTTTTCTTTTTCTTCAAGTTGTGATGGATATATAAGATTTTGTCATGACTGCATTAGTAAAACTGAAAATTGTTTTTTTAATGCTCTTAAATCAAAATTTTATCTGCTTTGATGTAATTAATATATCTAGTGCATGATATATGTGGTTTTTGTTCAAGTTTGTTGAAATTTTGTTTACAATGCAAGCAAATTTCAAATGGATTTAATCTAAGTTTTTAAAAAACCTGTACATTTAATTTAAAATTTTACAAAAGAAATAATAATTTTGGTTTGTATAATTTATGGATTGAATTTTTAAAGTTGCATAGCCGAAGTTTTTAAAAATTGATTTTGATTTAAAACAATGTGTCCTGCTTCTGCTATTTTCTAAAAGAAACTACAATTTTGAAAAAAGCTGTTTTGTTATTATAATAATGTCATTATAATATTAACTTAATATAGATGGTGCCAAATCGAAATTTAAAAACAAAACACAAAGCTTCATAATTGATGACTAAAAAAAATCAATCTAAGAATCTATTGTATGTCTGTGACTAAAACCGCTGTCTAGCCATACTTTTAATAAAGATAGTGTGTTTTAAAATTTAAAAAACTTCAATATTTAATTTTAATGTTTTGTGAAATCTTCAGAAATTGAGTTTTATTTTGCTAATTATTGTAATAAATACTGCTGTTTGTTTTGAAATTAAAATTTCTTCAAAAATTAAATATCAATTAAAAAGAAAAAATCTCCATTTGTATTTCTAGAAATTTATTACTATTTTTAAAATGTTTTTCTACAATACAAACTTTTCAATAATAAAATCTTCATTCTGTTTGCATGAAATATTATGAAAATGAAATGCAAGTGAAAATTCCATCATTTTTGATGGGGGTTACATACTGCTTTTCTAACAAACTGAGAATTATTGAGAAATTGAAATCTTCCAGTGTATATGTCAATCACTTTTGATGTTTCGTAGATTTTTCTATCCTAGGGAATTATGTAATTAATTTTAAACGTCAGTTGAAATTCTGTGTTAGACTTATCATTTAGTTCCTTACAGCACTGTGATGTGTTATTTTATTTCTATAGCATTATAAAATAGTGACAAAAAAGATTGGGATTGTGTAACTTTTTGATTAGAAAAAACTATTTTTACATTTAAAATCCATCATAAATGTAATTGATTCTGAACTTCAAATACACAAAAAGCTCACATCAACCACAATTTATGAATAAAAATAATTCAGAAAATACTATGAAACTTGACAGTTTTAGCCATTTTTCAGATCGTAGCAGCATTAGAAAAGTCTTAGTTCTTGGAGCAACAGAATTGTCTAGACCAACAGGAAATAATGACTGTTTAGAGAATTTAAAAGAAACTTCATAAAAAGAAAATTAAAATTCTCAAACAAAAAACAAACAAGAAATGTTTGAAATCTCTATAAATAAAAGGAATTCCGAGGATAATTAATTAATTAATTAATTGAGGCACAGGGGAAAGCAAATCTTGGCAATGCGCCAACTCGGTCCAGAGGAAGCAAATCTTGGCAATGCGCCAACTCGGTCCAGAGGTATAAAAGCAAGATAGAAAAAAACGCGCAGGTCTGTGCATTCAAGTACAACCACCCATATGTATATGCTGAAAGTTTGTTCTGACGCTCACCCGACGCACGTGGAGTGCCGATGGTCCGGGAAGCGTACCATACACATAAATTATTAAATAAACCTTCAAATTAAGCCCGGCGAAGCGGGCTGGGTATGCTAGTTTGTAATAAATATTTTTTCAGGTTGGAAAAATGATAATGTACAGGTAAGTAAAGGAGATTAATATATATATATATATTTTTGTTTGCTTAAACTGAATTATTACATGTTCTTCCTGTAAATGCATACAAGTAAGTAGAAATAAATAAATCATTTAATTCAGAATCTGCAAAAACTCTGAATTCTGCACAGTTTCTGGTCCCAGGCTGTGTGGATTTTTTAGACTACTGCATTAAGTTTATGCATTTGTACATATGTTAATTTTATTTTTCTTATAAAAATTAACCTTTTGGAAATCTGGTCTTTACAGTTTCACGTTTCTAATAAAAAATATCTAAACAAAAAATGTGCAAAAAGCTAAAAACTATAGAAATGTGTTTAAAAAAATTAAATAGAAAAATATGAATTTTTAAAAATTTTACCCCCCCCCCCCCCAAAAAAAAAAAAAAAAAAAAAAAAAAAAAAAAAAAAAAACTCCATAAAAATTATTTTATAATATTTCAAAAGTTATAAAATACTTTTTAACAAAATTCTAACTGTATAGAGTTTACTTAAGAATGTATTATTAAACTTGAATAATTTGATGAATTTCTGCAAATAAAATTTAGATTAAATTTTAAATCATGGTCAAATTATGTCTGTGTGTGCACTTTTGCAAATATCTGTGAAACCATCTATCTTGCAACTGTGTGATATTGCAAAGGAGATATAATATCACTCACCTACAAGAAAAGGGATAAGACACAAATATTACATTTTACAGGAAACTCAAAAGAAGATTTGTGTGTTTAATGTTTTATAGCAGTTAGGTGAGCAATATGCTGAATTGGATACATATATATGCTTGAATCTTTTGATCTGGTCTGTAGAAAATTCATGAAAAATGATAAAAATATGATAGTCATGAAAGTTCTTGTTAAGGTATATTAAAATTTCAACTTTTTCATACAGTTGTTGGAAATAGAATAGTTTAAACGTTTTCTTTAAATATAAATCTTTAATATTTCTTCATTATATACATAAATTGTCTTTCTTATTTTGATTTTCATGTTTATTGCTTGATAAGATTTGCTGAGGCAACTGGACCCACAAAGTAACTAAGCCATAGGCTGTTTTATTTAAAAAAAAAAAAAAAAAAAAAAAAAAAAAAAAAAAAACTGATGTTTTTTAAGCTTTAACTTTTGTGAACAATGCCCCCTAATCTCTACTTCTTAAAACAATGTATGTCAAATCAATCAAAACTCTGTCTTTGCTGTAATAGGTTGATGAAAATTTCGGTTTCCTTTTTTTAAAATACGTCAGTTTTCTTGAACTACTTTGGCTTTTTATTAAAATACTTTAAGTACTTTTATTAAGAAATCATTTTTTTAAAACATAAGACATACGACTGCATTAATATTATTAGGTATCTCTGCATACTTAATTCAGGTTTCGAATGTAAAGCCAGTGTCCCAGTTACCTCATTAATTTTTCAAAAATTAGGTAACTGGGACATATATCAGGGATAACTGGACCATATTGGGTCCAGTTTCCCCAACAGTTAGTGTTTTTAGTTTCTCTTACAACAGAAAATAATTTCTCCATTGTTTTGGTTTTTTTTTCATTTGCTTACAATAAAAAAAAATCACATAGTATCTTATTATATAATTTTTTTAAAGCATATTGTGGGTATCTTATTTTTTTTTATTCTAAAACATAAATGTAACTTTAGTACTTGTTACCAAAACTAAAGTACACAAATACTCACTAAAGTCGCTATCAGATTCACCAACATTTAGTAAGACTTTTGAGCCAACACTTGATTTCCTCCAACTTTTTGCGAAATATCCTCCCAATATCCAGTGTGATAGCAAACTACAATGTCTCCCCAACTTTTTTCCAAACGTAAAAAAAAAATATGGGCTAGCTTAGATTTTTCATCCAACGTTTGTCTTGCTTAAAGTCCGTGAATCTAATAGCACTTTTAATTTCTATGTTTTTGGTATAGATAAATTTATTAATTTCACATTTACAGGGGTCAGAGTTGTCCTATATATCCTATATTTATAAAATAATCTTCAAAAATGTCCTATATTTTTCTAATTGTCCTATATTTCCTATACTTCTCTACTTTTTTATGTATTTGGTATTAATATCATCGCTTGTTTTCTCATGCATCGCTTTGCTCACTGAGTTAGTGTAATATTCAATGTGGTTCTATGTTTCATTGCGATTATCTTAGTTTCTCTTATCATGTATTCAGCTGCAATACATCGTTTTAATTTTATTTTTTAATGTAAAAAAGGCATATTTATTGCATTACATTAATGCAGTGACACAATGTGAACATAGATTGATGAAATTCTGTGATGCTTGGATAGATCAGATTGATGGGCATGGAAAAAAAATTTGTCGAATGCTGTGTGAAAGGTAAAGGTCATTACCATGTCCGGTTCCCATCAGTAACAGTGGTTATTTGCAGTTAATGCAGCATTCCAAAACAGCGAAGCTCAAAGATAATTCAGAAAAATCAAGCAGCTAGTTTCAATGTCGCTTTGTGTATTTTACTGGCAGAAAAAGCTTGAGTTTCAATATCAAATTAAAGAAAAAAAAAGGGGATTGAGTACTTGGACTTTAAGGAAGAGACTATCCAAGATTCTTTGGATAATTCACATGGCCCTAATTATTTATTTCAGTCATCAGATGGAATAAAAAATTTATTTTACAAAATGTTTACTGTTTCATCTTTGTCACAAGGTATACAGTTAAATTCAAAGAAAGTGTCATGTGCCATACCTCATAGCCTTGGGTGATATATTTTAAAACAAATTAGTGATGATTTCAACAAAGAATCCCCCTTTTTTCACTCATGTATTATGAGACATTAAATGACCAGAACTAATAATAATTAAACATTTTTGCTAGATATTGGAGTGAGGAAGTTGGTGGTATCACCAAAAAATACATTGGAAATGAGCGTTTTAATCATGTAACATGCAAAATAAATGTAATGAAAGCCTCTAAATTGGATCTAAATCATTTGTTCATCTTTGGATCAAATGGTCCTAATATAAATAAATTAGCTTTTAAAATTTTGGATAGAGAAGTACAATCTATGAGAAAATTTGGCATAGTGTTGGAACCTTTAATTTACACATTGTTCACAATGCATTTGATAAGGGTATCTATCACATGTGAGCCTTTCTGAAACATAACAAATTTCCTTGAAATCTAACATTGTGGTTTGGAAATTTTCAATTTTACCAAGAAGATTTAAGAATAACAATGAAAAAATTAATTATATATATATATTTTTTTAATATTATATCTTGATTTACTATTGTTAATTAGTGAAAATTTATAAACTAACGTAGATTGTTTTAAAAATGTATTTTATAGCAATATATATCAAATAATGTTATTTTCAAAATGTCCTATTATTTTTCTCAAAAAATGTCATTTTATGAATTGGTCACTTCTACCCCTGCATTTAGTGCATTTTTTTATACACCTTGAAAGCAAAGCTTTCTTTTACAATACTCTTTAGTTGATATATAATTTACAGGATCTGCCTGATTTAAAAAAATTGAAGTTGGTTGCACTTAACAAGACCTGATACACCTATAAAAAACACAAATGTGTGTAGATCAGACCCTACTGGTCCAATTGCCCAATTTATATGGGACAACTGTGGACCCATGACGAAAAAGTGAAACGCATATATAATTTTTGTTTTTAGACATTAAAATTTAATTTCAAAAATTTCTGCCTGATAGAGTGAACCTAACTTGAACATATTTATATAGATCCAAATTTTAATTCAAATGAATAATAGCTTTTGGAGGCTGAATTGTCAGAATCGCAATTACTGCATTTTAAAATCATGACCCAGTTCCCCCACATGGCAGCTATATTTGTTTGGATAAGAATACTTTTATAGAAATATTTCAAGAATGTTTTAAAATTGTTAAAAGTTTATTTAATGCGCTTAGTATTATTTTAGGACATTCTTATTGATACACTTATACAAGGGAAATTCCAAGACAACTTTGAGTTTCTGCAGTGGTTCAAACGTTTCTATGATGCAAATGCTGTTGCAAATACTGAACCACCATCAACTTCTGCAGCTGTTTCAAACAAACCTCCAAGTTACCCCTCATCTTCTTCAGAATCAACAAAGCCTAGTATTTGTAAGTCTGGTTTTGTTAATTATTTTATTTTGTTCATTCTAAATCATTATTATAAGTTCTTGGGCTGGTTTATTATTTTACTTAAAACTACAGAGTTGTTTGTAGTAAAACATTTAGCGTGTTAAAGATTTTAAACCTATTTTCATTAAATAAATAATGAATAAATAAGATATAATATAAGTTTATTTGGAATTCATACAGAGATTTTTGATTTTTTTTAAATTTCATGCAATTTTTGTGTCTTGCATACTGTGGCAACTTTAGAACATTTATAAAAGAAATCTGGATTTCAATGTTTTACCAATATTTTTTTTTTCCACTTTTGAATAAATTTTATTCAGAAATTGTAGAATGATTTTTTAATTTTTATTAATTTTTTTTGTGGATGTGTGTTTTGCAGGGATTTTTCCACATTAGTAAAAGCAATCAAATTTCAATCTTTTAATTTAATATACTAACTAAATTTTGTCTAATGAAAGTTATTCAAAATTTGTTCACTTTTTGAATTTTTGTCATTTTTTAAAAAAGTTTATCACTTCATGATGGATTTTAAACATTTGTAAAACTGAAGCAGAAGATCTTTAGCCAAATATAATAACTCCTATTTTAAATAAAGTCCCTTTTTTTTTTTAATTTTGTAGGGTGATTTTGAAGTTTTGCAATTTTTTTTTTTTTTTTTTTCAGTTTTGTTGTATTTTCTGATGAATTTTCAACATTTGTAAAAGGAATCTGTTTTTATGTTTTGGCCTAATATAGTAAATTTTGTTACACAAATTTTAATACATATTTTCTTAATGATATTTTTAAAGTTTGTGTTTTGTGATGATATATCAACTTTCTTTAAAATAATCTTGTTTCAATCTTAGTACAATATAGTAAATTTTGTTTTGTGTTTTTATTTTTGCCTGAAGTTTCTGTAACCCTTTTTACTTTATGTTCTGTGGTGATATTTTTAAATTTTTTAAAGCAGAAGGAATTCTCCAATAAATTTAGGTACTGCCATGATTTGATTCAAGTTGGAAGATTGCCAAATCGATTCCTTTAGCAATGTGATTGACAGTGTTAAAAACTTGATTTTTACCTGGATAGAAATAAAAAATCGTGATTTCATGTTTGTTTGATTTGATGTTTGTTTCTAATTAACTGGACAGTGAAGCTCTGCTAAAGAAGGGTATGCTGCCAAAGGCAGTATCGCCAGAGCTTTATGAAGGACAACTTAAAGTGATGCCTGGTGCAAGGATTTTGCGAGGCCCTTTCCTTTCAGACTCATAACACAATCTGATCCATACTATCAATAAAAAAGAATGATTTTCATCTGTAAACTGTGACTCGAGGAGCCAGGGTTTGATCTCCTAGCTATTATAACAGAGTAGCATTTGTTTCTGTGTTTGTGGGGATATTTTCAGGAACTACTAAACTAATTTCATAAGTAAGGGTGACAAATTGTAGGTGAAAATCCCTCTTCCAACATAGGCTAATTTTTCATGTCAAGACCACTATCTTTTCTTAACTAAAATCACAAACTTATACTAAAGATTTTCTATTATACCTTTTTATTTAAGAAAACATTTTGTGCCCAGGTGTGAGGCCCTGTGTGGCCACACCTGTCGCACACCCCAAAGGACGGCTCTGAGTATAGCTCACAACCCTAAATTCTTCTTGCAGAAAAATATCTGGATATTTTAAGTATGTTTAAGGTTATAATCCTGATTCTGGAAATGGTATGTGTGTTGACCAGTAACAGAATGTAAAGAAACTTATTAAACCAAAATAATCATCTAATGAAATTACAATCATGTAGTAATTATAAAGGCAATGATATTATTCTAATGAATAATTCATACCCTATGCTTAATTTTGACAAATTGTACATTTAAAGTGCTAAGTACAAAGACATTTTAACATGTTTTCATGTTAGAACCTTCTTTTTAACTGTCAATTGGCCTCTTTGGAACTTCTATTATAGTTTCCTTGAAAACTATCCGATTCACTCGCCTTTTTTTTTAACAATTTCTTAGGTCCTTCAGCTACTATATAAACAAGAAAAAAATTATCAGACTTCAGCTACCATCAATTTTTAATATTAATAGTGCTTTTGAGGCACTTGGTGCAACTTTTTAAAAAATGATCTGAATCAATTATCAAAGGTACATATATATATATATATATATATATATATATATATATATATATATATATATATATATATATATATATTAAGACAGACATAAACACAATTAAATACAATAACCCAACATGGAGTGAAAAATTAGCCGGGGCCAGGAATCCAACCTGGGTCGACAGCATACTGCGCTGTTGCTCTTCCATCTAAGCTACCCCGGTCGATATCCTAGCTCGGTAATTTCCCAATATTAAGCCATGCTGGTGCACGATGATCTGAATTGCTTGCAATTTTTTTTCAATCATAGTTTTAGTGTCCTCCGATTACTTTATAATTACAAAAAAAATTTATATCAAACTAAATGAGAAATAAGTTCCTGGCTCCTCGGAGCCCGGTGCAGGGCCTGTTGAGTTTTTTGTTCCATGAATTGTTTTTAAATTCCTTTCTCTTAATTCACTTTTTTGAAACCCTTTTTCTATTTAGTTATTCCGACGTTCTTACATTCCAATTCCATTTAAGTCCTTAGGTTCAGGACCCTTGAATTTTTTGTTTCCATGCATATTTCACCCTGTAATTTTTTTCCCTTATCAGTGCATAAATATAAATTTAAATTTTGTTCTCTTCTTTTAAGACCCACACCCTGATAATTTTATTGGAGTCCTAGAGTCTTTTTAAATGCATTTACTCAATTTTTTTATGCATTTCTTAAAAATATTATTGTAACGAATAAATCATATCCTATGCATAATTTTGACTAATTGTAGATCTGAAATGTTAAATACTAAGGAATTCTAACATTTTCTATGTTAGGGGCCTTATTTTGAACTATCAGTTCTTTTCTGTAGAGTCCCTTATTATAGCTCCCTTAAAAATGGTTCAATTAATTAGTTTTTTTCCTGAGAAGTTCTTAAGTCATCCAGCTACTATATAAAGGAAAAAATATGCATGTGTATGTATGTATGTTTGTATGTATATACAGTAGACTTCCTAAAATCTGCACTCCTAAAATCCACAACTCTCTAAAACCCACACAAAATTTACGGATGTAAACAATGAAACATTCAGTTCAGATATAAGTGCAAAACTTGACTCTTTTATCTTTATATCAATTCCATATATTTTTTTATTTGTAATTTTTGTTAAGTTATTGAATTCATGTTTTTTTCATGAAGAAAGAATAATTTATTTCTGAAAAAATCAAGATATTGCTGATATCATTGGTAATCATAGTCTTACAGAAAAAAAATATGTATTTATCAACCTTTTTTAGTTATTAAGTCTGGCTAAACCTGAAATAAAACTTTTTTATTTTATGATCCTGATGGGAATTAGAAATGTACGTTTATGTGGCACATTTCATTGACAAATTTAGAAAAAAAAAATCCTCTTTGTAAGGAATATTTAATCATTGTGCGCGCGGCAGCGCGCAACAATAATATGATTGAGCGATAATGCTTAAGCATAGGAAACCGCAAAAACACGGATTTTTCAATTTTTCTTTTTGCAATAACTAACTAAATACTTATTCAATTTTGATGATTTTTTTTTTAAATGTTCGTCTGACCAAGAAGCACAACATAGCACAAAAATAATTTTTTTTTATGGCATACTGTAGGTGTACTGTAGAGTATTCTGAAAATCGGACAAAAATTTTGTGTCACAGCACTTTTCTCGAAAACTACTAAAGATAAAAACTTAATTTTTTTTTTAAACAAAAGACAAACTTTTTATCCCGGGGTAGTCATCGAGAAAATGTTATTTCGCTGGGCGGTTTTTCTGAAATTGCGTATTTTCCAAACTTGGTCATAAATGGGTATATCTAACGTTCTATTGCAGATAGAATGTTGCGGTAAAGTTTATTTTAAAGATTTTGCGATGCTAATTAATCCTGCAAAAATTCATAGCTTTACGTTAAACAGTTTTTTTACAAGATGAAATAAAAGAATAGCAGTCATCAATCTAAGGTACTTCTGATCATCGGAGAGAAAAACCAGTTACACCATTCGATTAAGCATAAAAAAAATACAGAATGCTTTTTTTTCTCTTATTTTTAACTTAATTTTTTAACGAATTATGAATTTTTTTTTAAATTTTTGACATGCTGATTTTTGTCATTTTTTAATGAATCATTTACTGAATAATTAAGCACGGTGTCTAGCACTGGTGGCTGTCAAATTTGATTTTTAATTTTAAATTAGGCAATTTTTTGCGCCATGCCAAATTTATATTTTATCCATTTTTTTCATTTATTTATATTTTGTTTTTAGCACAATGGCATCAATGGCAAAAATGCCTGGCATACCTGTCAAATATTGGGGCCCTGTACTTTAACAAAGTGTATTTACTATAAGTATATACCGTATTTATTCTAATAGAATGCGCCCTCTAATAGAGTGCGTCTTCTAATAAAGTGCGCACCTTGGTGCTGATTGAAAAAATAAATATACGGAAACGATATAGTAGATAAGTAGAAAACGATTACTTAAATGCATTATCGAGGATTCTCATAGATCAAAATAGAGATATTCTATCAAAGCGATGGAGTGGCGATGCAGCAAAAGTTTCAAATTTTGAACAATGTACCACTCCTGTAAACTATAGCGCCAAGGATATGCACACTGTTAAAAATCTGCTGCATTTTGCTGCAATGCACTCCCCTGCTTGTATAGAAAACGGTTACTTGGCTGTGAAATGGCACTTTCTCATTGGTTGGAATAGAGATATTATATAAAAGTGGTGGAGGGCGTTGCAGAAGCATGGTTTTTGTATCAAACTTTACTCTTGCATAAAAAAAGTTCCTGTTTTTGGCAAAAATAATGGATATTTGAATGAAAAATCTATTCTTTGAAAGGATTTATTGTTTTATTCACTTTAGTAAAAAACTGATTTTTTTTTTTTTTTTTTTTTTTTAACCACCGTATAATTTTGGTATAGAAAAACCTGTTTAAAAAGTTTTTTAAATTTGTAACACCAGAGTATTAGAGTATGTAGCATTTTTTAATTTCAATACAAATAAGATTTTTTTTCTATATATAAAATACAAAACAAGTTGTGCAGTATCCCTATGGAATATGGAAAAATAGAAGGACTAGTGAAAAATGCTCCAAGGAGCAGTGCAAAAGCAGAATATGATTTTAATTGAGCATTAAAAAGTAATGGACAAGTTTATTTTTTGGAAAAAGTACACAAACATTTAAAAGTAATGAACAAGTTTATTTTATTGAAAAAGTGCCCAAGCATTTAAAAGTGATGGACAAGACTTGAAACTGAGTCAAGAACTAGTAAATAATTTCCTCAAGACTTGAAAATGGCTGATCATGCTCTTATGTGACAAGCATATTCAACATCCTTTTTTTATCCCTATCTATCTTAGTATTGACACGTTATCAGGATATAACATTGTGCTCTTTAAAAGCTGAACTTTCAGAGCAAGTTTTTGATGAAGTAGCTAAATTTACCACATGCTGCTCCTTAACAATTTACTTGTTAAGTAGTAACTCTTATGGCAATTTTATTATGTCCAAGTACATAAAAAATGGAAAAGCAGTTGCTGTTTGGTTGTACATGTTACGTGCTTATGAGGTATTCTAACTTTATTAAAATCAAAATTTGCTTGAAATATACAGTGCTTTTGATAAACTTATCGATTACTTATGAAAATATAAAAATTTTAGCACTATTTTATCTTTTGCTAATAAAAATCCGCTTAAAAATTTTTAGAAAAAAGATTGGATAGAAAAACTGTTTTTTAGTGATAAGATTGCGTGCAAAAAATGGTTGTGATAAGATTAAATACAGTGAAAAGCAGTAATATCAAGGCTTTGTTAAAGAGGGGCCAGGATGTGTTTAATCTAGATACTGTATCTAATACTTGTTGTGAAAACTGAGTTTTTCTAAAGCACAGTGTTAGATTCTGCCAACATGCCTATACTAAGATAGACAGAAATTAAAAAAAAGACGTTGAATATGCTTGTCACATAAGAGCATGATCAGCCATTTTCAAGTCTTGAGGAAATTATTTACTAGTTCTTGACTCGGTTTCAAGTCTTGTCCATCACTTTTAAATGCTTGGGCATTTTTTCAATAAAATAAACTTGTTCATTACTTTTAAATGTTTGTGTACTTTTTCCAAAAAATAAACTTGTCCATTAATTTTTAATGCTCAATTAAAATCATATTCTGCTTTTGCACTGCTCCTTGGAGCATTTTTCACTAGTTGTACATTATTGATTATTAACTTGACCCTTGCTTTTTGTATTTTAATCATTTTAAAAATTATCTGAATTTTTATTATTTTAGATTAATAGTTATTTTAATATTTTAGTATATTGTAAGCATTCATTATACTTTTGATTTCATTATTAATTACATACAAATTACTTTAAAAAATATATAAACAAAGCAATGACCAGAAATCTGCAAAATTCTAAAATCCGCAAAACCTCTAGTCCCAAGCTGTGTGGATTTGAGGGAGTCTACTGTATATATATATATATATATATATAAGACCATTAATAGTAAACAATATTAACCATTTGAATTTATTAGAAAAAAAAAATATTGAACATGAGGAAAATTTAATATATATATATATATATACAGGGTGATTCTGAATTCATCATCAATATTTGGTGGGGAGGTAGGGAATAGGAAAAGAACACTATTTCACATAGGAAACCAAGGGTCCCAAAGTCTTCCGAAGGAGATAGGCGCCATTAAAGTTTAGGGTCCAAAAATTCGAATGATTATAAAAAACAGAAAAATTGATCGATTCGTTTGTGGTTTTCACTAAAATTATTCTTTATGTCAGTATTGTCTTGAAAATAAATTATAAAGATAAATTTCAAAAAATGACGATAGAGGGCGCTTTAGACTTTAGAGTAACGAACAACTATTTTTTACTGTTATTTTTTGCATCCCATTAAAGGTTTCGTAAGCGTAGACTTAAACTTAAATTTTGAGCTCAAAATCTGAATATTTGGAAGCAGTTAAGTAGCACAAACTTAACTGTGTTCAGACGGTTTCAAATTCAAATGATTATAAAAAACGGAAAAATTGGTCGATTGATTTGCGATTTTCACTAAAACTATTCTTTATGTCAATATTTCCTTGAAAATAAATTTTAAAGATTAATTTCAAAAAACACCGTTAGAGAGCACCTTAAACTTTAGAGTAACCAACAACTATTTTTAACCGTTATTTTTTGTATCTAATTAAATGCTTGCAAATGCTTAGATTTAAATTTTGAGCTCAAATTCTAAATCGATGGAGGGGTTAAGAAGCGGAAACTGAACAGTGTTCTGGAGTTAAAATATTACCCTCCCCACCCCTCGAACACATTTCAAATTTCCGCACTTAATTACTCAAAACGATGCAGATTTCGAGCTCAAAATTTAAGTTTGAACTTTTATAAGCATTTAATTAGATACAAAAAATAACGGTTAAAAATAGTTGTTGGTTACTCCAAAGTTTAAGGCGCCCTCTAACGGTATTTTTTAAAATTAATATTTAAAATTTATTTTCAAGGAAATATTGACATAAAGAATAGTTTTAGCGAAAACGGCAAACGAATTGAACAATTTTTCCGTTTTTTATAATCATTTGAAATTTGAACCTCCCCACCCCCATTGAACACAGTTCAGTTTGCGCTACTTAACCACTCCCAATGATTCAGATTTTCATCTCGAAATTTAAGTTTGTCTAAGCTTCTAAAAAAATTTTATGAGATGCAAAAAATAATGATAAAATATAGTTGTACGTTACTCCAAAGTCTAAAGCGCCCTCTATCGGCATTTTTTGAAATTTATCTTCAATAAAAAAATTCATTTTCAATAAAATACCGACATAAAGAATAGTTTTAGTGAAAATCGCAAATCAATCGACCAGTTTTTCCGTTTTTTATAATCATTTGAATTAAAAACCCTCTGAACACAGTTAAGTTTTTGCTACTTAACTGCTTCCAACTATTCAGATTTTGAGCTCAAAATTTAAGTTTACGTCTACGCTTACGAAACCTTTAATGAGATGCAAAAAATAACTGTAAAAAATAGTTGTTCGTTACTCTAAAGTCTAAAGCTCCCTCTAGCGTCATTTTTTGAAATTTTTCTTTATAATTTATTTTCAAGACAATACTGACATAAAGAATAATTTTAGTGAAAACCGCAAACGAATCGATCAATTTTTCTGTTTTTTATAATCATTTGAATTTTTGGACCCTAAACTTTAATGGCACCTATCTCCTTCGGAAGACTTTGGGACCCTTGGTTTCCTATGTGAAATAGTGTTCTTTTCCTATTCCCTACCTCCCCACCAAATATTGATGATGAATTCAGAATCACCCTGTGTATATATATATATATATATATATATATATATATACAGGGTGTATCTTAACTACTGGGCAAAACTTTAAGGGGTGATAGTAGACATCAAGATAAATAATACTAAATAGGAAACTAAGGGTCCCAAGTGTCTTCCGAAGGAGATAGGTGCCACGAAAGTTTTTTGTCCAAAATTTGAAATGATTATAAAAAACGGGGACATCGATCGATTCATTTGTGGTTTTCACTAAAACTATTCTTTACACATCATAGTACACATCAAGACAAACAATATTTAAATAGGAAACCAAGGTTCCCAAAGTCTTCCGAAGGAGATAGGCACCATTAAAGTTTAGGGTCCAAAAATTCAAATGATTATGAAAAACAGAAAAATTGGTCGATTCGTTTGCGGTTTTCACTAAAATTATTCTTTATGTCAGTATTGTCTTGAAAATAAATTACAAAGATAAATTTAAAAAAATGCCAATAGAGGGCGCTTTAGACTTTGGAGTAATGAACAACTATTTTTACCGTTATTTTTTGCATCTCATTAATTTTTTTTAGAAGTTTAGACAAAAAATTAAATTTTGAGCTCAAAATCTGTGGTTAAGAAGAGCAAACTGAACTGTGTTCAATGAGAGTGGTTAGATTCAAATTTCAAATGATTATGAAAAACAGAAAAATTGGTCAATTGATTTGCAGGTTTCACTAAAATCATTCTCTATGTCAGTATTGTCTTGAAAATAAATTATACAGGTGAATTTCAAAAAATGTCGATAGAGGGCTCTTTAGACTTTGGAGTAACGTACAACTGTTGTTTACCGTCATTTTTTGCATCTTATTAAATTTTTTTAGAAGCTTTCACATAAACTTATATTTTGTTCTGAAAATCTGAATCGCTGAGAGTGGTTAAGTAGCGCAAACTGAACTGTGTTCAATGGGGGTGTGGAGGTTCAAATTTCAAATGATTATACAAAACGTAAAAATTGATCGATTTGTTTGCGTTTTTCTCTAAAACCATTCTTTTATGTTAGTATTTCCTTGAAAATTAATTTTAAAGATAAATTAAAAAAATTCCGTTAGAGGGTGCCTTAAACTTCAAAGTAACCAACAACTATTTTTAACCGCTATTTTTTTTATCTAAATGTTTAAAAGCTTAGACTTAAATTTTGAGCTCAAAATCTGAATCGTTGTGAGTAATTAAGTAGCGAAAAATTGAACTGTGTTTGTAGGGTGGGCAGGGTAACATTTCTACTCTTGAACACAATTCAGTTTGCGCTTCTTAACCCCTCCCAACGATTCAGAATTTGAGCTCAAAATTTAAATCTAAGCTTTTGCAAGCATTTAATTAGATACAAAAAATAACAGTTAAAAATTGCTGTTGGTTACTCTAAAGTTTAAAGCGCCCTCTAATGGAATTTTTTTAAATTTATCCATAAAATTTATTTTCAAGGAAATACTGACATAAAGAATAGTTTTAGCGAAAACGGCAGACGAATCGACCAATTTTTCCGTTTTTTAAAATAATTTGAAATTTGAACCTCCACACCCCCATTGAACACAGTTCAGTTTGCTCTACTTAACCACTCCCAACGATTCAGATTTTCATCTCAAAATTTAAGTTTATGTCTAATCTTCTAAAAAAATTTAATGTGATGCAAAAAATGATGGTAAACAACAGTTGTACGTTACTCCATAGTCTAAAGCGCCCTCTATCAACATTTTTTGAAATTTATCTGCATAATTTATTTTCAAGACAATACTAACATAAAGAATAATTTTAGTGAAAACTGCAAATCAATTGACCAATTTTTCTGTTTTTTATAATCATTTGAAATTTGAACCTACCCACTCCCATTGAACACAGTTCAGTTTGCGCTTCTTAACCAGAGATTTTGAGCTCAAAATTTAAGTTTATGTCTAAACTTCTATAAAAATTTAATCAGATGCAAAAAATAACAGTAAAAAATAGTTATTTGTTACTCCAAATTCTAAAGCGCCCTCTATCGGCATTTTTTAAAATTTATCTTTATAATTTATCTTCAAGACAATACTGACATAAAGAATAGTTTTGGTGAAAACCGCAAACGAATCGATCAATTTACCCATTTTTTATAATCATTCCAAATTTTGGACCCTAAACATTGATGGTGCTTATCTCCTTCAGAAAACATTTGGGACCCTTAGTTTCCCATTTAATATTATTTGTCTTGATGTGTACTATCACCCCTTAAAGTTTTGCCCAGTAGTTTAGTTAC
This sequence comes from Maratus speculifer, assembly GCA_964019185.1. NCBI lineage: Eukaryota > Metazoa > Arthropoda > Arachnida > Araneae > Salticidae > Maratus > Maratus speculifer. The sequence continues at coordinate 178,725,393 of OZ025293.1, forward strand.
ACCCTGTATATATATATCTATATATATATATATATATACAGGGTGTTTCTAAATTCATGGTACAAACTTTAAGGGGTGATAGTACACATCAAGACAAACAATAGTAAATAGGAAACCAAGGGTCCCAAACGTCTTCCGAAGGAGATAGGCACCATTAAAGTTTAGGGTCCAAAAATTCAAATGATGATAAAAAACAGAAAAATTGGTTGATTCGTTTGCGGTTTTCACTAAAATTATTCTTTGTCAATATTGTCTTGAAAATAAATTATAAAGATAAATTTCAAAAAATGCTGATAGAGGGCGCTTTAGACTTTAGAGTAATGAACAATTATATTTTCCGTTATTTTTTGCATCTCATTAAAGGTTTCGTAAGCTTAGACTTAAACTTAAATTTTTAGCTCAAAATCTAAATTGTTGGAAGCAGTTAAGTAGCACAAACTTAACTGTGTTCAGAGGGTTTTAATTTCAAATGATTATAAAAACAGAAAAATTGGTCGATTGATTTGCAGTTTTCACTAAAACTATTCTTTATGTCGGTATTTTATTGAAAATGAATTATAAAGATAAATTTAAATTAATGCCGATATAGGGCACTTTAGACTTTGGAGTAACGTACAACTATATTTTATCGTTATTTTTCGCATCTCATAAAATTTTTTTAGAAGCTTAGACATAAACTTAAATTTTGAGATGGAAATCTGAATCGTTGGGAGTGGTTACGTAGAGCAAACTGAACTGTGTTCAATGGGGGTGAGGAGGTTCAAATTTCAAATTATTTTAAAAAACGGAAATATTGGTCGATTCGTCTGCTGTTTTCGCTAAAACTATTCTTTATGTCAATATTTCCTTGAAAAGAAATTTTAAAGATTAATTTCAAAAAACACCGTTAGAGAGCACCTTAAACTTTAGAGTAACCAACAACTATTTTTAACCGTTATTTTTTGTATCTAATTAAATGCTTGCAAATGCCTAGATTTAAATTTTGAGCTCAAATTCTAAATCGATGGGAGGGGTTAAGAAGTGGAAACTGAACAGTGTTCAGGAGTTAAAATATTACCCTTCCCACCCCTCGAACACATTTCAAATTTCCACACTTAATTACTCACAAAGATGCAGATTTTGAGCTCAAAATTTAAGTTTGAACTTTTACAAGCATTTAATTAGATACAAAAAAATAGCGGCTGAGAATAGTTTTGGTTACTCTAAAGTTTAACACGCCCTCTAACGGTATTTTTAAAAATTAATCTTAAAAATTTATTTTCAAGGAAATATTGACATAAAGAATAGTTTTAGCGAAAACGGCAAACGAATCGAACAATTTTTTCGTTTTTATAATCATTTGAAATTTGAACCTCCCCACCCCCATTGTACACATTTCAGTTTGCGCTACTTAACCACTCCCAACGATTCAGATTTTCATCTCGAAATTTAAGTTTATGTCTAAGCTTCTAAGAAAAATTTATGAGATATGAAAAATAATGGTAAAATATAGTTGTATGTTACTCCAGTCTAAAGCGCCCTCTATTGGCATTTTTTAAAGTTTATTTTTATAATTCATTTTCAATAAAATATTGTTACGAATTTTGTAAATAGTTAGTGTTTGTACTGTAAAATGATGTAAATAATCTTATTAAGCTCCATTTCTTTACTAATATTAGTTTTTGTTACATTGTCTCTGTTATCAAGCAAACTTGTCTATTATTTTCAGTGTATGTCTACGGCAGATTGGCGAAATATTAGAGATATCGCCAAGTTGGCGTCACTTTTGGCGACTAATTTTTGTCGCCAAATTTGGCGATATATTGCCAAGTTGGCGACAAACTTGGCGATTGTAACCCTTCCCTATTTATGGTAACCCCCCCCCTTAGGTCTACTGATACATTGTGCTCTCGTTTTCGCCATAAGATTCCAAATTCTGACACCAAATGTTGCAGCGTATATAGGGTTCTTTTGATCTTATGGTTAGACAACTTCAAACTCTTGCTTATAGAAAAGTAGAAAATAATTTATTTACAGAACTTCAGAACAACAGAGTCTTCGAAACTCACAAATATTTCTAGATATTCAAAAATAATTGTTCAAATCTATCATATAAGTGCAGGTATAGGTTCCAGAGACTCTTTATACAACGTCTCAACACTAAATCACATTTAAAATAACATAAATAAGACTCAAGCAAACTCGCTTACGCCTTGTTCACTCAATGACTGACTGGTAAATAATAACCACAACAGCTCGCATCGCTCTCCTTATATATAGTCTCGCCGCATGCAGTGTAAATTTCTGCAAACTTCTAGAAAAAACTGGAAAACCACGGAACAACATTCAATGTATCAGTAGACCTAAGGGGGGGTTACCATAAATAGGGAAGGGTTACCATCGCCAACAATCGCCAAGTTTATCGCCAACTTGGCGATATATCGCCAAATTTGGCGACAAAAATTAGTCGCCAAAAGTGTCGCCAACTTGGCGATATCTCTAATATTTCGCCAATCTGCCGTAGACATACACTGAAAATAATAGACAAGTTTGCTTGATAACAGAGACAATGTAACAAAAACTAATAATAGTAAAGAAATGGAGCTTAATAAGATTATTTACATCATTTTACAGTACAAACACTAACTATTTACAAAATTCGTAACAATATGGACATAAAGAATAGTTTTAGTGAAAGCCGCAAATCAGTCGACCAATTTTTCCATTTTTTATAATCATTTGAAATTAAAACCCTCTGAACACAGTTAAGTTTGTGCTACTTAACTGCTTCCAACTATTCAGATTGTGAGCTCAAAATTTAAATTTAAGTCTAAGCTTACGAAACCTTTAATGATATGCAAAAAATAACGGTAAAAAATAGTTGTTCGTTATTCTAAAGTCTAAAGCGCCCTCTATCGTCATTTTTTGAAATTTATCTTTATAATTTATCTTCAAATCCTAAAATCCGCAACTCTCTAAAATCCACACATATTTTACGAATGTAAACAATGAAACATTCAGTTCGGATTGAGGGACAAAATTTGACTTTTTTTAGTTTTATATCAATTCCATACATTTTTCAATTTGTAATTTTTGTTAAGGTTATTGAATTCATGTTTTTTTCATGAAGAAAGAATAATTTATTTCTGAAAAAAATAGATATTGCTAATATCATTGGTAATTACAATCTTACCAAATATATTTATGTATTAATCAAGCTTTTTTAGTTATTAAGTCTGGCTAAACCTGAAATAAAGTTTCATTATTTTATGATCCTGGTGTGAATTAGTAATGTACCTTTATGAATTAAAGTTTCATTGAATAATTTAAGAAAAACACATTTCATCTTTTATAATAAATATTTAATTGCACATTACTGGTTATTAACTTGACCTTTAGTATTCTAATAAAAAAAAAATATCTAAAATTTTATTAGTTTATTACTTATTTTAATATTTTAGTATATTGTAAGCATTCATTATACTTTTGATTCATTATGAATTACAGTCAAATTATTTTAAAAAATATGTAAACAAAGCAATGACCAGAAATCACAAAATTCTGAAATCTGCAAAACCTCTGGTCACAAGCTGTGCGGATTTGAGGGAGTCTACTGTGTGTGTATATATATATATATATTATAACCATTAATCATATTACAATATATGAACCATTGAATTTAATAACTTATAGCACATTGACCATGGAGGTAAAAAAAATAATTCAAATGAATTCAAATGGAATTTGTAGAACCAAAACAGAATCTTCAGGTCCCGAATACTTTGGAACTACTAACGAAGTGTGTGGTTTCATCTTCATATTTGCCATGAAAAAGCAAAACAATGCAAATTTGAGCTACCAACACACATAAAACCAAAATTCCTTAAAGAAATACAAAGTAATCCACAGTGGGTATGGAGAAAGTAACAGATTATATCCACGTGTAGACTGTCAAGCTGCAAAAACAAAGAAAATGTGACAAGAACACTAACAAACTAACATCACTAACAAAGAACAACGAATTGCTGAATTGGACATAAAATTGAAAAGGAAAAAGAATAAAATTAATAATCATACACATCATACCATTAAATTAATAAATTAATTAAAAGTACAATTATGTAATTACATAAAAATTAGCCCATACACCCTAGTTTACCCTATGATTATTTAAATCAATAACATTTATTTTGACTATGCAGGGTTAAACTCAATATCTTGATATAGGATGATAAAAGATTAAAAAATAGCTTATTAATAAATGTACCCTATACATTGGTAGTGATATAGTACTCTCATTTATTAAAAGTGAAGTGCATATTAAAAATGTAAATGACTAAAATTATTATACAGTAGACTCCCTCAAATCCGCAAACCAGAAATCTGCAACTCTCTAAAATCCGCACACATTTTATGGATGTAAACAATGAAACTTTCAGTTTGGATATTGGGACAAAATTTGATTTTTCTTTTTAGTTTTGTATCAATTCCATATATTTTTTTTTATTTGTAATTTTCTTAATAATACTCTATTCATGTTTCTTTCATGAAAAAAGAATAAATTTTTTTGGAAAAAATTCAAGATATTTCAGATATCACTGGCAATCACAATCTTTTTACCAAATATATTTATGCATTATCAAGATTTATTGGTTATTAAGCCTGGCTAAACTTGAAAAAAAAAAAATCCTTATTTTATGATTTTGATGTGAATTAGTAATGTACTTTTATGAAGCAAGTTTTGTTGAATAATTTTGGAAGAATACATTTAATCTTTATAATGTATATTTAATCATACACTTTTCATTATTAACTTGACCTTTGCCATTAATACTTTAATCATTTTAAAAATTATTTAAATTTTTATTATTTTAGTTTATTATTTATTTTAATATTTTATTATATTGTAAGCCTTCATTATAGTTCTGATTGCACCATTAATTGCACTCAAATTGCTGTTTAAAAAATGTAAACAAAGCAATGACCAGAAATCTGCAAAATTCTAAAATCCGCACAACCTCTGGTCCCAAGCCGTGCAGATTTGAGGGAGTCTACTGTAATATAATATATATAGCTAAACAATTATCCATACATTGGTGTCAATTAAACTCCATAGAAATTTTGTACCAAATTAACATATGAATTTCCTACTCTTTTTTTATTTTTTTCTTTTAAATTAACCTTTGCGTTTTATCCAGACAACACCGTTCTCCCCTGTACTCTAACATCTACCCACCCAACCAACCTATTATATACATTTTTTTATATATATTTTTTAATTTTTTATTATTTTTGTTTTAATAATTTTTTTGTACTTTTTTTACGCAAAGTGTTAATTAATATTTAGATCATGTAATAACTAATTGTATATTAAAGAATATATGAATTTTTTAGGAAAACCATTATTTATAGCATCATAAACAAGCTTTTTAATATTAGTATTAATTAAAATAGAAGAACATGAACATTTTATTCTATATAAATGATTAAGGATTATATTACGATATACAGAATAATGAAGACAGGATTTAAAATTAGTAAATGTATTAACTTTAAAATTAAATTCTTTCCTTTTGTCATAAATATCAGTTATTAATATGTTTTCTTTTAATATAATTTTAAGATCTAAAAAGTTAATGGTATTTGAAAGTAGGTTTTTTGTAATTTCTAGATTGGATGGATAATCAACAGGGAATTGAGATATACTGGTATTATCAGTATCAATTAAAATTATATCATCTATATATCGATATAAATGTATTTTATTATTAAAATATTTAGGTTCATAATGATATAGGTATAAGTCTGATAATATACTAGCCCGGGAGCAGAATCGACGCAACGCTGAGACGCACGTCACAGACTCTTAGAAAGGTCTGCAGACTATTTTTCAATTGTTAAAAATTTAGCAAAATTAAAAAATTTCAGTTCAAAATCCAAAAATTCGGTCATAAAATGTATCGCGAATTTCGACAAATAGTCTTCGAAAAGAAATAAATTTGTCAGAGATCGCGAAAAACACGCGAATTTCGTCTAAAGATCTCCAAAAACGAAAAATTTCTTCAAAAAATCACGAAAAAACGACAAATTTCTTCAAAAGAACGCGAAAAAACCGGCAAATTTCTTCAAAACATCGCAACAAACGGCAAATTTCTTCTAAAGATCACAGAATAGGGCAGTTTTCATGAAAAAAACACGAAAAAATGGCAATTTTTCTCCATGAATTGCGAAAAAACTGTAAATTATGTCAAAAAATCATGAAAACGGCAAACTTCTTCAAAACATTGCAAAAAACAGAAAATTTCTTCTAAAGATCACGAAAAAACGTCAGTTCCGTCAAAAAATCACGAGAAAACGGCAAATTTCTTCAAAAAAACGACAAATTTCTTCTAAAGATTGCGAAAAAACGGCAGATTTCTTCAAAAGATTACGAAAAAACGGCAGTTTTTTTAAAAGATCGCGAGAAGACGGCAGTTTTCGTAAAAAAAAATGGCGAATTTCTTCAAAAAGTCGCGAAAAATGGGCAAATTTCTTCAAAAAGTTGCGAAAAATCGGCAAATTTCTTCAAAAAGTTGCGAAAAATCGGCAAATTTCTTCAAAAAGTTACGAAAAATCGGCAAATTTCTTCAAAAAGTTGCGAAAAATCGGCAAATTTCTTCAAAAAGTCGCGAAAAATCGACAAATTTCTTCAAAAAATCACGAAAAAACGGCATATTTCTTCAAAAGATTGCTAAAAACCGGCAGTTTTTGTGAAAAGATCGCGAGAAAACGGCAGTTTTCATATAAAAATGGCGAATTTCTTCGAAA